>CM072791.1:6151402-7628074 GCA_036983795.1 Megachile lagopoda
TTAGTAAGATAGCGTTGCATTTTTTATAAGAGGGTTTTGGGGTTTTGGGACTTTATGATTTTTGAAATTTGGGAATTTAGGAGTTTGGAGTTATGGGAATTGGGGTTTAGGAGTTCGGGACTTCAGGAAATTGGGGATTTAGGAATTTGGAAGTGTAGGAGTTTGGGACTTTGGGAATTTGGGGATTTAGAAATTCGGAAATCTAGGAATTTGGGGATTCAGAAAATTGGGAGCTAGGAGTGCGGAAATTTTGTGATTTGGGGGGTTTAGGAATTTGGAAGTTTAGGTAATTGAACATGTAGGACTTTGGGAATTTACAAGTTTGCTAATTTAGGAATTTGGGGGTTTAGGAATTCAAGAATTCCGAAATTGTAAATATAGAAATTACAAAACTTAATAATCTGAAAACTTAGAACACTGAAACTTCAGAACCTTGAAACAAGTCCTCCGCGTCCAGCTCACGGCCCACCCTTATTCAAAATGGCCGCTCGCGCCAACAATCTCCTAAAATAAACAAATCTATTACCCCTCAACAATCCTTCTTAAAATAATAAAATTGAAAGAAGAAATAAAAAAGTACGAATCATCGAAAAGAATTTGAATCTCATGGTGAATCGGTTAGTGTCTCGATATCGCGGATATATGTCTCGCTAATTGTTTATACCCGAACGGTAGTCCGATATAATTGCATCGCGTCGCGACGTATTTTATTCGTGGGCGAGTGTATAAATAGTATGTCGTGCCGATAACCCGTCATCTCTTTCTCTTTCTCTCCCTCTCATTCTTTCTTCGATGATCGACCGTCTTGTCCGCGTTCTGATCGCACTCTGCTGACCCTAGTACTACTCTCGTCGTTATTTTTACTATTTTTACGATCAACAAACCGATCGTGCTTCTGTTAGCACCGCGATATCGCGTGCTACGTACGTATTCAGGACATCGTCGATTCGTTTTGTTACTTTACACTTTTTCTTGGTTACTTGAAATTTCCGAATCAGAAACTCCATAAATTACTAAACACGAAACTACCCCCAAGAATAACTGTAGCATCTCCGAAACTATCCAACAAAAAGTACAATAATCCCCCGCATCAATTCATCGAACCATCGGAATGATCAAATAATGTTAACCGGTTATCAATTGTATCTCGTTGAATCAAGAACGTGGGCAATATTACATCGGTGAGTCTGAATTTCGCTGTTGAAATCGGAAGCGTCGAGTTTCGCCGGGTGTTTAGCGTGCCAGAGGGCCGTTGCTGTTTGCTAGGGAATCGTCATTATTTAATCGTCGCAGTCTCTCTGTCGTCGGTATGTCAAGCTTTCTGTACATATATATATATATATATATATGTATATACATCTGGAAACCAAGGAGACGAACTGATTTCACGCTGAGAAGCGTGCAGTTTCTACCCCGACAGATTGCTGTACGTCACCTTACATCATTGCCATCGTGTTTCCGTAATAATGGCATCGTGAGCACTAGTTTAGAACGTTTGACGATCGATTATTCTAATTGCGTCGATTATTTGGTCACCGTTTGTTGCTGAGGAATCTCGGTCCTGTGATAGGTTTGATTAAAGAATCAAGGAATAGGGAGATATTTAGTTAATTAGTTAATTTGATTGCTTATTTATTTATTTATTTTACTTATTTCTCTATTAGCTCATTTATTTGTCTATTTATTTATTATATGATACAAGAATGCATAGGTGGAGGAACTTTGGATGAATCTGCGCATGCGCGTCATGGCGTCACAGTGGCGCTAAATACGACGGAGCGTAAAAACATTTTACGAAAGTTTGCAAAATATATATAAAATACTTTTAGAACATTTACAAATGTTGAGAGATGTTTTACAATATTTTTCTTTGGATTGGAAATTGTTGAGTTGAGTTGTACCGAATTGGATCACGTTGAATTGAATCGTGTTGAATTGGACCGCGTCGAACTAAATTATACCGAATTGGATCACGTTGAATCGAATTACGTCGAATTGAACCGTGCTGAATTGGATGATGTCGAATTGAACAGTACCGAATTGGATCATGTCGAATTGGATCATGTCGAATTGGATCGCGTCGATTTGGATCACGTCGAATTGAACTGTACCGAATTCCATCGCGTCAAGTTAAATTGTACCGAATTGGATCGCGTCGAATTAAATCGCGCCAAGTTGCATCACGTCGAGTTGAATTGTACCGAATTAAATCGCGCCGAGTTGTATCGCACCGAATTGGATCACGTCGAGTTGAATCGCGCCAAACCGAATCGCACTGAATTAAATCCCATCCAATTGCATCGCGTCAAATTAAATTTTACCCAATTGAATCGTGCCAAATCGAATCTTGCCAAATTAAATCGCGTCAAATTAAGTTTCCGAATTAACAAACTTATCCTATACCTTGCCATAACCTACAACTTCAACAGTACCATCATTTCCTTACCATTTCGATCGCATCTAATCTCCCTGCCACAACTCAAAATGGTGGTCAACACAAAATGTCGATCCAGAACTCGACGATTCGATATCTAAACTCGTGCAGACCTATTAATACGAGTCTCCTTTTTATCGTCGACGTGACGCTTCCTCCTCAAGCTCTTTGCTCGCGTAAACACGAGCTTGTTATTCGAGGAATATCCCCGTCAGATAGAACAACAGGTTTCTCTTTGCCAAGATGTCGTTGATCCTTGCACCTACAACCTCGTCCTTACTCATAACATTCGCTAGGTGGTCATTCAAAATTGCAATTAAATTTTTAATCCCGTTCAAACCAATTATTAATGTTGCAATTATTGGGAGCTGAGATATTGCTTTATTGGGAGCTGAGAAGGTTGGTACTGTTTAACTGTAACGCAATAGTTAACCTTCTTCAATAGACAGATACATATTTTAAACTCTGTGGACATCTTGAAGTTTACACTTTAGCATCTGGGATTGATATTAATTTCACAAATAGTGGACAGAATCACAAATGGCGGAGAGTATCAAAGGCTTTAAATATACATCACTAATTTATTTCCCTTCTCCAACTATCAATTTTTCAGCTCTAAATAAGTAAACTTTAAGTAAAAAGTGACTAACTCGCTGATCTTTGACTCACCTCAACTATCTCACGATAGTTGCTGCTCGCACGATACAGTTTTCAGATAAGTTTGTAGGTTCTACATAGTTTACGTACACTATAGATAAACAGAGCAATGGGAAACGATTGGAAAACCGATATAATAGTTTGGGTGATACGTCGAGTAGAGAAGTTGATCTATCATCGGCAAATCGGTTGTAGCAACGGGAAACGAGGACCGTTCCACTCGGTTGACTGGTAAACAGAATCATTATGTCATCTACAACTGACCGACACGATAACGACGACACTGTTACCCAGTCCGCTGTTGGTCGCTCACGTGTTGACCTTTCTCCCCTCGTGCGTAAATTATTTTCGTTTCTACCGACGTATTAGGCTGCCTAGTTCGGGATTCATGACGAACAGATTTCGTCATACGATAAATTTGGTATTTACCCGTTTAGGTGACGGTTTCTGTATTTTGAGCAGTTTGGAACTTGTGGAGCTTTTGGACTTTCGAGGTTTACAAGTGTGGAGATTTGAAGGTTAGGGAGTTTGGGATGTGGAGAATTTGGAATTTTTGAATTTTGGGAGCTTGGAAGGTTGGAGAATAAGGGTCGTGGAGTACGGAATTTTTGGCATTGGAGAGTTGGAGACTTTGAGGGGTTGGAATTTGGCGATTTTAGGGTTTATGATGGTGGAATTTTGGGGCTTTAAAACTTTGGGTTTTTGGAAAGTTGAGACTTTGACATTTTGGAATTTTAGGAAGTTGGGATCTTGGACAATTTGTAGTTTGAGAATTTGGGGCTTTGAGACTTTGGGTTTTGGAAAATTGGGACTTTGACACTTTGGGATTTTGGGAAATTGGGATCTTGGACAATTTGGAGTAAGAGAATTTGGGGCTTTGGAAAATTGACTTTAGATAAAATGAAAGCTAGTAAAGATAATTTGAATAATAAAAGTTCTTTTGAATGAAATAGCGATTTGGGATTGAGACCGATTTAACGATCGAAGGGGGTCAACGGTGCTTGTCGACGAAACGACTCGTTTACCCACCCCATTTTCCTACGATCTATCTATGTTGTACCACATTGGCTGCGATAACCAGCGAATTATCATTGTTAACCAGCTATTAGCGGCTCGGTGTCGTTGCATTAGCGTATCGTCTAGCCTGCATTTATTTGAACGCCGTGTCGGCTCGCAGTTTAATTGCCGGAATTAATAAAGCATCGCGACGCAACGATCGTCCACGGTTTACGCAATAATTAAATGATGCTTGAACAAGGATCTCGGCTCGTTCGATTTTAATTTTCGTTAAACGATATTAATCCCATTTTGAACTTTCTGTCTCGTCGAAAAATTACGGAGATCGTCAAATTCATATTTATACAAATACATAATTTGTCTTCGTTTATATCTTTTTTTATTCATAACATTTATCATGTTATTTTGAAATAATTTTGTTGCGTGTCACTCGGACGGTTTTTCGAGATAACTACCCTTAAAAGGTTTGGGGTGTTTTACGCTTATTGATTGATCTATAGAAAGCAATAAATCAAAACATTTGACATAAAAAATATGTTACATAATATATATGTATTACATTTTAATATTTAATATGTGGAGGAGAACTTGTACCAAAGTGGCACATCTCTATAAATTAACTTTCATTAAATCCATCACTCTTCATAACCTATCAACGTCGATTCTCCCCATCAAAATTTATCTCGTGAAATTTATTTTGAGAATTACATCGTTATTTTATTCAGATTCCACCGAGTTAAACATTCCATGCAAACTTTGTGTTTTATTCACAAATTTATTCCTAGAATCATATCCTCATTTCACGTAGAATCTCGAGCTAATTTAATCTCGAAGAAATCGATTTCAGCAACGTTATTTTCATTTCGCATGATCGCTCCATCTCGTTAACGATCATTCGAAATGAAAAGAGTCAAAAAAAGCTCTTTCTTCTGATCAACCGCGAACAAATAGAGTTAACAAGGACAGGGCGAACCGCAGGGACGAAATTCTGCGGCCGCAATATCGTAACGTTATTAAGAGTGATCATCGACGTTGCAGAACTTTTCCGCAGACGCGAGGGAACTTTTCACGGACAATGGGAACAATGAGGAACAATTTCGCGACGGTCTTTGTGCTTCTCGTCCTGATGCTCTCAACGAGTCAATCTCTTCCTCACGGCTACAAAAATTCACCCAACAGAAACAGTTTGGAAGACGATTTCGCTCGCGATGCTCGATCGAACCTGTATCCGATCTACAACTGCCTATTCATTGATCGGAATCTACCGATCTGCGACGTGGAACGGTGAGTACATTCTCTAGGGACTTACTACTCTCATGATTTAACTTGCTACTTGGTATCTGCTACTTGGTACTTGGTATATTTAGTGGTCTATGTACAGAGAATTTGATTTTTTACAAGTACAGAGATATTTACATATTTTGTACGAGTGCAGAGAATTGTTTTTATTAAGTGCAGATGTGTCCGTAGTGTCCATGTGTTTCGGATTTTCTGATAGTTCGAGTAGCATCACATTCAGCAAACTAAGGTAGTCTAACTATTTGAGATACAGTATGTTCGACGAATCTGCCAATGAATTTCAAGCTTCATACAAGCTGTACAATATTTAATATCATCTTGAATGTACTTGTACAACCTCAAAGTATGCCTGAAGTGTCTGATGCTGAACTTCAGGCTTCATACAATCTGTACAATATTGAATATGATCTCGAATGTACTTGTACGACCTCAAATATACAACTGATTTAGAATATACTTCTTCAACCTTGAATGTATAATAAATTATAAGTGTATCGTTTTGCAGGATGTTAACTTCGAATGACGAGATAACAGACCCATCATACGAGTCATCTAGTGGTGTAGATTTTGACAAAAATCTAGTGAGACGCTCGAGGAGAAACGCCGACGTTTCCGCGGCGGAACGCGTCGTAGTTTACGCCATAGAAGGCTGTATACCATCCAGGTAAAACATTTACAGTTTCACTTTTATATTCCCTTGTAGGAATACGAAATTTTCACCGTGTCGTTTCAACAGCATACCCTTCTCGTTACCTTCCTGCGACGGAATCTCCTTGGATAAAATCGTGGATGTGCAAAGATTTCGTCCGTTTGCCGTGAAGGGTGTGACGCAGCCGCCATTAGTGTTTCCAAAATTCAATTACCGCAGATGGTTGCGGATGATGACTCGATTACAAAGTCACATTTCGTCGAACAAACAGGACGTAAGCCATTAGATTCTGTTGTAAATCGTTGTGGCAATTTGTATCGTTTATTTTTATGAACAGATTGATCACATTCTTTAACCTTGAAAACATCGACTGAACAATACTTCTTTTTACCAATTTTAAAAACCTTGAAACCTCTAGTGTTAATCAGTTCCTGTAATTAATTCCTTTGCTTACTTGTTTAAATGGAACTTAGAAACCTTAATTATCGATGCAAATATGTAAACCAAAAATATTCTATAAAACTATCCATATTCATGCATAACATGTTATTTCAGGAACAACAGAACGAGCAGAATTTCCCCAAGGAAATATACGTCGAAGACTCTCAAGATCGTAAAGACAAGCTGATGAACGTTGCAACGACAACTCAGACAATGTCAAACGTAATGAGCACCTCGAACGAGCCATCGCAATCTGGAAACACTAAAACACTCGAAGAGAACGAGTCACGAGAGTCCTCTGAATCATCCAGCATCGAAAACGTAGAGAATAATTCAAAACTGTCATCCACGAACAGGGACGAGCCATCGAGTGACGCGGAATTATCGTCGAATAACTCCGAAGAAGGTCCGAACATAAAAAGCTACGAAAAAATGGAGAAACACGGAGGAACGATGAATAATGGAGGAGGGGATGCCTGGAAACGTAGCGACGATCAAAATCAGCTCGCAATTCCATCGATTCCGATGGTTTCAACCGCTGTGAAGCAATCGAACGGTTTTATATCGACAGATAGAGGCTTCTACAAGCATATAGCTTTGAATGACCCCTCAAATCACCTTGGAAGTACCGGCAATTCCAGGAGTTTCCTCTACTTCCAAAACGCGAACGGCGAGGATGAGAATAACGCAATTGAAAGCGACTCAGGTGATTTAAATTTGATACAGGAGAGAATTTTCAGAAGAAGAAGAGAAGCAAGATTATCTAACAGTTTGGTCCAGGAAATTGTCGACGAGCCTAAAACACAGGGAATTGCCGGTAAATCAAGCTCGCAACGGTTTCAAGATGGCGGAGAAATGAAACAATTAAACGTTGTTAACGAACAGAACAACGAAGATTCGCAGACGGAACAAGGAATTGTTAAGGAAGTTTCGACGACAGCGATTCCGGAAAGAGCACCGAAATCTGATAACTCGCGTTTGAAGACTTTTTTAGCTAGCAGAAAAGCGTCGTGGAGAAAAGCCCTGTTGAAAGAAGCAATCTTGGGAAAGAAACATCGAAGCATGCAAACCCCATGCCTGGACCAATAAAAGGGCCCCAACATTTTTTAGAATACAATTAAACGAGAATGGAGAATTATTAAGATAAAGGACCATGGCAATTCCAAGTAGACGACGGATATTCAAGTCATCGTACGCTGATTTATTTTTGTAGCTTCGACGAATTACGGAATTGCGGAAGATTTTTGCGATAATAGAAAACATTGTACTATTGGATGTAGAATGAAATTTAGGATCTTTCGTTTCAGTAGAAATTCTTATTTTTAAGATTTTACAAAATTTTGACGTAGTTTTTCATGAGATTTTGTAAGAGACAGACGGGGAAGATTGTTGCTTTATGGTTTTGATTCTCTCTATGCTTCTCTAGATTTATTTAATGACATCAAGTTGTTCGTCTTTGACAGTAAATGAAATATAAACCACGACAAGAAATATTAAATGTTGATAATGCGCATAAGATTGAATTTAGCATCCAATAGAACAATTGTGACACAAACATTGTTTTCCAACGAAAAGACAAGAATTTTTGGGAGGAAAAAACCACCGAAACGCGAGCGATTAACAAATTCGCATGCAAAATTTCGCGATTCCATAGAGGAACTCTGGCGGCGAATGTAATATAACTTTTAAATTAGTTGCTCGAACGAAACGTCAACGCGATTACGTTGGTAAAATTTCACAGATAAAAGCTCGCGAATAACGATGTACTCCGCGTATGTCGTGTGTGTATACGTATGCATGTAAATGTGTGCATGTGTGTGTGTGTATTTAATCCTGTCGCTGCAAAGTTTGTACACACAGGCGTTCGAAAAATGGCCGACCATCTGCTAAAAGAGCAAGCGTATTTCATGCTACACGATCATTTCTATCATCATTTGTACAATGTGTCTGCACCGTGTGCATACATTTCATTATTCCTTAAACCATTGCACTGAAAAAAATAGAAAAAAAAATGTTTACGGACCACTGACATTAAATACGCGGTAAAAATTGTTTCGACGATTTCATTCTTTTGTAGTTGCACCTTTTGCACGGTGCCATAGCGAAAGGTTTTAATTAACGAGATTAAAGTTAAGATTAGTTAGTGATAAGTGATCGCACAGAATCGAATGACACGAGAAAATAGTAATCGTATGAAGAACCGAGGATAAATTGATTCCCGTTAATGTATCTTCGTTGCATGATCTCAAAATGGAAGCATGAATAGTAAAGCGACGATTTATCACGGAATTAATAACGAAAGAACGCCAATTACATATGTGATACATAAGTTAAGGTGTCAAGTAGACATACATAATTAGGTGAGATTATCTACACGGAGTAGTTTTTAAGTTAGCGATCCTCGGAATAATTATACTTGATATCATAATTTTTTGTTTACCGATGTACGCGAGGAATGTAAGGTATAAATAAAGTGTGTTACGAAGGAAATTATACTATTGTGTTGAAATTAAAATACAATTGAATAATAGTTAGAGTGTAGTTAACGACAGGGATACAATTAGGGTATCTGTTTTCGTGCATAAATGGAGCAATCTTTATTCAACTACCATTACTTACATCTACAGTCGTCTAATATAATCTCATATTGGTACAGTGAGACGAAGAAATGTTTAAAGTCGAATTGCACTTTTAATATTCAAACTCTTCGGTATCTTAAATGCGAACAAATTGAACTCGTTCTAAAATTATTGAAATCAGGTTTCACTAAAAGTAGACAAGTAAAAAGTTGGACAACTGTCTTACCATAATTATACATTAAAAAACTTAAACGATTAGATTATACCATAATCAGTCAGTTAAAAAATTAAGCGATTAGACTATACCATGATTATACAGTTAACTTGAACAATTAAATCATACACAATTGTAAGTTAAAACTACAGTGCAACCATGATAATATCCAGATCTCCATTTACTCTAAAACCCATCACTCTTCCCCCACCTTCTCGACTTCAGCTAACTTCCCAGTATTTTTTGAAATATCACCAAATGAGCCATGCTTCTCCGTCGATTTCGCTCCAGGATCCCCAAATCCATCCATCAAAGGTTTACGCAAATCCTCAACAACAATCGGCTTCTGATCCGCCGCCATTTTATCCGAAGTGCAACCATTGTCGCTCGCCGTCTCTGTCTTCGTTACAGTGCTATTATCCTTATATTGAACGTTATCATCAATCTCGACAGGGTTGCTCGATTTACCCGAACCTGATGCATTCATCGTTGAGGAAGACTCCTTTTGTTCGGAAGATGTCGAAGGCTCCGTTTTCTTTCGGAAAATATTCTGAATACTCTGCATGATTTTCGAATGTTCCGTTTTGTTCACTATATCGCGGATCGTCTGCAAAATTTTCTGCCCGCTCTTCCTGGGTTCCTCTCTAGATTCCGGAGTCTTCAGGGTATCTTCACCGCTCGCAGCATCCTTCGAGAGCTCTATCGATACTTCGGTTTCCACGGAATGATCGTCTACTGATGTCTGTCCGAAGAAACTCACTTTCGACGGCGTCAAATTGTTTGCAACTGCAGGCTTAGCTTCAGTCACTTGGTCCAGCTGCGTCGCTCTCGTGCTGGTTTCTTCGAGAACAAACTTGGTGGACGATTCTTCGTTGCTCGGGTCTTTCACGATGATCTGAGGCTTCGTTTCCGTGGGTTTACCCGTCACGTCGTTGAAACTCTGATGCACGTTGACACTGAACGACCCTGAAGAGGTCTTCACAGGTTTTTCGTGATCGATCACGGGTTTCTCTGCCACGGAGACCGTCAACGAGGGTTTAAACTCGAAGGCTGGCTTCGTGGTTTGTGCGGCAGGTTGATAATTCTGGCACAAGGGAAGACCAATGTCTGGGAGACAGCCATAAGCTACCAGAGTAGCGGTCATAGGCGAATTCAGCACTTTGGTTACATAAATTTGTTGCAGTTTCTTCTTCTCCGTAAGGGAGGACAAGTGTCTGTATCCTCGGACCTTCTCCTCTTCGTCTTCTGTTAATTCTATGATCTTCATTCCCCGCTCTGATGATTTTCCCGTCAACAATTCTTCGGAGATTGGAGGAGTTACCACGATCGTTTCCGATTTGTCAGTTTCCTCGTTCAATATCAGACTCGACTTCGACTTGGTAGACGTCGAGTCCGTTTCCAGGTCCACGACTTTGCCACTGAACTGCTCGTACTGTTTTTGGAACTTTTTGATCTCGTGCGAGCACGGGAACACTCCTTCGGCGGGCATCAAACACACTGGTTGACGCCATCTCACCATTTCGATCAACTGAGCCTCCTCCGTTGTTTTCGTCGGCTTGCCGATCCACAAAAATCGACTGAAATCCAGTGCGAACGAACTGACAACGACGGTCAGAAGAACGATCGTTCCCTTCAAGAGATTCATGTCGAGAGATCGAGAGTTGCTGAAGAGATCTGGCTGGTTAGAAATGACCCGTTTCTCCGATTTCAAATGCACCGAGTTATCCTCGAGAAGGTCGACGTAGAACTAAAGCGTTTTCGAATGGGTCCGGGACATTTATAGCCGGAAAATTACCACCACTGTCACGAGTGGAAATGAAAATGTGTGTGGTCCCGTCTGGAGGGCTCCATTTTCTCGACCAACAACCGGAAGACCTTTAGTCAGGTACCCGTTGACGATTGTTCGGACGATTAGAAGGGACGACGAGGTAAAACCGATTTTGATGCACTCACCGAGACCCACTAATGCCGAGTTAATTGCCTTCGAGGATCCACGAGCTTAATTGCAGAATACTAGATAGCCGAGAGTGCATTTTTGGATGCTATTCACTATTATCTATTTTACGATTGATTCCTTTAGGGGCTTTTCGTGTAATCGTACGACGTTTTGAATAATTTGTGGAGACTGAGTTGAGGTTCGTATAGTTTTGGGATGTTTGGGATCTCTGTTTCGGAGATTTTTTGGGAGAAATATAATTCTTATGTAACATTTGTTAGGATTTTAGTTGGAAGCAATTAGTTACTTTCAATGCAGAATATATTTACAAGACACATTAATTACTAATTTTCTGTGCATAATGCTCTTTTATGATTGAAGTATGATCTGTGATTCATTACCTACTTCTTCATCTATCGTATGTTAAGATTTTCTATGAAAACGATTAATTATTAATAGTCCTCTGCAAGGCTAACACTAGTTAGATTAATTTGAATGTAGAAAATTCTGCCGGTAAAAATGAAATTTTGATCAGCGCCATCTAGCGGATGTTTCCCAAAGCTTGCCCCTGGTAGCAGGATCACAGGAAAGCGAGGAGGTATCCGGAGTATCAGGAGGTTTCCCGCGCAATTCGTGCGCATGCGCAGTGGAACCGACTTCGCGCTACCTCTCCAACATGGCGTCGCAATATATCGAATTAATGATGAATTATGTTAATTAATTACTCATCTCCTGAGTACAATTTATACACTTTTATAATCGAAATTGGTATATCAATTCAATGCGATCATTCACATATAGAATTCATTAATAAAATGTTCATCGTGATTGCATTAACGAACACTGTAAATAATTATTAATAACTAATTACATTCAATAAAAATCTGAATAAATGTTAAATAAGAAAATAGGGTACGAACCATGAATCATTCTTTGATGATAAAAGTACACAAATTGTTGTTAGAAAATGAGTAATTAATTATTGTGTACCATTGATTCGATTTATTCCGTGCGACGCCATATCGGAGAGGTGGCGCGAGACTGGTCGTATTGCGCATGCGCACGAATTGCGCGGGAAACCGCCTGATACTCCAGATACCTCTTCGCTTTCCTGCGATCCTGCTACCAGGAGCCGGTTTAAAACGCCAAACGCTAGATGGCGTTGATCAAAATTTAACTTTTACCGACTGACTTTTACGAATGATAAAATACTATGTAGTAATGAGGTACTTGATAATGATACCTTGCGAATAAAATAATGCAATGACGGAATACTTAATGATGGGCTAATTTTTGAATCCCCAAATCACCAAATATCCAAGTTTGAAAATTTAGAAAATTCCATATCAAAATCATATAAGATAAAACTTTCGCTTTCAAGTTTTGGTTTTTCTACATTAGTTAACACTGTTTTAATTAAGTATTTAATCATACTTAACATCAAGATCTCATTAGTTCTAATTAAAAGCTGTTATTGTTATTCATCATAACACCTAGACGATAGTAATAAAGCGTATAAATTATGCCGCGAATTAATTCAACGACGTTAATCTTTAATCAAGAATGATTATCATCGTTGCATTCTTCATATTCCTTTCCACTTTATTCCTCAAGCTAGTTGTTGGAATATTCAGATACCGTTGAAGTTAATTTCTACGTAACATGCAAGTACTCTGATTAATTGGAAGAATTTTTGTAATTAAGATATGGAAGACAATTCAAATTACAACTATTTAGCAATATAGTTTAATGCATACGGTCGTTCTACTGCTTTAAAGTGCCTGAAAGCATGCAACTTTGTAAGTTTCGTGTCTAAACGTTGCATACATTCAGGGTTAACACGTATGCCCGTGTATGATATACTTCAACTTCGTTCGTAGATTTTAGTAATTTAAACAACTAATTTGTTAATTTTATAATTGTAATCTAATACGTGGTGATATGATACATAGGTGATTCTACACGTGGACATCTAATGCGTAGAGATTCAACGCGTAAAAATATAATGCGTAGGCGATTGAACGCGTAGAGATATGACGCATATGTGATCCTACACGTGAAGATCTAACGCGTAAAGATTTAACGCCCACAAATCTGAATGCGTAGGTGGCCATGTGGTGATATAACGCACAGGCGATCCCACTCGTGTAAGTTTAACGCGTAGGTAATCCGTCACGTGGAGATTTAACTCGTAGGTGATCCATCGCGTGGAGATTTAACGCGTAGTATCCAACGTGTGGTGATATAGCGCATAGGCAATTCTACGCGTGACCATCGCGCAAAAATCTGGCATGTAACAATCTAACGCGTAGATATGCACAGGTGACCCAGCACATGGCAATTTAACCCGTATATATACAATCACGCAGATAATGCAGAGCGTAGACGTATAATCGTAGATAGTCCAACGCGCAGACACATAATCGAGCAGATAATTGAACGCGTAGATAATCCAACGCGTACTAATTTACCGCATGATGACCTAACTAATCCGCCGCGTCGTAGTTCAGCCGGCAATACACCTCGTGACCACCCTACACCAAAAATTCCACCTACCACTGTTCCCACCTGAAGACCCATTTAAATTCCCTCTGACCCAGCCTCTCCAAGCAACATTTCCCCAAAATCTGGCCGAAAAAAGGAGAAGAAAAGGCACGGAGAAGAGCGAGGGGGAACTCGGGCACACCTGAGCCGGATTCCTGCTAGGCATTAACCCGGTCCACGAAGAGGCTTGGACCAGCATAACAAGAGACTCGGCGAAAAAGAGAGGGGGTCTAGAAGGCCGCGGAGCTGGAGGGGCGTCGCAGAGGCCCCGGCGAGCGGAGGCTGCGGTTAGAAAGCCTTAAGCCGGGTCCACAGTGTGCCCGCGGTGCTCGTGGTGGCCACATACCACCTGACCATCGTACACACAACCTGTCCAGCATGCATGGTCGCCGCGTACACACAGTGCCGTACGCTTGACCGACTGGTACCAGTACGGTACCAGTTGCCCTGCAGCCTGCCAGCTGCACGAGTCGCGAGTGTTCCACGAATCGCGTCCGTGTCGTTCCACGCTCGTTTTATGGCATTGGTAAATGGTTCCCTCGACCAGCAACCTGGGAAGCTGCACGCTTCGGGACCTACAGGATCTCTGCACCTTTCAGATAAGGAGGTACGTGGGTTTTGTGAAGTGGTACCTCTGGCACATGGATGAACTTGAATTCCTGATCCGACCATTCGAATGGCTTCTTTTTTTGGAGAGATAAATTTCAATGGTTGCTGGGAATAAAGAATGTCAGTTGGATCCAGTTTGGGTGACCTGATCCTCCGGGATCTGATATTGGTCGAGGGTCACATATTTTGGAGGATACCTTGGGTACTCTGAGGTACATCTGAGGGTTACGTGTTTTGTGAGGTCCATGAGTTTAGTGTTTGTTTCTCTTTGGAATTAGGAGTAATTTATTAAAGAGAGTGTGGAGTCAGGGTATTGAGGAGTGATATTGAATTAGTGATGGTAGCTAAACAGATTCATGTGTTCTGTAGAACTAATTCTGGAATTGTATATTCTTTTTTATATTTTAGAAGCTTCTTGTTGAAGGAGTATTAGACAATTTAAGGATACAATGAATGATAGTTATATGTTTGAACTAGTTTGATGAGTGATTGTAATAGGAAATATTAATTTAAACATCCAGTTTATTTGGGCCCGATGAGGATGAACTTCTCTTATATGGAAGCTGTCATTTCCATGATTTTCTTTCTGCATTTTAAAAGTAATTTATTGAAAGAATTTTGGACAATTCTAAGACAGAATGAATCAACTAACAAGTATGAATCAGATAAGTTTGAGTTAGTTTGACATTGTTTGCAACAAGAAATGTCGCTTCAAACTTCTGATTTGTACAGATTTAATGTGTTGAAGGATTTTAGACAATTTTGAGATACGACTGTCAGAGTAACAAGTTTGAAGCAGTTTGACATTGATTAAAATAAAAGATATAAGTTTGATGAGGTATTCTCACACTATATTTAACAAGATCTTATGTTCCCTTTTATGGTTGAACTAACATTTTCAAACACATTCTACGAAACTTGTAGAAATCTGTAGAACGTGTAGAAATCTACAGAGTCTAAACGATAATCACGAACTCTTACGACCTGTAAAGAAATGTCACGTCGAATAATGACTATAACAATAATCATTCTAAATTGATATACCCATCAGATTCAATTGATATTCTACCCAGAATTTTCAATTGATACCAGTAATCGCATTAGAGCCAGCAGATTTGGACGCGTCAGTTTCTCAGCCTAAACTCGAGCATCTGAAAAAGTTACGGCAACAACTCAGAAGATCTCGACTTTCTGTCGGACAATAAATTTTCCTTTAAACTTGCAGTCTCCTTCGGAGCATAAAATCGATGACGTTTGTATTCGAGCAACTTCTCTTGACCATCGATAGAATTTCGAACCGCCATTGTGAAACGTTCGACGTCCTCTCAGCCGATGAGATCACGGTTGATCGCGTTACGTAACTCGTTTCGATTGTCAAAAATCTATCGTTTTCGTATCGCTCGCAGGTGCAACTTTCGTTGCACGATTTAGAAGAGTTAGAAAGTGCGACGGTATCGTTTCGCGTTTCTTTCTCCCTTTCTATTATTGCGATTCGCGTGCGATTCTGTGCTCGCCCACGCGTGGAGAAACACTGAAATCTCGCGTGTTACTAATTCGCGTTCCTTTCGTGTCTCCTCGTTTCCGGGAAAAATTCATACCGATCGAAAAGTGCCAGATATTTTAAGATTACAGTCGGATAACGATGCATTCCTTTCTACTAGGTTGATGCACGTTAAATTGCTGATTTATTCCTGCAATCTTCGACTTCTTCGAATCGGATGTACACGTTTCAGGCTTTTTGGATATATTTTACGCCTCAAGAACTTTGATTTCATTAGAAAGTATAATGAAGCAGTTGTAGATATTTTGTACTGATTTTAGATGGTTAGATATAGTTTTAGACATTTGTATATGTAAAGTAGCGTGTTTGTGGATTTCTGCAATTTCAGATGAATTTGTCTTTAAATGGCTGCAGGTGCACGTTTCTACATCCTCAAATTTCTGTATTATAAGTTTCTATATTCCTTCAATCTTTTCCCTAGTGTCACCTATATTTCTGTATCTTAAAAATTCTATACTCCTCATTCTTAAATACCTTGATTTCCTAAACGACAGCATCACAAATCCCCACATGTTCAAATCACACAAAACTCGAACCTGCATCTTCAAATAACTAAAAACCCCACTAAGAAATACAATAAAGCGACAAATTCGTTACTTCTTCAAGACAATATACAATATTCGAGAGAATATAATATTTTGAACGATAGCTTGAAAATATTTACTAGAATGGAGAGGTGTCGTCGTTCAGTTTCAGAACACGGTTTTCGAAACTTTCAAACCTTTCAAGCAGCTTCCAGCAGTTGGAGTGGTTTTCGCGAAAGTGGCAGCGTAGCAAGGTGTTAAAATTCTGTAGTTTAAAGAGGATGACAGGAAAACGACAGGGAACAGATGCAGATAAGATAGTTCCGAACGATTTGCATCGCTTTTCGTAAGCTTCGCTAAAACCAACAGTGTGGTTGCGCAACCGCGGGCTCTCTGCTCGCTGTCTAGAACGTTGCTTCACGTGGTCCCGACAATCAACCAGACTTGGAAAAACTGGAACAAGGAAAGTTACGCAATACGTAAACACTGGGCAAAACGAGTTCGTGCTGTCATCGTTTGATAGAAACCTAACGAATGATTCAAACGTTGGCCTCTGCAGCACACTGTCGGGTTGTTCATGGGTAGACGTTCATCTGTCGGGGCCTATCATACTCGTGTTACAAATTATAATAACAATTTAAATCGTAGTTTTAGTTGAGTATCGCTTGGACTACATGTAAATTATGAAATATTAATAACAAAACCTCAGATGGTATTTCAAACATTGTATCGCAAATAATGAGAGCTTATATTATTCTATTAATGTAGACATTGATGAGCTTCACTTAATACATATACAAATTATGAATGAGGAATAACAGGATTTCGTGTAGCGGTTCGACAATTGTTTCATGAATTATAATAGCAACTGTACTGTTCTCTTGTGGTTCATCTTTTTTTAAGTGGTCCTATTATGTGGATTATAGTTGAGTGTTGTTTGGTCCACATGTACATCATGAAGGAGGAATAAAAAAATCTCTTGTAGCAATTGAAAAATTGTGTCATGAAGGAGGAATAAAAAAATTTGACTCGGCAATTCATAAATTGTATCATGAAAGAGAAATAAAAAAATCTCATGTAGCAATTGAAAAATTGTGTCATGCAATAGTAATACCAAAATCTCATCTAAAAATTCCAGAATTGTCTCATAAAACATGAATAACGAAACTCCATATGACAACTAAAAAGTCATGAAATAAAAATAAAATATGCGATAATTGACAAATAGCATGCTGAAAGAGTAATAAGAAAATCTGTCGTGTTAACTGAAAATGTGATAAACAACAGATGGTAAAGGGAAAAAAGAAGGATGGTGAGCGAAGAGTATGATTATGCGGCACACATGATCGCGCGTGTTCGCCAATTGCCACGACACACGCGGTGACGTGAGCACACGGTGTCGTAGGTGCTGTTACACGCACGTGTGTGTTCCCATTACGAATACACCACGGACCCACTTGCCTGTCCATTCATGGTGAGGACGTTGTGGCACGGAATCAGAGTCAACTTGCCGTTGAATCTCTACCTGCTGCTTTTTATTCCGGTCGAAAAATGGCATCGATACGATCTCGATAGTTCGCCTCGATCGATTTTTTAAAAATATGCAACAGGTTTTAAAATTCAGATACGTTATGGGGTTTCTGTGAGATGTCTTGTATTATTAGTATACACTTACTGTTTTTTATTACTATTATGAATTTAGTACTATTTACTACTATTTACTATTATTTATTACTACTTACTATTATATACTACTATTAATTATTATTTACTACTATGGAATTTCTACAATTTATATTACTAATAAAAAGTGATAGACTTCATTATTCAATTTTGCTATTTCATACCTTATCTCTACTATGAACGTACTACCATATACTACTCCTCACTACGACTATGAAATTTCTACTACTTATATTATTACTAAAAAATAATAATCTTCATCTCCCATCTTTGTTATTTCTCATCTCTGACCTTATTATAGGAATTTTGTTTAGGTGATAAAAATCAATATTTCCAGATTATTATGGAGCTCGCGTAGGATGAAATGTGCTTCAGCTTTAGAGAACAAAAGGCTACTATTTTCATTTTTATTATCTTTTATCTTCGAACTTACAATACTTTGATTACGTGAACAGACATTTTTACATTTCTATGCGATGCATAAAACTGGGAAGATTCTGATATGGAGCATACTTATACTTCAGAGAACAAAAGATTCCACTTTTCATTTTTATTGTACCTCATCTTTCAATTCATATCTTGTTCGGATGATCAAATTGATATTTTTAAATGGCTACATAACCTACAAAAATAGAAAGATTGTTCTCTTGGTCATCATACTTATTCTGTACACAACAACAGGTTTTACTTTTCACTTTCATTATTCTTTTAATAACCTTCATCTTTCAATTCATAATATTTTCGTCAAGTAATCACATTTATATTTTTAAATCGCTACATAACCTATAAAAGTAGGAAGGTAATACTGTGGATCATCATACTTATACTATACGAAACAGAAGTTCCGTTTTTCATTTCCATTATCCTTTAAATAATTTTCATCTTTTACTTTGTAATACTTCCATCCTTTCACACAGTCGGATAATCAAATTAGTATTCATGAAGCGCAATATAATGTACAAAAACCGAAAGGTGCATTAATCAGGTGCAATAAAAACTTCCACCGCGGCGATATGAAAGGAATTTTGATCAGTATAGAATAATGTTCTGCATGGTATACATTTCATTATGTCAGGTTACGATAACGTCTAGTTCCATTTGAGTGGTTTTAATTCCTGAGACAAGATCGATGTATAATACGAGGCATCGGTGACGACGCACTTCGTAATGCACCGTTAAAGGGTGTGTTCCAACATTCTTTGGATGATTATTGGATAGAAGGTCATCTGTTGAGGAGAGATTTAATGAACGTCTTGCTTGAATACCTCAGCTGTATATATTACACGATATTGATTGTAGCTATAACAGAACTATATATTTGTGAGAAATTCTACATGTAAGTGATCGGTAAAATGTTATCGAACTTTAACATTTTAGGTACCTAGTTGAAATATTTTAATAACAAACATTCGCTAATAATACGTTCGTATTATAGCAGTTGCAAGCTATTGCGTAAGCAGATGGGGAATGGAGTGGGTCTTGTTCCAAATCTCCGAATTTCCAACTCTCCCCAATTCCCAACTCTTCCGAATTCTCTACTTCCCAAATTCCCAACTCCCCAAGTTCTTAACTCTACAAATTTTCTGCTCCCCAAATTTCCAACTCCCCAAATTCTCTACTCTCCAAATTCCTATTTCCCCAAATTCTCTACTCCCCAAATTCCTATTTCCCCAACTCCCCAAGTTCTTAACTCTACAAATTTTCTGCTCCCCAAATTTCCAACTCTCCAAATTCTCTACTCTCCAAATTCCTATTTCCCCAAATTCTCTACTCCCCAAATTCCTATTTCCCCAACTCCCCAAATTCTCTACCCCCCCAAATCCAAAAATGTCCAACCCACAAAGTCACCAACACCACCCTAAAAAAGTTTGTATAGAAGGTGAGAAATAAATGGTTGATTTTGCTGATTTTTGTAGGCGACCGTGAAAAAAGTATCAGCGTCGAGAAAGGAGACACAAAGATCGAGGAGAGGCGCGGCCGTCGGTTGTGGCAGGTCACGAGGAACGAGTCTTAAGATGGCCTACATTAACCGGTGTTATCGGTGAGAGAAGCGGTGGTCGTCGAGAGAAGACGAATCAGAGAGGTGGGCAAACCACGTGGCTGGAGAAACGGTCGAGATAATAGCCGGACAGGAAGAAAAATGGGACAAGCTTGGTGCAAGGAAAGAACCTCGAAGGCTCAGGACTCCAAGTCCCCTTTGGACCGGGTCTTTGTACGATGTGCTCATCGGGTATGTTGAATACAGTGTAATCATATTTGCTTTCAATCTTTATTCTGTCAACACTAAGTTAACGAATATTTCGATAATATACGTTTTATTATATTTTTGTATAGTACATGGACAGTTTGGAAACATATAAAATTGTTAATATGATTTTATGATAGAAAGGTATATAGAAATATCACTTATGGTACATCAGTTTGTAGGTTAAAGCTTCGAGAAAATTACTATGTACGCGCTTTAGTAATATTTTTAGTAGGCAATGACTGATGATGGTTTATAGTAAATAATGATTAGTTTTGAAGTGTTGGAAGTTGGACGGAATTTGATGACAGAAGAGTCTCACAAAATGGCACATGTATCAATTTAAAGCTTGTAGTCTAATAAAAATTGCTATATGAATTCTTTGCTAATATCCTTAATACAAAATAACTGATTATCAATTGTGTTAAACAATGACAAATTTTAAAACATTAAAAGTTAGACAAAATTCCATGACGGAAGAGGATCACAAAATGGTGCTCATGTACATCAATGTATACATTTGCAGACAATGACTGTGTAGAGACACATGTAGACATGTGTATCCGAAAGTATGTTAATACAAAATGGCTGATTTGTTAGAACAATTTATACGATCGTTTATACCTTACTACTGTTCATTAGCAAATATTTAATCACTCGTACATAAAAATGATCATTTGTAAAGTTTTACATCTACTTCACAAGCCATATAATCAAACAAAAGATAAAAGTCATTCTTGACGTCATCGACAATCTTTAAACGTACCTCGCAGAATGTTAAAAATATTCTGAAGCTATCAGCTGTATTTACTAAATCATTTCAAGCAAACCTTTTTTCGGTTACCTGCCAAATATACCAACAGAACTCGTGAAGCATTAAAGAGGCAGCAGCAAGTGAATATTTAATCGAATCGAAGCACCCATAAAAATATACTTCGATGTTCTTTGATAGCCGCTTTCGAAGCACGGAATAATTGAATTCGATTTCCCTAATGAAACGGCAGCCATATTAACAACGTTTGACTGTGAAAATTTTATTCACCTACGAAGTGAAACATATTGCTTTCTATTTGTTTAGTGTATGTTAAGTCAGACTATTAGGTGGTGTATACATATTAGATTAACGACGTATCAAATTGTTACAATATTTAATCGCATCATATATGAATTTTGATGTAGAGGAATGTCGAAATTCAGGAATTTTTAGACACAGTGGTTGAACTATTTGTTCTGAAATGTCGATATTTTATCAGTTTAATCGGTGAAGTAGCAAAGATATTTTTATTGCAATGTTACGACGTATTGTACACAATATATATAGTTTTTTTAAATATAATATCATTTATTATTTTGACAGTATAATTTGTACAATATAATATTTTAACAATTGTATATTTTCTGACAATGCATAATTTTTACAACACAATAATTCCTAAAGACAGTAAATAATTTTTGTTCGATGAGAAAATTGTCCACAAATAATCTTCATTGTAACTAAAAAATACTGTAAATAATGTTAGCTCGGGACTTGAAAATTCAGCACGCGAGTAATTAACGAGACAGCATAAGAAGAAGGTAATTAGGTTAGCAATCCGTGCACCGTTGACAGTGTATCATCATTCGGATAAAATCGAGGCTAACCCCCTCAAAGCCGCTAATCAAAGCGACACACGTGATAATTAATTACTTTTCGTTCGCAGGCGAGCCATTATCCCGTTGTATCGCGATCGTTTACGTAATAGGATGAATCGTCGCACGCACCGGTTCATTAACGTGCTCGTTACTCGTGCATTAGAGATTTAATCGTTATTAAATCACCGCGGGTAAGGATTTTCCGCGTGAAACGACTAAACGCTTTTGATAAACCTCGACCACCTTAGAAACTATACACTTTGTGTCTCCGATACAATGCACGCTTTTGCAACCTTGTTTCGACGAGAACTTGTGACGATGAGCACGTTAGGTTACGAAGAATGTGTTCAATCCGCGGAAATTCCGACTTCGCACACGGGCAGAAATTTGCAACTCACTTAAGTTATAATCTCTGCATTTTTAAAATCACAAATTTCTCTTCAAATTTCTGAATATTCGAATTTGTAAGTTATCACATTCACTGAAATACTCAAGTATTCAAATTCTCAACTCCTACGAATTCCTAACTCTCCAAATCCTAACTCTCCCCAATTCCCAACTTCCCAAATTTCCACCACTTCAAATTTTCTACTCCCCCGATTCCCAACTCTCCCAAATTTCCACCACCCCAAAATTCTCTACTCCTCAAATCCCTAACTCTCCCCTATTCTCAGCTCCTCAAATTCTTTATTCGAGAGCTTGTGCGACGATGACGAACGTGACGTCATAAAGAATACGTTTAATATTCCGCGGAAATTCCTCGGATTTAATTCGCACACCGTCCGGGTTAATAAATGAAAAGAATCTTGAAGGATTCAGCTATTATCGATGCACGAGTTATGGAAGTAAAATTAATTAGCTAATAGAGTAAAAACTTCAAAGGTTCAATTTCCAAAGCAGAATTTCATCTGATTAAGAATTTAATTATCAAAGTAGGATTTTCCTTTTAAAGAAAACATAAATGTCGGTGCCTCTTCAAAGGATCTGTTTATCAAAGTTATCGAAGATCCATTTATCGAGGTAGAACCGGCGAATAAAATAGGAGAAGAAGTCCCGTTCATAGGAAAATAAAAGAGATCCAATTACAGCGGCAAACCTTTTTCAAACCGACGATTTAACTGTCACGGAAAATTTCTCGTTATGGAAAATATCGACCGGCGCCTTATCAACACTCGGTAAAATCAACCGCTTCAATTTACGATTCAGCAACAAAAATTTTCAGCAAGAACAAAGGTTTATAAACACACCAGCAAAATATCTATATTCATAGCTGAGTCGAAAGAAAACATTTCTATTCACGACAAAAGATTTCTGTATTCAGATATTCGAGAGAATATTTACATCCGTAAATATTTCATGAGAGAGAAAATATTTCTGCGCAGTATTTTCCAACAAGTTCTATTATCGAGGCATTTAATTATCGAGACAGAAGTAATTATCTAGACGTTCTGTTCAAAAAAAGAAACCTCGAAGAAGCAATTACGGGTAGAAAGTTCGTCTCGAATCGAAGTTGATGCGAAGTAGAATTGCTTATCGAAGTAAAAGTGAATTTTCGCGGAGGTAAGCTCGTTCTCGGAAGCCAGACGAGTTTTCGCGAACAGTCTCGTCACGTGTTCGCGTATATCGTGCAACGAGGGACTGTCACTCGGTTAATTAGCAATTACACGCGTATCTGCGTGTCTCGGATTCCAAATTAGCGTGGCACTCGTGGCTGATGCATGACGATAACTTCACGCGACCTATGCGTACATAACTACTCTCGCAACTAGTTGTTTACATTCCTCCGCAACAATTGATTTACCCTTTGCCAACCGTGCGAGGATTACTTACTGTCTGCAAATCCCTAGAGTGTTCTTGCACTTCCACGTATCTATCTCTATATGGTAGTTATTCGATATATGCGAATCTTCCGGGTCTGAACTTTTGCTTATATCGAATTACTGTATCTCGAAATTTGTACATGTCAACATTTCTAGGCATCACAGTTTTTATGTGTCGAAGTTCCTAGATTACTGTATTCTTAGACTCAAATCCCTAGGTCCGTAGTTCTCTATATCTCGATATCTTGATATCTCTGCATACGTCGCAATATCCTTAGTATCCTTAGTGTATCCTTAATATCCTTAGTATTCTTATGTCCCAATATTCCAATGCTCCGATTTCCTTATATTCTGATATCCCTATGTCCCGATATTCCCATGTCTCTAGATTCCTGGTTTGCTTACATCCCAATATTCCTGCGCCTCTACTTGAAAATCCCGATATCCCCAGATAAAAGCGAACAGTGGCACATCAGATTTGACTTTCATTAAAACGAATGGTTGCTAGATAAATGATAAATGAAGGAGACTTCTTTGGTTCGAAGGTAGTTGATGAGGTTGTATAGTAAGTTGACTGTTAAATCAGGTGTTATTGCAGCCTGACCTTTTAGGAAGATGAAAAGAAGTCGGTTTTTGTGCGCGACCGTCGGAAAAGAAGAAAAATTATCCTCGAGTAGAGACGGATACACCGGGGAAAGAGAACGAAACGGCTAATAAACATGTACCGGCCTCGATTTTTCCTCGTTCGTCGTCGAGCTGTTGCACAATCGTAAATCCTTGACGGGGCCGCGTTTTCTCATTTAGCGTCGCCGTAAGTTCGCGCCGCGTCTAATTAATCCTGCGCGCCTTTAAAAACGATCCGTGATCTATGGATCGCCACCTGCTCTCTGTCACCTCGTTAAATTTACCATCTTCTCTGCGTTTTTATCTCAAGCCCTGCTACGGATTTTACTGTCTGGTTAGCGCTGTTAACGCTGCTGCCGCGGGTAGTTACTTTGAAATTGATAATCAATTAGGAAATTAGATTGGGAATGAGAGATAAACTGGTGGCGTTCTTACAATGCAATTATAGCAAATTTTTGGTGATAATCGTGCGTGATCATGTGTTAGGAGAGTCATGTGTGGTGACGCGTTATGGTAGTCACATGTGATGATGTCATATGTAATGAAAATTATATATATGGAAGTAGGGTGTCAAATATATTGAGGATGAGACGTAAATTGGTATGCACATTTCTTACAATATATAATCATGTCAATTTTTATTGATAATCATGTGATAACAGCATGTGTTATGATAGTCACATGTGATGACATCATATGTACCTATCTTATAATATGTAATCACGTCAATTTTTATTGATAATCATGCGATGATGTCATATGTTATCATAGTCACATGTGATGATGTATGTTACTGCACTCATATGTGATGATACATGTACTGACATCGTATGTGATGACAACGATATAATCATAGAATAAGTATATCAACAAAAATTGTCACGAATATGTCATGATTATATAATTAATTAAAATGCATGAATGTACAGTTTTATTAAAATATTGGCGAGAGTCGACAAGCTTTTCAATAAAAGCATTTTAATAAAACAATATATCGGTGCATTTAAAACGAAAAGCCCGAAATTAATTATTTTGACTAATTCGTTAAAAACGTCAGCTTATAAAATATAAATATCGAAAACGATCACGTATTATAAATATTCTAAAATAACCCGGAGAAAATTTGTGCCCGTATTAAAAAAAACTTGTAAAATATTTCGTTAAATCGAAACTGATTTTAAAGCTCGCAATACTTCAGCGGCAGATTGGAAAGTGGATTAAAAAAGATTGAAATAAACGTACACAATAATTTACTTTCTTTATCGCGACAAAGGCAACGTAATAACATTTGTAATTCAAAATAACAGATTTGAGAGCCGTCATTTCGATGGGTTTGATCGTTCCACCGTTATTAAATGATATTCAAAGTGTTCTACATTTTATGTGAATGATTATTCAAAGAAGGTAGGAAGCGTTGAAATGAAAATGTTCAAACGAATAAGGTGCTGCGATAAAACACAACAGAGAACACAATGAAGCTTGTAATCACAAAAGGCAGGTTATCTCATCGTTTAAAGTCCTCGTAATGTAAGAGTTACTTGGTCGTGATATCTAGTAATTATTTTTCCCCGTGAAAAACGCTAAGTTCCCATTCCTATACCCATTGTCTTCTTTCCACTTTTATCCTCATTCAGGGAACACAAATATTTTTTACACAAAGACGCTTGTTAACCTAATTATCATAAGGTAGAACGTTACGAGGTTATTTCTGTACTGTTGGAAAAATAAAGTCTAGAAATTCTAAAGTTCTAAACTCTCGACCTCCCAAATTCACAAATTTCCAAATCCACAAATCTCCAAATTCAGCAATTTCCAATTTTTAAAGCCTCGAAATCTCAATATGCCGATTGTCTAAAGTTCCAATACCATATACTCCCAAAATTCTGAAGTTCTAATCCCACAAAGTCCCAAAATCCTAAAGTTCCGAGATGTCAAAGTCCCAAACCACAATACCATTAATAATCCGAAACTCCACTCGTAGAATCCAAAGTCCCAAAGTGTCAAAGAGGCAAACTCCGCGTTCTAACCTGCACGCGTCGCCGACTCCCAACCTTGCCCCGTTTCTGATCTCCCGTATCCAAGTATCACATTCATAACTGCAATAAAAATGAAATAAAAAGCGCAATAACACGGCACAAAAATTATACGAGATCATACAAAATATGGAAGTGGTAAAATTTATCTTAAGAACGTCCTTCGTGCAAACTGTTTAAGATTTTCTCGAACAAGAATACATTTGCATAGAATGAAGCGAGGTAGCTCATGATGGTTGTTTCAACAACAAATCGATTCTGTAAACGAGTGTATTTTTAAAGTGTCTGTCGGTGTGTCTCTGCAAAGCGTTGCAGCTTGCGCCAGCCATTAGTCATTCTTATATAATTCTCACTTAACGTTGCTCGCAGATGTTGCCCGCTGAGAAAAAGTGCTGCCCGCTTTAAAGGTTAATTGCGAGACACATCCCTGCGAAATAGAAACGCTAATGTTTTCCTTCGGTTCTTTAATCGGATCTGGGGCTGCTTCGATGAAAAAGGATTCCTTCTTCTGTTTGTTCAAGTAGCTTTTTCTACAATTTCATCAAGTAGAAAATGATCAAAGTCTTTACGTCAACTGAAAGTCTTTTCAAGTCTAAACTTTGTATTTACCGTAGCATAGTTTCTTTAATTAGGGTATGTTGGAGTTTCTGTTTCGAAGAAAACCATTTGGGTTTTTGATAGATCGTCAGGTGGATTAATTTTTTAAATTAAATTACATTGATTGGACTTGAATGTTAAATTAGGTTGAGTTTAAAAATTGAATTTATTGCATGTTGGAAGAATTCAAGTTTAAGAAAAATTGTCACAGATTTTGTGATTAGTATAGATTAAATTTTCATGAGGCAAAAATTCGATTTTGAATACAATTTTTATTTTTTTACTTTAAAAATCAAGTTCCGTTCTGAAAATCTTGAGAATGTGCTTATTTATAAGAAACTAAAAATACAATTACAATTACTAATTCTACAAGAAATTTTCTTCCTAATCTAACTTCTTTCCAAATCTAACAAGTCTTTCAGAAATTCAAGAGATATCTCGAAGTAGCAATCTTCGAGATCTCGTACCTAAATTTCATGGACGTAAAGTAGAATTTAATATAGAAGTTTTAATTTGTAAGGCAAAGAACGACGTTCTCGGAAAGTTTGAAAATCGAGCGAAGAAACGCGCGATCGAGTCGAAAGTTTTCCGTAATCGGTAACGCAATAAGTTTTTAAAGATGTGCCTGTTTCGAGCGAGATACAAGCGTGAATCAGCGTTGTGCAAAGCGTGCGAGTTTTGTTAAACACTCGCACACCTGTATGCACTTAAGGTGTGAATCTATGAAGCGATAAGACGTTGACGAACACCGGAAACGGGCGTAGCCCGAAACGATCGGCTCATGTGTATTTCAAACGAACTTAATCACCGTATTGTTCTTCAAATGAACTGCTCTCTGTTCATGAAATTTAATTAACGCGGTGACTACATAAATCGAACTTTCTAATTAACCAATTAATATTAATTCTGGCACAATGAAAAATAACGCGAGAGGATTTTATTAATTGTTTGTAGGAATTCGTTTGTGTTTCATAATTTATGAGTATTATTCTTCAAATTAACTTTACTGTGTAACGTTTAATTGAAACTGATGGATACATAAATCTGATTAATCAATTGATATCTGTTCGTGGTACAAGTTGTAATAACAAAAATAAGTATTTCTGATTTTATCAATTATTATGAAATGTCAGACATTCATTTAGGTTTAATTAATCATTGTATTACTCTGTAAATTAACTTTTTTGTGTCTGTAAATTAACATTTTTCTGTCTCGGTAAATTAACTTTTTCTCTGCAAAAGTTAATTAAAACAATTGGCAGATACATGAATCCAAGAATGTTATTAATCAATTAATACTAATTGTTCGCTGCAAAACAAAAAATTGTACTAGCAAAAGAAATATCCTTGAGTACTTGAATAATTATTGTAAGCAATCAGTAATTCATTTATATTTGATAAAATATACAAACTTAATAGTAAATCAATTTATGTAGGAAATTTATTTATAACACATAGCAGTAGAAGGTCAAAGTATTAGACGAGTATTATATTTTCGAAATACAAGTTGTATAATTCCACCTAATCAAGTTACTCAGGTGTTGGATGTTAAGAAGCAGTATTTGCTAACAAGTTTAGTTTAATTAACACTTTGACTATCGAGGACAATAGGGACCCCTAGTCGTAATCTGATTTTCATTAATAGTTCAAGAAATATAAGCAAAGAGAACATTCTACAAGTCATTCTAATAAATATCTAGTAATTTTTGTATAGTAAGAGACACTTAATTAGAAAATTAGTTTTGGATATTTTTAGTAATTTAGCAAGTGTACTAGGTTATTTCTCCTTTAGAAACAAGTTAACGACGCTACGCTAATTGTTCGAACCAGGTTGTGTATCTATATCTATGCAAATATTAAATCCCAAGGAGATGATAGTGAATCACGATCACGTTGGCGAACACACGAGTTCACAAATTTACAACTGCACAGTTTGTTCGTTACTCAAGGATGCTGCGAACGAGGAAACCAGATTGTTATATGACCTTGGATCGAAATCTGGAAAACACGCATTTAACGCTGAAACCACCGGCGTTTAATGTATTACATATGCGGTATAAAAACTGAACACGTGTTTGGTTATATTCAGACATTTATTCATAAGTTTCTAGATCATTACATTATTATACTCTTAAATTTGTGTATTTCGAAATCTCTATATTCTGAAATCTCTATATGCTGAAGTTCTCATGTGACTTTTTATAGTATATCGAAATCGATATTGATCATGTCTGATAATCATGTACCGATATCTCTACGTCTCCGAGTTCTTATATTACAAAATCCCTACATTCTAAAATTCCGACGTCCTGAAATCACTACGTCCCGAAACTGTACGTTCCGAAATTCCATTATTCCGAAATCCCTACGTTCGGAAATCTCTACGATCATCAAACTTCTACGTCCCGAGATTCCTACATCCCGAAATTCCTACGTCCCCCAAATTTCTACGTCCCGAAATTCCTATGTCCCGATACACTCTACGTCCCGAATACCCTATATCCCGAAATCCCTACGTCCCCCAAATGTCTACGCCCCCAAATCTCTACGTCCCGAAATTTCCACGTCCCAAAACCTCTATATTCCAAAATTGTAACATTCCGAAATTCCTAAACTCCGAAATCTCTACATTCCAAAATCCCTATCCCCCGAAATCTCTAAACCCTAATATACCCATACCCCACATCCCTAAGTTCAAATATCCCATAATTTCCGCACAGCAATAGAATATCAGGGAAAATTAGATGAACGGAAGGCAAACAAAATGGAGGATGAATGAAAACGGTTGAACGAAAGATTTTTTGATCGGCAATTTTCTAATTAACGTAAGAACGATGCTGAGTGCCCGAAGAAAGGAACGGTCGAGACACGATTACGTAAAGCAAGGTAACTCGAGCTGGCTTAACAATAAAATTGCTTTTTAACCTGCCAGCTACGTCGATCGGATACGTTCTTCGCGTGTAACGATGTGACGAGGACACGGCGGAAACGTTCAACGGTTCAGAATGATCGCAGCGAGCGTTAACAAATTGTTAAAAATACCGGCTAGAAAAAGTTTATGAATATGAATCAGTTGAATACGAAGTTCTGTTGCAACATTTTATCTTGATGTGTTATACGAGTAGTGAAGAGTAAATATAATATTTTATTAATCATTAATCAATACTGGCAAGATTATGTAGTGAAAATATATATTCATAAATGTATATTTAGATTCAAGGTTCTGGCCATTGGAAAAATGGCTTTAGATATGTTCAAGGTTTTCCCAGGTTCAAAACTATAAATTCTCGAGACTTTATCTAGGCTTTTTACCTACACTTTATCTGGAGTTTTAAAAAAATTCTCTGGAATGCAAAATGAATTCATAGAATTGTTCTATAAGAGTTTATGAGCTCGGACTTACTTGGGTATTGCTCAAATTTTCCAATGATCAATCTTGATCTCTAAAGTTTCACTAGGATTTATTTACATCCTTTGACTTTCACTGGAATGTGCTTAGACCATCAAATATTTCATTATAATTTATCTAGGACCTTGATATTTCACTACGTCCCGAAATCTCTACATCCCCTACATTTCTACGTCCCGCAAATTTCTACGTCCCGAAAACGAAACAGAAACGAACGTTACGGGAAAATATGAAATGTCCAAAGAAATTAAAACGAAGCGTCATAAGTTAATTTATAAACGTGCAACCGAACGAAACGGGAATGAAATTTGAAGAACCATTTGACGTACATGGGAACCACTGTTCGAATTCAAAGTTCGTGACAGCCACGTGGGACTGCTTTAAAATTTAAATGATCCCGCGGCTCGTGTCCGTCAATGCCACCTGTAAGTCCAATTTAATTTCACCGGTGTCGGCGCACGACGGCTCGCTGGCGGATTTAATTTTTCATATTTATTAGAGGGACGCCGGCACGCGTGAAGGAATCAATTTTTCCGGGACAATACTTGAAATTATATTCATAGGCACCAACCCGTGCTCGACCCTCTCTTCTGAATATCTGAAACTTCACCGAACGAGCAATAACCTTACGCTCCGCTGTGTTGCCTTCCCTTTTCACCATTTCTTATTTCACAACTTTTCATCGATTCTCGTATTTAACGAATGTTTATTTTCTTCAAATTCTTGAACGTTTTTTCACTTTCAAACAACATAAACGTCTTCGTAAGTTGTCAAAATGAAGTATGTATATTTTACATGCAACGTATTATATTTGAATCCATTTCCAACAAGATACAGTAGTCGTGTACCTAATGCGTTTTGGAATATTCACAACCCATCGAGCGTGTCTCCTTCGATTTGAAATCGAAGTACGTTGTCTTACAAGGTTCGTGGGTCGCAACCACGTGCACAGGAAGAGACAGGATGCAGTTGCATTCGATACCCGACGTGTTCGTCGAAGGATTGCGCAACCATCGGCACAGCGCACGTACCGATCCTCGGTTGCATAATTCTCTTTTGTATCCGCGCGAGCACGAAAACACGCGAGCTAGCGTAAACGTCGCTCGACCTTTACAGAATTTTCACCTTCTCTACCGCGCTGGAAAAGCACGCTTGCGTTCTGCTTTCGTGGATGAATATTTCGCAATATCCATCGGAAGACCGTGAAGATCCTTCGATCTCTCGATCGAAGAGATACCGTCTAATTTCAACTCGGGAGAAACTCGATTCGATGATAAGAGGTTGCTTTAAATTATCTTCGTTTTCAATTGTAAAACGTACAAATGCATTGGGTTTGTTAACTTGATTTCACTTTTGGTACAAAGGTGCATGTCGCGAAAGGCGCTGGTAATGAACAAAATGGCGGACGCGGAGGTATTTAAGTTGATACTTTTAATGTTGATACTTTTAAATCCACTATAAATTGATAGTTTCAATGTTAGTAATTTAAATTTTTCCTGGTAACAAGTTATACTTGTATTTCCACTGTAATTTAAGTTCAGTTCTACTCATATGTATAATCTTAATTTTAATTTTCTTCGGTCGCCTTAACATTGTACCAATAAGCTAGCTGTGACGCAACAGCAGAAAATTAAGAGAACTCGTAAAGACTATACCGTTGTAGGCAACTGTTGAAAACACTTTTAAATCAAGTTAGAAGCGCTAAGGATGTGTTTTCTTTTTCAGATCTACCCCGGATTGAAAGAGGAGGGTTCGGTCCTGGGTGGCGCTACGCAAAGGGTGACGAGGTAGGTGTCCATTTAAAAATAAAAGAACGAAGTAAAGTGTACGCGTCCGCAATTAAGCGGACCGGTGGCTTGTTCGAGAGCTTTATCGGTGGCGGGTAACAGGATTTAAGTGTCGTTTTTAAGAGGCCTCGCCCGCCTGGAAAGTTGCCCGCGCCACGAGCCGGAATTGCACCGCTGTTAATAACAGTCGGCCACGACGTACGAGCCGAGATAATAAGAATCTCGAACAGCTCGACCCGTTCTCCATTAATTGCTCGCTTTTATTCTCGTTTCGGTTCGCGTTTTACGGCCAAAGATTCGTTTCGACCCCTCGCGTCGTCAAGAACGCTGTCCTCCATTTTTCCGACGTTATACGAGCAATCTCCTTCAATCTCCGTTCGTGCAACATAAAATATTTCAGCTGTCCAGAAAAGTGACATTTGCAGTGATTTGATGAAAATTGAAACTGATGGCACGTTTCATACAATCGTATTTTGATTTTACTAGGTTATTCAATTTTTAACATAGCCACCCCTTTTGTTACATGATACATATTGATGTTTGACATAGTGTATTTTTATGTCAAATAAAAATTCTTAAATATAATAGGTATATTAATGTCAAATGAAAATTGTGACAGATATCGGATGTGAAAAGTATGAGGTTAGTTCGATTAAAAATTATTAGCTGACTTTGAATAAGTAACTGTAGATAAAGGTACGAGTATTGTAAATGTTAAAATACATGATCTAAATTACCTGTAAATGTTAAACTACGCGAAGGGATGTAAGTGTTTGATGAATGAGCAATCACAGAGGAAAGAGAGAGAACGTTCCTCTGTTTAGAACAGTGTATCGATGCATCTATGGAAATGGAAAGTTTGCAGAAATACGGAGCGCATTAAATCAGATAAAACATCCCTCGGCCATTTTTATTATTTGCATTCGGAAGAGAGTTATTAAAATCGTTTTGTACAAACGATCTGTCCGGATAACGAACGTTTTATGGATAAAATTGATAGTATCGATCGAAAAGTCCAAGTACGCTCGCACAGATGAACGTCCATAAATGGGAATAATTGCGAGATCGCAGGATAAATTGTTCGAGTTCAGATAACGCTGATCTATAACGATGATTCAATAAGATCTCAATTTCGAGCGGAGACCGTTTCCGTTCGGCAGGAGAACGTGGAAAAGAAAGATTCGGATGAAATATTTATAATTGTTTAGAAATGCGATATATAGCTACCGGGACGTTTATGCTCGTCCCCTTAACACTGCCTTTGAATTAGCCGGTGTTATTCCAGTTTCCTGGGGAAACATCAAATATTGACCAATTAGTCGTGTTCCCCGTTACATCTTAAATTACCTCGCACTTGCGGTGTAACCTGCAGAAACGTGCGATTCTAGCAATTAGCAGCGGTGACGGTCTTATCGACCGGTCCGGATAATTCGCGGGCAACTATAGCCCAAGTAATGAGTTTTGGTCGCCCAAGGCTGTCGTACCATCCACTCTTGCAATTTCTAATTTCTATCGCAATCTTTAACTATTTTTTTACCTCCTACTATACTATACTGTAGGACAATATTTACAATACTGTAAATATTCTGCACAAAACACACTATGCAATTTATCGAACACAATGAACTTCCTACCATAACTATTTTACCATAATTTAAGCTGAAGATATTTTTCTCCGTCACATTTGTATTATGAATACAACAAAACTGAAATAGTTATGTAGTACAGGTTTGATCACAGTAAACATGATTATAAATCATTTTTCGAAAAATTGAAGAAGTCATGTAACAAGGGGTTGTTTCTAACAAACGCACGTTTACAAACTGCAGTTCTAAAAAGTTAAAAGTGCCAAGTATGAAGGGGTCGAGTTAACGAGGACACTATAAATGATTTTCCAAAGAACAGAAAAGGTCACGAAACAAAGGGTTGATTTGAAGAAACGTCTATAAATAGTTGACGCATCGACAATAAAATGGACGCTTACGAGAGGTTTATCGAAAGCTCTAATCAGGGAGATGTCTTTGAGCAGCGGAAAATCGTAATTTCATCCGCAATTCGTGGACTCGCGAAGAAAAGCAGCGGAACGTTGCTTCGTTAACTGAAGTGTCCTCTCGCGCGTTTCTGAAAAGAACTCGATGCGCAGATCGTTAACGTCTCGAGTAAATCGCAAATGAGGCTAATAAGCACAGGCTTGAGCTTTCGAGCTTACACGCGAGAGCTTTCCGTTAGAGAAAAAAAGGTATCTGGTTCCGATGAAAATATTTCGACGCTTTGAACGATGTGTGGCGACGTTAAACCGCGTCAATATTTCATCTTTTCGCAGAATTAGTTGAATTAAGAATGAACTACATTTTGAGTTATTTAAGGTTGATGTAATGTGTGGAGATGCAACACGTGGTGATATAACATGTAATGATATACGTATAGTACGCTAATAGTGTATACATATAGTAATGATATATATTTGTTTATGATAATGTGTGAGGGTATTATAGAGGACGTTATAACGTGTGGAGATACAGGACGTGACAGTACAATGGTAGTATAAAGCATGATGATATATGATAATAGTAAAACATGTATGATACTGTAACATATGGTAATACAAGTAGCAATATATTGTTCACAGATGTCCAGCCGTACCTATATTGTGATTTTCACCTTATAAATCAAAACCTAGAAGTCAAATAATAAAAATAAAAATCAGTGAAATAACAAATCCTCGGTTAATAATAAAATTTTAAAAATTGCTGAAAATTGTGAGCGAAGTGAATATTATAAACAACCCCTGGAGTCACATTAATATCCCTTTATCGCCGTTGCACCGTATCATCTCCCTTTTATGCGATCTCCGTGCTGTCTTCCGACGAAAAATCTCGGTGAAAGCTCTGTCCGGTGTACATTGTCCCTTTTCTTTTTCCCTGGTTGATTAACCGAGCAACGTAAATATGAAAACGCAATTACCCGGTGAAACGGGACCTCTCCTTGGTCGAAATTACATTTTCGAGGGGAATGTCGGCCAGTTTGCCACGGAAAGAGAATCAGAAGGGATTAATCGAACCGCGTGTTCGACGGAGGCATTCGTTTCTCGTCGGAAATCGGTTTTCAATGGCGTTTAACAGGCCAGACCCTTTACCGGCATCATCATTTCCGCGAATATTTCCGCGCGTGTAATCAGACCGTTCCGCTTTAAAAACTACTTCGATACTCGGGAAGAAAGGACCTCTTAAACGGAAATAAAACTGGGGAGAAATACGATGACACCATTTGCACAGTCGACAAAACGGAGATTTCGCGTTCGAGAGATCTTTAGCTTTTGATTCCGAGAAGGTGACGATTTAGCAGAGGAATTCGCTCGAGTCGAAATAAGCAACGATCTCCTTTATTTCTGGTCACCCGCGATCAGGTTTGTTCCACTGACCTTAAAAAGGAATCGCAGCGAAACGTGGCGTGGGTGGAAAACCTAACCTAAACGCGACTCACGCTATTTCGTCGAGCGGATTTGGCCAACGTACACCTAAATGCTGACTCTATATGGAAAACGAAGCTGTCACGCGATGGAGATCTTAACTCACGATAACCCTTTCTTGATCTGTCTTTCGTGCTATTTAGACTATCTTATTTCGTTGTTTGGTTACATTGGTCAACTTGTATCGCAACTGCGAACAATGTCTCATTAAAGGTGTGTTCGTAAAAATTTTACAAAAAATTGACTGATACTTGTGAAATATAGGACACAATAAGAAAACGGAACTATACAATTTTTAAATACAACGATTGAAAAATATGAAACTTTGATAGTCTGTTTTATTATTTGTCTTTATTTTAAAACCTCGGCATTTAACTACAGAAATTTTCTCCCGAATGTTGCGCTCCTAAATAAGAAATGTTATGCTTCTCATAACTGGCATATTATGCTTTATTACCGAATGTTATGGTGAATTATTTTTTAAATAAACCTCCGTTGTGTATTTCAAAACAAAAGACGCATTCAAGAAAATGAAACTTTTATTTTCTCGACGCTGCAAGGAAAATTTCCATTTCTTTTACAACCGAATAAAGTACGCTGTTGTTTTTTAGTGCCTTGTGGTTGTCACAGAGAAACCTTGAACACTTTTTCTTCCTTTTTTCAATTTTTCCGAGTGGGAACATCGTTTCTCACGATCCGCGTCAAATACGATATTTCACAGTGACTTTAACGTAGCGAAACAAACTTGTACATTACTCTTCTTTAATTTGAAATCAAGAAAGAAAATGTAACATTGCTGTTGCTGCAGAAAATTTACCGTTTTTCTTTCTACCGTCGCTGTTTTTGGTGAAAGAAGCAACGTGGGGCGATGTGGACACTTTAAGGCGTGGTAAATTCGAAGCGTGGTACGTTCAACGCGTAGAAAATTCGACGCATAAAAAATTCATCGCGTAAAAATTTTGAATGAACGAGAGGTCTCGTCTTATAACAAGTTGAACACAGAAAATTCGACTCCTGAAAAATCCGCCGCGCTAAATACCAGACGCGGCGAATTCAGCGCACGTGAAACGTAACGTGAACGAAGCAAACGTATAATTATTCGTCTAATTTCCATAAAAACATTCGAATGCGAAGTGCGATCTCTCCAGATTCTCTTTCGATTCGATTTCGAAATCCCTGGATTATAGATGATTCACTTTCGAATTCTGCACCGATTGCTTGGCGATACAACGGGTCGCCCCGTGTGTGCACATTCACGATCCGGTTGTTTCGCATTCCGAACGCGAATCTCATCTCGTGTAAGCCCAGGTGTATGTACAGTAACGTGTTTATACAGCGGACTTTACGATCGTCCGGCTATTTTCGGCGAACTTTCCACTTTCCTCGTTTTCGTCGACCTTTGCGTCGAATATCGTTCCACGTAACTCCGATCGCTCTTCTCTTTCCTCGCTTTTTTATTTCGCTTCGCAGAAAGTCAACGGGATTTCCAAAATATCGCCGTTACCGTAACTCGACAGTGGTAAACTTCGATAACGTTTCGTCGCCGATGGTTTTACGATTCTCTCGCAAAATACATTAATAATGGCTGCGAACGACTAGCCAATGAGAGATTCGATATTGATGGTGTGCAGCTAGCGAAATAATGCGTTTCAACGTAACCGGGCTACAATATGATGTGTACCGATGCACGAGTTGCGATTCTGTCGGTTTCCTATGTACCTCGGCCCTGTTCACGGTAAATAAGTAAACCTGAAGCTATTATTGGGTGTACTCTATCGAAAATCGAATAAATTTCGAAAGGAAATGCTGAAATATGGACCTGAAAGAGATGCTGGGATTATGTCGCTTGTGAAATATGAAAAAATTGCTGAATTATTAGAACTGGTGATATACTTACATGACATACTTACTTTTATATAGATACATCATATTTTTACAACATGGATTAACATTTTACTGTAGGATCTTTTTAATTATGTAAAATAACATCTTACAGCTTTTAGAAATAATTATAAACATTTTGTGTGTTGCACATTTATTCGAATAGGAATTGTATAATTTTGAAGTTGGAGCTACAAAAAGAATAGCGAGAGTAAAAGTAGCAGTGGGCAATGTTAACGTCGTGTTTAGAGTAGCGGACTATCAATCTGAGGGTCCGGGTTCTCCAATCCCCTGGGGGTCTGCGTTTTTTTCACGATGTTATACACTAGTATAGTAATAGTTGGAAGTAGTATTTATGGTACTAATAGTAATAGGAAATTACTAGTAATGATATCGTAAATAGTAGTAATAATAGTTGATAGTGATATGTGGTAGGAATGCATTGATAGTAGCAGCAATAGTATAACAGTAGCGCTAGTAATGGTATAGTTAGTAATGGTATGAGATAGTAATACGACGATGTAATCGATGTAGTGATGGGTAGTAGCAGGCAAAATGGCCTTAACAAAAATATCAAAGTTGTCAACAATGTTAGAGATAAATAAAGTACCTAAATAATTCCAATAATAAATGTGGAATATTCAGAGCAATTACGGCAATAGTAATAATAACAAAAGCGCAATCTAATTATAATATGAATCCAATGAATCTATAGCAGGAAATACAAAAACGGAAAGAAGAAAAAGTTTAAAAAGAAATCAAAAGAGTTTAAAGATGAAAGATCCGAGAAGAGAAAGAGGAAGGAAGGAGTACAACGGGCCATGTTTTTATTTTGAGCCATTCGTATAGACGTATTATCCAGTCGTTCGAACGGAAAGAATTTCGCGAAGAGGACAGGGGTTCGAAAGGCAAAAACGTTAATCGATGGAATTCCACGATTTTCGTCGATATTCCCGAATCGTTCGCGTGCGTCACAGCACTTTCAGCAAGAAGTTAAAAGGAACTTTCGTATAAAAGGAAGAGGAGACCCGTACGGGGAGAAATTCCAGCAACGTTTCGCATCCACGAAGAGTTATGGCTCGGGGGACACGAAGAAACACGGCATGCATTTGCGAGTGACCGTATAATAGAGCTGCATTGTAGCGATGCCAAATAATTTCGATGGGTCAGAAATTTTCGAAATACAGAGATTGCACCCTGAATCGTCGTCGATGGACGCCGTGAAAACTTTTAAGAGAACTCCCTTGTTCGCGGCTCAAACGAGATATTATAATACCGACAAGTTTTGCATATCGATCGTTCTCTCGGAATAGGGATTCCGAGGAATATATCCGGAACACAAACAGCAGAGAGCATTCGGTTGATTTTAATACGTCGATCCAGCTCAATAAAATATAAGTTACGCGAAAAAAATTTGTTATTTTAATTGTAATATATGTATATGTAAAAATTGAAAATATCGAATTGCCTTTAGCATTGCTGATTTCGACGAGAAAATATTCGATACGCATCTCCGGTCTATTGCATTATTCATATTCCTTACTCATCAGTGTTACACTCTTTATCCTTTATTTCTAATTTTTACTACTGAATTCGCACTACTACGGACGTTTATGCCCTATGGCATATCGAAATATGCAAAATATATGCAAACGCCTGATACCTACGGCTACAACCGAACAATATCACACGTACAAGATAATCGAAACACGAGACATTCTGAAAAATCAAGATACAAAGAATGCTTCCCAAAGACTGAACGTATGTTTCTCTGTAACGTATTAATTTTTCGTATTCAAATGCAGTCGGAGATAAAACAATTGCGGTTATTTATTCAATAACTGTAACGAAATTGACAATGAAGTACGAAATCAAACATTAATGTACATTTGTCTGTAACATATTAATTGTTCGTATCGAAATATGGTCAGCAAAATAATGAAGTCAAACATTAATACCATGTGTATTGCTATGTAACATGCATGAAAAAAAGCGGAAAGATAATTGCGATTATGTACGCGGTAATTGTAATGAAGCTAACAGTGGAGTACAAAACCCATTCATTGCAAATTGTTTACGAACTCTGACTATTAGCTTCGTTATTACGTAAATAGTCTATAATGATCTTGCTACTGTGATCTCTAAATGAAGATTTGAATATATTTTTTTCTTTATCACTTACAATAGGATTATATTAAACACACGTAACTTTCTGACGAATAAAAAAATTTATGAATTTTTGAATGAATCACAGTTCGGAGATCGGATACGCCGGTTCGCCACCGCGAGAGGTGCTCACGAGGGGTAGAAGCATAGATTCCGTGGACAGGCCTTTTCATCCGAGCGACTGGGTCGATGTGAACCTTGAAGTACCAAGTACACCGAGGCCAAGCCCTGTACTCACGAATTTAACCGTCGACACGAGCCTCTATCCGGCCAACAACCAGCCCTCGTCCAACGGTAAGCTCGAAATTTATCGTTAGCTCGTATTGCCAGCTGTATCCTTAACGAGAGCACGGTTAGCACCGACGCGTCCCGACGCCGACGCATCCCGACGCCGACGCGTTCACCGATAAGGACTCGGTCGCTTGTATCGTTTAACATAGACACTACGCTGCTTCCCATTTTGTAAATAACGACCGGCAGTCCTGTTTTCGAATTGGACCAAAGCTACCCTACCGGTTTCGACACAGGATACTTTCCTACCTCTACAAACCCCTGCCCTTGTTTATGCACGAGTTCCGTGTTGTTCCATTTGGGGTGTTGATATTGCTCTTTTTATTTCATGTGACGCTCAGAGTTTGTACTTTAATCCTTTAAAGGGATGTTTTAGTTCCTTTTTGATCGATTTGTTGATTTGAGGTACTCATGTACGCGAATTGAATTTGGGTTTCATATTTTTTAATCTTCCAATCACCAACTCGTACATCTCCAAATCCCTAAATCCCAAAATTTCCAAATTCCTAAATCCGTAAATGTCTAAGCCTCCAAACCCCAGGATCACCAACTCCCAAAGCAATTTAACAAAAATATCACATACAACCTCGCACTTTTTTCATTCCTAAACGTTCACTTCAGACTCGAACCCGAAGAGCAGCACACCGATTCCGCCTCCGAGACGAAGAAAGAAGAACAAGGGGCGACCATTGCCTCCGAAACCGGACGAGGTATCCGAAAACAGTGCGGGCAACTCGAAACGGAACGAGACGGGCGAGGAACCGTTATATTCGTCGGTGAAGTCGCCGAAGAGCAGCGGGGACGAGCAAGATGCCGAGGAGATCGGCAAGTCGGAGAAGCAACGATGCTCGCACGAGAACGCGGCTCGCGACGGAAGAAGAACGAAGGAGATTTACGAACACAAGGCGAGTAGAACGTCGAAGAAATTTCCATTGTAAATTCCGGCTCGATATTCAACGGTATATTTACCGCGGTGCAAAACGGGCCGCGATTGGGTAAACAACGCCGCCGAACGCTCCCGGGGGATAGCTCGAATCTGTGAATAAATATCCACGACATTAAAAAATATTTACGAATCGGATTCACGAATCAGACTCGGCGTTCGTTATTCTGCATGGTTACGCACGGAGCATCAGCCAGATCGTGGAGAAATATCTTGACATTGTTTATATTTGCATTACAACACGGTTTTGTTTTCGTTTCATTCTTTTTTAATTCAGTTGGTAGATATAAAGGAGCGGGAGGATTGTAGAACTAAACACGATTTTCAAATTTGTACGACGTTAGACGACTTCAAATTTATATGATATTTGGACGACGCTATACTGATAGGATAGTGACAGTAGTATGTTCGAAAATTTCTGCACAGGTAGATGCAATGATTTCAAATTTTGGCGCGCTACGGTGGTGGAGGAACGCTATTAGAATACGTGAATTGCAACTTTTCAAATTCAAATTATCAACTGTACCATTAGCGTGCCTTTAAGTCCGAATGCAACCATAATAGTAATATAACGAGCGTCAACCGTTCCGAAATTAATCGCAACAGATCCCTAACTCTCAGCAGCATTATTTCCTTCCTCTCGATGGTAACGAACCGAATGGTTTCCTGGGACAGGTTAACGGGACCGGAAGGATAATATCGAGCGACGTGGTCTCCGGCAAAAGGACATCTCACATGGAGGACAAGAAAAGTACCAGGACGTTCGAGAGCAACCATCATCATCGAAAAGTACACGAAAATGACGAGTACCAGAGATTCGCGAACAGCAGGAGCAAGGATTCGTCGACTCCGAATCGCGAGGACAAAAGGAAGTCGAAGACGGAGACCGAGAAACAAATCAAAGATTCGTCGCTTAATGTAAGGACTAAAAACTATAGTACTGTCAGTCTGCCAAATTACGACGAGTTGGACGTGGCCAGACATCGGACGATGGAAATCGAGGAGGGCGATGAAGACAAAACGAAGTCCAGGAGACCCGTCAGGAGCAGCACTGGATCGCTTCCGGCTGAATCCTTCCTCTCACCATTTTCCGAGGTACACCATTTTCTTCGTATTCTTTGGATGCCTTTTACAAGCTTATTTCGGGGAATTAAGGGTACCGGACTCGTTTCTTGTTTTCATTTAAACCCTGCAGTTAGAAATATCTAACTTAAGTATGGTGACCTCATTGGTACACTTTTAGATAAACTTTGTATTGCATATGTCAATTAGGTACTTAAGGGAAAAATTTCTCAATCACTTCGGATAGTAAATTTTGAGGATACTCAATTACCTGAAACATCGAAGGAATGCATAAAATGTACCTGACCCATGTAGTTCAACTTCAGCCATCGTCTACTACTACATCAGCTATCGTCATGCACAGATCCTCCCCACAAACTTCAAACAAAAAGAACGATTATGTAACACATAATGTCCAACATAAATTAGTATTCATCGTACCTTTCGCACGAGGAGGATCACCTTTGATGGCACATATTTTGTCAAGTACGATCGAAGTTCCTGAATTATGTTCAATTTAACGGGAAGTCTTCTATCGCGACAAATTAGCCGTAAACGCGCAGGGTAATGCTCGGTACTCGAAGTTTCTTGGTAGCGAAAGGGGTTCGAGCCGAAGAAACGCGATCACACGGATAAATCGCAAATTTATTCTAATCCTGCAGAAAACGAGCGTACGACTAGAGGACTACATTCCCGGCCAAGGAGGCCCCGATAACCTATCGGCGTATCAGCTCCTGGAGAAGCTGGATTGCGGGCAGGCCGCCGGTTTCGTGAAGTACGAGGCTGCGAGTAAATCGCAGGATTGGGATCTCGGTGACATCGGTAATTGCGAATTGAATCACCGGCAACGAGGATCCTCCTTCGAGGTATTGTCCCGCCAATCGATACTACTACTATGTTTGCATTACGTGCGACCACGAATATTGAAATATACCGATACAGGAGTCCATCAGATTTAGGTACATACACGGATATATTCAAATGTTTCTAATTAGTGATCCTTATCTGGGAATATACAGCTCTGGGGGTGTAGGGTTTTAGAGGTAAAATATGGAGATTCAGAAATTGGGATATGTGCGGATATAGGAATACAAGAATGTGGGTAGCTGGATGTTTAAGCACATAGGCAATATAGGGACCTGTGAATATAGTTATATGGGAATCTGGGTATCTCTGAAAGTTACTGTGAAAGTCATCCGTTGAATCGTGCATTTAGTAACATAATTTTACAGGCAATCGCAGGGATGAACGAGGAGCACGTACAGGACGAGGACGTCGTCGACTTCTCCAAACACAATGAAAGAAGATCTCCAATCGATTCAAACGTTTCCACATCCTCGATTTACTTACAGAAGCCCGAAGCTTTTGGGAAAGCATCGTCGCCGGCACTTGGCGAACTGGAATATTCAGAAGTGGATCCAAATAGGTCGGTAGAGATTAGGTATGGTCGGTGTTCAAGGGATTAAGCGGGTTTAATAGGAGAGTCCAGATGCCAAGCGGTGTAAATCCATATTCCGCTGGTTTTAGCGTTCTGTATAATTTTCTCTCGCAGCATCCACCGCTAATACGCTCCAATGATTCTTCGATTATTCTATTAACTTCCAATTTCTATCAGTTGATAGTGTCCCTTTATTGCTTCCATAGATCTCGAACGAGACATTCTAATCCAACGCTTGCGGACAGTTGCGGAGTTTTATCTGCTACTTCGACGGTATCCAAAGAACCCTTTTACCTTGACGAGGACAAACATCGTTCAGCTTTAGCTTCAGGTACATACTTCTATCGCTGGAAATATTAAGACATCGCTATTTTTGATACTGCTTTTTGTGTTTGTTCCTTCTGAGGTAGTTGTTTGATTTATGATAAGATAACCTTTGATGTAAATTAATCTTTGATGCAGTAGTACATAACCTTCGACGTAAATCAATTTTTCGTCTACTTTTAAGGAACCTTGACGTAAATTAACATTTGACGTACCACAACATTACATTTACAATTTGTGAACCTTAGATGTAAACCAATCTTTGATTTGCTTTTAGTCAGTCTTGATGTTAATCAACATTTAATGTACCACCATCTTTGCTTCATAATTTGTTAACCTTAGATGTAAATCAATTCTTGATTTGCTATTTAGTCAGTCTTGATGTAAATGAACATTTGATATACTTCAGTGCTTGGTTTACTATTAGTCAGCCTTACAAAACCACCTTTGATTTACAATTAGTTAACCTCGGTCGTAAATCAATCTCTGACTTCCTATTAGTCAACCACTCTTTGATTTGCAATTAGCCTCCGTATCGCCCTAGTGGTTCATTGTATTTATCTCTAGAGGAAGCTGCTATCCCTAGGGAAATCTAGCTCATCAGTGTACGCCACTGCTGAAAATCATGTACTTCCATTTACCAGATGCGATCGGAGGTTCCTGCAGGAGCGAGGAGCACGATCAATCAAGTCAATCACGGGCAATGTTCACTAGGAGCCTGTCGAACGAGAGCGAGCCGAACGACCCGTGCGAGACGAAGGATCTCCAGACTGAGCTGATCAGGAGCATCTCCGAAGAATCGCTACCGAAAGAGATGCTCGAGGAACAGGAGCTGGATCAGATGTTCGACGAGAAGCTCGCGAAGGACGTGCACAACAGTTTGAAGAAGAATCTGGACGACTGGAAGACGAGGACACCGCCGCCCAGCCCCGAGCCCAAGAAACCCGAGGTCCTGGATTTCGATCATTCGACGTTGCTGAAGGTCCTGAAAGAGGAAGCTGCCGAGGAGAGCAACCTGAGCTCCATGACACCCAGTTTGACCGAGTTGGAGGCAGCTTTGTCGGACATGTTGGAAAAAGAGGATACCCAGGAGTCGAGACACGAAGGATTCAAGGACGACAAAACTATCGAAAAGAATGTTATCATAAAATCAGCTGATCAGAGTACGGAGGAGTCTATGGGAAGAAACGAGGGTCCCGTGTCTTTAGGTCAGATTCTGAAGGACAAGAAACCCGCGACAGTAAGAAAAGTCTCGTTCTGCTCGTGGGAGGAGGCTGTGGCGCAGTCCGCGATCAGAAACGATCGCGAATTCACCGAACGTCAGGTCGATTTAGATAACGGGACCGTTTCTCATCTGGGAAACCCCATGGATCTTCCGCCGGAAAAACCCAGCAGGTTGAATAGGAGCCTCGAAGACAGCGAGATTCCTACGCCTCCGAGGAGGAAGCACAGGAGCCTAATGGCGAAGAAGGATTGCTTAGTGGAACAAAATGGCTCCTGTTCGAACGACAGGCTCATCTGATCGTTACGGTTCGTTGTGAATGGGGCTTGAACTTTGATCGAGACTCTGGGGTTTGAACTCTGGTATCGAAAGTTGAATGACTGTTCAGATCGATAGTTCGGACAGTCCGGATTGAAAGTTGGATCTGGGTGATATAGTGATTATCTTCTGCAAGGCTTGGGAGTATTATAGCTGTTTGTGATGATGGCCTAATAGCTTCATATTTGAACATCTTAGTCAAAATTAATTCTTGTGTTGATGATCGATTGTTTGAGGATTTAAAGGTATCTAGGTATTATTACCTAGTGCATGTTACATTATAGGTATTATCTTACCTATAGATATTATTAACTACATATGTAAATATATGTGAACAGTATCCAGAATTATGTGTCCGCAAACAGTTTGAGTATCAACACAAGGATTAATCCTTTCATTACAACGGAAATCATTAATTTTAGAGTCATTAAATTGAGGAAGTGATGATTGTCACCGGAAGATGGAATAGTGGATTAGGAGACGTTTCGAGCAATAAGCCTCGAAAGTACAGCTGTGATGAGACAGGGAGCAGAGATATTAGACGTTAGGGACACTAATAAGATCGACGATGATGTGTTACGAGCAATGTTGTTACGAGATTCCACTTTATTCGAACGATAAATTCGTTTCAGGTAGCTGGAAAGTGTAGCAGAGTGGCCAAGAGAATTTTTCCAGCTCGGCTGAGGCTTTCTTTCGATGAAAGAAAGAGACGGAACTTTCTAACGAACTTGCTTCTTTCGAAGAAACGACGGGTGCATCGTGTCTCCCGAAAATCACGAAACTTTGTTCGCCAACTTCTCGAACAATAGGGATCGCGAGTTGACTACTTATCCTTGTTCGAAAACGCGTCAGATTGTTCAGACCTTTACCTCGAATTATGGTTAAAAAGAGAGAATAACTTAACGATGTTTCGTCGGGATTATTTCTCCTGTATATTTATTTGTTTCGTGTTTGTTAGCCTTTAAATGTTGTTGACGATGTTTTCTCATTGTTTGTTGCCTTCTTGAGGGAAATTTGTTTGGAGGTGCGTCGGAAAGTGTACGTGATTTGTGAAAGTTGATTTATTTACGAGATATCTAATTCTTTGAATTCCTAATTCCCCAAATCTCAAACTCCCCAACCCCTAATTTTCCAATTCCCAATCCCCCAATTTTCAAACACCTATTTCTAAATTTTTTAATTTCCAAAAAATCCGAAAATTCCCAAATTTTCCAAAGTCCACCCCCTGAAGGAACTGCGCTCAGTTACGCGAATGATTATTAAAGGTTGGAAGTTTGTATTGGGGTAAGAGAAATTTTCAATGATCGAATGATTAATCGAAACTATTAGGACGAGTACTTGTTCGAACGATTTGCAAGTTGGACCGTTCGATTGCACTTCATGTGTACGAGCTATCGATATCCGGCGACTTCGTTAGTCGAATGTCTGGCGTTCCATTTACGATCAGCTACTCGAGGTGAAACCCGTAATGAAACCTGTTCATTCAAACTGCCACCAATATAATTCGCATCAAACTGGTATCGATGATTGGACGTTCCTTCGTGTAATATATTCATTCTTAAGATGTTGTAACATTTATTGACAATGAGCTGAAATTATTGTTACGAAACTGTTTGGAAATTTCGTTTAAATTGTCAGATAATAAACAATCAGAAATTCAACACGTTTATACTTTTCTTTATTACCTCAATTAAAAACATGATTCAAAACATAATGTACATAGTTTCGTTATATAAATTCATTAGACTGTTTGTCATACAACATCATTACTTACAAAACATCCGCTAAAATCACAATACGTAAATTGAACAAAGTACATTTTTCTACCACGTAAATGAAAAACGTGATTAGGAATATAACGTGGACACCCAATGTTCGTATAAAAGAAAATGAAGATCGAATATCGAAAGGAAAAGCATCGACTTTGCAGAAAGTCGATCGACAGAGCGTTTCGTTTCGCTCGTAACCTCGCACGGTTCGGAGTTTGATTTAATGCCACCTCGAAAGAGCCCCTGAAAATAATTTCGTCCCCGGGAAGAAGTTTTCACGGTGGCGGCTAGCGATGGAAACGCGGCGTTATCGCGATCAGATACTCGTCGCGAATATATACGAGCGTTGCACGACGAGCCGACGTCGGTTCTTCGGGGTCAGTGTTTGGAATTCAGCGAGCAGCTTGTTCCGAAGAAAAACCGGAACGTGATTGGATGCCCCCGAAAGATGAAGTTTCTCGCCATACTGTCGGAATCGCGAAAATAATTCCGTTCTGGTATAAAACCATGAAAATTGCAGGCTAGCAAATTTAAACTCAACTATTCGCACTGTAGAAAATTAAATTGGGAAATAAATTATTATTGAAGAATTATGGTGAGTATTTTAAATTCAATTAAAACTTAAGTCTTTGGTAGAAAAGTTATATTTTTGTACTATATTAATTTATTTATGTATTACTTGTATACACTTCCCTTTGTTTTCAGAGCTGAAATGAAGAGTTTATAAAATGTAAGAGAGTAACAGAAAACTGACAAATATGGAGTTGTAAATTTAACAAGTTTTCACTCGAAAACAATGCATACTCGTGCAATTTTTAACTACAAAGAAATTAAGAAATACAAGTGAAGTGAAATTATAAATTTCGCATAATTGCTATCTAATTTCTACATAATTTGTTTAGAGAGTCTAAGAAAATTATCAATTTATTTAACTAACTAAGAATTGTTTGAAGCAAGTAACAAAAATAAATTTCACTAAGAAATTAATTTTCCTAAATAATAAAAACGAACCTGAACAGCAAACAAGTATTTCATAATTTTTTGTGGCGTTTGTTTTCGTCCGAGAGCCCCAGGCGAAATATTCAAAATTCGTTCGTAAAACGTCCTCGATATGTAATTTTGTATCCTGCTGCATTATTCGAGCTCGTCGTCAGTTTCATGCGAACATTCGACGCGTTAAGGCGAAGCAAATAAACACGGTTACGTTCTAAGTTGTTATGGTCTTTCTTGTGTTGATCCCGAAGCGTCGTTGGTACCAAGATGGCGCAGTAAGTGTTCCTCGTAAATAATACAACCATTTGCATATCAAAACCGGTACATTAAATTAAACGTTCATGCTTTCTATCAATTTTATTTCTTGTTCGTGAACGTGCTAATATTATGAAGTTGTCTTTTCGTATTTTTAAGCCCCTTTGCAATAAAATATACTTCATGCGATAAAATATGGTTCAAGTTTTGATTACTTGTATATTTTAATATTTTATAGCAAGCCATTTTGTTTTGTACAATGTAGAATTTTTTAAGTGGATGTTACTCAAAAGATTGTACAATCGTATTGAGATTACTGTTACTGTTTGTTAATATATCGATGTTAAAGAATGTTTATATTTTCTTAACTAGAAAACTGGTTCAGAGCTAACCTTAACCTACTGATACACAACTGAAGTTGATGTGTAAGTACCATCTTGTTTATCAAATTCTTGTTCGCTTTACGTATAGCACATACCAGAACTGTCATATAAAAAAATTGTTATAAGAATAATAATTGTTAGATTCCATGAAAAAATTCCATACAAATTACTACGTTTTATAATTATATTCCGCATGAATTGCTACGTTGCACAAAACTTTCCTTGTACTCAGCATAAATTTCTACGTTCTATACCTTTCTGTACATAAATACTTCTGTAGCACGTACATGTTGCAAGTAAATTATTGCGACGTATACAATTTTTTTTATATTCCACGTTGTATTCTACATACGCGGTACCCACACAGATTTATTTCGTAGAATAATACGTTTAAACTACGTTTTCACGTTCTACATTCTACACGGTATTATATCGCAGCAACCTCGAAGTCCCGCATAACTGAAATATTTAACATAAATTTATATATTTAGGATTCCGCGTTCTGCATTGTACGGTTGCATTATACGTTCGAGATTTCCGCGTTAAATCAGGGATTTATACGCGGTACGCGGGACGTAGAAATTCCTGCGGATAAATGATGAAACGCGATCCGCTTCGCGTCAATCTATCCCGAAATTTCCACGGCAAGTTCGAAAGTGGGACACGGGGCGTCGAAGTCGCAGGAGTTGTGCAAGTCATCCCGAACGAAGGGTGGCAACTCTCTGTAATCTCGAAAATTTCCCCTGTTCGATCAGCCAGCCGGATCGAAAGGTCTGGTTAATGAAACACGAAATAATTAGACCCAACAGCAGCCGTTCAATCTTCCCGCGTCTTTCCAACGATTAAGATCGTCCGACGAACAAAAAGATGGTTAAATAAATGGGGAAATCGAAACTTGTTAGCAACCATCCACGGAAATAACCGTCGTAATCGATTCTAGTTGACAAGTCAACCTTCTTCCGATTTTATCGCTGCTCGTTTGCAATCGGTTTGTCCTGGATCAATTTATTTAATTACTGCTTTCAGTAATTGTATCGGAATCTTGGAGCTGGACATTTATTCAAGATTCGAGGTATATTTTATAGTAGTCGATGTATTTATTTGTAACGCATTAGTAAAGTATTGTCCGATGAAAACATTTAATAAAGTCCCAATACTTTGTAGGAAATATATCATTCTTATTACTGGCGTTTAATTTTAGACAAGAAGTTTGCTTTAACTTAACAGAATAATTAATTTTAATTTAACAGAATAATTAATAGTATCAGATTTAATTTAGTACTCCGTATCTTTCTAACTTTGTACCTTTGAATTAAGAAACTTAAAAGCAAACTAGAATTAACAAAGTTGAAATTAACAAATTTATTTCGTTAGTGAAATTTAGTTCATTTACAAAGTTTGCGGAGGAACAAATTCTTTTTACCAACACATTTGAGAAACTTTGTAACTTTTCTTCGAAAGTTGCGTAAATTTTACATCATGTTTTCGATTAACCTTCTTAAGAAAGGTTTTATAGGTTAACCTTTTATCTTTTGAGGTTATGTCACGGTTATTGAAACGCCCAGTAGAATAAATGATTGATTCTGAAGGTGGATCGCAGAAAGATGTGGTCGATGAATTTGACGAATAATCGAGCGATAGAATGATGGAATAGAATTAATTCGTCTTCGTTCGTCTGCTGCGAATCACGGAATAGCCCGAGTCGAATTATCGAAATTCCATTATATCTCAGTTTGATACACGCTCCAATTCGCTTCGTCCGCCGTTTACGTTTCGCGTTAGAAATAGCAAATGGACTCTTTTCGCGTAGAAAATATTCCGGTGATTTTTCGAGCCTCTGAAACGAAAGGTAAACGTGCTTTCCCGAGAGTTCGTTACACGTTCGCGTGTGACAATTTTTGATAAAACCGATATTTATAGAATTAGATGAACAAACTCGAACACACGAAGCAAATGCAATTACATCGAAACATTTATTCGATATATCATGAAACTTTTCATATTTGTCATGGACAATAATTTCCGCTTTTGAATCGCAAGCTTTAGTTTTCAAATTTTCACGAATTCTCTTTGATTCGTGCATTCCAGTTTAAGTATTCAAAATATCAATCAAATATTTAAAATATCAAATTCGTGTTTTCAAATTCAAATGTTCGAATGTGTGCTTTCAAATTTAGTCTTCTGAACGTAAATATTCAGACACAAGTTTCCAGATATAAATTTTAAATTTAAATGTTCGAATCTATGCTTTTAAATCGAAGATGTTAAATTGAAATATTCAGACAGAAGTTTCCAAATACAAATTTTACATAAGATATTTGAATCTATGCTTTCAAATCGAAGCTGTTTAAATTTAACATTCAGATTCAAGTTCCCAAATTTAACTTTCGTATTTAAGTGTTCAAAACTACGCTTCGCAATCAAGTCCCTAAAATTTCAACATCTGAAACTAAATCTTCGAACTTAAATTTTCAAATCGAAGTACCGAAATTGAAATGTGCAAACGTACACCTTCGGTCCAAAACTTTACCACTTAAACCTCTGAACCCGAGCTACGAAATCTCCGTCCTTAAATTAAAATTATTTAATCTAGTCTTTGAAATCTCCCAAGTCCGAATTTTTAAACGAAACTTCCAACCGAGAACTTTCGAATAAAAGCCTCGAAATTTAAACAAAGAGCGTCGTCGAAAGAGAGTAAAATAATTTTCCGGACGGTGAAATTATTCGTCGGTTATTCGTGGAATTTCCGTGGATTTCCGCGAAATCGTTTAACGAGAACAGTTTCGAGGGAAAAAGTGGCGACCGGTCGTCGGAACCGATAAACTTGTAAAATCCAACGTTCTCGGTATTCTGTGAAATTAGCGCGAACGGATTATAGGTTCGGTCTGTTCGTGACACTCCTATTAGTATCGTGGAAAGAGGGAACCGAGGGAAAATCGCAGGACCTTTCTTCTTCTTCTTCTTCTTCTTCGTCCTTCTCCTCCCTCCATTTCGAAGGAAAGAAAGTCGATGCCGGACGTGTGGTCGAACTCTCTCCGGCTTCGCTAAATCTTATTATCACCGCCTCGACAGCCTCTCAAGCGACGCTGAAGGACTGCGAACGAGTGGACGAAATGAGCCGTGTAGCTTTCGGCTACTTTATTGTTGCTTTCGAAGCTTTTTATACAGTTACGATGATAATAGGCGACTGGGTAGATACACTCTAAATTGCTGGACACATACATGACACTCAATCGTCGCAGTTACGATAACGGGTAGAAAACTATACAAGTGGGGTAAACAATTTTATTTTAATTTTGGGAACGTGATAAATGATTCAGGACATGAAGTAGTAAGATACAGTATGAATTATAATCATTTCATTATAATTATATTATCATTGACATTATTTGTGTATTAGTATTATCATTGTTAGTTTGATTTTATAACTTTGGCTGCAATACAGAGGCCACAATAAATGGACTGCAGTAAATAATTATCAAAGGGGATCCAGGGAAAATAGTTGCGAATAAAACTGGATCCAGAGAGTTGAATAGTGAAGACAAGAAATATTGTATGTAAGAAAATTAGACGTACAGAAAGTTGGACCTAGGGAAAACCCAAGTCTTGAGAAAGCTATATGATACAGAATTGTAATTACAACTTAGATTAAAAATTGAATCCATAGAAATCTACATCTACAGTAGATCGACAGAAAATTAGATCCTCAAAATACTAGTTCCATAGAGAACTATATCTACAGAAACCTACATCCACAGAAAATTAGATTCACAGAATTCTAGATCTACGGAAAATGAAATTCACAGAAAACTAGATCGCCAGAAAATTGGATTCCCAGAAAATCTCCAGAAAACTAAATATAAAAAACCAGGTCTTAAAAGTAAATTACAAAAAATAAAATAATTTACAATAAGCGAAGTAGGCCTTAAAAAGTAAATCTAACTAAACTGCACACAGCAAAAACGTATAAAAGAGCAAGTCCCCAAGTGAAAAACAACCGTAGAAGAAATAACCGTATCATAGTCCATCCTAAATCACCCCCGTAATCCCGTACTTTGCACTCGTAAGTAAACGCGATATATCTCGCGCAAGTACCTATTGAAAAAGAAAAAAAGGCGATCTCGAAATCCCTGCACTTAACGACGCGAGTGGACGCCGCAGCAATTTCGATTACAATCATCCCCCGAAGAAGGTGTGCTAAGGTGTAACAATAAACCCGGGATTAAGTCGGTTAAGCCAGCGGGGTAGAAATCGTCGGTTTCGGGGAGGCTTCTTCAGCCGTTGCTTGTCTTTTGCATTTCATTCTGCTTCGCGTTTCGCTACCTGAATCTTCCGATACTCGGAACCTCCAGAAACTGAACCTCGTGTCTGCTGTAAGTGTACAGTCAATGGCAAATCTGATTTTCGTAGGAAAAGTATAGACATTGTGGGAGGAGAAGTCTTTCAGGGGGTGAATTTTGGGGTTCTTCAAGATTAGAATGTTGGGATGGGTTTAAGGATTTTTGGGACACTGAAATTTCGGGGTTTAGGGATCTGGGGGTGTGAGAGTTTGGGCACGTGGAAATTTAGGGACATTGGGATTTGAGGAATTTAGGGATCTGGGGGTTTGAGAGTTTGGGGACGTCGAAATTTAGGGATACAAGTATTTGGAGATCCAAAGATATGAAAATCTAGGGATATGGAACGAAAGAATTTGGAACTGAGAAAATTTGGAAATTTGTACATGGAGAAATGTAGGCATTTGGAGATTTCAAATTTGAGAGGTTTGAAGAATTACAAGTTTGGAAATTTAGAAAATTTTAGTATTCAGGAACATAAGTGCTTGGGGATTGAAGGACATGATAATCTGCTGTTGTAAGAATCTAGGGACACTATACTATAAAAATATTTAAGAAGTAAGAAATTCGAAGATATAAAAATCTGAGAATCTGAAACCTCACAAATGTGGCGATAATTGGTACACTTTATAAATTGACTAGAATTCAAAAATTCGAAAGTGGAGAACTCGAGTAGAATAAAAAGAAACCCTTTTATCAGAGCTTCAATTTCGAGCTTACCATCTGCGTCCCGGTCGAGAACAGCCGTACACTGCGGAGTGTACTCGCGAGTCTTAATCCGGCGAAATTTATAGAGTCGGCGAACTATTTAGATAGGCGGATAGAAAGCGGCGCGACTTCGCTTTTTGTTCGGGCTGTTGGCGTCGCGAGGGTTGCACCCCGCTCCTCGGTTGCAAGTTCCTTGCACATCCACCAGCCGTTTCGTTTCACCCCCGGTATTCCGGACTTAATTAGTTTTTCGTCGACGGATAATCCGTGCCGGGCGATTTGTCAGCAGAGACGGCGGAAGTTTACGCGGTCGGAATTAAGACGATGCCGAGATCAGGCCGATATTTAAACGGGTAGGCGCGACTCCGTTTCCGGTCCTCGATTCAAGGAAACCCATCGTGGATTTATTTTATCGCCGCTCACGAAATTCGGCCGGGCCAAGAAACTGCCACCCCTCTCGGGGCTGGCTTATCCCGCCGCCACCCTGGTTAAACGCTGACACGACTTTACTACAACGTCGGGATAAGAGTTGGACGGGGGGTGGAGGAACAGGTGATGGGTGACTTTACATCCACATATTTCTATGGCGAACACGGTTCTGCGTGTCACGTACTTCGTGGAATCGGCCACCCTTAATTTTATGTTACTTTTTCGATGATAAAGGAACCCATTCCGGCGAATTGAGTCAAAAGTTTTCGACGGCGCTGGTTATTCGATTATGGCTGCGATTATTTTATGGGGGTAGTTGCAGGTTTTGATGCAAGTTAATTATTTGTTTAATAAGTTGACGCAGTTGGAAATTAGACAGGGTGGAGGATTAATTCCCAATTCCTATTTTTCTGAATCTCAAACTCCCCAAATCTCTACTTCCCCAATTCCAAATTTTCCAAATCCCTAATTCCCCAAATTCCTAATTCTCCAAATCCCTAGTTCCCCAATTCCCAATTTCCCAAATTTCTAATTCCCCAACTCTCAAATTCTCCAAACACTAATCTGCCAATTCTACAACTTCCAATTCTCACATTCTTATAAAATATATTCGGTATTTTGTGGTATGTATTATGTACAGTTATAAGTATTTAATACGAATATTTCCAATTATCGGGCAAATTATTATATAGGTGATAGATTCGTATGAAAATTTAAGCGTCAGCTATGTGTGGGTGACACGGCAGTCAAAGTGTTAAATGAAATTGAGTGATTAATAGAACGATATTTGATGTTGGCAATATTGCGATGCAAATTAAACTATTTCGGGTTGATTTAGTTTGTTTGATCGTTGGATGGGTTGCGGTAGATGTTCGTTAATTATGCATAATAACTTTTCATCGCCGGAAGTATATTTTATTTGATGGATGTACATTGATGTTTGAAATTGGTAATCAAATAGACACGTGTTTATTATACAACCCAAATATTGTGTTATTATTTTGATACTTTACCATGTTATTATTTTATTATTATACGAGTTACATTATGTTAGATTAAGGTTAGATTGAAGTTAAGGTTAAATGAAAGTTAGGTCAAATTAAGGTTCGATTGCAATTTAGTTAAATTAAATCTACTTATTTAATGGACAAGATCAGGACCAACCACCTTATCATATAAATAATATCCTCATATTCGTAATGTCTCCACTAACCTAATCTTTCATTCGCATACAAGAACACCATGAGAATTAGTAGGGTAATGCACCATTCCACCCACAAAATCGTCACCCGAATGCATTCCACCCACAATCCGAATGCAACATACCACGTCCCAGGACATAAAAGGAGAGCCGTTGAAGCAGATCGTTATCGACAACGTTGTGCCATTCGCGATAAATATCGGAGAAGAAAATCGGGTCCCAAGAGTGAGGCCGTTTTAAAAAAGCTGGAACAGCTTTGGAAGAAACCGGGAAGAAGCATCGAGAGAAGTGTGTCGACTACGAACTGTAGCGAACCAAAGCAGTTACGATTTCTCTCTTTCCTGCCAGTCCTTTTTCTATTTCTCTCCCTTTTTCGCCGCTTTCTCGACCCCGAACGCAACAACCACCCCAAGGGTTTCTCTCCTTCGAGCGAATACCGCATTACAGAACACGTTCAAACTTTTATGGTGGCTCACTGACTTCACGGTACATATTCCATCAGCCCAGACGCGATTCATACGAAATAGGACATCTTTAATTGGCAACCGAGATCGCCGAGAAACGAATATTGTGAAATCTCCTTAGGTCTCTTGCGAATATTAAATAACTAAATATCTTTGCTTATTAAATTGAGTTCGCAGTAAGCTTCAGGGGATCAATTAGCAACATCAATCGCGACATTTGATGTGGTAAAGATGATCGAAGAATATTGGAGGGTGAACTGGATGGGGGCTGGTGTCGGGAAAATGTTTTGATTGGGTATGAGATTGTTGGGTCGGATTTGTTATGGTTTGGTGGGGGATAGATCTTCTACTTTTGTGGTTTGAAATTTTGGAATTTGGGGAGTTGAGAATTTGGAGACGTGAGAAGTTGGAAATTTGAGAATTTGGAAACGTGAGAATTCGGGGTGTAGAGAATTTGGAAACTTGAGAATTAGGGCAGTAGAAAATTTGGAAATTTTCCAAGTCTTCAATTTCCAAAATTTGCAACCTTCAATCTCTTTACTATTACACTTTCAAATTGTGAGGTTCGCAATTTAGAAAAGTGGAAATTTTGTGTGAGATACGTATAAAAATGTAGAATTTGAATAATCACATTTACGGTACAGAGCGAAATAGTTAACAAAGTACGATCGATTTTGTGTAACAGGACGCTTTGATCCTAAAGAGGTTTTCACTGCGACGCAACAATATTTAGTTTCTCGTGGAAAATGGAAAGAAAATAAGCTATAAACGTACAACAAAGCGAACATTGGAAGTGTTATTGATGCAGCACGGAGGATGCAGGTTTCTTTACATCACAGTTTTTATCCCAGTTACATTTTCAATCTTTCAAATTCCTAATTTCCAAATATCCAAATTATTAACTCTCCCAAATTTCAATTTTCCATATATTCTTCAACGCCGTTCTACCCACGCTACATGATGTTCACCACACCACAATAATCAGAACAATTTTTCTCGCCTTACAACAGCAACGTCAATCCTGTAAATCGGTCAATGAATCTTTAATGAACCTTCGTCAGCGTACAGGGCGTCTAATATTTTTGCGTTGCAAATATCCCATCGCAGTCGTTGAAATTTATTGCACGATCGCGCTGATTTGACAAATAGTTGGCCAAGAATCGTTCAAGAATCGCAAATTATGGCGAATTGCGTCGTGTATCATTGTTCCCATTGCCACAAACAGATCAGCTAAAATTCCCTCCTGTTTTATGGATCATTTGTACAGAGAAACTTTTCACGTTCAGCCGAGAAATACGTGTATGCGTTCCGTGCGATCTGGCTATAAAATTACGATCTTTATCGATTGGCAAACGTGGCCTTAGTTATTATCAAAATGTTTCAACAATGGCTAACGTTGAAACCTGCGACAATAACTAATTTTATTCCCTATCGGTGCACTGATATACAGGGTGTGCTCGATTATAATCTTTAATTACTCCAACGTCTTTGATTAAAGGAACGGAAGTTTGAATAACCTTTTAACCAGATAACTTTTAACCAGATAAGCGTTGGACGTATACACGTCCGTTCAAAACTTAACGAATTGTTCATTTTTCGTAGAATAAAAGTCCTTTCCCGTTTTACCTTTTCGTCAAATTTATAGTACGACCGTTTGCGTATGACATTTATGCTCGTCATTGTTTTATTTTAATTATGAGGGATTTTTTAAATTCCGCAGTTAGCTGATTTAAAAATTAATAGAATGTACTTTCATTTTAATAGAATGTTACAGGTTTTTAGATTTACTTATCACAATAAATATACGTATACTTAAATACGGTCGAATTTTAATCGAGTATTTGCTTAAAATACTATATATTTGCTACGAATGTCTCTTTTATCTTTGCACATTTCTAGACACGAACGTACACGAATAAATCACGTTTATGTCTCCCGTAAAGTCAAATGTTTTTCGATAAATTATATTAGTTAAAAATAATTTAAACAATTTTTTGAAACACCCTGTGTATTCAGCACGGTTGTCTGCAAGGACTGTAAAATAGCCCGATAAATATCGCGATAAATTTCGACACGACGTGTATTTTTATTCGTGCCGAGCGTAAATTTATTTTGTCCGCGCGATGCGCAATCGAAACCACGTTTAAATATGTTTTATGAAAGCGTCGATTACCCTGAACTTTATTTCACGAGTATCTGTCAAACGAATCGTTATTATTTTATACCGTGCTCCATTAGACATCACGACTTTCTTTTATAACTACAGAAATTCGACAGTTTTCTCACCTAGCCTCAAATAGTTAAGAGCAAACAGAATCATTTAACTCCTTCTACTTTAACGACTTTGACAGATGACGCACTCACGGTACAAATGTGATGCATCTTACTTGGATTTTTAATACTTTTCAATTTAAAGTTTTAGTATATAATTTATAAAGTCAAGGAAACCCGAATACAAAATTGATATAACATTTAAACTTTCTATTGAGAATAAATGAAAAATAATAGTACTCTTTTATGTTTTAAGCCACTTACCTTATTTAAAGTTAGGAAGGACGCCTTGACTCTTTCAATACTGATGGCACCAGGACGATTTTCGCAACAACACAATAGACAGTGCTTCTCATCGTCAGATTCAGCTTAATTTTCAGATTAATAATTCAGATTAATAACTATACTAATAAACTAACACTCTTTATTTGTTTTTGTTAAAAATGAACAAAAGAACAATCACTGAACAAAGAACAGTCGAAAGAACAACTATGCGTCTCCAATAGGATGTGTGGTCGGAACGATTCGGCAATGTTCGGTAATTTACGACGAGCAAACCGTTTTTCGATTCGCGACAGCGAATGTATAGATTTGAACGGCAAGCAATAAAGACGCTATTTATATTAATCATAAAGAAGGTGGGTTTGTGTGTTCAATAATTAAAATCCAAACAGTTTTATCATAGATTCAAATAGTTAATTTTGACCTACCTGACAAATACATCATAAGGCAAGGGGTAGGAAGCAAAGGTGGTTTCGCAAGCGTGAATCGACGTAGCGGCTTAAAACCGATCTGTTTGCCGAGCGACAGAGGCTTACGCGGGAAACACAGGAAATGGGTTTCTGTTCCACTTTTCATTCGTCACGATCGATCGTGTGAGGCCGCTAAGTGCGTATTACTAGCTGATTAATTTCACGCCTCCTCTGTCGGTTCATCGAACCATCCTCTTCTCGCTCTTCTTCTTCTACTTCTTCTTCTATTCGAACCTACTCTCTTTGCACAGACGAGCGTTCCACTCGGCTTCAACGGCCTTTACATTTAAATCGATAGGCAAGCCCGCCTTCCGTCTTTCGTGATGCTCGATAGAGCAGATTGTATTCGTGACTCGTTCATTTCTTATTGCTTTTTAGAGCGGTATGATGTGTCTGACTTCGTGCTTAGTTCTGCTTAAATAGGTTTTCCGGTCACGATGCCATACTTCAGTTTTGCGGTATATTCTTTTAAGTGGCTGAAAGGTGAGTTGAACTTTACATTTAGGGATTTGAAATTCGGGAATTTGGAAATTTGAGATATAGCAACATAAAATTCAGAAATTTTAAGAATATAGTTTTCCACCATATCATTTCCTCGGCTACATGTTACATTCCCCATAAATAGTTCCCTGATTCCTTTAAAGAAAGTGCATCTACAACATCGCAACGGATGCAAGCGTTTATACTCGACGGTTAAAATAACCCGACATCGTTCGTTAATCTTTTCTGGGCAACGCGAAATTAACTGGCGGACGAATAGCGAGGGTCGTGCAGGGGAAAGCCATCTCTCGAGCTATCTAGATACACCTCGGGGCTCGGAAAACAACAGACGGCCGTGGGAGGTGTAAAAGTGGCGGCCTACACGAGAGGGAATAAGAACAAGCTCATTCACCACACACGAGATCCAGTTCCGGCTCTTCTTCTCCCTCGGTGACAAACAAAAGCTAATGCACTTCTGCCAGATAACTGCAAGCTCATCCGTTCTCCTCTGCTACCACCAATTTTACTTCCTCCGCTTCCTTTTCGTCTCGTTCTTTTCGCGATGTATTAAACACCTATGAAAAATATTCAAACATTATCGCGGCTATCTGTGCTTTAGACTCAAATTTACGGGTTTCTAACTACTCAAATTCTTAAACTACCAATTCCAAACTTTCAAATTCTCAAATTTCAGAATTCTAAATTTTAGAATTACAAATTTTCAAATTACAAATTTCTCAATTCCAGATATGTCAATTTGAAGTTCTTTAATTCCAAATTTGCCAATTCCAAATTTTGCAATTCCAAGTATCCCAATTCTAAATTTCTCAATTCTAAATTTGGCAATTTCAAATTTCCCAGTTTCAAATCTTCGAATTCCAAATCCCTAAAGAGCAACCAAGACGTTCACCATATTTTCTCTGCTTAAGTCTTGCCCCTATACGCACACACTATTCATACCACCCCCAGACTCTTTCATAATACCTAACCCTATTCCATTTTCATTCATGAAACATATCTTGAGCAGAAATATCTTCGTACCGCAGCAAGTAGAACATAAGAATATAAAACACAAATCTAACCGAGGCTATCTGATCCGTAGAAATTCTCTTCAAAAAGTAAAACTGTAGCCCGAGTCGAAAGGACGTTATAAGTTAATTCTCACGTTTGAAAAGCATCGCGGGCATAAACTCGGCCACGTTCGGGGGCAGGTTGGCTCCGGGTAACGGATACGAATGCTTTTCGCGAGACGTCAGTATGCTAATTCGAACAGTAGCAGCATAATACCGGTCTGGCCATACTTTTCTCCCCGTTTCCTCGCACCTGCTAATCCCTATATTTCTGCTTTCTCTTCTCGGCTGTCTGCGAGGAGGGTGCACTTGATATAAACCCCTCGCAAACCCGCTACCATAACCTGTACGGTTAGCTTCCTCGAGTATGGGAACAGATACAACTCGGGTCGTCTCTCCAGTCGTCCTAGACACCTAGGTATGTCTCTGTGAGTTTATGAGGGCATAACTTAAAGGCAAGTATGCGACGAGTCTCGTGGAATTTCCAACTTCTAACTTTCTCCTCCTTCTCTCGCCTGTTTCTATTCTCCTTTTCGAACTTGCCTCTTTTCACTCGCTTAAACCAAGCAGACCATCGTATACCGATGCAACGTACACGGGAATTACCCACTGTGCATCGCGTGAACTAGACATGTTTGCGGAGAACCTGATTTCAAAGATTCATCATGCGGTATAGCTGTTGGGTTGTTAGGAAGTTCAGCAAAATTTAGTGGATTAGGAGAGGAATTTTTTATTGACTTAGGTTAGAAGTTGCAAGGTTTTAAATAGTTTAGTCCAATCGTAAATTTTAATGTTAGTTTACTGATTTAATAATGTGGGGCATCTGGTAGAGTGTGGACACTTGGTAATTTGGTAAATCAGTAGAGTAGAAATTTGGTAGCTCAGAAAGTTAATAATTTGATGATAGGGAAGTTGGGACATGTAGGGATATTTGTGAGGTAGAAATACCAGAAATTGAAAGTTTGAGAATTTAGGGTTCGGAGGATTGAAAATTTGAGGATGTTGAAATTTTAGAATTTGACAATTTGATTATTCCAAAACTTGAAAATTGCGAACATAACCTGTACATTTGTAAATTTAGAATTTTCCAAATATGAGTCCTCAAAAACTTAAAAAAGTAAAAATCTCAAATTCTCAAATCGTCAAACTCTCGTACCTTTGATCCATCATCTACGTCTCCCTAATTGATTGTTAATGCTGCTATAGGTACATTTTCATGGAAATGCAAAGAAGATCGACAATAAGTAAGACACTGGTATTAAAAGATAGTTGAACTTTTACGCCTCGAGAGATCGATATCGGACGTCTTGGTTGGGATGTTGCTTAACATCTCATGAATCGAGAATCATCGGATGCTTCCTTCTGAGTCGCCGGTATCGAATTCCGTGATGCTGGCATCTGTCAGAAGTATCCTGTTCAAAGGGGACGTAATTCTGAAGCTTGTTAGCTGCTGCAGACGAGATATTAGACGGAAACTACGTTTTATCGTGTAAGTAAACGCTATGTAAAATCATTAAAATTCCTTCGACAGTAGGAAATTTATCAAAATTGCTTGTTATAAAGCTGAAGCATAGGATATTCTATAAAATTGATCAGATATTCATTATACACCGCTGGATACATAGCTGCAATTTTATATGACCTTTAAATAATATACAAATACTTTTTGTGGGGGTCATTGTGACCCTAGTTTATAAAATTATTAGTGGTACTCGAAGATATACTTTTTGCGGCAATTTGTTAATATTCTATATTAGTAGAATCTTTTTAATTAAACTTCGCTTAAAAATTATTAAATTCTCAGATTTACAAACTCTCAAATTATCAAATTTTTAAATCTATGCAATTCCAAATCTCTATATTTCCAAATTTTCAAATTCTTGCATTCTCGAATCCCTGAATTCCCTAACATCCACTCCCCAAATCCCCAAATACTCAGTTCCCAAAATCCCAAAAAACTGAAAACCAAAACCTCCGCCAACACCGCAGAACAATCGAAAGTGCAGAGAGGGTTGAACAAAGAAGCAACGGTACTTTTTCGATTCATCCGTCTCGCCGGCGATATACGGAATACAGGAGCGGTTTTCGCAAAGTCAGTTGAAGCCGGGATGGTAGGAAATTATTGGCACGGTCTGGAGTTGACTGGATGTTAATTACTCTATCACTCCAGCCCGTTTCGCTGGCGGCCCACCCCTCGTCTCCCTTTCGTCGGTGCTGCTAACACTCGATCCACCCTCTCCCCTTCGCCCGGCCGTAATTATGACAGGCCTGCCTCATAATAAGGTAATTTAAACGCATGACTTAGGAGCCGGAGCACGGGGATATTGGCCTGCTCTCTTCCTACCGTTTCTAGTTTCCTCTGTTTCTGCCCAGGGCTTTACCGACACTTCGCACTCTTTACGACCTATAATCGTCGCGAAACCTTATGTTCAACAATTCCCTCTTCGTCCTTTGCGGGATGCTTTTTTAAAATGTCACACCTTAGAAGGAGGATTTGGAAGGACTGCATCACTTAACAAATCTTTCTTATTGGGGTGCTTTCTACTTTTTAACCCCTTGCTTCGTGATTTATTTGCCGGGTGCGTCAGTCGGAGCTAACTAATCAGAACTACAATATTAAGGGAAAAGAAGTTTAAATGTTATGTCAGTTTAGTCTTCGGTAAATCTTGAATATGCAAATTATGGTTCGACTTAATCTCCTGATTGAAGTTCATTCGAAATTTGAGTATGATTTGTTACTGATGCCTGAGTGCGTCACGTGTGGAACATGTTCTAAGACAAGGGGTTAATTCATACATCGTAACTTTCTAATTTAAAAGAGGCAGAATTTGTACAATTTAAATTCTGAACTTATTTTCTGTCTGAAAATAAATATTCGTATATTTAATTTCAGTCTACAACATATTTAATCGTAGTCGTTAAATTACTTTAGTTATTGACTATAAAATATCAGACGTACAGTCGTATACGTTTTATAGATGCGGGTCACGATTGACCCAAATGAAGGATAACATCGTTCCCAGGCGTAACTGAAATACATTAAAATTATGTCAGCAAAGTAAAATTTAATTAGGCAAGTAATTATATGAGTCACCGTTGCGTTTACTTTACTTCGATAAGATAACACCCTCGTAAAGCTACAACATTTATCTTCCAGTCGCTTATTGTCATAATATCTCTCCTGGAAAGGATAACTAATGCAGGTTCCGGTTAACAAAACCTAGTTACTCGACCCATATCCAAGAACAACGAAAATCTACCTCTTGCAAGTTAAATTCTCAGATAATACACACTTTGAATTCATAACTATCAAACTTTATTATACTACTAATTCTTTAATCTTTTAATTGTCTTTTGTTGGAGAGACATTCTGCGTTTATTATTATGACCATTATTATTTCGACAGAGAACGGGGATGTTACAAAGTTAGCTGCAGTATTTGCATTTTAGTTTTGGGGGTGGTATCATCCCTCTTTGTGTACTTTCCCAAGTTTCTACATTTCTAAATTTCTAAATCACCGAATTCCTAAAATCCCAAATTCCTGAATTTCCGGATTCCTACATCCCCAAATTCCTAAATTCCCAAATTTCTAAAGCACCAAATTCCTAAATCCCCAAATGCCTAAGTCCCCAAATTCCCACTCTACCAAACCCAAAAATCCCTTTTCCCCAACTCCCCAACTAAAAATTTCCAGATCCCTTTCCATCCCCGAAATTTCTACATATCTTCTACTTCCTCCAACTCCTACGAATTGCAATGTGCCATAACTCAAAAAATAAAAATTTCTCTCGCCCCCTAAGTTTCCCTAATCTTTCTAGAAAATCGCTAATTCGTTATCGTAGCGATATGAACGGTTTCGCGTGGAAAGTAGGCAACAATGACAGAAGGTATCGCGGTTTGCCGGCTATAAAGGAACTCGATTCTCCGTTGATTACATTATATACGGTTGTTACGGTATATAGATCGAAATTACGTTCGAGCGGAAGAGCAGAAACGGCTTGCTCGTCCCGTTTCGCTCTCTCGTTTCCACCGGATTGGTTCTTTTCACGATCGATCACCGCACGCCTCTCTCCTGGCTGCGTTTAAACTGTATCTGTACCCCTGCAGACGACGGAAAAATGTTTGCGTCGGTTAATGACCGCGCTCGTTTGCCTTCCAGAAATGACTTCTAAATAAATTTCAACGTTTAACTGACTTAATTATCTACGAAAGAGGAGACCCGCCCATTCCGAAGCCTCTTCACTGTCCGGGAAGGGTACCTTTCATCCCTTCGACAGGGGTTCTTTTCTTTATGTTCCATCCTGACGTTCATACTTTCAAATATTTTATCTTTTGGAATTATGCTACTGATGACCTGATCTCAAAGATACTTTATTTTTTATAAGGGGTGAAATTCGAATTAACTTGTACAATTTTTACAGTGAGGAGAATATTTCATCCCCTCGACTGGGGTTCTTTTCTCTATATCTTTTGTCGACGTTCATACTTTCAAATGTTTTGTCTCTTAAAACTATACGGATGATAAGCTTTTTCATTTTGTGCAATATCAATGGAAAGTCGCTACGTATATTTTCATTAAAATTTCTTGAGTTGATCAATATTATTTTATGGTACTTTATATGACAAGGATTGATTGTAACAATGAATTGAATTATAAAATACAATTGATCGTACGATCCAATTATAATTAGTTACAATGCGGTATTGAATGATAAAGCCATATAATTGGTTATAATAAGTGAATAATGAGTAACAAATACTTTTTCATTATTTTATTTTCCACATCCCTCATTTCATCACATACTGCAGTTGTAAAGTGTTAAACTATACGTAAAAGCCTATTAACCAGAATTCATAAATTAATAATTCAGTCTCCATGCGATTTCGTAAAATTTCCGATTTGCTCTCCACAAAGGGTCATCCTTCCACCCCCTTTCATCCGGCCCTGTCGTTACGACACATTCGCCGCGACGGTTCTGTCCTCCCGGACAGAATTCCTCTTTATCTTTTTCCACCCTCTTCGATACTCGTGGGTATACTCTTTACCGGCAGACGTGCGCGCGATGAGAAAAGTGGGCTGCGATCGTATATCAGAGGCGGATCGCGTTGGTCGATCTGTTGTCGGCGGGAAATATTGCGAGATCGAAACGCACCGTCGAGACGTTTCTCTCCGGCTGCCAGCTAGTCGATCTTCTCGATATAACTCGAGAAACAGCGAGTAATCAGCTTCCCCTTTTGTCGTTGCTCGCTGAACGACCGATCGCGACACAATTTTCGCGAGATCAGCTTGAAACCACGCCAACCACTAATCCTTTCGAAGGTGTTGCTCGACTGGAAACAGGAAACTGCTGCGGATCCCACGAATTTCCTACCGTTTCGATCCGAGGATATTTTATCGATGAATTCCCTGTATGGTGAAGCAGATTATTCTGAGGACGCTCCGCGAGCCGTAACGGCCGCCATCTTTGATCGACGATGCGCGCGCAAATTCGAATCAAATTTTTTATACATTTTCTAATATTTTTGGACACAATTATTCATTATCATTTATTAGTTTTGGACATAATTGTATGCATCTGAAATCGAAGAATATGATTGTTTGTTGTTATAGAAAGCTAGTTATACTTTGGATATACAGAATTGTATTATAGATATTTGGTTTTGTAGCTGAAAGGTATATTTATATAAAATATACGATATACGTATGTTAAATATAACATATCGTGTATGTAAATTACATTATAGATCAAAGTATAAAATGTATATCGTATGTACATACATGATACTTTGATTATACGAAATTTAGGGAATATAGCCGTACATACAAACTTGCGTCTATAGAAATTTTAGAAATATACAAACATACAAATCTGAAGAATATAGACAAGGAATTGAAACATGTGATAGCAAAGACTAAACAAAACAGCAAAAATAGCAAAAAGCAACCGAAAGTCCTCGACTTTCATATTGTAAGTACGTCGAAAGCATTTGGTTCGTAACCCGAAACCCGCGAAGAGTACGAGTGAAACTTTTCGGCTTATTGTCGGCGAAAGTTTTCGAACGAAAACAAAACTAGAAGCCGATGCACGTAGGGAAACATTTTCGCGTGGAGTAGCGAAAACGCATTATAGCTAGGAGCGTTCGTATCGTCGATAGTTACGTGAACGAGTTTTCGTTGAACGTTTAACGGCCGCGACGAAACAAGCTGCCGCTAATGGATGTCGATGAGTTAATTGGTGTGTAACGGCAATTAGCTACCGCGGCACGATTATTCCAGACCCGACTTTCATTCCGCCTATGATAATTCGCTGGCTCGCTTTGACCGTGTTAATTACCAGGTGAAGTGCGCGTGCTCGCTTTCAAAGTTCCCTGTTCAGGTAACGAAAGCTGCATCGTAAAGGAGGAAACTCGTTAACGAACATCGCTTCGATTCCAGAATTATATATGGAACATTTTTCCATAATTTCAACCTTAGGTCAACTTTCCTAAGTTTTATTCTATGGAGACACGAAAATTCATGAATGAGGAAGCTCCAGTTTTTTATTCAGTCTCTGGGGTCATAAAGGGTTTCATAGTTGCTGTGTCACAGTCTCAAAGTTTATGTTTCGACGTGTCTCTGTGAATCAAAGTTACACAGCTTCAACGTTGCAATGTTTCCCAAAGTAATATTTCTATGTCTCAATGTCTGTATGTCTCAAAGTCACCTTGTCACAAAGTCTCTATGAATCAAGGTTATACACGTTGCAATGTGTCCAAGCCCCAAAGTTATTACATTATTATGTCTCAATGTCTGTATGCCTTAAAGTATCCATGTTTCGAAGTCTCTATGAATCAAAGTTATAAACGTTGCAATGTTTCCAAATCCTAAAGTTACTTGTATTTTTATGTCTCGATGTCTGTGGGTCTCAAAATCCCTTTGTCACAAAGTCTCCATGTTTCAAAGTCTCTATACAAACGTGCAAATGTGCTAATGTCCCTTGAAGTCTCTTTACCAAGTGAAGATACAAATGTGTCAGTCTCAGTGTTTCTATGTCTCAATGTCTCAGTGATCTCAAAATCCTAAACACAGAGTAACAACCGTACCCCCATAATACATCCCCCAAATGTATAATCGCCATCATAAAAAAGTCGGAAAATCATATCAGTCATTGAACCCGTCGAAAAAAAAAAATCGTGTCACGTCAGTCGTCAACTTCACCCTTCCGCTGTCGAAGGGATGATCGTGCCGGTGTACGGTACATGACCCCATAGAACCGAGAGAGTGGTAACAGTTCCCGGCATCACACGAGCGGAATACTTATAACGCGGTTACGTGAGTTGGACGTGCGAACAGTGAGTCATAAATATTGGTAGGCGGCTGAAAAGTCTTTCGGGCATATCTCTCGTTCGGTGTGAGGCCCTTTAATCATGCAACAGCCGCGGGGGATGAAGTTTCGAGGGAGCCGGTGTCAGAGGGTCGCTACCACCGTTTGCTTCCTCCCTGTGCCACGATATTTTTCTTCCCGGATTTTCGCTATAATTTTCCGCGAAATCGATGCGTCTCGATTACGATAACTTTCAATTCTCGTTTCAATGGATCGTTGATCGATCGCTTCGCGTACATCACTCTATGCGCCGAATTTTTGTATACTTTCCAAGCTTTTGTACGGTGCATTTCTGGTCGCGCATGTTTCTTTCTTGTTTACCTGTTTATTGCAACTTTTAAATGAGACGATTATGTGTGCAATTTTAGAACACGGTTATTATATGCAATTTTAAAATGTAGTAATTATATGCAGAATTTTAAAATGCAATAATTATATGCGCAATTTTAAAATGTGGTAATCACACGAACGACTTTAAAATGTGGTAATCGTGTGTGCAATTTTAAAATGTAGTAATTATATGTGCAATCTTAAAGTGAAATAATTTTAAAGGCAAGTTTAAAATGTAACAATTATCAGTATTATTTTAAAACGCAATAATTTTAAGTGTAACAAGTCTAAATTCAATTTTAAAATGCAATAAATGTAAGTGCAATTTTGAAATGCATTAATTATACGTGCAATTTAAAAATTGTAATTTTTAGAAGTATATCAACGACACGTTTAAAATGCAATTTTATTAGTGGACTCGTTATAACGAATTTAAAAAAAATGATTAATGATATAAATATGTATGATAGTGTAACACTAATTCATTATCGAATGAGAATCTTGTTAAAATTCCTGAATAAATTTTTACCAAGTCCTCCATATTTTTCATAAATTTCCATCAGTGTAATAGTTCGAATAAATCCGTAAAATAATTTCGCTAAAAAATAGCTCGCAAATGACGTCCGCCGAATTGTCCAAGTATTCAATCAACATTAAATTAAACAACATATTAAATGTCCGAAATACCGGTGAAAATTCAGTGATTATCGAACGTTGGAGGAAAAACACGAACCGTTTAAAAACGGTGGCAGAAAAAGCGAACGGACGATTAGGGGGACATTATAAAACGTGTATCTGATAACGCAGTGTGTAAAGCACGGAATAATTCTCGAAAATATAAAAGTGTTGCATCGAACACGAGGGGTTACGTTATATAAAAGGGGGTCGTGCATTCTCGTTATCGTGCGCGATTGTCGTTATTTATGCTGTTAAAGGTAATTAACTTATCTAAGTGTCCACCGTCGAGAGTGTATCTGCTGAATTATGAGCAGACGCATCCAGGAAGCTTTTTCTGTCCATAAAATCCTCGATTCCGCGGTTATTCGCACCCCTTGAATCTAACGACGCCGCCGCGACCGTTTAACGCTCTTCTACTTTAACGTTCGCTCGTTTCGTCGCATTGTGTGAGATACGGTATGCCTCGAATAAAACGGAACAGCTTTACAACCACGGGGACCTGTTCGATTTCTTTTCGACTTTGCTATTTCGCGCTCAAAAGTGTTCAACTTTACTATTTTACGCGTCAAAGTTTTTAATTTTACTCAGGATTTTACTTAGGATTTTAGTTCTCAGATGACTGGGGGTGATTTTAATAGTCCCATTCCATTTCACATTAGTTCACGTTCATTTAATTGTGTATGTAATTGTCAGCAATGAAAACAGCGGCATATTCACTTATTTGAAAATCAAATTAAGTATCATTATTTATACCGAATAAAGTACTCGCATCTTTCGAGACTCTTCATAAACTATCACAGCAATAAAAAAAACATAGCATCACTTTAGTGTCCAGTGAAACATACTGAAAACATCGAGAAACGTTCTAAAAAGCACCCAAGGGGGATGAAGAAGCGTAATCGTCGTCGTGTATCGAGTGGTTTTCGTGCTCGTTTTATCCTGGCCAGGGGGTTGAACACACCCTCTTGTTTATTAAGGCCGTTTCACTTTTAATAAGCTGGAACCGGCTACTTTCTGTCGCCGTCTGTGCCAGAAAAGGATTCTTGGGCCTCGTTAAAGCCGCGGTTTCACGCTGACCAACTTTTATTGGATCCGACTGCGTGGTCACCGGCTGTTGTTAAAGCTTGCTAAGTTATGCTTCGCGTGTTCGGCTTCGTGTCACGCTTCTTGGCTCGCTCTTCGAATCGGGACTCGATGCTTGGACATTTTTAAATTTGGATTGGAATTTCGGGATGTTCAAACTGGGGAACTTTGTAATTTGGGGATGTTGGAAAGGGAAGGTATTGAAATTCGGAAGAGTGTGGTATTTGGGGATCTTGGAATTTTGGATCATTGGAATTTGACAATTCGAGAATTGTTGATATTATAACCTGTAGATCATGAAACTCGAAAAGTTTACAATTTTTAAATTAATATCCAAAAACTTGCAAACAGTAACCATCGAAACAAATAATAAATTCCAGTTGAAGGACCACTGTATTTTCGAATGGCTGTAACAATAAAACGTGACTCTCTAAGGTTTTTGTTTTGGAAGTTGCTTGTACAGCGCTCGATACAAACTGTTTCAAGAGTAAATGCAGTGAAAAAACAGGAAAAGTGTAAGAACAAGCCTTCCCGAAGTGTTTGTCGAAGCTTAGCGAGCGCGTCGAGGCGTTTCGTCGCGTGTGTTGTCGAACGTGAGACGGCGAGAAGCGGGTGGAAAAGGGTAAAAAGCGTAGGGACAAAAGCAGCATAGGGTAGCGAGGGACGGTGGAGAACAAGCTTATCCTAATTGCCGGTAATAAAAGCTTTTTATCGGCCAGAGTTATGCTTTCGTTTGCTTCGCTGCCCACTATTATCTCGCCTCGCCCCCGGCAAAAAAATAATATCTGACCAACACGCGGACAGACGGGGATTGTTCTGCTGCTAATGTCGCGAGACATTCGACGAATTTGAACAATTGCATAATCAATTCATGACAATCGATTCTATTCTATTAATATGTAAAAAAACCCTTCTTTTATTATACTTTTTACAAATTAGAATTAACCCTTATTTATGTGGATTTATAAAGGACACCAAAGGGGGTGTTAAAATTATTCTAATTTGTATTTTGGTTCTTTCTGGGAGACTATATAGTCTCTCTGTAATTATTTGAATTCTTTAAATACGCGAAGAGCGAGCACTTCCTTAATTTTACACTTGTGTTCTTATTGCTTTTCTTTCTAACTTAACCACCCCTCATATGGTAGCTGGTTAAGCGCTCTCTCAAGGTTCATTTCACCACTTTTTAATATTACGACCACAAAGACTTGAAACAAGAAATTTGAGATTCGTCAGGTTAACAGGTTCTGTAAATCTGAGGTAAGGTTCAAAAACTGTCCCACCTTTCGCTTAACTTCTCACGCATGGTGCATATATTTTCACCCACCTCGAAAGATTGAAGCGACTCATAATCAATAAGACCAGTTAGTTTAATTTATTTGTAGGATAATTCTGTGTTGAGTATTTTTAAATCTCCCTAAATTCTGTCCCCTTGAAATTTTTTTTTAAATCGACTGAGTTTCAAAGAGTTAAGATGAGCGAACCGATAACGTGGTCATCAGACTCGTATCTCGATAAATCCCGTCTCCCGATCTTCGTCGTTTGCAGCCGACGTAGTTCCTCCAGGACGTTCCTCCTGCGGTAAGCTTATTAACGAGACGAGGCCTCGGTGCAACGTAACGTCCTGCCATTACACGTAGCTCACGATGTAATAGGCCTCGTAAGGCCTACTTAGCAGGAACACCGTGCAAAATTTCCGTGTTTCCCTTGCCAGCCGAAGCGCCGTTTTGGACGGTGATCGGGGGTTGGTACAGTCGGAGGATCACCGAGGTGTAGGACGCGTTCCAGGGTGTCCCGGTGGAACAGGGCCAAAAATATTATCCTGGAACGACTACGGCCGACATATCCGCTCGGGAACGATGCCTCGTAACACCGGCTCTGCGCACCCTCGCGAGACGAGCCCGCGAAAACGAGCGGCACCGATCTTCTCCCGCAGATACGACACCCTCTTGTCTTGCCTCGTTCACCCCCTCTCGCACCCCCCGTTCACCCTCGTTACGGGACCCGTTCTGGCTGCTCCTCGCGCGAAACGACACCGCAATTTCGCAACCGGCGATTATTACAACTGCAGTTCGCGGATTAGCGACCCCTTTTAAATGCTTTCTGGCGTGTACACCCGTGTTGAGGGATGCACGGGGGCGGAAATAGCTCTCGATTCCGAAAAACGATTCGACGAGGGTTGGATCTTCGCCTACTTCGGGGATGTTAGAGCTCTTGGCTCGTCTTAGTGGGACGCGGAGATGCGGATTCTAGCTTGAAAGGATGGGGGTGATATTTTGGCAGGTGGATTCTAGGAAACATTCCGGAAGTTTAATCAGCTGTAGATTGTAGTCTTATTGTTGGATAGATACATTCGTGTTCCTTCATCAATATCAGCACCATCTCTAGCAAATATCGCGTACAGTATGACTCCGGGCCTCTTTGGCCACCCTGTATAAAGTTTAAATCATCACGCGATTGTACAACAGGGCCATCAAGTCCAAATCATATTTATTTAGCATTCATCAATTCTACACATAGTAAAATGTGTAGCTCTAAAAGACTACCCCAAAACAGCATCGTTTCAACAAGGACCGCCATACGATACGGAGGGTGCAAAAATGTTCTAAGATCGTACGGTCCCCACACGTTGTGGTAAAATCTGAAAATGCTCGACATCGAGGCACGAATTTTCCACGCTATTAGAGGGTTGCTTAACGTCCACGCGACCGACAGTTTACAAGCGGAAGTCGGGCATTTTCCGCATTTACTTTACAAGCCCTGCGGGTTGGTCGGTGTCGCGATATGCAAAGAACGCCAAGGATTATTCTCGCGTTCTGCAAAAGCTACCGAACATCCAGCGGCGATATGCAGATTCCCTCCACCCTTTCCGCATCCAGCATCCCTTTCTCTCGCCGAGCGTGAAACGAACAACCCTATCTACGGACGGGTTTGCAGCGACGTGCCATTAGGCTTGTACGTAGCCATCGCGTCAAAGTGGTGCACGATGCGGTTGGCACCTCTGCCAAACGATAACCGTTACACCTCCAGAAACCGCCCCCCCCCCCCGCTCGACCAACCCTTGGTTTCGCGAGAATTCCACGGAACGATCGGAAGAAGACGAGGAAGAATGTTGCCACGCACCGGAAACCCGCAAGATAAATAGACGGAGACGAGCCAGAAGATAGGGTGGATTTTTTTCCGGGGGTTCTGACGGATAGATTGACAGGGGAAACGAAGATAGGAGTGGGTTGTCCGAGAGAAGTGTGTCCCGGGCTTGATACTCTGGGGAGAACTGACTCGATAGGGGTGAGAATAAGATGTATACCATCGATTTCTTTGCGGCGATGCTAACTTCCCGGAAAATAATTATCCGTATCTCCCGATGTTCCTCTACATCTCTCAGAGAATGCATTTAACTGATAACACGATAAGTAATATTTAAAAAAAAAATTCCTTTAACATTACCAATCAAAATTTTCGATAGTAACACTACCAAGTCAAAATTGTTTTATGTCTCACATTTCATGTTATTTTGTATGAAATTTTGTTGAAATGTCTGTCATATTTTGTTGAGATATAGAATGGTGAAGAATGGAAAATATGAAGGTTATATATTAGTTGACGCTTCATGTAATATTGTTAATTTATATCTTGAAAAGGTACAACTTCAAAGAGGTCGCAGTTTTCCATAATTGCAAAGAGCACGAAATCTTTTCAAGGGAGTAAGTTATGAAACTTGCCATTTTTCGATTAGGTTGAAAATATTAATGTACATCTACAAAACTAACAAATAATCTACTCCAAAGCCTTCAAATAATTATCCAACAATATTTCCAAGAATATGGCGTCGGGACAAAATGAATTAAACGACAATTCACAAAATATGGTTAACACAGAGGACAGCTGGAACATTTGCACGAGTTTATACGAGAACGATGAAAGATGGCGATGGGTGAATTCCGAAAGGAGGCTCTGGGCGTCGTTTGCTTTATGACTTTGGACACGGGCTTTCGTGACCCAGTCACTGTACAGGGAGCTTAAAAAGCAGTCTGCACGCGAAGGATACATTTCGAAGCGAGGTAAACAGCCGAACCGACAACGGAAGCAGAAACACCGGTCAGACACAAATCGGACACCGGACACCGATAGCTGCTTGAGAAACTGCGACGGACACGGAGCCACACGGACGACGGTGATTAATTGCCGGGGAACCGACACGAACGGCAACCACCGACTAGAGGATTCTCTGTGAACGTACATCTCCGACGAACCGACAGCCACGTTTCGCACGAACGATATCTGACCGCGATATAAGGCCGGCTAATACGCGGTCACCTTTTTATTTCAATCTTTCTATGACATGTCTGAAGTTTCGGGCTTTGATCAACATTTCGGAGTAACAAATTTTCAGATTCAAAATTGTAGGTACAAGTTTATGAATTTGGATTTGTATACTATTGTACAAATTTTTAATTTTGAGAAGTGTTTTAATATTCAAGTTCTAAATCATTAAATTGCAGAATTTTTTAAGTGTGCTACGAAGTTTATTTATTTCCATGTTCCTATATTATAAATTATATTAAGGAAATTTTTAATAAATTTTATAAAATCATTTGTAGGATACCTAAAAAGAGACCTTATGATACACTAAATGATTTCAGTCTACCAGAATAATGATTGAATATCCTATATTGCACACGTTGTATCAATGTCTTTAAAATTTTCTGCCGATCGTGATCGTTGTGATTCTCCGTTGTGATTCTCCGTTGGCGCAAAGGATCTCTCGTGTATCGCGATGGGGGAACCCATCGAAATTCCCCATAGACTATGTCGTTTCGCACTGCATCGGATCGTTACGTTGGCATCGCGTAATATCAATAAACTATCGGCATAGAGCGATACGCGAACGAGCTTGTTCGAGCTACCCTCACGACGGAGGGTTGCTTAAGGTGGCTATCAGGCTTTGGCTGGGGTGTCGCGCGGATTCTACTCTCGGTATTAGGGCGAATGAAGTTACGAGACAGCGGTTTACCAGTCGTATTCCTAACGACGAATACCATCGCGTCGTTCCTGCGCTCGTAGACAGCTTTAAGCGGCTGGAAACGAGCCTTTACTCAGCGAGAAAGTGAATCTACTTGTCCCTTTGGATAATTCGAACATTCTGCAGACTCCTATGGCCGTATCACCCGAAGAATCAACTGTTACTCTGATCGAAATAATTATTTCTATTTTAAAGTTGATAAAATTCAAGTCTAAAAGAAGGGGAACAATATTGAATTTTACCGAAGGGGTGGAAAAATGGGATACGTTTATGTTAAACGAACAAATGATCGTTCTTTGATCTCGTCAAATCAAGCATAAAAGAAAAGAAAAAATATTGAAATTTGCTGAAACAGGAAAAAAATGAACACCTGTTCCTTTAATGTAAATATACCATAAAGGTAAATTCACATTAAACGAACAAATAATCTTTTGATTTTCACAAAAATGAAAGGTACAAGAAACCGCATTATTGAATGTTCCTGAAGCGAAGTAAGAAGTACATTCAGTGTAAATATAGAGAACAAATAATTAGTTCGAAGCGAAGTAAGAACAAGTCCAAAAGAAGAGTACATGTATTTACTTGTAAACGAACCCTTATGCACCGGTGTTAATTACAATGCGTAAAACACGGTGTAGTACGTCAAAATGAGCCCCGGCTAATATTTCAGACGAGACTTCTCGTCAGAATTTCGATATTCGTCCATTATGCGGGCGGTCGTTACGCGAACTGCCTTCGAAAGTTTATGAAAAATGTCAGGTACGCGTTCAATTTATGAAAATGTAACGAAAAATGATGCCGACGTGTTCCCTTTGAAACAGAAATATCTACATGTCGACAATAGGTTGCCTTAAAATTGTGCGCGAATTGTTTCCCATTTGGAGAATCATCCACTATTTCCTCTCGTTGCCCGAGGCTATTAATTATATTCCGCGCAAACGACACTGTTAATATACATTTTATTAGGTATACGATAAAAAGAGGAACGAAGAAGGTACATTAATTTTCTCCTGTGTACTTTACTTCTTGACCAACGAAGTTTCTTATATCGATTCTCGCCGATAGTAGTTCGAGCTCCACTTCCAGCAGATTAACGTCAAGAGGGTTAACGAGTTATTTTCAAGATGTGTACGCGAGAGATTAACAAGATAGCGAAACGAAGAGCAACACGAGTACGAGAAAAGTGATTCGAAATGAAAACAAGCATACGCGTTAACCACTCCGAATTTTCCGTTTACGTTCAACACTCTTTAACGTTTGTTTTATTATATGGGGGTCGGTCGACCAAAATAGAGGAAAATCTTGGAGATCGAGGAAGTTAACTGATCGTTTTAAACTCCTTGTTTGAACGTGTCTTTAGTATGGTTTTATGTCTGCAATGTGTTCGATGGTAGGTCTGAACATGTCTTATAGGTCTGAATATGTCTAAACATGTTTGAACATGTCTTTAGTATGTCTGACTATACAATGTATTTGGTACGTATGACTATGTGTCCTCAATATGTTTGACCATAAAACTTCTACATGAATACATAAGGTCTTCAATATGTGGCCATGAATCATCAATATGTCTGACCATAGGTTTAGTATAGTATATCCGATTACGTCTTCAGTATGTCTTACCACATGTCCACATGTCCGCCTCCACGTGTCCATTCACCACATCACCCAACACTATTTCCAAAAGTCTACCAGAATTATAAAAATTGTCAACATTACCGATTTAAGTTCCGAGATTTCAACCCGTACAGATTTCGTAACATGATTGGATCTTCGTGGAAAATGATGTGTACATCGCGTTCGATAGATGGACATTCGATTCCAGCGAAACGGACATCGTCCATATCGAGTCCCACGAGCTCAGATTCGACTCTCGGCACGCGCGAATCCTGTCTCCGAGGTTCTGGATCATTCTGTATCGAAGTGTACGTGTCCTGAATCATTAGTGTCAGGTCTGTCAAGCAGGAATCTTCGGTATTACGTCCGGCAGGAACGCAGGTTATCAGACCTTCCCTCTCGTCGCGCTTAAAATACGCCGAGCTGGTACATTACACGCGTGCTTCGTCAATTCGCGTCTTCTCGTATCATTTACCAAACGGATTAGCCTTGTTATTGACAGCAAATTATCCGTGTACCCCTATTTTATCCATTAACACCCTGCTTTAGGCTATTGAGCGATGACACAGATTACGGTGTAAATGGTACAAACACGAGTTAGCTGGTAAATAATCCTTTTGTTATATTATTGCAATATTTAGCAAATTATAAATTACTGTAGTTTTTTACAAGTTGTACTTGCAGTTATATGAGGAACTATATTTTATGAAGTTCTATATTTTATATCGGAATTGTTTGTGTATTTATGACATATCCAAGTCTGCAAAATATAAATCATGTACGATATTGACACCGATTTAGAATATTGATTTCCACAATAAATGTATAAATATTCGTAGTCTTCGATACAACTTGTTCAAATTCAACATATGTATATCTGGTGTCAAGTTTCGTGTGGAATGTTCACGTAAGCTTATTATTTATTACCACGAAGAGATCAAGCCAATCAAGATTTTTGTATACGTACATCTACACGTGGATGATATAAAATATCAAGCAGTGTTAATCGATACATGGATCAGTAAGAGAATGTTCATGAAATAATGAAGGACATTAAGAATGCTACGCCTATTTCGCTAATGAGATGTGCATATTTGCAAAGCTCTCTTTGAAGTGATTAAAAGATTCATCTATTTAACTTCGGCGCAGGTGAACGTTTCAAGCAATCCATAAAGGGCTTGCTCTCAAGCCTACGTTCTTTTCATACCGTTAAAGAAAAATAGAGAACGATGCGAGTTCCAAGATTTAATCCTTCATAAAATGAGAATGTAGAATTTTAAATTAATGTCCACTTACAAGGGGATAATGATCTCCGCCGGATGAAAGATGAAAAGTAAAAAATAATTGATCAAGATGAGCGGGTTATACGGATCCGTGTTCAAGACAGAGAATTCTAAATCTAAGACGAAGAAATTTTTATTTGGGATGGTTTCTTTCTCTGCTGTATCTTTCGACTTCCATTTTACGATCACGTTGCGATCGTTGTATACAGGGTGGAATATTTAGAAATGACGAATACAGGCTTTTGAAGGTAGATATATAATGACCTTCAATGACCTTGGGAATAAGTTAATGTATCCTTGAAGCACTATTAGATTGAATCTGATTAATCTAACGGATGTACTTGCAAATCTGATTAATCTAACTAATGTACCTGTAAATCTGATTAACCCATGTTGCACTAATTACGGTTATTTCAGTTGCACATATCATATCAGCAATTATGTTAATTCTATTCGTCATAATATCGATACATTCAATAAACTCTATAGCATCTTTAAAACACTCATTAGTGAAATCTTTGATTCTTTATGCTACGTTTTCATGTTGATGTATGGACATCTTTACTGCATTTTATATTTCTGCTCTTTTCCGCCATTTTGTTTAGACGTTAATTCGTGCCTAAATATCCAATACAATTACTAATAATGAAACCAAGTCAAATCTAACAGACCTAATACCAAATAACAAAACTGTCCCCTTATTTTTTTAACGAAGTTGACCTTCGTATCTTCTTTATGTCTCCGCGATCAAAAACATCTTAAAAATGGTATTATTTGTCGAAGGTGAGTCGTTTCGAATGCTCCACCCAGTACATCGAAATAGAGAGCTGCTCTCTTTTTGCCGATCGTTTCGTCCATCGGGGATTAGAAGAGTCTCGTGCCAGAATTCCGGAATAAAAACGACGACACGGGGTGGCCTAGGATACCCTCGACGGTGCTGTAACTGCGCGAATCCTCCAGAGTATCCTTAGGCTTCCGTTATCTGTTCACCCCAGAACCACCACCCCCTTTTGTCCATCTCGCTCGACCCTCTATTCTGTGCTGGATTCAATCGAGCCTGGAATCTCGTTGCGCAGGAAATCGTCCTATGCAACGGTTCGCCCTTCTGGGACCCTACGTTTAATTTTATGTACGCTTTCCGATCCTCTTCCTACATTTTTTCCCTTTTCATTTTTAGTTCCTTACTTTACAACTCTTTACGCTTACACATTTTTGCACTTTTGTGGTCTTCAATTCTTGAAATTCCGAATTCCCAAATTTATAGATTTTCGAATTTGTAAATTCTCAAGTCCCAATTTTCCAAGTTTCAGTGTTCTCGATCTTCCGGGTTCTCTAATTCTCAAATTCCCAAGTCACGAAATTTTCAAGTTCCCAAATTCCTATGTCCCCAAATTGCTAAGACTTCAAGTTCCTACACCTATGTCCCCAAATCTCTACGTCTCCCAAATTTGTATGTCCCCAAATACCTGGATCCCCGAATCTCTACGCCCCCAAATTTCTACGTCTTCAAATCCCTACGTCCCCAAATATCTATGTCCCCAAATATTTACGTCTCCCAAATTTCTACGTCCCCAAATACCTAGGTCCCCAAATCTCTACGTCTCCCAAGTTTCTACGTCCTCAAGTTCGCATATCCCCAAATTCCCATGCCCCAAAGTTCTCGTGTCCCCAATTTCTCAAGTCCTCAAATTCCCATGTCCCCAAATTCTCAAATTTCCAATTCCCAAATTTCCAAATCCTCAAATTTCCGAACTCACAAATTCCTAAATTCTCAAAGCCCCAAGTTCCACTCCCCATTTCACCCCTACCCCTAATATACAAACAACATGTAAATAAACATTTTACCAAGAAGTAACAATAACACCGATAACATGTAAATTGGTTTGATTGTCCACAATGAAATGGAACAAAGTTTCACCCGGAACACGAAGTGTACACAGAGGTATCTCGCGAAGTAATTTTCTCAATTTTACCTTTTTAGGTCACGTTTGCAAAGCGCGTGAGACGAGCTCGTTGAAACTGCGTCCACGTGTTTAGATTAAATAACAACGAGGCAGGATCCTACGTATTGTCGTAGTTGTCCGCCTGTGCACGGCGCGTTACAATTAGCCGCGTTTTAATTAGCACGCAATGAGACAATGACGAGCGGCTGTATTTATTGCCAGCGTGTCGAAGAATGGCTCGATCGAACGCGATTCACCTCGAAACAGCTTCGACCTCGCTGAAAATCGTGGTCGACGTGGATTTTTTTTCTGTGCTCGACGAAATACGCTCTTTTCATCGCATTCATTCACCTCCTCTTTCAATCATGATTGAAGTCATGGTGTCGTGATCAAACGCGATAAACCATAGATTGCTTGCGTGGAATTTATGGGACATTGCCATTCGCTGTTCATAAAATTTTCATCTCTCTGAATTAAAATTCCCGTTCGATTTTTGTTGCCATGTCGGAGAGAAAAATATCTTTCTACTTTTCGATCTCGGCTTTTTGATCAAATTTTAGTTATCGTACTTTCAAGATTATTATTATCCTGAAATTATATGATAATGTTTTTACTTGATTTAATGTGGATTTTCAGGAACGTTATTTATAATATACTAAATATGTTTGGATGTAACAATGTAATGCATGTTGCATGTTTTTAATGTAATTAATGCACCTTGTACATGTATCGTACATGTATGTGTATACACATGTATAATGTGATTTCATAGCAGATGTACATTGTACATCTTGAATATAATAATAAATACATATTGAAGGTTTGTGATATATATACATCATATAATATACACATATGTGCACACATATGCACATATGGTTTCCCTTCATGGCAGATGTATAATGTATATCTAGAATATAATAACAAATACATATTTTATGTTTGTGATGCATATACATCACCTATAATGAACATCACATTGCATGTCTATAAAATAACAAATATATTATTATCTAATAAAATAATTAAATGTAACAATTTTTAGATGGAAGTATTAACAGATATTTTAATAATGTTTTAAATTAATATGTCAGAGTAAGGAACATAGTTATCGCAGAAATAATTTGTTCATAAGAATGGCAGGTTTTTTACGGTAGATCTTAGAGTAGAAGTATAAGATGATTTGGAGCACTATTAACGATTATAGTGAAAGGTGTAACAACTTCATAAATTTCTATTACAAAAAGGAAAGCACCCTCTACTGGAGGTCCTTATTCCGTACCGGTCGTGACACTAAATATGCCCGTGTTAGTACGATAGGGTGCAAATGACAAGGGTTTAAGATATAGCCGTTCGTAACGTGGCCCTAAAGTGCCTTCAAAACGTTACCGAGTCGACATAAAATCCATACGACGCGTGCTCTCCTTTTTAAGCGAGCTATCGCTCTCTTTAACCTGTTCTACGACAGTCGAAGCTACTCCATCAACCTCGATCTTAAAATCTTTTCCTAAAAAAAAAACCTCTTCGGCGAGGAAGAACACCGTTTTGATAAAACAATTTGTACAACCTTCGTTATTAACATCAACCTTAATTTTAAAGCAACTAAAATCGATCTGCATTCATTGATAATAATTACGTTCATCAAAATTCAATTTTTGGGATGTACACAACATTTTGTCAGTAGTACAAAAAAATTATTATTATGATTATAATAAACAAATGAATATGATTAAATTTAATTATGATTATATAATATTATTTTAATTATTACAATTTTAATTAAAGAAACCATTTTCCACAAAAAAAGAACGTTGCCCTAAAATTTGAGGAAGCTACACGAAATAGTTTCAGTAAAAATCGATAAGATTCGAAGGTATTTCGCCTGCCGTATCGTAAACGATAAGGATAGGCTTGTGAAAACGAAGATTACTTCCGGTTGGAGGTAGTCGGTCGATCGCGATCGGGAGTCTGCTGTTAGCCGCGGATAATAATATTCGTGCTAGCGGCCTGTCTCGAATCAATAACGGATTACCACGCGAATGTTATGCAACGTCAGCCAAATTGTTTCTCGTGTGGTATCGATCGATTTCAGACACTTACACAAGCGGGATGATCGATATATCGTGCTTAAGAAACGACCTTCCACGGCTCGACTCACCCTAACCGACTAATGAATCCGGTTGCGGATACGGGACACGCATCCGGGATTCTATAGATAATTTTGTCTTATTTTTAATGGGCTTCATTCTGGAGTGTTGATTGATAGGATGTTGGAAGGTGGGGAAACTGGAAATTTTCCGCATTGGGAAATGGGAGATTTAGGTATAGAAGTTGGGGAAATGGGAAATTGAGAAATTGGGAAATTGGGAAATGGGGAAATGAGGAAATGAGGAAATGGGGAAATTGGGAAATTGGGAAATTGAGAAGTTGAGAATCTGAAAATTTAGGAAATTGGGAATTTGAAAAATTGGAAATTCTGTCTTCGAAAATCTGTAAAAGTTACAAACAAGGAAATTTGCAACCTTCTTAACAAAATTATCAATACATCAAACCATCGATACAATTCGATATCCCAGCGTTTGTTGATATCCACATTTCGAGTAACACCTTGAAATACCAATGATCCCACATGCAGCAAAGCGAAGAAGCTCGCAAAACACAATCGAGCCATAAAAAGTAAAAAAGGAGAACGCATCCCCAAAGCGGGCACACACGATCCGCGCGATGCAACCCCGTCACCCAGAACGCGCCAGCTACGTACCGACAGACACCCCTTCTGCTGATATAGGGCCGAGGGGAAGGTTAGGGTGCAACCACACGGACGATCACACCCTCTCCACCTCCTCCTTGTGGTGCGTACACTCGGGTGCAATGTAACCTTCCCTCCAATTACATATAACATCATTTTTATCACTTTCAAAACCAGAAATATTAAAGTTTTTCAATCTTCAAATTTGTCAAACTCTCCCAAATCCCTACGTCTCCAAATTTCTATGACCCCAAATTCTTACGTGACCAAATTTCTACATTCCCAAAATCCCTACGTCCCCAAATCCCTACGCCCCTAGATTTCTACGGCCCCAAATTCCTACGTCCCCAAATTCCTACATTCGCAAATCCCTACGTCCCCAAATTCCTACGTCTCCAAATTCCTTTGTCCCCAAATTTCTACGTCCCCAAATCCCTACGTCCTCAAATTCCTACTGCCCCAAATCTCTACTTTCTCAAATCTTTACTTCCCCAAATTTCTACGTCCCCACATCCCTACTTCCCCAAATCTCTGCTTTCACAAATTCCTACATCCCGAAATCCTACGTCCCAAGATCCCTATATCACTAAGTCCGTATATCCCGAATTTTCTACACGTCTCCACCCTTAAATGCCGAAAGAGTAAACTGTCCGAAAATTTGTAACCCCTTCCAAAGATTCTAAATTGATAAAAATCTTGAAATATTAAAATTTCTGTTTAAGGTAGATGAGCAATATTGTAGATCGTCACATTTTCAGTAGGGTAGACAGATTTGCAGTTGACTGTACATCGGCAGGCGCGGCCATACAAGCGGAGGAACGTACACAGGCTAACGTAACCGCCCGACCACCCCCGAATTGTGTCGAGGGTGGACTTGTTGGCGCATGCGCGTCTCTCGCGCCAGCACACAGACCGCTTCTGGCGAAGTACGCGGAGGTTCGAGGCGAGCAGCGAGGGTGACACCCTGCAGTCTGACGCGGGACTTCGACCCTCGCGGATGCCCGAGGGTGGCTCCTGCCCGCTCGCGGCCGCGCCACGCCATCGTTTTGCGTGCTCGGAACACGACAGTTCGCCGTCGAACCTCTTCTCTCTCCGGTATGTGAACATTTTGCGAGAACTTTGACGCGTCGTGAGACACTGACGGTCCAAAATAAATCCTCGTGACGGAGTTGATCGTGCAGGTTTTATGGAGTTCTTTTGATAACCGTTATCAAACAAAGAAGAACAGAGACTCTTGTTGCAGTGGATTTGTCGGCTCCGTAAAGTGCGGACAGTTCGCGAGTGTTTTCTTCGTGGACGGACACGAAGAGGTGCACGTCGGGCGTGTATAGCGGAGAACCGGCACTCGGTAAGTCGATTACTTCGTGGTCGATGATCAAACGTTGCTTTCATTACGGCCGGCACCGCTTCAAACAGTCGCCTCTCGACGTTCCCGCTCGAAAATCAAACGTTCTTTAAAACTGCACGAACACCGTTCACGCTTCTCACGCGACGAACTCTCGGTTTCGGACACGGGAAATAAATATTCTTTTGCTCACCTTTTTAAGGTCCTTTTAACCGAATGTTGAGGCTACCCTTGTGAAGACATCACGTTTGTACAAGTGGTTACGGAAACGTGTAGAAATATTCGGTTTATATTTTTATATGTTTGTCGTGGATGTAGCTAGGATGTTTAGTTGATTAATGTGTTGTCTGAGGCACATTTATGGAGAAATATAGTTGTTGAGAACAGAATACTTTTCAAGTTGAAGTTTGCAGTTGGTAGACATAGTTTGTAAAATATTTAATTGAAATTTAATAAGTTTACCGAGTCGCATACTTGTTATACAAGTTGTTGTTGTATTAAGTTGACTTAATACGTTGACTCTGGTGAATGAAGAGGTTTTAATAAGATGATACTGGGATCTGGGGATGCAGGAACATAAGGAGATGGGTTTCTGGATATCTGGGTACCTGGATATCTAGGTACCTTCATATCTAGGCATCTGGATATCTGGATATTTGGCTATCTGTGTAAAGGGATACCTGACTGTTTAAATATCTGTGTACTTGAACATACATATAGGTATTTGAAGACACAGATATCTGGTCACCTATGTATTTAAATATCTAGGAATCTGGACATCTACGTAATAGGAGATCAAGGTATTTGGGGATTTAGGTATCGGGGAAATTGGGTATCTAGATATCTACGGTATTTGTAGAATTACGTATTTGGATATCTAGGTACAATGGAGGTTAGATATCTGGGGATGCAGGTATCTGGATATGTAATAGGGGATGTAGGTATCTGGGGATGTAGGTATCTAGTTAATGTAGGTAATGCGGGTCTAGATAGTTAGGGATGTAGGTGTCCAGATATGTAGGTAATGGAGATATAGGTATTTTAATTTCGGTATTCGGAGATTTAGGTATCGGAAATATAGGTCTCTGGGTATGTAGGTATTCGGAGATATGGATATCTGGAAATTCTGTTATTTGGAAAACTGGGTATCTGAGGATTTAGGCATCTCGAGATATAGGTATTTGGGGCTGTAGGTATCTAGTGATCTAGGTAGCTGTGGAGCTAGATATCTGGGAATGTATCTAGTCATCTAAGTATCTGTGGGTCTAGGTATCTAGTGATCTAGGTATTTATGAATTAGGTGTCCAACGATTTAAATATTCTGAGATCTAAGTGACCTAGAAATCAATGGATCTGGATATCCAAAAAGTAAAAGTTTAAAAACGCATAATTAAATTCCTCGTCAACTCGTCCTCGACGAAATTTCGATCAGAAGTTAATAATTTTACAGTGGAATTCATAAGAACTCCAGGAAGCATTGAAAAGTTAATAGGAATGATGTATGATAAACGAGGAAAGAACATTTATCAGAAGGTTTGCAAATTGTCCGTCAAGGTATTCGCAAAAAGGAGCAATTCTTTTCCCATTCGAAACGATTCTTCATTTTCTTGAGCCGCTCGGAGAAACAATAAAACGATCGGGTCTTTCGTTAATGGTGGAAATGTTCCTCGAACTTCTGCGCGTTTTATCAAAGTCAAGAGAACGGAGGGGTGAGAAATGAAAACAGACCCTTCCCGATGGAAATATTATTTAAACACGCTTTTCATTCCGTACTCGCCGACCTTTTCTATCGGTCGATCCGTCCTTCTTCGAGGAAAGGACTTATAAAAAGCTCTTCTCCGCGAATCGATTTAAGAGGGTCCGCGTTCGAGCCTCGTTACAAAGATCGGGAATAATATCGGATTCGAAAAATTTGCGAGAATACCGCTTTCCTGTCGATCAGGATTGCTCGAAAAATTGAATAACAATCCAGGAGAGGCTTATCAGAAGCATTTCGTGAAAGAAAGAAATCGAACGTCGACGAACTCGATGATAAATTTTGAGGTTAGATTGGACTTAATTTAGTTAACGATTTTGCTAATTTAATGTTTATTGCAGCGGTTAAGATTCATGTATAGTTGTGTTTTTTGCTAATACTTATTCTACTAATACTTATTTTGAGGTTAAGTCACGAGGTTAAATCAGGTTAGATTCAATTACAGGTTTGGTTACAGGTTTTATTAAATTAGGTTATAAATGATGGCAATGTTTGATTAAAACAACTACGATAAATCCTCGCTATCCGGTTAAAACTTATTTCAAGATTAAGTTGTAACTGGGTCAAGTTAGGTTTGGTTACCTCAGGTGAGGTTTGATTAAATAAGATTATAAATGGCGTCAGTGTTTAATAGAAACGTCTACAATAAATCCTCGATGGTTGCATACCTTCTGAAAATTTATTTCAAGATTAAGTTATAACTAGGTCAAGTTAGGTTAGGTTAGAATTTTCTTGAAATCACGAGACAAATATTCTTCGTGATTTCTGTTAAACTAATTTTAAGGTTATGGTTGTATTTGATTTGGGTTGAGGTTATTTCAAGGTTGAAAGGTGAACATTTATGAAATTGTGTCAAGGAACCTAACCTAACCTAACCATCACAAGCTTACATAAAATAAATACGTTCTTGATCACGCGATTAAGATATTATTCAAAGTATTAAAAATGCTAATGCACATTTGACCTCTTGATTTTGAAAAACTAGGTTATGACAGAAATTTCATTCCGATCCTTTCTACCAACAAAATTGACCTCCTTCGCAAATTCTTTTCATTCTACAATTTTTAATGCTTTCACCTGAAAAATGTTCCCTTCTTATTCCGGTCGGATGAAAATTTGTTCTACCTTCGAATTATAGCGTTAAATAAAAGAATTGTTTCTTGGTACGTTTAATATTAGTCATAGCGCAGATTGACATATATCGCTGATGTACATGTTTGGTTAAATTAAGCTCATGGCTTTAATCAGTGACGACCATCAGAATACCAACATGCTAATCCGACGTGCATCGGTGTAACTTTGAGATAACAAACGCAATTTCATTATAGAATAATGAGACAAATATTTAGTCTTAATTTTCTAATGCCATGATAATCTTGAGCTGATAAAACGTCAAATTTACATTACAGTTTACGTTATCAATATTTCCATAGCGTCTAATCCGTTCTAATCCTCTTTCGTGTCGCGTAGAAATTTTCAATCACGAAATGTTCATTTTTCAGGTTAATCGTTGATCAACCGAGTATCGAATATTATCTACAGGGTTAATTAACGCGTTTAAGTTTCAACGATGGAAAAGAGTTATTATTTTATGGCATAAATTTACTTTCCAATTTACATTTTATCAAAATTATTACAACGTAAATTTTAATAATCCTCTTTCGCAGAGATATACATTTAGAGCTGGAGAGGATTACGTCACATATTTTACTTTTTTGAATTGTTTCGGTCAATTGTGAATTTATTTAACGCGTTATTATTTCGCTTCGGTTTAATTTGCAAATCTTACCTTTCGTTGTTATATTTGCACATTTTTGTGCGGGTTTAAATTAGGGGAGTCAGGGATTTGGGAATTGTAGATTTGGGGATTGTAGATATGGGAATTTGGTTTTTGTAGATTCGGAGATTCAGGGATTTGGGAATTTAGTTATTGCAGATTTGGGGATTTAGTGGTTTAGGAATTTGGTTATTGTAGATTTGGGGATTTAGGCATTTGAGAATTGGAGATTCGGGGATTTGGGTATTTGAGAATTTAGGGATTCGGGGTTTGAGATATTGGGTCTTGGAAATTTAGGATTTGGGAATTCGGGATTTGACAATTTGGGGATTTAGGAATTTGGGATTTGAGAGTTTGGGGCTTGGAAATTTAGGATTTGAGTAATCGAGACTTGAGAATTCGGTATTTGAGTATTCGGGATCCCAGAACTCCTCCAAATCCACGCATTCCATTAACTCTATTAATCATAAATCGACAATTTAACGAGTTGTAAATTAACAAGTCGCAGTTTCGGTATTCGACTACGCTCGAATGTTTGCAGAAATCGAGGTCTGCGCCCGCGACGAAAATTTCCACAAAGGCCACAATTCCCAGACGTAATTTCGTCGGTCGTCGGAGCGTCTTAATTCGCGTTACGTAATAGCCGTCGACTCGTCGGCAGAGAAACGAGATAGACGAAAGGCAAACGATCTGGTTCGACGCCTCGTTTCTCGTGGTCTCGACGCTTTTCGAATTCGATTTCAAAGCGGCTTCACCCATTTTATTGTTTTTCTTTCTCTCCTTCTCCTCTTGTTTTGTTTTGTTCATCTCTGTTCCCTATCGTGCGCGGTTCAATGAAACCAGGACGTTTTTCGATCGGTCTGCTATTTTGTTGCCTCGACGTGTTCCCTTGTCCCTCGAACAACGGCTTTGTTCTCGCGGGATGTGTCAATTCGTGATAGGATCGATATTTTTGAATCGTTAGGGCTGGGTGTCGTTAAAAATGCGTTCGTTACATTGCCGATGGTGATATAGGAAAACTTTGGGGTGGATGATGCTCGACATCGTCGAGAAAGACGATTACAGTTATGTTGCATTCTGGTACCTTAAATAATTTTGTATATTTAGGGTACTTTATCATAACTAAACGATGATTGACATGATAAGCGAAGAAAGTGAAAAATAAACTAATTTTATTGCTGTGCGGGTTGTTATAATCGTTGAGTTATACTACTTGAAATTATTCTATCAGAATTTTGAATGATTTAGAAGCTTCATTTCAAGTTAGAAGTTAATACAACATAACAAATACTAATGTACCTTGCTATATTGTAAATGTGTGACACATATTTCTTAAAGCTGATAACAGAGACTCACGTGTAACCAGTCAAAGTTATGTCTCTAACAGAGATGCAACTGCACCGCGAGAAATCTCCCCGGAGGTATATTTTCGTTAAAATGATACCAATTACGGAATAACGTGAAGTGGCAGCGTTATAAAGGAGAAGAAGGATAAAGGGCCAAAGGGAAGTTAGGAACGCGGAAGCAGTCGATTCTGTAGGTCTCAAAGCTCAGCCACGACGATTCAGATCGTCGTCGGGTTGATGTCCTCATTAGGTCCAAGGGAGGCGAAATTTCGGGGCCGAAGGACACGCGAAATTAGCAAGGAGGGATCGTCAGAGGGTAAGACGCGTCCTCTGCCTTAGTCGGTTGAAATTACGCGACGAACTTCGGCCCTTTGAAGGAACTTCGATGAAACGCGGCCCTTGTGCAACCTGCTTCGCTCGATAAACACCGCCCTTTGTTCCTTAGATCGACTCCCTCTACACTCGGGTGTCAAAACTTACAAAATTTTCACGCGTAACTACTTTCTTTGTCTATTTTCATTTATACATCGGCACATTTCTAGGTTAGGAATACATTTTACGTTCTAATTTTTTAAATTACGAGGTTAGAAATTATTTGCAAGTATCAGTTTCTTCATTTTTCAAACGGTTTATATTTATTTATATTATATTATAATGGATATATGTCACATATGGTACACAAGACGACACATGTAACTATGTATGTATTTAACACATGTATGAAAATTGTAACTATCACAGTCATTTGTCTTCTACTTGATCTACTTGACAAATCCTCTTCTACTTGAACATACTTTTAAAAACTTGTGAACGAGTCCCAACTAAAAAATTGAGGACAAGTCCGAACGTAATCAACGAAATCCTATAAGCAAGCGAAAGAAACAGGTAAACTCGGCGTTAAAAATGAACAGTTCGATAATTATCGAAAGGGCGTGTCGGAATCGCTAGGTATACAAAAGCAAATCGTCGGCAAAGGAACATTTCCCTTCCGACAACAGAAAGTTTCCACTTTCCATCGGATCGGAGTTCCCCATGAAAAATCCGCGATTCTCGCCGGAGTTTACCCGACTTGGTAGCGGGGGGTCGCGGGAGGGTTGGTAAGTTCAATTCGCGAAGTAGCGGGAAGAATTGATTTAGCAAAGTCCGTAATGAGTTGATTGCAGAGGATTCTCTATGCCGTAACTTTCGAGCGACGCTGCCTTAAATTGCATTCGTTACGGTTCCGACCAGCAGAATTCGATTTTCGAAATATCACCACCCTAGCTCGTCTCCTTCGCCGCCCCCTTGCAACCCCGTCTATCGAAGATCCCTTGGTACGAAGCCGGCAAACTCGATTCCCGTATCGCGTAAAACACAGTCGAATAACATTTTACTCGAACACGTTCCTCCGCATTGCGTTCGCGACTTCCGCTCGGCTAAACCGTTTTATCGCCGCGTTTCTTCCTAGGAAAAAAATATAAGAAACAAACTGGAACTCGAGAAATCTTCGAACTCGGAAGAACCCCGAGAGGAACGGGTCGCGTTTAGATAAAAATCAAATAGCCGGCGAGGTTCGGCGAGTTCCATTATCATTTTCGTTCGGGTAGATCGTTTCGTGGCCAGCCAATTACCGGCTACAGGCGTAAATAAAAAGCAAATACCTGGATTGCGGGCTCGCGAAACCATTTTACTCGATCCTCCACGTTCCAATAATCCTGTTTGCCCGCGCGAATATCATCGCCCGCTCAAGTGGCACGCTGATGCGGTTCACGTACGAACCACCTTTCCGTAAGGTTATTTGCGATATATCGAACCGGCCAAACTGTTTAACCAGCGAATGATTGAAAATGGAAATTGGATACTTTGTTTATTACAGACGAAATTTCACCGTTGTTCGACAACTTGTCGCGAGGTTTATTTGTCGGATGCATTAATTATCCGCGGATGCAATATTGAATCGAGCAGAGAACGTTGGACTGTTGGCGTCCATTTTGTATTTTGCTGTTCTGGACTATTATGACTCGTATTTTATTGTTGGACCTAGTGTTATATTACGTTTAAAATTCGAGGGAGATTTATTGCACTCGAGCTGTGACGTCACGAGTTGGACTTGTCAGAGTATGGCAAGAGGTTCAGGTTATGTCTGATTTAGTTATGTCTTCAAGGATACTTGGGACATTGAGACGTATGCCGACATTTAGTTCTTAGAATCCATCAACTAGAAGTCACTTTATATATCACCCTCGGTTTTTTATATCATAAATTGTTCTTTGTTACATTTATTCATAATTCCACTTAATGCTTATCTTAGGTGAAATAAGTTCTCGACAGCATAGATGATAGATTCGCACAAAACTTGAAACGTCGTCTACATACGATGGGCACTTCTCACTACAATCAGAACGTGAAAATAAAAGTGAAACGAACACGAAAATATAAGGCGGTTTGTCCGTAATCAGAAGATTTTTCGCGAGGGCAGTTCTGGCGCAGTTTCGCAGAACGAAAGGAAAATTGAGTGGGCGGCCGAACGATCGCGGAAGAGGGAAGAAGAGGAAGCAGTAGGAGGAGCAGGGCTCGGAGCAGTTTCGCGAATGGGCAAAGTTTCGAGATGGTTAACGATTCCCGAGGGCCGTCGAGACGAGCTGCTGCGGTTCCGGAGACGAGGCGAACGCGCGTAATTGCAGGATCAGAATCGTGCGGTCGATCCGCGAGCAATTAATATTGCTCTGTGTGCAGACTGCTGTTTGCTTGCCGTACGAGCGCGTTTACGCTCGCCTTGAAACGAGTACTCCGGTATCGTTGCCCTGTGCCTGGATGCCTTCGTTGCCATCCTCTTCGCGTCCCTCGTCGAATCATCGATTTCGGGAATCGATCGAAACCTCTGGCGTCCATTACGTAGCAACTTGTTATAATAACATTTTCTATTAAGTCAAGTATCAACTGTACAAGAGATCTTTAACTTACTGGATGCGGAGATTTAGGTGTTCAACAATATGCCGAGGTAGGGATGTGGACGTCTAACGATACATGTATTCATTTGAGGACATAGGTGTTTAAGGATATGCTGATGTGAGGATGTAGGCGTCTGATGTTATGCTTATCTAGAGATTTAGGTATACAATGATATACTGATCTAAGGATATAAGCATCTAACGTTGTACTCACCTGGAGATATAACTAGATATCCAACAACATACTATCCTAAGGATATAGGCATCTAATGATGTACTCATCTAGAGACATATGTATACGTCCAACAACATACTGCTTTAAGAATACAGGTATCTAATCTTGTACTCGTGTAGAGACGTATGTAGATATTCAACATCATACTGTTCTAAGGAAATAGGCATCTAATGATGTACTCATCTGGAGACATAGCATACAACCATGTACTGATTTATGGATGCATCTAACAGTATACTTCTCTACAGTAATACTTAGCCAAGAATATAGATATTTTACGTTATATCGATGTGGGGATATAGGCATCCAACGACTCATCAAGGAATATACACGTCCGATATACGTATAGTATGTCTTTAGTATATCGTATAATAATATATTACAGGGTTTTGATAGAAAATTGAACGATAAAGAACGATTAATCATTTCGCGGGTAATCACGATCCGCGCCAGTGGTTCAAATAAACGAATAACGAGCAACGTACGATAAGACCATAATCGAAACCAGCCTGTATTCTCGAAGAATCGAGCCGAATCGAAAGCTATTCAAGCTTATTGAATCAACAGACCGTAATACAGTCTTGGAGGCGATACACAGCCGCAAGCACGAACAGTTTTATCGTAGCCGGGTTCTCCGCTCGAAATCGAGCTTTATCGTCGACGTATATAATCCTTTGAACCGTCTAAACAGACGATCACCGTTCGAACGATTCCGTTTTATTAACGCCCAACCAGTCGGTTACGGCTCTCCCCTTCTTTTCTCTCCTCCTTCGTGCACGATATTCGGTGCGATGAAAAATTTTCGAGCTGATTCGAGCGACGACGAGCGGGACGTGGCGTGCAACGTCTTCAGCTCGGGATTTTTCGCAACGTTAGCGGCAACGTATGCAAAGTCACGAGTGGCAATTCTCGCGCGAGCGCAACTAGATCACCCTCTCACAGGGCTGCAGCTAGAAGGGGTGCACAGGAAGAGCACTCGAGACCAGTTGTGCGAGACACAGCACGAAATCCAGTTTGAAACTGGCACAAAACGCCCGCTCAAAAGAGGGTTACTTCTTTCCTCTTTCGCCCTATCGGGAAAGTCGATGCGAATCCGACCAAAATGGCACACTTATGCCGAATCTTCGATCGAAACTGAACGACTCACGGGTGCATTGTCTCATTTTTTCCTTACATTTCACGAATGCTTCGAATGCAATATTCTTTTAAAATATTATTTTTTGGAGATTTTAAGCTAGCTTTGCCTTCCTAAGATACTTTTGATTTATTCAATTTTTATGGAGACCATAATGTTATCTGAAACTAACTTTTAGCAGTTACATCAAGAGTCGTACATTTGGATATGTATAATAGTATGTAACTGAGTGAAAAGTAGCATATATGACATGCATGTTTGTAATACATACGTATTTCATTATTAATATCATAAAACGTACGTGTCACATGTCACATATTGCATACATATGTTATACGTACATACACATATATTATATGTTAGACTCATATGTTGTATTATGTATATATAACATATGTATATGTATTTGAACATGTACATGTGTATATTCAATTTATGTTCATACATGTTCATGTATGTGTACAAGTCTACGTACCTGAACATGTTACTAAAATAATTTAAAACTACATAAAATATAACCAAAAACGTATCGAAAGTACCTAAACAGTTCCCATTAAAAAATATACCTATTCAACGTGAAACAGGTAATAAAGCAATTTTGAGATAAAATTTCAAACCCGTTCGAAATATTCTGATAGAATATCACGTTGAAATGTTCTCGAAACAGTCTGACACGAATGTTGTCGGAATTTCACGATTTTCCTTCGACCCACTTGTCAAGATAACGCCAGCAAGTGGCTGAAAGCTGGCCACAAACTAATCAACGCCTTTTCACGAGCCTCTTCAAGGCGGGCTCGCAGAATGCTCGAAGCTGGTCGCGGATGAAAAGCTCGCCGTCCGCGTTGCCCGCGGAAATGAATAAGCGCACGAATCTTGACGCGCTTATTACCCTACCCTCGTGCTTCCACGATTCGCCGGAAACGAGTTTCTGTATAAACCTCGGCGAACTGCAACCTGGTGCCCTTCAAAGACCGCCACGTAATAATTGTTTGGAATCAAGATTCTGTCCGGGGACTCGTCACGCTTCCTCGACGAATCTAAGCAGGATGGGTAAAGGAAAGAGAACTTGAAGACGTAGTCGTAAATTATCTTTGACCAGTTTATTACGAACGAATTTCTAGTTGGATGTACATTTTGGTTGGGTTTACAGTTTGGTTAGATGTATATTTTGGACGAGGGTGTATATGAGAAATTGAACTTTGTTCTGACTTTTGAATACCTGTTTTTGGAGACTTTTTATGTACAAAACTTGGGAAACATTTGACAAATTTTGTATTATTAGACAAAATTTTGTAGTATGAAACTTGAAAGCAGTTGGTGAATATTAATTTTGATAAAAGCTGAAATCTGGGAAGAAATAAATGGATATGTAAAGAAAATTTCCGGGAAGAAAACATTTTTATCGGACAACGAGACGCGTAATAAGTAGGCGAGACAGGAAGAGGTGAATTTTTTCAACGAGCAACTCGAATTACACGCGACGTGACGATGGAATTTAAAGCGTTAAGGGAGGAAGAAAAGGGGCGGCGGTCGGGCCGCTCGTTCGCGCGATTAATATTATAATTTAATCTAATGGAATCGCGTGCACGACCTATTTATGAGTAGTCGGTACATCCCCGCTCGCAGCTGCGGCCGCGATGAGACACCCTTGCCCATAAAATTCTGACCATGCCCGGCTTTCGCTACAATTCACCGTCTCCTAGCTCGTATAAATAATTCATGGCCCCTGTCCGGGGCATAATATTTTCCGAGTTTTCACCACGATGCTGCCCGAGAGAGATTTGTTCTTCTGTCCCTTAAGTAAAAACCACCGTCTTCTTTCAACCCTGTGTTACTTTATTCGAAAGACAAACGTGCCGGACAAATAGAGAATTTTTACAAGAAATCACGTAATCAAACTTATATGATAAATAGACGAAAGCAAATCTAATCTTGGACGTCTTTTGGACACGTCTTTTGTAGTCAACAAATTAAGTTATTGTTTTTCTATTATTATTATTACATGTTCCTCTGTGTTGAACAATTTTGAAAAATTTCATAAAGAAGTCAGACTAATAATGAAAATGATGTCATACATAGGTAAAAGTAAACAACCTCAAACTGTAATACCAATCCATAAAAGAATCTCTAACTTCAGAGAAGAGTATAAAAATGTACGATAAAAAGAAAGATAAAATAGCATGAGAAGTGACAAAATTACTTGAGAAGCAAAAGGTTGTTTCAGTAATAAATAATCGCGTAATTCGAGTGGCAAAGACGGGAAATCAGCATGGAATGAAATAAAGTAAGAAGCGTTGAAGAAATAACAATGGCGAGTGGGCCACCGGTGGAAACGCGTATTAATTAAGTCGGGTTTTAATTAATGCAGCACCCACTTCGACCGCGGAGGATCGCTTAGGATGGAGCTTCCCTTTAAGCTGTAATTACATTTGCGATACACGTGTCGGTGTAAGTTCGTCGGCACCTCGTGCCACACCATCCCCTTTATACTCTTCCTTTCCTCGATATGCGCGCACACACAGGCTCTCCCACACGCAAACGGGACCATACAATCTCGTAACGGAGGCACAGCACAAAATCCTTTTCATTTCTTTTACTTTTAAGAGATTTTGTTCAAATGGAAATACACCGGTCGCTAAATGAGCTTCATTTACTTTGCGCTGTTATTTCGGGCTGATTTGTTCAAGGTGAACTCGAGCTGAAATTTCTTTTAGAGCAGAGTGTTGGTAATATTCAGGGAGTTTGCTGTTTTTGGTTGCAGGAAATTGGGTAATTTGGATGGTGTAGATGTTGGAAAATTGCGAAGAGGAAATTTGGGAAATTGTTGGGTTGAGGAATCGAGGGATTGAAAGATTCAGAAGTTGAGGAATTGAGAAATTGAGAAATTTGGAATTTGAGAGATTTGGACTTTGAGAAATTTGGACCTTGAGAGATTTAGAACTTGAAATGTTTGGACCTTGACAACTTTAGAATTCGAGAGATCTGAAAAGTGAGAAATTTAGCTTTTAAGATCTCCCAAACCAAAAAATCTCGAAATCTCAAATTTTTTAAAAGAACTCCCACAATATTCCCAACAATTTGTTCCAATAATCGAAGCAGAAGCCATAAAATACAGCCACGAGCGTAGCAAAGATTAGAGCACCACACGATGCCATGAATCAAATTTCCCGCAAATTCAGTATCCCGTAATCGTAAAAGTCGGAAGAATTTCGAAACGGTGGAGGCAATTCCATCGCAATAATCGCTGTTACCGCAAACTCGTACGTGCAAACTCGACAATTTCGCTGGGTATCCGCTTCGGATCTGCTCGCGAATTCGCTTACACGTGTAGCAGTGTCGAAACGAGCGTGTTACAGGAACGAGTCGTTTCGATTCTCCTCGGTTCCTTCGGCTCCTACGTTTCCTACGTCTCTGTCCTTTACGACATCGTCCTCGATTACAGATTATCGATTATTGTTATTGTTATCGCCGTCGCGGATATTCGCGGTGTATCGGAAAACGGGGACCGGAAACGACGACTGCGGTGCACGAGACAGCCTATAAAGCCTCGATTTCTGTTCCCCGGTTAGGATTGCTGCCATTGTTTCAACGAGCTACGGAACGTCTTTCCTACATTTTTACATTTTATTTCATTAATCGATATCTTCGTATTAAATGTCTTAAATGTAACGATGTATTAAGGGTTTTGCACTAGACTTTATATTAAACAATTTTTATTTAACCGTTTACTAAATGTCTTTGACTAGACTTTATATTAAATGTCTGCGACATATCTCTACACTAAGTATTTCAAGCTCGACTTTGTATTGAATGATTTTAACTTAACGTTACATTAAATGTATTGCACTGATTTTTACTGATTGCACTCTATATTTCTATCTACAATTCACCTATACCCGTCAAATTCCCATAACCGAATGAACCCTCGTTCAATAATTGTCGGCAATTACCCTGGACAAAACCGCATTAACCAGCAAAAAGAAGGCCCGCAGCCCTCTAAAATCCGCAAGTTATGCCTTTCTGCAGGCTCGAGAGAGGTCGGAAAAGCTGGATATATTCTAGCATACAATCCACAATGCGGTTCACCGAGATCAGCGCCGCAAGATACGCTCGCGACCGATGAAATTAAAATGTAATTCGGCCTCGTAATCTCCGCGAGCGTTCCGAATACGTACATCTCCGTGCAGGGGTAGCCGGTGTAAGGGCGGAGAGGGTGTCCCGCGGTATGATGGGGTGCGAGACGGTTCCCAAGGGAAGAGGGGTGGCTCACGGGGGTTGCCGACTGCACAGAGCTCGACCGACGCAAAGGGAACTGGTCCAGGGTCACCCCTGCCGGCTCCGCTTATTTGCATATTTTAATCTAACGGCAAAAAGTCGCGATGCTAGTCTCACCATTAGTTCACCGCTGCTATTTCGCCGGATGCACCATGAATTTTAAAGGCTACGTTCTTTCTAGGTCTTTACATTTCATTGTTTGATGACGCGTTTTGATGTTTCAGGAATAAGTAACTTTTACACGGATGCTACAGGGACTTCGACGGTGATGTCAAGAGGGTGGCTTATGAAATTGAGGATGTGTGATTAGGTAGAGGTTATGTGATAATTATTGAGAGGAATTTTGAAATTATTCGTGATATTTTGCAAGCGGTTTCTGGAATGCTACAGTGACTTCGACGGTGACATCAAGGGGGTGGTTTATGAAATTCAATCTTTGACGATGTGCGATTACGTAGAGGTTATGTGACAATTATTGGGAGGAGTTTTACATATTTACTTTAAAAATTGTACAAAAGATCGATACATGCGCAACATGGTTCCGCAATTACGTCATCAGTGATTCGCACTCATGTTTTATGAAAGCATCAAGTGTCTGATGTAACATAAAATATCAGTAACACAATATCAACTCGAAGGTAAAACTTGACTGTATGAGTACTCTGTAACACGATAAATATTCATTAATTTCGCTGACATTCTAAATACAGAACAAGTGGTCATCAATTACAACGAACAATGAAATCGGAGTGAAACGCGCATCCTATTCCTCCGCATATTTCAGCGGAAGCATTTCGACTACCCGCAATTCAATAAAAGAGCGAGTACCGGCAATAAACAATGCAGCATTATTTAGGGAAATTTGAATGGAAAGGTTTAACTGAAATATGTAATATCGAAACAGGTTTCAATTAATGATCATCGGTCCGAAAAGTTACAGTCGAACTACAATTTCGTAGAACAAATGAACTCGAATTTACCCGCAGCGCAGAGACAATCTTCTCGTTTTAGCATAAAAGGAGGCTTATGATTTGCCCGAAACAGCGGGCATAAATCTGAAAGATTCCGCCGGCATTATACAGCGATTCGAAAGAACAATGGAGGAGAAGCAGCTCGCGTTATTTCCGTAAATTATGTCTCTCTCTCTCTCTCTCTCTCTCTCTCTCTCTGTTCGGTGGCGAACCGGCTTTCCCGGCGCCGGTGATATATTCCGGCAATTAATGGTGACCGATCGCTGGAAATTTGTCGACCATGTCGGGAAATGGATTTAGATTCGACGGGTCGGGAAGTTGTAGTTCGTTGTAGAACAAACCGCCTTGCCGTCGTTCGTCTCTCCCGCCTATTTACGAGCCACGGTTTTGCCCGCGCTCTCTATGACCCATTAAAAAATTTACGACATTACTGCTCCGCTGATAAACGTATCGTAATCTTCCGCTCGTCTTCGGATCTCGTAAGTCGACTACTCTTGTCGCGGCTGTTCAACGTTAACTCGACGATTACGACGCGTTCCGAGTTTCCGCAATCATCGCAATAACTTTTATGCCCAATAAACTCTCTTGATATTTCTATACCGATAACAATCGTGGGCGATGAAACGGCAACATCTACGATCTAGTTTAAGAAAGATAGTGCAGCCACGAGTTTCAGACGTTTTGTGCAGGGCCAAGTTTAATATATTTAGTACAGGGACAAGTTTAAGACGCTTTGTACAGGAACAAGTTTAAGACATTTTGTGCAGGGACAAGTTTGAGATATTTTGTGGAGAGATAAGTTTGAAATATTTAATATAGGGACAAATTTAAGGCACGTTGTGCAAGGACAAGTTTAAGACATTTTGTGCAGGGACAAGTTTGAGACATTTTGTGGAGAGACAAGTTTGAAATATTTAATGTACGGACAAGTTTAAGGCACTTTGTGCAGGGACAAGTTTGAGACATTCTGTGGAGAGATAAGTTTGAAATATTTAATATAGGGACAAATTTAAGGCACGTTGTGCAAGGACAAGTTTAAGACATTTTGTGCAGGGACAAGTTTGAGACATTTTGTGGAGAGACAAGTTTAAAATATTTAATGTATGGACAAGTGTAAGGCACTTTGTGCAAGATATATAGTGCAGAGACAAGTTTCAGACATTTTGTCATTATCAAATAATTATTAATTATCCCAAAGCCTCCCAAATGCCCTAGAAGATATATGACTCTATCAGATTTAAAATTCCATAACCAGTCCTTAATTCCCAAGTTGAGCTACAGTTCCAGCAAGAAATTGAATCGATAGCTTCCTATATTTCCTCCAATTTAAATTTGAATTCGAGAACTTGTAACATCGCGATGTTACGGTACATGGAAATAGTTGAGCGTGACTGGATAGCATAAATCAACCGGTAGGAGGAGAAAACGGAAACGTAAAAAGTTTATTTCCCAATTTCTACGTGGCCGTCGGTTTAAGGGCTGAAAATAGGGGTTGCGTAAATACACCCGTTATTCGACTTGGTTCTAAAGTTATAACGATCGTTTCTTCCTCGTCCGATGGAAAGAATCGTGAAACTGTAGAAAGAAGTTTCACTTATTCCGCGAATCGAACGGACACCCCGTGAGAACCGTGGAAACGTAAAAATGGCTCGTTAAAAAAAATAATAGTTTAACGATCGACGTTATTCAAACAGAGCCACGCGAATTTTGTTTTTGTTTTTTTTTTTGTTCGATGTTTTGTGTCGAACGAATCTGTTCAATTAAAGAACTGCACAGTCTGAAACAATTCGGTGTTCACGGGTGAACGATAACGATTGTAAAATTGATGAAAAAAAAACGAAAATCATTTTTTACCCTTTGCTGCGCAATATTCTGTTATAAAAGATTGACAGCGTTTGTTTAATTTGTTTACCGTCTCGTTGATATTCCGTTTCGAAATGCTTTTATAAACATGACATCATCATTCGATAAATGTCATTTATTTAACTATTGTACTGTTCAACGTGTACATGTACTTTATTGTAGGGTATTGAATTAATATTTATAAATCTCATCTGAATATAAATAACAGTGAAAAAATTGCCAAAAATTTCGGACGCGCAGTGAAATATAAAAAGTGAACTATCGAATGAAATGTTTAAATTACCATCGAAATAACGTTGCATGTCATAAAAATTAACATTCCACCTGACCGACATGGTCTTTCAAATTAGTGTCAATATTGAAATAATCTTGATAGAATAAATGTAGATCATCCTATAAAAATTCGAATTTTGATCGTTCTACGATCGATCTTTTAATCGAGTCCGAATAATTTCGAAAGAATACCGTTAAAAAATGTCGCCTTTTTTCTCGCTCATCTCCGTGTATCGCAGGACAATTTTTCCCGTTCGACGCTCGTAATTCCAGGATTTTCGTCGAGGTACGCGAGCGTTGTAAATTTTTTTACGTGCCCAGCACGCGTTAGTCGGTAGAAAAAGTTTTCGTGGATTGCACTTGGTCGTGACGGTCGGTGAAAAAATTTTATTGGACCTAGGGAACTTCCTAATTCGCTTAACCGGGCGCGGCCGTGAGACGAAAAAAAGAAAGGGGAAAATAAAACGGAGAAGTTTTCAAACGGTTCGCAGGCAACGGTCGACCATTATCTCGGCAATTCTTGTCGCCGGCTCGTTTGTCGCGTATTCGCGAATTATTTCGCGTTCCTGCGTTTAAGCGGATCGCTAACAATAAGCAGGCCAATCCGACGCGTTTTTCTCGGCCGGGAATTTTCGCGGAAAAATTAACGGGAAATTGAACCGTGCTCCTCGTTAAATTCCCCGATATCCGCGATAAAAGAACTTAAGAGTATGCACGGTGCAAAAAATATTCGATGGTATTTGTTAAAATGTCTACCTCTGGTGCCATAGATTGACGATGATTTATGATTCTTTGCGATGAAAGTATTGTTTGGAGAAATATATTCGATCCTTATTTCAGTATAATTACAGGGTTCACTTATCTGAAATTTTACCTTTTAATTTAGTTAAAAGTTTGATTGAATAGCGAGTTTTATCTAAGTAAATCTGACCCGAAGTATCTAATAGTTAGAACACCAAAATGTACTTGTCTATATGTCTGTACGTTCCAAATTTAATAACTGATTGATTACGTTCAGAATTTCTTTAAAGAAGTTATGACATACAAGATATCATTGTAGGATATAAAAGATACAATTTCACGATACAAAAGACATAAAATCATATTCTATAAAAGATATTTGTCGCTAGATATCGTAGTTGTAATCAAAAATAAAAGATCATGATTAATATGAATAATACGTAGAATCATACATAGATCATATGTAGAAGATCATACGTTGCATATGTAGAATAGGAAAGATATAGCAGATAGACAAGTAGAATATGACTATAGAAGATCACAGAGAACAGAGAAGTGGTTAATGGACTAAACGTCTGAACAAGTAGAATGCAGCAAGAAGGAGGCAGACAAGTGGGAGATAAGCCACAGCGATCAATAAGTAGAAGGTAACTGTAGAAAATTGGAGTAGTGGATCTATACGACCAGACGAGTTGAATGTAGCCGCAGATGGCCATACAAGAAGAGTGATGAGAGCAGAGGGCCAGACAAGTGGAACATGGGTTTTGGCAACTGTACAATTGTGACTGGAGGAGAATGAGCCGCATGCGAACGTAGACGGCCAAATGAGTAGCATGAGACTGTAGGGATTAAAGCGGTGAACTTGGATGAACAAATAAGTAGAAGGTGACAATGCGGGAGAGACAAGTGGCTGATTAAACACGTAGATGGTCATATGCATATTGTGATCGGATCAGTGTAAAGTGGTTGATCAGACAAGTGGATTATGAATGTAGTTGATTACACAAATGAAATATGGAGCTAGATGATCAGTCCAGTGAAGTATGGAACTAGTTTATCAGACAAGAAGAATATGAATGTAGTTGGTCAGACAAGTGAATTATGATGGTAGGTAGTCGAACAAGTAGAATGTGAGGGTAGGTGGTCAGACAAGTAGAAAGTACCAGTATAGGTGTGACAGTAAGTCGAACGCGGTAGCAGTTAGTTAGACAAGTGAAATGCAATCGTAAGTAGTCGGACAAGTAGAATGTAGTCAGTAGTCAGACAAGTAGTATATTGATAGTTGGTGTCAAACAAGTGAAATCTGACTATAGATAACCACAGAAGTAGAATATGGGTTTAGATACTCAGACAAACACAATTTAACTATAGCTGATCAGATAAGTAGAATATGTCAGCATCGAACAGACATGTCTCATACATCCCTATAACCGAATTGCAATATATAACAATAACTAGTCAGACAAGTGAAATAGTAGATACGTGAACAAGAAGAACAGGGTGCACAGTACACTTTGAACAAAATTTTAGTAGCACAGTCTCTTAAATACCCGATTTCTCCAGATTTGCATCCGATTAAGGACAATTCAAATTGACCGATATTTAACGAGAAATTTCCGGTCTCACCCTTTAGGGAAATTCTCCGAACAGCAAACAGGAAATTCCAGTGAATCCACGGTTCTCTTTTAACAGGTCGTCGAGCGATTCGTTCCGCGATATTTATCGAAGCAAATCGAATAACTTTGTCGCTCCCCATTGTCCCCGTTCCCACTAGGTTTTCCACGGCGATGTTTCAATCCCCCGGGCACACTGTATCTGCTAAAAGTTTAATCGAGTTCATCTGGAATTCCTTCGAAACACGACACGGCCCTAACTAACAGCCTTTGTCGACGACAAAAACCCTTCTTTCGCGGTCTAAGTTAGTGCTTCTCTCGCGACTGGCTTAATCGTTCCACTCTTGTACCGCTACAGCGATTGAAATACGACAGAAGGATTGAAGATCATTGTCTGGTTTAAATGGTTAAACCACTGACGTTCTGCGTCTCTATGGTGATACCATAGTCGAATTTGGAGACGTCAAGTTTTGGGGAGTCCAATTTGGGGACGTGGTATTTCGGGGTGTGGAATTTAGGGGAAGTAGAATTTGGGAATGTAGAATTTGGGGGCGCCGAATTTGGGGACGTGGAATTTGGGGCTGTCGAATTTGGGGACTTGGTATTTGGGGCTGTGAAATTTGGGGGAGACGAATTTGGAGACGTGGTATTGGAAGGCGTCGGATTTTGGGGGTGTCGAATTTGGGACCGTCGAATTTGAGGACGTGGAATTTGGGGGCGAGGAATTTGGGAGCGCCGAATTTGGGGACGTAGGAATTTGGGGGCGTCGAAATTTGAGCGCTCCGAATATGGGGCATCGACATTTGAAAATACCGAATTGGAGTGCGTCGAATTTGGGAGCGCCGAAATTCAATTATACCGAATTCGAAGGTACTCCATTCGGGGGCGTCAAAATTTGATTGTATCGTATACCTACACTCCAAATTTAAAGATAGCAAATTTGAAGATCACTGAATGTGAAGTGACCGAGTATACTCCACGTAAGAACAGTAATTACCAAAGTATCCAAAATTGAAGTTACAGCAATAAAGACATTCCTGTATAATTTCCGAGAGTGATGGATGGCAGAAATGGTATCGAAGGGCGGTTTGAATTTCATTGGTGGTTCTCGCGAATGCTTGCAGCCCATATTTCCTCTCGCTTGGTCTCTCTTGCGTTGTCTATCTACCGCTTCCTCCCCCTCTGGTCTCCCGGTTCGTTGCTACTGTCGGGTTTCCAACCCTTCGCTCGTTAAATCATTTGTTCTGCAGCCGCGTTCGGCATACCAGGCCAGACCAGATATTCGACGATCGTCGCGATGCCGATGGGAATCGATTTTGTCACCGTTTTTGAGGTTTTGTTCCGTTTAGCAGTCTATCGTTCGTTGGTCAACTTAATTCCGCGCGAATTAAGCGCTGATATATTGAAACTGATTTAGTGCTTTAAAATATTTACCTCGTACATTGTGTAATCCGATTTTTCCGCGAACACCATTAATTCCGTCTTAATCGTCTTCTCCGTTCTTCTCTGTTATTTATTTTACCGTTATTTTGTCATACTTTTTATTAGTCAGAGTCAATGTATCGAGAAGCATTCATTGTCTGATAATTGATTGACTTGTTCTACTGTGACTTTCAAAATCAAATATACTCACTAATCTTGTCCTTGAGACTGAAACAATTTTTGCTCACGAACAAAAGCAAACGATTGTCAAATTTACTGCTCAAGTTAATATATCTTATGCTTACAATATAGAAGACAATTTTAATCAAGTTCAAAATCTCCCAACATCTCGTCATTAAAATTAGTACTTTCCATTATATCAAATAAAATGTCTGACCATTCATCGACCTTCGCTACTACCACTTTTCAAAATCACAACAAACAGTCTATAATCGAAGTTTTATAAAAGATCTGACAATTTATCTCATCGAATTCAACCGCGAAAACGTATGCAAACGTCAAACGAACCATTCTGTGTCAACTTTGGTCGTGAAATTTTCACCCGACCCCCGCACGAAAGAAGAACGTTTCAACCGCGCGCAGAAACACAGCCATGTTCGCAATTTAAAGGACGAAAGAACAAGGGAGAGCATTTCAGACGGCGAATTAGCCGAGGGGTGGCGCGTATCGTCCAAGTTTTTTCAGCGGACCGTCAACACGGTTTTTCCAAAGAGATATACACGGCAGCGGAAACACGCGGGCAACAAGAGACACAGCGGGCGTTGACGAACGGCCCGGGGAAAAAAGTGGGTCGTTAATTCGGAATCGCGGTTTTCGCCGCGGAGATCGCTGTCATTTTTCTTTCGTTTTTCGCGTGTCATCGTGGAAGCGTTCCGTTCCTCGTTTCTCTTTCACGATTTATGCCCGAACCGATCGCTGTTGCTCGTACACTCGCGTCGCGACGCTTACCTGGTATTTAAACTTGACTATTATTCGAATTTCAAATTTTTTTTTCTAACATTTCTGAGTGTTCGAATTTTGGTATTTTGGAGATTTTAAATTAATAAATTACGATGCAGGGATTTGAGGGGTTAGAAGTTTGGGAGTGTGGAATCTGGGGAATTTTAGGACTGAAGATTTGAACATCTAGGGATTTCTGTTTTTAGAGATCTGGGTATCTAGGGATTTGGGGATCTAGGCATATGAGAATCCAATGACATGAGTTATTGGAATTTGAGAATTTGTGGATTATGGGATCTGGAGATTTGGATATCTATAATTTTCAAGATCTAGGGGCTTAAGGAGGTCTTCAAGTTCGTAGATCTACAGATCCCTAGAACCCAAAATTCATAGACATCCAAATCCCTAAATCAGCACGTTCCTAGACCCCGAATCCCTAGATTCTGATACTTCTATATTCCCAAACCTCAAAAATTTCCCAAATGTCCACGTTCTAAAATTCGTGGATCCTCAAATATATTATTCATAACACATTATGCATAGTTTTGCAAATTATAACACTCGAAAAATCACAACTCGAAATTCGAAAAAATCGCTTCCCCAGATCGTCGTTCCGAAATCGAATCTCGATTTGCCATGGACTGTACGCCGGGATTATGATGACCCATCTACGCTCAGAGATCGTTCAGTTTCGATTTATGGAGAACCGATAACCGGATTCGTACGACCTCGTTCGTACCAACCCACCATTCGTTCTCCGTCCGGTCAATCGGCCATTCCGTCGATCTGAAAAGAGACGGAGAGCGAGCGAGAGGGTAGTTTTTACGAGGATACCTGGACGATAACCTCGACGAAGCCGCGTCGTCGACGGAATTTTTCTTCGACGTCGTTCGAACGTCGCCACACCCGTTCGTCGCGGAACTAGTTCGCCTCCCTCGGCCACGATCGGTTTTTCCAACGGCGGTATACCGTCTCCCGTTTCTCTTCCCGGCCTCGCCGGCAGACAGAGGGCGGAAATCGCGAACGACGAGCACCCTCTCGTGCCAGACAATGCCACGTTTCCCTGGCGAACGCACGAGCGGACCTTTTGTCGCGAGCTGACGCGTCGCCCGCGAGCTTCGAGCCGCCTCGAGGTGCCGCCAGCAATTTACCCTCGCGCGTGCGGCTTCTTACTCCTCTTCTTATTATTCCACCCCTTGTTCTGCCCACTCGGCTACGTTTCTCCACTTTATTCTTTACAAATTAGTTTGCCGGATTTTTTAAATAATTCTGCAAGCAGAACTCCTGGAAAATTCCGCTTTTCTGCTAATCGAATGGTCGTTTGTAAATTAGTGGGGAGAAAGTCTTTCTTGCTGACACATTCGATCGTTAATTCTAATGTCTTCTCATCAGTCATCAAAATTTTCTTCCGAGTCGCGCCTAATCGAAGATGATAGTCACTTTATAAGAATTATACGCATGAATTTCTCAGTGTATCTTCAATTGTAATATCTTAAGTTCATAAATACTTTCATTAATATAACACCTTGAGCATCAAGGCATCAACTGTATACTGTTATCCATATATGCTATTATCCACATATTAATATTACCTACATACATCTTACCCTGCTTGTACCTCATAGTTGACTCGAAGGGTGGGTGAAGACCTCACAGCGAACCTTCCACCCCTATCAAAATTCAATAAAAACTAAAAACGTCGAATCATGAGATGCACGATCCGTTGCACCTGCGACCTGTGCCTCCCGAAAAGGGCTGAAAGGGGATGAAAAGGGGGTAATAAGTGGACGAGCATCGAAACGCGTCCAGCTTCGGTATCGTCGCTATTGCTGGAACCCTTTAAACCTCGGATTATCCTGGTCGCTTAAAATCCCACCCCCTCCAGCTTAAACCCGAACCCCTTTGCTCACGGTTGCAACCGACATTGCGCGAATCTCTGTCCCTCTGTGGTCTCCGACGAAGATTTAGCCCCTTTTTGCGGAAACGCGGGGACGAACGGCGAGATTAAAGCGAACAACAGACGGTATCCGGTGTCCGGTAATGTTATTAAAAAAGGGTAGTTCCCTGCCGTTGATAGGATCCCGTTCATTGTTCGCGTTTTTCGGCTTGTTTAGTAATATCCTTGCCCGGCCGGTTATATTCAATCTGGTCGTAGTTATTGGACCGCTGGTCTACCCGAGGATTATTAACCCTTAAGTAGGGGTTCGACGCTGGGATATTTTATACGCGGGATGCCAGTTTATCCTGTATTGTTACGGAGAAGTTTAGTCATACCTTATTGCCATTTAATTACGTGTTTTGCTCTTTTGTTCTATTTTTCGGAGACACAGATGAGAAGGCGATGATTCTGGTATTATTACAAGATTATATTATTGCCACAGGGTGGCTCAATGAAATATATTATCATATAGGGTGTTTCAATGAAATGTATTATTATGTAGGATGTGCCAATGACATAAATTATTATACAGAGTCTGCTAATAAAATTTATGAACATTATTATACACTATGTCTCAGTGATACACATGTACATATATCATTATACAGGTTGTACAACTTAAACAATTGAAACAACTTGATAGTAAACTGTTAGTTAAATTACTAGTTAATAACCTATTCTAAAATGTCATGATCAACATGCTTAAAATGTCACAATATTTTTTTCAAAATTATATATTTGACGTTATATGTATATACCTTCATATAAACGCATATTATTGTCACAATATGTATTGTATTTCCTATAAAGAATTGAATATGACGTTTCAACGTTTCAGCATTCGATTTTGTATGATATTGTTCTTAGATAGAATAAACACATGATTCTTTTGAGATTCAGTGAACTGTCACGATACCGGCAGGATTTTCACCAAACTTTTCGCGTCCCAAATATTGCGTTCAGAGTAGCACACGCGATTCGATAAACGCAGAGAACGCGAAATTGCAGAATTTCCGAGTTTACGCTCGCCGATTCCGACGTAACCTTTGAACTTCCCCACTCTTTCCAGTCACAAAGATAATTCCTCCAAAAGCTCTGACGCAGATGGTAACAAGTTTAAAAAGGATTACCGAGAGATCGTGCCATTCGTCCGACCTATCCAATCTCTTTTCCCTCGCAAAAGCGACTAATTTTCGCACGACCCGTTCTGTTATTAACCAAATTAATTCCTCGTCACGTTTTATCAAACGATCCCACCTTATCAATGGACGCATTCGCGCCCTCCCCGATCAAACTTTCACCTGTGTTTCTATTAAAGAGGTGCACTTTTATAGCGGGAATTACGCTTTTCAAAACATTTCATCAGAAAGACGAGGAGGTACGAGGATGCATTGTATAATTACAAATTTTTAAGTACGTATTTTTCAAAAAATTTCTATAAAAAAGAAATCTCTAAATCCCCAAATTCCCACCATTCATCCCCCAATCTCCAAACCCACTAAACTTGCAAATAACAAAATGTCAACCCTAATAAGTACAAATTCCATTAAACAGACACTCCGTAAAATTTCATCAAGATAATGGATCCGAAATTTTATCGCATCGAACGATTTCTCGTTACGTGTCATTTTTCTGCGACGTGTTCCTCGGTATGAAAACCTGTAGCATCCGGAACTAATCGTATTAGCGAGAGAAAGGAGGACGAGTTATCATTGGTCGAGCTAACGAGAGGCATTAGCTTGCCGGTAACGTTTGAGTGTTAAAGGTATCAGGGGAGACCGGATGATTCGAAGAATATTATAATATAATGAACACCGAGGGAACACTCGTGACCCGACCACGTCGATATTGACTTTTCTAATTAGACTTGGCCGACCACTGGAACAAACTACCTTCTTCGATCGTGTTCCTCATCGCTAAGTAGTGAACCGATCTCATCATTTCCTTCCGAACTCATTCCAAATTCACTCTAAATTCTAGTAGGTACAAATCGATATAGAGCTGGTTCTGTACGAAGTGAATTTCGTTACGTAAAATCGAGTGCAATTAGGGGTTTTAAAATCTGTGATGATATTGATGATGTTTAACTGGTTAGCAGGCATTTTGTACCGAAAATTTTAAGGACATCTTCATGCAGTTATTTTCAGTGATCCTTGAGATTGGAATTGGTATAATATAAGTGGTACTTTGTTGCAGTTTTATATCATCAAATTATGCTTGAATCGTTGAGGTTCTAAAAGTTGATCACTCTTTGCTATGACTGGTCAGCAGCCATTTTGTACTCAAAATATTGACGAAATCTTTATGCAGTTATTTTAGTTGGACCTTAAGCTTAAAATTGATATAATACAAGTGTTACTTTGTCACAGTTTTATGTCATCATATCATGTTTGAATCCTAGAGGTTCTAAAGTAGATCATTGTTTACTGTACCTCATCAGCAGCCATTTTGTGTTCCAAACCTTCATGAAATTCTTACGCAGCTACATTGATTGTGCTACAATCTTTAAATTGCTATAACACAAGTATTATTTCACGACACGTTTCTGTCATCAATTTATGCCAGACGTTATACCTCCAAATAATATACTTCCTATAATGACATCCGTTTAAAAAAAAAATGATTTCCCTCATTCAGACTCGAGTCACCAAGCTGAAGTAAATGCGCTTTCATCACTCATAAAACGTCTCCTCGAACCACCGGGAAAAATAAAATAATAGAGAAATTATTCTGGAAGGTCGAAGTTCGAAAAGAAGTTATAATAAGATACGGTTGTATCGATTCGTGAGCTTCGAGGAACGGTTCAATTTGGAGGGAAACCCATAAAGACAGATTCTCTGACGGTTTTACTACCCCGCCAATCATCCCCCGGCGAAATTTTTCTCCGTTCCGCAATTATAACGAAGGAATCTCATTTTACGCGAAGAAAAGACGATACTTCAGCGGGGGGATTTCGTCTCGATAGGACTGATCCCGTGGATTATCCTACTCGCTTTTACGTAGAGAAAAGGCCGGGAGACTTTCTTGCATTAACTCGTCTCGGTGGCGAGAAACCATTTCGGATACGGTCGTTATGGGGCTCCGTGGTTGCTTGGTCGTTTGAAAAGCGACCTTTCTACCACGTCGCTGTTTAGTCTCGAGTCGTTACGCCGGACTATCTATAGTTTAATTAAAAACCGTGGAATTCGTTGCTATCCGTCCGAAATTACCTTCGAGAGGCAGCCGAAATATCGAGAACAGCTTTTAATAAAGCGCCGCGAGGAATTATTTTTGCGCCGAGCGTACACTTTGCTAATTACCCTGCCATCGCGTTGATTTTCGCGGAATCAGATTCATTTCGCGACGCGATTTCGCCTCGCTTCCTTTGAAATTCAAAAATTATATTTCGTAGCGACGGCTAAGTTACTCGCGAGTAACTGCGGATTTATCTGCTGTTTATTTAAGAAGAAATGTTGAACTCGTCAGTTTTTGAGGTATCCTAGTATTAAATTGAACATTACTTATTTCTTTCTGACCGCAATAAATAACTGCACGGAAAAGTTGGGATGTTGAAAACGTAACGTCAAATCTATCGCATGTTATGTTCATCTTTCAAACGTGCTACCGAAAATTTTTGTCGAACATAAATGAACTGCAAAATTGAATAATCGTGTAAGAAAGGATTGAGGACACTTGAGTTACTCAAATATTTCTTTAACTTTGATCAGAAAATTACTCGTGTTGTAATATATTATTTGATAAATACACTGTAATAGAATGTCTGACAATTGGATTGTCTGAATTATTCTGTGTTATTGCAATTGTTCTCGAAGGAGGACACAAGGGAGCATCAATTTCCAGCAATTTGATCGGACATCTTCATCCTAGCCAAAGATCATTTACGTAATATGCCGGGGAATTCAATTGCAAACATGTTGCATAAGCTTCAGCTGGGCTTAGTTCTGATTAAATGGGACGTTTAATGCGTCAAGAGCGTAATGGTGTGCGTCGTAATAGGAGAAAGGGATTTGCTTATGATCGTGGTAATACACGTGTTACTTGGTCAAATTTAGGTGCTGCTATTGTCTCGGGACCTTCGGCTTTTGATATTGTTTGTGTGTCGGTAACTTAGCGAGATAAAAAGATAAAATAGGGTAATTTTATGTAGTAGATTATTACTGTATGATGTTCACTGGATGGTTACTAGATGATGTACAGTCAAAGTGATTTAACAAAAATTTGAAATTCAGCATCGGAATTTTATGTATTTGCAATTTTCAAGTTTTCACAAGTTGAAAATATAAAGGTTCAGAATTTAAGTTTAAGAATTTAATAATTTGAGAATTAAATATTTTTTAAGTCTGAAAATTTCCAAATTTAGAAATGTGGATATTGGAAGTGTAAACGTTTCGAAACAGAGGTTCGATAATTTGGAAATGTGGAAATTTAGAACTTTAGTCATTTAGATGTTCGGAAACTTGAAACTTTGAAAATTGGGAAATCGGAAAAATTTAAGAGCTCCAAAAGTTTAAGAAACTGATAATTACCTGGAAGTTCAGGAGCTAGAAAACTGGTATTTTAGAAATGTGAAATCTTGAAAATACAGAAATTTGCTAATATAACAACCTATTTTGGAAATTTGCAAAAGCCTAAAATTCTAAAAGTTAAATATAAAACCTAACCTATGAAATTTCAAAACGCATCAAATCCCCTAAAATAATTAAACTCTGTTAAAAGGATTAAAAGTTTCCCAACTATAAAGTACCTCATAGTAATAAAAACCCAGGAAAATTCGCAGTTTACCTCAAAGATTAACAACAAGAAAGTTTAAACAACAGCAGAGATTATTTATAAGTTTAAAATAGTGGAAAAGTCATTAATCTGGTAAAATACGATTTCCAGTCGAAGGTAATGTATTTTCGAAGAGCATCAGCCGTGTATAAAGCAATGCTGATTAAACGTTTTAATTACCGACACGGCCGCACGGTTTTATATAAGTCGTAATAGTGGGCAGCGCAGTTTACACGCGTACACTTCATTAACGCCGGGGGAAAAGTTTCGTGCTTTATTGCCAGTTAACTGGCCGAAAGCGGGGGGCGTTCATTATGGCCGTGTTGGAAATTTATCAATTTTACTGAACGAGAGAGTTGCTGAAACACGAGTGGACCGAAACACGAATATTACCGATAAATTCTTTCTGCACGGTCGAAAATAATTTTATATTTCAATTTGTTACGATCTGTACCCCTACGAGTGCTCTACAATTCGGGATCAATGAAATTCTTCAAAATTATTCGAATGTTTTTCACTCGAAATAGACAGAAATTTATGACAATAAAAATTCCCGCTTTTTATTTATTTTATTTTTTAATACTAGTTGCGTGAACGACGGTTTCATATTTGAACGCGAATAAAATACTTTGCAATTGAATAGGATTAAAATTCGTGCAGAGGATTTTTATTTTTTATTTATTTCTTTTCTAATAGTAGTAACTTGATTAAAATTCTTGTACATATTTTATTTCTTTCTTCATTCTTTTGCATCTGCTATTAGTCAACACATAAATTCTGTTGCGAAAAGTTTATATGTCAACCACAGACTACTAAGACATCAATAAGCCTGATAAATTTTGTAGAAAAAAAATGTGCTCGTTAGTTACAAAATTTATCAGACTTATTGATGACTTGGTAGTGTGTACACGATTGACATATAGCAATACAGACATGAAAAATTATAACAGCGATAACAAACTCTAGAAGCAACACTAGAAAATGAAATTTAAAGTACAATGAATAATAAATATAATTATAATTATAATAAAATATAATGAAAGGATTCTTTTAAAGCAAAGAGGTTAAGTTAAAGTAAAAGGCTGAGAATAAAAAATGTCGAAAATGCGATGAACAGACGTTAACGGGATCGCAAGTCGAAACGCGAGTCTCTGAAAGTGGAAACAGCAATTCCGTGGCATAGAATTAATCGGATTGCGCCGACTGACCTCCGGTTCTTTCGATCCTGGTTCGCATTGTCCGGATCCTGTAAGGATTATCCGAGTAAAGGTTCTTTCGTCGCAGGATCACGCGGAGCCACAGATTCCGTTCGAGATTGAAACGAGAGTCGAACGGTCAGGTCTTCCATCGGATGAAAAGTGGAGAACGGAGTGAAATCGGTAGCCAGGGTCTGACTGATAAAAAAAAAAAAGACAAATGCACGAGGAAAAAACAAATAAAAGTGCGGACCACGAGACGCGAGCGAAGGATCGAGGAAAGACGTTTGTAATGTAAAAGCGTGGCGCTTGCAGCATTAGGGAAATTGAAACGCTTTTCTTTATCTGCCAGGATCTATCCCGAGATAGCGATGCCGAGACGGAGGTATAGGTTTCTTTTGCCGAAGCTCTGTCCTCTCGAAACCTTTCGATTCGATACGCGGAATAAGAAATCCCCGGGGGAGATACGTCACCGTGATCCTCGAAATGAGGGCTAACGACAGAACGAATCCTCCCGGCGGATCCAACGAAACATCTTAATCGAATGTCCTCGATCAACGCGCGTTACTTCTCTCCTAACTCGAAGGGACAACGAGAACCGGGTTTTTTCGCCTGGACGAGATTATACGATTGGAAAATGAGCGTTAAGAAACGTATTAGACTTTTATTGTGTGAGTGACGTTGCAGGAGTGGAGAAGTATTAGTCTGGTAATTATGATCTTGGGATTGTTGTGAAAGGGGTAGTAATTCAGCGCGTGGTAATTCAACGAGTGATAGTTTAACGCGGCGTAATTTAATGCGTGGTAGTACAACGCGTGGTAATTCAGTGCGTGGTAGTGCAACGCATGGTAGTCTAACGCGTGATAATGCAACGCGTAGCAGTTCAATGCGTGGTAATTCAGCGCATAGTAGTTCAACCCCTGGTGATTCAGCATGTAATCATTCAATGCATGAAAGTTCAACGAATGATAATTCAACATATACTTCAACGTGCACAAACTGAATATGTAGTAATTCAGTACGTGGTAACGCCTGTTATTTCAATACGTGGTAGTTGAATGAATAATAATAATTGAATACCTAGTAATTTACCACATATTATATTCTTCGTTCAAGAAATAGAAAATCATCTATTCTTGTTTTCAATCATATAAATAATTTTATCCAGGAATATAAATGATTTGAAACTATATGCAGTACTACATTTGAAATGTTATCGTCTCATCCACTTATCACGTGACGAGTTCCGAAGAGTAGCTACACGAAGCTCGACCCTTCAGCGAAATCTACTACCTCTGCTTCTACACACGTTTTATTCTTGTCCCATGGGTATCTTCTTCGGAATTCGATATCAGGAGGCTGGACCAACTGGAAGCGGAAAATCCAGTGTCGAGCGATCGCGGAACGTGCTCTCGCGAGCAACGCGAGCGTGTTACCTGCGAGACGACACAAGCACCGGATCTATCTGTGCGAATGTATTTAGGATAACGGTGAAACACGCACGTGCATATGATGTACGGGGCCTCGGTAAATCTCGCAACGGGCTGAGCCGCGACCACGAGGGGGTGAAACGGACGGGAGGGCTGGAAACGGAAAGGGATGGTTTGGCCAGCCTCGAATCCACGCTGTTGGTATTCATGCTGACAGGCGGCCTTTATTGACTGTGGATAAACCGCGGTGGTTGCGTGTCTCGGCACGCACACGCGTGTCTCCGCACCGAACGGGGATGCAAGGGGGATAGAGAAATCGAAGGAAAAAGGGGGTGGAGGGCGTCGTTGCGGTGGTTACATTCGTATGCCGCCGGCACGTTTCGCAAATACGCGAACGGCTTTGCTTTTCTGCCGACGGGAATCAAACCGTGTACATATTTCGTGGCCGTCGCGTTCTTTCGTCTTTGTTCGCTGTTTTTGCTGATACGAATGAGCACTAAACGTTTTATCCGACAAATTTTGTCTGAGAACTTTTTTTGCTTCAAATAGGTACAGCGACGTAATTGAAGGTAATTGGACATCTTAATAGAGAAGTCGGACATTAGTATCTTTTATTTCGATTTTTACTGTTGCTAGTAATTTATTAGTACATGCAATGAGGTGCCTCATTTTGGCTGGGACAAAAAAGATTTCACGTGAAGTTGATATATTATATCGAAGGACATTTTTTGTATGATGTTGTGGTCCAGTGAGAAGTGCTGCGGTGTTGTAAGCTGCAGATTGAGGGTTCAAACCCTGTTATACAAGCGAGAGTCACTTTTTTTATTTTCATCTTTTTGTATTTAGTTGTCCATGTCACAAATGAAGAAATATATAACAATTATTTATAATCATGAAACTAAAGGTGATAATCTTGATAATTTCCTGAAAGGAGATGAACCTAATTTTCAATATGACTTGATCTAACTAAATCGAAATTCATTTCTGACTCTTTGTAAATTAAATTTATTTTAAGTATGAAGCGCAAACAATGTCTGCAAAATAATGAACTTCTATGTGAATTTTTTTTTATAACTTCATAATAAACTTGTGTCATCATATTTTATTACATGACATAACATTTTATTTCATCGTGCAATATTCAGTTACACGATAACTTCATTAAATAATAATTCATATAATTGTTATACATGATATTATGAAAAGTGAAATATTTAACAAAATAACTGTCTCTTCGTTACATTCGACCGTAATCATAAAAACCCGGCTTCTCCAGTTGAAATCAACAGCCTTTGATCATGAAGGTAAGGGTGGAAAAGTAGAAAATGGAGGACGCGATTCACGCTCGTCAAAGTTACGAAGAAAAGCACGGAAGAAACGTTCTTTCGAAGACGAAGAACGATTCCTCTTCTAAGCACGAGAGATGGGGCGAAAGGGAACTCATTCAGGTGCTACTCTAAAATTGCTTCTGTTCTCGGCTCAGTGTTGCTGACACCACGTTCCTCTTTTTTTTTCGAAAAAACGAATTCCAGGTTCGTCGTTATTATTCAGCTCGAAAACTGGTCGAGCTCATTCCGTTATATTGGCTTCGAGAGGCGAGAAGAACACCTTCTGGTTACGAGCTTATTTTCGACTGGCTCGATCGAATGATTCCAGGCACATTCGGTGACCGAGGACCGTGTGTACAGTCACCAGCAAATCTAGTTTCTCTAAGACAGAAATTTTTTATAAAAATTCGCAGCTGACGAATTTTTGGAATTTTTGGGGTTTGACAACTTTTGAGAGAATTTGGAGGATTTGTGGGTCTTGATATTGTAATCTAGGGATATGGGAAAGTGGGGTTTTGGGGATATAGGGACTTGGGGATTTACAAATTTGAGGATCTGTGAATATGGGAATTTAGGAATTTAGAAATCTTGGGATTTGGGTATATTGGAACTTGGGAATCTAGGGATATGGAGATCTAGGAATTTGGGGGAGTAGAATTTGGAAATCATGGCATTTGTAAATTCAGAGATATGGAAATCTAGGTATTTGGGGATGTAGGAACGTGGAAACCTACAAATTTGGGAAAACTGGGAATTTGAACGTATAGAAATGTGGACACCTTAAAATTTGGGAAATTTAGGAATTTGGGGGCTAAATTTAAATATTAAAAAATGTATACATTAAAGAATAAGACATTTTGAAAATTGAAAACCCCGAAAATTTTACAATTTTCAAGTTTTAATTCGTATATTTGTACATAGTAAATCTACATTGCATAGAAACGTACGCGTATGTGGGTTGGTTTGATATCTCGTGTCGAGAAAGCCGCATCTCTTTTCCTTCTGTTCCTCTCGACTGGCGATAGACTTCGTTTCTCTTTAGCAAATGTAGCCACTGCATCACCGCACATCAGCCCGCATTCGTATTTCGCCCTATCTCCGGATCCCAAATCACCGTGCCAGAGGATTTTGGCTGCGGTTCTCCGTGTGTGTGTGTGTCCCTTCGATCTCTTTTTTGTGGGTACACCGAACTTTCGAGAAGTTGGTAGGGAATTTTTAAATCACCTTACCAACCCTTTGCGCAGCTTTGAAGATTAGGAAAATAACAAATATTTGATTGGCGATGAGTCTGTGACTAAAATGTTAAAATCTACTTTAATATTAATGTAGAGTGGTGATATGACGCATAAGTGGTGCACAGGGTTTGTGGTAAAAATCCAAATTTTCGAATTCTATGAATTTTGCAGTTCATGTCATAATTCATGACACATAATTCATAGCATACATCGTATCCATGCCATAATTCACATTCGTATAATTCACATCATAATTCATATTCAGATAATGCATATCATAATCCATATTCATATCACTCATATCATTATACAATTACTTCTATAGGAATATGTATATAAATAGCTAAAGCTTGTTAAATATAAGCGAATAGCAAAATTTCATTATTAATAGAATTATTGAAAACATTTCTCATCTGTTGTGGTTAAAGACAATTCCATCTTCCATTCTAAACAATGTTACAAATTATAATCCTCAACAAAGTTAACTTAACAAAATTTGCTTATTGCCATTCTTTTAAATAGTACACTACAAATAAATTAGTAAATATATTCATTGAAAGTTGATTATATCGTGTACCTGAAACGTAACCTAAATAAAATGATTTCAACAGCAAGAAGAATCGCGTTAATGCAAATAATAGCCGCGTTCGTTGACACTAATTTTCTATTTTCCGAATCCGTCCGCACCGACGAGATCGAACGCACGACTGAATCGAAAAATTTCGACAAAGACTTGGAGCACAAAGAGCCGGGCAATCGTACATTCCCTTTTGCTTCGCACGAAATTGCTAAATCATCGAAATTGCATCGAACAATGGCAGCAACAGGCACGTAGCTTGCATGAAAATGTCCAAAGAGTTTCCGTAAAAATCCTGAACGCTTCGGGAGCCACAAATTTATTGCAACCCCCTCCTCTCGAATTCCGCATTCGGTTGATATGCTAATCAGCGGCTAAACCTCGTTCTTTTCCAGCGGTTACAGGAACAAGTTTTAAACTGAAATTGAAACGAAGTTTCTCCGGGTCCCGTGACGCGAAGTTCCGCGGAAAATTAGGTGACCTCGGGCTTCGGAGGTATAATTCCGAAGCATTATCTCCCGCCGCGAATCTGTAGTCGCTTCAGAAATTTACCATATTTAAGTTTCTATCGAGATAACGGTAAATGATTAAAACTCCAATTCACGAGGACTAGACACTCACGCGACGATTATAAACTTGCAGTACAATTTCCGCGAACCACCCCCGCAATGTTTATGTTCGATTAATTTAAGGGGTGCTTTGAAAAATTGCTCAATTCACGTTCATGACGGAGGGTAGCCTAATTGGTTGCGAGGGTAGCAATCTTTTTCCACTTTAACACTTTGATCTTATCACCCATATGTGGCGCTTAAATTTACGAAATTATCAACAATATTATTAAAAATATTACTAGTTGGAATTATCAGAAATATCGCACTGTGAAAATATTTGGTAAGATAAAAATACTGTCTATTAAAATTTTAGGATATTAATAAGACAAAGGAGGTTTAAAATGTTTCAAGTGAAAAGAAGCTGCATTTTAAAACAAATATAAAAATCAGTGCTGTATAATTAAATTCAGACGAATATCAGTAAATATGAATAAAATATTCACAGTTCTCGTAAACAAGTTGCACATTTTTCCGAACAATTTTTTACCATATTTTTCGTAGCCTTGGTGCACGAATGTCCGATTAATTAAGACTTCTCTAAATCGTGAGCAGACGTGCACGAGCACGAAATGCAAGAGCGTCGCGTAAATTACGACAGATATTTCTCGGTTTATCTCGTCGGTGTTGTCTGCGAATCAATTACAATGGGGGATGCGAGCGTCGAACCGATCGAGGGCGATTGTTCGATTTCCACGATCGATCTTGATGGCCACACGCTCGTAATTCTCCTGTCGACACGCCGATAGCGTCGTATAACGTTTCTGCCTAACGACCGCCTGTAATACCGATAAAAAAAAGAGTAAAAAACGGCTGCTGCCCGTTTCTTTCCCTCCTCTTCTCGTTAATACGTCGCGACTGACGAGTTCCGGTGACGAAACGATTTTCGTCACGATCGATACTCGAACAGGAATCGTCGATCGATTGCAACGATGTTGCGAACGCTGCGACACGGTTATGGGGGCCGCCGACAAAGTTCGACCCTCTCGATCGATTGTCTTTAATCTCACTTCCGGTATTTAACGAGCGATCACTTTGGAAGTAGAACAAACCTTGGACCTCTATAAAAGTTCGGTGGGAGAAGAAAAATATTGGAATCAAATTCGGTGTTGATACATTGATGTGATCCGAATGGATCTGTACATATAATCAAATATTTATTGTATTTAAGCTATGCATGGATTTATCGATTTTTAATGAATGAACATTTTTAATATCCTCCTATATCATCTAAAATTTTCCACCATGAAACTGTAAGAACGTGGACCTTGTACACGAGAGTCTCCATCGTAGAATGCAGGATCGGAGTCGAATGAAATACGATTAGGCGACTAGGATTGAAAAATCGTCGCATCGTCGATGGCACGCGTCGAAGGTTTATGCCAATTAGAGGATAAATTGGCTGCAGGCTGGCACGATACGTTACACGGCTGCGAATTACGTTCGTGCCTGAATGAGAAAAGATGGCGACGAAGATCGAGGGGATGGCGAGGATCACGAGAAGCACGGGGAAGCAGCAAGAAAGAAAAGACAGACGAAGCATGGGGACTTTCATTTCGCGTCTCGTAACTCGTGCCAGGGTTGACGCGTTCAATTTCACGTTTCCTCACGAAATTACGCTTCGATACAAATCGCAGTCACGTTTTCAGTAACTGGACTGAACTTCAAGGCTTAAGAAATTACCGATCGCTGAAAATCTCTTATCTACACCGTATGATCTTATATTTAACACATGCCTATAAATTTAACATGTGTTAGATTAGGTTGAACTTTCTGTCTTTAACCTAACATATGAGCATATGTACATATGTTCAATGTACGTTTTAAAATTTAATGTTTATAAGTTTAATGCAAGAATATGTAACAAGTCGCTGCTCGAAGAAATTTTTTTACCCTAAAGCGTCAGCTAATTTAACTTGCTATTAACCCTGGAACAGTAACAGGGTCCTTGATAACACCGACATTTATCTTGAGATTATATCTACGTATAATGAAGGGTAATATATTCCACACTTTGTAACATTAAAAAATATTATACTTGTAATGAAACCTGATGGATGTATGTTTTTATCCAGATTATCTAAAATTAATTCACATAGCACCTTTTAATATAAAAAGAGGTTATGTTACGGTCCTATAGTTACGTGACCGGTGGCCAAAAGATTTCAAGGACACAATGATCCTAATTTGTGGTATCTGCTACAAATATTAATTTTTCTTGTCAATTGAAATAGTTCTCACGTGTAAAGAGTACGGGAGATTAAACATTTTTGAGATTTAATCCATAGTAACCATTCAGAGTGGTTTTTATAATTTTATTCAGAGCGCGTAACATAAATGGCAATATAATTAACATAAGAAATTGTAACACCATGTCCGAAAGCCAAAGGGACCGTCAGATGTCCGTCGCTTTATTCTGAAAAAGTTAGCAGGAAGTTTGCGTAGGAGAACCCCTACGGATGCAAAAGAGGGACAACGGTACACGTCTAGAAAGCGGGGATCAGAGGGCACGTAGCTTCCTGCAAAGAATATAAACAATGCGTTTTAATTAGAGCCCCTTGGCCCGATGAATGCACAATTGTTGCCCTCCGGGGCTTTGGAGTCCGCCTCGACCCAGACTCTGGCTTCCTCCTCTTTGCTTCCGCTCGGTGTGGGGGCTGCGTGTGCTGTATATCAGATGGTCCTGACGTAGATAAAACTAATTTTTCTAACTGCTCGCGCCCCGGAATGCTTTATTTTCGTGGCATACTAATCGGACGGGGCCGGCTCGTGCTCCTTCGCATACGTAATTCGCGACCAACCTCGTGTTTCATCCCTCGCCAGGGTACTTAGCTACTGCATCTCCGATGATAAACGATGTGGTTGCTAGCTGTGATAAGGAAGTTTCGAGAAACTTTTTCTACCTGGACTTCTTTTATGGAGAACAAAGAAAAGCGATCGGATGTATCTGCCGTTGAAGTTTGTTCGATCAGATAATTACCCCTTTATCGGGCTGCAGGTCTCGTAAGAACATAGTTTCTTGCGAGTTTCTCGCTTATTTACTTCGCTCTAGACGGGTCTAAAATAAGGGGTTATAAAAGGTGCTAAACTTCCAGTCTCGTCTACTATTAATTTATAATCAAATATAAACTAATACAAATACGAAGGCATTTCATTGTCCGATTTAAAGTGAATTCAACGATCCCAAATGTCTGGCCACCTGGAAATATCACTAAACCCATTCATATATGAACAGACTCTATTTCTAATCATTGTCTGATGAATATACAGCAGATCCACACTAATCTGACCTAGATAATGGATACATAAGATCAGTTCTGTGACGTAACTCACGCTCAATACATCGCCTAACAAACTTTATCCAGTTTAACGACCCTAAATATCCAGTTACCTAGAGCTATCTCTAACCACACGCACACACGAAGCTCTGTCTCCAATTACAATCCGATAAATCTAGAGTTCATCAATACTTAATCACCAAGACTTGTCGATTGCCCGAACAATGAGAACAGAGAATAGGTTTTATGGTGTAACACGCTGAATACATGACCGATCGCCTAACAAACCTTATCTTGTTTAATGATCCGAAATATCCAGTTACCTAGAGCTAACCACATCCACGAAGCTATATCTCCAATTACTATCCGATAAATCCAGAGTTCATCGATACTTAATTACCAAGATCTACCGATTGCCTGAACAATGAGAACAGAGAATAAGTTTATGGTGTAACAGACTGATTACACGACCAACCGCTTCAGAAACGCTATCCAGTTTAATGACCCCAAATATCTAGCCATCTAGAGCTATCTCTAACCACATGCACACACGAAGCTACATCTCCAATTACAATCCGATAAATCCAGAGTTCATCGATACTCGATAAGTCTTATCGATTACCCGAACAACGGGAACAAAAAGTGTTTCATAATGTAACCCACGCTGAACATACGAGCCTAACTACCGCGATAGATGCAGGTGAGAATAGAGCTTTCCAGGTATACAACGAGTGGAAAGATCCCAATGCAATCGCAAGGGTGGTAACCAAGGGCGTGTGTGTGCGTAGTCAGTGAAACACGTGACCATAATTCCAGGGGTGGTGGGCGGTGTGCAGGGCACATGTAGAGGTGCGTGAGCCGCGGTATCCAAACGGTGGTGCGCGGTAAAGCAGAACACGTGACCGGCTTACGTAACACCGGTGCTATTGTAATGCGCAATGACAACGCCATATATTAGCTCGGGTTTGCCGGAGACGGTGTTGCTATGCCGTTGCCAGGTATCTCGTGTCGGAATCCCTCTGTCTCTGTCCGTGTTTCGGCGCGCACGTCGGCTAAAAGATTCCACGTCTTGCAACAGAATCGTCGACGCGACTAAATTGCGTTCCGTACGGGCTTCCGCGCAGGAAACAGGACGTGTGGGAGGCTTTTCCGGTCCCCGGGAAAATAGAAAAACATCGGTATCGTCGCTACGCTGTAAACACCGAGCCCGTGGAATTTCCTGCGACTACGATTGTCCACGATCCGTGAAATGAACATAAATTGAACCTCCACCCGGAGGGGTAAGACGGTCTCGGTTGTTTCGTCGCGAAATTCGAGAATGCAACGCGGAACAACGCCATATGTTCGATACGATAGCACCCTGGGTGTTATCGTCGTCGTTGCAACGGGAAACAGCACCGCTCGAACTTTGATGCCAAAACGGAAGCTCGTTCTCGGGCATGTCGAGCACGTCTCGACATTTGGCACACTTTCCAAGCTTTCGGAGATTCGGAGAGCTTCGTGGCGAATAAATGCCTGATCGTAGCTGCGGTTTGATGCGCCAGCCCAATCTAACGGTACATCCGACACGCGTTTAGGACACCCTGTAATTACCAAACTTTTTAATTCGGGAATTTACAGGTTTTCGAAGGTGACGATTTATGAACTTTCGAGCTACGATGCGGCGATGAAACGAAGCTACAGAAACTTAATACGCAATGTTAAACCTTTGCCCTAGAATATCGTGTTGCACTCGTGACGCACACTACAGTTGGGATCAACTAGACTCGTATTTTCACTGCAATTGAATGTTGGGTTCAATTCTGACTATAATCAGAAGGCAAGGTATGCTTAACATTTTAACTTTCACTAGTTGTCTCAACGCAATTTCTTCGTGTGTATCAACTTGAAGAGAATACAAGCATACAGTTCAAACAAAGTTATAGAATATCTTTATATAAAAAATAAAGCGTTCTCGGATCAGATAAGAAATGAATTTCGAAATATTTGAACTTAAAAGCATCACGTATTAAATCGTCGGTAGAAAACAGCGTCACTTGATCGAATTAAGAACGAATCGGTAAAACGTTCGTTGCAGACGAGTCCACGAAGGGGTTGAAGGTCGAGGAGAGAACAAGGCAGGAAGAAACGAACAGCTGAGAGAGAAAAGCGACGGCAAAGGACGTCGACGTCGGCTGTTCTCGCGACGGCTGTAGAAATTAATATAAATCTCATTTCCTCGGCTCGGATACACCGGCATTGTCTTACTCGACTCGCTTCTGTTTCCAACCCCTCGTTTCTACCCCTCCCCAGCTGTCGCCACGACCCCGTGTAACTCGAGTATCCGGCAAACACGTGCGCCTTGGCTTGCTCGAAACGAAAAAAGAAGGCGAAGAAAGGAGGCGAGCTTGATTGTACACGCAACGTGTAATAAATCGGGATCTAATAAACGCGAGGATCTTTCTACCCTCGCGACAGAGGGGATGACACTGTGGCCTCGTCAAAATTGGGTTATCGTGGCACGCCAAATAACGTTTAACGCCGGAAAATGTGTGGAGGGCGCAGGGGGACTAATATTGGTGACAAGTCGGAAAATGTGATCATGGCTTTTGTAGTGTTCAGCATAGTAATGTCTTAAGGAGTACGTTCATGTATTGTGAGTGATATTTTGAAATAATTTTCTGTCATGAATTATGAATTTTGTATCATGTTTAGTAAGAATTTATATTTGTCCAAATTGGTTATTGTTCGTTGCAACTCGCAATCAACTATTATATGCTAAGAATAATAATAAAGCTTTAGTATAGTTTTCTGTAGTAAGGTTAAGCTTGAAATTGATATACCATAAGTGCAATTTTGCGACATTTTTGTGCCATGAAATATTGCGGGACTATACCCGAATCGATGATCGCATGTTACAACTCATAACCAACCACTTCGGTAAAATATTAATAAAGCCTTTACATGGTTCTTCTCGTTAAGCTTTGAACTTTAAATTGATATATCACAGTACCCGTTTTGCGATACTCTTATGTCATGAAATGCAGGATTATACACGTAGCCAACACATTGTAACATTAAAACTATGCACAAAAGCTTTGCATAATCTTTTACGATAAGCTGTAAGCTTCGAATCGATGCGTCATAAGCAGTATTATATGTCACGAGATCGTGACAGAGTAGCACGTTTAAAAATCCGCCATTTAACGCGGCAACACGAAATTTCAATGTTGGCGTTAAATCGTATCGATCAGACTAAGACCGATAAGCAGCCATGAATTCGATTGAATCCCCATCGGACATTAGATGAATGGGGTTGCACGGTGGCACCGTTTGGAGAGGGTTGCTTGACACCGCGCGATAAATAAACGCGCGATTAATTAGTGTACCCTCCGAGCGGATTTTGGCTGACGTTGCGGCAAATCCGCGGCACCGGCCGTATAATAATTGAGAATCGACGCTTTCGTGCCGCTCATAGTTCGCGGATAATTGATACACCGTGAAGTTTCCATGGGTATAGCGTGTTCGTTGTATCGCGATGGTTCGCACCTGCGAAAACCCTATTGTCGCCGGCTAGTTAATTATACACCGATTGACTGCTCGTCGAATTTATTGAAAGTCGCTTCTTCCCGTGTGACGTGCGATTTCACGCTATTCAGAATACGCTTTCAGCCCCTCCCCGCTTGCCTCTGCACGCTCTTGTTAATTACTCGCTCGATACACGAGCTTTCACTCTATCGGATCCTTTCTTGTCATTTAACAGACTGCAATTACGTGAGAGCCTGTTTTTATAAACTATTCAAAAGATTCGATACATTTTACTCTTTTATCAACAATTTTATTTTATCGCTTCTTCAAAAGCAACAGCGAGAAGTTTGAAGCGTATAAGTTTAATCGACGAAATGTATGTATACATGTAAAAAGTGTACGATCAAGAGAAAATCTGATTTTATTACAGAAAATGTAGCAGCCAAACGAGAAGACGGTTCATTTTCAAGGATCGACTTCTAGGGTTTTTTTTTAATTCTCTCGAAAATTGCAGATGAGTTAAAAGTTTGGATCAATTTTGAAACTTAGAGATTCGAGGAGCAACGAATATGTGAATTTGGTGAGCTAGTAATTTAGCCACCTAGAGATTTAGTAACGTATAAATTTGCCAACTTAGAGAAACAAGCGAACACCATAAATGTCTGTCGAAAGTTAAATGGTGAAAGTTAGCGCAGTAAGAAAATTACGAGCGTGTAATTTGGTCTTTGAAAGCCCCAAGAGCTATCATCAGCCCCTTCGGTTCAAAGAATCGAACAAGTGATCAGATCCTGGAGGAAATAGTATCGCGTGTAAGCTAACAGCGTTGTGCAATAGCGTGTGGACTATGGGGGTTGTCCGCAACCCCCAGGTGCATCGAGGTTTCTGCGGCGAGGGGGGTTGGCAGGGAACGAGTCGTAGCAGTGACACAGAAGGGATGGTGATGGTGGGTAGTATAACGCGAGAAATAGAACTCGGTGGAGTTGGTTAATTAACGGAACCCACATGGGACAGGTCCGCGTTCTGTCCAGACGGTCTGGACTTCTCTTTCCAACCCTTTTGGCCGGCCCTCCTTTTCGACCTGTCTCAACCCCTGTTACGCAAATACGATTGCACAGGGCTGTACAGTCAACAGCAAATCTGACTTCTCCACGATAAATGTGGCGACCGAAGGGAAAGAGGTTGCTCCCTTTGTGATTTTTAGGGGTTTTCGAGGATTTCAAGACGTTGGAGGTGTAAGAGTTTGAAGAACTTGGGATTTTGGGGATTTTAGAGAAGGTAGAATTCTAGGGGGTGTTGAACTTGGGAGATCGCGGAATTGGGGATTTGTGAACTTTGGGATTTTGGGACTTTGAGGTTTCAGGATTTTGGAATTTGGAAACTTGCGGACATGGGGACTTGGGAATTTGGAGATATAGGTACTTGGAGACTTATGAGTTTGGGGATATAGAAGTTTAGGGACATAGGTATTTGGAGACATAGAAGTTTGGGGACATACACATTTGGAGACATAGAAATTTTGGGAGGTATAGCTTTCTGGGGCCCCAAGTGTTTAGGGACATTACGATTTAGGGACCTAAGGATTTAGATATACAGTATGTATTTGAGAACCTTTGAATTTGGTAATGAACACGAGAATTTTAGAATTCGGCGATATAGGAACGTAGAGGAATTTAGAGATTCGATGAGAGAAATTTAGGAATGTTGACGCAAAAGTCAAGTTCCGGTTGTACGCAAATAACTTTTGCATCCCCTATTCGACTTTGCGAGTGTCGAACTCGAGAACGACCACGGAGATGAACGATAAAGGCTGTTGGGATAAAGCTCTCGAACGAACAACAGGGGTGGCAAGGGGTGAAGGAAGCTTCGTCCGGTCGCTTAATTAAAGAAATCCTTGTTTACCGTTGGACGTCGACGACCAAGAAGCTCTCCTTTCGGATCGTTACGTAACAGGTGTCGTGAATAAGTAATTGAGACTCGACAGGAGCGAAGGGAATCGTCGAGCATTTCATTGTGTATTTATTGACGTTTACGACCCTTGTCGAAGGGGTGACAGAGATCGAGTTCTATGTGCACTTGGAAATTCGGATTAATTTTAATACTATGGAATACGATTATCTTCACTTCTGAACTTAGACAATTTTTATAACAGCAAGTGGCTAATCATTTTTTATTAAGTAACGGATAGTACATTGTTGTTATTGGACTGTTGTTGGAATGTTAGGATTGGGACATTTGCATATTTTTATTGCAAAGTGTACAAATTTGCATAATTGCAATCTTCCAAAATTACAATCTCCCAATTTCCAATCTTTGAAGAATTCAATCTCTCAAAATTCCAATCTCCCAATTTCCCAATCTTCGAAGTTTCCAATCTCTCAAAATTTCAATCTTCCAATTCCCCAACCTTTCAAAATTCTAATATTCCAATTCCCCCATCTTCTAAAATTCCAATCTCCCAAAATCCCTAAAATTTCATAAACCCCCACAAATCTCAAAAATTCGAAAAGCCCTTACGCAACTTCCCCCCAATTTAACAGCAACGATAAACCTCGAAAACGAGAAAAATGTTTAACGGCTTCGTTTGCCAGGCTCGAGTCTCGATACCGAGACAACGCAATAACAGTATCATCCCCTTATAGAAGCGTATTTCATCCCCCAGTGTAAATTCACCAGTCACGGGAACGAACAGCTCGTAAACCGAACGTCGATCGAGCTGTCCCGTGATTTTTCTCCGGATACGAGGAGTCGTTTAATTCCTCTCGCGGCTGGAATTAAACGGAACGACGGCGACGTTCTCCAGAATTGAGGATCGTCGTTTCGGTGAAGGAGAAACGACCGGAACTAGCCTGGAAAAAGGTAAACAACCGGAGGAACCAGTGACGGTGACCGACGAGCGACGTTCAATCAGAGACGGGCTAGTAATCGCTTCGAATTACCTCCACCTTCTCTTTGTACCCTCGGCTTCCTAATTTATTTCCCTAAGAAATTAACAATTTCTTCGAGTCTGCTTTCTGATCTTCGAGACATTGGACTCGTGTGAAATTGTATTGGGATGCACGTGTTGAATAATTTGATTTTTGGGAAGTTATGTAAGTATTCTTGAAGTAGGATTTCTGGAATGTATTTGAATGTATTGTTATAGTTATCGATCCTGTGTAGATGAGACATTTTCCAAAATATAATTTTTTCTTGAAAAATGTCTGATGAAATAAGGAACATCTGAAATAGTGTCTCTCCCTGTACCTGCAAAACGACATTACAAAATAATACATGCAAAAATTTGCATGTACTAAATTAGTTGCAGTACTAAATGTATTGTTACTAGTCCACAATAAGGAATTAGTACTGTCAATACTATTAATCATAATTGATAGGTAATTATGTTAAGTAGTCACAAAGCAGTGAATTATAAAGTCCGAGCACATACATCAGTCTATTTTGTGACCGCGTTAAAAAGTTTGCAAGTTTATTCTAGCTCGATCTGTAGAATGGGCGGTCGTTCAATTACACGAGCACACCGACGTATATCTACGTTAGCAAGCCCTCTTCCGGTTCTCGTACCGCAAATAAAGCCCGTAATGCCAGTGTATTCGTCGTCCTAGGTCTCGGTTGCTCGCTGACCGGCAGACAGGGTCTTCTCGTTGGCGGAACAAAGATTTCAGTGGAAAAAGAGACGAGCGCAAAGGGAACGTACAAGAAGCGACAGGCAAGCTTTACAATGTAACCCTTTAGAGATTTCGCGACGCTTTTTGCGTGAAAAATTAAGCCTTCGCGGCTCCAGGAGGGACCTCGTCCTTTTCGTGTCCGCTTTGATCATCCTCGCTCAGCTTATTGTATTTGCGAGAACGAGGTTTCCTACTAATGAAAAACGAGAAATGAGCGAAGTTTTGCAAAACTGACTACTTTCGGAATTTGAGTCGTTTGATTTTAGGTGGGACGACTTTTAATTAGAAAATTATTATTTTTGATTTGTGAAGGTTAGGTTAGGTTATAGGATCATGTGTTGTAAAAATATTTGGTCTTCGCGTATTAAAATTACACATATTGCAGTTGCATTATGTTATGCGTTATAAAGGAAAATTGTAATGTGAAAATTTGCGTAGCGATTTCTACGCGTTGCAAATTCGATGCGGTGCAATTTCCATGCGTTGCAAATTCTATGCGTTGCATTGCCACTCATTGCAATTTCTATGCGGTGCATTTTCACGCATTATAATTTCTACACGTTGCAATTTCTATGGGTTGCATTGCCACTCGTTGCAATTTCTACGCGTTGCATTCTCACGCATTGTAATTTCTACACGTTGCAATTTCTACGCGTTGCACTGTCACACATTGCACTTTTTACGCGTTGTAATCTCTGTGGGTTGTCAACGGCGTTGTCAATGCGTTGTATCTCTGTGGATTGTATCACCACGTATTACGATTTTAACGCGCTGTACTTCCATGTGTTGTATTACCACGCGTCGCATTTCTACTCCCTATTATTTCAACGTGTTATGTTTCAACGCGTAGTCACCAAATCAACTTCTCTTTAGTGTCAAACAACGATATATCGTCGTTAACAACAGTTGCGAAATACAATTAACATTCTCCCTTCATTCTCGAACTTTATAAATACTCTTTCTGTTCGGTTAGACTTGTCTCAAACATCAATCAATTTGTTCAGTCTCCACATATAATTACATCTGTTATAACAATAGTCATTACAATAACGATATTATAATTACCAATATATAAAACTCTACGTTACATATTACTATAGTATATGAAATATATGACTTGATATTATCCAACCACCCGTTGCATAACAGATCAAAGAGACAACGGCAGGAAAACGAGGTTGAAACAAGCAAACAATAAAATCGAAAGGGTTAGGAGAATTGTTGAAAGGAGGAGAGCGGGGAGTGGGTGAAAGATGAGGGTTGAAAGTTGAAGAGAAGGATAGACAGAGTCGTTTACGATAGCAAAACAGAGAGGGTGGTTCGACGAGCGAGGGGTAGAAAGAGGTCGGTGAGCAAGTCGAGGGAAATTAAGCAATTAGTAACTTTGCACCGCAGCAGCTCTCAGCGAGATTTGATTATGTTTTCGGTTTAAGCTCTCCGGAGCAAGGCACACTCTTCGACCAGTTTCACCAACCCCTCCGCTGTCTCGTTTCACAGAATTCCTCGAGACTAGACGGTGCTTTTAAGAGGCCGACGGATATATCCGCAGCCACAAACTAAAGGGCCAATACGTGCCTCGAACGTCGTGTCGGCTTCCATTTCTTCCTTTCTTCGCTCCTGTCATCGCCTATTGTTCCTCGATTTCCCGTTGTCGTTACGTTTCCTCGAGATGCCTTCGGCTTTAAACGATCCCCGATCGATCTCGAAAACGATTCAAGTATTTAATTATGTTTTCGATCGAACTCCCCGCTGATTTACGACTGGACGTTTCAATCGTAATCGCATTTAATTCCGAATTAAATTTTAATTAATACGGTTACTTGATTGAAAATTAGGGGGCTTTCATTCCGATCTTGTCGGATTAATGACTAAACGTATAATTGGACGGTTTTTTAGTCCTCTTCGTTCTTAATCGGTAGAAGGTTCCTCTAATTTGGGGCTGTAAATTTGATTATTGATTTAGTCGCGTTTGATCGAAGATGAAAATTGAATTAAATTTATTTACTGAAATGAACTTTGGTGGTTAGTCAATTTTTTCAATTTTATCAATCTTGTCAATTATGTCAATTTTGTCAATCTTGTCAAGTTTGTCAATTCTATCAATTACATCCATCTTACAAATTTTATCCACTTTATCCGTTTGAACTGTCTTACCCATTTTATCCATTTTCTTGAGCATAAGCATCCAGTCTAATTTCCTCGTGCGCAACAGGCAGTCCCAAGGGTCGAAGCGTAAAACGTTGAAGGAAGAATTTGGAAGAAAATGTGGAGAATTTTTGTCGGTAATCGCGAAGGAAAGACGAAGTGGCCGCGAAAGAATGTTGCAATTTCGATCGCGTGAGAAAATAGGTAGGAAAGTAGGAAGCTGCTCCATTCGTTACCTTGATTACGGTCTTTCGAGCAAACTCTCATTTGCATCCGCGAGACGGTTCCCTTTATTTAAATTTCCCTCGTCGCTTTGGACGAGCTCGATTCAATTCGCAAAGACAACGAACGCTTTTTCCCCCTGAACTCGCCACTACTCTAACAGATTAATCGTACTCGGTCGCTGCGTACATTTTGCTCCTCCTTTTTCTCGCTCCAACTTTCACAGCTCACATCCGAGCGGACTTGGAGCAACTTCTCCAAAGGAATCGACGTCTAAATTGACTTCGTCGCAAGTTACCGTATCAAGTACATGTAACGGGAGAACAATCGGGTGTATTAATGCGCGTCTAGTGACTTTGTGTACTGTTTCGCCGGGAAGATTGCGAGGAAGCTGGTAAATTTATAGGAGACGATCTATCTTCGCGAATCTGACGTTGTATTTCCCCTTTGTCTCAAAATTTCGTACGGTGAGAATTTTGTGGAATTATGCTCTCCGTTCGGGTTCGTGAATTTCTGGGTAAACGAAAGATAAGGTGCTTGTAAATAATTCTTCGTGGAACACCTGACAGACCATGAATATTTATCTCTTAAGTCTATGTTTTATTACTTTTATTTTGTAGACAGATACATTTCTTTAATAAAAATATTAAACGATACAGTTTGCAGTTATTGATAATACATAAGAGGAGAAGAAATATTAAGATCAACAATTACTTTGTTACATATGTGTTCCAACATGTAACATGTATGAACATGTAACGCATGAATATGCAACACGTACCTAACGATTACTGAATATGTAACACGTAACGAAGTAACAACGCGTAACAACACCATGCACTTAAACTATTAATCACTGACACCTAATCATAAAACAAACGTACAATAAAATTCTCCTGAAACGCAAATAAAATATCGACAGCAATATCAAAATGGCGACCGAAAGTTTGTCCATAAAAAAGTGTCGAAGGAAAACAGTAGTGAAAAACACGAGTGTCAGCGACACGTTTGTCCAACGAAAACGTTAAAGCCTCGGTACAAATGGCCATGACCTGTAAGCTTTCTGCTCTCTGTCCTGCGGTTTACCGGATTTCCAGCTTTTCATCCACATTGCTACGCTAGCTTTATGGTCGCGAATTTATTAGTTTCTAACCTACGGTGCACTGTTACCGCCAAACTCTGACTCTTTCAGGTTACTGGTTTTGCAGTTTCTAACTCGGACAGTTTCGGAATTGCGACTCTTCTATGAATTGCCTAGTTTTCGAACGCATCTGCTAGTTTCGAAACGTGCTAGGCTTTCACTGAACACGGAAGAATCCTAATACGGGCTGCTGAAATCTTAGAGACGTTATTCTGAATCCTTTTCGTTTATGTTCTGACTTTCGTTTCAATTCTGAAACCTTTTTCATTTCAATTTTCACTGTTTTTCTTTTAAATTCAGACTCTGTTTTCATTTTAATTTTGACTCCGCGTTTAAATTCAGACTTCATTTTCATTTAAATTTTGACTCCTTCTCGTTTCACTTCACACTCCTTTTTTGTTCTAATTCAAACTTCATTTTCATTTTAAATCTTACTTCTTTTTCATTTGAATTCCGATTCCATTTTCATTAAAATTTTGACTGCGTTTCATTTAAATCCTGACACTTTTTCGTTTAAATTCTGTCTCCAATCTCACAAAACAGTACTCCAATATATCAGGTTGTAATTCAACAAACATCGAAATGTTTATCGAGTTTTCAGCGCGTTTCGTTCTTGTATCTGTCCAACGACCGTTCGTTAATTAACCGGTCAATAAAGTAACATAATAGATTTCATCGATACGTCAAAGCATCACGGAAGAGGAGGTTGAAATAATAATGAAGAGAAATTGCGTTAATTAACGCGCGTAGTTCCTCCCTGAGTTAATTGATGTTCCTAGCTTTCGTGTACTTGATGAATTTTAGACGGTTAATTTGAAACTGTAATGTTTGCAATTTGCGGCATAAAATATGACTTTATGCTGATGCGATATTTGAAATGCAGCTTCCAGATTCCCATATTATTTATGTGCGATGCATTATATTATTAGGTAAACTCTGATTGGCGAAATTAGTGGTAATTGAAACGGCTACCGCGCTCTCCTCGTTGCAAGTGGCATTTAAACAAGTTAAGCTCGTACAAATTTAATAGACTTGTTTATCAGACTAGTACTGATGAATATGACAAATTTTCATCTTTACCGTATAATGTGTAATGATCTACATATCAAATTTTAATATAATGTATACTACAAACAGTCTTATATACGTACATTACTATGTGTGAACATATAATCTGATCCACAAAAAAAATGTAAATACTATGTAAAACTACAAAAAGTCTTATATGCATACACAATAGCACATACACTATGAAAATACTATTTACATAATAAATATTTACTATAAAAAAATATGAATGTTTACTATAATATGCACTATACAAAAGAAAGAGTGAATGTACACTATGAAAATATCCATCAAAATAGCAACTTGGTACAAAACAATAAAAGCACTTTCATCTACCAAATTAATCCCCAGCTTCTGGAAAAACGCGAAGACCACAAATTCAATTCAGGAAAAATAACGTATAAAAATAATCTTAAGACAAAAATTGAATCAACAAAACCTTCCTTTACCATAAATTCGCAGGCTCCTAATTTCCTGTTCGGTATAATCTTGATAATGCTTAGAAACATTTGAAGCAATCGATTACCAAACGATCGGCACTTTCCGTCAGCACGTTCGCGTCGATGTAGAAGATACGACGATAAATGGTAAGGGTTGGAGGTTTTTAGTAACCCAGAGGTAGCAAGAAAATTTGGAAACCCTTCGAAAACTGGTACGTCTTCCGATTTGCCCGTGCGATTTGTTCGATGGTGGAAAGGATGAAAAAGAGGAAGGGAAAAGAGACAGAGGAGGATCGTTTTATCGCAAGGTATCCTTCAGGATGGTCACGGTCCGCTCGTGTCCAGATGGGTGGTCGATCTCGGTGCTGGTTTTCACGTGGAATCGCGTTCGAACGATTCATTGGCACCGGTATTCTTCGACAGATCGATCGCTCTCGTTCATTTCGTTCGAACTCTTGCCATTCTCTCCAGGGCTCCCCGGGTAAAATGGGAACGTCTGGACGCTTTTCGAACAGTTTGGACAGTACAGCTGGAATTTGTTGGCTATTGCGGTCCGCAAACCTTCGTGTTTGTTTCTTTTATCGTGCTCGTTCGTTGCTTTTGCGCCGATGTTTGGATAGCGAGCGAATTTTTCAGAGTGGTTGCCACTTGAAAGCTTTTCGAATCGGTTCAAAGGGTAATACCGTGTCGAGAGGGTATTTCCGAATTTTCTACTCGATAGTCGAATGCGATATAATCCAGTAATTAATAGCAGGAGAGTGGACGAATTTCGGAGCATTTAGTGGGTGGTTACGCTACTTGATGATGGGTATATTGATATGTACTTTGCAAGTTTGGGAATTTGGGAATTTGGGGAGTTGGGGACTTCAGGATTAGGAATTTAGGGATTTGGGAGATTGGAATTTCAGGGACGTAGAGATTTGGGGATGTAGAGATTTTGGGACGTGGGGATTTGGGGATGAAGGGACTTGGGGTAGTGGGAATTTGGGGACGTAGGGATTTGGGGCGTAGGGATTTGGGGGCGTAGGAATTTGGAGACGTAGGGATTTGGATATGTAGGAATTTGGGAACGTAGAGATTTGGGAGAGTAGGAATTTCGGCACGTAGGAATTTGGAATCGTAGAAATTTGGAGACGTCGGGATTTAGAGACATTGGAATTTGGGGACGAAGGAATTTGGAACCGCAGAGATTTGGGAACGTAGGAATTTGGGAACATTTAAAAAATGAAAAATATAAGTACTCGGCAATATGGGAGTTTGGGAATTAGAAAGCCCAGAACTTAAATAGCTTGAAAATCTAAAGCAACGATCCAGACTAAAACAGAGAGGCGATAAATCCGTCTGCCGCGACAATTTCTCAAGTGGCAATGTTTTTATTAGCGTGGATCTAACGTAGAGTGGATATCGACTTTTTAAACACAGTAGCGAAGTTGGGTCCTCGATAGATTGAAAAGTTTGGTGCAACAACTCGTAGAAACCAAGTACAGCACTCTCCTCCGGCGAAGTTAGCGCTGTAACTTCATACACGGTGATACATCCATTTGACCGAAAGAAAATCGCGCAAACAAAATAAAGCATCCGGTGTAGCAAACTTGCTCGCACAGTCGCAAATCACTTTACCGATGTTTTTTGAGCAGCATAGAAATTTTTGTCGATTCCAGAGGAACGCTGACAGTTCACCTGTTACACTTTCATTCCTCGTGGAACAACTTTCGACTGTAGTTTCAACGTTCCCTTCGTCTCTCGAGCAGCTTGAATCTCCAACTTTTTCGAGCGCGAAGGAATTTGTCTTTCGAAAGAGACTCCGAGCTTCTACGGAGAGCTTCTACACCTCTTTTTTTCGGAAATTCAAGCAATACCTTGGAAAGTTTTACCGGCTACGCGAGTTGTCGCCGCGTTCGAATATTTCCTTTCAAACTGTCCCGTTCCCCTTTTTACGCTCGAACAAATGTGCTCGTAGTCGATGATTTACATCGATCTTCTACTTTTATTAGCTTGTTTTCAAACTTCTTTCCTTGGAAACGCGACAGAATCGATGGTATCGATTTCAACGGTGTCTCTTATTTAACACTTGTTCGATCTGATATGCTGTTGTTGTTGTTGTATTTGTTAGGGCGTCGATTACTCTGATCATTGGCCCATAATTACATATGTGTACAGAATGTAACAGTATAATGTATGCATACTATTATTTGTAATTCAGTAGATAGAATGAATAGAGGTTAGGTTAACATTTAGACCACTTCAAAATTATAATTGTTACAAAAGACCATCAACCATCATATCTATGTAAGATATATAGATATTTCTTCATATGTGTTATACATTTTATCGTGTATGTACATTGCCATTCATTTTATTATCTCATTATCATGTATGTATGTTGTCACACACTTTATAACTTTATTACCATGTATGTATATTGTCATACAGTTTATTACTTTATTATCATGTATGTATATTGTCATACAGTTTATTACTTCATTATCATGTATGTATATTGTCGTACAGTTTATTACTTCATTATCATGTATGTACATTATCATACAATTTTATCAAGAAACGTTTATTATTATACATATTATGTGTGGTAACCTACAGTTTATTGGTATATATTTAAATAAAATAGACAAATAGAAGTTACATAAGGTTGGTCAAGTAGTATAAACCAATCACAAGTCTGCCCAAATAAAATGAAGACCATAACATCAAAAGTAGAACAATGTATAAAATGAAGCTAGTGAGACGCAAATGAACATCCCAATAAAAAGATCTGCTACGAAAATAAAAGATAAAAGTAAGAAAATGCCAGTGTAAATAGCAGAAATCTCGGTAAAAAAATCGATGAGATAATATCTCCATCGCGGATCCTCGATTTCTCTGGTGGAAGATGAAGAACGTTGCTCCCCGTTCAGACTTCTCGTTACCCAACCCCCTGGAACGTAGACGGATGCAAAGCAACCTCGAGACACACGTATTCGTCGGAAAGAAGAAACCCGTCTTTTTTTCCGATGTCCCAGCTGAAGAGCATCCCTTTCATCCCCCGGGAAGACGAATTCGAGGCCCTCAGAACGGAACAGGCAGAAAGGACACGCTCGAGAGACGGAGTTAGGTAGAACATCGTCGTGGCAAAGGCGATTTCCTCCAGTTTCGTTTGTTTCTTTCTGCGATGAAACGAGAGGCGGATTCTGTCCGGGGTCTCTCGTCGATTCTCGCCGACGAACGCGTCGACGAAACGAAGACAAAAGAGGACAAGGAACGGACCGAGAGGAAAAGGGGCTGGGACGCATCTGACGGGGTGGTTTTGCTTCGAACGACGGAAACGAAAGATAAGAAACGGTGGACCCTTGGTACGCAGATTAGGGAGACGAGAACAAATCTTACCCTGGGGACGGCTTCCAAATTTAGAGGTTTTAGATATCTGGCCTATTTAGAGATTTATGAATCTGAGAATTTGAGGATATGAATATTTTAGAATATTTTAATTTGACGATTTGGAATTTTCAGAATTTCTTGTTTGGAGATTCGGAGATCTTAGGATTTGGAAATGTAGGGATTTGAGAATGTAGGGCTCTGGGATTGCAGGGATTTGGAAATATGGGGGTTGGGGGATGTGCGAATTTGAGAATATGAGTATTTGGAAATATAGGGATTTGAGGATGTGAGAATTTAAGAACGTAGGAATTTGGGAATGTAGAAATTGAACAATGTAGGGATTTGTAAATGTGAGTATTGGGGATATGGGGATTCGGGCATGTGCGGAGTTGGACATTTGAATGAATTTGGGGGATGTGAGTATTTGGGAACATAAGGATTTAGGAATGTAGAGATTTGTAAAAGTGAGAATTTGCGAATGTGACTATTGGGGTGTGCGAAGATTTGATCATATGTGGAGTTGCACATATGAGATATGTGAATGTAAGTTTTGGGGGATGCGAGAATTCGGGAATATGGAGATTTAGTGATGTGAGGATTTGGGAACCTAAAGAGTTACGTAAAAATTTGAGAATGTAGGGATTTAGAAGTATAGAAATATCAAAATGTAGAAATTAGAGAACACCATCATTGAAAATTTCAAAAATTCATAACTTTAAGAATTTAAAAATTTCCAACTTCCCAAATTTTCATATCTTCAATCTCACACTCCCCGAAATGAACCAAATAGTGAAAAGCCTCTCCCTTCTTATCAGCAGAAAGTCAACGTACCTTGAAGAAGCACATTTGTACCCTAACGAACAATAACCGTTTCCCAGCGTCAACAGAGGCTGACTAGATATAATTCTGTACTCTCGATGGCCAATTACACCGAATTACTAAGCAGAAACCGCGTGTCTGTCGCGGATTATGTTTCGCGACTGTTTTCGTCGCTTAATAGCCGTTGGTTAGAGTTTACGAGGCCTTCGAGGGCCACGCGGCCGCGTTTAGATAAGTCGCGAGCATAATTGGACACCGTGAAGAGAATTTTTGTCCTCTCTCCTCTGTTCGTTACTCTCTTAATGCTGGTAACTGGAATTAAGCTGATTTCCCCGGCAAAGTTTCGTTGGTTACCGGTTAAGAGACACTTTCAGTGCCACTTACGTTGTACCGTAGTCGCTGAAGATTAGGGTGCTTCTCGGACCAATTCCCTTAGCTATATCGCTGTATCGTCTCGGTCTTTGTTGCTAATTATTCGAATCAAATTTTATTTTATTAACGCTGAACCTGCTGGCTATAACTTTAAATTACGTTTAAGGGAAAGGGGCAAATTAACAAAGGGTAGAACATGAAGTATACACAATTCTCATGCACACAATTCTTTATTTAAAAATCATCGGTGATTTGAAAAAACGGTACTTAACAAACTTTCTTAGTTAAGATAAGAAACTTGATAGTTTTAGATAGTTTTTCCCCTCTTTGCTAATTTTAATGACAAGGGTAATTTTGGTGATAATTTTATAAATAAAAATGAAATATGTCTGGTTTACGATACGAAGACACACATGAAGTATTGTTATAGTAATCGTATACGTAAATGAGCTACTGTCATTAAGGGTATAAAATATTGGCAATGCCATTAAGGATGTAATGTGATTTTGTTTGAAAGAAACGCTTTATGAGCATCAGTATGATACATTCAGCTATCGAGTACAGGTACATTTAATGCTCAATAATTCTGATTTATTTGTTATTCACGGATAGAATTAATTTATTTGTTGTTCATTAATAATTAATAAACTACATCCGTAATGTTTTTAGTCGTTCCTCTGCATAATTTGTGAGTGACACAGGTGTCGATGGAGTTAATTAACACAATTTCTACCACACCTATTCAATCACCATTGCCTCGCAATCAAAATTGTCACACAAAATTTAATCTGAAATGAAGATTGACGTACAAAAGGTATTAAAATTGTACCAATATCACAGAATGAACGTTGTGTTTCACTTTTTGTGAGAATATGATTTTTATAAAAATCCTGAATATGTTCTGGTTAAACCGTAACGCGATATAACGAGCTTAGATCGAACGTTACTGTTACAAGGCACACCAGTAACCAATAATCTTAATGCACCCGAAATTGCTAGCATCCCTTGACATTTCCCCTCTCCCGTAGCAACGGCCACGAATGTCCACTATTCACGAAGACCACTTCCGTTTCCAAGTACCTTCGATCGAGCAGCAACACGAGCGTTCAAAGACGCGTTCGATCGTGTAACCAAAGAGGCACTTATGCTAGTCCTACATCGGATCAATCACCCTGTCCTATTAATTTATTTTCATATTTTTCGATACAATCTCTATTACTTCTTTTTTTTCGTGCGATACCGTGAGCGGCTCACGAGAAGTCACTTGGGAAAATAGGAAGTGGAGAATGTAGAAATTTGGGGATTTAGAGAATTTAGGATGTAGGGATTTGATGAAATAGGAATTTGGGAATTTGAGGATTTAGGAAGGTTGGAATTTGGGGATCTAAGAATTTAAGAACTTAAGGGTTAAGGGTAATTGAACCTTGACGGAGTAGGAATTTGGGGCAATAAAAATTTGGGGAATCATAGACTTGAAAATGTACATTTATAAAAATAGAAATTTACAAACTTAAACTTGCAAATCTCGAAATTTAGGGATACAAACATTTGTCCATTTAGGAACTTGCGAACAACTTGAAAAAGTAATAACTGACGACTCCACGAATTTGCACACAAAATAACCTTCTTGCACCCCTGAAAAAACCCCTATAAAACATGCAGTCCTTCCCACAAAAAGTGCCCCAACTAAATTACAAAAATGAGTCTACCCCTCCACACAAGAAGTCCAAAATACAACTCCATACCATTATCTGCATCGACACAGATTTAAACATTTCTGAGACTTCTCGCGAGCCACGAACAATATTACATTGGAGTTTCGATAGACAAGAAGCGAGGTTGGGAGAACAGAAAGAAAGTCGCCGTTTACGAGTTCGACGAACTATCCGGACGAAAAATTCAACGGATCTTCTTTTGACCGTTGCTTTCGCGGACGCAGAACCACTTCCGGTCGAGCGACTCTCTGCAAACGAGTTTTCGAGTCCCGACGGTGAGCAAAGAGGATCGCGAAATTCCACAGGTGCCCTCTGCCGTGCCACGGCAACCTCTTCAATTTTTCCTTTTTTATTTCACCCTCTTTCTTTCTCTCTCTCTCTCTCTCTCTGCTCTTTCTCCTTTGTACAGTTTCGATGCTCTCTTTGCACGACCTTTGCTGCTCTTTACCGTGCACCGAGCAACGAGCACGTTTCAAGAAATTCAAAGACTCGTTCGGACAAGAACTCGGGTTAGCTGCTTTCTCAGAAGGATACGCGAGGAAGAAACTTGTTTGGAGAATCATCATCCGGGCTCAGACAGCGATTAGAAAGAGCTTTCCAGGCTACGAGCATTTTGCGGAAAAGATTGTTTCGTTTGTTCAGGATTTTCAGCAATTTAGAAGCTTTGGGTTTGTTCACTCTGATCGTTGCTTGTTTGCTAGACACGTTTTGATCATATCTACGTTTTATGACTCTTTTTATGTGGTTTATTTTGTGCATTGGACTTTTTCATAGTTTTTCAATTTTTATGTTAGTAAATTTGTAAGTTTAGTCATTTTTATATTAATATAGAAAGTTTTTAAATCTTAAATATAGAAATTGGCTTATTTCCAAAATTTTCATCTTCGTAGATATTTAAATTGTTTTTCTGAACTCTCAAGTATCTGAACTACTGAAATATTAAATTTGCAAGTTTTTTAATTCAGAAATATGCAAATTCTGGATCCATAAATTGTCGCATCACTAAATTCAGACTCAGAGCTCTTATATCGCTAGATTCTCCTAACCTAACCTAACCTCACATTCTAAAGTTCTCAAATTCCAAAAATTCTCAAATCCCCAAACTGTCATCGCCAACCCCACCAAAACGACGCAGCCCAGAATCGTGCGATCGGAAACTACATGTTGATTATTCCCCAGCAAAGGATATCCACGGAGTTAAGAATCTGTCGGGACGTCGTTTCTGGTCCGCGTAGACGGCGAAATTCCGGAAGCACGGTACACGCGTTTCACAGCCACGTTAAGTGCACCTAAGCAAATGCTTCCCCTTTCTCGAAAACGTCGCGAGGTTTACGTTTCGGCTCGTCCGTTTGCATTCCGTTTCGTCGCTGAATATTCTCCCCGAAAGAACCCTCTGTCTGTCTCGTTCTGTCCCCTCCATCCAGCTTCTTTCCTGTCTGAAACCACCGGCCGAGAAAGGAGGAGGACGAGCAGAGGAGGCCAGAGAACGAGCGAAAGAGCATCTTCAGAGACGTTTGAGAGGCGACGTGCATAATTCAGTGGTAATGCCGCGTGCACTCCACCCGGCGAATTCCATCAAGTCGAAACTTTCCACTGTTATTACTATTTACCCAATTCTCGAAGCAGTTGTTTGCGGCGTTCACCAGACCGTTTCATACCCGGCCAGCTCCGAAACAATTTCTGCGTGTCGCGTGAATTACGTGCTTCCGTTCGTTTCTGTTTGCCTCCTTATTCTTATACCTCTCTCTAACGACTAACGTTTCGAGAACCTCTTATAATATCACTCTTCTCTATTCAAAATTCTATTTTATTTTATTCCATTTAGTCTACTTGAATATTCTACTAAATTCTATTTATAAAGGATCAAATGCGTGTTCTATTTTGTACATGATCAAGTGTATGTTCTTTTTATTGTGTGAATGACCAAGTGTATATTCTATTTTATGCATATCAATGATCAAGTCCATATTCTACTTCACATATGAATGATCGAGTATATGTTCTATCTGATATACGACTGATCAAGTGTACATTCTATTTGAAATGGAAACGATCAAATACAATTTCTATTTCATATACACTTTCATAAACGCAAATTGTTTAAAAGTTCCAAAGGAAGAAGTAGCAATTAGTATCGAGAAAATCGTTTCCGCGTGTAATTCGTATCGGTAGGAAGGTTAGTTTCAGACGGACAGTAGAATTAGTTCGTGTATGGTCGGCCAATTGCTCCCACGAACTTTCGACTATTATCGCTATTCGCCGGACTGTTCCTGCTCCAGCGGCAATAACTTTCTCGTTGCTGCACACCTGCATGTGACATTGCAGCTACTGTTTCTGCTTCCTAAAAGATCGTCATTTGCCACGCTCGCTTGAACACTCGCCTTTAATTACCGATCTTACCCTAGCTATTCTTTCGCGATCAACGATACCGAACGCGTTCTGCTCTAACCTTGCTGGAAACTCATACAACAATCTCTTGTAACTTTCTCAGAGTCAGACATTGAATTGTTGGATACTGCTCTGAGTTAAGATGGGTAAATCGTTACAGTTTGGAAAATTGGAGGGTTACAGAATTCAGTGGTTGTTTGGAAAGAATACGTCCATTTTGAACAACATTCTAACATTTTTACGTCGAAGTTATAGTTCAAGATCAGATGTCGATATTGTTACAACATTTTAACTTGTACATGTTAAATTGAAGTTATAGTATGAAGTTATCAGATCATCATATTAAGATATAGCATAAAGTTTCACAAATATACCATTGTACACTATTATAAATAAAATTGAATGTTTCTATACGTCTACTGTAGGTCAGGCAATTAATTGATCATACACACATGCAACGTTAAAACATATTTATTAAATTTACTCTCGTACCAAAATCTCGGTAATGAGTCTTTATGAGCACTTTTATGAAGTCTTGCTTCAGTTCAAAACATTTTTACAAGTTTCTTGACGTGTCCCGAAAGTGTCCATTTCACGAAAATGTTATTTAAAATAAGATAAATCTGAGAAGCCTTAATTTCGATGCCGAAAGTAATTAAAATTGGATGATTGGAGCAGCGGTTGTCGACAGAAGACTGCAGCGAGGTCGAAATGCATTCATTTGCGTGTCCCTTTACTCATTTAGTTGGGTGCAGTGTTGCAGTGTTGGTAGTGTTTCCTGTTCGCAAAGGTAGTCTGGTCCAAGCAGGGCTGAATACACAGGCGACCTTGTCGCTGCTGAGAGTCGGGCTCGCGTTAACTAAGGAAAGTCAATATTTAAGTCCGACTGGTTCTCTCCTCTTAAATTAACGATTTACATCGGACACGTCTGAATACTCCGGTTACGATTCCACTTTTCAAGGTGGTTTGCTTACCTCACGATTTACGCATCGGTTGCCAAAGAGCGAACCCACACGCGCGCATGGAAAGATGGCGCGTGTCGTTCAAACAGACGGTGCAAAGGAAACGAGTTACATTTAGAGCTCGCGGGAAAGAAGGAGCAATTTTGCGGAATACGTGACGCGTTAATGAGACCGTCACGTCGTAATGGCGGAACACAGCAGTTTCGAAAGCGCTTGAGAACGTTGTGCGCCGATGTTGGTCACCCTTTGACGATTTAAATAACGTGGCTGGAATTTGAATAAGTAGCACGAGCGCGAACCGGGACTGAACTTGGTATTCTGGTTTAAGTAGAATCGGGTCAAGTGTGGACGAAGGAGGGAGTTCAGTCCTACTTAGCTCTAGCTTCATGTGTTACTTGTTCAAGAAGAATCCGCTTTTCTCTGCCGATCCAATTATGCTTCAACGTGCAATTGACTGCAACCCTGTTTTGCACGCAGTCGCTTAACGCAGCGCGTTCAATTAACTTGACACGTTTCTGGATTTATATTTAGCCTCGCGCTTTCGAACCTCTTTCGCTAACTTTTCAAACATAAAATTTTTCGCTGATAAATTTCTAAAGTCTCAATACCCTTGAGCCTCCGAGATTCTCAGATTCCCAAATTTCAAAGTTTCGAGACTATAAACATCCACCGAAGGATCATAACATTAGAATACGATACGGAGGGAATAGAAGCAAATGGGAAGGAAAATATTGAAACTAGTAGAAGAACCACGATATTAGTCAGTGTCGCGTCTCGTCACGTCACCAGGGATATTTCACTGGGAGCAAACTCGCAGGTTTTGATTCAGTATTGTTGTTACTACTTAACCACAGGCTGCTATTGTTTACGTTTGTTGCTTCAAGCTGAAGCTTGTAATTGCAATTAGGAGTCTGCGACGAGGCGGCCGCATTAATTCCTCCGGAACGATTCCGTTCCATGGGCGTGAAGTTGAATTTTGAGCGTAGCGTTCGCGTAAATTAATGCATTCCAGGCCTCTTCGAAATAATAACGGACTTGTAACCGAGATTGCGCACATTCTTCTAAAATACGTTTCATTTCTATCGTTTTTTAAAGAACAATTTATTAATCGCGCGTTTACTAATTAGACGTTTTATTGAGAAATTGCAATCAGGTACTTTCAAGAGTTTCGGTGAATTTAGAGATAAGGTTTCATTTTAAATCGGTGAAAGTTGTATTATGCGATGTTGTATACCGTGGGGTATATTGCCATGCGTCGTATATCGACACGTGTAGGATTATTTTGACATGTAATATTACCACGCGTTATATTGTCACGCATAGTATTTCCGCGCATAGTACTACCACGCGTAATATCGCCATGCGTGGTATTTCGGCGCGTAGCATTGCCACGCGTTATATAGCCACACGTGGTATTTCGGCGCGTAGCGTTGTCACGTATTATATCGCCACGCGTGGTATTTTGGCGCGTAGTACTACCACGCGTTATATCGCCACTCGTGGTATTTCGGAGCGTAGTACTACCACGCGTTATATTGCCAAATGTCACATATCGTCATACGTAGTATATCGCCACACATTGCAGCTGTATGAGCCATCTTACCCCTCGCAATATATCGCCACGCGCACAAAGTAAAATACTAAAGCATCAACAAACATTCTTAACCTCAATAAAATACAAAATTTCAGCAAAAGTAGAACAAACTTTTGTAACATTTAATGTGCAAGCTGAAAGCGAACATTTCGACTGTTTAATAGTTCTAGTGTTAAATGGAATTGCAAACGAGAATTTTTAATGAGGTTCAGCCGTGACGCGTTGTTTCCGCATCGTCGACTATAGGGAACTTTCCGGAGGTCTTTTTCTAATCGTTTCCATTGCGCAGCTTCATCGGTGGAACTCGTCGACGCGACGCCAAAATCCTGCAAGTTCCATCGAATTGAACGAGCCACGTTTCGCGATTGTTTCCCGTTTGCGAGCACCAACACGCGAACCCGCCGTTAAGTCACGTACGCTGGGCGTGTCTGTAAAACCGCACTCGAAACTCGCGAGAAGCTCCGACTAAGAAACCGCCCCTCCTTGAATTTAATTCAACGCCACCGTATAATTTATTGGGAGTCGATTGGGAGCGTCGACGAAGTTGCGGTTGAAAATTACGATCGAAAGGATTAGAATCGGATCGATATACCCGGTGACTCTTGCGATCTTTTGTAGAGGGTGAAAATATATAAGAAAAAGGGTAGACGAGTTTTGGAGGGTTGGAAATATTCTTGGAAACTTGATGTATGATGGAAAGACTTATTGTTAGGTTCAGTCAGAGGCCTTTTTCAAATTTAAGAACTTATACATTTCATACTTTAGAACTTGTCAATGTTTCAATTTTTGAGAGTAACGACTTTTTTCATTCCTAAATTTGTAAATTTTCAAACTCACAAATTATGTTTGGAAATTTAGGAACTCTCACATTTACAAATATTAAAATTTGCAACTTTGACGATTTGGAAACGCTTGAAGTGACAAATCTTGAATTGTTCAAGTGATTTCCGTGTGTCCATTAAATAAATTTTTGTCGTTACAGTGTCATAAACGGTTCTTTTACAAACTAAGCTATTAAAGGGGTTCGTGTATAATCGCGATAAAATTATAGCGTCTGGTAATAGAATGGCTGGCGAAAAGAATAGCGCTCGTTTGGTTGACCAACAGCCGGGAAAAGCTGAGAAACTGGCGGATTTAATAAGTCGTAATGCCGGACCTCGTTCTTGCACCACACCGTCTCGGATATTCGACCGTTCCACATCGTTTCACCTTTTTAACGATTTCATCGCGATAATAACGATTCCCGCAACCACTTCGTGGGTCAACTACCTTCACGACAATGTCTTGCTTGTTAGAAAAGAAAGTGGGTTATTGGAGAGATTTTTGAAAAGCTTCTAAACAAGATGGGAAACAGAAGAAGGGACGAAGACAATTTTATCTGTTAAATTCAAATTACCAATTTTATTAAATTGTAAATCATGTTGAATAACTCCTTGATCAAATTGTAAAATGATGTTGAATACATGCTTCATCAAATTGTAAATCATGTTCAGTAACTCATTGATCAAATTGTAAAATGATGTTGACTAAATACTTGATCAAATTGTAAATCATATTGAGTAACTCCTTGATCAAATTGTCCAGAGATATCGTAAAAAATAAAATTGTTTTCTATTACATATACATGCAGACAATAATCTTCTTACATTAACATTCTGATTGAATACCAGACCTGTAAATATTATAAAAATTGTGCAAGAAATAAAATGAACGTTTACGAAGCACTAATCTGGAAGTACTTTGACGGCGCCAAAATCCGAGATTTCTGTCGACTTGATTCCAGCCAACGGTCAGATATGATCCATCACCGATTAATAAAAAGCAATACCTTCTACACGATAAATCTATTAATCCGTCTCTAATCAATCAGAGTCACAACAAACGAATTGACAGCCACGGTTCATCCGTTCGGTCCATTCGAAAATTCGCACGAGAGGTGTTTTAATCCCCCTGCTCGAAAACTCGCAGCTAAATCTTTGATTATCGCGAAACATAAAAATGCCGGACGAGCGTGTTATAATTTTATCGTTCGTCCCATGGACAGATCTCGGTTTTGATGGATCATCCTTGACGTCCAACGTAACTGGGTCATCCCATAATCTCGTCGGCATTCGACAGTATATAGGGATATTATGTTGATAGAGGGATTATTTAAATGAAACCCGTCTGCTGATAATAAAATCGCGCACATTTCGATTTCTCCGGAGAAATATGAAGAAACGCAGGATATATCGCCGAGAACGTCTTTCACCAACGATTTATCTTCGCTCGTTTCGCGTGCCTCTATCTGAGCTTTCCATTCGATTGACTTATACGGATCGATCGAGATTCGATTCTTTCTGCCGCCTGATTTGCGATTATTCTCGGTATTCATCTTCCGCGATAAAACAGCCGCCGTTGCGGATTTAGGGAATTTCGGGATCTTGCAGTTTGCGGATTTAGGACTTTGGGGACGTAGGAAATTTGGGGTTTTGGAACTTTGGGATGTGGACAGTTGGTGATTTTGAGACTTTGGGAATTTGGGGGTTTAGAAATTCGGGGCTGCATGAGATCGGAGATTTAGGAAATTTGGGGTTTAGAAATGTTGGGACTAAGAAACTCCAAATTAATAAAAATGTTTACTTTCATACTTGCAAACCATAAAATTCAAGTGTTTAAAAATTACCATCCGAAAATTTCAGAAATTTTCACAGCTTGAAAATTGATGAAATTTGTGTTTGTACGTCTCTTAAAAAAAAAGTGCTCGAACGAACAAAATACGAATAAAGCAGTCACCTCGAAAAAGGCATGGCAAAAAAAAGGGGAAAACAAAATAGCATCACGATGAAGCAGTGTCCGCGTGAGAAGAGTTAGGCACTTCAAAATCGCAATCCCTCCTCTATCGATACTCATCCGAACGATGGACACGAAATGGAAACAGCGTTCGTGATAACCAATGAACACAAGGGTTTTATGTGAACGCGTGTACCGTGCTCGTCTCTGAAAGCGATTAAAAACTACAAATGCCTCCGCTCCGTGACGAGATACGTATATCCCGCTGATCATAAATCTATCACGGATGAACGGTTGTAATTCGAATCGGTTGAAAAATTCGGATTCTACCGAGTGCTTCGCCCTCGTCGTTTTCCATTCCGATATTTTATTTAAACATCTGCCACCATTGCTGCGGATTAAACGGACAACTTCTACATTGGTTTTGTATTGCAAAGTTTTTTAGGACAAATGGCGACGTGGCTGAAAATGGACAGAGTTAGACACGGTTAGACGGTTTTTTCGTGGTGAGATTGTACATTTAGAAATTTGGGAATTTGTGGATTTTGGGGATTTTGGGGATTTTGGGGAGTTGCGATTTTATGGACTTGGAGGTTTGAGAATTTGGGGATTTGGAAGTTTGGAGATTTTTAGGTGTTTGTGGATTTTAGGGTGTTGGTATTTTAGGTATTTGAGGATTTTATGAAGTTGGGATTTTGGAGACTTGGAATTTTACGGGTTTGGAGATTTTAGAGAGTTGGGACAATAGACAGTTGGAGATTTTAGAGACTTAGAATTTTTAGGATTTAAGATATTAGGGTTTGGAAATTTTAGGAATATGAAATTATAGAGATTTCTCCACTAGGTAAAGACCTAATAACCCAAGAAAAATGAAAGAAAAGTGGACTATTCCGTCTGAAGTAAATTCTGTGCGTAACTTCGAACGTTCCCTGTTTCATTCCAGGTGAGATAGTAATGGCTGCGTTGATACGGTATTTCTATGGGGGTAGGGGGTGACATTTGACGTACACACGATGCCATCGCACGGTTGATTGGTTATTGCTTAACGCTGTTTCACGCCACGACGAACTGGATCGTCTCGTTATTGCGCTGGCGAATCGGTAGTCCGGAAGCCGATCGCAAGATGGATGCTAATCAAATAAAATATAATCGCTAATTATCTTTATCGAGCACATGTATTAGTACTGTCGATAGACAACGGCGTTTTTCTTGCGATACAAAAAAAATGTATCCACTGCGTAATCTCAGTCTTTTTTGTACACCTTTGATCAATTAAATTATCCAGCTGGATAAATTCTTTTTGTGTATCATTATTAATTTTGTGGTTTTTCTCCCTTGTTGCAGCTTTAGAATATTAGAACACGAAACTTCATGAAATTAGTTCTGCAATTAAAATTCGCAACCTAAAATATTTTTAATAACAATTTCATATCTTCATTAAGAGTAATTGCTCGATTATAGGAGCATGTTTAATGAGCATACGAATTGTTAGTTAGACATTAAAGGATGAAATTCTGATCGGTAGTTTTTAATCAGAACAGGTGATTGCCGCGTTTTTATTTGCCCGTTGATTATTCCTTTTCACGTATCCGTTAATTTCGCAGGTCGGTAATTGCGGAATAGTCTGAAAATAGGTACGTCAGTTGTTCGTTTGGAAGAAGGGTGCGTCGTCAGGGGAAAGATGATTGCGCGTCGTGGAACGTCGACGCGATTACGCGTCGCGTCAGCGTCGCGAACGAGCCTGTAATTAGAAACCGTGTTATCCGGTCAATCGTGAACACCGAGGTCGATGCATTTTTAGCATAATTCGTCCAGCATCGCAACCCCTGGCGCCAGTGGCAACCACACGGAACGAAGGGGGTTGAAAGGGGATGACATTTGACGTACACTCGATGCGCACACGGCCTATTGGTCATTGCTTAACGTTGTTTCACGCCACGGCAGTTTCGATACTCTCTCGTTATGCTTTTGACGAGAAACACGCTACCCCTATTTTTCCTCTTTTCCAATATTCACCGTTCAAATTTCAAACGATTGCTTTCAACCAAATTTCGTTATTCTCCCTCTTTCTCCGCAAATTATTTATACTCTTACTCTCTTTTTGCCTAGACAATTTTACTCTTATTTATACGCAACATATGCATTATTTATTTTATTATATGACACATTATTTATGACACTTATGATACATTATTTAAATACGAATTTTTTTGTGCAGTCTCTTTGTATAAATACAGAAAGGTTGCTGATGAGTTATATTTGATCATTAGGACTGTTTGTAATTCTCCAATGATCATTACACAATTTCTTAAATAAATTTACATAATTCTTATACATATATTTATAGATGTATAAATGTACCACTTACATGTTCGTCGACGTATGTTGTCGATATCATGAACATTTTATAATGCCTCAGGAAGGTTAAAAAAATGTACAAGTACATGAAAAATTGACACAGACAACGAAAACAGTGTACATGCAAACTTTGATATTCATTTACAATCTTATTCTCTATAAACATTAAAGAAGTTGTTATGTAAATTCATATAATTGTCATGTAAATAAACTAATGTTTAAACTACTGTTTAATCCCGTGTATGTGAACGTCAGAAAGCAGCCGATGCCGGACACTAACCATAAGAGCAATAAGTTTCGAGGCAGCGATGGTTTATCGTCTAGGGTTGCTCCTAGTTAAACCCGATCCCGATTCCAGCTGGTATTGTTATGCTAAAACGGCTACGAGTAAAGAGACAGAAGGTCGAAAGGGGTGGAAAAGGGCGAAGGGCTGAGCGCAAAGCACAGGAAAGCACGATGTAAAGCGACGGTAAAGAGTTGCACGCTTCTGTAGTCACAATATACAAACGTCTCTGGCTTTGTTGCCGGTAATATTACGCTGCTGACACTAAAATTCACGCATCTCTGCCCGTTGTGGATGCTCGTTTCAAGAAATACTGCATCGAGTAAGAAAACTCGTTGTACCGTTAAAAAGAAAACATCGTAACGGATGTTCGGGAATATTGTTGGCCATTTAGGTGGACATGAAATGGTCTTGTAACTCTAACTTTTCAGTTTTCTGGTTCCTGTTTTTGATGTTACTGAATTCTTACGTTCTTGAGAATTTCTAGGTTTTCATTTTGTAATTTTTGGATTTCTCATCATGAAATTCGCAAATGTTCAAATTTTCGAAGTCCCGAATTTTCACTTTGTCGAATACCTAAGTTTCGTAATTTCCAAGTTTCAAATTCTCAAGCTTCCAAATTTCTATGTTACCTAATCCCTAAATTCCCGAATTCCCAAATCCCCAAATTCTCAAATTTCCAAATTTCTAAATTTCTACGTTACCAAATCTCTAAATCCACAAATTATCAAATTTCCAAATTTCCACCTAACCAAACTCCTACTCCCCAAATTCCCAAATCCCAAAATTTTCACCTAACCAAACTCCCACTCCCCAAATTCCAAAATCGCCCAAACTACCCTAACGTTCCAATTTCGTCAAATACCTCCAAGAACACGAAAAAAATAGAAAAATAAGTATGTAAACTGCACGTTCCATGCACATCTATTCGAACAGCGAATAGAAATGAAATATCGGAACATGTTCGGTTATGGATATAGTTCTGGGTCGAGTGGGTCTCATCAGTCACCTGTCACTACCTTCGAGAGGTTCCACCTTCAACCTTTGCACTCTTTTTAACATCCACCCGTCAGATACACGCCCCTCGCTTAAATCCTCGGAACTTAATGCCACGGGCTAACCCGGGGGCAGTTCATTTCCTCTTCGCTCACTTACCTGGAACACGAAAATTTCAAATTAGTTATCTCTATCGAGCGATCGTGCCGCTCTCGACGATCCTGCTGCTTAAACAAATTGCTCTCTGATTACTAGAATCTACCTTCTGAGATACTTCTTTCTTTGATATACCTTTCGAAATCCGTCACAGTAAAATTTAGATTTTGGATACGATTCGGTCTTCTACTTTTATTGTAATATTTGTTGTTTCTTGTAGTTTTTGCAATTTTACTTTTTGGGAAAGTAGGAGTCACTACACTTTGGAATTGAACTTAAAAAATATAATTAGAATGACTTCTATATTTTAGAATGAGTCTAAAAATTGATCTGCTAAGAACAAACTAATAAGAAATAATACGCAGTTTTATTTGAAAATAAATTGTATTATTGCGTTTAGACAAAAAATTGGTGTCCTAGGAACTTAGGCCTTCTTTTATTGTTTAACTTCCACTTTCAAGACTTCTTTTTCTTTATAATAAATATTTGCGAAGGGTATATGTAAAATTGTAGGTGATAATCAGTTTCGTTTATAAAAATAGACTTTAAAAATAAATAAGATTTTAATACTCAATTTTACTTGGTTTATAACTTTATTTTTCCGCAGCTTGAAGCAACAACTCGACAGCGTATCATAAATCCGCAATCTACTTATAACTCAGCGAAACGTTCGCTAACGACGAATCGATTCCTCCGGCGCTCTGCCATAAAACGGAGTTGTTTCTATTTCGTTATTTCGCAACGAATCACGTCGATTATGATTCGCCAGTAAATCATCGGCGGGTGGGTTCTTCGCAGAGGCAATAAATCGCGAAGCGAAATGAAAAGAGCGTGGAACCGTGTCGATACGGCCGCGAATTAAAAATAAAACAAAACAAAAAAGAACGGCGAAACGTCGATGCTCGTTGACCCTTTCGAGTGCGGTCGAATCTCGCGCTAATATCGGCGTACGCGTTCCCTAGGTTATATCGGCCATTTTAAGCACCGATACGAGCCCGTTCGAACATTCGCAACGGAAACAACTATCGACGCTGAAAATTTCACACTTTCAGTTCCCTTTTTTTGCACTGTCTTTTTCCGGTTGCTCTATTCGACGTTGTCGGAATACTCGAATTCGCTGCGTGAATTGTACGCTACTGCGAAATCGCTTACGAGCGGGTTAACTGGGTCGAATGTGGTATCGAACGGTGACGAATTACATTTCGTAATTACACGAAACTCGAATTTTCTACGGTGGTGTTCAACAATCTTAACTTTGTGTCGTCTTACTTTTGTTTTATTTTTTAATGAAACTTTGATTCTTGTCGTAAGTGACGACTTTCTTATTCGTAGTATATTCATTAATATAGCAAATCATTTTATGTTTGTCAATGATGGCATATAAAATATTTTTATTTTAAACATTGTATCCTCCTCAGTGATAGTACATGAACATAGCAAAACATTTTTCAGTTATCAAAGACAATATGTAAGTATAGCAAAATTGATGTAATAGCAAAAATGTATCAACTATAATAAAACATTCTGCATTTATCAATGACAGTATTGACAATGTACAACCGTAAGAGAACATATAACGGTCCTCGAAGAGGGTATACAGAGTAAAATAATATATGCATATTAAAAGAGAAGAATGTTTGTTTAATATCAATTTACGGATCGCGACTTTGGTCGAGTACGAGGCTGAAAGTACGTGTCTCAAAGGAGAGCGTGCACCGTTGAAAAGTTTAATCAAAGAATCTCGTGATTGATCCACGGTCGAATGAAACGGAAGACAGAGGAAAATGTTGAATCGGTGGTGCGGGTAATGCGGAAAAGAAGAGGAAAAACCGAGGAGCAGATAGTCGCGCGAAATGGAGGCAATAGCTTATCCTGATTACTTTTAACCCGAAACTTGTCTTTCTTGCTCCTCGTTCGTTTACCGATGCAGCTCGTTTCTTTGTTGGTCACGCTGCCTCTCTGATAAGAAACGTCTTTCTTTTTCTATTTCCACCTTATCTCTTAAACAATGGACACCATCGATCCGTTCCTAGACTACTCGTATAGAAACCGGGGCTTCTTTCACGCGGACGATTTTCATTAACACTTTGTGCTCCGTTTTGTTTGAAGTACTGTGTCTGATTCGGTGGTATTGAGTATTACGAGTTAGATGGTAAAAGATTCAGAGTGTATGGTGATAGAACGAGTGGTAATAACACGTAATGAGATATATGCTGATGGCATGATGATAAAGCTTTGGATTACTAGGTGTTGTATTACCATGCATGGAATTCCTACGCCTCAAAATACCACGCGTTGAATTCCCACGTTTCGAATTACAACGCATCGAATTACCACGCGCCCAATTCTCACGTTTCGAATTACCATGCGCTGAATTCTCACGTTTCGAATTACCACGCGCCGAATTACCACGCGTCGAATTACCACGCGCCGAATTACCACACGTCGAATTTTCCACACGCCGAATTTCCCACGTGTCGAATTACCATGCGTCGAATTTTCCACATGCCGAATTACCACGCGCCGAATTCTCACGTTTCGAATCACCACGCGCCGAATTACCACGCGCTGAATTACCACGCGCCGAATTCTCACATTTCAAATTACTACGCGCTGAATTACCACGCGCTGAACTCTCACGTCCCAATTTACTACGCGCCGAGTTCTCACGTTTCCAATTTCCACATACCCAAACACCAACACGTAGCACTACCACGCATGGTAATCTAACTCCTCCCATTCACCAAGAACTAAAATTTCCAATCGATTAAACCGCTCGATCTTCTCCCCGAAGATTCCATTCGCAGCAAGTTATCATTGCCGGACACTGTAGCTGCAATTACCGGTCTCGAAACAACAATCGTGTCGTCTAGCCGGTCGCTTCCTCGTCGTCGGATTAAGTTTGCAGTAAACGTAATCACAACTCTGGGAACGGCGAACAAACGTGTATGTACGTCGTGTATGCTGGCAAGTTCGTGACATTAAGGTGAAACCCTACGCCATTTGCAACACTTAATCCATCACAGTTATACTAAGCTTGTTCGCGAACGCTGTTTAGGGTAGTTAACCACGACGAGCAGTTTACAGCGTTCTGTTCGCGACTTTGCAACAGGGATGGACGATTAACGTTCGCCTCGGGTTCGTTTGTCGTTTGAAACCGTTATAGTGTTTCCCTCTTCCGTCGATGAGTACTAATTGTCACTGGTTGCTCCGGAGTACTGCGATCAAACGCTGATTCTCTACTGGTTGATACAAAAGTTATGGACGTGATAGCTCCAAACCTTTTGAAACAACCAATAATTGAAAAAGATAATTTCTTTGACGAATTAAATATAAACTATATTTTCTTATATTGTATGATCGAAAATGTTAACGATTGACCAGTTAGCTGTATTACCAGGTGTCACTCCTTCATGAAGAGTATACTTGTCAGATGTAACTGATTAAATCACGCTTATGTGTATAAACTATGTCTAAAAATAAAGTGAAATACTTCATCCAAGATATAGTTTTAGTAGAAGACTATATTTGTGTTTTCCAGTTTTTCATTAATTTTTATGAAGTTATAAATGAAAAAGGTATCCGGACATAATAGCCGGTTTCATCGGATTGCACGTGATGGAGACAGACACCAATGGGCGGAGTCAGAATCGGCGACGACAACCCTGTGTCCCAACAGATGCCGTCCCGATACAAGCGTGATCTCGCGGTGTAAATTTGTACGAGCAGCTAATGTGTTAATAATTTCACAATATTTACGGATACCGCGTCATAAACCAACGACAGGCTGATGCATAGCGCGGATCCTCGCAATAGGATTTACCAGCCTAATCCCGGAAGCCCCGTCGAATGTTAATCACCGACACGACGCTTCCCTAATCACCGACTTACAAGCCGCGTTTCTACTGCGAAATAACCGCTGCTCGTCCACGATACCGGGAATCGCTGAACAGGAAGCTTCTAAGCTTCTTCGAAAACAGAAACACGATCGCTTTCGCGGTAATCGACCAGTTGCATTCTTTTACTTCGATGGGACTTATTCGACGTTAACGAGCTTGACACGTGACGCACTCGACTGTAGTCAATTTTACTCGAATTTCGATAGTTGACAATTATTAGACGATATTTCATATGGTATACGATAATTCTAGTCAACGATTGCGTAATACCAAATTCACATGACATTTCAACTTTCTTTGTCCATTTTAATATTGTAGTGATTAGGACGCACCTGACAAATAGGTCATAGGGCAAGGGGTTAAAATAGATTATAAATATTTACAATTGTTATTTATTATTTATAATTATTTGTAATTACATGTCATACACAATTATTTATAATGATAGTTTTATGATAGATACGATAAAAGAATTTGAGAAAATACTGTAAACCCTTTTGAGGGATTCAGAGAGCCTCCCCCTTACAGTACATTCCCTCGGTTATAGTTTCATTGATTATAAATGAATTTATGAATGAACAAGTATTATATAAATTAATTAATTTATGAATGAATAAATATTATATAAATTAATTAATTTATGCATGAATAAATATCATATACGTGAATTAATTTATGAACGAATAAATATTATACGAATGAATTTATTATACAAGTACATAAATCGATAAATAGAGAAATAAATAAAATTCGACGCAGCTAGATATTTATCCTACTGACTGCCCTTTATTTGCCCCATATTTGCTGATGCATTTATTCATTTATTGCAAATATATGCATTATACGATATATTTTATCTACGTTTTATACGTGTTTAATTGTACGTTTTGAATATATTTTCTCAATATTTCAATGTATCGAATATATTCTTTAAATGCCCACGTTTGTAAAAATTCCTGATTAACATTTTTTCAACAAGCCTCGACATTTAACTATTTTTAGATATACTTAAAGTATCTAATATTTCTCATCGTCTAAAAGTATACATATAAAACGAGTGATTACCAGAAATATAAATTTATGCGTGATGCATGTATGAATAACACGATAAACGCGTTAAACCTGTAATATCTGTACAAACTATCGCGCATCAAAAACATGATGCCGTTAGATTTATGACGGATCGCTTTATTTTTGGGCGAAATTTCAGTCACGCGCGACTTTGTATTCGCGGAGGTTGGCAATTGTAGCCAGCTGTGTGACATTCGATTCCGTAAGCGAGGCAAAGTGAAGCGTAGAATTTCATTTATGCAGAAAAAAATTAGTAGCTCCGTACCACTTGCAGCTCCACGGTTGCACCAATTCGAACCTATCGAGTTTCTACGTTTAACGAAATTCCGATAAATTGTAACCGGGGAGACGTGGTGGGACGCGAGCAGATGAAAAGAGCTGCACCGATGTCGACCAATTGTTCGCTATTGCAGGCTACAATTTTTCGTCCGGTGTATTTTTCCTTTTTGTTTTTTGCTCCCCCTTTTTTTTCGATTTTGCTCGTTCGTTGCGAAGTCCTCGAATTCTCAGAATGCAAAGTGCAGTTATGAAGGCTTCGTTCGGTAATTTAACAAACGAGTATCAATCGTTACGGGAACAAAGGTACGCCCGGGTTGAAGCACGCGACTAGTTTAAAGAGATTCGAAACGCGATGAACGTTTTAATTAAACGTTTCGTGCTTGATGGCGTCGATACACGTCCATTACGGAAGACTGATACGATGGTACGTCAGGAAAATGTTTATACACACAGATTTTTCGCATACCGATTCGTGCAGGATCTTGGAATTCTTTCGAAATACTTATACGTTATTAAAAATTGTTATCGATGGACATTCTTCAAACTCCACGACCGACGTAATAACCGAAAACATTTGTCGTCGTGGGTAATTCGCTTTAAAATTGTAGAAGGTGGCCGATAATAAACGTCGTCCGAGGTAATCGTAGAAAACAGCACCTTTAATAACATCCCTCGGACCCGGCGCAGTAATGGCGGACCCATTGAATTCCTGATACCCTCTTTCCTCGAGCAATTTGAATAACCGTTCTTCCCTTCCGTTCTAGCCGACGTCCGTTCTTCGCGCTATTTCGCCATTTGCAGTGTCGCGTAGCCGTGTTTCATCTCCTCTCCGTTCCGCACGTTTCGTCCCGCCCGTTCCGCCCCCCACGCGCGTTAGCACGCAGAACGAATTCGAAACGTTAACGGAAGTCGATTCGAGGCTAACGAGCAGACGATCCAATTATAGAATTTTCATTCGAACACATTCGCTCGCTCGAAGCGTGTGTTCGCTTTTGTGCGAGTTAAAGCGAGCCCTTCCCGAGGCTCGGACCCGCCGGGTATTAACGCCGGGCCAGGATTTAGTCGGTCGATTTCTGCGTCGACCAGAGTGCCGTGCGAAAAATTACAGCGCAACAATTATCACGGTACCGGCCGTTATCGCGTACACCGACCTCGGAACAAGGAAATCCACCGGCTTCCATTTTCTTTTTCGCCCTTGCGCTCTTGTCCCTCGATCTTTGTCTCTTTCAACGGATCTTGACACTTTGATTAATGTGCGTGTACAATGACAACTTGGATAAGGGTGATTTAGGGAGAGATGGATGAAAGACTTATTTGCATTTGAGAAACCGGTGTGAAATAATTACATTATATTAGGAAGTGTTAGATGTACATGTGAATATATGAATTTCAATGTTTAATCAATCTTGTAGTTTGTTCAATATACAAGTAGAAACTGTACAGATCATGTGTAACTAGGTTTCTTCCTCTCGCCTGATTGACCTACTTCGTTTAATTGAATATGTAGCGTACAACATTTCATATACATAAGTGATCACCGATTACTATGGTCAATTCGTACGATAATGTACAAGAAGTTATATGAAATTATACTTGAAACCGTATTAGTAAACTTGCCTTGTCCGACTATACGTTGACCTATTCTACTTATCTGAACATATAGTGTGCCTCTTTGTACATGGATTGTCAGTGACTTTTATTACCATCAATATACCAACATAAGTTAAATAATATCAAATACAAACAATGCCTAAAACTTTAATCCTCTGCCTCGTCTGACCAAGCGTTGACGTATACTACTTGCTACGTCTTGATCTACTTGTCTGACCATTAGTACGATGTATAAATAAAAATTTGACCACTCGCGCGATACTTGAACGAACATCTGATCGTTACTATGAGATATAAGTGACCACTGACACGACATAAAAATAAAATTCTAACTACTAGTACAAAATTAAAATTTAGTCATTGCATTGATAAAATACATAAAATCTGAACAGTGTTATCTGACCATTTTCATATGAAAAAAATCCAACGACACGATGTAAAATTAATAGTCTGATAAGTACGATATACAGAGAAGTAATATAAAGTACAGAGAGAATCGGTACGAAATGCAAACGAAAGATTGAAAAGCAGTAATATGAACGAGATTCGCGGTCCGTTTAAAGCAACGCAACTAATTCCGTAGATTGTGGAAACAAGGTTGGTAACCGGATAGGACAACAGGATAAAATGAAGAAGCAGAAATTACAGCTACACCGCGAATCGAGTTATAACTCGATGATTCCATTCTCGTCTCATCCGATCCACTCGCATATTCGGCACGTCGTCGAGAACGTGACCAGAGACAGTGCTCGACAGCGGATCGTGCCGCAACGTGACTCCGTCTAATCTAAGGGATATTTTCCATGACGCGAAACTTCCGCCACTGGCTGGCTGCTCTCGGCTCGCGGGATCAGACGACTCATATTCAATTTGCATTTAAATATCCTTCGACCAGGATTCGCAAGAAACGAAAGTATCGTGCACGGAATCGTTGATAACCGCTGGCTGAGCAAATTTGTTCATATTGAAAAATCGAACGGGAACCGTGGATTATTCGAATACGAGCGTTCGGAAGCCGTACGTGCTACGTTCTGGCGGGAAATGTGAGACGATCGCGACGGAAGGAGGTGACATACATTTTTAGAGATAAAAGTGATTTGTGAGGTGTTTCCCAAATTTCTAGATTACAGAATTCTAAACCTTGAATCTTCTCTATGTTTCTAAATTCCCAAATTCCCAAATTACCAAACTCGATATCTACCTCCTTCAAATTTCTATATTTCAAACTTGAGAAATCTGAAATCTTGAGAATAAAGAAGTGCTCATCATTGTACACATAATACACACAGATGCCCTAAATCTTGTTAAGGTGCCGTCGATCAGCCCACCGATCCAGAATTAACCACAGAAAGTTTGAATGCATTTTGCTAATCTAAGAAACTTCATAAATGGAGCACCGTGAAACCATTAAAGATAAGTACTTTCATCCTGTCGCTGATGATCCTCCGGTTTAATGGTGTCGTAAACGAAGAACCTAGCTGACCCAGAAGAGTTGATCGTTTGTACCGTTTGTCTCTTAAACTTACAGAAGACATTCTTACGACCATCTCCTCGATCTTAAAACAAAATATCATCAATTTCCCCTAAACTTTTCGTTAATCTTCCCGAACGAGCGCCCCTGTGTTTATGTCGGTCATCAGTCTTCCTCAAACACCCATTATTTTGAACTTTAATTCAGCGAGAGCTTCGTATCGAAGAATTACCGCGTTTAAAAATTTTGATGAGATTCACGAACAACTCTTTAACTCCCCGAGGGCGACGTCAACGTGACGGAGTTTTCATTTGAACGGGTTCGCCACTTTGTTTCACGTTTTCCGATTAATTTGAATTTCAGCCAATTTATCTTTCGGCCCGAAACGAAACGCTCCGCCCTGACAAATAATTCACGATCGAGCCCCCTTGTGATTGGCTCCGCGCCGTAATCCCCGTACGGTTTAAATATCGATTCCAATTTTTATAGATTATTGCATTTGCCGACGCTTTATCGCGGCTTATGCAGCGACCTCGATTTATGCCGCTTGACGCCGACGAGTCAGAAAAAATCGGAAACTTTTAATCGTCGATGCTGATTTCTCCGTCGAGTGACGCGTGTTTTCGATAATTAATTCGTTGTTTGGGGGAACGCGCGCGCGGAAGTACCCTTAATTATCGACAGCTTTGTTTTTCCGTTCATATTCACCGTTATATTATATTTCCACCATTTCCGGTTAGACTCAATTGTTTGCGTTCGTATACGCGTGTGCACGTGTTTTGCACGATCATGTCGATTTCGGTATTTAGATATTTCAAAATGCTTAGGTTAGATACTGGAAATTGCAGAATTCGGACATCTAGGAACTTTAACAGTTAGGAATTCAGAGAATGTGGAATTTAGGAAATTCAGAATTTGGAGAGTAAGGAGTTTTCACATTTAGAAATTTGGGAAATTGGGACTCTCACCCTAAGTTCTGTCTCGCATTTGTTCCGCGTTCACAGCTTCTTTCGTCGAGTTCTCGCAAATCCGCGGATTTGCCGTTGCCCGCGTGGCGAACACGCGCGCGTAACAGGGTGGCGATCGTCGGCGTCGATATCGCATGTAACCGCGCGTCGTAACGGATCGTCGAAGCTCGGCGTAGACGCATCTGTGGGTCCGCACCGGGACATAACCGCACGAGGGAAGTTGCACGCGGAACACGCGCGTTCCTCGCGAGCGTGTGTCGAGCGGTCAGCCGGTTAGTCGCCCGCGCGGCGGACCGTGAAATTATACTCCGAAGCTGGCCGACCCTCTCCAGCTCGCTCCTGACCGCCACCCTCTCTCATGGTGAAACATTTTATCCCTTGGTGGAACGATTCCAACGATCGCTCGTGATACGCGAACGCGCCATGCTCACGGTGATATTCGCCGACCATACTTTCGCTCTAACTGACCGTGATCGGTTAATTATTCGAGTTCTGCTCGCGTGGATGCTGTCTGCTGGATTATGATGCAAATAGCCAGATGCTAGACTATAATAGGGTCGGATATGTGCATAGATGACTCTGAGGTGGACAGTTTTGATCATTGTTCGGCTGCTGGTATGTTTGACCGGGGTAATTGCAGGTTGTTGGCTTGGAAATGCGTGTCACGCGATGATTTGTTGATGGATATTTTGATACTGAAGAATTTCGTGCGATGGAAATGACGGGTTTGATGGTACGTGATGTAGGAAGGCTCTATGAGGTTGGACAGGTGAAGTGAGAGTTGTGGATGGTCATATATGAACGATATCTGAGTATCAAGTGGTATGTAATCAAGTCAATCAAATGATATGAACATGTATATAATCACACGAGTGAACATATGATTGTACTTTATGAGGTTGCTAAACGCGTCAAGCTTCTATTACAGACTTCAACAGAAAGGTTTCGGATAAAGAATTGAACATTTAATGCTGAGAACATATAACATTGACGACATGCAACTGCATAGTGATTGTATTAGGCCAGACAAGCCAACTGGACAATTTATGTGTACAGATAAGAAAAATGTAACCTTATCGGTCAAGTGAAATAGGGGCGTGTGTAGCGGGAACAAAGAAGTGAAATGAAAGACGAGAAGCAGAAATGTGAAAGTCAGCCAAATATGTAGACCACATGGTCAAATTAGTAGATTGCTGATATAGTGGTAACAAAAACAGTGAAATATATAGGCAATCAGATAACAGGAACATAATCGTTGGCACAGATATTCTGAGTAGTAAAATATTCACCTGTTTAGTCAGGCAAGTAGAATATACACCTGTATAGTCAGACAAGTAATATAGTCGTCCAAATAGTCAGACAAGTAGAATAGTGGCCCGAGTGGTCAGGCAAGTAGAATGTTCTCTCGAGTGGTTGGACAAGTAGAACGCTGCTAAAATTATCTATTCAAGTGGAATGAGACATGTAGAAACCTCGCATAAATTTTTCTTTTCCCATCGCCCAAAAGAGACCCATCATCGAATAATTATAACAGCTCCCTAGACAATTCACGAAACAAAATGAAAGTGAAATATAGATGAATCTAGCAAACAGATTGCACACTTCGCGTTCGGAAAATTACTTCAGAAACCAGCTATTCGTCGTCGATGGATTTCGAACGTGCGCTTAACGATGGTCCACGCAGAAAAGCTGGCACAACCATAGGCGGTGTCCTTCGTGTGGCGTGTTTATCCGGCCACAGGCACACACGGGAAACCGTGAAGTCGTAAAGCTCGGTCGAATACGGGTCTCGGTGGCCAGAGACGAAGCGGCGGCCATAAAATTAAGGCATATATTCCGAGGCGCCTGCGATACTCGTATAACTGTCCGGCTCTTACGGGGAAGGCCGCTGCGTTTCATGGCGACTAGTCATTCTTTGTTTCGTAATAAAGCAGAAGGACCGACAGAGGGAGGGAGAAAGAGAAAGAAAATTGGATGGTGACTCAATTAGCCGAGCGTGCAATTAATTCGAGCCCGTAGAAGAGATGCAAACGTTTCGTTTTTTACTTCTTAACCGAACGGAATATAGTTTTCATGCTGTACAACGTGTAATTAGGGTGGCAATAGGAACTAGGGTTTTACTCCCTTTCGGAATATATGTTGGTGGTAAAGAACCTGGTGATATATCGAGTGATTGTACAAGTTGTACAAAATTTGGAAATTTCAGAAATTTCTGGTGTCTCAAAGTCTTCTGTTCTAAGTATGTTATTTTTCTCGTTTCAGATACCTGAACCAACACCGTAGAAAAAGGAACGAGAGAACTCTCAAAGGTAACTAAAGTAAAAATCCTACAAAGAAACCAGTAAATCCATCGCCATGATAATTAGAAACGAGTTAACGCTTCCAAAATTCAAAATTCAGCAAGCTTTTTATCTAAATTGAAATCGTGGGATCTCCGATGGTTGCTATTAACAAAGAAGTGCGAGGCATCGAAACGCGATTGTCATTCGATCGAGCGATATCAATTTCCTAATCAGGATACTTTTCGGCACAGTGACGTCGAAACTCTCGACTCTCGCAATTATGTTTCCGATCTCGTGTCGGTAATCCACGATATTAATTCGAACGCGTAACATTCAATATCGCGTGCACGCTCGCCGCGATAGAACGCGACGATAAGCGTCCGATCGCGAAAGGGGAAGGCATCGAAACGCGTGGCGATATAGCCAATTGGATCGGGGGATCCGGGTAATGGGCCAATTGCAGCGTCGTTCCACCGGTCGGTGAATGATGTTTCGAAACCTGATTATAAAGCTGGGGCCGTGTACACGTTCGTGCCATCCATCATCGGCTGGAAACGAGATTCGTCGCGATATCATCGAGCAAGGGTGGCAAGCTTTAGGGTAAGGCCGTAAAAGGGGGATGACGTCGAGGGACGAAGAAAGAACGAACGTTCGTGACGTTGGTTGTTTTAGCGAGCCGTAACGATATTTGCCGACGCAAATATGCTTAATTGAACGATTCACGATAACGGTGTCCGTGTACAGCGTCGTTGTATTATCGGCCAATCTGGGTCAATAGTTTCCGAACAGGTGCAATCGGGAAAGGGACGTTTAGCTGCGAATTATTGTACCTACTGGAATGAAACTTGTAGTGCTCGTTCATCTTGCTTATGAAGGTGCATTTTGAAAATTTCATTTATAACGCTGGCCACGGGAATTGTATGGAAATTTATACGAGTCCGGCTTATCGGCGATACGCTTATCGTGATCGAGATCGTTATTAAATTGCCAATCAATTTCGCTCGAAAATTGCTAAAAACGTTACACGTTACTCGATAAATAATTCCGTATCAAATTGAAAATCGTAAAGAATTGGCGAGCTATCGTACCGAGTAATCTTTCGAGCGATTATTACTGCACAAGGATTTCCCATATATTCTGCGAACTCGAATTACAATCTGCGAATCGAATTAGAAGGGAAATACGTATAATTCAGCGTCGAAAGGGTCATTCTATCGTGGTGCAATTAAAAGAGCGAGATAAAATTCGTACCACTTGGCAAATTAATCTCTTCAAAAATTACGATTTAAAATACTTGGCCTGTGGAAAAGCGGAAAAAAGACGCGGAGCTGCGCGGTTAACGAACGGCGCCAGTGGAAGAGGCAGAAAAGGTGGAAACAGTTGACGAGGAAGTTTGAAACGAAGCGAAAAGAGGGACGGAATCGAACCGGGTTTTGCTATTACGGTACATTGTGCAGCGCACGAGGCTGATGCAAGCGATTCGTACACGCGAGTTTACGCAGGTGAGAGGGCTGTTGTGCCCGTGTGCGTGTACATCGGGCATAATTGCACGCGCCCGCACATGGCTGTGCACACGTGCGTCCATTAATCTGAGAACAGTTCATTGGAAAATGATCGCTTCGCCGTTTATACCGTGCCGTTGTATTATGCTGCGCTTCGATTAATCGCGGCTCACCGCTCGCGACACGAGCCGAAATATCGTAAGAGCGTGACCTCTCCTGAATCTCTCGTCAAATGACCCATCCACCGAATCGATAAGCGTTTATCAATTCAATGGCGAAAACACTGTTCGCTGGCTGCTTTCAAAATTCTCTTTTGTATTCGAGGCTTCTATAATCGGACATGTGACAGTATTGTGCGTAAACAGACAAATAATATGCAGCCAGACAAGTAATGTACGAATCATCTGTTAAACGAGTAATATGTGCACCGTGTGTAGTCAGACGAGTATATGGACCATGCATAAGCGGACGAGGTATTGGGTTCGTGTGTAGTCTAACAAGTGATAGGTTCGTGTGTAGTCGGACAACCGGTAGAGGATCATACGTAGTCGGTCAGGTAGTACATGCATCATGCATAAACAGACCAAGTAGTACTAGCCTCGTGCATAGTTAAACAAGTGACGATGGGTTCGTGTGTAGTCAGACAAGTGGTACAGGACCGTGCGTAGTCAGACAAGTAGTATGATGACCATATACATATAGTCAGACGAGTGGTACAGGATCGTATGTAATCAGCCAAGTAGTACGATGACCATATGTAATCAGACAAGTGGTACGGGATCGTATATAGTCAGACAAGTAGTATGATGACCATACGTAATCAGACAAGTGATAGATACCGTGCACAGTAACACCAGTAATACACAGAGCGTGTGAACAGACAAGTAGTATATGGAGCATGCACGATCGAACAAGTGAAATTGGATCCATGTGTAGTCAGACAAGTGAAATGTATGTTCAATCAGACAAGCTCGTATGTAACCAGATAAGTGAAATATACGTAAATAGACAGTAAGTGGTTCAGTAAGTAGAGCAGAAAGCTAAATAGATGAAATGTAGCTAGAATATTCAAATACGTAGAACGGGATTCGCAGATATGTGGATAAGAGTTGCAGATAGTCACGCAAGTAGAATAGGCACTTGGATGTGTATGCAGGATAGGGCGGTAGATAATCGGTTAAGTGGATGGAGTCTAGATACTAGGATTAGTAGAATAGACGCTGCGTATGGGTAGATAAGGGGTATACATTTGTAAGTGATCGCGTAAGTAGAACACGGAATTGGGTTGACCTTGATAGAACATCCAAGTGTACATATATGGTTAGATCGTCAAAGAGGAAATCGTAGGTGATCAGAATAGAGATGGACCTATAAGAAATCGGAAAAGGGAAGGAAGTACAGTAACTAATCAGGAAAGCCAACTAGGGAGCATAACTTGTTAAATTAGTGAATGAGGTACATAACTAATCAGGCAGATATAAGAGAAACATGCAATTGGTCAGACAAGTAGAAAAGGAACATGGAACTGGTCAGACCAGTGGAAGAAGAACATGTAACAGACAAGTAAAAAAGGAACTGTACCACTGCAGCTTCCATATAGCCATGGATGATCAGACAAGTAGAATAACTTCCTCTTAGGTCAGACCCGACTGGAATACAACCGGACGGACTGATTTAATAGAAACTTGCAAATGTTCTCGATCAACAACTGAACATGCAAACACTAATACCACTTCCAAATACAAATAGCACAAAGATAATGGAAAATCGTGCATGACCCTCGATCAAACGATTCGATTGTAGCAAAAATTGTGATCGTGTTTGTTTTGCCCGACATTTAAAGAATGTTTGAACGGTTGGTCAACTACGCTAATTATATGCAAGGTATTCGTACAAACGCGTAGTTATAGTTATCGGCGAGCTATTGTTTAACGCGCAATTTCAGCCGTGGTACAGGGTGATTTATCACACGGGAATAAATTAGTTGGCGCCAAAGACCTGGGAATCGGCCGTCACACGCGGCTCACGTGTTTTGTTCGTCGCTTGCCCGCGCGTATATCGAACGATCCGCTGCTTTATCGTCCGTGGCCACCTGTCGATGGAAAATCGATGTCCGGTGAATAATTTCATAACCTTTTCACGCCTATACGCATTATAATGTCCGAAATAACATATTACGATGCGCGCGCTCCGACAGCGTTTTGATGAACAACCATCGTACCGCCATACCTTGCGCACGACAAAACTTCGTGAATTATTAACGACGCCATTTCTACGACTACATCGTTGCTTCCAATAAGCTGCTTCGTCTTGTAACATAAATCATTGATCATTGTTCCTGCACTCTCGACTCTTATTGGAAACTATTTAAGTAAACAAATGAATTCTAAAATTAGATACATATTGTGCAATTCTTGAAATTAATGTACGAAGACTACCATTAGGATGTAGAAAACGTATCATTCTTAGTTTATGTTGAACGTATATAGTACATAGTATCCTGAAGACTATCTTCGCAAATTACAATTTTTCAATAAATAATTGTTTTGCGATAAACGTAACTTGAAGAATCTCAACGTCTCCGGAATTTAAACTACTTTGTCACAGAATGAAAAAGCTGAATGTTTCTCCTGCAAGAAGCGAGTGCAGCAAAGAAGCATCGATTTTCGAGTCACGTTCGCTTAACAATCAAAAAATTCCCCATCCGCAACGGTAGGAATTACGACGCGAGCAAGTGGTCCTCAAGGTTGAAGATCGCAGGAGCAGAAATTCAGGGAATCGAGGGAAATGGTGCAGATGCGTCTCGTCGCAAAAACGTGCCAGAAGAGAGAATAAAGTGGATGGCAGCAAGATGGCGGATCAGGAAGGACAGTCGAACGCGTCCTCGTTTCCGCGAAGGAAGAGAGCGTCGTCGGGTCGGCGTAAAGGTAAACGAAGCGAGAAAACGAGTCGGGTCATTTCACAGCGACCAACCCCATGGTATCGGACGATTTCATGGTGCCTCGTCCCGTGAAACTATCCAGACGATTCGCGACAGGTGAAAACGTGTAGCCGCTTCTGACGATGAGAAATCAACCGTGTTAGCCGCTCGAAGGCCGCTCGTTTTACAACGCTCGAAAAATGGCGATGCTTTTTACGCTACTCTGGACCTATCACAGTTTCGTTGCTCTCCGCTGGTCATCAATCTGGTTGCTGTGTAAAAGCAGCCATTGTTAGGACAAGACATAACGTTACGTGTACTGATGGAATACGTGCGAATTGTTTTCGTGCGGTGATTGAGTTTGATACGGTTGTTATGGTGTGGCAGAGTACCTGTTAGGAGTTGAATTGATCTTATGTTGTACTATTTGCAAATTTCAATTACTGACGTTGATATGATTGTAACGCAGTGGCATTATAGTACAATTTATTAACTGTTTTCATGTGAATTAATGAGCTTGATGTGGTTGTAGTCTGGTAGAATAGCTATTAGTAGATGAATTGATCTCACACGATAATTCCACTATTTCCAAACTGTTTCCATGGTATCAGTGAAAACAATTACTAACAGTGTTAGTATCACCTAAAACATGAATGCAGGTAATTTACATAAAATATCCTGAACCAGTTTCAGTGTACCACATTAGCAAAGTATAAATTACAATAACGAATTTAATAACGAAATTACATCCCCTTTAATTTATGTTCACAATAACAAAAGATTTATGGCATAGATATTCATTACACTTCCTATTATTACAACAAAACGTAAGAACGATAATAAAGCGTTTAATATCCCTGTTTGCTCGAAGCTTCCTGAATTCATGAAGGAGATACGTGATCTTCTGTCTCATAAAAGTATATAGCTAGTATAAAAAGGATGACATAGTAGCCCATTGTATTGTGAGTCTTTAGTATACACTCGTTTTATTACACATCTTGGAACGTATGAATGGTATAAAATTGCATTAACCATACATACATGCTTATCGTCGAATTAAATATTTCTGAATACCGTGAAGCATCTTGTACGACAAGGAAAATCGTTATTCGGATGATAGAAAAATTTATGTGTGAGAGTAAAACTCGAAGTCTCTACGACCTATTCTGCTATGTTCGAGCTCTCGATATCGAAGTTTCGTTGAATATTCTAAAACGCTCTTAAGATATTAAACCTTTATGAGAAAAGGAAGATAAATACGATCTGTCCTGCTTATCGAAAAACCTAAAACATACAGAGGTTCTTTTCGAATATCAAATGCATGGATATGTAGTAATACTTCTTTCCATTCACAGTAATCGAACAATTTCATCGACTCAAAATTTTAACGATTTCATCGAGCAGAAAATTTGTACAATTTCATTGAACATAAAACTTGAACAATTTTATCAAACATCAAATTTGAACAATTTTATGAAACATAAGATTGAAAGAATCTGATCGTACTTAAAACTTGAACAATCTAATCAAACATAATATTTGAACAGTTTCATCAGACATGAAATTTGAACAACTTCATCAAAGATAACATTTGTACAGTCCCATGAGACATAACATTTGAACAATTCCATTTAACATAAAATTTGAACAATTTTATCAAATATGAAATTCGATCAATCATAAAGTTTGCACAATCTAATCAAACTTAAGATTTGAACAGTTTGACCAAACATAAAATTCGAACTTCGTCGTAGATAAAAACTGAAGATGGTCAAACTTAAAATTTGATGAATTTGAACATGAACCTCGCGAATGCTATGATGAGTATAAGAGCAAGACCGCGAACGAAGGCGAAATATAAAAAGTTGTAGTACAAGGTATCGAGAAGTAGTAACGTTAGCTATTACTGTCGCGATAAAGTAGCTGACTAAACGTTTGCTTGGCCGAAAGAAGAACCAAACGATATTTTCGCGTGTCAGTTGGTCGAGGATCTTCGGAACGCGAAGCAAGAGCTGACATTCTTTGTAACGATATCAACGGTGTAGTCGACGATGGTTTTCCGTGGGTCACCCGTCGCCCTTAACCGACGAGCCACAAAGTGACAAGAGTGTCGCCATTGTCGTCTACTCGTATCGTGGCTTTATCGCGACGAGCACAGCCAACCAACTATCGAAAGGAGACGGTTTCCTTGCTTCGATCGATCGATTCGAGCTCAGACGACCGGAGAAGGCTCGCGAGGAAACGAGAAATGTCGCGGAACGATGCACAGAAAGAGGAAACGGACAAACACGAGAACGGCCAGATAAGATTCTTTTTGTGCCACTCGAACGGAACCTCCTGTAATACACCGACTGAGACCGAGATATTGCGAAATTCGGGCGGAAATTTTGCGGGGAGATTTGGGGAGGTGGGAATGGAGGACTTTGCGAATCAAGATTTGGGGAGTTGGAGATTTGGGAATATGGGGATATGGGGAGGTGGGAATATGCAGGTATGGGGACATGGGGATATGGAGACATGGGGATATGCCAATATTTAAATATGGGAATCTGGATATATGAAAATTTGGAAATGTGGAAGTTGGGGATTTAGAAATTTGGATATTTAGGAATCTGAGAATCAAGAAATTTGGAAATTTGGAAATTTGGAAATGTGAAAATTTAAAAACCTAACAACTTCAAAGTATAGAAATTGAAGAATAAAATTTGAAAATTTGATGAGCAGAAAGTCTAGAGATCGTCTCTGTTCTAAATGCATGATTTCCAGAAGGAATGGTTTCAATGTAAGGGTGAACTGTTTAATTCCACAGAATTACAGTTGATTCTAATCAGATATCGTGGTTGACGCGAGTCATAAGTGACTAATAAATGTACTTGGAGGGTAAAGAAAGATCGCGTGACTAAGGGGAAGTTTATATGAATCGGAACAACGGTGATTCACATTGATGTAGGATATTCAATTACCTTTATCGGTATTAAGATACATTCATTCAAAAGACTCCTATTTAGAAAATGACATGTCAAGAATTTACACTACCGATATCAAGAATATGTTATATTGCAATGTGTTGTATGACCTGGTACTTTATTACCACATATTTTATCGTGTTTTATTAACAGGTGTTGTACTTGCAATTTTAATGTATTGCAATTTCAGCGTATTTCAAAATATTGCATTTTCGACGTGTTATAAGTTCAACATGCTACACTCTTGATGCATTGAATCTCGAATGCATTGCAGTTTCGACGCGTTGCAATTTCAACGTATTGCATTTACCACGCGTTGTATTTACGAGTTACTATTTCAACGCACTGCACTCTGAACTCATTGCAATTTCAAGGTACTGCATTTTGAACGCGTTGCATCTTCGACGCGTTGCATCTTCGACGCATTGCAATTTCAACGCATTACATTTTTGAAACGTTACATCTTCAACTCATTGTATTTTCAATACGTTGCATCTCTATTGTGTTGCATGATCACATTGCAATTTCGATGCGCTGCATCACTTATTGTAACACCGATATAGATGGTATTACTTATTATATCTCCGAGCACAAAAATTAACTCAGTCAAACTACTGACAGTTAACTAGGAACTGAAGTTAACTACTAAATAACAGTAATTTCCAACTGTGCCCTACATCTCCCAAGTAGAACAATAACTCCACCATTCCAAAGAGCAGCAAATCTCCAAAAGAATTAATGTCCAGTACAATAATTTCCAACTGTCCCCCAAGTATAACAATAACTCCACCATTTCAAGAATCACCAAATCGCCAAAAGTGTGTCACCATTCCAAGTTACCGCGACCGACCATATCTCAGAATTCGCAAGATTTACCCAGCAAAGAACACAGTTGTAAATTCGCAGAGTTATCTATCACCAGCAGGGAGTTATCGAATGGGGTTTGACAGGAGGGTGAACGACAGGGGAGCTCCTTTTCTCGATCGATCGAAGCGGGACGCGTGCATAGGATAGCAGGGGACACGTGTAGTAACCGGTAGCGAACGTTACGCCGAGATGGACGTGTACGAATACGAGCGTACAGGGACCAGCACGAATTCCAGAGACAGCTTGATGGATGATACCTTTGTGTCTTCGTTGCGTGTACACATCCGCCTCGGCGATTTGCACTTACCGCTACCACCAGTGAAAGAAATTGGACTGTGCTCGGCAAATATTTTCGGACGAAAGTGCCGCTGCCAGTAATAAAAATATCCTTGTTAAACATCGCGCCCGGGGGGAATATACTAAAAGCTCCCCTGAAAGAAATTTACAAATGGTGCTATCGATGACATGGTGTCGATATTACGTTATGGATATTACATGCGTTTCAACGATGTATTCGACTGTTCTCAATTGTACTTTGAGTTTGTGGTTGAGAATGATGTGGTCTTTATGATTTGGTGTGGGTTTTATGAGGATTTGGTGTGGTCCTTACAGTGATTTGTTGTGGGCTTCGTGACGATTTGTTGTGGTCCTTACTGTAATTTGGTGAGGTCCTTATTGTGATTTGGTGTGATCCCCACAGTGATTTGGTGTGGTCCTTATGATCATTTGATGTGGTCCTTGTGGTGATTTGATGTGGGCTTCATGATGATTTGGTGTGGTCCTTACTGTAATTTCATGTGATCCTCACAGTGATTTGGTGTAGGCTTTATGATGACTCGGTATGGTCCTTATACATAGTGAATTGGTGTGGTTCTCATAGTGATTTGATGTAGTCCATACAGTAACCTAAAGTCTGTTAGTACCATGAACAAAATGGCTGACAATCGTTGCATTAGATATGGAGAATTTCATTTCTATATTGCTAGCTATAATATATTATGAACACATTGTCAGTGAAATTTGTGAACTTTGTGAACTTTGTGAACTTTGTGAATATATGAACTTATGTGAATTTGTGAATTTGAACATCTAAAAACTAATAAGCTCATAAATTTCTAAATTTGACCACCTAAAGATTATTAAATTCACAAATAAAAAAAAAATTGCAATAAACTTGTACATATAAAAATTTGAAAACTTTGAAAAGCTGATATATCGCGACCTAGCACAAGGGTGATTTCTGTCCGAGTTTCCCCGAATAGCAAATACGAAACCCCATGGAGACAATCACGGTGCGGGATGGTAACACCTGCGACAAACACCCATGGTTCCCATATACGGTAACCTGCGATATACATTGACCCCATTTAATGCGTTCCCATTACGCTAGCGAGTTCTCTTCAGGAATTTGAAATTGTAATATCGAGGCCTTACATCGCGAAGTACCGTACCACCGTCTGGATAAAAGATATTCATACCGAGCGCATAAATGTATACGATGGATTCGGCGCGATCATTCCCAATCGTGCTTGCTCCATAGATATCGAGCTTTTCTGCTATGTACACGCTAAAAGAAGGCTGTAACCGGTCTTAAAATATACTGCGATATGGAGGTTTCGATATTTAGAATTCGAGATATTCCAAACATCTAGCAGTTTTATTATGTAGTTTCAGGAGGAGGAATAAGTTAGAGATAGGATGAGTTCATAAGGTGGTAAAATATAAAGTAGCGCAAGATAAATTAATTACTTGCATTTGCGAGCATTGATGGATGGGAATTTTTCATTTTGAAAATTTACAAATTTGAAGATTTGGAAACTTGGTAAGTTGGGACTTGGTAAGATGGAAATTTGAAGACTTGAAAATTTAATGCTCTCGTGTGCTTAATATTTTTAACTTGTAAATTATCATATTTACTAACTTCTGTATACCTAAATTTCTAAATATCTAAATATCTAAATTTCCAAATCCCAAATTTCACAGCACCAAATTCCATCTCAAAATTCCTACCTTCCCAAATTCCAATATCTGAAAATTCCCAACTCCCCAAATTCCAACTTACCGACTACAAAATCTCCACGAACCCCCGGTGCCCTCGAGCTCTTCGACGGTCATTCGATCCAGCCATCTGTGACGGTACTAAAGATACTAATTTATGTGCTACGATAGAGAAAATACGAAAGAGCGAGAAAGGAAATTTTCGTCCGCGGAAAAAGCCACCGGAATCGTTTGGTCCCTCGCAGTCATTTCGTAGTCGCAAAGACGAGAAATCACGGCAGATCGAAGATACGAGCGGAACGAGACGAGATTCCAGTGATTGAGGGCCAACGATGAACAGCCACGTAAAGGAGAGAACGTAGCTGGAAGAAATAGTCGGTGGCTTTTTACTTTTTCCCGCGGGACGAGCAGGGTAAAAGGCAAAGCTACGAAAAGCCGGGCTTTATTGCCAACGAGGGCAACAATCTCGTGCACGTGATAGGAGATTGTTTAGATCTCTGGCTTCGTATAGCTGTATCGTAAGAAACCTGTATGCGTATGCGTGTGCATATGTGTCTATACGTCTATGTGTTCGTTTACGCGTCTATACACGAGGGTATGTGTGTATGTACGTCCATACATGTGTGTACATATGTGTACTTGCTCCCATACAGGAGAATGAGTGTACATATATGTCCATATAGGAGGATATGTGTACACATAAGTCGGTACAAAAGGACATGTGTGTATATGCGTCAATATACAAGTATTCATATGTGTATACGCATGCATATACGGGTATACATACGTGTACATGCTCCCATACATGAATGTACATATGTGTATATGCGTCCATACACAAGTCTAAACATGTGTATATGCGCCAGTATATATGTATGTATCTGTGTATGAGTCTATATGCGAGAATATGTACGTATACATGTATGTAGGCGTCTATACGTGAATGTGTGTGGAGACACGTGTCCATACAGAAATGTATATGTATATACGAGTGTGTGTAAGGGAGTAGAAAAGAGCCTATCTAGGATCGTATATGCTCTCCCCACGGATTATGGTCGTGAAACGTTTCGCGTCGTCCATTCACGTGGCTCGTAACGCAACGCTTATTGTAAACTCGCACACGGGAACTCCTTGCAAGCGTTTTGTCGTGCTTAAGGGATCCTTCCGGAAACGATCTGTCCCGAGATCCTTGGGACCGCGTTTTATCTACTTTTATGTAACCGACCGGTCGGATATTAGGCACGCTACGCGATCTTCTTGCGAGCTTTCGACGATCTCGGCAAGATGAGCATGCTAATCCGAGAGACACGAAAGTGAACGATCTAGCATTACACTTATCGTTAAGTCGAGCTACTTTGCGGAAATGTGCCGTGTGAAATGTAGGATTATAGTATGAAAAGTCGTCGTGCAGTTCTTTTCTGTCATGACATAAAAGTATGTTCAAATAGCACTTGTGGCATATCAATTTATAGCTTGAGATTTAAGGAAGATGGTCAGATGGTACTTGATCAATGCTACTAATGTAGAATGACTCGTTGGCAATTGTAACAAACAATAGCACATTTTGAAACATGTGAAGACTAACATAGATTTGATGACATAAAAGTGTCACAATGTACAATGACTGACTGACAGTTGGAACAAACACTGACATATTAAGAAACATAAAAAGGTTCACATAGATTTGATCACTAATATGACATAAAGGTATCATCAACGTCTCAATCACTTGCAATGTCTCAATTTGAAGTTCAAGCTTTAACAAAAGTACCTGGATAAGCTCTTCGACAAGTAAAATATAAAGCGTCACCAATTCCCCTCGTATCGTGCACCCTAAACAAACCTCGCGATATGAATAGATATTAGAAATACCCTCAGAAGCGCACGAACAGGGGACTATCGCGTAAGTTCGTTGGTAAAAAGTAAATCCCTCGTTCTCGAACGATCGACAACTAATTTGAAAGTTGTCGCAGTCGGTTCGACGACGCGTCCTCGCGGAACAGCGTTAAAGCTTGTTGAAAACTCTTAGCTGATAAACGAGAAGCGGACTTAACCGGTTGATCGAGGAACAAAGCTGATCACGACGCGACGAGAGCCATAAAAATCGAACGAGATACGACGGGCTGATGTATCCTCGATTTTGATAGGGCTGAAGGATACGTAAGAGGATACGAGGCTTTGCAATTTCATCCCAGAAAGCCGTCTTTTCCGCGAACTTATCCTTTCTTGGCCCGTTTAGCCGAGGCGAGGCTAAATCGTCGACAGGATCTGGAATACCGAGACGCGGAAGTGGGTATAGACCTCGTTTCCAAGGATCACTGCAGTATTTTCCCATCGACGCAAAGAACGTTTCCCTTACGCTCGTTTCCATCGTCTTATCGTCGCGCTATCTTTTCGCGACGTGACCGTAAGGGAATGAGGAAAGAGACCGTCGATGGATTCCCTTAGGAGGTGCTAAAGATGCGAGTTTGCGGCACGAGATTAGAATCGAGCTTCTTCGTGATTGAACTTCCGAGTCTCTGCGCATGCAAGTTCTTCGCTTCTGGTTAACGACGTTTTTCGATTTTCACCGATTCGAGCTCTGCCTTTAATTCTACGTTTTTATTTCATTTTCTACAGATATTCGATGTGGAAATATTCACGTACAACTTTCACAATCATATAATAGCTGAGGAGATCAGGGACTTGTGTGATCAGGAGTGGCGTAGTATCAGGGACGTGTGTAGTCAGGGCTAGGGTAGTATCAAGTACATGTGTGATGAGGGATACCATAGTATCAAGGACTTGTGACTTAATACATTTATGTAAGTAACAATTCTGTCTAACATTTGAAATACCTCGGAAAAATATTTGGTAGTTATTGGATTTGATAGTTGGCAAAAGATGAGTTTGATGAATATGGTCATTGACGTCAGTAACGTGATATGCTTCTAACCACATATGATCATCTCTCGTCTCAAACACACACGTACCTCTACACTCATCGAAGTCTACGACGTAGATTTTCTCCGATAACGCGAGAATTCAAAAATCGATCAGTGGAAGGTTTTAAGTAAAACACGAAAGTTCAGGGTTATGTAAGACATCGTTTTGTCAGGGATTGTCGTTGACAGCATCGAAGCCAGTGGCACTCGTCGCGGTTGCAGCGATGCACGAGAAATATTCGTTCCATTCCGTAGGATGAACGTCGGTGGCGTAAAGTTTGCCGGAAGAATCGTTCGGATCTAAGCCGGTGTATAGTCAGAAAGTATGCGTAAAGAAAACGGGCGTCAGGAAGGAGCACCGGGACGGGATAGGATTTCGCGGCGAGGCATTAAAAGTTGCCGAGTGCAAAGTTTCTTGCGGGGATGATCTCGGGAACGTGCGTACAGTGGCACTTTTAATCCCGTTACCTGCAGCCAATTTTTCTACGCGCGTTTCTTTCCTGCCGTTACGGCCCGGCCCTTTATGTCCTTTGCCGCGTTCCGCGGCCTGTTTTTGCCTTTAATCTTTTCATACTTAACGTGCCGTCGTCAAAGAATAACGCCCGGCACAGTATACGTATACCTTTCCGCGTATCTCGCGAAACTGCAACCGGAAACTTTTTCTCTCGCTTTTGCGTGCTTCCCGCGAGGATACCGGGAATACGTGTCCGGAGAGTCGGCGACGCACTTGCAACTTTCGCTCCCCGCGAAATTATGAGACGAACTTTCGAGTTATTCGTTAATATTGGCTTTTATGGGGATATGGGACTGTGGCGGGTATGTTTAGGAATATGACGATATGGCGGTGTGGGGCTATAGGGACTTAGGGATATAAGAATTTCGAGATTTTTGGATACGATTATTTACGAATATAGAGATTTCAGATAGAAATATAGGGATCTGGGGATTTCATAATCTATTACCCCTATTAATCCTAACCCTAACCCTAACCATAACCCTAAATGCTCATATCACTATACGATACTTGTATTCCCTATATCCAGTAAAGTAAAATTGTGACACAATATGTTCTCGCAACGGTCAATGTTTAACGCGTTTAGAATAGTCCGCCATTTTCCCCTCGTCTTTTATATCAGATCGTAAAATGAAATCGTTCGAGAAAATTTAACGAATCCTCCAATTCTTACAGCGTCCTTTTATTGCGCCATTCGGTACATTATCATGAATACCGTATTTTGTAACGAGCCGCAGATAAAGATACCGTTACACTTTATACGACAAGAAGAGCACCAGAAGTTTTTTTAATCGGCAAGTATCGATTTTACAATAATTTAATTAGGTACATCTCGAGTACCTACTCAAGGATCGCTATATTTTCACGGACACAAGATACACCGTGTACTCGCGTTAGAATCTCGCAAGATTTATCGGTCGAATTTTAGTTAACTTCGTTAAAAGTGTTTCGCTGCGAAGAAATTAAAACGATTCGCGTAGCGAATCTTTCCTCGGGATCGATTTTAATCGAATTCAGATTCAGATCGTCGCGCTCCGCGGAACTTCAACTCGTCCCCGAGAAATTTAATAAAGATCCTGGGCTAGTTTCCTCCTCAGAACTAATTACTTACACAGTGTTGCCTAATTGACTCGGATTTTCCGTCGATTTTGCACGGGAACCTCTTCCCATCGTTCGTCCACCACCGATCTTTCCACGGTATTTCCATTTTACCTGAATTATAACGTTCTAGTACTTTGCATAACTTTATGTTGGTCTGCTACGATCGATCAGCGGCCTTTTCCATGACGCTCATCTCAACGACACCGTTTCTAATGCCTTTATGGTAGCATCGTTGCTGATATCGACTTAATTCGCTCATTGAATAGTGTGGAACGTTCTAATTGTTGTTAAAATTAGTCTCATGAAATAGTGCTATCTTGTTTAATCTTGTTTAATTATTTAAATAGGGTGAATGTTAGTTGTATGATCATTTATTACTTGGCGTTTTAGGTAAGATATGTGAGGGATGCTAGATCCCATTCATCGCTGACCTTCAAGAAAAATTCTTCATATACTTTTCTAAACTTTAGGCTTTTTACCATGAACACAGTTTTTGACATTTCTTTTTGTGGACATCTGTTGTACACTCCATACGCTAACACTCTTGTTCCAAGCTAGTTTTCGTTAACCCTTTGATTTACAATAATATGACACACTCGTGACGCATATTCCAGTTTAGATACAAGTCAAAATCATATTCACAGAACCATTGTGTTTGGTGTTTAATAACATTCACGATGTGCATAATCAAGGATACTAAAACTCAAAATGTACTTAATATTTCAACCTTCCTTACTAGTCTTAACATAACAGTAATTAGTTACGTCTGACAGACGCACCTTAAAAAATCATATGTTAAGTGTCGGTAAAGAATCATGCTTCTTCTGCATACACCCCCAACTTGCTACCCGAAAATCATTAAAAGGCAGAGCCTTAAGTGAAAACGTCTAGAACACGGTGAAAGAACGGACTTTATAATTTATCACTTGTAGAAGCAGATTAGCGCTGATTGCGCCGGGCAGGAAGGAAAGAAAATCCGCGAGGGGGCCGATCCGGCGGGGGTGGTTCGGGGCGGCGGAAAGAAGACGTTCTCGCGCGATTTATCAATTTCACGGGGACAAGGGAACTTTTTAAATTACATCGCGCTGATCAGTCTCGTCTTTCTCTCATTTCCCCAATCTATCTTCTCCGACTTGCACCCCTGCCGCGCGGACAGCTTCCTCGCTTCTTTAGTCGGCCAATCTGTTCCGCGTCGCGCTGCGCGGACGATACTTATTGCCAGACGAGTTACAGTCACCCCCTGCCTTTAATCCGATTTCTTTCTTCCGTTTCGACGCCTTCCGACATCCGACTACCCTCCATTTCACCCGGCTAAACCTGCTGGGACATCCAGCTGGAGAACAGCTGCGAATTATGCGTCTACTCGTTTCGGTCCTTATATTATCGATTGTGTACAGGAATCACTTATTCGGATTAGTTTATGGTTTTGCAGCTTTTGGAAATATAACCTATGTTATGTATGTTTAAATAATGATACATACTTTTTGTGACGTTGAGTGTCTCATTGTGTACCAATGTTTTAGATAAACACCCTTAATGATTGCGTGTCCACATTCAAATTCTTCCTTCATCACACAAAGTACCAATACCGTTTAACACCTGTTTTGTTTTATAGGAGTATACATATAAAATGAGGAACATACGTGGAAAACGAGTAGCATCTCGATTTCATATTTTACGCGACATTGCGCCAGTATGTAGGTCATAAAGATCGAAACTGCAGCGTCGAAACGACGTCGGATCTCGTGCGGGCGTAAAAGTTTCGGGAAGAAGAAAAAAAAAAGAACGACAAAACGTCCTTTTAGAACGCGTCGTAGACGATAAAATTCACGCGAAGCTCGAGCTTTCCGCGTCCGTTGGACGGATTCCGCCATTCCGTGACCGGGTAGTCGCCGTTTTGCCGCGAGTTCTCGATGTCGTCGTCGCGGATCCGTCGTAAAGAACTTTCCGAACGGCTCGTAATCGAGAGGATGGCTGGCGAAAAGATCTTCCTTTGCCAGGTATATACCCGCCACCATTTACCCTGAAAGCTTTTGTTCGATTTAAAGTACCCTTTTTCCGTGTCTTACCTTGCACCCTCGTACCGTTCGCGAAGATACCCGAACCGGGGATAAGAGAATATACCTTTAAGCTTTAACGTATGGATATCTTGCTTGTCGTTGCTTCAAGATTCTCAAATTGGCTTGCTTTTATTTTATTGATAAACTTGTTCCATCAGAATGTATGTAGAACTGATATCTTGATTACAACGGTGATGGGTATACTGGTGCTCTATGAAGCGATGAATGTATGTTACTGAGGATGGATGTCGAATCTTTCTTACTACCTGTCTGAAAGTTTGATAGGAAATTAATGATAAAGAATTTCTATAACTTTGCCTGACAACCCGAGAACTTTACAGTTAGATCTGATGATGAAAAAAATTTGAAAACTAAAATCAAAAAACTGAAAAGTTTAAAAAGTTGAAAGATCCTCAGAATCGTGCTAGAGTAACAAGCTCCCATCGAACTCCCAAAGTTCGACGACAAAATGTTTAATCAGCAGTGCGAAAGCAGCGAGTTTTTCCGCGCGCCGGCGGCCATATTGTTGGCATAATCGTCGGCAGTAATAATTCCCTTTATCCAATCTTTCCGTAGGATCGTAGTCGCTTAGCCATTTTGCCGTTCCCGCGGGACGATAACGGCGTTCGCAAATTCCGCGATACAAATCCCCGAACAATCTCGTATTCGGAATTTCTTGCGGCATAATGCAGCCGAGGTGTCGGGCGTCGCCGCGTAAAATGTAAATTTTCGCCGGAGCAAAAGAGGCAAGGCTCCGCGTTTCTATTAAACATTTATTCCTGTTTGTCCTGGCGTATTAGCGTCGCGTATTTACGCGTATCGTGTTCGACCACGGGGATCCATTGTGAGGGAATATCGCGACGACGACGTTCGCGCGAATAAAACTCGCTCGTGTTGATCCGCCCAGCCGAATATCAGCCGTATTTCATCCGGCTAGAGACCGTCCTAATGCACGGTATAGACCGTTCCCTGGATAAAGGAACCGCGAAAACGTTTCCTCCTGGGTATTAGCGTCATCCCTTTGCCGAAGATTGATGGAGCCATCCTGACAGGAACCTCTCCTCCTACTCCTCCTACTCTTACTCGTTCGACTCCTCTGTGTTTGCTCTCCTCCTACCTTCCCCTCGTCACGCTAAGCTAGCTGCATGAAAAAATCACCCTTCCCGTTTGGCTACCCTAACCATAAACGGTTATAGGTCATGTCGATATTTATCACGTGCTTGATCGTCCACGAGATGTGCCAAGGAGAAAATTCTTTTCGCCAGAGGAAAGAACGTGTGCTTTTTTCTTCGCTATATTCTGTTCATAATTTTGGTCGTGGCAGTTGTTGATGGTTGTCATTATAACTTCATGGTGTTGGGATTCACTCATGTGCTGCATGTCTATATGTCTATATGTATGTATGTCAGTATATCTGTATGTATGTATACCTACATGCTTCAATACATATAATATGTATCTGTCAGTATGTGTGTATCCTGTGAACACATACATATACACGTACATATGTGCCCGCCTGTATGAACCTGTATATGAACAATACAATAACTTATTCAGATTATACATAACCAATTATCAAACAACCACAGACCTGATACAATAAACATCTACCCAAAATCAGTCCACCCAATAACCTAACCTAACGTAACCATAAAACTTATTCCAAAATATGCAGCAAACATACGAAAACATTTTTACAATAAAAATCAGCGAGTGAAAGAGCTATCGCGTGATATTATTTCTTTTATGAATAGAATCAGAGGGGAAGCAGAAACGTGACGAACAGAGGCATCGAGGTTTTTCCAAAAAAGCCAGTTCCGACTGTTTTTTCGAACGTGCGTTGACAACTTTATGAAAAATTGAATTAATGAAAGCGCTACCGTGCGCGGCGGTACGAAAATTTATAATTGTTTGATCAAGTTGTGACGATGTAGAATATTTTTTTTTATTCGGTGCCATGAAATAAAGCTGGACGATAGTAGACGGTTAAAAGAACAGTCTCGATATGGGGATTTATAGGAGATCTCGAATCGGTCGTTTCTATAAATGTAGCAAGATTCCTGTAAGTTCGGTGTATTTATGACGGGTAGCCGGGATCTCGAAGACTACGATACTTTTTCCGTGCTTCTGGCCGCGAGGAAAGTAGATTTGTCGTTCTGTAGGACCCTTTAAATTTCCACGATTTCCTCCGCGATCCAGTAAGTAGCAGAGGATTCTTCTAAACCGAGAGCATCGACGGAAAAGATACTCGATTATAGAGAGAAAACAAGATCGTTTCTTCGTTGCAATATCTATCGAATGTAATACTTTTCTTTTAACCGCGTTCGATGCTCGTATTTTTATCGACCCAGGGAAATCCTTCCTTAATAACCTGACATCGGAGCAAAAACTTTTATACCTTATCCTATTCTACTCGATTACTTTTTCTGATACCACGAGTCTTTCAGAAAGGGGTGAGTACAACGATTCTTACAGGAAAAGTTGTTGACATACCATATCGATCTGTACGGTTAAATACGGAATAGAAAAAGTAATGATATTACTTTACTTGAATAAATATTTATTAGTGCAATATTCCGTTCGCAAACATATCATGTTTTAATTAATTTCCCATATTTGCTGCACGTCGAAACCATTCCCTTCGTCGAGAGTAAACGAAAATCAATTTTCGACGTCGACCCATTGATAAGCTAATCTCTCCTCCAAATGCTCAGGTATCGATGACAGAAACTGCCCTCGGGCAATCGGACGGCAAATAGGTTAATGAGCAGCCGGAAACGATAATCCGTAGGGCGAGTCGCACTTCTGACAAAATCGTTTCACCCTCTCGTCCTACTATTTCTTGCACGTGTCCATTCAACGACGTAGCTACGAATTTCCCGTTACCGGTAAACCTGTCCGTGTTCCGTTTGTCCGGAAGTTCCGGTTGCTCGTTCAACGAGGAACCCCGTTTAACCTCGATTCGTTCGTCCACCCTCCATCTAGCCGGTAAAAAGTGCTCGAACGAACCGGCAAAAGATGGATGAAACGCCAGAAAACTCTGGAAAGCGTTTATACAAAACCGAATCGTAAGAAGGGAAGTGTTTTCCCGAACAAATGTTTTGGAGAGAAAACAAATTCTCTAATACTTCTGAGATGACATACTTGCTATTAAAAATTCTTGAAATATGGTGGGGAATGTTTGCTAGGTTTGTTAAATTTTAATTTATGTCCTTTGAGGTTTTTTTATATTTTGAAATTCAGGGAAAGGAGATTGAAATATGGGATCTTTAAATGCTAAAATTGCTAACTCCCTAAATACCTAAATCTCTATATTTCTGAATCGTCGTATCCTCAAATCCTCAGATCCCCAAATTCCCAACTCTAACTCTCCAAATCCTAAGTCTCGAATCTCCAAGCCCCACGTCCTGAAATACCGAAATTTCCCACGGAATAAAACAGAGCCGTAAAACAGCTCCATATCGATAAACCTAAATATACCCATCCCACCCCAGGAAGTTTCGAACGTACGGCAAAGAAAACCGGAGTCGAGCACCGATGTCCTAATTCGCGAAATCGAAAGAATCGCAAGAAGAGAAGAGAGAAAGGTGAGACGAACAAATCGGCTGAAGAAATTAATCGAGTCGTAGGAACGGAAGAAACGCGGTTATCGACTGGTCGATCGAGTGAATCGGCTTAAATCGGTGCTGGAGAACACAGAGTGGCTCGCGGGGTTAAAAACGTTCGGTTGTCGTGTAGCGGAGGGGGTTGTTGTCGTTCGGTGTGCGCAGGTTGACTGGGGGTTGAAAGGAAGGGAAAGCAGACGGGCCAGGAATTTATCATTTCGTAGCTGAAGTGCCGTAGTGGCGACAAGGCTGAAATTGCAGTATTTGGGAGTCGAGTGGAGGCTCGAATGGAGTGGAGACTGGAGGGCCAACGGTAGACAGCGACAGAGAGATACAGGAAGGTTGGATGGTTGCGAAGGTCGTACCTGTCCGTGGAAAGAGGAGCGAAGAAGGACGAGGAAGCAACAAGGGACGAAGGAGAAAGAGGGACGGCGAGAGAACGAGCAGATGGCTGCGGAGCGAAACGGTTCAAGAGGACTACGGAATTCTATCGAGAGGGTGAGGCCGAGAGGGGCGCAGGAACGACGAGAACAAGCTGCGATCCTAAGCGACGATTCCCTGCTAGCCGCTCGCGTTCTGTCTTCAACCCCTTTCCCACCCACCCCCGTCGCATCTGCTTTCGATCTTTCTCTCCGTCGCTCTTTAGACATTGCTGACAGCAGTCGGCCGAGCCGAGCCGAGCGGGCCAGGCTGCCTAAACCTCTGCCTACACCGCTACCGCACTGCGACAATTTGATAGCTCGATCGGAGGCCCTCGAGTACATCTCCGCCACCCCCGTGCACCCCCCTGGCGACCTCCGACCCGGGCCAACCCAGACCAGACCAACCCAGCCAGACCGTGCACCGGCATCGCCGTCCCAATGAAATCGTTGCCCCCTTGCGATCAACCACCGCGAACCCATTAGAGGTCCGTCTGTAGTTGCGGCATACATCCACGGGAAAATTTAGTTGCGACTGCTGCGCCATAATTTTGCGATACATCGAACGAGAAATATGGCGCGGCCGACAATGAATTGTTACGGCTTCTACGGTTATCTATGGCCCGTTACTCTGTTTGCGCTCTCGATGCCCATGCGTCTCACCATCTCGTTCGATACTTTCATCTTAACGCTTTGCCGAAGCCAATAAAGATTCTTCGCGGTTTCGCCACTCAATTTCTTCCTATTTTCCACAATTCCAACTCTTTCGTAAGCAGTTCACAAATATACACGTTCCACTGGTTTTTTATGTGGTTACAGATATTCTGGATAATATGATTTGGATGCGGCCATATAATCGTTTATTACAATATTAAAATTGATATACAATGTTCAAATGTAACGAGTACTATGTACCATGTTCAATAATTCTTGACTCTGCAAGTTGATGATAACACATCGTGTCTATGTCAATTCAAGGATGCAGCAGTTAATAGACAAATCAACGATCAATTTATAATGAACGAACGCAAACACGACAGAGGGTGAAAAGCAAACACGAAACAGGCAATAATGGAAAAGTTGCGCGAAGGTAAGATTTGGGTAAGGTCTGGTTTTGAGGAGGACGCGTGGTGGCGGTCGGGAAGACAGCAGGTTGTGCTCGGAATCCTCATCAGCAAACTTCCCCGTCGACAAATTACTGTCGATCCTAATAAGGCCCCGTTTCCATTGACACGAGGCTGGCAAAGGTTTCCGGGGCGTGGTCGGAGGTACACTGCCTCGAGGTGGTTGCTTCGACAAAGGCTGTGGCTCCGCGTCGCGCCTCTTCGACGATTTATCCTCCCATCGCGACCCTTTGTGAAGCGAGCGTTATTGACGCCCTCCACGTCGGCTACTCTTCCCCTACCTTAACCTCTTCTTCTCTTTTTCTCCCTTTCTTTTCTTTTCTTTTCTTTGCTTTGCTCCGTGGGTACATTTCGCGCGCTCGACTTCTCTCTCTTTTCGAGTTCGATCCGTTGCATGAAAAGAAGCCACCGGCTCCACGGTAATTGGAAGGTTCTCGTGTGTAGATATCTTTGATCTGTACGGTTACCGATACGATATACTACGTGCTACACGGAATTTCTCAAATACGCTTCGCAAAATTTCTGACTGTATTTTATGAATTCTGGCATTGAGGGAATTTTCAAAACTTGATTTCGGACATTTCAGAACTTCAGGACTATGAACTTGGGAATATGAATGTGGGAATATGAGCACCTGGGAAATTTGGAGACTTGTAAATTTGAATATTCAGAAAATTTAAGGAGTTTGAGAATTTGGGGTCCATGGGAACTCAACCTCCATGTGTAGACAGTAACATACGAATGTGAATAATGTCCGCAAGTATAACACTACTCATTGTTAGTTAATTTCCAGATGACAGTCCTCTATAAACATCAAATGTACAAGACTCTGCAATGAATATGTAATAAATATAACAAGTTACATAATATGCAGATTGTCCCAATGAAACATGTACACAGGTAACCACAAGACAGACAAAATAAACTCAACTTAATCTCCAGCCATCTTACTTATGTAATCATCCTGTTCGTAAAATAACGAAGCGTGAATTCAGTAAGATCCATTTGAATTGATCAAACGGTCCTAAGAATTTCATTTGCAAGAAGCTGAAATTTGGTCAGACAAATTTCGTGCGATCCTTTTTATCCTCGTCCTCCGTTAAGGCAGCCGAGCAAAGCATCATCGAATGGTAATTATCTCGAGGAGCAAGAGATTGAGGATCGTAATTACTCACGGCTTGGTCAGAATTTATGGGAAAATGCTAATGCGTTCGTTACCACGCATTACTTAATTTTACTTAAGTCGGGAGAGAGAGAGAGGAGCGTGCTGAGCGTTCCAAGTCGAACTCGTAATTTAACTTTCGTTAGACGATATACGAACCGCGAAGAAAAACACGCCGCAAGGAATCTGCGAGCAGTGAAACGAAACGGAATGTTAATTATGCTCGGTGATTTTCCATCGTCGTAAACACGAACGTAGCGAATTGATTTGATTCCTTGCGGATGCACGCTGCAGTCCACTTCCCGTTTATTATGATGGTTCGCTTTCTGTCCATTTGTTCGTTAAAGAACACGAGTTTCAACTGATACGTTTCATATTGCTTGCACTTCTGACAGCATTTGTTCAATGAAATTTTCTTATATTGGCACTGGGTCAGTCAAAGGGGTGTATAAATGTACGTTGCCTACTTTTGGAATGTGTAAACGTGTATTGACTATTTGTTGCATGAGTGTTGCCTATTTCTAGGGGTGCATAAGTGTATCATATTTTTGGGGAACATAAATGTATAATCAGTTCTTGATCTCCACATTGGATATGGCTGGACTACGTTAAAAAAATTGGGATAAGTAGACGTTGAAGTTACGTGTTCGACGCTATACTTTTCCCTCGTTAAGGGATATTTTCGAAAGGTTGAAACCTTGCACTGATAAGCATGGACTATGTAGTTAAAGGTTGTGCCCATACCTCCAATTTTTCAGAGGTACCTTTGACCTCCAGTTAGAATCATTGATTAGTAAGGTATATTGAGTCAAACACGCGGGTTATATTTCTTACAACCCTATTCCTTTTCTTCTATAACCAATGATGCAACTTTGAAAGAGACTATGAGACATATGTCACAAATATGAAACGTATAAACATTTCGGAACATAAACCAAGAAAATTTCCCTTTTTGTCCTCTTTCTTTTCCGCGCATGATCGTTCAACATCTGTCGAAATATAAAGTTTGATCTAAAGCAACGAACAACAATTCCGTGAAGAAAAGCAGGGCTGGGGTCGTTGTCCGCGTTGTCACGCGCAACGCGTTACTCGTAAGCGGATTCTTTAATTAAAAAAGTCTCGTTCCGCATCTGAAAGTAAGTTCCCTGTTCTTCCGGGGCCTTAATAACTGCGCGGGACCGAGGCTGCGCAGGCTGCAGCCAACTTTATTGCCTCTAATACCTTACTCGTCGCGGGACGATGAGATTTTTCCAGCTTGTTCGTTGAAACTCGCCTGTTCTCGCGCCACGGACAATGGTCCCGTATATACGCGAGAGCTCGACGACGAAACACGCTGAAATTTCATCGTTCGCGGTGCTTTCCGGCTTTCGTGGTGAACGGGAGAGGAAGGACGAAAGGCGGAGAAAATAATTTATCGAGTTAGCTTTGGCCTTCTGGGTCAGAAAGTGCGCGACGTTTAACCGTGGTGAATAGTCGGCTGGAAAATGTTCGATGGCTGACGTACCGGAAGCGACCGGTTCGCTCTGTAAACGAAATTTTTGCGTTCTCTGTCGCCGCAGCTGCGTATTTTCCCTTGGTACACTGCCGGCCTTCCGGTCGTGTTCCTATCGATTTTTCGACCCGATCGATGCTTTGCGCTACGTCGAATAACTTTTACACCAGTCGTAAATTGGATATTTAACTCGGCACTCGTTTTGTACAGATTGTGGGCGAAGTAAGCTCGAAATTATTTTTACGGTCGGAAGTGCAAACAAGATTATTTCGTGGTTGAATCAAATTCGTAATTGTGTGGAATAATTATTGGGAGTCGCGATAAAAACTTGATAACACTTCGATCACACTTTGAGTTACACTTTGATCAAAGAGACTTGTTTGTTTGAATTCGTACAACTCTTGTGGCATGCACAGTATAATTGCAGACTCGTACGAAGTTGAAAATTTGAGAATCCGAAGATTGCAGGATCGTCAAATCGATGCAAACTCGTGATAGGAACGAACCGATAATCAGGGAGATAATCGGCAAGTGTCGGTGATCGAAGAGACGAAAGTTGGTAGGCAGGAACTCGGATAGAATTTGAGCGGAAGACGCGCGACGAATCGGTATCGGGATCGATGTTGCGGCTCGTCGCGCTTCGACGCCAAGCAACTGTGTTCCCGTCTAAAAGCGAAACTTCGGGCAAACTCTGATTGCCGTACGCGGGCCACAGGCTGCACATCCCGTTGAATTTGTCTGACAGCGAGGAAATCCTCGAATGAACTTCTGACGCGAGCAGCCAGTTCCTCGCATTTACATGCGTATCTCGATGTTTTGGCGAGCCAGCGGTTGTCGGGGAAAGTTACAACTACGAGGCTATTACGCATAAATTACGTCATTCGAATGGTCCGCATTCAAATGCCTGCATTTCGGGGTAAAAACGAGCCAGAAAGTTGAACAGGGTAGAGGACACCGTACGTTGCGGAGACGACCGAAGTCTTTGCCGAGTGACCCTATTAATTTCCTCGACGCCTACGGTAGTTACTGGTCTAGGAGAACAGGCTACCCTAGTTCTCTCCATTTACCTCATTTTCCTCCCTTCGTGCTCGATTCTCCATTATTATCGTCACTCGGTGGTCCGGCGAGGTACACAGAAAGTGGGCGGACTGAAGCCTAGTGACAGGCTCCATTAGAAGCGGTTTACTTAGGTCCTTTAGGATTAGTCTCGCCTCGGATCGCGGAGTCTCTCTCTTTATCTTGCAAGACTTTCCCTCCAGCTTCCTACATTCGATTCCACACGAGTCTACAAACCGATGCGAACACATTTGGCTAGGACCATGAAATCGTGTCTCAAACATTATCTAATAGGTTTCATCCGGGTTTTCATATTTGCAAACTTTTACGTCTTCCGTATCTTCAGATATCAAAATTGGTAAATGATCTTGCAGAGTTACACGTTCTTCAGCTTCCAAATGTCGAAGTTTACTGATTTCTCAATTTTATGGTGGATAATTCATAAACTTCGCAATTCCAACATTGTACGACCTCCAATTCGTAAATGTTTAAACACCCATAATCTGAAATCCTCGAGTTCACAAATTTCTCTAATCTCCACATTCTAAAATTCCTCGATCCTCAGTGTTACTCGTCATCCATAAAATATACACGTTCTACGTATTCCAGAAATACAAAAAGTCTTACAAAAAGTACCTCAATCAATATCTTAAAACTTAATTAACATCCTAAAACTTAGTCAACATCTTACCTTAACATCAACCTTAATCAACATATTGTATCGAACGATGTGCATAGATACAGTATGAAATGGTCGAAGGGAAATAGATAGTCAATGTCGAGCGTTGTCCCCTAATTGTTACCTTTGACCGTATCCCATCGATCTCGATTCGTTGGAACATGTCGTTGCACGCGTAATCCGAACTTTTCAGCGTGAGCCGAGCTAACAAAGCGTAGTTACGTAGCGTGCGTGCAACGGTGAATCAGATTTGAGCGTAGATTGGAGCCATAATGAGCAGGACGCGGGGCATTAAGCTCACCGACGGCTAAATCCCTTAAGCCAATTTACGCTGCTAGCTCGACTCGACACTTCCGGTCAGTCTTCGTTGGTACAGGTAACAGCCTCGGGGCTCCTTATGCAACTTTGTGTACCTTAGAGTCCCCTTTTAATGATTTGGAACAGGAAAGGTGTTGCTAACATTGACGGAAATTTGACGATTCTGGGGATTCTGATTTTGGGATTTGAGCATTTGGGGATTTGAGGATTCGTCAATTTGAGAATTTGAGGAACCAGGTAATTTATGAATTTGGTAATTTGGTAATTTCATAATTTGAAGACTTGAGTATACAGATTTGAGAATTTGAGGATTCGAGAAGTTTAGAATGTTAGAAACTTGAGAATGTTTGTGAATTTGATGAATGTGGAAGTTTGAAAATTTGAAAGTAACAATAGAGTAAAGAAGTTGAGAATAACGAGGGCTATTATACTTGTATAGATAACGAAGAAGACAAGTTGGATGCGCGTTTATCTGAAACAGAGACAGCAATAATAGAGGTTTTCTCTGCTGTTTGAGTAAACAATCCAAGCATAGAGCTCATTACCATAGAGACGTCGAGCGTCGCAAACAATAACGTTTCCTCGGAGCTGTGTACGCAGCTGGTGTACCGTGAACGCGTGAAAATTACAATTTTTCGCGATTAATCAACCACTAAAATACGACGAACCTAACCTAACTTGTTTTTTAAATTTGGGAAAATAGGAAATTGAAAATGTTGAAAATTCGGGAAATTTGGAGCGTTCGACAATTGAGAATTTGGTTCCCTACAAATTTATAAATTCGAGAACTTCGATATTTCAAATTTGAAAATACAGAAAATTTAAAATTTGAAAGTTGTGCATTTAAAAGAGTAAAAATCTACGAATCACGATATAAAAACGTGAAAACTGTAAAAGGTGCAAAAAGAAAAGACTGTAATTTCTGTATTGCATGATGTAGTAAAATTGTCTGGTAATAAACGAGTAATTCCAGCTAGGCGAAATTCGGCCACGAAATTACCAGGAAGCGTATACGCGTATAAAGAGAGAAGCGGGAGCGGTGGATGAGGATTAAGGGCGCGTTTAAGGGCTGTTTACGGTTTTGCGGGCGGTCTGTTCGTAAGCTCGCGTACTCGCGTCGCGGTACGTCGGAATTTCGGATAGTGGTTTGGATTCGGGATGTGGACCCACGCTAGGAACCAGGATAAACGCTGGTTGTTTGTGCTGCTGGATGTGTCTCATAACAGAAAGCAATTTCAGATCGTAACGCACGAGTAAGTCATTGTAATAAGATATTCAGCATCTCGCTAAACTTGCATTAAACAAAATGTACCATCAATCCTCGAAAGAAACCTCTTCTGTTAACAAAACAAACGTTCTACCGTTAAACAACTTTTATTATATCCTGTAGATCTAGTGTGCGTCATACGTGCGTCGTGAGTGCGTCACAAGTGCGTCACGACATTATAACACAAGAAATGAATGATTTTCCTGAAATCTGCGTTAATTTTCATCGAACTGCATATGAATTCATGTTTCATCGTTTGTTTACCAATTATTTATCGTCGGTTTTAACCCGGTATAAAGGTATTCGCTGATTCGGTGTTAAGAAGTTTGCAAAACATTAGCGACACCGTAAAAATTGTCGGTTTAACGGCTAGCCGTAAACGTATCCCCGGAAGTTATAAGCTTCCGTTTAACCGCGTCTTTATGATTCCATTTTACGAGACACTCGGCAAGAGACGCAGGCGTGTTGGTCGTTTGCCGTCATCTACCGGAATCGCTTTCATAAATATCTCAATCTTCCAGCGCCGCGACGCTCGACTGACAGGCCGATCGATCGGAAAGAACCGTTTGCGAATCGATTGCTTCCGGATGTGACGAGTTCTCGCGTAATTTTTTCTCCCGATCATTCAGACGCGAGACCTTACACGGATCCCCCGGACGATTTTTCTCTTGTCTCAAGGGGGAATTACGAAAGCGGGACTGTCTGACGTGATTAAGGCCATTGCTCGTTATTACCGAGATTTTCCCCTATAATTTTCCATTTCGGGGAAACGGAACGGAAAAACTGAGTATTCTATTTCAATTTCATGGTCGAATTAAAATATGTTATAGGAGAGGAACATGTGCGAGGTTTGGATTAGGAATTATTTTTTGAAGTACTTAAATTTGGGGATTCAGGGATGGCGAGATCATTAATTTCATAAATCACTAGATTCGTAGACTATCGCTAGTTTTGTAGAAACTTTTTGTATCGTATAGATATTTAAATTTGTACTTGCACCACCGAACCCCTCGAAACGATACTTCATCGGTACATCGCCGCCTCTTAAAAATTGTCCGCGGTCTTTTTCGAGAGAAAAAAAAATTGATTTAACGGACATTCATCCCTTCTTTGTTCCCCGAAGGAACTCGATTAGCCGCACTTGTATCCCTTTCCCTGGTGCCGGCTCACTCGATTACCACGTCACCGTAAATTTGCTCCGGTAACCTCGTTACTTCGACAATATGGGCCGAGATTGAAAATTCGCCGGGGAAGGGACAAAAAAAAAAAAGGAAAAACGCGTGCGTTCGACGAAGAAGTTTCGCACGACGTCGATTGTCGCTGGCAGGTAACTGGCTGAAAAGAAAAAGAGAACGAAGAAGAAAAAAAAAAAATGGGGGAGGAAGAAAGAAGAGCAGCAACGCGCGGTGAGATCTCTGGCAATTTGTTCCTCTTCCTCCGTTCTCCGCCTCTCTTTCTCTTTACTTTCCCCTTTTATTCTTCATCTCCGTCTGTCGTTCGCCACTTTCCTCGCTGCTCTAGCAGAGGGTAGTGTGCCTATCGATCCAGCGGGTCCTTCGAAGGGTGTGGTTGTGTTGCTCGGCGTCGCGACGCCTCTCTTCCCTTACGCCCCTCGTCCCCAGTCCACCCCCTTTCCTCTTTCTCCCGCTTTCCCCTGTTCTCGGGATCGAAACGCGATCGCCACGTGGTCTAACTTTCCACGAGTCTGCATGAAAACTGACCGATATGTTTTTAAGTTTTGGGCAGTTTGCTACGTTCAGGAATTTATTTTATTTATTAAGGGTGGGGTGGGGTTGTGGTAGATGTTGCAGTGTTTGCAAGATTTTTTGGAAGATGTTGTGGACACTCATGAACTACAGACAAAATTAAATCAAAGATACACAAACCTCCCAATAGTGTATATTTCGCCCATGAAAACAAAACAATAAACAGAATAAAATGCTAATTCTAACCTATCAAAATGGCGGGAAATTTGAAACTAGTAAACATACTCAAACCCAATACATGACATATTACCTCCCTCGACATGTCACCCATAAAAACATAAAACAGTAAACAGAATAAAAAGATAATTCTTACCTAATGGCGGGAAATTTGGAAGTATACCTAAACGTGTAATGAAAATATTTGATAGTTAACAGGTTGATATCCGGCGCGAAGTGTTCATAACAGATGAAGCCAGATGAAAATAGCTGGAAGCGAGATACGAAGTCGTCGCGGTTTCAGCGTAAACGGCGATAATCGATCGTCGGGACGAGTAACGAGTTCTAAACGAATTTCAATATTAGATAAAAATGGGCCGAGCGGTCGTTATCGGGCAGATATCGGACGGAATCTCGTCGACGGATTTAATGGCCACGATGGATATAATTGGAGATCGATAGCCAGAAAATTTCACCCTGGCCGAGTTATTATTCTATTAATTTGTTCGGTTGGATTTCGACTCCGGAAACGGTTATACTCTGTCGAAACGAGTATGTTTATTGTACGTTCTTCTTTATCACGGATAAAATCCTGTATGTGTGTGTGTGTGTGTGTGTGTGTAAAAAAGATTGTAAAGTCTTCTATAGCTGATATTTGTTTTGGAGAGTGTTTGAAAAGGAGACTCGTTTTGATCGGGATTTCGGCTGCTGCCTTTGATCGCGACAAAATGGCCGAATGCAAACGAAACCGGCCTGATATTTCGCGAACAAGTTTTTTAATGACAAAGCTACTAACGTATTCACAGTTTCCTCTGAAAATATTAATAAAGAGCGTATATAAATGTAGGATGCAGGATACAGAGATACAGAGTTATCCCCCTGTAATTTTTTCGCGGAAAGCAACGACGATGGCGTAATTTGGCGACATAGCAATTCCATAGGCCTTTCAAGCCTTCCTGTCACACGTTCTTCGAGGCTTTTCCCCCTCGTCGACCGCGAGAGACAGAGGGAGCTCATTGTTCCATTGTCATCAGCGACACATGGTCACACGTTGATCAGAATTCGCCCGTCACGACCACGTAAATCAGAAGCCGTTAAACCGCCGGGACAATGATTTCGCTGGTTGCGAAGATTCGTGAACAGGGCTGAATGTGCCTTCTGTCGTCGCGAAAAGATTCCACGATGCGTGAACCGACCATGGAAACGGGATGTAACGACCTTAACAAGCTTGTCCGTCAACGACCACCCTAACCCGCCTCCTCTTCAAATGGACACGTATCAAAATACAGTACGGCACGCGAGAATTGTCGGCAAACCGAACGATCAAATGTTTGAAGTTGCTGCACAATTTCCATTTATCTGTGATCACTATTTTCACGAAGTTTACAGCTTTCAAAACTTTGATATTTCGGATCTCTAAAACCACGAATCTTTAATATTCTGAATTTCAAATTAAATTTCTAAATTTCTAAATTACCAAATTCTTAAATTTCTAAATTCCCAAGTGTGAAATTTTCCACATCCCTAATTCTCCAAACCTACTAATCCATTAATTTTCTAATCTACTAATTTTTCTCTCCTACCAACATATAATCTAACATTTTTCTAATTTGTTACTTTCCAACTCCCAAATTAGCCAAATCCCAAATCTCGCTATTCCCCAACCTAACTCAAAAAAGCCATCTAACCACAAAAATCGCCTAGAAATACAAGCTCGGATGGAGCAAATCGTTCAGATTTAAAAGACTATCGAATTGAAGACACTGCAGTATTCTATCGTTCCCCAGAGCGACGTAAGTTCACGAATCCTTGGGGAGGAATCCAGTTAGGTACGTCCTGACCCCCGTGTCCCGGCCCATGAAAACGTCCTATCTATTTTCGTGTATCACTCTGTAGCATTATATCCTAAAAACGTGGCCGGTTTAATCATCGCGGTCCAACCATCGTCTCGTAACGATGACATTTCGCCTTTTGTGATTGCAGACGAGCGGAGAGCAGTTTCCAAGATGTTACGAGGTACGCGAGAGGAAGGGGGCCCACAAGTTTCCGGTAAGTTTAATCCCTTCCTCAAACTTCCCTCTCGGATTCCCGGCTTAATCCCGAAAAGACATACACGTCGGTTTACGAATCGTTTCATGCGACATCTGCGCCTTCATTTCCGTTGGATTATCGTCGGTTTCGGTGGCCAGTTCGTGGCTGTTTCCTGTTTCAACTGCGAGACACGCTACCAGCGAAAGATACCGTGAAAGGGATCCGAATATAATAGATTTCTGTCTGGATGCAAGTTGAACAGTAACGATTATGACGTTAACGCTAAGTCATGAACTCGTGGAACTCTTGTTTACGGGATGTTACCAGAAATGTGTATTCACTTTTTATCGATTTGAACTATTATGAGCACGTACGAACTCTGATCTACTAGCAGGTTGATACTATTTGTTGGTATCGATTGCAGTACCTTGATCCAAATTAAGCACTTGCACTATTTTGTCGAGCCTCATGACGCACTCGAATTTTTAATACATTTGAATTTTTAATACAATTTGAAGTTCAGGTCCAAGTATAATTTGCGTATTTAATGATTGCATAATACCACGTGGACATAACAGTTCTCCCAAAGTCCTTTCCTAAAGCTCCAAAATTGCCCAACGCCCAAATAGCAAAAATCCGAAATTCGCGTTGCAGCGTAATTCGCGACAAAAGAAGCAAGAGACGCGAAAACAAGAGAAGTGGAGAGGAATAAAAAAAAGTGATGACCAGAAAGAGGGGGAAGAATGGTTTGGCCGGAAGGGCAGGAAAAAATGGAAGAAACGAAGGGTCAAATGCCCCGTGATGAATAACCCGGCGGGAGAGGTTCGAGCGTATAAAATTGATCAGCGAAGCAGAATCATTCGATTGTACTTCCTGCTCGTTGCCTCGTCTCTGCTTCTATCTTGGCTCGCCGCGTTTCTCCTTCCTTCCATTCATTTTCCGCGTTGCACCACGACCTCGATAACTCTCATTTCTCCGGCTCCACCCTTACATCGTGTCTTGTCGCTACTTTATTTTCACCGTCCCGTTCAATGACCACGGCCGATTGCCGATCAAAATACCTCTCTCGAATGTTGCCCGCTGGATAAACTATTTATTGCTACTTCCCGCTGATGAGATATGGCCACGTGTCCAACTTTATCGCCGGTACATTCGATTCGAACAGTTTATTGGAAACGTGGATTGCCATTATTTGCTCTTCCGCCTTTCGCTCTTTACTTTCCTTTGCTTACGAAATCTATTTTTTTATTTGCGTTGTGTCTCTCTTATTAACACTGGAACTACCAATGTTAAATGCACACTTACTTATAAATTGAAAGTCAAGTGAAAAAATAAATGCATCAACCAACATGTACAACTATTTGTCTCAACATGTGACATGTCGACAAAAACAACAAAATTTTGTAATATAAAATATGAAACTTGAAACCAGTCATTTTGACTGGGTTGGTAATTCTAGTGTTACTTGTCCTTCACACGTATAACACTGTAGATTTAGTTGAAAAACCTATTAAATTGTTTTACACCATTAAACCTATTTAAATTGTTTAAATAAAGAGAAAATTATAAAATTGTATTAAATCGAATGGGTCCCCTTTCGAGTGCAAATTCATCTAACCTCCCACTTCTGAAGGATCCATTTTCCTCCTGAATTTGCCAATCCGACAAAGCATCCAATAAACGCTTACCGTCTTGAGGAACGAAATGATATTCCCGGTCTAAACCCGCGATTTGTTGGAGTTTGTCACGGAACCGCAAAGCGGATGGACTGTGAAGTTCGCGTAGAGAAAGTTCCGGCGTTATTGGGATTGTTGCAGCGTTCCACGGATGAATCGGGATCCATCGATAATCATTTTCCCGTGAAGTCAATTTCGCGTTCCAGAACGTGCTCGAAACTGGAAGTTTACGGGAATGGGAATACCAAGCCGATCACGATAACGTGGACACCCGGTATAGAACGAGCTGATAACGTCTCGCAGAAGTTGCAGACAGGGGGCTTGCTGTAAAGTTAGTGTGCTCTAGTGATGGCTTTGAACATCTCGCGAGCAAACTTCAATGATGAATCAAATCCCAATCTTTTGTATAGATATGTCGGTACTTTACTGATAAGATAGATTTATTGCAAAGCACGATTTATTTAAATCATGTATGAATTTTAATATTAAAAAGTAACGCGATAATATGTGTGATATGTTCATTTTTGTTCAATCCTTGTTATATTAGATGTACCTAATTTGTATTAGATGTACCTGTCGGTAATTAATTATTTTGAAGAAAATTAAAAGACACGTAACAGTGACTTATTGTGTCGTTAACAAGTTAGAAATGTTTCTGAAATTCAAAACATGCTACACTGCTTGACACGGTTCCGAAAACGTGTAACACGTTTCGCGAAGTGTACGTTAAATTCGAAGCATACATTGAAGTACATTTCTAATTAACAAGACTAATTAGAAGTAGGTTATTGGTACGTGTAAATCGTGGAGGCATAAAGAGATCGTTGTTTACGTGTCTGTAATAAATTCATATTAAAGTTGATACCGTCACTGGTAGGATGAACAAAAGGAGGGAAAAAGAGGAGTAAGCAGTAGCGTAGCCGCGCATGGAAGAAAAAGAGCAAACCGAGGGAAATAAAAGCGGAATGTGTGTACGTGCGAGGAGGGTTGGTAAAGAAACGTCGTTGAACGAAGTCTCAGGGCAGTAAATACTTATCAGTGGTGCACAGAATTCCGACGTGCTTTCTTCCGCCACGTGTAGAGAACACTCTATAAAATATAGAGATCGATCCCGAAAAGCTCGTTGTACGCAGAATCTCTTCTTTTCGTCGCGTTCGTGTTGACCCTTCGGCTTTACTCTATCGCCTCGCGCTATATCACGCTTGACAGTCACATGTAAATTTTGGAGGTCGTTCGAAGTTTTCATTTTTTAAAATACTAAATGTAGACTTTATTGGCTGTTTTTTATTATTATTAATTATTCATCTGAAATATATTATATGAGTGCCTTCTTTGAAGTGCAATGAAAAGTCTTGGGTTAGTCAAGCTTGATGCACCGAATTATTATGTGTAATTGTTAATTTATTATAAATATCATATGCATTTGCACATGTATGATGCGATAAGAATAGTGAACATAATACAACTTCGCATTCAATAAAAGTAAATTTTGAAATGTTTTCAATTGCACCGTTAATGTGCTACCGAAACCTAACGCATAAAATAAAAGAAAAGTATAAACAGTGTAAACTAATGGTCGCAAATGTGTTTCTGGGTATTTTCATGTCTCCAAAGGAGTTAATGATTTACAAAGCGTAAAGCGTCCAGTGTTTTCCGCGTTTTTTTTTTTTTCGTGGCTAAGTCTCGAAAGAAAATGGCGTCGCAGCTTATGGAGCGAGACAGCGGCGACGCAACAACGCGGAAACATTAAGGAAAAGCTTTCGGTAGATCCCTCGAAATATGTCGTTGGTTTGAAAGAAGTAGCCGGGCCGCTTTGCATAACGCATCGTAATGCATTCAGCGTCGGTTCGCGAAGCGTTTCTTCTTAAACCGTGGTTAAAAAGGAAGCGGCGTAAAAAAAAAGAGGTGGGAGAGAGAAAAACGAAAAAGGAAAACAGAGAAAGAGAAAGGCCGGGTGGAGGGGAGAATAACGCAGGAAGCTTTGAAAAGTTTCGGTGGGAAAAGTTGGCGGAAGCGCGACGCTGCCACTAAACGACTTTCGTCGTACGTACAGCTTCGAATTTCATTTTGGAACGTTGAATCTTATTAAGAAGTAAAGTCGTTCTGAAAGTTCTCGAATATCGCGGACGGGGTTTTCCTTATAAATCCTTGGCTCAACACGCTGCTTCCCGTCGCGTCGGCTGAATACTTGCCCGAAGGAATCCAATTTGGTACGCGACCGATTACAAACCTTTTGTCAATGAAGAAAAATATCGCTTTTCGCGGTCGCGAGCCGATTTCTCGTGCCACAATGCCGTTCATCGAAACGATAACGCTTATCAAACGGCCGCGAACGCGACAACAATTTCGCCGAGCCATTGAAATTATTCGAAAGGGCTCTCGAACGGTAACGACGAGAAACCGAGCGAAAAAGGAAACGATCGGCGAAAGTTAAAAGGCAGATTTTTATTAACAACCAATTCCCAGGGTAAAAGCTTGCCTTCAACGGCAATTCAATATCGACTCGATCTTAATGACTTTCTCAGACACTCCGCCGCGTACAAACCGCGCGAGCACTTAATGAAGGTAATTTAAAGCCGTCCAGAGCAAAGAGATCGGATTTAACCCTTGGCAGCTTCATCCTGCCCGAACGACGAATAAATCGATACGCGATCCCTCGAATTGGGCCAAACTATTGGCTCGTTTTGATAAGTCGCAAATATATCGCTTGTTATTTTTCGCGGTTGTATATCATCCCCTAAAATATTTGCTCGGAGTCAGCGCTCGCTGTCAGCGTCCTCTTGCAATTTCGCTCGTAGATCACTGTGTTTTTTATAAAATATATAATTTCGGGCGATGTCATTGTATAATATACACATGCAGATAAATTTATATCGTTAAGAGTTATGAAAGTGTTGATATTTTTATACACGCACGCGTACAAATAGATTAATGTAGATGTAACAATTCGTGTGCAAGTTTCGCTAAAATTTTATTTCCATAACTTTCTGAGTGCACAGGAAACTTCCTGAAAATCGTCTATGAAATCGTAACATAAGCTGCATAGAACATCACAAGTATTACAAGGAATATGAAGGCCTCATCAATATTCAAGAAAGGAAGAGAAGACACACGAGCAGCTAGTAATCGAGAGAGAAGAATGAGAAACAAAAGGGAAACACTGCAGCCCGTTTGTGTTGTTTGCGTAACGGGTCATCTCTTTAATCCGATTCCACGACCTCTCCGCAAACGGCCATCTTTAATTACGACCACTTTAAGTCACCACCAAGATACCTAAAACGTCAACCCCCGCGTTTGAAGCAGGAACTTCACAAATAGAGGACGAGGGGCGTGCTCCGACCCCTAACGAGAAGATTAAAGGAGCGACAGGCTAATGTTCGGTCGATCGTGCTGTCACGCGGACCAGATCGCTTTTGAAACGTGAATTGGTTTCCCTGTAATCATTTAATCACGATCATTCAGGAAAGAACAACTCTCGAATCTTTCACGCATTTTGTAATCACCATTGAACCATGACTGTCATTCTTCAGGTATTTTGAAACATAAAAACAGCAATTTTGTGTATAGTTAGATCTAAGTCACCTGTGAGGGTCGTTTTTTTACCGATGAGGGTCAATTTTTTACTGATTCATACGTGTCTTTAGTGGGTTACGATTTATATGTATAGTTAATGTATGACAAAAATGAAGAATTTTTAATATATTGGATAAATAAATTTTTTAGAAGTTTAAAGTTGAAGTTACCGTTGAAACGTACACAAACATTTAAATATTTTTTGTGTAGGAAGAAGTTTGCTGGTAGATGATCAAGTATGATTTGCAATCCTAGGGTGTCTTCACCGTTTCAGTATAAGTATGGATCGTTATATTTATGTCTATATTGTTAAATGAAGTATTATAAGTATCTGTCTAAGATAGACATGCGCATAATCGTTCATCTGACCACAAACAGTGTTCGTCACCGTGTCAATTCACACCCTTGATCCGAACAACGTCCAAAACTTGAATATTCAAATAACCTCGATGATAAAACAAACCAGAGTTGATTTTATCCGCAGTGCATCCTGTACAAACGATCGTGAAGCCTTTTCGGTCCTCGAGACTTAACCAGGGTAAAAAAGAGCCGTCGATTACGGCGAGCCATTATTTAGCAGGGCGGTCTGGCAACCCTTCTCTGTGTTGCGCCAAGAGAAGCCTAAAACCGGGGGAAGGGTAAGAAAGTGGGTAAAAAGAAAAGAGGGACAGCCAGTTGGTATTTTTAAGCAACCCCTAACGAGCGGGCTGGCTTACTTATTATTGGCTCTCGAGGCGTCTCGCGAGAAATCTTCACCAAACACCGCCTCTTATCTTCTTCCTCTTTTTTTTTTTACTCGTCTCTTTTTATCTCTGTCCGCTCGCGCTTTCTATCTTTCGCTGAGAAACTCCGCGCTTTCCGGCCGCGATGATGGAAATTCGAGCGTAATTTATTTGCAATTTTATCGCGTGCCGGAACAGTACGCGCGACTGGAGTTCAATTTTCCGCGGGTTATCCGGCCCCGGAACGATGAATCTTTCGATACGGGGGCGGAACTCGTTAGTTCGCGAGACCTCCGCGACAGATGATCGCGGATGCGCCTTTTAATGCGTCCGATGTCCGGCAAAAGGGCGCAATTTATGGCGTGCAATGCCCTTCGTATTTTGCATGCTCGATTTTATCAACCTTCAAACTTGCAGGTTTTACCTTCGAAATTAGAGCTTCAGTCTGGGAAGCGATGAATTTAGGGATGTTATGAATTGGGGATTGATGAAGTTAAGGAATATTTGACTTTGGGGAAGATAGAGGATATTGAGATACTTGGAGATTCGGCAATTTAAAGATCGGGGTCTGCAAAACTGTGAAAGATGCAGATTTACATATTGAATTTCGAAGGTTGATTACGAGTGAATGAAACATTGAAGCTTAAGGGTTAAGGAAATTTGAAACGTGTCAAATCTGCCGATCACTCGAAAATTGAACAGTTGACAGAAATCGGTAAATTCAGCAACAGGAAATTAAGATTGAAAATTGTGATAATTTACAAACGTAGATGTATAAATATGAGAATGTAAAAGACAGGAGCAAATGAAATTGAAGTGATCCCCGACAATTCCCAAAATGAAACGAGAATAGAGCGACGTAATTTCTCAAAGAGCATAGAAATATTTGTGCACATACGCGGTGGGGAGCTGCGGAAAGGGTGAGCGGCGTTTATGGGGTTGGCTATAGCAGTAAAGCGCACGATTTGATGGGAGCCAATACATTTGAGCTTATCACCTTATCGCCAATGGGTATACCCAGCTAGTAGCATCCCACGGCAGGGGGTTGGCCGCCATAAAATATAGAATGAACCCCCTGTCAGGTCGGGGACTGGCTACCCAGCCGCACCGTGCAGAGAATCATCCCCCTACGAGTCCCATTCTCGTCGTACACACACGCAAACCCCGTCAATCGATCTCGATGATACGCCCACCCACCCACAATCGTGTACAAATAGTTTTTCCATGCATAAATTTATATTTACGCGAGCGGCTGCGCGCGTAATCGAAGCGAATTTAAAAGCGCGTACGAGCAGAGTGCTCGTTTAATAACCGGCCAAATTGTCGCGATAGCGGTGAACGCACGGGAATTGTTTAATCGATTCGAGATATTTATGAGCGTGCTTTTATGACGTTTCGTATCGCATCTTCTCCTTTAGGACGGAAAATAAATGAATAAGTGGTTAGAGGTGGCAAGCTAGAGGAAAATAAACTGTCTAAGGGAAGTTAAACGTTGCACCGTGCAACTCTGGTGCATAGAATAATAAAATTATAACAAAGTTCTTGTATTTTACAATATTATATGTATATTTTCACTTGATATATTTTAATATCGTCTCATTTTTTATTGTTATTCTTACTGGTATTATTATAAAAAATTTCGAGATTTATTTTTTTTTATATTGAACAGAGTCATGCAACAGAGATACCTAGAATTAATATTAATTATATAACTAATGCAATATAATTATAGGATAAGATTGCGTTATACACGTTGAAAGGGAACAGCAATAAAACAATGTTAACAAAAAGCAAAGAGAATATAGATCACGCGTTACGCTCCTCAATTAGTGTCACGACACAGGAACGGTGGAAAAGTGTTTTAAAAATTTCAAACTGCATCGCGTTCATCTTTCTCGCGTATCGTATCGGTACGAGCCCCTAACTCACGAACACCTTTCCACGTACACACGCGTAAACGTACAGGTAGGGGATGGATGAACGGGTGTGACGAGGCATTTAACACGCAGTCCAGCAGATGGCTGCTAGTGGAGGGTGGTTCCCCGTCGCCGCTTGCAATCGGCCGCAAATATAAATATTTAACGCGGTTATATACGGGCGCGAATAAAATTCGCTTAATTTATTACTTGACGGCTGGCAAATTGTAAAATGCTGATTGCTCGTTTCTCCCGTTTCGTTTCGCGCTTCTCTTTCTCGACTTCCGTTCTTCGGCGAAGAGGAGGACCAAATGAGAATTGGTAAGTAGACGACAGTGGCGTAACTATGGTTTTTATTTAGCTTTTGTGGTGGTGATGAAATTCTGTACTGGGGATAATAAAATGTAGGATTTGGTCATTTGGAAATTTTAGATTTCAGGGGGTTGGAAATTTGGGAATTTTGGCTTGGAGGAATTTGGAAATTTGAGAATTTTGGTTACAGGGATTTGAAAATTTGAAAACCAATCCCTCGAAAGATAGAGAGGCATTTTGATCCTTAGCTAGTTACGGCAGTGCGCGCTGTTAATCTCTAGGGTCGAGTTTCGTCGAGTACTAGGTTGGAGCGGGTAAAAAGGTGCCTTTACCGAGAAGAATGAAGAATTGCATTAGCCTGGATTAAATCAAGAAAAAGCGTCCAGGAAGTAAGGAAGAGAAACGGGAGTACGGGTTATCGCGAGCTACAAAAAGCTCCCTCCTTGACTATCTCTCTCTCGCTTTTCAAGAAACTGGCGAAAAACATGGGTGAAACGCGCGGTTTTTGAAATCTACATCGGAAGACCAACATTTCACGCGACTCCTCGGTAAAAAAGCGAGGAGAAGATGGAAGCAGAGGTTGGTTCTCTGGTTGAATTTCGAAACGCGGACAAACTTCAACGAACGCGTCTGCAGTTCAAATGTTTTCGCTACTATTGACAGGCTGATGTATGGGAAAAATGGGAATCCGTACAAGTTCGTCCGCTATTTGCACGACGGGCAAATATTTCATTTCTGTCCGGGAGACTCGTGGTAATGCATTAGCGGAAAAAGAAGGTGTCGACGATGACGTCGCGAGATAAAGCTTCGTTATTCCTGTTGGCCAGATAACAAAAGGAATTACTGATCGATTCTTAATTAAACCCACGATGTCAACGATTCGTTCGTGTGCGAGACATGTCTCCATAAAAAACTGGAACTCATTGTTCAACGTGAACGTACAATGTTCATGATATAATTATATTATAGTAGATATAATTTGTCGAGCATTTTTACCGTTGTTTAAAATATTTATTTGTATATGACTTGTATTTGAAGTTCATTACCTCTGGGAATTGATTCATAGAATTTTTTATTTAAACAAACTAATTTGTAATTATATTTAGTTTCCTTATAAATATTACTTTTATCGATGTGTTAAAGTGTTTGTTATGTAACAGGAGGGAGGAAGAATTTTTTTCTATTGAACATGCATTATAGTAGCATGTCTGAGTTCAACTTAACAAGCTTAAATCAAACGTATCGTTCAGAGGGTCAACCCTATGGTACTTAAGAGTTGAACGAACAAGTGATTTTTAATAGTGTGATTTAAAGAAAGATATTAAATTGAATCTTCCTTCATAAGGTTTACATACATTTTTAGGAGGGTAGAAAGTACACCAATGTTTCCCTCGAGTTTTCGGAACATCGTCAAACGGGCCCATAGAGTCCATCGTCCATGAAATTCGAGCCTAGCATCTAAGACTATCCACAGAGGGTTGTCCGTGGATGAAAATGGAGGAAAAGCTGAAAGTCTCGTTGTGGTTGATTGACGAGGCGTCGAGTGGTTCTGGTGTTTACACGTCCTTGGGGGTAGACAAGGTATCATAGTCTGAAAGCCACCCGGCACTCATCTAACCCCCTTCGCGTTTCTATACCTATCGGAAAAAATAACACGCGTCCCGGTGTTTCCTTGCAAGCTAGATATCCAGTTACGCGAGAGGTCTCCGAGATATTGTTTTAAAGCGGAAATCTGTCCCTAGCGAGCTGTAAATTGAAAGAAGTTCGCTCGTCATCCTACCACCCCCGACAGTTTCGCACCCGTTGGAAGTAAAGTGAAAAAAATCGACGGAGCGAGTTTATGGTAAGTGCCTGTTTGGATTTTTCCATCTTACGGGAATTTATTCATCGTGGAACACGAGATTAAAGATCGAAATATTTTGGGGTGCATTTTACAAGTTTTATTTTCAATTTATGGATTGTAGGATTCAGGGTATAATACTTCATTTTTCAATTTCATCTTTTACTCCTGTGATATATTGTCTCAAATTTTCCCGTAAATAATTTAACTAAATTTGCAGCGTCGATCGCATATGATCACTTGATGCTTAAGAAACCTCCCTTGTTAGTAACATAAGAATACATAAGTAACAAAGAATAAATAGTATACAATAACGTGTTAATTTATATTTAAATAATTTGGTACACTGTCAGCATTCCCAAGGTATAAAATGTGGTAACGGGTAGATTATCACAACTGGCCTCAACGATTCCGACAATTATTTCAGTTCTACGGAGAGAATGAATTTCTGCGGCCTCCGTGCAGAACTGTCGTCGACGATTCATTCTACTTTAATCCAGTGATGCATGCTCCTAATGCATCCGGAGTGTGCGAAACGTAGGTGGTTGGCGTATATTGTTGGCCGTTGTTGCGTGAACGGTGCGGCTTTCGTCGAAATGGCCGGGGCCGGATTCCATCTTGGCAAGGCTGACCTCGCGCAGCCCACAGAGACACACACGGTCGCGTTTCAATCCACGTGGGAATTTCGCGTGCCTTGTGAACTCGCGTTTACGCCCGTGTCGGCGTGGCACGTACGTCAAACGTCTCTCGTATTCGTGAAAACCTCAGGGAAATCTTCCGCGTCGCAGGACATGGGAGTCCCATTTATCTTTCCTCGAACTCGCTCCTACGGGCCGCCGATTATTCTCAGGTAAATCGACCTCGTTCCGGACCACCCTCGTCATCCTCCATTTCCATTTCAAAAGCGTTCCGCCCTTTTTTTGCGCCCGAATACCGGATCACCTTGAGGGCTCATTATTACGCGAAAATTTTTTACTCCAACGCACCTCGATCGTCCATCATTATGTTCCCCCTGGGTTTTAATACTCTTTGGAAATTATCTTCAAGTGTACTCTTCACGATCCTGAAATTTCTAACATTACAATTCTAGTCAAAATATTTTTTTGTATACATGTCGTTTAATTAGTACAGACAGTAAGGGGGTGGTTCTTTGCGAAGGAACAAGACTGATGTCCGATAAAATTTGTTCACGACTTCGTTTTTTTTTCAAATTCAATTTGAACATCTACGATATTCGTTAGAAAATTTGTCCACAGCAAAATGAAAATTTTAATACTTTAACAATTCAGTAATCAGTGAATGATATAAATGAACAGATGTAATTACTAACATCGTTAAAGTTCATCAACGTGTATTGAAATATATTAAATCCGTTAATGAATATTCTTCGTAATATTTTACCTTATTACTTACAATTGGATGTTTAATTTATAATTCTTGTATATTAATGTATTGAACATACCTTTCATGAAACACAATATATACATATGTATATGTATATGTTTCTTGTTATACATATACACAAACGTATGTCACTTACATGTTTCTAAAGACATAGAAGGAATGAATGTGCGGTTAATGGTAGATACAATGCGGAGTGCGAGAAAGGGTTAAAGATAAAGGCACCCTAACCCTTCAATCTTAATACTGTGTACGATACTTGTTCCATCCCCCGTAGCTGCAAACGCAAGCATAATCCCGGTTTCATTTTCCCGCAGAAAGGGTTCTTAAATAGAAGAAATATTCCAACGATGCTGGAATCTCTTCTTAGCAACGTACCCTTGCATCGAGAAAAGAAAGACAACGGAACGGAAAAAGTAAGAAAGCCGATATTCCAGTCTACACCGAGACGAATTGCTCTTTTATTTCGCCGTAATAGAGAATCAAGGAGCTCGTCGATTATCCATTATTCTCCGAGGAACCCGACCTTTGTCCCCTCGCGGGACAAAGTGACTTTAAAAAACTTCCGCGTCTCGTTCGCAACTTCGTAATGTCTCCCTGGGAAGCGACGTAGCAAGAGGAAAAAGCGAAATGGCGGAAGAAGAAGATCCAATTCTTTACGCTTCATTTTTAACGCTGGATGTTTTCAAATTCCCCCGTTAATTCCATCGTTTCACCTATTTCTGCGCCTTTTAATTATTCCAAAAATGTGAATTTTGCATGAAACGGTAAAAGAAGGCTCGAAGAAAGCACTGACGTAAACGATGGAAGTCGTTTCGCAGTTTTTAATGAACCGAGGATGAAATTGATGCGAGAAGTTATTTAGGTCGGTATTTCTCATACTTTAATAAGCTAAAAATACGAATATTTCACAAGCTTGAAATTCCAAAGTACACAAGTACCAAAGTTCTACAGTTTTAAAGTCCCTGAATTCCAAGCTCTTAATGTCCAAAGTCACAATGTCCTAACCTCTTAACGTCACAAAGTCTGAACGTCCTAACTTCTCAACGTCTCAGAGTCCCAACGTCCTAACCTCTCAACGTTCCAAAGTCTCAACGTTCCAAAGTCCCATCGTTCTAACCTCTCAACGTCCTAACCTCTTAACGTCCCAAAATCCAAACGTCCAAAGTTCCAAAGTCTTAAAATCTGAAAGTTCCCTACTCTCAAAATCCCGCGATTAAAAAATTCCAAAATCCAAAGAATCAACTCCTCAAAATCTCAGAATCCCAAACTCCCAAGACACCGTGCCCAAAAAATCGCAGAATTTCAAGCTCCCAGAGACTCCCGAGAACTTCCAAGTCCCAGAGACGTAAGATTTACCCTGAAAACCCATCCATCAGTGGGTCAGGCGCCACAGTCTGTATATCGGTGGTTCACGTCGCGGACGATCCACGTCCATTTGTTATAACCGCGCATAGAAACGGATAGGACTGTAAAGAGAAGGGAAAAAGCAGGGAAAAGGAACGAAAAGACGAGACAGGCATTTCTCGAGGTTCATAACGAAGCTTTGTTTTGCGAGCGGCTTTAATGGCTCGAGCCAGGTCGCTGAAAAGTCACGCTGAAACTCGTGACTCCGCATCTTTTCGTCCCATCTTCCTTTTCTCCGTTGGTTTTCCATCTTTTTCCGTGTCGGCCGTTCCGCATTATTTTCCGTTTCCTTTCATCCCTCTGATCGTCCGTTCCCCAGGGTGAGGGGACCACCTCTTTTTCCTCGCGTCCGTACCAGTTTCACTGGATTTCCTTCCTGCCACGAATTTTCCACGGTCTGTCGGAGGGAAAATAAGGGCACGGGGATGGATCTGCGGACGAATCGAATCGACTACGCCCCCTTTTGCGACGGGGATCGAACGTCGCCGGAATAGGCTTCGGATAATTGAAATTCAGGAGTCTGTCGTCGATGGACTTTCGGTTGCATCGTCCGACCTGAAACTGAGCGGAAAATAAATTTTTACTCTGAGTTTCGGGAAAATAGAGGTGGAAGGTGACTTGAGGTTATCCGAGAGATATAATCACGTTAGACAAACTCAGGTAAAATATTTCTATTTAATCTGAATTCATTGTTTGTGGCACTATAAAGTCTACTTCTTATTCGACTGTTGACTACTTGACCTCGATACTAAAATAACCACAATTGTAAATAAATTTGCAGAAGATGAAAAATGTGACTTAAGCTGTCCTACATAATCTTGAGAATATGCACTTCAAGAGCAATTAACTTGAAACGTACTAAAAATTAAATAAGTTCCTGCAATTGAAAGATTTACAACTTCGGTCACCGGTCGGTGCAGGACAATCGAGTGGATGGCTCGATACTCGAAACGTACTTCTTTATTTAACCATACTGTTTCATAGAAGGATCAGGGCGCCTAAGGGACTCGTAAATTCCGTGAAGACGAAATCCGTGAAACGGTGACGGGCGTCGAAGCGGAATGGCCCGTAAAAAACTTTTAGGAGCGAAGTGGCCCAGACGAGTACCAACAGAGTCCGATCACGTAGACTCATCTTGGTCATAAAACAAACACCCGCGCTACCTTACAGTTTTCTACAACCTATCTCGGCCGAATGTACGGCTGCATACCGTTGCAAACAACGACCCACGTACGGTGTTTCTACCTTAACAACGGGACGGGATAAAGTGGCAATATGCTGCTGCTCGTACGCGTTCCGTTTCTTTAAATATGGACACTTCCCTTTTTGCTAACAATATCTACGATGAAATCGTTGGACATCGGATGAAATTACCTGTTCTTCGCGCTTGAAACTGGATGTTATATCTCTGACTGTTTTATGTATTAATAAAGTGTATTGTTGTTCTTTATTGCTTTCTTGTTTGCACTGTATTGTTAAATATTGTTACGATGAGAAGCTGAAATAGAATCTACATATTCTTGTTCTAAATAAGCTTTGTATTTGTAGTTTGAGCAAGAATAATATAATTCAAGCTAACATAACCTAACATATCCTAAATAACCTAATGTAACCTGAAACCTAACCTAATCTAATAGATGTGACTTCTAAAATCTAACCTACCCTGATAGATTTTAATCTGTCCTTCTACAAACTTAACCTACTACATAACCGTATTCAAATCTAATTATTCCTGTTTCAAATTAGAATATAAAAACTAGAATATCAGGAATTGTATCAGATTCTGTAAAGTTTAAATATATTTCGCAAAGTCCCAAAACCGAAATTCAAACATTTCCTACATAATATAATGGTTGTAATAATACTAGTAACAGCGTCCTCGTGCAAAAAAACAACCTAGCGAGTACAGGAGATAAGGGAAGAAACGGTTGCTGATTGTACGAGCCGTGCAAAAAGAATATTCGTTTGTTGGAAACGTTCCTTTGAGAAGCCGCAGAAAAAGAGCAAACAAGGTAGCAATATTTCGTAGCTTCTACCCGTTTCTGGTGACTTTATTACGAGCTGACGCGCAACAAAGTGCAGCAGCTCTCTTCCCGTAGACTCGTTCATTTCTGTTCATAATGTGTCTAATGTGGCTACGGTCCGAGCTGTTTTCGGTGAAAGGCTTTTGTTCTCTGTTCGCGTGTACTTCAACGCCACGAGCATTGTAACACCTAACTACACCGTGCTCTGGTAATAACAGAAACTCGGACACGTACACGTGCATACAGCGTTATGAAATGAAAATATTTTTCGTCTCGCGAACGATTCTCGAATGAGTCGTAAAATAAAAATGCGAAATGTTGTACCGTCGGTATATAGGCAAATAAGCGGAACGATGATATTTATCGGGCGTTTCTTTCCAGAGCGGCGAACAAATTTCGAGCGTATCGAGATCGCGACGCGACGCTCATAACTTTTCACGGCGCATAAAGCTGAAACATAAACCCGAACTCCGCGAGAATTTAATCAACGTCGCTGTGTGAAATATTGCCGACGACGGGTTATTACTATTAGCCGAAGAGAGCCGGCTGTTCCACCTACGGGCTAATGTATTTACGAAGCTGCACGAAACGATAAAACGACCTTCTGTCTTGACGGGACGTTAAACTTCTTGCTCCTACGAAAATCAAAGGACAACGAGCACCATATTTTCTGCGAGTGTCTGACAAATGCTTTATAGTTTGTACGATTCGAAAATCATCCGAAGATGCAAAGAACGTAACATAGGACTGCTTTGAAAGAAACCCCGTCACAGGTAGAAGTGGACGTGGGTAGTCAGACAGATTAAACTGCAGACCGAGGACATTTCTAAGGACGTAGACATTTTTCAAATTTAACCTCTCAGTTTGTCAAGTTGCTTCCACTTTTTTAATTATTCCATTATATTCAGAACGTTGATCGCCGTGAAATGTTCACATTTAAAGATATTGTTACGGATGTTAAGTTGCATATTGAAGTGGATTAGGTGACAGTATGATAGGTTGGCTTAGGTGAAATTAGATCAAGTCAGGCCACTAAGTTAGGTTACACAAGATTACGTTAGGTCAGGCTGTTTGGTTAGATCAAGTTAAGTTACATCAGGATACGTTAGGCAAGACAAATTCATACCAGGGTAGGTTACCTTTTAAATTCGTTTATGCAGAGAGCAGCAGTATCACTTATGTCACAGCGATTTAATATATGTATAAGTATTATATCCCCAGCATCACAACGCATCATCCCGCGTTACATCACCGTCGCTTAAGCCTAAAAGCTCCAAGTACGGTTCGCGAAACCATTAAAATCCGGAGTAAGAAGACGGAACAAAGTAGCAAAGTCTCGGTTGATCCAGCGTTATCTGTGCCTTAAAACATAATCAAAGAGGGATTAGTAGCGGCAGCGGGTAAGAAAAATGACCAAAGGCCAGAGTCTGGTGGCGTGACACGGGAGCGACTTATCTGGCGGGCAAGGAGACGAAATATGGGTCTCGCGGCCATGGGGGTAGAAAGATAGTGGTAAGGGGCGGTTGTAACGCGGAGGACAACGGAGCTATATATACGCGTACACGAGAAGCCGGGTGCATAAATCCCCCACTCGAGCCGGGGGCAAAAGTGGAGAGCAAGACGGACGAGGAGCGGTGTTAAAGGGAGTCGTATAAACCGCGAGGCCCGACACAGATACTTTGGTATTTAAATGTTAGGACGTCCCCGTGCAGGGCGTAAATGAAGTCGAAAGAGGAAAGGAGACGGTGGAAGGAAGCGGGAAGGACAAAGGGGTGTAGTCGACTGGCCGATGGAAGAGGGTTGAATTCGGGGAAGAAGAGAAACTGTGGAATGGCGGCAGTGGTGATTTAGGCGAAACAACGGAACTCGTGGAGACAATGGCCTCGAAGAGACGAAGGGAGAACCTTACCGCTCGCTGTTCCCGTTCTTCCTTCCTGCCCACCCTCGACACACACCATCGCCCCAACCACCCCAAAACCTTGTCACTATATGAGAGTGCCCGGCTGCTTAACTCTAAGACGAATGACAGTAGAAACAAGCTTCTGCGCGTCACGCACGGCGAACCACCACCCTCTTTCTCGACGTCTTATTTGCAAACCGATTTCAACCTGCACCGTTGCAGAGGGCACAAGTTATATCGCGAGTATACATCAACCCTACGACTACGACGCCGGCAAACGTCCCGGAAGGTGATGCATTGTCTGCGCTACTTTTTCGGGTCAAACAGACACTGCCTCCGAACGTGATTCAGAAATTTTCAACGGGATGAGGAGACAATGTACACGCCGACGATTTTGCTCGGGAGATTTACTTCCTTCCGCTCTGTTCGCTTTTATTTCGCTTAACTTCACTGCCACACGAAATGTAAAATCCTTTCGGTTCATCATTTTCCTTTCGATAAACTTAATAGATTATTCAATATCTACTTATTTCACAAGCTTTTATATATTTATTTATGTAAAAATTCATACGTCCAGAGACGTTCTGCGTCACGAACGAATGTGGATGATGGACACTGTGTGACTCTTATTTTGTACTGAATTCTGTACTCATATATGTATATAATAACAATCGTACATACTATACGCGATGTCCAGGGTATCTTTTATCTTGACCACCCAGTAATTTTCATATAGCTCTTAAACGCATTTCGACGTCAAACTCGATTTCCTCGATGTATAAAAATGTCACTAGCACGTGGTTCTAAGTGGCTCGTACAGTGTTCTCCATTCAGAATAACCCGGTGAATACGCAAACGAAGTTTACGAAACCGCTCTGTGCACGCATAACGAGATTCGACCATAAAAGGTGTCATCGATACGCGGCAATGGCGTCCGTTTCAATATTCATTGCGGTATAGTGTCGAAGTAGAGAGAATGGTATCCGCGTCGCGTAGAATTTTATAGTTCGGCCAACAACATTATCGAGGCTCGAATCAAACCACAATTCACGTGGCCATGTATTCGCCGCGCATTTCTCGAAACGAACAATTGTTTGGACGCGTGATTATTTACGGTCGGTCCATGAAACACGCATACTTATTGACCGCGATCATTTGTCCAACTGATTGGCCAAATTGAAGCGGCCGAAAATTCGGCTACATTTTTCGAACGAGACCCCCTAGAACGCTATGAAAAAGCGGAGAAATTGCGTAGGCAACGCGAGACTTTGTAAACATCGCTTATACAGCCTCGGGATACCTGTTTGCTTTCAATCTGCGGTTATTGTGAGCCTCTACGCTGCCACCAGGAGAACACGACTCGTCGAGATGATCGAGTGCATTTTGCATCGTTGCGGTTGACGTAACGCGTTGCAGATTTTGCGTCTCGCTGACTGACGGTTGTTCTCTTTTTGTCCTTTGATGGATACGGCACCTTCGGACGTGTGACTGATGGCGATAATGATTTTAACGAGGAACGTCAACGTTTTCGAGGTAAATCTATTCTACCGTCGTTGCCCGCCGTTGAGTAATGATACGTGTGAGCGATTACATTTTTTACATTTTACGTTCATATATCTTAAAATTTCTGAGGAATTTTGATTTTGACATTACATGCTTCTAATCTAATTGTAGAGCTCTCACATTTGTAGATTACTAAACTTTTATATCTTTAAATTTATAAATTGTTAAATATCAAAGTTCTCACATTTTCCTATCTTTAAATATTTACATCCACAAATCTGTAGACTTCGAACTATCTAAACTACTAAATTGTAATATCTAGATTTTCTTAAATCTACAAAATCTTCGTACAAATTCCATAAACTTAATTCCTAAATCCAAAGTTGGAGTTCAGAATTAGGTGTCTAGATCCATAAAGTTCAGACACCCAATTCTCTAGGTCCTCAATCTTCTAGACCTCCAAGTTTCCTAATTTCAAGTTCTCCACCCTAACAATTCTTAGAAATCAATGAGAAAGCCATTTCTTTAGTTCTCTAGACCAGATTTAGTCTTAACTTTAGCTAGTAGCACTTCCTTATTATCCACTTTTCTGTAAAAAGAGATTTCACAATTTCCTTAAATTTGAGCGAAATTTGAATAAAGGGTCCCTCGAATAGAATTGAATAATATGGATCTTGAGAAATCTGTGAAAGTATATCAAGATTGAAAATGGACAAACGTCAACGAACGCGCAAGGGTAACCCGCATAAAATAATTTGAGATATTACTGAGTTGGAGAAGTGAAATAAAATGATATGCCGTTCGCACGGAAAATTGCTTTCAATCAAATATCGTGTTTCAAGAGATCAATACACTCGTGTCGAGTATATTCGCTGTCAGAAACTGATAGCGGGGTCGGCGGAAAGTTCGACAGCGAGGCAGTTCGTGCATTTCATGGAATCGAATGCTCGGTTTGCAATGTAGCTGTTCGGCATCCGAGCTGGAAATCCACTGGGCTGAATTTCGCCACTAGCTGACTCCGAATTCATTGGCGGATTCGCTGACCTTAATTCAACGAGCTCACGGAGGCGAAGAATTTAATAAAGGCAAGTTGGTTCTTGCACCGTCTCGCGTCCCGCCAATTTTGTCACGCGAGATTCGTATAATTGCCTCGAAATGGCTGCAGTAACTGTTTCTTCTAATACATCTTTCCCCCGTTTTCCACCATCCACTACAAATACTTTCCTCCAATTATACCAAGCGAAATTCCCTCGATATTTCCATACTCTCCAATTTTCTCCTCGTTTTCGATTTTCTTCTTTCACCTCTATAAATTGGTTTATGTAGAAATTCATTTCATTTGTATAAATCAATTTTTGTATATTAAAAGTCACTTTATTTGTACAAATCTATTTTTCTCCGAGTCACTTTATTTCTATAAGACCATTTATTTGCGCAATTCACATGACAAGATCAATTTACATGGCAAGAAGAAACGAGAAACAGAACCTAACCTAACCATAAAACTTAAGTTTAGATTCTTTACCAATAAAATTGATAAACCTTGTCCCTGTAATTTTTAACAATTAAGGTTAACAATTTAAACTTAAAAGCTTGATGAGTAGCATCTGCGATAATATTAGAAAGATATGAACATGATGGAATAATTTCTGATTAGTTCAAGAGCAGTCAAGTTCTTGCAGGTTAAAAATGAGAGCAAGATAGGATCACGAGTCGTATTATGAACAGTCGGCAAGTGCATGAACGTTTAGGATTACGTTGGAAAATCCTGGTCAATTAAGCGAGACAAAAGGCAAGTGCATAATTCGTGAAGTTGAATAAGGGCAGTTTTGTTGGGCCGTCCGATGGTGCGAACGGTGCAACGCGCGTCCAATTTGGCGAGGTTAAATTTAATCCGGGCGTAGTTTTTAATGATTTATTCACCGAGAAATTGAAGCGACCCACCTTCCTCCGTCCGTGTCACCGTGTAATGGGCGAAAAATTCGAGCCCCGCTGAATGGAACACAGGCCATTAAAAGAGCCCCGTTTCTCGTTTGGCATACGCCAACTATCGGGAAAGACGGATTGCTCTATGGTATGCACGCTGTTCTACGGTTCTACATTTACTGATCCACACTTTTTCATATTTCCCTGTTTCGAAATTCACAACTTTTTAAATTGACAAAATAAACTTTCAAACTTCTGTATTTATGGATTTCGAAACTGTGGTGCTTCTAAGTTTTCTAAATTATCTAATGTCTAAACTGTTAAGTTTGTAACTTTCTAATCCGTAATAACAAATGTTGTATCAAACATCGAAACCTTATTATATTAAGGTTCAATGTTCTTCTCTATAGATACAATTTTACCTACATCATTAACCTATTCTAACCTATAATATCAAAACCTTACCATGTAACTACAATAGGTACAATTTTACCTACATCATTGAAGACAAAATATAAAAATCAAAATTGTACCATAGAAATTGAAATGTTAACAAATGAAATGTACGTTCACGAATCAATTAAAGTGCAGAAAGAGAGTAAAGGAAAATGGTGGCAGTATTTCGTGAATTCAGCTCGGTTTACGGATCGACGCGCCTGAATCTGTTTCACGTAGAAGGTGATGCTTGAAAAATAAAGAGGGTAGAATCGAAAGAGGAAGAGACCTTCTTTCGACGTGGTCTTGGTCTTTCAATAAAGAACTACGTGGGTGCACAAAAAGGTACTTCAATATCGGACGTCTATGAATATGGCTTCCTCGCGAGTACATACGTCGTAATACTCTTGTCAACAGTGTGAAATACCGTCACGTGAGCATGTACATGTTCTCCCGCGTACACGCGGACACACAGGCTGACTCTCTTCTCTTCATTTACCATAGTCACCCTCTTTTTTCCTACTTCCACCGTACGATTGATTTTCCGACGAGAAAGCAAGAAAAACGAGACGGGACATGATCGATTCTTGATTGCTCGACAACGATCTCGTTAGGAATACCGGATAGATATCCGATTGTTTTTCGAGGAATTATTCTTCGTAAAAAGACGAACTTTCTGTGCGAATTACAGAGGGGGTGAATTGCAAATATTTAAAAAATGGTTACAGTGTTCGATATTTTAAGCGAAAATTAATTCTGAGAAAAATGGAGACCCGTTGAATTAATTATATTGAAAATAAGCTTCTTTAATATACTTGCGTCAGGTTTATGAAAATTCTTTGAAATATTGCTTGAAGAAAAGAGGAGTTATTATTTATATTATGTAGATGGTTATAAAACATAATTGATTACAAGCACAATAGACTTCTTCCTTAGAAATGACGATATACAAGAAAAAGACTCGACCACTTCGGTAAAATATAATTACAACAAAATGTATCGTTTCTTTCTTAACCTTCAAACATTGTGAAGAGAATATAACTCTGATATAACCTACAGAGGTTATAATAACATTATCAAAAGAGGTTATAACTTTAATATAATTTAAAGAGGTTATGCTTCTAATATAATCTAAAGAAGTTATGACTCCAATACAATTTAAAGAGGTTATAACTCTAACATTATCAAAAGAGGTTATAACTCTAATATAATTTAAAGAGGTTATACTTCTAATACAATCTAAAGAGGTTATAACTCTAATTCAATCTAGAGGTTATAACTCTAACCTCCATTTCAACAGAGACTATATCACAAAAAGCGTAGATGGACCTAGACGGAAAAAATTGCATAGCCCAACGTCGAACGAACCGAAGTAAAATTTCGATCGAGGCATATCAGGACGTGTCGACCCGATGAAAAATCCTGGTTGCCGATATCGGAAGGAAAATAAATGAAGCGATGTTGGAATGCCGTTGTCGCGTGTGCTAATGCGAATTTGCGGGATGGCATCGCGAGCCATGAAGCATAGCTGCGCCGTGTCTGATTCGGGCAGGTTCGCATGCAGAAGTTGCCGAGCTGCCAGCAGGGACACACGGGGCTTTAACGGGAATCGCATCGGGTGCATCAGACGCGGCATGCTGGCGTAAACACATTGCCCCTATCGATCGGATCTCCCCCCGGAGTGCAAAGAGCGGTGTGAGAAATTACAGGTGATTGCATTCCGACCTCCCCTGATAACGCGATCCGGTCACAAGTCGCTGGACAAAGTGCGACAAGAAACGCGTCGCCATCGCGAGACTCCATCGAAAGAACGATAGCCTTTCGTTGGCTATCTACAAACGTTTTCGTTTCGAGCAATCTGTCAAAGCACTCTAGGAGAAGAATCTAGGATTTGGATAACGCGATACGTGTAGGAAAACTGTGTAAACTGTATATTAAAACTGGATGTCTAGATTGTGTGTAGATAGCTCGATTAATTTTAATAATCGGTTGTGTTAATAATTGATTTAATAACCCGGTTGCTGAACGTAAAGTCTACTACCAGTACACCCTGCTATAACAGCACATATTACCAGCACCAATTATTAACTAGTTAGCTCTCACCAGTTGCCATTTTTTATGACGGGACTCATCGGAAGCTAAGCGGTTAATGTACAATACCCGTTAATTGAATCAATAAAGAAGTACGAAATGTAGGAAAATGTTCAAACGCGATTTTCTGACATGACCTCAAAAATTAACTGACATAGCCTTTACAGAATGTTCGAATTTAATTTTTTCGAAAAAACACGATCAAAGACAGAACAATATTATCGAATATATTTTCTCGAAAACAATCTCTTAGATTGAAGAACAGGTGTTGAAGCTTGTATTTCTCCTAAAGAGCTCGCGTTTAATCCGAAATTAACCAGTCACTCCGCAAACGCGAAGCATAGAAAAGTAAATAAACGGCAACATGAAAATCGAGCAGCTAAATAAATTAATCCTTCACTCCGAGCAGATTGTTCTTTAATTCCGTGAAAATTTCTTCTGTCATAGAAAGAAGAACAAGCTCGCGATGGTAAATTAAGGAGCGGAGAAATTCGCGAGAGCGAATAATAGTTCGTCGAGTAGCGTTACGTAATTGCTTATTGTCGAGCAGACGGTAACGAGAACGTTTTCCCGCTGGAAACTTGTAAGATTTCTGTCGGATGGAAATACGGAAGTCCGTCGGATCGTTGCTGAACGAGCGGCCCCGTGTCAACGGATGTCGCCGAGGTTCTCCCGGTTTCCTTTTCGTTTCCTTTTTCAGCGAACGCGCTTCAACGCCTCGCAAATTGCCTCCCTCCTAAATCCGTCGTAATTGTTGCCGGGCGTGTTTCACGCGCGTTTTCGCGTCATTTCTATGCGAGCGGCCACGTTTAACGCGGAACGTGCGAACGATCGACGACCGGAACAAAAGAACGAACGAACAAACGCGGTCGTAACGAGCGGTTGCGAATCTCTCCGTGAAACGTTCTGGTTTTTGAAACGCGTTCGTCAAACTGGCCGGCTGCAATTTTGTTGAAACTTTCTGCGATAGAGCCGCGAGTTTTTGCGATGATGATATGAAGCTCGCTGAAATTGAATATTGACCGTTGCGCCGGAAATTGGCATGCATGGCACATTGTGGAGTCTTTGGAAATCGGATTCGGGAGGCGAAATTTCGAATGGTTGTCGAGGAACTCGAGTTATTTGTCGAATACGGTGAGTATGTATACTGCCCGTTCCTGATACCGATAATGCTATGACCTTTATTATCATACAAGGAGAATTATATTTAACTTTCAAGATAAAAACGACTTTTATCAAGATAAAGAATTAATGCGTATAATAATTTATGTTCCAACGTTCGCTCATTTATTTTTCAGCTTCGTTTTTAATTTCGAAATAAGTGTCCATTAGAGAAAGGAAAATAGAAATTTATCAAATAACGAGTCAGCTTTGCGAATTTAAAAATTCGGAGATTATTAATATCTAAAAATGTAGGAAGTTCTATAACTAACCTAACCTAACGTCAAAATTTTGAAGTACGAAAGTTAACAAGTGTGTCACAAGGATAACGCGGCCGATGCCAGAAACAAAGAGAAGGAAACAGACCCGGAAGCGCATTCGGCAGCGATAAGCCGAAGGCATTAGAGTCCATCAATCAGAAAGGATCGATAATCGAGAAGGATCCTCGGCATCTCCGAATGCAGCCGCACGAGGCAGAGATCTTATCGCGTTTGCAACTGTTTCAACCTGTTGCGGCAGCAGGAGGGCTTGAAAATTTGATCGAAAGGTAACCCGGTGTGTCCCCGAGGGCTGAATTCCTAAGTTCGGAAGCTTTTGTCCAGCTTGCGCCCACGATAAACCGTAACAACATACTCGTTTGCTGCCCAGTGTATCCCGTGTTCGACGCCATGAATATGCGCATATACACACGTAGGTACACGCGTGCAATCGCTGTACACGTACACGGGCTAAAATACACGGATAGCTGGCCGTTATTGGGAAACAGTTGCTACAACCGATGGACTACCGTACGAAATATACATATATCGAGGATGGTCACGATCCACCCTGGCCCCGATCTGTCACACAAATCACTCTCGTGTTCGCCTCGCGGCTATTCGTGTTCCCAGAACCCTTTAGACGCGTTCTATAATCTCGATCTTTGCCCTTTTGACATCGATCGATATCGTATTTGAAATACGAGGTCATTTATTGATAGAGTTGTAACGCAAATCTCGTTGGACTCTCCCTGGACTTTTTTTTCCCTTGTATTGGATTTTTGGGAATTTCAAGATTTGGAACATTGGAGATTACTTTTGGAACTTCGGAAGTTAGGTTTTGGAAGTTGTGGAAGGGACTTCGGGAAGTTTGGAGAATTCGTGAGACTTGGGAAACTTGGAGATTAGGTATATTGAGGATTTGGATAATTTGGAAGTTAGATATTTGATAAGTTGAGAATTTTGGATTTGAAGATTTGCGGATAGTGTCTTTGAGCAATTTAGAGATTTGGAACACTGGAGAAGGTACTTCGGGAACTTCAGAAGTTAGGTATCGGAAATTAGGGGTTGTGAAAGGGACTTGAGGAAGTTTGGGGAACTTGGAGAACTTAGAGATTAGGCAACTTGTGGATTTGGACAATTTGGAAGTTAAAGATTTTGTAAGTTGTGAACTTTGGATTTGGAGATTTGCAGATACTGTCTTTGGACAGTTTGGACAGTTGGAACAATTTGAACAATTTAGACAATTTCAATAACTTGGCTATTTGCGAAATTCGTGGATTCGAAGAGTTCGTGCAATTTGACAAACTTGAATATCTGCATCCGCGATCGAAAAACACGTATGACAAGTACACGTCTGTACCTATAAAACTATACTCTGATTCCAGCAGCGAACATCAGAAACAGCGGAGTAAGGTCGTAGACATAAGAAAAGCTTGCGATATCCGAAATGACCGACGAAATCGTGCATCGAATTGCCGGAAGATTAAAGGAAACGCGAGGAGATCCTGTTCGCTGTAGGAAACGAAAGAAAAGGATTTTTACGAGGCCGTTCGAATGGGTCGTTCGTCGGGCGGTGTTTTCTCGCGTTGAAATTGAAAAACGTAGGCGCACGGCTCGTGCCAGGTCGGCTGTTATGCTCAGCCAAACTGTTGACCCCGTAAATTGCAACGTTATTGCCTTTATGGAATCGAAAAGATCGGACAGGCCTGCCTAAGGTTGGCGTTGAACACCGTCGCCGTATATAGGCTCCTAATACAGAGCCACGGCGATAAAAATCGCGCAGTCTATGCGAAACACATTCCGGTGTGTGTCTCCGCGCGGAGCGTAACGTTTCGCGAAAGTGGCTATCAATTTGTTTCGTATTACAACCGCTCAAGAATATCGTCGTCGTCGTCGTGATAGCGTTTCCCCTTTCTTCCGGTCTCAGTCGGCGAAATTGGAAACCGTGTGCATCGGATGCTGCCAGAACCGCCCCATATAAAACTGATAAAGCCGTACTGTATATTCCAGCGTTACGAGCTTTTCATTCTGTTCGAATCCCTCATTGGGAACGTACCGGAATAAATAATCGCGCGAATAATTATGAAAATTAGAGATTTCAATAGGCGATCATTATCGTACTCCCGGGGTTATCATTGTAATCCAAGCGGACCGTATTTCTATCGCGGCTACAGCGCGGGGCGGACGGGGGTGCTTATTGAAACGTTAAAATTACGTCTGCAACGGTGCTTAATAAAATCGAACATTTAGTTATTATGTCGGCGGAACGACGTTACCGTTAATTTCCTGCATAAATATCGCTCCGAACTTTATTATCATTCCCGGCCCGATACCCGCGCAACGAATAGTTAATGCCCGAATCGTTCCGCAATTTTCGTTTTGCGCCTGAAATTATACGGAACTCGATTTATGAAGTTCCCTTCGTAACGAGATTATCATCATTCGTTACATTTTGCTTTTTGATGTTTTCATTCACGTTCAAATTTACGGAGTCAGACTACGTTCTTTCTGCGTTCTCTTAAATTCATGGGAAACGAATTAAAGAAGCTGAAGCTTTGAAGAATTAGGAAATAAACAGAAATGCACTTTAATGTGACCGGTACCGGAAATCGAGTGACACGAACGGAGAGGAAACGCAAAAGAAAGATGGCGGAAGAATGAAGCGGTTGACTCGGACCGAAGTCACCGGGCACAAAGAACGATGATGAATCGGAGCTTGATGACAATAAGAAACGACGATAAAGGAAGGGCAGAGTCTTTGATAGAAAGTCGTTGATATCGGCGAGAGAATCTATCGCTGGAAGAATGAGAGCGAGAAAAATAGAGATGGTTTTCTAGAGACGTTAAAAAGAACGCAATTCCAAGGTTCGTGAACTATGTTCGATCATGTCTTCTTGCGAAACTATTTTCTGACTGGCAGCTAACAAACTTCCTACTGTTAACATCTTCGTATCTACTATTAATATTCACCTTCTACTATTAATCTGTCTTGAACGTCCTACAGAAAACATAAAAAGATAAAACCACCCCGTAAGGAGTTCCACAGGAAGGATCGAGGAAGTCCAGAATAGAAGCAGATATTTAAGTTAACGCAAGAGATAATAAAAGCACCAGTTAGAAAATTTGTGAGCATTTTGGTGACACGATTCGGCCATAAAGGAGAAAAGACAGCGCCATAATAATCGCGAATTATACCGACGGAACAAAAATTCTGTTCCATCGGACACCTTGATGGAGCCGAAAAAAAAGTGTCGAGACGGGGTCGTGTAACGCGAGAATTTCGCAAAACAGGACGAAGCACCCGACGAAAACGTGTTTTCGTATCCGGACGAGACGAAACATGCGCGGCTGGCTGGAAAACCTCGACATGCCCTTAATAAATTCGTTTATCCAGCCCGTTCCATCCGGGACGACGCGTCGGCCTCTTACTTTCCACGATGGCACAGCATAAAGAGAGAAACGTTTCCATTTAAGCGGAGCTTTTCAATTATAAAGTGTTCCCCTTCCCAACAGGCTCGAGCACCACCGCCAGCCACGCTTCAATTCCCTCGTCTCCTTCGTTTTCCAGCATCGTCAGCCCCCTTTCCCCTTCCGAATGTCACTCTTTCCTCTCTAAAAGTACCTACCTTTTCACCTGATAGTAAATCGCGACGTTTTATGTCCTGACACTAAATGTCACCGCTTTGTCATCGCGAGAACTTCAACACGAGTTATCGTCACATTGCATTTCGCGTCGCAACCAGTTACGACATATTTATTCCTTTCGGGAATTCTGCGATTCGAGGGTTAAGGAGAGGTACACTGAGAGGTACACTTTCGGGAACTTCACAATTACGGGTTGTGAAATTCGAGGCTTTGGAAATTAGACTGTGGGTATTTGGGGTTGTACAGATTTGGAAAGTTGGGAACTCGAGGTCCTGGACAACTTGGGGTTCTGGAAATTTAGGAGTTACGACGTCTATATGTTTCGAGCTTTGAAGGTTTAGGAATTTGACAAATTTGAACATTTAGGTTTCCTGAAAGGATTAGGAGACTTGAAATGTTGAGATTTGGGTGTATAGACAATTAAGAATTTGATAAATTTGAACGAGGATTCATAGAAATTTAGAGATCAGTTCAACTCCTATAATCTTGCTACCCTTTGACCACTTTAAAACTACGGTCACAATAAACCATAAAAGAAACAGCACAACAAATCCAAAACCCAAGACTTCTGTCACAAGACATAATCTTCTCCATCTTTTCCCTTCATTTTGTTTTCATCTAGGGTCCTTTCAGTAACCACAACGTCGGGTCACTTTTCGTGAAACGTTTTCCCTTTATTCTTCAGGTTCACCAGGATGTTTCTCTTCTCGGCTAACTTTTATGTCGAAAGATGTCCGCAGCTCGTTACCGAGGACGTCACGACGATCTCGAGCGGAATTTCGAACGAAGGTCCGCAAACGACGTCACTTCCGCCCGAGATACTCGACGATGTCGAACGTGGAAGATTGTCGCGATGGATCGAGAAATCGTCTATGGCCTGGAAACAGTAGTCGCGTGCTTGGGTTACTTGGTTCGTTTCTTCAGGAGGAAACGATTCGATTATCGTCAGAAAACAGTGGTTCCTCTGACGTACGTCGAGGTTTTCGCCTCACGCGTTTTCTCCTTCTTCTTTCTCTTATTATTATTATTATTATTATTATTATTATTATTATATATTTTGTTATTAGGAATCTTGTTACATTTTACACACATCTCGTCACATAGGTATAGATATCTGCACATGTCTGTTAATTTACAAGTGTCTTATGTACACATACATACATGTATGTATACACATGTTCTGTTCTATAATGTATCATTTACTAATACACATAACACATGCGAAGTTTCTCCGAACGTTGACCTTGATATTGAAGGTTAAAATCCAAGGTACAATATCGTTGATAAGGTGTACGATGACCTCGATAAAATATTTCGAAGCAAAGAACTGTACGTTATCGCGTAAGAAAAGTCCGTTAAAATGGAGGTCGAGGGAAGGTTCTTGATCGATGAAGGAGGTAAGAGACGAGAGGAGCGCCGACTGTTGTCTAAGTAGTCGGAGAAAGATGGCGATAGGTCGATAGACTAGCGGTGTGGTCGAATGATTAGGTTAGCCGGTTCGGATGTAACTTCGTTAGTCGGCAAATGAACAGACAAAACCGAGCCAGGCGGTTCTTCGTTGCTCCCTCGACGTTGGTCCTCATCCCTCGTCTGCATATCCATCCTCGACAGCACTTTATCCCGATCAAAGACGAGGATGCTGCAGGCTCCCGTATCCTAGCCGTTCAATCAATTTCGCTTGATCGTTCCCGGTGTTTCTCGATCAAGATACCGACGATGAGAACGATGCCAGGCGATCGTGAATACTCCGGCGATAGTTGCCGGAGATGGGAAAACCCTCTTGGGAACCGTCCGCGTGGAGAAACGAACGATACGCATGATAAATAGCCCATCTCTGGTGTCGGTGGTAACCTGACGAGTGTCAATTTCGATACCGACGATCCCGTTAAATCCTTTCGACGTAAATACCCGATCAAACGACGGTTTAATCGAACATCGCGAGATCCGCAAGGATCTTTCCCTCCTTCCCTCGTATCGAGAGGTCATGATTCACCGTTCGACGTTTTCTGGACACTTAAAAGTATTAAAAAGGTCGGACATGTTTCAATAATTCACGGATTTTGAATACCGAGGGTGGTCTGCGAAGATGGAGTAGCTATGTAGGGAGAGGAAGTTTTGCGACATGGAGGGTGAGAGGATGACGATGAGAAGACGTGGCATTGATCGGCCACGCTCGACTATATGTAGATGCTCCCGTCTCTTCAACGTCCAATAGGTGTTCTCGAGTGTTGGCAACTGAAAAGAATACAAAGACAGCCTAAGATGCTCTATAATTGCAAAGACCTGCGATCATTTGGTTGGGCATATCCAACCTAACCTAACCTAGTATGTAGGTTAGGTTATCTAACACATCCTATGTAGGATATCTAACTACATCCTATGTGATATAACCACCCTCAAATTTTCAAACAGAAAATCCTTAAAAATAAGCTAATGAAAAGTTTCTTTTGATCGCCATATTTGTCGCGAGAAAGGAAAATTTGTCCTTGTATACACATCAAAGTGCTCTGAATGAAAAAATGGTGAGACTCAACGGTTAACGTTGTTGTTGTAAGTTGAAAAATTATTGAGGACATTTATAAAAATTTTTGTAACAAAAGCCCGCCAAAATTAAAAGACGAAATTGTTGTCATTACCGTCCGCCATTAGCATCGATCAGTTGGATCTCGACATCGAGTTTGCGTCTGGTTTTTCGTCATCGTGCAATTGTCTCGAAAGCAGTTTCCCGATGCGGGGCTATTTTTCTTTTCGCTTTTTGCCGCGTCGGCTATGAATACAAAAGGGGACATTACACGGAGGGAAAACAAGCGAGCGAAAAGGTCGCGGAGGTATTAGCCTGTTAAATGGAAAATTAATCGACATCGAGGAAGGAATGGAACGCGGCATTTCGCGCGAGCCATCGACAAATTGACCGTGTAATTTCTCGCCACGAGCAATTAGGGTAACATTGTGTCGCATTACGATCCTGAACCCCCCCAGGGAGTGGGTTACACGCTGCGCGAACCGCGTAACGACGGAACAGAATGCGTGTATGATTGAACGCAGCTTGACGTTGTTTGGATGCTAAATGAGAGGGAAAAAAAGAGAAGAGGCGGAAGAAAGAAAGGAACCGGAAGAAAGTGGCATGACGGGGATCCTTTGACGAAGCCTTTCCCTCCGCTTCCCTTAATTTGCTCTGAATAGCAGTTGATTGATCAAGATTGAGTAAGACGAAGTAATGTAATTACGTATCCCGGAGATCCCGATAGTCGTACACACCGACAGTTTATGGGACGAGTTTTCAGCAGTGTCTAAGCTGAACCACCGGATTCACGCTGAAAGGAAATCGGCGGACTAATTCCGTCGCGAATAGATAGCCTCTGACGAGAAATCGACGCGATGGAAAATGTATGCGAAATTGGAGAGGGATTAGGGCGATCGCGGTTCCCGTACTTTTCGAGTTTCCAACAGAAATTATAACTGACGGTGGAAACGATAGGGATATCGGTCGGGTTCGAGTAATTCGTAGGTTCATACCTTTCACGCTGTGGAGACTTTTGGAGGTAGAGAAATGTGGAAACTTTACAGTTGCAAATTTAGATTTACGTTTATAAATTTTGATTTTCTTAAATTTTAATATTTACAAATTCTTGAATCCCCAAATTGCAGTACCCCAATTTCCCAATTATAAAACTTCAAAAGCCTAATTTCCTACATTTCCAACTCCATATCACCAAATTTCCACCCCCTTCATTCCGAACCGCACAAATTCTCGAATTCCCACATTACAATATCCCCAGTTCACCAAAGTGAGAAACCACGCGAAAGATTCACGGCATAAAGCATAACAGCAATGTAATTTTACTTCCGTGGTTGCATGTTTGTTTGCATAACGTTCAGGATGGTCTAATTTCTGGCAAACTTGAAATGCATGGCGTGCATGCCTGCGCAGATTTTTTCCCCCCAAATAACAGGACGGACGAGAGAACGTGAAGTAGAAACAAAGTAGGCTAAGTGGGTTGTTCGTGACGAAAATTGGGTCAACATCTACTAATCTAAAATAAATATATGTTTTCTTCTATATGTATATCTAATGTCCTCTTCTGTTTTCAGCGGTGAATCCAACGGAAGACGAGCAGTAATGGCGGACGGATTATCACGAAGAACGACGGTCGTCCTGCAATCACTGGATGTTAACGCGTTCAGTGAATCCCGGGGGAATCGAATGTCTCAGGCTATGATTGTCCAAACGCAATTCTTGTCTAAACGATACGAAATCAAGAATTGTGTGGGGACATCAGCGCTCGAGGCGCGGCACAACTAGAACCCCTCGGTTTCACGAATCGAAGGATCACTCGAAGGTATTACATATATCTTAAATTCGTATGTACATAGATAAAACTTCTTGTATATAAACTACGATACAATCAATATGCTCCACATATTTTACGCTGTACGTTAACTGTGAAGTTTGAATTAAAATGTTTCTAATTCTGCATATGTGTACAATGTACATACATATGTATAGATATCTTTATGTGGTAGTCTGTAATAAAACTAAATTTACCCAATATAAAATTACTTTACTCTCTCTATATGTATAGAGAACAACACATAACAACATGACACATGACAACACACATATTGTATTACATGTGTACGTATACATATACGTGTGTTGTTACGCGTATGTACACGTGTATAAAAATTCTACATATATAGAGTATGTATACATGTACACATACGTATATATCTGTGTTGTTACGTGTATGTACACATATATAAAAATTTCATATAGTAAGCGTAACTACACATGTACACATACGTACACATGTGTGTTGTCATAATACGTAAGAAATATAACAAGATTTGTTATTTTAAGTATAAATATCAGTAGCACGAATCTAAACTAGACCATTTCTTCATTCGAAATGTATGTTGCGTTGTCGCAAACAGTGTTAGAACATAGAAACATCAGACAAACAGCTGTTGTTTTAAACTGCGACATTGTCACGGAACGCAAAGCTCGTTATACTTGTGCGTAGTGCTTGTACAACTCGAAAACAACGAACCCAAGAGAAAACTGTTCCTCTCTGGGTGTTAACGACCCAGCTAACTTACAAACACATTCGTAGGAGAATTACTTTTCCCCGAGGGGAAAGTTCCTTTACCTCGGAACTCCTTTATGCACGTACGTTATTGTTATCGTTATCCTTATTACCGTTGTAACGCGAAACCGATAGAAGCGAAAGCAGCCCCCCCGGTGAAACAACCCAAAGAAATCGTACTTTTTTCTGTGCTTACCCACGTCGCCAGGAACCTGTAACGACAACGTTGAAAAGCATGTAGGTACAATAAGAAATTACTGTGGGAAAAGGATTGACGAATGCAGAGAAACTGGGAGAAATTGCTTAATGAAATGGCTGAAAGGTAGAAACTTCTTTTGAAATGTATATATTATTGTATATATTGTTTTTTTTATTTGTAATGCTTATATTGAATTTAAAGAAGAGATTTAATTGTACGGTAATGTTTTGATTAAACATGTTAAGAACTGAACAGTTGACAATTGGATAAAGTAAATAAATTGCTGGTACTACCTATCCATGTCTTTGACACTTTAGGTCTACGTTAATTCACTGACTAAGTAAAAAATAATTGTATCATCTTTATGTGTTTATTTGAGAATGTTGACCTACTGCATTGTAGTCAATCAGAATTAGTTACTATAGCTTCAGACTCCGAATGTACATTGTTACCTGAGGTTCATGTGTCGCTGATCTTCTGGACAAATTATTGATATCTGTAGTAAATCTGACATCTATAGTACTAAAGTCCAAACTGTTAACGCTAACTATCAAAATCCCGAAGTCCTAAAATCCCCGAATACCTAAAATTTGAAAATCCCAAAGTCCTCAAACACCCAAAAATCCATAATTCTAAAGTCGAAAAATCCCAAAGTCCTGAAAACAAAAGATCCAAAACCTAAGTAACGCCACCTGAATAAATGAGATTAATCGAACTCCGTTAAACAAAATAATTAAATCGATTGGAAATAAATCACGAAAGAAGTAGAAGAAGAAGAAGAAGAACGTTTATATTACTGATGTATGAATTTGTACCTGGAAGTTGTACGTACACATCGGTAGTTACAGAGGGTTCGACAAATGGTGTCGTCAGCACCTCCCGTTTCCAACAGGAACGGAATCAGAACCCATTCTTTGGACGGTCCATTCTCTTCCCCTTTTTCGTGCGACTGGGGTGTAATGTTCGAGCGAGCAAAAAAAAAAAGGAAGCAAACGAAAAGATCCAGCGAGGATTCAATAGTCTAACCATACGAGCTTTCGGCTATAACAATGGGAGAGAAATTCTGTTGACCCGACCATAATTTTCCGAGGAAAAAAGGGACGGAAAAGAAGGAAGGAACAATGCTTGAAGGATGTGGTCGAACAATTGTCCACGGTGTTAACGCTAGACCCGATTTACCCTGGATTTCTTCTTTTTCGAAAACGTTTGCTGGATAAACAAAAACGTTTATAGCTCGTGTATTAGACCTGTATTATTTTGTAAGTAATTATTTTTACAACTTTAAAAATTCTCATTCCCAAATTTTTTTTTTGTCAAATCTATATTGTAGTTCTACATTTGTCAATTTTCAAACGTTCAAAATTTCAAATTTTCAAATGTCCAAATGTATATATTTGCAGATCAACAAATTTTCAAATGTTAGGATACTATAAATCTCTAAATCCTACAACTCACCATAGCCATATTGTGAAGTCACCATACCTCTACGACTACAGTTCCCTAAATTTCTAAATCTCTAAACCCCTAAATCCCCAATTCCCTGGTTTTCTAAATCTCTCAATTTGTAAATTCTTAAACCCCAAACCCAAAAATCCTCAATTCCCTAAACCCCCAAATCTCCGCATCCCTAAACCCCAAAATTCCAAAATCATCAAATCCCTAACCTCCAAATTTCAAATTCTACTTCGTAAATTTTCCACGTCTACAATGTCAAATTCCCGTACTACAAAGTTCCCTAGAGAAAGGTACTACTTGAAATATTCTCTGCAAAAGCCTGCAACGTTTGCAGCTTCCATTGACGTGGCCCTTTATATTCGCGCGTCCCAGGGATCGTAATAAACCGTAATAAATCCGGCGAGAAAATATGAAGACCGAATTCTTCTACATGTACAAAGGATCGTGCATTTCTTGAACGTGATATATTTTATGTACGACGTACTTTCGAGAGCCGGGTAATCTGTTGAACGAAACTAAGAGGATGAGGGAGCGATGCTTCCGCGAAAATAAGGCGAGGTAAGACTGCTAAAAGAGCGACTATGTATTATGTCTGAGAGGAACGGTGGATGGCTCCTCTGTTGGGGCTCGTGTAAACACACACACACACACATATATAGAAGAGTACACAGGAAATATATGCAAAGGTACACGTACGCCGACACGCAGTAAACGTAGCTGTGTGAGAACACGCGGGAATAAGTTTTACGTGCTAGTGGCTGACACAGATACACCGGATACATTATGCATCCCGGATTTTACGTGGTATAATGCACTTGTTATCTATGCATATAGCCGACTACACGGACCCCGGCCAAAACAGAAATGAGAAAGTCGTCGCTTCGTGGTACACACAATTCCGACCGGGAATTCTGAGAGTCTCGATTCTTTTAACGGGATTTGTGGTCGGCAACTTGAGAATTCTTTTATTCGGGGATTTCAGGACTTGGGAAAATTCTTAAAGGGTATTTTAGGGAATGTGATTTGGAAATATTAGGATTTGGAGAGATGGAAATTTCGGAGTGTCTGAATTCGAGAATTTTTCATTTGGAAATTCTGGGACTACGAACTGAAGGATTTGGGGGTATAGGAATTTTGGAATATAGGGATTAGGGGATATAGAAATACAGTGGTATAGGAATACGGTGATGCAGGGATTTCGGGATATATGGATTTGAGGACATAGGAATTCGGGGTTAGAGGGATTTAGGGATATAGGAATTCGAGATACAAGGGATTTGGAGACATAGGAGTACGGGGATACAGGCATTTGGGTATGTAGAGGGTCGATGATATAGAGATTCGGGAATATAGTAATTTGGGGATGTATAGTTTTGCAGATAATGGATTTGGACATATAGGAATTTGGGGATGTAGGGTTTTCGAGATATATAGATTTAGGATTATAGAGATTCAGGGATATAGGAATTCAGGGATGTAGAATTTGGTTACTTTGATATTATAGGATATAAAGATTTGGAGATTTAAGAATATGGGGATTCAAGGACTTGGCGACTTAGAGACCTGGAGATTTGGAAACTTGAAAACTTGGACATTCAAACATTTGAGAATTTGTAGTATCGAAATTTAATGATTTACTTTTTAACCTCAAGAGTCCACATATTTAAGAATATGCAAAAAATTAAAAAATATAGAAGTTTGTAAATTTGCAAAATAAATTCAAAGCTATAGAAATTTGTACATTTACAAATTTGAAATCTTGAAAATATCTATATGAATGGCAACATCCACTTCCGATTTCGGAATAAACAAAAAGTTTAGAACCATACATAGTACGACGAAACGCGATGTTTGATGTTTCTCGCAAGTTGTCCACTTAATCTTATCGTCCTCGCAAACGACCAATCCCTTGGTATATCAGTTACTTGGGAAACTGACAAGTTTCTCCATTCGAGCTAGTTATTCGTAAAGTTTAGTGTCTCGGTCACGAAGTTAACGAACCTGGTCCATGAACAACATATATTTCAGGATTAATATCGTACGCGGTTAACTGTTGGGAATCCTCTAAATCTCGAATGGTTTTGTGCACGGGGCATTAATCAGAGATGTAAAGGACTTCTGTACAGTTGCTAACAATACGTTGCCACTGTATCCGAAAGCATACCATGCTAATGAACCCGTTTAATTGCACTCGAGCTCAGCTTTCGATATTGCCAACTTTATTAATCGCCCATTTCGATCATTTCGCTACCACGATCATTCGACGCGGTCCATCATCGTTCATATTCTGTTTAAATCAAATTTTCTACTCGATCAAAATTTATTACTTCCGTAACGATAACAAACTGCCGGCTATTGTAGTTCAAATGTCTCATCGGATGAAGTCAGTGAAGACATTTAACCTAACCTACAATTTTCTGGACGTCACGGCATTATTCCTACAACCTGAAGACAACTGAAGAAATAGAATTTACAATTCACAAATAGTACAGTAAATTGGACCATTTTATCAATAATTTCTTGTTAATTGTAACCAATTTTTAACGAAATAAAAATATACAGTACAACGGTATAATAGAATGACCTAAATTTCAAGGTACACAAAAGCGTCGAATTTTGCCGGTATTTTCCAGGAAAGTAGGGAAACTGGTTGGATAAAAATGTAGCGTGAAATCGGGCGAAATCAGCGTATCAACGGTGAAAAACGCAAGATCAGGTAAGCAAACATTGGGTCGGGTGTCGAATATAATCGCGTGGAAAAGGAAAGAACGGTCGAAATATCGGAAGTGAGCTTTTCCAGTTCAACACGTACGTTACCGAGAAAGGGATGCTGGCTGTTCTCCATGGAATTTTAATCAGCATCAATTACTTGCAGGAGTGGCACGTCTTCCTTACGCGGCACTTTCCTTCAGACGCATCGACAGAATTCAATTTTACCCGCCCTTTCCACCGTCCCAATTTCTTATCATGCACCGAGACCTCTCTGCGCGCCGAGGAGCGCCGCCATTGCTACAAGAACGCCGTTTAATAGATAAGCACCGCTTTCCACTGAAATCCAGATCTCTACTCGAGATCTTTCTCCTACGTTTCTATTTACACGCACACGTATTCTTCGATTATTCACGGTACGTGATTAAACTGCACGTTTGTTCTGCGATACATCGGAGAGACTTAAGTTTAACAACACTTTATTAACAACGCTTTATTTATGAGACAGTCTCAATTATTGTGTATGATAAATATGGTCATAAAACTACATGTTTAGTGAAATACCTGTGCCAGCTAATTTATACATTTTTGTACTAATCTGTCTCATTGTAAATCATTTAAAAATAGTTCTTGTACATGATATTATAAATTGAAGAAAATTAAACATTTTATGAAGCACGTACAATTTTATATAAATTATGTTACGTATTTTAAAACAGTGCATTATAAAATATGAATTTGCTTAAAAGAATAATAATTAGCGTTTTAATGTGCTAATAATAATTAAACATTTAATTTATGACATTGAACAAGAGTGGAATTGAAAATATGCTTACAATGAAACTTTCGTTAACAAAGTATAATACATACTTATATATTTTGACTACTACAACATTGTGCGATAATAATTATATAAATATGAAATAGTATAAGTCTAAATTAAAAATCTAAATAAGTATAAATTACAAGTCCACAATAATTCACTAATGTCCGGAAGTAAAACAAAAGTAAAAATATACATATAAATTTATGACAGCGCTGTATCGTCGAACAGGTCCGAATGGTACCCGGCCAGTGCAATCTACTAATTGAACAGGTCGAGTTAGCGAAATTTTAAATTAATCTAATTAGCCGTTCAATTACCGCGAGTACAATGCGATTACGCTAATGGAATCGCACTGACCCCCCCGTATAATTAGCGTGCACCAATCGGACCGCGTGTTACGAGCAACGTGCCAAACGACGAAACGCACCCCTCTAATCCAACCCTCTTATCTTTATCTGAACCCGATGTATTCCCTTCTATCAGTTCTTATCATTCGGTCAAATAAATATAAAGAGAAACGACAGACCTGAAACAATACTTAACCTATCTGCTCCATCTCCTGTTTCTACTTTACGATCCCTTTTGTGACTTCGCCTTTGATGCTCTTCAAATTCTAGGATATCTAACTTTTCAAATATTCTGCTTCTGATATGCTGTGTAACGTGGAATACTACGAAATTGTATTTTGTCAAACGTACAGTTCAACATTATGTCAGGTACAATGAATATGAAGTTATATGAAAATATTTCTTAATAATCATAACTTTCTGTGTCTTCTAAAAATGTTGCAAATTCACAATATCAAACTTCCTGCAACAATATTCTTTAAAGAAATTGTTTCAATAGAAAGTAACTTATTAATCATTATTTTCTTAACAGTATTGAAGAAAGAATTATGCAAAAACAGGATAATACTTGATAAATAATTATCGTAGTTCAATGAATAAGCATTTATCTAGAACACTTTATTCAACACGTACATACAAACATAACGAGATCATGTAACCAACCCAGAAATTCAGTCTTTCTCCTTAAAGAACATCCACGAACAGAACTTTCCAGCTTCACCTGTTTGATCGTTTCTTCCTGATGAAACGTCGTGACGTATACGCGTCTGTGATTACGACACGAGTCGACTTTCAACGTCGCCGAAGAGCTTTTACGTGTCCTCTCGTTTCTATCGGATCACGACGCGATCTGATTCTGGAATTTCTGTAGTCCGATATTTCCGAACGAGCCTCGTTACCGTTGCTCCTCGATACACGACTCAATGGAGAATAATGCAATATTCCGTGCCCGTTCGAACCGCTGTAACGAGTTTAACTTACCAAAGTTTACCCTTTAAAGTTCCCGTTCGAGGAACACCGGATTTCTATCGCGATTGTTACCGTGTAACGTTCGTGTAACTCGGCGACGCATTAATTTCTATGAAGGTGACGTTTATTCTGTATAAATGATTCTGGGGATTTGGGGATGTGAGAATTTGGTGATATAGGGACTCGGGGATGTAGGAACTTCGGGACGTAGGGATATGGGGATGTAGTAATTTCGGAACATAGGGATACGGAGATGTAGGGACTCGGAAATCTAGGAATTTGGGAGCGCAGAAATACGGGAATGTAGGAATTTGGGGGCGTAGAAATACAGGGACATAGGAATTTGGAGACATAGGAATTCGGAAATATAGGAACTCAGGGATATAGATATTCCGAAATTTGGAAATTTGCTATTTAAGAAATTTAAAAACGTAGAAATTTGAAAATTTAACCCCTCAACTAAAAAATGACTAAAATTAGAATCGTAAAAATTGTAAACCATAAAAGTTCCAATTAAAAGTCCCTCCCCCATAAATGATCCTTGAAGAGCGTTTCACAAACCCGAAGCTAATCCTAGTTATATCGCGCCTGTTGACAGATACGATTTCATTCGTGCATTCTGTTACGGGTATAGGTTAGTATATCGATAAATCGATTATCAGGGTTCTTGGAGTGCACGAATAGCCGGTTGTATGATAACGGCGAAATGACGAATGGAAATTCGATTTTAATTTAGCTTGGACGGTAGTCGAACGGGCCGGGTTCAACATATTTATGCAGGTCAGCGTCAGCTGCGAGCCCACTGGCACACGGTGAAAAATATCGTCGATAAAGTGTCGCCATTTAACGTGCCAGGAAATAATTGCAACTGGTACTGCAGCCCTTCCAATGTGTCTTCGTTCCTCTTTCTAATGAGATCGTTACAGGCTATTAGCGTAACACGTAATGACGTTATTAACACCGTTTCGTGACACTTGAGATTTAAGCTCTAAGGTAAATGTTTGACACTGCCTCCAAACATTACCCGTTCATTTACCTTTTCTCCGTTTAATTTACTGCTCTCGCCTCTCGTTCAATCGATATCTCCCCTATTTAAATTCGACATTTTAGACGCATTACATTGTTTAATTTTTTGAGATTGAGATTCTAATGAAAAATTAAGATTAGCTTCTATGAAGATATTGATAATGTTTTATAATATTGTAAGATGTGATATTACAAGACATAGAAAATGTCTTGTAATAACACTGGTTTGTGAGAAATCACCTAACAAGCCTTATGTCTGACTTCAGATGTTTAGCCTAGACTCTAAAACGTATCCACGTGCACTTTCAAATGCCGTTTGATAAATCGTAAGTAGGTCGATACCGAATGAACGAGGCTCCACAAGGAAACGTAAGCAAAGAAATGTTCCTAGTCCAGTAGGTGTATCCCGTGGAGCTGGCGAGTTCTGGGAAATCGAAAAGGAAGAAGATTCGAATCGGTGGAAATTTATGGGCGCCGTCGTCCAGGCAATCTCATCGTTCGTGCGTCTCTATTTATGGTAAAACCTGTGCCGTACGTATAACCTCTCCTATATAGATGAGAAGCTCCGGGCTACTTAGGTTTTATGCCTTTAAAAGCGTCCCGCAATCTCTCCCGGGAGGACTTTTGTCGTGCGGACGAGCGGGTCCTCGTATTTTTAACGAAATCGCGTTCGGGCACGAGCACACACGTGCACGCGTCTGAGAAACGGCCGCACGGGTAAAAGATATTACATGCGCTCGATGAATGTTGGATAGAACACCGAGGTTAGGTTAAGAAACGGAAACGGGATAAACGGAACACGCTTATTGGACAAAGATATCCGCTATGATTCGGCCCCTCTTATTTCACCTCCATCGACGTTCGCTTTTCTCCGATAGCGTATACGCGACCTGCATCGGCCTTACTCTTCGATACAGAAAAGCTTCCACGGGATAGAAATAAGATTGGCCCGGCGACCGTGTTCGAGCGATTGAATCGAGCCGCGTATCCGTCAAAAAGTTCCGCGAAATGCATCATTCAGTGTCGGCTTCGTGTCCGGCATCCGACCGGATCAGGACCATTCACGGGGCCATTTTTCAATCGACATTCAAATCCTCCCCGAACGGGTATTATGCGATCGTCCGCTCCGCGGTTTCATATTTCTTTAATTCTGCAATTCTGCCAGTGATTTTTAGTATCGCACTTTTAAATAAACTGAAATAATTCGATGTCGAAAAGTTAGTCAGTTTCTACCATGTTACAGGATGTAATTTGTTCAAGGATCTGATGTGCTAATTTATTCGAGGATTTCATTGATATGATAATTTATTCAGACTTCATTGATATGGAAATTTATTCGAGGACCACAAGCACTTATGGTCGTTAGTGTTCTTACATTATTGTAAGTAGTAATTAAAATTCTGTAGAAATTTTATGCAGCTGATGTTAGTATGTCACCTATTTTTGTCGCCATTTTGTGAGACGAACTCTTATAGCATGACGAAATAATAAAACGGTAAAGTAGTGAAATAGTAAGATATTAGAATAGTAAGTTGAAACTGTATAATAACAAAACGGCAAAACGGCAATTGAATTCTGTAATTAGCAGAATTTCGATATCCAAGGATAAAGATAGAAACGTGGAAACTAATTGATTAAATCGCTAAAATACCCAATGCAGACTTCCCAATTTCCATTGAATTCCCGATACAAATGAAAAGGCGTATTTTACGGTACAAAGTTGGATCAATTTTCATCCGATTACTAAAGTTAATCTACAGTGATTGCGAGTAAGTCCAGTGGCCAGAGAAATGATCGTTCCAGAACTTGGTCGAGTGGTTTTGGCATCGGGGTGATTGTAGGTCCGCCTAAAGCTGTAGGGCTCCGACTAATGGCCGCCGAGTAACAGAAGAAAAGAATAGCCATGGTGTGCCATAAATCCAGCCGGACCAAGATGATACCCTGCAAAGTGGTTTGACCATAATGAATCGTTGGATTAGAGCTAGCACGCGAAAAGATATGGCCGCAAGAAAACCTTGGAGAGGGTGTCACAGGACTTGATCAATGGTAACTCCAAAGAAGCTCGTTAGTTCGATATTGACTTTGCATAACAACCGTTACTTCCGTACACTTCCTATCTTTCTTATCTTTTTCACCGGGATATCGATAATCAAAAACACCGCTTTCTCAAGTATAAGTGATTGGTACTTGAATGTTGCCTAACAAATAGGTGTGCATTAATTGGCCCATTGTTCTACTATCTATTGAAAATTTCAGTGGAACCAGCTAAAGGAAGGCAGCCATTTTTACATTTCTAGGTCATCGAATCGCATCGAGTTTCACGCCGTTCAATCACCGGTAACTGACAATCAGCCATTTTGTACTAAAAATCTCGACGAAGTATTTTCGTTAAACTACGATGTCGACTTATGTGCCATAACCTACGATACTAACATGTCATCATTTTGTAGAATTTATACGTTGCGACATGAACATGCCATTATCAGGAACAAAATGGCAACTCTAAGACCCTGTGTACGTCAAAGTTTCGATGCGGTGCGTATCAGGTGTCGATCTTTGTCTTTCCATCTCAGCAGTTAGGGCTTGAATAGATTAAATTTTCTCCATGGCAACCATAGGTCGTTCGATCAGAGCGCGTTTACGATAGGAAACGAGGCGAGTAATATTTAGCGTCCAAAGGTTTCACCGTTCCAGCTAAAGGGTTTCCGGTGAAGTCTTATTTCCACGAAATTATACACGCGACGTCGTCGCAGAACCGTGGAGGAAGCTAAGAGTCGCCGTTTCTTGAGCCCTCTTTCCGGCCTCTTAAAACAGGAAACGAGCGTAGCTGCGTTTGCAGCGGATTCTTTGCGCACTTCAGCGCGAGCCAATTAATTCGTAATTAGCGGGGGATTCGTTAATTTTGCATGTTTCGCGGGGCCAAAGGCGAGTCTGTCGGCAAAAGCCGAGAGGCGAGGCAACCAGAATGGCGACGTATTCGGGTATTCGGAAACAAGAGGTAGCCAACCAGCGTCGTTGATTAAATTACGATTAAATTGCTCGCGTAATAACGGCTGCGCCGTGTAAATACTCTCGGAGAGAAATATTTGAAATGGGTACGCCGATGGAACAGCTAGTGACGAATGTTCGATGTTAACGACGCGTCGAACAAGAAGAAGAACAAGAAATCAAAGCGTCGCATAAAATTTAATTAAACTCCAATACTTCCTTCACGGAAGATCTATCGAAGAATTTTTATTCTATTTTCTCTTTAGAAACGCTTATATTCGATACCGCTTTACACGTCACGATGTCACGAACAGAACCTTAACAAATTGCGTACCTTACAGTTCAAAACTTGTTGAGCGGTCATTTGACCGTTTCGGTCAGACATCCAAGAATATAAAAATCTAGAAACAGAGTGTCGTAAGAATGCAGAAACTGAAAAACATATAAATGTAAATAATATAGAAAAGATTGGATCTAGAAATTGATGAATGTACGCGTGGATACAGCACGGTTTTGTTGTTTTATAGATTACCGAGAGTAAAAAAAACATAGGTGGAACGCGGGAGGTGGCGGGGCCATTAATTTCGACGTTTAATTAAATCTCGGTCGATATTTCGATGATCCGGCGAAGGATCAGCGGCAGCGACGAGGCGTGATCGTTTGATCCAAAAAGCCTGGCGATATTTAATTTTAATTCTCGCACCGGAGCGTGGACCAGCTGATATACGAGCGTGTCATTGGACGCGTGTGCGAGCAACGTTATATGTACTAGCGTTCGTTGGAGTTTATTTGGCGTGGCGCCAGTATTTGGTCCCATTCATCGGTGCTCGGATGGCGCAGCCATTTTCGAACAATCGCTCACGATCCGCCATCCTCGTTTCCTGTCCCTTATTTTATACTCTCATGCACGCCGATCGCACGAACCTCTGCCTTCCTATAATTCCGTTCCTTCTTCGTCTTCTGCCGTCCCGGTATTATTCGCTTATTTTGTTGTCCGTACACGTCGAATCGGGCTCCGTGTATTTCCCTTCGTCGTCGGCTGCCCACGAACGCTACGGAATTGGAAGGGCACTGGCACAAACTGGCCCGAGACCAGGTACACATCCCACAGGAATACCCGGTAAAATAAGGGAAATCCTTTTGTGCCTTTTGCTCGTACCGGCTAGGGCATACGTGTTCCGGAGGTATAATATAAAGCGGCGAACGCTGGGGACAACAGAACTACCGTGTCTAGATTCTCTTTTATATCGCTCGATTTAGAAGACCCGATATACGCTCTGTTTAGCTTGGACTACGATTTTTACCTGTATCGCGCAATCTGCAGTTTAACGATTTGCGCATTCGGGAATTTGGGATCTGAGAAGTTGCAAATTTGGACATTCACGAGTTTGGGTCTTTAGAAATGTTTGTGAAGTCTGCAGATATGGAAGTTTGGTGATTTGGATTCGGAGATTTAGGGAATTGCATGTCTGCATTTCTGAGATCTCAACAATTTAAGGATTTGGGAATTTGAGGGTATACTTGATAATCTGTGTATCTGAAAAACTTGATACCTAGAAAACTAGAAAACAAGCCTATAACAAAAAATTCCTACTCTGAAATGAAATTCAACATCCCACAAATCCATGCTGGACAATTTTTCCAGAATCCTCCCAAAAATTAACGATCCAATTTTAAACGCTCGATCGATAAGAACGAATGGATCATGCACATAAGGTCCACCGATAATCGATACATATAGGATGATGAATAACGGTAATGTAAGTTTCCTCGTTTCGGGAAAATATTATTCGTCGGATAAGTCCTCCATCGTTTCCCTGAAAAATTGCTAGAAAGCGACGATCCACGACCGAGATTCGATTGTCTTTTTTCATTGTGATCTGGTGCGAGGTGGTGTGTAAGAGGACGGCAAGGAGCGAGGGGTGGCAATTTAAGGACAGAAGCAAAAGAGACAGGGATGAAATACGACGGACGAACGGCAGCGGTAAGAGCACTTCCTTCGTGGACCTATGAAAACATAGTTTTCTTCCGTTTCTTGCAGACAAAGCGTTCTTACACGAAGGTGACACACGAGCATCTCGAAGAATACTGGCATTGAAACAAATGTAAGGAAACTGATATCGAGAGTGGTTTTAATTGCAATCAAATACAAAAAAATAATCAAAACTGAAGCTTCTGTTGATCGACAGATCAGTCGTATAGACTTTATAAGGAGCAATCATCTGCAAGTTTAATCATTGCACTCCTATGTCACTAAGCAATCGCTTACGTTTATCAGTCATTAGGATAATAACCTTCGTAGTACCACGCACATGTGTGAACAGACAATAACAGTTTCGGCTATTAGATACATGTTACAGCCGCCATTAAAGCAGTTGGTAAGTAAAAGAAATGAAGGAGTGCAAAGGTTTAATATGTCCGTTGATTCTCATGGAAACGCGCTTAGTCTAGAGCCGCGTATTACCGGTACAGGTTAGCTGAAGTCTGGCTTTCCGTATCTGTAGGAAAGGCGAAAGAAGATCCGATAAACCTCTCGCAATAGCACGAAGGCAGCGACAACAAGCTGATATCTACGGATTACGGACACACCGTGTATATACTTTATGTCGTCCTCCTATGTAGAAGTATTCATGCTCGTACACGCACACGTGTGTAGATACATAACGTTGAGCATACTCGGAGCAACAAAGCAGCTGCTTCACCTACACGTTCGCGATTTTCTTTCGTGTGCAGTGTATCTTTTAGCCAGGAGGGAAAAAGAGGAAGCCAGAAGGAGTTATGAGACGACGGCCATCTTTTAGGTATCCTTCCTTCCTTCCTTCCTTTCTCGTTTCCTTCCTTCCCTCTTCTTCTTCTATGGTCCTCGAAAGAAGCCTCGGGGGCTTCCAGGAGAAAACGAGGTCGTAGCGAGCGAGGTCCTTGCGCCATAACATTCTCTATCGTTGAGAGCCATACATCATCATCGTGTTCAACGAGAACCGGCCACCTCTAAGTGCCTCGAATCGACCTTCGTGCCTTGGTCCTTTTATGCTGGATTCATCCTGACTTTATCGTGCTACCACCAAGGTTCATCCTTCGTTCTGGACGATCACCCACCTTCCTTCTTTCTCTGACCGCTTCGCGGTAAAGGAAGAGGATCTTTCAGAATGCTTTCTCGTCCGGCGATTTTTCGGTGTCCGGTGCACAAACGCGTTCACCTGTCCATCGCTAGACGCACGAACCAGCTCGATATTTTTCCTCGGGGCGACGTGCTTCGTTACCTCGAATCGTTCGAGTGTTACGTTTCCAGCGAGCTTTGCTGCTTCGGGATTTAATTAAAACGTTACGGTCCAGCTGCTGGGGTTCGATCGCGATGCCCACAGTCGAGAAGTTGGATACATGAAGGAACGTGGGTCTGATTGGTTATGGCATCTTTTTGATTGTGGTAATGGACCTGTTTTTGTTATTGGATCGATTATAATTAGTAATTATTCTATGAACATCGTAAGAGAGCATTGGTAATGTAGTAGCTGAAGGGACTTGATATCTTCAAATATTACTATGTTTTTATATTTCAGTCCCCAAATATTTCTAAATTTTTATCTCCAAAAATCATCAACTCCTCAAATCCTAAAGTAACCAAATTCTCTCTCCTAATTTTCAAATCGCCAAATTCTGCAGTATCAAAATTCCCAAATATCCTAATTCTCAAACCTCCAAATTTCCCAAATAACATTCCCAAGTACCCCAACTCCCAAATCCACAAATATCGAAAAATGCCAAATTTTAAAAATTGTAAGTGCGTATTTTTCATCGAATTGGATGTCCAGGGAAATCGATTTACGTCGAAGAAGCCGTCGAACGCGAAAGTTTTCTGTCGATGTGGCCGGGTGTTGAGACACGAACCGTAAGCGATATAGATTATCAAAGTTCCGAGCAACTGTTAGCCACAGAAGTGTCGGACTTACGATGGAGCAAGCTCCCAATCCTATCCGACTGTCGTTGTCCGAATGTTGAGCACATCCACATTCAGCACATTGAGCTTCATCCCCTGAAAACTAGAAACGACGCACACCGTCTGGTTATCTGTACCCAACGTTCACCCCAGAGAGCAACACCTGTATGGAAATGCTCCTGCTGCTCCATTTTACCCCTTTAAAATTTTACGGGGAAACAGTGGACGGGAGAACGGAGGAAAAAATCTGGAAACTTAATATATTCGCGGCTGGTAAATTGACACTCGGGTACAACAGGTTTCCTGTTAATTTACCTACCAACTTGTTAGACACACGTTTCATAAAGACACCAACTTACACACACGTTTGGTAATTTAAACACTGATACAATTCTTGGCTTCGATAATTGAGATTGTTTAGAATTATTTTTCTGAACTGTTTTCTGATAGCTTAGAAATGCTTGTACTATTCTTCTGTGCAATTAATTTGTTAAGAATTGGAGAGGAGAAGTAAGGATAATTCTTTAATGTCATAGCTAAAGTCGACAGATGAAAGTGGAAACATTATTAAGATTATTTATAATTTTTATAAGTTGCAATGTATTATATGAATAATATTTTGGTGAACTGTTTTCCTAACTTTAATACAGACTTATATTTATTTTTATTCTTCAATATTACAAAAAAGAAGTTATGCAATCCCTCGAACGAGCTCATGAGTAAAACTACCCTTATATGAAAATGCTTGTTTGAGTCAGTACATTTCGGCATTCGATTTCACATGAATGTGCATAGAAAAAAAATCATGAAAGCGCACGATGTATGTCGGTTGTCGCCATAATTGAGATTCCAATAAAGTCAATGGAGCAATTATTGACTACCGCACTCGGCGACCTGTGATCGGTGTACTTTTAGCGAGTCGGCAAACACCCATTCAATTTATTGGCCCTGTTTATACACGTTCCTGTATAATTACCTGGCCTTTGATCGATTCCGTCGTAGAACAGAAATTTCCCGGCGATAACTAAACCGAGGAGATTTCGTCGGTTAATTGTCGCGCGACGATGCACAAAAATTCATCTTCTTTGAAGGACTAACTCGGTAGGAAGGATAAAGGTCGAGGCCGTAAGAGCGGAAACGGATACGGTAGGATATCGCATAGTTTACACAGCGATAAAAATCCCCATAAAAGAGTCGTAAATTTCAGCCCTCCGTAGAGCCAGAACGTCATGACTTTATAGACGACGAAAAAGAATAAACCAACGGGTGTACACGTTCGACGTAAAGTCTTGCGATATTGTCTCGCCATTTTCAATTGCCAACTTTGTTGACTTTAGGCAAACATGTGCAGAGAAATTTGCATTTGAATTTTTGAGACTATGGGGAGTTAGAAATTTTAGTTTTGGCACTTTGGAATAATTGAAATTTTGGAATTTAGGACCTTGACACTTTGGTGTTTTACGATTTGGGATCTTTAGAACTACTAGTGTCTGAACTTTAAGGTTGAGAATTTATGTAACTAAAATGTTGGATTACAAAACTTGAAGACTTCGAACTTTTAAACGCTGCAATTTTTAAAGACTTAAAAAGTTGGAAATTTTTTAAATTCGGCCATTGCGGGTCCGTTAATCGAAGAAGCCCGTAGCCATCGACAGACAATACTTCCCCCGGAAATAAGCTAATTATAATAAAGGTAAACGCCCGGAACGATGGAGAGGAGCGAAATTAGATTATGCAAAGCGAGGAAATCAAGTCGAAGAAAAGAGGAGGACAAATAACAATCGGCGAGGACCGAGGACAAAGTATAATTGAAGAAGCTCTTGTTAGCATAGGAATGGTAGTTTTCCGATCTTCTAAGAATAGAGCCGCGTTAAAGTACCTTAAACTCCTGCCGAGTATTTCCTGCTCCGCGTGAAATTGGACGGAACCGCGAAACAACCATTTACGGTACACGTGCGAGGAACGGAATTACGCTAAAATAAATATTGGGGATAGAAAAGGGTGCACGTGTCGTTCGTGACGAGGCCTTCTATATCGAAAGAAAACACCAGTCTTCGATTCGTGACCTGAACTCTCTCGAATTGTATGTCTACTTATGAACTTCGTGTATTTTGGCTGTCTGGAGAAAGGAATCTGGAAAAAGGGAATCTTCACGATTCGATGGCGTAAAGGTTCCTCGAAATAACTCTTATCGAGGGTTAATAAAAAGGACTATGTGTAAAGGAGACTAGAGTAAATTCGTTGTTAACACAAAATGGCTGACGATGAAGCATATTTGTTTCACAGATGGAGTTGCAAGATGAAACTTCGTAGCAGTATGAAGTATTATATTCTTCTTTTCTGTGCAATGGTTGACTATTTCAATAGAGAATTCACTTTGTATCAAGAATTATGATTGTGCAGTGACTTGTAGCAAGCTTTGAGGTGCAACTCGACATACGAGTGCTATTTTGTAATACCTTTATGTCAGAGTCTTAACGTTACATCAATATAAAAGGTATATCAAAATTGATAGAGTATCAAAACCACACGTACAGAAAAATAAAGCGGAGGTATGAATTCGTGGAGGGTATTTTTCAAGAGAACTCCATTCTCATATAAGCACTTAACATTGGAGGGTGGCGAAATACCCTGAGAATACTGGCGTCACGTTGTCGGAACACGGTGCGTTCGCAAAACGTTAAGAAACATGTAGGCAGCAGAATATCGGGTCACCGAGGACGAGCTCGCGAACGCCGATACAAAGCAATATTTGATGAGAAGAAAAGTCTGGCCTGGCAAAGTGGAGGACTGCTCGATGCAACGCGGACCTATGAAACTCCTCCAAGATTTCATCTTTATTCCCGTATTAGATTTCACCCGGACTCACTTCGCCCGTCTGCTCATCCTCCCGTTTCGGAGACTGCCATTCCCCAGGATTTTGCATCTCGATATAAACACCCTAGTCGTGGAAACGTGGCGTGCGGGCCTTGAAGAAAAACGATACAGAAGAGGGAAGCCGTGGATATTTTGGTCCATTTCCGACGAATGGACACCCCCGATCTAATAAAGAAACTTGGAACATTCAACCGACTCTACCCCCTCGCCCGCCATTTTTCCTTCATCGACCGCTCTTCACCCTACCGTTCTCCCACGGTCATATCTCTTCTCTTCTTACAACTGTTCTTTTCGTCGCTACGATACGTACAACGGAGCTACAGCCTAATAATCTTAGGCTGCGTTCACATTTCGAATTTTTCGTTCAGATATGGGTGATGGGAGTCTTGGGAAGACTCGAGCGCCATCTTCTGTGGGAAGAGAATATTCAATTAAATTGATGGGTCAAATGACTGGTGAAAATCATCAAATTCTCAGATGATCGTACTCTGAAGTCATCACGTTTGAAAATATTCAAATTCTTGAATTCACAAATTCTCAAATGCACAAATATGTAAGTCTACAAGTTCTGACATCCTCGAACTCTGAAGTCCTCAGGTTCTCAAATACCCAAATGCTGAAACCTCCAAATTTCTGAATTCTCAAGTTCCTGAATCCTCCTATCTCCAAGTTCTCAAGTGTACAAGTCTCCAAGCCCCCAAATTCTTTAATTCCAAAACACACAAATCCCCAAATTCTCAAATTTACAACCTCTCAAACTCACAAATTCTCAATTTTCCAAATTCTCAAAACTCCAACCTGTCAAGCCCACAAATCCTCAATTTTCCAAAATCTCAAATCCATCAATTCTGAAATGCCAAATAATCAAATTCCTAACCTCTTGAGCTCACAACTCCTCAAATCTCCAAATCCCCAAATCTCCGCATCTCCACATCTCCGCATCTCCAAATCCCCAAATCCCCAAATCCTCGAATCCCCGACTCCCTGACTCCCTAAATCCTCGAATCCCCAAATTTCTGCTCCAAGTATAAAAATCCCCAAATCTCCATGGCCAACGGAACTGCACCATTGTGAACGTGGCCTAAGATGGAAAGAAAGAAACAGCTTGGCGTATATGCCGCAGCAGCGACATAAGAAGGGATGAAAAAAAACTCTTGCACAGCAAAGTGCCAAGGTGCACCATCTTGAGAGATCTGACTCCCTATCGAGCCTGAACGTTCTCCACGGTGTCTACATGCGAAGCACTTTGGCGCGATCTGTCGACGGAAATGGGCTGCTGGCTACGGGGTCGAGGGGTAAAGAAGCCTTCTTATATTGAGCCGAAATCAGGAGCTCGGGAAAAATGGTCACGAGAAACGGGGTTATACAAACGATCTCGATTAACAAACGTTCTGGATCTTTATCAGACTGTGTCTGGTGTGTTGACAGTTGGACGCAATTCGTCTCCATCGATTCATCCAATTTATCATATAATACAATTTTTTTAAATTCATGTTTGTCGTAATGATAATGTTAAACTGATGAAACGATGCAGTACAGGGTTAAATTAAATTTCAGTTACTGGTTTTATATATTTTATATGAACTAATTTAGTAAAAGTTTAGTAGATGCAACTTTTCGCAAGTAATCATTTAAATAAACATATTGTAACGAGTAGATACATGTACGTGTTTGAACACGAATAAAATATGGGAACAATGTATATACATATGTACCTAGGTGGAGATGGACACGTACGATTTCTCTCTGTAAGGATCTGTCGGTTTTAACGGTGAAAAGAGAAAAAGTAGAATTTGGTGAAAATTTAATAAAGAGAAACGTCCACGTTCGCGTGGCTCTCGCGTTCGTGAGCATACATCGAATAAAAAAGGAAAGAGTAGAAGAACGATTCGGGAAAATGTTCACGCTGTTTGTTAAGAGAAATCTTTTCACCGGATAGCAGGAAACATTTTAACCGAACGATATGGAATATGATTCAATAAATCCGTTGATAGATTCTATTATTGAAGATATTGATTGGACAGAAGCCACTGTGGCGATCAGTTCTGGGTGTCGATTGATTAACGTATTTCATTTGATCGACTAATTTTTTTTTTGATCGGAAGTAATCTCAACTTACGAAATTAATCACTGATTATAAATATTCATGGTTGATCCTTCGAGACTGATCAAAAATAAATATTAATTTAACTGTCAATGGTTAAAGTTTAATTAAGCTACAATATTTTAATGACGGTGTTTTTGTATATTATTTTAAATTATTTTGAACGTTCTTATTCCTTACTATTTTTTAAATTGTAACAGCAGGACAATAAGTATGTACTTGTATAGAAATATATTTGGCGTTACTTGCTTTGTCGGAGGACTGAATCGACGACGTAATTCGCGATATTTTCCATGTTTCGACAATCAGCCATTAGATATGCAACAACCTAATAGATCTTATGGTATCTCCATCGAGACCTACGGATCCTCTGGGATCTATATCAAACAGGATGAACACAATGGCGTCTCGGTTAGGTCTAGTATCTGATAGCGGTGCTCTGAGGTTATCTAGACCAGTTAACGGGGGTCTACATCAGATTAATGGATCCAAAGTAGGCTATATCGATTCTCCACATTTTGGGAATTGCTTGTATCAAATTGAACACGTTCAATTCGAATAAACCCCCTTGCTTTCCACTCAAAACGGCTGCAGAAGATGATCCACGAATTTGAAGAGTTCAATCGAGCATATAAATTCAATCCAGATTTAGTGAAAACTCTATTAGTATTTAATTAAATGGCTTATCTACAGCTATAACGAACCATGATCAATGTCAAAGCCTCTAACTCTAAAGTCTGACAAAATTTGATGACATAAGACTGTCACAAAGTGACACTTATATTAGATGAGTATGTGATTTAATGTTAGCATGAAATGACCATACAATTTCTTTTGTTTTTTAGCAAAGATTTTTAGCAAAGATCGGACTTCAAATTGATATATCATGAGTACCATTTTACAGTACCTCCATTTTATAAAGTTTCATTATCACATTAAAAATACGTCATTTTTTAGCTAACAAATTATTATATAGGAACCTAGAAGATTACTCACAGGTCCTAAGAGGCAAAAACGCGAAGCGAAAATCAATATGGAGTACGTAAAGTCGTTGGACGATGATTTCCGTGGCTGACGGAAGGACGTGCTTCAGCCATAAATCGGTGCCCGATATAGAAACAAATATAAGGCCAATACTTTCGGATATTGCCGTGCCGAAGTGATTGATGGTCCAAGATATTCAATATCTGCTAAAGTTCGCGGCGGCGAACCCTGCCTGCCAGGCGCCACCTCTCTTTCGCCCTCGTCCCTTTTTTCCCTTCTTTCCTTTCCCGACTCTTCTTCTTCTTCTTCCTCTTTTTGCAACGACGGCCACCCTAAACCCTGGCTATCCTCCTTATCCTACACGCTCCCACGAAAATGCATGACTGGAAATCCTGAACAGGGGAAAACTTATTTCCCCAAATTCACTGGCACTCGTGGCAGACTTAAGGGTAGCTGGACCGACACGAAATTACTGCTTAATCAAAAATATCGGATGACAGAGATAATTACTAGGACATTTTCGCTTTTGAATAGGCAGACTGTATGACGAGGGAGGAAAAGTTTGGAATTTTTAAATTTAGTAGCTTATATGTTTCTGACAACGAAACAGCAAATTCCTAAATTGAAAAATTCCTTCATCCACAAGCGTACACCGACGTTGAACGTATCTGTGCAAATCAGAGGCAACGGTGAAAGCCCCAAGGAAGTATAAAAGGAGAAACGGGAAGAAAGACGGTGATTCGTTAGGGGTGGTATTCCAAGAAGCTGTTGCTTCGGATCGTACGATTATTATTTCGATTATCGTCGTTTTGGGATGCAACGGTTCTAGATAACGCTTGCACGAAATTCTGGCCTATCTGCGGTTCCCGTGGTTCAGAACAGCCGGTAGTGTGACATCATCGTCGGATGAAACGGGCTCCGTGGAAACGCGATAAGAGGCGAGAAGCAACGGTAAACGATGATACTCGAGGAAAAGGGCTGCTCCGAAAAGCCTACCGCAATCATCGTAAGGGGATTCAAGGGATCCCTTTTGGCCGTTACGTCATCCCGGGTATCCAGCCCCGGCTTCGAACGTTCGCTTTTTGCCTCTGCTGTTTCTTATTTTTCGTCTCGCTCGTGGCGGGGCCAGAAGTCGCTTTAATGGCTCCACGGAGGACACAGCAGTTGGCCGAAAAAACAATTCCAGCTACAGAATCTCCTCTCGAAGTCCGTGGAATCGGTCAACGATTCTGATGCTTTTTCTTCTGCTCCTTTCCTTTTTACCTCTCTCGATTTCCTCTCGCCGACTTCGACCGTGCGCTTTTTACGTTTCTCGTCCTCTGTCCAAAGAAAAGCTTCCATCCTGCGGACCTTTCTACCATCTCGGGCGAAAAATCGTGAACCAATAGCGCGCTGCTACGAGGAATTAGACGTCCTGTGTTTTTCCTATCGTTAAGAGGTTAGGGTCACGACCGATGGTTTGCACAATTCTTTGACAATTTATTTTTTCACCGACAAATGTACTGGGAGATATTATTACTATAATCATTATTACTGGAAGAGTAATATTATTGAAGTTCCATGTTTCTAGCACGTAATGTTACGACCAAATGGAGGGCACTGTCCCGGATCATTTAGGGTGAAACTCGTTGCTGGTTTCGAATTCATCGATGAACCAGCTATCGACACGTGGAGGCATACATAGAAACGATGTGGTCGTACGCGGAAGGGAACGTATCGGGGATGTTCGAATTCAGCAGGTCCGCATATATTCCGTTTGTGGAAACGGCGAAGAGGCCACGCTTCGGCGACGTTACGTTATTCCGCTCGTGAGAATAAGCAGATTTGATCGTGCCACGGCAAAGGAAATTCGTATTACCGGGGTTGGTTCGATCGTCGAGACAGTGACTGGCAGCCAGACACCGTTTCCCATTAGCGATAGAAAACGCGGCGTGTTATCTGCGCGCGTGGCGACTCCACGCGACATGAATTCGAAACAAGCCCCGATACGAATCTGATAATCTGATTTTCTCGTTTGGGTCCTTTCGTTCCCCTCGTCTCCCCTTTCGTTCACTCCATTATCGTCCTTATAACGAACACGAGTCGCAATTTTTACGGTATCGCTTTCGACAACCTTCGCGCAGCTGACGGACAACTGCGCTCAAGAGAACACGGACGTATATGCGACGCTGTATGTTTGATGAAAATTTTGTCCTTCTGTGTTTCGAAATTATCAGATTACTAATTTACTGAATTTGATCGATGATACAAATGATCCAAATGGTACAATTGGTACGAATGATCGAAATGGTCCAGATGATCCAAATTTCTAATTTTATAAATTTGAAACTCTGATACTTCCAAACCTTCCAATTTCTGAATCCCCAAGTTCCTAACTTCTGAAATGCATAATATCTAGAAATGTAGACTTAATGAATTTGTAGAGAAATACAAAGAGCGTAGCACGGTTAATTAATTTCTGAAAACTCGATCGAGTTTATTTAAGAGTGTCCTTACTTGTAGCAGAGCGTTTTGCTTCTGGTGCTCCTTAAAACGTTCCCTCTTTGGCAAAGCTGACGATTAGCGAACGAAGCGCGAATGAAGTCGTTAACTCGAGTATGTACCCAAATCCTCTCGAATCGGCTGAAGAGCGCCATGGCAAATTGAAGGGAAATGAAAATTGAACCGATACGTACGATCGAAGCCAAAGACGACATTCGACGTTCGTGAAAAACGTCCCAATGAAACGCTCGGTTTATTTGCTGCTGGAAACAGGGAACTCCTCCACCTTCCTTCGTTGATGAGATATTTTGTATATCGTTCAATTCTGTTTTTGAGTATTCTAATTAAATTATGAACTATTATTTCAACGACAGATGTAAAAGTATTGATTGTTGGTCAAGCTTAGTTGGTCAAGTCGTAAATTTGTACTCTCAATGTTGTACCTTATGTTATTAATTATTAGTGTAATATTAATACTGCTCGTGGTGTTTTAATATATGACGATATAACACGTGGCGATTTGTCATGTAACAATACGATACATAAATTACGTGAAAATCCTGTCGCATAGAAATCACATCGCATGCACAAAAGTCCACATGAAAGCAACGTAACAAGGTCCCAGAATGGTTCGATAATATAAAATATAGGACGTGCAACCAACACGGTGCTAAACACATTAAACAGGCCAGCTCTATCACGTTGTTTACGTCCATACAACTAGCTTATTCGAGTATCAACGTTAAACTAGGGGCTAACTATAGGCCCCGGTAATCGTGTTGGTTCTATCGAGACGATCGTTGGTACAGGAGCAACCTTGTTGTGTAATTTCCATCGTTAACTAGGGGATCGTTTTTCGTTATTAGAAAACTAGGATCGAAGTTAGCAGGATCCCGGGGTAACAGGTTGTTTTAATGCAACCGCAACATGAAAACGAGAGAGGCTGTGTATAACGGATCGCGGGTGTATCTATCGGGTTTGCCTTATGGTCGAAGGGTTCGTTGTTGGTTATCGTAGCCGAAAACCGGGCTGCTGTTCAATGTAGTACACAACGAACAGCTGTTAACCGAATATATTGCGATCAATTTGTGATCTTTCAGGATAAACGAGCCGAGCAAAGAGGTCGTTAACGCCTACAGGAAACTCCATTAAACGGACAATTGTTCCGCTATGAATTGCTATGAAATTATTCCCTGGTTCCGCTACGATTTGTCGTTTAACAAACTTTCTGGGCCGTTGAAAGGGTCGCGGAAACAGAGAAACACCTCCACTTTAATCTCTTCGAGGATATTGGCACGCGTTTGTACGTTCAGTTGTCGTTTAAATCCACATTCAATGCTTCTGGTTATACAATATGTGGACGTACGCTGATGTCCTCGTTGATGCACGTCTCTTTTTTGTGTATTAATGCTTTCGAAATTTGTCATTCTATCATAATCCATTTAAAATAAGAGGAACATAGTGTTGACTAAAACGTTTCTTTTTTTTTGGCTTTGACAAAATTGCTTCTGATCGGTTTAAAATTCCTGTAGCTGATATTAGGTAATGGTCCTTCTATGAACATCCTATAAATTCGTACTAGGTAACAAATATCCGACATCGCAAATAAGATATCAAGTACCCAGTATGTTCAAGAATTTTGTCAGTTTCAAAGGTACTTTTAGGAGTCGCTTTTATTTATCAAATTATCCTAATGTATGTATACTTTTGTGCCATCTTATAAAATGAGAGGTCGCAACACTTGAACATAAAGTATATAAAAATAGATGAAGTAGCCCGCTTATTATAGCAAAGCCTGCAACTGCCGTTTGCGAGCGGGAGCAGCGTTCCGAAAGGGAAGGCAAGCCGGCTCGAATGTCGTAACTCTTTTAGGATCAAATAACCTTCGACAAACTGAGGACGGAATTAAAAGCACAAAGCGTAGAAGGTAGAGGAGAAGAGGAGACCGGAAATGGGAAGAAAATTAAGACCTAAAGTCGGTCGGTCCGTGTTGAAGGAGAGTAACGTTTGAGGTGTACCGCGGTTCGAGCTTCCCTTCTATCGAAGATACACACGCTAAACCGGCTACCCACCTTCTCATCCACAGAGAAACAGTCTAGTAACCTAGCAACACCCTCGACACCGCTTCAACCTGTTCGGCCAACACCTTGGCTTTCAATTCGCCTTATCTTCGCTATCTACCTTGCGCCGTTAAACCGTCTGCCATTCTGACCAAAGAAGTCCCGCGAAAGGATTAGAACGGGAAGAAAAGACTATCCAACTGCGAAACTTCCGTATTTCGATTAAAACTGAACAACCCACGTACCACGAAGACGTAACAGAAGTACCGCGAAAGAGCACGGACGTGAATCGAAAAGAAAACGTTCCAACGCTTACAAAATGGACGAATTGAAGAACGTGAAGAAGAAAGTACCTTTTTTTTTTTCAAATGTTAAGAGGGAACGTTTTCTTGATTTTCAAGTTTGACGCTTCTTCCGCAGGAAATCGTTGCGTATACTTCGATAGGAAATGGCAAGAACTTGCGATTATTTGGAAGCTCCTCGAATTCACAGAACTGAAAGGTTTCTTGCCACGCGTTTGCAAGAAACTTTCGAGGAAAACGTACCACCATATAACTACGCCGTCAACGGCGAAGTTGAACTTCCTAAACATTCCTGGTTCCAATAACGCCCTACTTTCCCCAAAACTTCTACGGGAAACCCGTAACTTCGGATATGTTACAAAGAAAGACTTCGAGCACAAATAACCGAAATATTACCATTCCTTGCTGTTCCATATTTGTTCGCAGTTACATTTTTAGAATATAAGATGTCTCGAAGAATATAGGACTTGGTTTAGGTTTTTCAAAATACAGAGATACTGATGTGTATGAATTTTTTTTTTTATTCTGAGATCTAAAAATATTGAAATCTAAGGACACAGGGAAGTGTACTAGGGTCAACGGATATTGAGGCTAAGAAACGTTAGTATATAGAGTTCTTGGGATCTTGATGTTCAGAAATATAAAAGTATAAGAACACTGTCTTAAAAACCTAGATGTAAAAAAATATAACGAAGATTTAACTACGAGTCAAATGCAGTGACCCCGATAATTCCGAGAGAACAAAAGAATATAAAATATAAATGAAAGCGGAATTATCTGGTGTGAAATTTGTGATGGTATGAAAGCATAAAATGAGTATGATAAATTTGATCAGAGGAAAAGGGAAATGTAGGAAAAAGGTGTCTAACGAGCGTCTAATGGTGTGGACAGTTTGTAGCGTAAGTAAGGGTGGTTCTCGCGGTTTATTTTAATGAGGCAGCTGGGTAGCTTTACACGGTTCTCTGGCACTGAGCCTGGTAATAGAACTACTTTTCGTTTCGCACCGCTTCCCTTATCTTCATCTTTACCAAACCCCCCACACCTCTATGCCTATATCTGCCCCCCGTACCGTGTGCACGAAATAAGTTGAAGCTACTTCTAACGATATCCTTATTTCGAACTTAACAATAAGAAACTTTTGCGCCGAACTTTGCAGGAATTTTAAAGGTATTCTTAAGCAAACAACCGGGAAGCCCGAGAGAAATCCAATGCGATGGAAAGTTCGCTTGCAGTATTCTAAACGCAAGTAGTTGCCGAGTGAAACCTTACGCTATTGTTTGAGATACGACATCTCTTTTCGGATTTCCACGAATCATTTCGATACATCTTTATTTCGAAAAGTAATCGAACTTGTCAATATTTTCTTTCGTACAGTATGGTAAAAGTTGCAATTTCTTAAAACGTATTCGCCAAAAAATTGATGATTGAGAAAGAAATAAAAAGCCGGTGAAAGAAAACGCGTTATAAATAAGAAACGTTGTTCTATAAATAAGAGAGAATACCATCGTATTGAAAGCGGTTAAAACGCAGGTGGAAAGTTCCATAACTCGTGCATTATTTGTAACATACCTGAGAAGTACAAACATGGAGGACCTGTTGCTCGTTGTAAGACGATCAAAGCCAACGTTAAGAGTCGCCACGGATCACGGCGTCGTAATCATAGTCCAAATTCCGTCATCTTTCCGGTCTTGATAACGCTTTTGCGATATCGATTCACCGACCGAGAGGCAATTGTCGAAAATTCATAAAACGCGAACGAAAGTTCGAAATCAGAGCGCGAAGTCGCTGTTACGGAAACAGATGGCGTCTGTCGTTTACAAATTCGTTTCACTTTTGCTTGTTACCTTCGCTCTTGACACGTCCGAAAATGTATCCGTTCGCGTCGAAAATAACGGTGGAATTTTTTCGAGCTTTTATACATTTGAAAAAGGTTATCAGTTGGAAATTTGGCAAAATATACGACTGTCACGTTTAATTCGCGGCGCGCGAGTAATGGCAGCAGTGACGCGCGATTAGAACGAGAACGATACGCATCGGTATTCCATACAAATTGCCACGCATCGATTTATTCGAATATTCGAAACGTACGACGTAGCGAAAATTCGTAACAAGTTATTTAACGCTTCTGCTCGGTATGAATCATTAATTAATCTAGCAAATGAATATTAAATAAATTATCCTTTTTACACGGCTCCCGGCAGAATCTCAATATTAATATTTATGAACATCGCGTTTATTGATAGTCGAGCGTGGAAAGCAACAACCGCTACTGAAACCGGTCCAATATTCTCGAAAAGTCGTTTATGTCGTAGAAACGAAACATATGTGCATTATATCAAGATATACATACATTCCTATCCTATCACCTCTAGAGTCGTAATATTCATGTATTTCCGATATCTCTATACCTCTTATCTGCTATATTTCTATATTCTTGATATCCCTGTATCTACGATATTGTCGGGTAATATCCCTAGATCCTCGATTTCCTTAAACTCCCGATATATGTAGTATCTAGGTCCATACGTCAGTAATATCTTTAGACCTTTGATATCCTCAGATACCTAATATCCCTGATTTCTTACATCTCCAGATTGTTCTCGTACCCCTTCATTCCTGTATACTTACATCCCTAGAATGTATCTGTACCCATAGATTGTACACTTCTGCTCTCAGATGCCTATATCTTAAAATCGCTATATCTTTTGATGTCCAAATTGCTCTATTTCTAGTTATATAAAAACGGAAATGGATAACACTTTGTCATGACAGGGTAATAACGCGTTTCCACGGGAATAGACTGAAAGGCCGTCTCGTACGGATCGTAGAAAATTTCAAACAACCAACGAGCGCCACGACAATCTAAAAGGGGGGCACGATTGCGAACGAATCCAACGTGGCACGTTAATTAAACTTAACGTTAACTCGTTGCCCTACCTGCCAAAAGTATTACGAGAACTCTGGCCTCGCAATCTAAATGCACGTTGCCATACGGGATAGGTCGATGTGCACGGACAGTTCCACTATCGGCGTTCTAGACACACGAGCGCACACACACGCGCGCGTAGTTGCGCATACGTTCGCACACACTCGCAACAGAGTACGCTTCACGCATTATAGGTAGTGAGCACTTGAGTTATAAGATTGCCATGGACACTTGCCAGGGTAATATCAAACTTCGAAGCTCCACCCTGAACACCCCCTGAACCAACCCCCACGCGTCCGTCGACCGCGTTACGGGTGCACGTGTTATGTGCACATGCACGTGCAAGACACAGTGGTCGATCGCGATGGTAAGCTTCGTTATCACGCACGCCCACGTGTGAGCTTGATGCGTTGTGGCTTAACTCCTTTATGCTACCCACCCCCTGTGTCTGTCTTTCTCTCTCGCTTGCTCTCCCGCCGCGTGCCAGACGGAGAGACGCTACGACGGGTCCCCTGTCAACACACTATCCTAATTATACGCTATCGATGACGCGAATTAACGATCGGCCCGGGAGTGACTTGTTATCGTACCTGCTAATTTCTCTCTGTTCCCGAACTGGAACGACAGAGACGAATTGCGCGCGCTACAATTAAGCGGGCGAATTACTCCCCTGCCTTTATGACCACCTATTGGTTCTTCGATCAGTATTTCAATATTTTGCTACAGTATCGTGATTTCCAAAAGATGTTACTTTAGCGGATCATTTGTATCTCTGGAATCGTACCTATATTTTAAATTGTGAAAATTTGATACCGTCGGCCAGATTATTAAGACAAATATTATGCAAAAGGTAATTAGATGAATTATTGATCGAAGACTTGTCACTCTCATCTCGATGTTACCCCGTCCGATACTCCTCCGAAATAATTCCAGGTTCAGTAATCTCCCGCTCAATAATCCCCCGTTCAGTAAGTCCGCGTCCGACAAAATCCCCATTCGATAAGACTCCACTCAAGAATGTCCCGTTAAGTCCCAAACTTCCCTTTCACCAGTAATTAAAGAAAATACCGAAATCAAAGCGTAGTAATATTAATGAGAGATCATTTCGAGCGAAACAAGTTTAACGAGAGAAAATTGTATTAGAGAAATTAGTGAGGGCTACTGGGAGTCAGACCTTTAGAAAAGTCTGATTTCGTGTAATTCTCAAGTAGTCACCTCACGAAGAACGTCTTCTACCCCGTCTGCGAAGCGTAAATGAGATTGGAAGGAAGAAAGAGGCGGGCCAAGGAAACGCGTGATTACGATAATTCAATCGAGGATCTTCGTCGTGCTGTCGCATCGACAACGGGTACAGGAACATCCCCGTCCACCGTCCTCTGTCGAAGGGAGGGACCTTAAAGGATAGTTTGCTTATTCCGGTCACAATGTGAGTCACCGTCGACTCCGTTCATCCCTCTTTCAACGTTGCAACCATCGACGTACTGACGCTAATGCATATTCAATGTTACACCCATGCCTGGAATATCCAGAACGACGTCCCGGTTGCTCCCGGCGGAGACCTCTTCCTGCTACATCCTTGTTTACCACATGACTTTTCGAATTCTCTGATACCTCTCACATATTTGCATTTTAATTCTCCGATAACGGAACGATACGCTGTTGGCTTTTCTTCGGCGATATTTGCTTTCATTGGTGTTTACGGATTTCGAACCGGTTTGAGAATTAGGGAATTTGGAAAATTTGCCAAAAAACTTCAAAATTAGGTAGCAAATTTTTTTAACTTGATAATTTGAGGCATTCAAAATTTGGACATGTAGAATTCATGATTTGAGAATTTTTTAAATTTTCGCTAACAAATTTGTAAGACCAAACCCACATTCACTCGAATACTTTACATTAACTCCGTATTAACTTAGATGTTTTAATTTGAACAACATAAAAATGACAATGGTTTTTCTTTCCTTCGGCAAAATGAATTATTTTACTCGTATTTACGCAGCTGTATGCTCTCACGGACGCACAAAGGATTCCATCGCAATTTTTGAATCGTATTACGGCCCGTACGCCGGGGATGATCGATTTCCCCGAGCTGGATAAAACCGTTCCTCGACACCGTATTCTTTCACACGTATGAACGTGAATATACCTACGTACGATCGAGCTGCTTATACGCGAAGCTTCTTAATATTTCTCGACACTTTCGCGGTGCAGCGTATGAATTTTCGTGCAGGCTCAATTCAAAGGAATAATAAGTTTCTGTTCCGGTTTGCGCCTGTGAAACTTCGTGCCGGTGTTTCCGCGGAATTGCATGCCTACTCGAACTCTCTTTCGTCGTTTATCGTAATTCTTAACCATTCTACATTTCTACGTTTGATTTATTTTCTTCGCGAGATGCGTTTTATTTTTCGTTGAAAGAACATTTTATGCTCGATTACGAACGGCGCACGGCACGTTGTTAGGTCAATCGTTTATAAAAAATAAACGTTAATCCAATCGTTATACATATTTGGGATGTCAAAGAAAGATAGTATAGAAGTCTGCCGTGTCTACATTTTTCAGAATCTAAAATGTTCACAATTTGCAAAATACTTACACTAAATGTTTACATGTGGGAGTAAATTCTCTTGAGTGTTCAAAGCTTCTAAAGATGTAAATGCAGTCTTAGACATTTGAAGGTTTAATATTTGTGCAACGTAATCGAACGCGTAGGAAATATGTTTGTGTAGCTGCAATTTTGCCAAAAATTGATTGCACTTGGAAGTGGCATTACCGAGTCATGTCTGTACGTCCTGAAAAGATAAATAAGAATCGCAATAAAGATCCGAAATGGCAGAGCAAGGCCGTTAACATCGACGTAGTTACGCCATTAAGCCATAACTCGTGCCAAAAGTTCTTTAGCCACAATTGTACCCGTCGAGTACGGTCATTAATACAGAATAATTGATTACGCACCCCGTGTTCCATTACAGTGCTAATTAAAAGAAAGATCTGCGGAATTAAAACTATACACTCGTTCTTAATACTGCTGATTTTCTTCGTTCGGTACTTCGATTTGCTATCTTGAACGGCTGAAGTTCCCAAAAATTGTAGCAACTGTAACGTTGAATGGATTCAATAAACTACGCGGTTGAACGTAAATCTTTAAGTACACGATCTCGCGATACAATTAAAAGAACAAGGGAAAGATTTGGAGCGATAAATTCGAGAGTCGTCTTTATGGAGGGTGCTTAAAGCGATGATCAATTCATTTGGTATCGCGTGCCTATAAGACATTCGAAAATTAAATGTAACTATATCTAAATGGAGAATCATCGCAGATCCCCGTAACGCTAAGGGTGGCTTGATCCTTCGACGGTACCTCTATCACCCCCGAAGAAAACCGACCCTTCCTTTCCCTCGGATTGTTTCTCCGGTGGCTGGGTTATATGCTTTGGGATAACGTTCCACGATCACGCGATGACTCTCCACCTTTTAACCCCCACGGCTAAGTACGTTTTAGTTACCCCTCGGTGAAAGCTACCCTTTCCTCCTCTCCTCGTATCCTAATACCCTTGGCTCGTACATCTTCATTTCGCTCCGTCGTTTCTTAAACACTTAGATTTCATCATTTCGTTGCAACGTGTTCCACCGCAGAAACATTCCTCGAATAAAATCACTCTGATTTTTTTACCCTATAACTTCAGCAGCTTTGCTTATTATTACCTATGTCGAAAGTTAAGTCTTGAAAAACGTTAAAAATGTGTGATCGTAGTCAGATACCGATGGTTGTAGAATCTTGAGTCACAGAGGCAGCATGAGGTCGGTTGTCGTGCGCGCGTTTGTTCGTAGGGTAGAACAACGCCGACGACATCCCGACAGACTCGATATCTTTGACCTATAAATTATAATATGTAAATCGCGAGAGAGCGGAAACATCGAGGGGTCGGCACACGCTGGGAGGGGTGTTAGATAGGTATTCTGGCAATTACAGAGGCTTACTGTACATACAAATTGCTGAATACCCTCTTCGTTCTCGCGCTGTCTTTCTCTTTAGTACCATTTACCACCCCCTCCGGCGAGCAACGCAATCCCGGACAGGAACGTCGCTGGAGACGCAGTTATATGAAAACAGGCGGTGGAAGGGTATTACCAAAGTAAGAAGTCAGCTTGATAGCTACGGTCGTAACTTGCTTTTTCGCTCCTATTCCTCTTCTCCTAATTCTCTTCTCCATAAACCTCCGTGGAAAGACCTTGGCTGTGGTGGTGCGCGTTGCCGACGTCTTTCCCATAAACCTTCCACGAAAGCCTTTTAAAAACGACGTATCGGTAAATACCGTGCACTTGCCTAGGCTAACGAGGTTTGTGTTTTTTTTTACAGGCGCAGAGATTTTCAGCCGCACGAAGAACGTTTCTTACAGTCTGCACTGCGTCGAATGGACAAGCGTCTGAAGAAGGGAAAGTTTCGTATATTTCAATTTCTGTGTTAATGTATGTTACTGGCGAGATATTTGTTATACAGTAATCAACTGTACTGTGTCTATTTGTGCGGACCGTTGATGTACCTAGTCAGAGACCAGGGTGGATATGACGTGAAGGGCTATGGATATGACATCAAGTAATAACGTTACTCAGTAGTCTAGATAAAAATGTAATACGACATTTAATTGCTGTATTGTGTCTATTTGTGTGGACCATCGATGTACCTAGTCAGAAACCAGGGTGGATGTGACATGAAGGGGACATAGGATACCTAATTAACGAGAAGTGCAGTGACTGTTGCGACTTTAAAGCAAAATAAAAAGATCGCGAATTTAATTGCAAGACTATTTGAGAATTTTTCAAATGAACCTACATCGTTTAAGTTAGTTCAAAATAGATAAAATAAAACAGCATATAAACCTAGTTGAGATTCGGGTCAGCAGCGCACGGTGTACCTAAAGCGAGACGAAGGCCGAAGAAGAAGAAATGGCGAAGAGATAGCGGAAGAGAGCAAGGAGGTGGATACCGGACAAATTATCCATCTTCCTCGTCCCTTCTCGGCTTTCCAAACCATCCTGTGGGAATCCTTACCCAAGGAACCTCGCGCCCTAATAGCTGCCTATGGGGACGCGATGGGACTCCCGATGGACTGGACGAAATCTCGTGCATTGTGCAATCCTGTCTCTCCCCTCTGGCCCACCCCTGTCCGCCCCTCTTCACTTTACCTTCCCTCTCATTCGGCACGGTTCGACAGGGGAAGAGTATATTCCTTCCAATTTGCCAGGGTTGTGCATTCGACGGCAGATCGAAAGATATCGGGGGAAGAAATTTTCTTTCTCTTCGTTCCCTTCCGCTTTTTACCCCCCACTCCTTATTTCCGAGACTATTCTACCGAGTTAGCCAATAAGGTACGGTTTTGTTGGGCGCAAATGAAAGACGATTTTTAATGCGAGTTTGCTTTTATAAATTTGGCGACTTGGAGATTTGAGGACTCGAGGATTCGATAATTTAGGAATTCGTATTTTTCCCATATACTAAGGATTTTCTTATAATATCTATATATCTCTACATTCGAAGATCACTACAACTTCGGATCTCCTCATCCCTAAATTTCAGCGAGAATCTGTTGAATATTAATAATGAAGTAATGTCATTTACAAACATTAAACCGTTGCACGCCAACAAATTAATCTCTTTTCCGAATGTTAAACAAGCTCCTATAAACGGTAGTTTTAATGAGTCGAGTGGCTGCTTTAATTCGCAACAGTGTTGCGTTTTAAAAGCATACTTAACGGGGCGAAAAAAAGAGCGGAGGGAAGTCCGGCGTTCAAGCGGATATTGTTGAAAACAGGGACACGGGTTTTATAAAGTTTCGCGGAACCTCGTATTTTCGCTTCTTCCGCGGCGAGACACGAAATATGGCTTACCACGGGACAAACAGGGTCAGCCGATGGACCCGCTTTTCTTTATAGGTCAAATTAAGCCGAGTTTACGCGCTGTTGTTTTTACGAGCGTACAACTACCCGTAAAACCGGGATCGGTCAAATAATTTTTCGGGATATTGCGCTCGGGAACCCTGTAAAAACGGTACACCCTAATAATACAGTCGCGTGAACGGAATCGCGATCGCGCGAATAATTTTCGGTACTGCCGTGGCATCGCGTTTTTTCTCCTAACGGGAACTCTGTAATCGCGCGATAATGAGCCGTTTTCACCAGCACCTGTAACCGCGCGCAGAATTAACGCGGCTCCTGTGCCCGACTCGCTAAATCAAATTTCGGTTTTAATGCAACTAATAGAACTTTACGAGCCACTTAAACCGTTCAATTTACGGAACAGGAGAAAGCAAGATCGCCGGTAATCGGACGATTAACACGAATTAACACGCCAAGCATTCGTGGCCGTATTAGGTATTCGATGCGAGACGGCGGGGGCAAAGGTGGGGAGTATGTTTCTGAAGTTATGCAAGGTCTGAAGTTATTCAAATAAGTCCCGTCACGAAACCACTCTATCGCGGAGAACTGATCTTAATGTAACCGATTAACGTGATGTAACTGGCTTTATTTCTGAATCCTTACGAATTCGGTCAAACGTTATCTTTAAAAAATGGTTCTTTCGTTAATTTTTATGTTTCAAACACGTAAAAAAGCTTCTAATATTTGTGAACTATATTGTAATACGATATGGTAGCATCGGGATGAACATTTAAGGGAATGTATTACACAACACCTGGCTGGAAGTGGTTAAAACGCGAAACGGTGAAAAATATCGGCCGCGATATCGAGCGTGTTAATATTTCCCCGAAACGCGGTAATTTGCGCAACGACGAATCATCGGTTATCGATCTGCGAGCAAAGTGGCTGTAAGCGGTCCGTGCCGGCCGGTATTTTTGAAGGGTCGTCCGCTTTAAAATTGCAAGCTCGTTGCTAGCCAAACGACGCTATCGAATGGCACGTAGACTCGTATTTCCGGTCCGATCGGTTCCAACGTGGAAGAGAGGTGGTCGATGCCGAACGAAGGATCGGCGAGATCGAACCGAGATTCGTTCGTTGAAAATAGACAAAGTCTCGCGCGGATAACACCTGCCGTTTGCATTTGGCTCCGTTGCCAAAATCATCCGAAGAGAAACGAGCCTCATCGGCCTACATCGTTTCTTTTTTTTTTTTTTCTCCTTTCACTTGGCCGGTCGTGCTTGCTTGGCCACCCCTTATCAACCGTAGCTTGTACATTTCTTTTCTGGCTCGATCCGCCTTTCTTTCCTCCCTTCTTTTCTACTCGTGCCAATGTCTCCGAGACGCGGCCCATCAGCATAAAACGCGCAGTTTTATGAGCCGTAGCGAGTAGACGGCCCCGTGTTACATCTTCCTCAAATGATCCCTGGTTGTTGCCTCCGCTTCTACAATCGTTCTCGCTTTGTGCACCCCGGCTCCGTCGAGAGTTTCGGCGATGGCGTTGTTATCGTTGCCTTCTCGTTCTGTGATTTTCTTTTGATACCTACCTCCGCTCGCTTTGGAACTCCGCTTTATTTTTGACCCCGTTTACGCGACTACGTCGCGGTTCCCGAGAAACGGACTCGCAATATCTCCATTAAACTCCAAGCTTCTCGGTTTACCATTTTCTATTCTTCGCGATACTTTCTAGGCTAACTTTTATGTAGTACAGAAATTGCGAGTTATTTTACATGCTGTGACTTGACGCGTTACATTACATGCTGTGACTCGACGCGTTACTTTACGACATGTGATATAGTGGCGGTGCAGAGCATGGAAGTACTGCGCGTGACTATAGCGACATATAGAAATCATAACACGTGAGAATTGCAAGTAGGAATTACAGTACGCGGTGATAGAACGTATGGGAATTACAACGCATGGAGATTGTAAATCATCGAAAATATAACACGTAGAAATTACAATACGTTGAAATTACAAAGTGTAGTGGTATAATTCTGCTCAAAAATTACAATGAGTAGAAATTACAATTCATGAAAATCATAACACGTAGCAATCTATGTCGTAACATGTACACTGTTAATCCTTTGCACTCCTATGTCGAGTGTGGCACGATTTCACATTTCTCTTGGATCTTATAAATATTCCAGATAAATAGATTGAATGTATACATTTTCATGTACTTACCTCTTATAATAAATATAAAATGTCGCATACTCCGTTGCAATACATTTGACTGAGAACCCCTTCCTTGATCTACTTTGTAAATTAATCAGATCGTAGGTAAAAGAAATTAAGGAGTGATAAGGGTTAATTAAAATAAGTCTATACATTTTTAACCGAAATATAAACTAAAACATAAAAATTCGCTTGGATAAATGATTAAAGGCAACGAAGCAAACGTAATTCGTTATTTCAATCTGGCCATTTCGGTGGCAGGTAAAAGTACGCAACACGGAATCCATTTTCGAGAAGCGAAAACAATTCTTTCGCCTGTCATTTTCCTTTTTCGTACTAGGGTGTAGAGAAGCGTGTGCGCGCGCGTGCACGAGTACAATGCACTTTCAGGGGTGCACACGCATCCCCGGCGAATCCCGAGTGTCCCGATCGCTAATGGTTTGCCGGGGTTGGATGGTCCAGTGATTAATTGTGTCAGCCATGATTACATTACAGAGGACGCAGATCCACTATATTATGTAGGATCGTGCATGCGTGTATCCCGCGGCCTGGTCCTTTTGCACGTGCGTTCAACGCACTCGCGCGTGTTGCCAGGATGTCGGAGAAGTAGCCGAGCACCCGCTTCTGTGGTTAATTGATCGTGCCAGAACACTCCACGATTCCCTCCATCTTCAATCAGAAACGATACACTCGTAGGATTAAACGAACCGTCGCGTTCGTGTTCGAAAAACTGAATCGGAAAATTTATAATTATTTTCGAAGTTTACCGGATCTTTCTCAAGCGCGATTATAAGTGTTGGGTCATCAAAATTGGCATTTGTTAATTTCTACATATAGCGAAATGTTGAATTTCAAAGACTCTATAACGTGATAATCATAAATCGATATCTAAAGTAGTACTTCGATGCTTTGGATTTCGTTAAAACATTTTCGTTTCTTTCGTACTTTGACTGGGTATTAGCACCTCGGCTAATAACAAAGCATCGAAGTTTGTGCTAGCAAGACGTATAAATAAGAGGTCAAGATGGAAGTAGTTCGCGATAACAATTTGGCGCCGCAGGCGGCATTACCTTAACGAGTTCCAACTTAAAAAAAAAGGGAAGAAGAAGAAGGTAGAAAAGGAGAAAGACGGTAACAGGACGAAGAAGTAATTACAGACGGAGCGGAAGGCTTAACGTCGATCCATTTGTGACCGTTCTCATTAGCGGTTTAATTTCCTGAATCTACCGAGGATGACTTTTCGGTGAAATTTTCCAAATTTCTCGATGCCAGCCGACTATAAGTGGCTTCGTATCTTTCTAGCCGGTCGAACAAATTACGAAGGAGGATGAATCCCTTCGGAATTGGCCCGTGGCCGAGAGCGGACCGAGAAAGATATCTTGGCCGCGAAGATGAGATCGCGGTATCGTCGCGAATTAAAGTTTCGCGTCGTTGCTAACGGTTGTTCCACTTTCAAACGTAAGTATAATTTCTGTTATCTCCGCGGTACCCACCGCCACGGGCCGTGCAGCCACGAAATATAAAATAATAAAGGCCAGACCGACCAAAGCGACCAAGAACTTTGGCTATTACAATGAAACAGTTCCGCGCAAACGCGTCTTCAACTTTTAACGGCTCGCTCTCGTTCCTTCGTGTCCCCGGCCATTCTGCTGCTCATTTCCCTCCTCTATCGCGAATTTATTTCCCCGACGGCGATAGCATTCAATTGTATTCGGAAAGGGAATCGGCCAAAAAGGAAAATATAAGATAAAATAAGAAACGATCGGTCTGCAAAGATACTCGCTCTTTTAACTTTCTTCCCTTTCGGTTTATACTTCCTGTCTCTCTCCCTTACTCATCTTCTCTTTTTTCTTTCGTTGTATATTACTAAGTGCTTAGTCGCATAATTACATTCACCCTCTTGCCTCGTGAGCACCATATTTATTTCAGTTTACCGTCGCCTTCTCGCCATTAGGGTACTAATCCACTTAATTTCTTCCCAGGCCTGGACGACGATGGTGTTCTGTTTCTTTTTGTATTTCGATGCTCGCGCGTGCAGGTACATTGCAATTAACTCGTCGAATAAAGCCACGACAATCCTCGCCGCCGCGCGAAATAAACGTTGCAAATAAAAGCGCGACGCGTTTAAAGAACAAAAACGCCGGCTGGTTTTGGGACACTTGCATTTTTAAACCCTTTTAACCCTCCTTTCGACCGGGATTTAAACCGATTAATTTCGGGATATTTAGAAAGAAAAATATCACCGCTTCCACCGCGCTACAATTTCTGTACGTTGAAATGTTTACATATCGTAACTTCTGCGCATTAAAATCTCTGTACTTTGTAATTTCCGCGCGTTGTAATTACTGAGGGTTGTAATTTTCACGGGTTGTAATTTGCACACGCTGCAATTTCAGGTGTTACAATTTTTCTACATATTGTAATTTATGTGTGTCATAATCTCTACGTATTACAATTCCTATACCCTGTAATTTCCACAAATCGTAATTTGCATTACATCGCTCGAGTCACATTAACTCACTTATATTTCCCTGCGAGATAAAATAAGTTCTCGTAATATTAACCGAAAGTGTAGTCACCATGGTAGAAACGTGACCAATCGATGAGCAAAAAAAGGGAATCACAGACATCACGGCTTGAGCGGAGTTGATTAACTTCGGTCGAGCAAGTTGAAAAAACCTTCGATACAATCTTTATCGTGTACGGTAAAGAACTACTACCGCCGGTAATTAATTATACAGAAGAGGAAGTTCGCGGAAGTTTTCTCATTTTTTCCATGGAAGAAGGACCTCTCTCTCTCTCTTACTCGCTCGCTCGATGAACCTGGAGCACGATCATTACTTTTAATAGAGCGCCCAGCGAGCGAACAACAACTAAATCTCGATGAGAACGGATCGCGATACCCTGGCCGGCATTGAAACTAATTTTCCCGCGCAACTACCCGGAAGTTAATTTCGTTTCTATCGAATAACGAAGAAGCAAAGTTACGGGACAAGTATCCTAAATTTCGCGTCTACCTCGGTAACGAATTATTTAGATCGCTGCGTATCAAATGGCCAATTTCAAAATGTGATGACGTAATTTTACCGCAAAATGCCAGTCACGGTGTTGCGATTTGTAGCTTATTAACTTAGAGCAGATTACACGACCATTTTACCGATATTCTTGGTACATAGTTAGTTTCTGTACATGCACATCGAACTTCGTACATTTCGATCGATCGTTGCAACTAGAAATTGTATATTAAGGACGTTAATAGAATAATCTAATTCTATTAAATTTCAAGCTTCGAGGTGTATCATCGAATAAGACTTCCTACATTCTGGAGTCATCAACGCGCTATCAGCGGACAGCGAGCAAAACCACGTCAAAGTAACGTTATCTCTTTAATATCTCATTTTCTCCGTTTCCTTCTCCGCAGACGTTAATTACGAAATAATGCATACAAAGCTGTGTACGAAGCGTGAAAATCATAAGAGTTGGAGCGTAGTCGAGCCGCCTGTGGGAAACGAGGGACAGGATATGGCCCATTGGCCGTGTGGCAAGACGGGAAAGTGAAGAAGAGGGAGAGCAATAATACGAGGATCCTTGGAAAACGGCCAAAGTGTCAGTCGTAATATTATGGTCGTTACGTGGAACGTCCCAGACGTACATCGTACGAATCAACATTTTATTCTGCGACACTGTGCGAGTGTACACACACCTTCTCCCGATACAAAGGCAACCGGCTAGCTTTCACTTTCCCCGATGAAATCGTGAACGATCCAGCGAATCCTCTTCGACGGTACTCGCCCACGCCTTCTGTTATCCGCCGTGCAAAGTGGATATGAAGAGTATCGTGTCACCGGAGCATAATTTGTAACTGCCTTCGCCCTGAAAATTTCGATAAGATCTTTGTTAACCATTCATTTTTTCGTCTTTTATATCCACAGATATTGACATATTGCAATCCCTCCTCCGCTCGAGAAGAAGTATTGCTAGTCGTGAATAATTTCCGTTTTCGAAAGTAGTCTAATTAAAATTTCGTTAGGACTGGAATTGTCTCCAAGAGGGATAAACTTGTTATTAAAAACTTACAGATCCACGTAGTCTTTCCTTTAATCCGGTTCTGGTATAAAATGTTGGAGAGGACTCATTTAGGGCAGCAGGAAATCCGAGTTTCCATTTCTCGGAGATTAGGCGATCGACGAAAATGTTGGTTATAAATTGCGAAGGAAGCAGGACAGTGGCTAGATAAGGACAAAGTGGAGGTTGGTACACGAGAAGAGATGAAAGGACAAGAAGTCGCGACGGTCGAAGCATGCTAGAGAAGCTTCGGGAAACGTTGGTATTATCATAATAATGGCTGAAACCATCATCTTTTCCGCGTCTGCTCTCTTGCTCCCCCGACCTTACCTTCTCGAGGCTCCATTCTCCTCGAGAGTGCTTCAGAAAGCCAAGCCTAATAGCGCTCGCGTTTTGTACATTTACAAATTTAAAATGATAATTTTCTCGTGGGTGTGGCGAGCCTTCGGCCCATTTACGCCCTTTTATCGTCGCGGTCGTGGCTCGTTTCCTTATTTTCCACCCCTGCTTTTGCCAAATATATCATGCGTCGGTTATGCGACTCGTAAAAAGGAATTGCAACCAGATATTTTCGTCGAACGCTGAATTTTTTAGTGCCTAGCGAGGGTAAAGTTAATCGCGTTGAAAGGATCGAGTAATTGTCGCGATCGAATACACGCGATTTACGTTTTTGAGGAGAACTGTATGAGGAATAATTGATTAGATTTAGCTTACCAACAATTCCCAGTCAGTATCGTTCACGAGAACCAAAATTCCTGGTCGCCTGCACATACAAAGTGTCACGTAGTTGGAAGATACGGGTGAATACATGTAGGACAGGTTATTTTTGTGTCACGCGATTTGTGGGACTCTAGAGCCCCCTTATCATTTCTGTGTTACGTATTACCGTATCGATTGGGACCGATATCGCGGCACGCCGCTATTCGAGCTAGAAATTAAGATCAAAGATACTGATAGCCATTCGTTATTAAACAATGTAAAACCAGATAAAAGAAATTAATTTGTAATGCATTTTTTACCGCAATCTCTGCTTACTATTGAGCATTTAAATCGGCACGAAAAAGAGATCACGTTGTATGATTTCTAATTTAATTAGTAGAAAATAGGATACAAATATCATCCTCTGCATAAAATTAAAAATGTGCTACTACTTTTCGGCTGAAAAATTATTTTTTCTCTTTTTTCTTTTGTACGAGTGCGCCTTTTGAAAATGGTACCGCTAGTATCATCTACCGGTCGAACGTAAAACTGTCGAACAAAAAAATTATTTCTTCGAAAAATAAGACATTCTTATATTTTGATGATGCTTAGAAATTCTTTTACGACAACGACAAAGATAGAAAAATGATTTTATAAGCTTGAAGTTTTATATTTAAAAATTTTTAAAAGTGGGCGAAACTTCAAAATCAATATTAAATGAATTTTTTCGAAAATTTGTGTGGCGCCATCTCTCCGGCGAACGGGATGAACTACACACTTTCGAAACTGTACTTTAATTAGTTCCCACCTTTTGCCGCTAGATGGCAGCACATAGAGCGGGAACTTTAACCTATGAATTGTTTAAAATTTATAATGGTTTGGTAAGGTTAAAACATTCCGAAGTTAATTAGTCTTGCATTCGGATGTAATTTGGTGCATATTGAAGTTAATTACGCCAATAAAATCGGTATTAATTGAATTTTTCGAAAATGGAACAAGTAGCGCCATCTCTCCGGCGAACGGGGTGAACTACACACTTTTGAAACTGCAGTTTAATTAGTTCCCACCTTCTACCTCTAGATGGCGGCATTGCATTTTGTAGACATAAAATGCGTAGTCATCTAGCGGCAGAATCATGGAACTAATAGCAACTATGTTTGAAATGTACTTTATCGAATATAAAGCTTTGAACTTACTATATAATCATTTCTCTACATTTGTCATCATTGTAGAATGTCAACTGTATGATTGTCAACGCTATAGACTGCTTTAAGCTCATTAAATTAATAATTCTACATAGTAAACTGATTCACAAAGTATAGCTGTGATATAGAAATTATAAGAGACATCTAGAATCTATTCTACGTTTCGTCTATTGAACTATTATACTTTCAGACGCATATATTTTTCGCATATAATATTCTGATAAGGATTTTAGACTTTACATTTCACCCTTATGAAATTTTGTTAAACTGTACTGTAGCACCATCTCGATTAGCGCTACGGTACTATCGAGACGCCATCTTAATTTTGTATATCGGTCGAATTGGAAAATGCGAATTAATATAACATATCGTTACCGTGGTGGGACACGAGTGTATTGTAAACTTCGCGGATACCAAACAAAATACCTATCGTGCGATTTACCACAACTGAAATGTTTACGATACCGAGGTAAAATTGTAGAATGAATTGACGACTTACACGGTATCCCCCTGTAAAAACAGTTCCGGTCGTTCTTTTAAAAGGTTATCCTTTATCCAGAATAGCAACTTTTGTATAGTCCCTGTAAGATTTCACGTGGCCAATTAAATTTGCGATTTGAGAACAATTTGAAAAACTTACATTCATCTCCAGGTAAGTTAACCTCGTGTTTTTTCTTTTTATCGAAAAGTAATTCCGCCCCACCCCTGAAATAATTTATTGGATCAGTTATGAGACCTATTCTATTATGACTACAGGAGAAGTTAGGTTATGTATAATGCTAATTGTTACCCGAATTCAATTGTCACAGGAAGTACACTATTTTTATTAGACATATTTAAAGATTTTGTTTAAATGTATTACTTGTATTTTCATTAGCTATTATCATTTAACCCCGCGCATAGAAACAACGTGAGTGACAATTCGTTTCAATTCCGTGTTCCTTGTGTTCGGACAACCAGTAGCGTACACACTGTACGCGGCAAAAGCCGGCTTCGGTGATTCGAATTGGTTTTAAGAAAAAAAAATATTTTGTTCCTTATCTTGATACTTTCTTATGTCTTTAATTCATTTTGCACAAATGTACGTTACAAACACATGCAATTGTTTATGACCTTACCTATCTATGAATTAACAAATACAGGAATGTTTATCATCTTTTCAAATAAAAAAAAAACAGTAATGCCAAAACTCGTTGATATTAGCATAGGGACTAATAAATTTATGGTAAAATAACTAGACAAATATAATAAAATCTATAACTAGTGCCCCTTGTTATATACAACACGAATTACATCCCTGTATATTCGCGGGTCATTAGTCTCGCAATAATTATGTATTTAATTGCGACGCAGAGGTTTCTTAGTACAGGAACAACAGCAAGAAATAAAAAATTAAGCTTTATTGACTAAAAGTAGTGAAAAATCATATGCGTTTAAAAAAATATATAATGAAAATATAGATTCGATAGAATTAGACGTAAAATATGTGAATGAGTTGAAGTGTAGATGCCTTCAGCGGCAGCTGTAATGGCGGTTGTCGGGAAAGTACGGACGCACGCGTTAAATGTTTGAAGAACAAAATAGCCAACGTTCTGTTTAAGTCCAAATAATTCTAGTCTTCTGGCAATCACAAGATTTCGTATAATCGTAATATTTTATATGTTCAGTGATAACTTTCATAATGTCAGAAGAAAACAAACATACTTCGGAAGAGACCGAATCAGACATGAATACGGAAGATCACAGCAAGGAACAATCGAAAAGTGATACAAGTATGTTAAACAATGAAACTGAACAGCCTATGTTAGAAGACGAAGAAATGCCGACATACGTTAGCGTATCGAGTCCATCGAGACGCGACGATTCAGATGTTAGTAACACAAAACAACAAAATAAAATACCTGTAGAAGAGGATCACAGTCGAAGTCCTTGCCCCAGCGACGATCAAGGAGGAGGTAGTATCTACGTACTATCCTCTGGAGAAGAAAGTAATCACCCCTATAATGATGAAGATGAAGATGAATATGGAGACAGTGACGGTAAGTGTGCAACATAAAGATTTTATTTAACGTCAACTCTTATAGTCAAACTATTGAAAATTGCATTATGTAGTATTTCTTATGTAGTACTTATAGACACAAGTAATTTTTATGTTTATCTTTGTGTTTACAATGAATAATTATAAGCAATCTATATATTAACACCGACAGAGTATTTAATATGTTTATTGTTACCATAAACTGTAGACATGGATGAAATGGATCTTGAAAATGAACATGAAAATGCTATGCTAGATGATGAAGAAGAGGAAGATGACGAAGATGACGATGAAAAAAATCCTCTCAGATTACCCAACGAAGATGATGAGGATATAGAAACAGAATATGATCAAGAATATTTTGATCGGATGTCCGATGATTGTTTTTTAGATAATAGATTAAAACAACATCATAAAGAAAGAAGTTTGTCGTTGCAAGATCTAAGTATTTGTAAAAACAATGTCCATTCACCATACACTAAGAAAAGGCATAGTCTAAATATTGTTAGACCAAATTATTTTGGTTTCCAACAAAATCCAGTAATGTATTCTGTCATGCATAAAAAACAGATGGTGCCACTTAAATATCAACATGTGGAAAGTAAAGTGAAGCAATATATAAGAGATATAAAGGAACAGAATAGAAAGTCTATGGAAAAACGTATTAAAGAACAAGAATTTGTAGTAAATAAAAATTATGAGGAGGATGAAAGTAAGAAATATTTTTGGTCTGTTAGAATTTGGATACTCTGGCTTGGAAGATATGTCTATTGTCTATTGTGAATAGCTGTAGATCATAGTACTTTTAGACTATTTACGAATGTAACCTTACAAAGACAGTAAAACATGCTTCCATGTACTTGAATAACCAAGTTTTTAAGTTATAAGCAACTAATAAATATAAATTGTAATTTATTCTTCTTATTTTTAGACAATGACAGTGAACAAGTAAACGCAACAGTTACTAACAAAATCATAAAAGATTATGCACAGAAGGCTATTAAAGACTTGCAACATGAAGAAAATGAAGGTACTAATTTAGTTTATAATATAGCACAAATAGTAAAAAATGGTGAAAACAATAAAATTGATAACAAGGTAATTGAAAATCAATTTAAACATGTTCGAAAGGATTCTGAATATACTAATACTCAAAATGAAAAACGAGCACAAAACAGTGATGATCGGTTAGAAAAACGAAATGGTTCTGTAGACATTAACGTACATCAAATTGAATATCAAAATACCCTAGATAGGAATACTAAGTTTAGTAACATAAATCAATCTTCTCTAGTTAATGGTCACGAACAAACCCCTGCATTTATCAATCTACGTACAGTAACTTATGAGGAATATATGCATGGTACACCAAATACTGTACAGAAGGAAGAATTAAATGAGCAAAAGCAGAAAACTAATGAGAGTGAAGTATATAATGAAGCAGAAATGATCACTGAACAAGAAATCGATAACAGCGATACAAGTTGTTCTTTAAAAATCGAAAATGTGAAGAGTATTAGAATGAGTCAGGAAGAATCGAGTAATTTGAATTTTGCAAAAATAAATGCAAATGATAAAATGGTTGCAGAAAACAAAGAAATAATTCAACTCAAAACTCAACTGAGTCAAAAAGATGCGCAGTTTCATAATTTGAAGGATGCCTATCAGAAAACTCTGGCAGAGAATATAAAGATGAAACAGGAATTAGATGAGCTGAAAAAATCCTTAGCAAAATATGAAAATGAAAACAAAGCATGTGAAACAAAAGTAGCATCTGTGCAAACTGAGAACGTTGAAAAATCTGTAGACAATCAACAAACTGTAGCCAAAGGAGAAACAGTTAAAAAAGTATCCACTAGCAGTGTCGCGTCGACAGCAAGTTCTTCCGATCAATGGGCAGAAAGCGCTTACAGTCCAGCTGTATCCATTAAACCACCAGATATGACATCAATCCTCAATTCTGATGACAGTATAGTACTAACTAATGGTACTCCAAGAAAACTAGCACATCCATTATCTCGAACATTCATCACTTCGTCCCGAATATTACAGACTCTTTCTAACATAACACAAAGCAAAACAAAAGTGGAAAGTCCTTTGGTACGAAATACCAAGAAACGGTCAAATGCCAATTCAACGGATCAGTTGTTGAATTTACATATTAGTTCTCCAATTCATACGTCAAGTTCTAAAAAACGAAAGGCAACAGAAATGCTCGGTAGTTCCGCTTTTACTCAACCTTTCAAAATTCCTCACACGACTGTAGAATCAGACAGAAAAAATAGTACTGACACTACCAATGTAGAATTTAAGTACGTCGAGGAACACCCAAAGTCTAAATCAGAACAGGAGCAGAATGCATCTGTTAATAAAAATGGCAATGCCTCTACATCTGCAGAAGTTAAAACGGAAGAAACAATTGATCAGAATGGTGTAAAGTGTTTCATATACGCAGAGGATGAAAATACTAAGAATAGAAGTTTCTTAATTCAAGCGGAAGAACCGACAAAAGATGGAATAAATGATAAGAATCGAGTTCAAGAATGTGGTCCATACTTATTAGGTAATCTTGAAGTAAGAATGTCTGAAATAAATGGTACAATTAGCGTGTGGGGTAAAGAAGTGAATCGGGAAACTGCGAATGATAACGAGGATGACGCGGAAGTATCTGCCACAATGTCTGAGAAGAAAACGTACGATTGTTGGCATAATACACCTCAAATGAGATTTAACGAGAGTCCGCTGGTTTGTTCAACCAGTAGAAAACTGAAAATTCCATGTAGGTTCAATAAATCTAGCAGTTCTCAATATCGTCGGTCTTTACCCGCGAACGCGATGAGAACGTCTTCCTTAGGAGACGATTTAAACGATAAGTTACGTATGGATCATTCTTTTAGTCTAAACAATTGTGTTCCTTTTTGTGAAAACTGTGATTCTCCGAAATATCCTGACGAATGGCCAATTTATAAAGGTGCTTCAAGTTCACAAGAAAAAGTACATTCCTGTTGTATACACGATACAGAATTTGTTGACGAAGAACGTCATTGTGATGTGCATCACGAGAAACAGAAATACGATGTTAGTCCTAAACATAGTAAAACTAAGTTTTATAATAAGGGAATTCGAAGGAATTCATACAAAAATACTTTTATACCAGATACAAAAAATCACTTACATGAAAACAGTACGAATATCGAGACAAACGAAACAACTTGCAAATGCCACGCGTCTCGTCGTTCATTTCAGAATGTAGTCGATAATGCTCCGCATTCGAAATATTGTAATCTTGTTAGAAACATCTCTTATACGTGTAAATCGTCTTTGGATAACTCAAGTAACCACGAGAATTCCGAGAAACATACTTGTTCTCATAGTATTTCAAACGAGGATGAAGAAGATCCTCTTATACCATTCAAGCGATCTAATGAAACGCCTGAGGTAAAATAATACAATCTGTTTTATGAATTTCAATTTTTATATTTGTCTTCGGTACTTATCTTCTTTTTCTTCTATTTAGACCAGACAACGAAGATTAAGTGGTAAAAAAGTGCGAGGTATCCTTATGGATCTCTTGAGGGGATGTGGAGATTGTCGTAGTAACAGTGCTGCCAATTTAAGTAAAAACGAACAACATTCGAAGCAAATACATACTCCATATGGTCCACCACAAATTAAAATTTCATCTCCTTCCCACGAACCTACATCTTCAGGTTCTACACAGTGTAATGAAAGGTAATATGGTTCTAGTATTATTAGAATAATGTAGCATTATAAAATGAACTGTAAAATATACTGTTAACTTTTGTTAACTTGCAGATGTTGTCACGCATACGCGCAACGAATCGAATCTCAACTTGAAGAGTTCCGAATGGAAATGGAAAGAGTACGATCACGTTCCGATGCAATCCTTGATATGCTCAATACGCTTCACTCTGTGGATATGAACTAATGAAATTTACCCGATTTTAAATAAGTGCTTTTCCTTGTACAGATCACTTTCTTAATTTTTTTTTAAGTCGGGATTCACTATCGACGATTCTTCTTATTTACCTCTCGAACTTCATCGCATATAGAAAACACCCGTTCAATTTATTAAAATGAAATACACTCGAAACGAAAGGAAAAATCACCACGCTGTACCAGATACACATTTGTATTATAGAAGTTCGATTTCGTGTCGTTGATAAATGTGATATAAAATGAAAAACAACTTTGGTATGATTTTTATATCGTACGAACATTTAATACTTTTCTTCTTATAATTTAACTAGAGAATTTTTGTTACATTCTAGACCAACAATGTTTGAACATGTAATTTAAGTAACCGAGTGAGACGACGATCATCGCCTCATCAAACTTTTCTTTCGATATCAATAAAATACTAAGTAATTTCTTATTTAATAGTTGCAGTCGCAGGAATCGAATCCTGTGCCAGCCTCTCCAGGTAAAACTCCAGGTGGCATCTCTCCTTGTCCTTTAAAGATGTTGCTATAAGATGTCTTCAAATAATTTACGTGTCCCTGCAGTGATCTTATACGACCCTGAGCTTGCTCGAACGCCTCATTCAGGTTGTTTATTTGCCCTTGCATTTTTTGACGAATCTATAAACGATGATAGGTAAGCCGACGTTAAAATATTAAGTTTCCATTAATTTAATAATAAGTTACTTCGTCTCTATCTTTTTGCGCAGCTCTTGCAGTGGCTCGACATTGAGCCAATTGTCTTTCCATTTCCGCAATTTGACTTTGCATTGTTCTTCTAGCAGTCTCGCATCTTTCTTTCGTTCTTGCTACTTGTCTTGCAGAATCTTCTCGAACCTTTCAAAGTACATAATATTAATTAAAATCATCATTTTACGATTTCAAATATAACAAATTTAAATTACAATAACATACCTGATCAAGCATTGCCGTCAATTGAGTAACCTCATGCATCTTTTCATCGATACGCTTCTGCAATTGCGCCTCATGTTCCTCGAATCTAGCAAGCGTATTCTTCATACGTTCATTTTCATGTCTCAATTCAGTATTTTTCCGCTCTAGTTCATCGAATCGTCCCGAACCATGACCCCTTTCATCCTGTAAAGTAGTTGTCATATAACGTGCAATGCCTGTCGCACAGTTTATTTGATAAACATAAATGGATAAGAACCTGAAGCTGTTGATACTCGCTACGTAACACATCCAATTGATTTTGCAAAGCCTGCATCTTCTCTTTGGAACCTAAAAGCTCTCGCGACAAATCCTCACAATTTCGTTCTGCAACTATACGCATTTGCTGCGCTTCTTGCAATTTCACCTGCGTTTGCTTCAGGATGTCAGGTAATGGTGCGAGTTCTGCAAGTTTCTCTTGGAATTGATTCTATACAAAAAATTGTAAAATGTTGAGGAACCTGTATGTAAATCATTGGTGTAACAAGGATTTCTGAGCTGCAAAATGTCAGAATTTGGAAGATCAGGAATTTAATAAACGCATGAGTACATATTTTTCTACCTACTTTAACTCTACCAATCTCCAGAGTCACATTTTCATTCATTCGTGCATTATCCATTTCCATGAGATCAAGTTGCCGACGTTGTTCTTCCACTTGTTGTTGTGCCTATTTTTCGCCGACATTATTATAACATTTATATCGAGAGTTAAAAAAAAATATGCCCTGTTAAAGAGAACCTGCAAATATTTGTTACGATAATCTTCCAACTGAGCAGCTTGATCTTGAATCAAAGATCTCAGTTCCTCGAGTTCATCTTGGGCCTCGCGAAAACGTTGTTTGAAAACAATAAGAGCTTGTTCTTGTTCAACCATTTGCTCCTTGAAGCCTGTCGTTGAACGAATTATAACATTCATGTATTTGTGCTTAGCAGAGTTCAGAATAATCACCTTCGTATTTCTCTTTTTCAGCTTCTAGCGTTTTCAAACGTTCTTGAGCGTCTGTCAGTCTTATATCCAATTTGTCTTTCTCTTCAATAGCATCTCGTGTTTGTTGCTTCAGTTTTTCTGCATCTGTTCTTAAACACGAAACCTCGCATAATTTGTTTTTGTAATCATCTTGTAGACGTGCGTATTGCTCGCGTAGATCACGTAATTGTTGCTGAGGACATGTGCTAGCTCCCTTTCATTAAACAATTCATTTAGTCCATGTTAAACTTATTCGTTAAGTTAAGTCTTACCATAGGAGCATTTACACAGGGGCCAGTACAAGTTGAAGTAGGAGCTGGTGGCATCTGTATACCATGGAAAATAGATCATTTTATAATTAAAAAAAAGATCATCCTGCTAAATCTCATTATCCACAATTGTATGCAGTATGATCTCAAAAAAACAAAATATTTGCAATTTTTATAAAAACATTTATTTCATACAGAATTCGTGATAATAATTACTGTAACAACAATCACTATCGGCGCCAATTTTTAAAAGTGTACTGATATTTATGATAAGCGACACATTCATGAAACAACCCATTGTTTACACAATCAATCTGATCGAAATACTGTATGGATACCTTGGGAAGAGGTACTGAGGATGGTGGTGGTAGAACTGGTAATGTCGGAGGTGGTACATAAGGCGGCGGACTTGAACCTTGAAGATTCATAGGCGCAGGAGGACAACAACCACAAGGTGCACAAGGACCAGTGCATTTCAACAGCTTTCGTTGTTGTTCCAGCTGTTGACGTTCTCGTTGTACGTTAGCAAGTTCTATCTGCATGTTACGTACTTCGCATTCCATACTGCCCAATTGTTGTTCCTAAAAGGGTAGCGAGTGTGTGAATAGAAAACTTGCATTCACAGTTTAATCGAATCTTGAATACGTACTAGCTGTTTGGTATTGTTCCCATAAGCTGCAAGCTTGTTCTCTATTTCAGCGGGACAAGCGCCTTTCGGAGGTGGTGGCACGCATGGCGTTTTAACGACGGCAGGACTTCGGCAACACATTTCGTCGACTTGTGAAGATGCACCACTTGTAATACAAGCACCTGTTACTGATGCTCCACCCGCAAGCCTGGGTGAATCTGAAATAATTAATGTCAATCCTTAGGACATTTGTTTTATTGTGTAATGATAGACGTGACTAGTTACGCCAGAAAGTACGACTCACCTTCGCTAGGTGCACATGAATGACCTCCCGGTTTTACTGAAAAGTATCAACTAAATGTTATTCCTTAATACTGAAAAACATACATTGGAAAAGTGGTCGTTAATCTGACCGAAACTTACCACATATGGTCTGGGCGACTGGCGACAAGGATTCAGCAGATTGAAGACAACACTTGCATCGACAGTAGTCGTCGTCTTGCTGTAACGTAGTAGTGCGTGAAATCGAACGTAAAGGACACGGACTTGATACTCCAGACGAAAGTGCACCTGGACAGGTGTAACAACAAGGACTAGTGACTCGTTGATTCAAGCAAGCTATCTGACGCGTCAATTCCACATTTTCCTTCACTACTATTCTCATTTCAGCCTGTAGACCGCATACCTTCCTCTGTAGGCTTTCAACTGCAGAATCCTTTTCTAGTAATGCTTCTTCTAATTTATATCTAATGTGAGACAGAATATCACATGATTTATGACAACATATTTTTTCCCGATGACAAAATCCGTACAAACGTTGTTAGGGAGACTTTGACCGATGTTCATATTTTTTGCTCGATTTTGTATTATTTGCTCGCATCGAGAAACGATACCGGGTGCTCCAGATCTTATAAAGGGCAGTAAGTACTTACTTTCCACCTTCGAGTTGCGCGTTTTCATGTGCCAACTTTTCTTGCATAGTTAACGATTCTGTTAGCTTTCCAGTCAGAGTTTTAAGACTTTCAGTTCCTTTCTTTTTACTATCTGCTACAACAATTTTTGGAATTTCGTCTTCCGTGTTTCCGCAAACGATTACTCTTGGAAGTCTAGCCGAACGAAGACACACATTTATAAAACTATATCGCTAGTAGCGAAATCAAAACGTACTTGTCTTCAGGATACTCTATTTGTGGCAAGTCAAAACGATCCTCTGGTTTGGATACCTTTATTGCAGATACTTCCTTGTCTATTTTATCTCTGATCTTGTCCTGTGTCATAATTTCCTCTTCTTCTTCTGTGATCGCCTAGAAATCAATGACTAAATCATTCACTGGATACAATTTATTCTTGATACCGCTTGTATCCAGTGGAAATATAGAATATGTACCAAGCTGAGCTTCGAAGTAGGATGCGGTATCATGTCGAACATTTTCGCGAAGGTGGTACTCGAGTAATCAGCCAAGCCTAATAATCGTTGCAACTTCCGAGTTATTTGTTCGAATTCAGCCAACTTCCTCATAACTTCATCTTGCTTCATTTGAATTGCTAACGTATCTTCTTCGGTTAAATCTTTTTTCTATAATACAAGTTACTGATATGAAGACAGAGCACCTTTGGAAACAATGTGTTTCGAAAGGGTTGGTTTCTCTCAAAACCATTACTTTAGAAAGTTCAGCTATTTCTCGTTTCAATTGCTCAATTTCCTTTGCGAGTACTGCACAACGTTCATCAGCATTCTTCATTTCCATTTTCACAGCGCTATCAGTTAACGGTGATGAACTCAATATGGATTCATTTCTACCACCAGGCTTTACTGGTGCACCTAATTCGAAAATTGCACATTCATCAAATTAATTATGTAACTATGACTTTTTATTAAAGACCAGAAAATTTCAAAATTTAAGAAATAGACAAATCCCTTCTTAGTTATACCACTGATCAAATCTTGGCAGTTTGTTACAATTATTATACCTTCACCAACACCAGGAGGAAGTGGATGAAGTGGAGGCAACTCATCATCCTCTTCCTGCCGCCCAACTGGTTCAACATTCGACATCTCTTTAAGCGCAGCTTCGAGTCCTTTATCTTCAATTTCGGGTTCTTTAACTTCTTCAACTTCTTCATTCGTTAATATAATTTCTTCAATGTTCTCTACTACTTCAACATCTTCAAAATCTTCATTGAATGATTCTTGCATTTCTTCCGCCTCGTCTTCAGCCATACTTCAAAATTAAATCAATTTATTAGAATAACAATGATGTAACGTGTTTGAAGATTTAGTGTGACCTACTTTGATGATCCTTTTGTTTCAGAATGTGGACTTTCAATTTCCTGCGATTTCAACGTTTCTGAATTCGATGCCTGCGTTTTTCTTTTATAATCCTCTGTCTCATGTGCCTGCTAAATAACAAACAGTGTTCTCAATTATAATGTACATTTCAAATAATAATGGATTTTACACTGATCATTGTTGCGCAATTTAAATTCCAAAATCACGTACTTGTTCAAGAATGTGTGGTTCAAGCTCTGTTCGTTGCGAAAGTACCGATTTTATAAAACGTTTAGAATCTTTGAGATTTGTTGACTCGTACAAAGGTGCATATCCCTCCTGATGATACTCGATGGCAAGGGAATGTATTTCCGGTAAAGTCAAAGGTTTCTTTAGATCGAATAAAGATTCCAACGACCCAAATACATCTCTTTTCAAAGAAGATTCCTCGAACTCTGTGTTTTTTTTCTGCGATTTTGAACTATACTTTTGCAGATGCTTTAACTCGTGGAAGCTTTTTGTTTCAATAGGAAGGCCGTCAAAGTCGCGAACATGAAAAGACCTTGGTGAACTTTTTGCAGAACGAGATAAGTTCCACGTACACGGTCGCCGCTTCTATAATTAGATAAATTGTTTATTTGAAACGTAAGATATTTATTTCGTTACGGTGATGAAACTGTTATAAAAAATAAAATTAAAACCAAAACTGATACAGACACTTATGGAAACTGATTGCAAACTTTTACAAAGACAAAGATATGAATTTTTAGGTAAATCCGCGTTATGATACAACACGCGTACCAATGTATAAATAAATAAATAAAATTAGCTAACATTTTACCTTCATTATTTTACCTTCGATACAACACCGTTCATTCAATAACATAAACTTCTTAAAGTTCAAGGATGATGATTCCTTTTCCTCGAATGTTCACTGAAGAAACGGTATCGTTATCAAATAGCGTTGGACGATTTCTCAATTATCTTTTTTCGAAATTTTTTTTGTAAAATTGAAAACTGCAACACATAATACGTTAATATATTAATTAAATGATTAAAACTTATGGTCTTATAATGAAAAAATAAGGTAACTTAATGTATCGGATTTGACACTTACCCAAAAAAACCTTCAATTTCTTGAAATAAGAGTGTGAAATATGCGTCTTTTATTTTTCTGTCGTATAACGATGAATTTGAACATATCAACATATACCTAAGATGCATATCAATAATTTTATAAATATTATAAAAAATTGTATCACTTTTTTATTATTTTATTAGGTGTTATGAATATCAACAATTGCATCGTATGGATATTTTAAAACATGAACAATTTGTTAAACGGCAAAATTTAATTAATAATGTTACAAGAAGCTGACGCTAGTAAATGTTGCTACAAATTTATTTCTTATTTAACAGAAATGTTTAACTGTTCAACATGATATAAATAAAGGGAGTATGAGCATTAAAATAAAAGTAAATACATACATCTTACAGTTACAATACGTTACACGATTTGTATACTATAAAACTGGTGTGACTTCTTCCACGAAGATCGGCTGAAAAAACTGAAAAATTAAATATGTCAACGTACATAACATATAGTTGCTAATAAAAATAAATTAGCATTTAAACAATATTATATTATAAATGGTATGTTTATTGCATCAATGGAATCATTTCAAATATCTTCTAAAAATATACTTTCGAAAATGAGTAAACAAAAATTCCGTTATATATAAATGTCTCTATTATTATAGCTAAGTTACCGTGTTTATACACAATTAATTATGAATACATTCCCTTCAAGGAAAACCTCTTACCCATAATAGTCAATAAAATTTACTTGTAAATAGATAGGTTGTTTCGTATCTTTATAAAATGGAGGTTATGGATTACAGTAAGTGTTTACAAATATAGCATATATCTAAATCAAGTAGCACAAAACATTTATAATATAAATGGAATATTTTATATTTTAGATAATGATGTTTATATATACGAAATTTTATAAACGATTTGTATATTTTTATTTTATTCAGGAATGTAACATTATAAATAATCGTTTATATTAAGAATAATGACATAAAAGACTATCCGTTTTCATATAAACTAAATAAACATAAAGTACAATTTAATATAATTACAATAATTTATTTTAATTTCAACTATATATTGCAGCAGAAGAACCAGCACAAATGGAAGATACAGGCGAAGATCATTCTGAAGAATCAGATAATAATGACAACGTAGACAATAATGTAGACACTGAAATTCAAGCAGAAGATGAAAGTAAGTTTATTTTCTTTTCAATATACATAATGTAAATTAAATATCTTATACTGTGTAAATATTACATTTTAGAAAAAGATGAACAGGATGAGACAAAAGTAAAAAGACCAAAAGAAGCATCCTTGGATGAGTCTCAAACTGATTCTGATCAATCTTGTCCAATATGTATGGATTTATGGACTAGTTCAGGAGAACATCGTTTATGTTGTTTACGTTGTGGACATTTATTTGGATATAATTGCATTTTGAGATGGTTACAAAATTCTTGTACTAGTGCAAATCGTCGTTGCCCTCAGTGTAATAGGAAGGCTGCTGTGAAAGATATCAGAATGTTGTACGCCAAGAAATTAGCATCAATAGATACTGCGGAATTAGAAAAATTGAAAGAACAGTTAGACAGTGTTAAGACAGAGAAAAATCGTATAGAAATGGAACTGACAAAGTATACCCTCAGACAGAAATTATTTGAACAACAAATTGCAAGCATGAAAAATCGCATATCTGAACTAGAAAATCAACAATCGGAAATAAACATTCATTCCTGTCAAAATGTTTCAAAACACATGATTAAAAAGTTCCACTTAGATCGATCAATAGAAATATGTAAAGATGGTGGCTGTCGTGTGTTAGATTATAATCCATCATACGGAGTTCTGGTTGTCTCCCAGAAATCAACAAATGCATTATTCTCGGGTTATGGTATTAAGAAAATTGACACGGATAAATTTCAACCGCGTCAATTCGTTTTTCTGCATTCTCAAGCCATAAGAGATGTTACATTCAATACTAACCAGCAGTCATTATTACTTAGCGTTGGTTTTGATAAGTGTGCAAAATTGATGGATATACAAAATCATATCATCATGCACACTTTTCAAGTAGATTATCCATTATGGAGTTGCTGCTGGTCAGGCGATAATCCAAATATATTTTTTGTAGGAGCACAGAATGGATCTATAACACAATTCGATATTAGACAAACTTCTGGTGCTATTGAAAGTTTAGATAGTCCAGGCGATAGATCACCGGTGGTTTCTCTAGCAACAGTACCTGTTAATCCCGGTAGCGGTATTAGTCGCGGTGGTTTCATTGCATGTCGTTTAAATACTTGTTACGCTTATGAACAAAAAGAGTCAAAATATGTTCCCAAACAAATATTTCTTGAAGGTCCTTTTGTATCTGTATGTTACGACGAAAAAAATAATCACACATTAATATCTTCTCGACCGAATGCCAGACAACCTCATGCTAGACATATAGTATGTACTATAGAAAAAGGCAGCGATGAATCAACTATCTGTAATGTAGTGCACACGTTTCATGCTGGTAATTCTCAACAATTTTTATCGCGACCATGTTATATAAATGTCGAGAACGATACGTTAGTTGCTGCTCATCAAGAATCCACCAGTAGTATATCTTTGTGGAGTACATCTAGTGGAAAACAAGTAAATAGCCTCCCGGTATCTGATCCTGTGGTAGATATGTGTGCAGTCGATATTAGTAATAACTTATTTTTAGCAACTCTCTCTACAAAGAAAGTGAGGATTTACAGCCATGGATAATTTTCATTGTTATAGAAATAACATAATGATTTAATAATTTATGACATTTTGTAACATTTCATTCATGTTTAGAACATCTTTTACATGTACATTATAAATTCACAATTTAACAGATAGATGATATAACTGCCATTACTGCATTTCGTTTACTATAAGCTTGAACAGTATTTATTCGCATAAAAGTTACGTGATAAAAACATGTGTAAATAACTTAACATAAAAATTTACTATAAGTTTAATATCGTTATTGACAATGTAGAAATTTTTCATATGCATAACTATGAAGAAATTTAGAAATAAATCCTAGAATTATCATTATACAATTAAATATACATATTTTTATTACTATGCAATACATGCAATAAATATTTGTTATAACATATATTATATTTTTCTAATAATTTAAGTGTTTCAATGGTTATCCTAAATATTATTCCAAAATAGAATAGTAGTAATGAAGGTAAATGTATACTGATAATCATTAAGTGAAACTATTTACGAGATGTAAGACTTATTCAACGTAGAAGTATGAACTAGCAAATCAACCATGTATCATAAAAAGGGAATTTTTATATAAGTAAAAACACGAGTGGATGAAGATACCAACCACAAATTAATTTCTTTTTCTATGTATTCTATTTCTGCAATTATCAAATAATCATTACATAACTATAAAGTTATAGAAATTAACGATAATAACTTAAATTTTATTATAACTTTTCAAATTATAACATCTTTATCTCGAAGTTGACATAATAATAAAAGAACATAAATTTATTAGAAAAATATACTGCTGGTTTATAGCTATTATTACATCAAAATCCAATTTTTGAAAAAATATTACATGACGTCTTTATCCATTTGTGTTTTCAGGTATTTTCAATATTCTTATTGAAAAATGTAATTTATTAATATTTTTGAAATATTAAATTACAGTTAGAATTTTTATGAATGTTGTAACCAATTGCTTTCATAAATTAACCCATATATTCCTAATTTGTAAAATCCGCGAATCTAAATCAAATAAACCAAACAGCATTTATAATCTATTAGTACACCTCTAACACAGCCTCCACATAAATTACTAGAAAGTGTAAACAGAAGCTTAAAAAATCCTCTATTTCAGCACTGTCAAAGGAAGAGTATTACTTAACTGTATTTAAAAAAACCTACATAACACATGTAATGTTACGTACAAGTAATTTTGCCGGATAAGTTTGAAATGTATACTATATGTGCTGTTATTTTATTACTGTTCACTTATAAACTTGCAGTTTATTACAAATATTAACTTCATAAATTTCATTGAATATTTTTAAAATGAAATAACTTTTTCCGAAATTTCATAAGCTGGAAGTGTTAATGTTATTCAGATGCATAATATTTTTCGTAAATTTTATAATAGTTATTATTAAGGTTCATCGTATATCTACTTGAAAACCAAATCTATTTTACGTTATTTTTAGAAATATACTAAATGCAGTTTGGTGTTGTAAATATGGAATGTACATCTCCAGCTTCGAGTACAGAAAATGATGCATGTGGAAAAATATATATATGTATATAATTGACATGGTAAATTATAAATGATTGGAACACACCCCATCACCAAAAATGTACAGAATTTAAATATTAACAGTATAATGTTTATGTTACGACTCTTTTTACAAATACCATTTAACGCTAATATGTTTTGTCTATTTCAATAATGTACAATCAGATTTAATTAAAGTAAACCTCTTTGTGGCTTAAAGAAATGTACAAAAATAAAAGTATAAACTAGTAATCGATCTCGTATTGATGTAACAAAGTATACAGCACAATGCTCTATAAAACAAAAAAATTTACTACATACTATTCCATGCGAAAATTAATTATGTATTCATACAAACTGAAGAAGATAAATCAACCAATTAAGTAAATGTAAAAGGAAAGGCCAATGAAAAATTTAAAAGTATGCAATGATTTATACAAAGAAATTTAATAACTGCTCAACAGATTAAATTATTTTTCTGTAAAAAAAAAGCTGTAAACTGCTGATCATTTAAATAACATTTTTATGTTTTCAATAAACGTGAAATGAAAAATAATATTCCTTTTATAAAGTTCTTTAAAATGTGATTATCAAGTTAGACTTAACAGATTTTATTAGTTATTGTTTTTCTTCATGCCTATTTTACAAGTTAAATAAATGACTATTATTTTAAGATATTAAATGAATTTTCCATGAATTTGTTTGTCATTGAAATATTGTCGTTACAGGTGCTGAATTTGATTATGAAACTGCTATGGTATCAATAACTGGGCATAGTGTTGCGGAAGTTTCGTAATGACAATATGAACAGTGCTTTTGCATGACAGATTAACTATACAGTTATCACTAACTGAAGAGCTGCTCAGTGGCACGTTCCAAATCCCAATTATATGAAGATAAAGCAACTCTTGCATTGTGTTCTTCAATTCCCATATCTGTTAGTCGCCTTATTTTATCATCTAAATCAGGCATTTTTGCTGGTCCTGTAATTGAATTAGTGTTTATAGTAAAACAACTATCCATTTTAAAATTAAATCTAAAATTATTAGAACTTCTATGCACTTACCACCTGCATATACAAATGTCCAATGTTTGGCAGTTTGACGGAACATTTCTGGATGTTCTTTGTATTGTTTAGCTACGACTGCATCTTGTGGGTCATCTGGTTCTGCAGCAGATAATAAAGCTTGCAATGACAACAATACAGTACGCAAAGTCATAGCTGCAGCCCTGAAAATTAAAATGTGAACCATCTAGTATGTTTCAAAGTATCGAATTTAAATGCTTCATCTTATCTGATACAGCTACATACCATTGATCTTTCAATATATCCAAACAAATAGCACCTGTTACTGAAGATATATTAGGGTGCCATATTTTTGTTATGAATCTCACCTATAGAAAAAAATGAATATTTAGCAGAATAATCATTATAATATGAAAAATATACATAAATTGTATGCATATTTAATTTTTACATAATTAAGACTTACAAAATAACTTTTGATATGAAAGTAGTTTATAATCTTTTTAATACTACAATATAAATTAAGATTTATAGATATAAGTCTGTGATAAAACAGTAACTAAGAAACTGCTTTATCTTGTTTTAGCTTATATTAATTTTACTTATTTTTTAAATAACATAAAACTGATTCTTTATCATTAACATACATTGATCATATTGACTTACAAAGTGCTTACTTTAGGAGGATTGAAGGGATATGTCTCGGGAACTTTAATCTCGAGTACAAAATTACCTCCCTCATATGGCGTATCGGGTGGACCCGCAATCTCACCTTTTAATTCAGTAAAGCTATCATTTACTAATTCAACTTTAATCGCACATTTTGCAACCTGTAATCAAATTTAAAAATTATTGCTGGTTAAATAAATGATTTTATATTACATTTCTTCAGGTTATAATTAAAAGTTTTCTTAAGAGATATGTCCATATATCTGTGTGAATATTAGTATAAACAATGTATAAGAAACAAAATTACTCTATGAACAAACGAATGATAAAAAATAAAAAATCAATAACATGAAACTGTAATTTTCCACTATTCCATTGCATATGTCAATACTGCATTAAATTTTATGCTTGTTATTAAAAAAGATTAAGCTTACATCATTCTTTACAATAATATTTTTAGTGGATGCACATACTACATATAATGTACTGTTCCAATGGCATATGTTAAATAGTTTTCAGAAACATGTACAAAATATGATGATTGACCCATTTGACATCAATACTTGATAATAAAATGATGTAACGTCATATGCTGATAATTCATACATTGTCAGAACAAAAAGATTGTGATATTCTGACGCAAATGGCTTGTGTATAAACATGTGGAAATATTAGATCAAAACAGATGTTTACATGCATACAGAATGGATCTTCTAGACCAACGTAAAACTAAAAGATTGTGTCACTGCTCTCAAAAATGGAAAATGCATGGTACGTACTATTTTTAAAGAACAATTGATAGAAAATGTACATATAACAGACTAATTATGCACTGTACATTAATATAAAAATTGATTTCCTTTGCACAACTTGCATTTTAATTTATCAAAGGATCTGAAGACCGTAGACAATTTATATATATATCTGTTTTCTTAATTAAAAACAATTAATACGAAATCCTTTTCCATATGACATAAAAGCATTTAATCAATAAAATTCGACAATTTTAAAAGTAGATGACTGTCAAGAATATCATACAACAGGTGCCTATGCTTTGTTCGTAGCGATTTTATCGGCCAATGAATTGCAGCACATTTTTGTCACGCCACACATGAGATTTCTATAGAACGATATCATTAATCGAATGATGTTGTCCAAAGACTTTAATAGTTCTATTTTGCAAGAAACAAGTAGTACATTTTCAAATCATATAAAACTATTGTTTACTCACCTCCTCACTCTTTATAACCTCTTTAAATTCGCGTTTGATTCTCTGTGCCGCGATGTTCGCCATAGCTTCCGAATCGGTGGAACGGTCAGCACACTGTCATCGTCATTCGAATAGATTAGTAAAGTTCGCTGAAAGCGTCAACGTACGTAAACGTTTCAGGTAATAATACTCTGATTTACTCTCTCTTTCTATTGAGAAAAACGATCGTTCTAATTCGTGTTCTTTACTAAAATCTTCGCTCACGGACACATCCAATTTATCATTCAATCATCACCGGCGCCACATTGATGAGAAAACTTGACTGTCACCCGCTCGTGTTCACCCTTTTGAATTTCATCTATATTCACGCCGTTCTTCTTAAGGCGCCAACTTGTAAATAGCAAAGATCAATTTTTAATAACTATTTGATTATTTCTTTAACTCAAATTTGTCCGTCACAACTGCTTAAAAGTACGTAAAATATACGTGAAAATATTTTATATCTGATAAGCAAAGATGAATTTACTTTATTTTTGATAAAAAAAAAGTGTCAAAGGTTATAATTTTTAAGGTGACAAATTCAAATTTCATTATAGAGTAATTGCAAATTTATAGTTTCAGTGCGATATATAAAGAAACAAAAGGTTTACAATTTTGGTTCTAATTATAATACGTATAATTCGAAGCACTGTTTCGTTGTACGAAATTAGTAAATATTCTGTGGAAACGAAAGGTTAAGATTATAATAATCATACAAAAACAGTTTAAATAATATTTTGATAGAATTCACAATTTTTAATATCTGACAAAATAAAATCGTTGATTTTAGTTTATTATTCTCTTAATAAATAAAAAAATGTTCGATAAGAAATATATTTACGCGGTTAGGTCCAACGTTAAATAGGCGGAGCATAATACAATACGTCATATCCGGTTTTTAGAGCGCTCTCTGATTGGATAGTCTCTTTGTGGTTTCTGTTTAGTGATGCCTGTGTCCCAGCCAGTGCGTGCTAAGAGTTTGTTACGCGCAAACTTGGAAAATTCTCGCGGGCAATTTTTGCAAAGCAGAATGCCAAATATCAAAGTCTTCAGTGGCACATCACATCCAGATTTGGCTCAACGTATCGTCGACAGGCTCGGTATCGACATTGGAAAAGTTGTCACCAAGAAATTTAGCAACCTCGAAACATGGTAATGGTCGCAAATTACCGCTATAACCACGTTATTGTCATTGTATTAAATTGTGATTCGGACCACGTGTCGCCAGAAATTTCATTTAAGTTCTTTCTTTCTGCCATATATTTGTATAGAGGATAAAGTATTTTTGTCATTTTTGTGTTATCGTTTTCGCGTTTCCATTAATCTATCAACTTTACTAGCCTACAAAACAACCCTGTCGCGCAAGGCCGGTTCCCCGTGTGTTACGAAGCCGCGACGTTTAAGTTGAAGGTCAACTAGTACAATTATTAATACACGTACTAATGATTTTCCATGTTAATATATCTTTATAACTATGATTACATATATTTAAAGTTGCTTGATTCGTAAACAAGTGATAAGAATATTTTATAGCTATGTTATTATTTGCTTTCAACGAAAATAATCCTAAGTACAACAAAACAAATGGTACATATAAATAAAGGAAATATACTTGCACAGGTGGATAATTAGCAGACTCTAAAATTGGTTATTTCATTTTTACATAATAAATTTTAGAATATACATTGCAATATTTATAATGTTATAAATGCATAATAATTTGTATTTTTAAAATTCTTTATTAGTGTGGAAATAGGAGAATCAGTTCGAGGAGAAGATGTATACATTGTACAAAGTGGAAGCGGAGAAGTAAATGACAATTTGATGGAACTATTGATCATGATCAATGCTTGTAAAATTGCTTCTGCATCTAGAGTAACTGCTGTAATTCCTTGTTTTCCATATGCGAGACAAGATAAGAAGGATAAGGTAGGATATATTAATACAACACTTTTTCCATATTTTTATCTGATGTATGTTATCTATAATACATTAGTAAAAATTTAACAGGACACTTGAATGTACTTGCATCATAGTTTGTAAAAATAGAGTAAAAAATTTTATCTAAAGAAAGTTTTTGTTTTTAATATTGTGTTTAATGTAAAAAATTATTTAATTTATATGTTGTGATATTTGTTGTTTGTTTTTCTTGTTATTGATTATAAAATATTTATATCTACAAATTAATGTATGTTCATACAATTTTGTATTTTTATTATATATTTTTTCAAAAATATTTCAAGACTTTGTTTTTTTATATTGATTAAGGGAATTTAAAAAGAAATCAGAATTTGAAAATAAAACTAATGTTATTCAGTTACGACTATATCATGAAGTGAATATCTAAGAAATTGTGTGAATGTAAGATTCTTACATAACAAAACAACTTATAGAAACTATGCTTCAATGATTCTAATATTGTAGGTATGTAATAGTTATCTTGTTGATGTATGCCATTAATTAACCTGATTACATTGCTTTGAATATACAAGTAAAGTGAATACTCCTGTAAGAAAATTGTAATAATGTTATACTTTTCATGTAGTTGTATGATATGTAAATTTTTAAATTATCTTTGTAAATATCTATATTTTCTACAGTTGGATGTTTATTATGTGCTTATTTCTCTCAAGTAAGCATTTCTGATGTAATAATCACATGAAGTACATATTGTTGGTAACCTGTGTGATAGGTTCTGTTTTTAATCTAAATGTTTATTTTATATCATCTGTAATCGTATGAGATGAAAATGTGACTCTCGCAATAAAGAGAACACAAGTCATTGAAGGAGTAGTTAAATTTTGTTTTTATATGATATCTTCACAGGGTGGTGATGGAGGTGACAACTCAAATTCTAAGAAACAAATTGTCATGAAGTCAAACGAATGGAAATTCAGGGTAACTTGTAGTGGTCTTTTTTCCTTTCTTACTGTTTAATAGCTTTGCAACCACCAATTGGAATAATGATCATATTTGGAATGTTGAACATGAATTTCTTCATCATATAAAAATGCTTTTAACTTTTTAGCTTTTATCATTGGGTCTTAGCAAACGGTATACTCATTTTACAAAATTTTTATTATCTTACATCTGAAATTTAATATTCATATCAAATTATAGATTACAGCACAAAGAAATTACAGTTTTAAATATGTACTGCAAGCAGTTTAAATGTACTACATAAATATTTATTGCATGTAAATATACATGCAGAATTGCTCATTTTACAAATGGAACTGCATGAAAGTTATACAGGCACTATTAGCATGCACATAAAAATCAAGGGTACTATACTAAACAGAAAGAATCATTCATCTTACTCATTTTATGGATAATTTAAACAGCGAACATACATTTCATGAAAAAACTTATGAAATTTGCATGAATTAATTTTTCAGGAACATTCATTTTAATTGACATATATACCTGCTGCAATATACCATTTTGTATTTTATACATTGTACAGCAGCGGTATAAATGGAATAAAATATCCAGGAAAAAGTTAACATAGTAGTAAACAATAAATATATTACAGTTAAAGCGTTGCGTTTAGCAATTATCTAAGGTTATCAGAAGATAGATAACCCAGAGGAATATTGCAAAACTATTATCAGAATTCGTCGAGGGGGGCCTTTCGTTCGTTAATACTACAATATTTACCATCATTATGTATTGAATATGATTAGGTTTATTAAATTTTCTAGTAAACCGAATTTTTATTATTATTTATTCAAAAGGGTAACGATTGCATGCTACTATGTTACAAAGAAATAAGCACACTAAAAACATATCATTGTAATGAAAATTTTATAGATAAATCAAGAACAAATTATATTATGAAAAATAAATCATATTGTTGAAACTAATTTTTATTAAAAAATGTTAAATACATATTCTTAAATTTCTGAATACATAGTTGGGTATTTTCAGGATTATCTGCCTGAGCTCTCTACAGTGAGTATAAAAACACGATTGTCGAGTGTAACGTTTGTAGCTGTAACATGACGAACAATTCAATTTATAATATTATTTTTAGTTTCTTACAAAATTTTCTTTGTAGGACTAACAAAACTTATCTTTTGTTGCTATATTATACAATGGTACGCCCATAAACGAATGAATGAACTATTTGGTCCAAATATATTGATACCTGAATGAGAGGGCAAAATATTAATATAATAGCATTCTACATACATTCTTAATAATCTACATATACATAATGGGGTATACACCTGTATGTTAAATGGGTACTAATTATTATATTCCTAAGGATATTATCGTCTGAATATACTAATCAAAGAATGCCTGTTTTATTAATGAAATAGTGCTTTGAAAAGAAAAGATAAAAATTGTGATTGTGTTGCTCTGATAATAGTATGTTATACTAATAACACAAATAAAAGTATTTTTAAGATGTTAACATTAGTCAGCTTTTGTGAAGTTTATGCTCATCATAGATAAGTTAATGAAGATGACTTACCTACAGCTATTCCTCTGAGCACAATGCATTTGTTTTTAATAAAAAAAGTAATAAATCAAAAATATTAATATCAATGTTTTTGTTATAAACTTCATTTATAATTTTAAGCTTGCAGGATTATCTATTCTATTATTTCACACGTCTTTAGATATTCCAAAGACAATATTTGAGATCAAGATGCACTGTGTTCTGTTTTTTTTAAATATATAAGTTTGATTTATGCTTCATTTACACTTTTGTTGAGTCTAACTGGGGTGCATTTGCAACATACCGTTTTTTCCTTTTTATTTTATATGTATACATGTACAATATATTTTTAATGTTTATTTCAGCACATAGCCATTGTATTCATATTTTGTCCCCTCTAAAAAATTAATGCTTAAACTTTTTTTTTGTGACACTCTTTTTTGATAAAAACTATTATTTTGAGTTATATATCGACACATTAATTTATTAGGCTTATTATAGCCTTTTAGTAAGCTATACAAATTTTAATAGCAATTTTTTTCAAATTGCAGGATATTTCCAGTTGCAAATGGACTCAAGAGACTCATGTAAATTTATAAAATTGAAATTCATAACTGTGTTTTTTTCAGAGTCGTGCACCTATTTCGGCGAAATTAGTAGCAAACATGCTATCAGTAGCGGGAGCTGATCACATAATTACAATGGATTTGCATGCTAGTCAAATTCAAGGTTTTTTCGACATTCCAGTTGACAATTTATTTGCTGAACCTGCTGTTCTGAAATGGATCAAAGAAAATATTGTTGAATGGCGAAATAGCATTATCGTTTCTCCAGATGCCGGCGGTGCTAAAAGGTATTAAATCATATTGAAAGTTGACTTGAAACATATATATAATAAAATGTTGTTTCAATAGGGTAACATCTATCGCTGATCGATTAAATGTTGAATTTGCGCTTATACACAAAGAAAGGAAGAAAGCAAATGAAGTTGCTAGTATGGTATTAGTTGGAGATGTAAAAGATAGAGTTGCTATTCTAGTAGATGACATGGCTGATACTTGCGGCACTATATGTCACGCAGCTGAAAAACTTCTGGAAGCCGGAGCAACGAAAGTATATGCAATTTTAACACATGGAATCTTTAGTGGTCCGGCTATTAGCAGAATTAATAATGCATGTTTTGAAGCTGTGGTAGTTACAAATACTATTCCTCAAGATGGTCATATGAAGGATTGCCCAAAGATACAAGTAAGTAGTTTATATAATAAAGTGTGTATAATCTTCAGTGAGAAAGAATGAATTTTTTTGTATGTTTTAGTGTATCGATGTCTCGATGATGTTTGCTGAGGCTGTAAGGCGGACTCACAATGGTGAATCCGTATCGTACCTGTTTTCAAATGTACCGTATTAGATAAACATTTTCCTAACAATGACCTCTGTCAAACCATGTAAGGAAAATGTAATCTTTTTACATCTCTTATTTTTAGTTTAGTTTAAACTGTTTGCCTATAAGCGCAAACTTGGGATCAATACTAATATCCCAGTTTTTTAATTTGAAAACTATACATACTCCTTTCTTTGATAGATGATGTGTGTAGAAAATGAGACTTTAGATGGATAAATCATACTGTACTGTCCATTTAAAAGAAAAAAAGAAAAAATATAAGTTGATAATTAATAGATGCCATCAATTAGCTTCAGAGTAAAATCCGTTAAAAGTAATTAAATTGCCGCTAGGCTGCTATTTATTATGCAGAATACATTGTTATTTTGTTTAGGATACAGTTATCGCATTGTTTAACCCAAATTTTGTGCAAATCATTGTTAAAGAAAGATCTGTTACTTTCATATACAATGCTACTACATTCATCCTAACAGTGGTACATAACTCGGAATAAAACGTGTAGCGATGAATACGTGAAGGAATTCGGGCAGTGTCACTACATTATTAGTAGCATATCTCATTTTTTACAGTCAAATATATAAGAGTTTGCAACATCTGTGAATATTTTTCAAGTGGTATTACAAAGCGTCGAAAAAATCTAGCTTTTTACAATTCTAATATGATACTGTTTATTAGATTATATACAATGGAATAATAATGTCAGAAAGACATTATATTTTTTTCATGTTTTACTATCACAATTTTTAAGAAAGGCCGCTATTTATATAAACATAATTATAATTGAAGAAACAATTATATTTCCTCGTATGATAAAGGAATGACTTCGGTGTCATCTACTCAGTTAGCTTTGGACCAATATAACATGAAAATACAAGTCAATACAAACACAGCATTCTTCGTATGTAAATTTCCCTTAATTCGATAAAAAGTGCCACCTGTTAATACACTGGGTATTATAATAAATATCTCTATAAATTATATAATTTTAATTCTTTATTGCTATGATGAAAAATTTATATACACGATGAAATCTATGTATAATGATAATTTAAATGCTATAATTACAATTTGTTATTTCATAGTTAATTGTTAAGAATTATTCTTTTCAAGCTTATATTGCGTATGAAACGTAATTGAAACAAAACAAGTATAATTACTTCAAGTATGAAGTTTATATTCTTGTTTAATTTTTATTAACAACTATAACATATCGACATATAGTCTATATGTTGCACCATAATACTCAAATACTATTGTATTTTATTGAATTGTATCACTAATAATTAATGTTTATTATATTGTAATTAAAAGAAAGTATAAACAGATCAGATATAAACAATTATCTAACTATATCAAATACCATGTTTCTTGACTGCGATCAAAGTATTTTGTTAAAATAACAATGTATGTAATTAAGATCTTACAAATTGTATAACACAATACAAATGTGTACCTTAATCCATAATTTAATTTATAGTATTATGTGCAGCAATTTATTGAAACTAAAACTGTGTAAATTTTATATTATGAAATACACAGTACATGGGATTCCTATTTGTTTAAACATATTTGTGAGTAAATTTTTAAAATGTTATGAACGAAAATTGTATTTAAGTACAAAAAGTTTCTATTTACATACTATTTTATATAAATAATACTACAGTGATTATAATGTTTCTACATTTATAAAGAAAGAATTATATGTCAAAAATTTAATTTCGACGCTTTTTTAACACTAACATAAATCGATAATATCTGAAAATGTGCATTATGATCTTCATTTATTCAAATAAAATTGTACCTATTATAAAATAGTACCTCATTTGTAGAAATTCATAAAAATATATAAATAAATAATTTAAACTGCCAATATCTCAATATTAAGTATATAAGAATTACAACTAGGAAACTTATTGCTATATTTCTTACTTTTTTTATAATTTACAATGACCAGGTGGTAATGTTATGTCGAATACTACTGGTGGATTGCTTGGTAAATAATTTAAATCACATGTTGATGCGTTTACATATATTATTTTCCCATCAGATGAGATACCGTACCCTGTAATAAAGGAAATGTATATGTTATCCTGTAAAACAAAACAAGCTTGAATAATGTACCTTCGTGTATATGACCAAAAACATGATATTTTGGCTTGACTCGATTTTGAACGGTAGAAAGTAATTCTACACATCCAGCTCGTACACCACTACAGCACAGATCTCCGTGCCCTACAGGAGGTGTATGTGTTATAAGGATATCTGTATCTGTTGGTATCATTTCCCATTTTGAAAGGCATGCTGCTCCTCGAGGTACATTAAATGCCCATTTGCAAAATTCTGGTTGCCTAAATTGTAAAGAAAATTTGCTTAGAATAGTAAATCTTATATTTGAAATAGTACTCTACAAATATTGTCCACTGCATTATTCTTTTATATGTTATTCACCCATATTTTTTGTTGTTACATGATAGTACTGGATACAACATCATGCTAGATCATAAATTCACACATAAATATTTACCATGGTGTACCATATATTTTTATTCCATGTATAATAATTTCAGAATCTTCTAAGTAGGTGCAATTTGTCAAATAATCTTTAACATTAGTGGTCTGTATCGCTTCTGCAAGAGTGTCCTTAGACATTCCCAATGTGGGTATATTGTCAAGAATACTGGTCCCTGTATGTTTTTGACGATCCCCACTAGTGTGTAAGGAAAAAGGATTGGTAAATGTAGGATCAAAGCTAAGCTCATGATTGCCAGCAATAACAATTTTATTCTTGTGTGGTAAATTACCTGCAACAAAATACCTTAAGATATATATTAATACAAACAAATATATGGAATAAACATTTATGTTTTATTTTACCAATCCAATTGTTAAACTCTATGACTTCTTGTAAGCTACCACATTTTGTAAAATCTCCAGCATGAATAAAGACATCTCCTATAGGTATATCAAATTTTATAAATGGAGTTAGTGAATGAGTATCACTCATACAAACAACACGAAGCTGTAATGCAATGAAATATTATAAACAATTATTTTCTATTTGAAAGTTTCTGTCACTAAATGAATGTTCATACTGTTGCTTTTAGGTTAGATTTAAATGTATGTTCAAGAATGGTAAAATTACAAATAATCTAATCATTTTACCTTATCATTTGGTGCATCAGTAGTTGGCAGTTTAGCATTTATTTTAATAACTTTTTGCTGTTGTGATAATTCACGCCAAGCTGCTGTAGGATTAGCTGTTAATGGATGAATCTCTATGTTCATGCTGAAGAGATTGTGATACTCGGTTGTCAATTTTATTGTTGTGATGATAAAAACTTAAAATTAGTAAGTTTGTATATAACTGTTTCGCTACATACATGAGATCAACTTCATTTTGCACTTTTCATTTAGAAATATTCATAAATTTAACGTCGAAAATAAATCTGAATTAGCTTATAAATTTACTTTTTTATTCCGCTTAGGTAATTAGTTCTTATTACATACGATATTATTATATTTTGTTTAACACAATAATTGTTATGTATCAATTATTTCAGTTGTTAGTATGGTAATTAAATTTGTTGTAAATAATTAAATATTGAAGGAACACTCCAAATTTTCGCGCCCAGGCATGAACTAATATGTTCGAATTTTGAGCAGATTTGTTGGTTCGATCTTAAATAGCAAAATTGTTATGAAATATTGATTAATGTCATGCTTTAGTTAGTCATAACTGTTTAAAATATCTCAGATAAAATCAATAATTTACTCATAAAAAAATAATTATTATTTTAATAAAATTAGTGACACACATAGAAATAACCAATCAGCTGTTCATCTGCAAGTAATCATATTTAATTATTGACGAATACTTTGTACATACCACTTAGTATGTAAATAATAGATATGTCGAATATATATTATTGTCTTTTTTAGAAAGTTAAAATAACCATTTCAACAGTTGGACAACGTCAATTGTACTTTGATCTGTATTAATTTAATATAAATGTACTTTGATCTTTATTTGTAATCTGTACTTGCAACAAATAGGACTTTTGATTTTTTAAGATTACAGATAGATCAAGTGCTTCATATAAGGAATTGTCAGTAATATATTATTTTAAAAACAGTCATATCATTGTTACCATCAGGTTAAAGAATACTTTTTGTAGCATAATAGAAACAGAGGGTGCCAAAATGTTTTCACGTCTGGTAAGTTATTTCTCAGATGAAAGATTTAGAAAATTAATATTTGAAATATGTAGATATAAACATTTGGAACTAATTTCAAGTGAACTATGTTAAAGAATTATACTAATATTGTAATGTATACATATTAGGTATTTAAGAAGATGACACAGCAAAAAATAATGCGAGCATTTTCATCTGATATTGCTACAGGATATAATTTTGGTTAGTATAATGTATAAAAATATAGTAACATCATTGGATGTTACCTTAATATAATGTTATATTTGATGTTTTTGTTTTTATCGAAATAAAATTTATTTTTTTGTGATTTTTACTTTAGAATTAAATGAAACACAAAGGGAAATGCAAGAATTGGCACGGAAATTTACAAAAGAAGAAATTATTCCAGTAGCTGCTGAACATGATAGAACAGGAAAATATCCATGGGATATTATTAAAAAAGCATGGAGTATAGGACTTTTAAACAAAGCTATACCTCAACATTGTGGTATAATTACAAATTTATATAACTTGAGTGTAAAATGAAGTTTAAAAAACATATATCATAGATATACAAATTATTATTGTAGGAGGAATGGAAGTTGGTACTTTTGATGGGTGTGTAGTTGCAGAAGAATTTGCTTATGGTTGTACAGGAATATCAACTGCATTGGAAGGATCAGGATTAGGTGTAAGTTGCATCATAAACAATTTTTATGCATATAAAATACAAACTGTGACTTGAATATTATTTTAATGAACTATACGTAGCAAGCACCAGTAATTGCAGCTGGAACAAAAGAACAACAAAAGAAATATCTTGGAAGACTCCTTGAAGAACCACTTGTTGCTGTAAGATAAACAAAGTTTTTAATATATATTTGAAACAGTTTAACATATTTACACTCTAGAAATTTTCAGGCCTATTGTGTTACTGAACCTGCAGCTGGTTCTGATGTAGCAGGTATTAAAACAAGAGCTGAAAAGAAAGGAAAAGAATGGATTCTTAATGGTACAAAAATGTGGATAACTAATGGTGGTGTAGCTAATTGGTACAAACAATTATTTATAATATAAATATAAATCTTGTTATACATTATACATAAAAAATAAATTTTCCATAGGTATTTCGTTTTAGCAAGGTCAAATCCTGATCCAAAAGTGCCAGCTGGTAAAGCTTTTACAGCTTTCATTGTCGAACGCGAAAGCGAAGGTTTAACACCTGGTCGTAAAGTAAATTTTATTACTCTTTACATTATTGTACTAAAACTGATATTACTATCTCTTAATATCAATTAAATTTACTTAGGAAATAAATATGGGTCAGAGAGCTTCTGACACTCGAATGATAACATTTGAAGATGTCCGTGTTCCGGAAGAAAATGTTTTAGGCAAGGAAGGTGAAGGATTTAAAATCGCTATGAAAACGTTCGATAAAACTAGACCAATGGTATACAAAATGCAGTACCTATATTGCAAAAGGAAACTGGTGTTTGAATTTTGGTTTTTGTAGGTTGCAGCCGCATCTGTTGGTTTAGCTCAGAGGGCATTAGACGAAGCTACAAAATATGCAACAGAACGTAAAACTTTTGATAAAGTAATAGCTGAACATCAAGCCGTAGCTTTTATGCTTGCCGACATGTCAGTCGGAGTCGAGACAGCTAGACTTGCGTGGATGAAGTCAGCTTGGGCTGCCGATAATAATCTCCCAACAGCCACAGCACTTGCTAGCATTGCAAAATGTTATGGTGGCGATGTCGCTAATAAATGTGCAACAGATGCAGTACAAGTATATAATCGTTTATTATAAAACGTGCTCTTGATTAACAAAATTTTGAATGACTTCATATACTTTAAATTGCTTACAGATTTTTGGCGGTGCAGGATTTAATACCGAATATCCGGTAGAAAAATTAATGCGAGATGCAAAAATTTATCAAATCTATGAGGGCACTGCTCAAATTCAAAGACTTATAATCTCGCGTCATTTACTTAATCAGGCTAAACAAAGAGCTGCGTAATTGGTTGTGTATGCTGTATTGCACTATCATCGTGGTGTACAGAGGTAGTTGTCTTTACACAAACTTTCATATTTTTTTATTACCTTTTATATCTACATTTAACCGCTTTCAGTACCCACGCTGCCTTTGAAAAGTATTTCGTATATGCATATATTCTGTTTTAATCCGTATATACAATATATATTTTTTATAACACTTTGTATGGTTGTTGTTAAGAATTAAAATTTTACAAATCGTTAACTCCACGTTGCGTTTTCACTTTATTACGTATTTTTTATTAAACGACATATGAATATTAAGAGAAGATAGATGAAATACGTTGTTTCGATATTTTAAATTTCCCGCTTTCGGATGTTAGATAGCGCTGCAAACGTTATCCGAAAGCGTTAGTCAAGTGTATTGTACAATGAAAAGAGATTACATCGCATTATGTCCGTCAGGTCATAGTTTTTACACGGTTATATTTGGTGAAGTCGTGCGTGACGAGTTATGCAACATTTGGTGTAAAAGCGCCCCATAATAAGACGACCAGATATTGTGACACCTGACCTACTTAGACAGTATCGTCGTATTTAAGACAGTGGTAAATTGACAGCGTTCGTAACACGAAAAACGCATTTGACAGCCTTTCAATTTGCAGGTTCTAAATGCCTGCTAACACTAGAGAACAGGGAAATCTTTCGGAAATTGCGTCTTTCCGTGATACATTATTGGAACACAGTGCCGTGACTAGTAAACCTCGGTACCCACATAAGACCACGCTCGATACGTTCCATCTTCCAAATTACTTTTCCTTTCGTCATTGTTCAATGTCGGAAAATTAAAGTAAAAATTATCTGGTTATTTCGGTGTTCGAGATTTCGTTTCGAGCATGCAAATATGTTTGGCTGTTCTCTTTCTAGGTCGCGTGGCATTTACGGGACGGGTATACTCATATTTTCCCTTTCGTTACCCACTGACGTGCCCGTGAACGTAATATCGGGCGCAATGTATTTCATCAATAGTTTGTTCGCGTTAGCTATATTGAAATTGTTACAAAAACAAGAATTTGATTTTGTATTTTGAAATAATCGATTAATTTAACATTCGCGTAGTTGGTTAATCCGTAACATTGCACGCGTGCAATCAGTGTACCTAACTTACGGGATGAATCATAATCATACAACGCGTTAAAATTGAATCGATCAACTGTTCGATAAATTAACGAAATGAAATTCATTTTTCGCAGATCATAAAGACACACGTCATCCGCTACACTTTGAAAATTAATCGAAACACCGTCGACTAACATCATCGATCGTAATAAAGAAAGGAGATAGGAGACGTGAAATAAATTCTCAGCATCGTTCTACGACGCATGATTTTTTAATTTTGCGAACGAGTTCCTATCAACACATCGATCAATCGAAGCTGCCGTTTGAAATCGACGCCGCGAGCAAACGTTGCGACGAGATAAAATTCAAAGAGAGGATTAACGGAGGAAGATCGATAGATGGTAGACCGCGATGGCAAGAACGAGGCGTCGATTATCGAGAAACGTGTTTTCGGTGGTCGGTAGTGACAGAACGGATAGGTCGCGGGCACTAACGCGGAGCATACGACCCTGTAACTCGTGCTGTCAGAGCGCAACGGTGCGCCGGACGCTCGCTTGACTAAGGGAGTGCCCGTCCCGATGCAAAGTGTAAGTGAAGTGGCCTACAGACCTACATTTGTCTAACGTTCGATTTTTTTCGAGCCGGCGGACAGGAGGTTAATAATCCGCGCGGGGCTCATTTTTCCGCGGGCGTGTGTGATGTCGCTGTTGTGTGATATACCGATGTTCGGTTGAAAGAGACGGTGTAGTTTCGGTACGCTCAGACGGCGCTGGCCGGCGCGGGGAGCGTAGTAGTAAAAAGAGAGAAGGATAGCAAGAGCGTGCGCACACGAGGAGGAACAGAGAGAGAACAGAGAGGGAAAACAGGGAGAGAAGGAGAGACAGAAGGAACAAGACCGAGCGCGCGCTTCTGTCGACTAGACAGAGAGAAAAGGAAAGAAGACAGACAGATAGATAGACGGGGGTAAGAGAAAGAGAGAGAGAGATAGCGCGAGGGCGCGTAAGAGAGTGTAGGTGTTTTGGAGAGAAGTGCGTGCGCTCGGGGACGACGTGCAGGAGGAGGGACCCCCGTCTGTCTGTCTGCTGGAATGCACGAGGGCCGAATGGCTACGGGGACAGGGGAAGGTGGGGGCCACACGGCCCTCGAGAACACCACCGCGACGGCCCTTACGGAATCATCGTCATCCTCCTCCTCCTCGGTACCGAATATCCTGACGGAAAACAACACCGTGGCTAATCCGCCTTTGACCGAACCTCAACAGCAGCCGAACCTTCATCAGGTACAGCAGCAGCAGCAGCAACAGCAGCAGCAGCATCAGCAACAGGCTCAGCAACAGCACTCGCGGCCACGGGTTAACTTAGTCACCGATCTGCCAGCGAGCGATGCCTCAGGTAACCTCAAACACTAGTTTCTATGCTCTCGAGTTCTTTGTTGTCGTGGTATACCGCTCTTGCCAAAGTCCCTTCTTCTTTCTTCTGCTTTGCCCTCCTCTTTGCTTCACTCTCGTTCTTTGCCGTTTCTCCTTCTCGCTTTCGCTTTCGCTTTCGACCATCTCCCTCTCGCTTTGTGCGTGCAGTCTCTCGTCTTTTCCTTTTCTCGCCAACGCGTACACGCTGTATGTGTCCCCTCTCTTTCTCGCGTTCGGCCGTTCTCTCTCTTTCGTCGTCTCGTTTGCTCGCCTATCCGTTCCACTCATTTGCCCGCGAGCTCTCGCGACTCTGTCCACTTCCGAAGTTACAGGTACACACGGATCTCATTCTGCCTCCGGTTGCGGGCATTACGCGGTTTAGCCTTAGACTTTATTATTTTCTGCGCTGCCTGTCGGGACCTTTTCTTTTCCTTACATCGATTCACCGGGAATAGCGGTATTAGAGATGGAAAGAGAACTATTAACGGCTGGACTTTATCGCGACCGGTCGTTAATAAAACGCGTAGAAATGAGTCTCATTCATCGATGCTCATTCTTAACGAGCCACTCGTACGCTGGCAATGTTTATCGATACGCACGGCGGGAAAACTCGGAACTATTGAGTTGTCTGAAAAATTCGATATCGAAGTCTCTAATTAATACACTTATGTATTACAAACGACGACTTGTACTTATACTTTTTAAGTGGCATACTGCGTTTCTCAAGTTTAACGTTCCCTTATCGAAAATGATAAATCTATTCGAGTACGGGCCAATAATGCGTAGCGATATATCACGTGACTATGTACAACGAATGGGAATCTAAGGGCGATTCTCTTAGACGAAAGTCTTGAACCGATACTCGCATAACGGTCGTTCGAAAGCGTGTTTACCTTAAAACGTTACGAACAACGGAGAACACGGTTCGCGACGAGAGTCGCGCGATAGGAGTCGAAATGGTCATTTACATCGGAGGTTCGCGCGATAACAGGCACACGAACGATGAAGCCAGATAATGATCTCGAGACACGCGTTATTTCGCGCGCGATAAAATCGAACGCGGTGCCAAGGAATCGGCGGGGGTGCGCTGTCTATGCGATTCTTGGAGCGTCGGCCGTGTCGCGCGCCACGGTACGCGCAACAGGCGTTTCGCCGCGAATTCCAAAGCGAAGATGCAAACGGAGCCTCCCGCTGGCCATCCCGCTGCCTCGGATTTAGAACAGACAGCCTTCGAGCGTTTCTTTATGAACGTTGCCACCGACCCTTCGCGGACAAAATAGCGGTTCGATGAAACGAGACTTGCTCGCCTTTATTTACGTCTCTCCCTCTCCTCTCTCCTGTTGCATCGCGCACCTATCCCCACTGCCCACCTCTCTTTTTGCGCGGTGCATCGCGGACGATTGCGAGACGAATTTTTCGGAAACAATGTCCAACCCGATTATCTTACACGCTTCTTTTCTCTTTTTGCGCAATCTCCTTTCTTCCGCTGTCCTTTCTGTATTTACTCGCTCGAACGGAACGGACGCGGTTCGTGAGAGTACTTTGTCGATCCGGTAACACGGTTTTTCTTTCATAAGGTTAAGGTGTATTCTACTCGTGGTTATCTATGTATACATGTATATGTCACGAGTATGGAAAAATGTTTTCTTGAAATGTAAGGTAACTACTTAACGAAAAATAATAGTTCCGTGAGTATTCCGCTGGTCATACAGCGCTGCTGTCGCGTGGAAGTACACAAAATGTATTTCTGAACAGACTCGTTTCAAGATCCTAACTGAATTATATGCAACATATTCCAATGCGCAGTATGGTGAATCGAATCGCCTCAAGTCGAATTGTATCGAATTGAATCGGATGGTATTCGAGTGGGTCTTCAATCGAAATACGTGAATTTGAACCGCGCGGAATTGAATCGCGTCAGACTGAACTATATCGAACTAACTTGCGTGGAATTGAACCATATTGAATTGTATCGTATAGGATTTAATGTACGTAGAATCGAGTCAAATCGAATCATCCCGAATTGTGTCAAATCAAATTGCGTCGAATCATGACGAACGTTCTTATATATATTTAGAGCATTCGTCTCCGAGTATCATTTATTTACTATTTATAATTTACTCATTTTTTGCCGTTCGCTCGGTCGAAAGGCACCCTTAGTCGAATACGAATCCGTGTCAAAGTGCTTGGACTGGCAAGAATATCTAATTACTGGATAAACAAGTAAGCACGAGTGGTTCTGCGAGGAGTAGGGCCATACTCGGGGCTTGAAAACGATTCTTCTGGTATCGATATTCGCGGTGGTCGCGTCTCGCGGCTGATCGACTTGGCGCGGCGTGCGCGCGCGGTTTAATTTCCTTAACCGTGACACGGCTATCGATTCGGCGAAGGTGGGTCAAAAAGGAGCCACCGCGTGTAAAACGAGTCCAATTTCCCGCTGTTCGCGATAAAGATGTCAAGTATGAATATTCATGGCTCTCGCCAGCATTAATGCAGATAATTAGCTGCATTGTGGCATTGCGCGATTACGCGGGCTCGTTACAGCCGTGTTGGCTTATGTTTCTCCTGGCGTCAAGGGCAGTTTGCACTCTATTTTCTCCGTTTGCCCGTGATCGGCTCGGCAACGTTGTTACGTCGTTTGTCCGTGTTCTTTCTCCTTTTTTTTTTTATTCTTCGTTCTGTCTCTCGACTCACGACCCCCTTTTAGCCGAGTTTACAATTAGTGTTCCCGTTTCGAATTGTTGGTACTTGCGCAGCCGGTGTTAAATCCATTGAAGCGTGGCAATTCGTTCGCGATACAGACCCGAGACTAGTCATGGAGCACTCGAAAAGAATCGAAACGCTCGAACTCTGCGTCGAGCCTCTTATAACGACACGCTCGAAAACTTCTCGTTACCTTCGTGCAACACTCTTGTTCCTGTAACTTTCGTACCAAATTGTGTTTCGATCGGAAGCAAATACCTTCAGATCAGGCTCGATCGAAATAAGAATGAAATTTTAACGATTGACAAAAGATTCGAATAACAAACATCCACAAAAGTCGTGGATGTACCAGAAAAATTTTCGTGCATGCCATAGATTCGCTACCATTAAAACTTGTGAGAATTTACCTGGACCCTCTACACTTCCTTTCAACTAAAGGAAATTTGCATTCAGTACATTAGTTATCGAACACAATATCAATCTCCTCCCCGATCTCGCGATTTTCGAGAATGACACAATCAGCTGTAACTCGAGGCGAGATAGTCGGTGTGGTTGCAAAATTAGCGGTGAACCAGATAACATAGGAAGTGACACGAAATTATCAACCGGAAGTATCGTTCCGACTGGCTTGCCGCGATTTGATAACGCGGTTTGCAACTTTTCGATTCGCGAAACGATCGCGGGGTCCGAGTGTCGCCGATCAAATTCGCGAGCGAAGGTTTTATCGGGGCGGAACTCGACTGGCGGAGGAACAGGTTGCTGCGTTAATTAAAAATGGGTCTATGTTACCGGGGAGAGAATCATTGTGAAACTGGTTACATCACGTCTCTCCTTGATGCTTCAACCGATCGGTGAAAGCATCCGACAAACGTCGCGGTGCAACTCTAGAAATGCGTTTGCACGATTTTAAAGGTCGGAAAGACGCGTCGCGGCGTCCTCTTTCTACGCTCGCATTTCACGCGACACTCCGGCCGGTTCTTGCTACTTTTACTTTCATTCGGACAAGCGAAGCTTTGCGAACGAAACAGCACCGCGAGAACGGAGGCTGAACATTTCTCTCTCTATAAACAGAACTGCGTCCGCTGTCTCCGACAAGTTGAGACCGGAGAACTCGACGGGCTGGTTAATCCTGTTGACGCTTTGCGCTGTGTTCAATTTTATTATGATTAAGAGTTTAGTATTTTCGGTAGCTACGCGTTAATTCGCTGTATTGACTCGGATTTTCAGGGTGAAAGAGTAGATGGTTTGATGTAACCATTCATACCAAAAGATAGGTCTGACTGTAATATTGTACATAATTTTTGCTCATTTTTAAAATCTTAGACTCTGCTAGTAGAAGATACGAAGTACCGTATATCGACTTAGAATATTTTTAGTTACGTTGTTACTCCGAATGAATGATATATACGCTTGTAAATTTGCAGCAATTTCATTCATTGTTTTTTTGGGTTGCTCCGTTTCAATGACCTCAGGTTGCTGAATATATTAGACTAAAATGGTATCGGGTGCAAAAGGTTAAAGTGTTGGCTGCAGTGGGGGGTCGTTGATGATCGACGTCAGCTAATTTAATCAAGTAATTAGAAGAAAATGGGTGTACTAGGTGCTACTTATAGAGTAAAGATATACTGATGTAGGATTCTAATATGGAGTTGTAGGGATGTAGGGATATGCGATATACGAATATTGGGATCTATGAATACTAGAATGTATGTCAGAAGATACGGATATTGAGATTTGATAGTAATCGGATCTAGGGATATTGAAAGAGGATTCGTAGGTTCAGGGATTTGGAGTCCTAGGAGGTTTAGAATTTAGGGAGATTTGAATCAACGGAGCTCTGTGGGCCTAGGTGTTTTAGATGTTAATGATTTGGATATCTAGGAGTTGCAGGGGATCAGGAATACTGGCATCTAAGATACATAGGGTTCTACAAATATAAGAATTTAATGACATAGGAATCTAGAAATAATAAAAGTACTCTTACCATAATAGTCAAATAGAATTCAATACTTCTGAAATCAGCCACAAAATTTTAAACTAAAAGTTCAAAGTTTTACGACACGTCTGGAGACAGTGGACCTTTTTCGACAGAAACGTTCGTGGAGTTTTACCGTTGTCACGTAAACGCTAAGAGTAATTCCGGTCCGCTTTTATAATGATCGTATTTCACCCGGGGGGGATGAACGCGACGCGTTTCGAAAAAATATTGCTAGTCGAGCGCAATTTTCTTTTCCACTTCTCCGGCTGTAGGGAGAAAATATATTATCCCCATAAAGGTTCAGTGCGACTATTACTTCTCGAGGGGGGCGACGGTGTCGGTGATATTCCGTGAAAGGTAGAACCCCGACTTTCCACAGTTTTCATAAGCGTGGCGGCGCGTGCCGCACACGAATTCGTCGCAATCGTTTCGGGGTCAGGTTGTCCCGGGGATGTTGCACCCTTCTTCACAATGGCCCGCGTCAACATCTACCTGCTGTGCCGAAAATGCACTTGTTGCGTGTCGTACTTGAACAGAGGGGTGCCCAGGCTCCGTAAATCATGATTATCCGCTCGACTGGGGGTACAGAACGGACCCACGTAGCGGGACGGAAAGGTACAGGTGTAAATAGAGTTTTCTTTTCGTGTCTCTTTTCTTTGTAAAATTTTTCTGACAAATATTCGAGCTTGGGAAAAATTACGATGTTCGCAATACTCAAGTATATCAAGTTTTTGAAGTTGTATATTAACGAAGTTCCGTTTTTGAGAAGCTAAATTTGAAGCGTTACAATAATTCATTGTGATATACGAAGATTAATATCTCGTTCAAAGGATGATACCTGTAGGATAAATTTCAGAAAATTCTGAATGCTTTCTAAAAAAATTATCTGTCTCATATAAATAAGTTAGAAGCTTATTGTGCTCCAGAACAAAGTGCACAACGCTTGCTTGTAAATAAAGTGCAGAATGTTAGTCGCGGTAAAGAGGAATTTAAATGTGATACCATTCCAAAAAAAGTTATTCGATATTCATGAATATTCAAGGCCGTGTCTTCAATACATCATTCACAGTCTGCTTTATCTATTCTTCGGGTAGATTCTTCATGCTGGTTCGTGCTAGAGACCTGTTTTGTTGCATTTGGAGAATTTTTCACGATCGCAGTTTGATTCAGCTGCCTATAATTGTTTGGACAATTTTATAAGCTGAAATTGAGGCAAGGTACAAAAATTAGTGTGTCGGATGTTGGGTCAACGGGGTTAAAATAATTAAAGGATCGCGTACACGGCCAATTCACCAGTCTCGTTCCAAATTTTAATTTCAAATGAAAGTACGATACGAGTTTACTATAACGGTATATTCATACCAATTTACGAAGCATGTTAAAGCCTTTAATGAGTTTGCGTGTACTTCCGTTCGCATTTACTTTAGCTATAAAAAGGTATGTTAATAGTGTTTCGAAAGTGTCTAATTTTCTAACTTGACAAATTTCTAAATTTCAAGATAGAAGATCTGTTTGTACCTGAAACCGATACTGTCTACGGTTTCGTAAATATTCCAGGTAACGTACCTAAAATCGGCTTTGTTAGTTTTTAACGTTGAATATCATATTAGTCGTTCGTTTGGCTGTTGCGCAACGAGTCTCGTGTCTCCTCTATCCGAGCTTTCTTTTTCCGACGTATTTGCCCAATGACTTCGGAAGCGTCCGTCCAACAATGGACACACGACCCTTTTCACTTTTCCCTCTCTCTTTGTCCAACAAATTTGAGCCACTTTGGCCGGCGTTTCCGTCAGTTATAGTTTCTCCGTGACGTCTCCATTCGAAATCTCCTCCGACGATTCGTGTTTATTACTCGTCGCAGCAAGGGTGCCTGGCACACGAATCTTCTTGTTTCCGCTGCTCGCATTGTGCAATCGTTGACACTGTTGTCCCAACTCTCACCGGGAGTGGACTTAACAATCATACCGCTTTCCTACGGGAATTTATGACTCGTCAAACTTCTACCTGTTGCGACACGCTAATGGAAAGCGGATAATTATTCTTCAAACTACCTGCGAAAATTTTGTGACGAGAGACGCGTGCTCGTCGGTGCAATTAGGAAGGGTGGCTTTGGTCTGTTCCAAAATGTAACTTGATCTATGTTCCCTAGATTCCGAAATCACTAGTGCCGAAATTTCTACATCCTGAAATTCCCGGTGCCGAAATTCCTAGATTCCAAAATCCCCAAATTCGAAATCTTAAGATTCCGAAATCCCTAGATCCGTAATTCTCAACTTTGAAATACCTAGATCCCTAAATTTTGTCAAATCCCCATAAATCAGAAATCTTCAATGTAAAAATTGACAAGTCCCTAAATTTTGAGTAGGAAATTTTCAAATCCCTACAATTTCCAAACGAAAAGTGCTAGTTACGGCAACGAGCGTGCATAGGGTCCATTGTCGTGCGAAAAAGCAGTGTAATAACATTCTGTTGTATCGGTCGTAATTGCAGACGAATTTATGGTAATTAGCGGTCGAGTAATAAGCGTGCAATACTGGAAATGGTGAGTCATTGTGCTTTGTTTTGTGCACCTTCATCGGAGGTGCAACAAAGTGACGACTGAGATTGTTTCATCGGTATCAACATTTGTTCAACGTTGTTGAATCACGAACGAGATTTTCGCGGAGTTTTCTGTTTTGTCCAGCTTGTTTGATCAACGAATTATAGCGCACGTAGCTCGCGATGTGTCTAATTCGAAGACAAACACACGTTTTGAACGCAGTTTTAAAAGCAAAGAAGGTGTTCGTCCGGAGTATACTCCGAATCGATAATAATTTTGAAACTGGTTGAGTTTTATAGAGTTTGGAGAGGTATTAAGTTATTAACAGATTAGATACGAATCTCATAGGATGGGAAGACTGATTTACACTTTAAATTATCTGTCTTGGCGTATTACGTTGTATAATCGTCTGATTGCGGGAGTTTGTTTAAAATAATCGAAATATCTCGAGTTGTTCATTCTATTTTGATACCGTACCTTAATACTTTCTCAAGCAGAACGTTTCAAAGAATTGATCTGTATGCAGAAGATTGCACAGACCCGTTTGAAAAATTAAATGTCATCTCTGTCTTTTGGAAAACATTGCAAGTATAGGAAATTTACGTATACTATTTTCACTGGACTGATCAAACTTTGACGTCCTTCATAATTTTCATATATTTATTATTTAAAGGAAAATATTAGCCATGTATAGTAATGACTTTCAATTTCTGCATCGATGATGAATGACAAAACTTCGCTAGCTCCTTCAATTTCATCTTTTCACGATTAATTTATACCATGAGTAATGGTAATTTCGTGGTAATCATTTCTATACATACCAAATTGATGATGTATCGTTGTGATTGTGTACGTGTGTCTATACGTATACAGTGCTCTACTACTATACGTATACTCCCACGCCACGTTAAGACGATGGGTCGTTTCTCCTCCACGACGGTCGCTATTGAATCGCTTGACCCACTTTGATAAACTCGCATTGGAATAACTCAATAACACCAAGCCGAGCCAACAACAATAATTATTATTCAACGTTCCCAGCGGGCCTGGGCCACCGGTATAGATACTGTGCAGCCAATTTCATCGCACGAACTTTCATCCCCCTACGCTCACCTTTCACCCCCCTCGTAGCATCGTAATGACACGATAATGCAACGTCTTAATTTAGAAACATACCACTCTACGTTTTGTTGCGTAATTTGTTATGGCAATTATACATCAGTGATAAGTCCAGGAATGAACTTATGAAGTGTTCTATCGAAAGTTAAAATTTTTAAATTTGGTAATTTTGGAACTTGGAATTTAGAGATTTCGGGATTTTAAAACTTAGAAGTTTGAGAATTCATAACCCTGAAAATTTGGGTATAGGAAGTAGGGAATTTAGGAATTCGAGAATTTAAGTATTTGATGATTGGAAATTTTAAAATATGAAAATTTTTAATTTTGCCCTCGTAGATACAGAGATGTCTATTTTTAACCTATACTAATAGAAATTATTCCTAAATTCATACGTTACTGTATCCCTTAAATCTCATGTCCAATATCGCCAGATCCCTAGAATGATTTCACATGCATCTGACCTTGTCCTATACCCCTATGTGCCATAGTAAAAGAACTTGTAAAATAATTTGAGCAAAGTTATCGAAACGCACGATATCTTTGTGCAAAGCGGTATCATTAACTGATTGCAATGATAAACGTCAAACAATGTATTTTTATATCTTTTCTCGAGAATTTACCGGTGTATAAATATCATTCTTCTATTGCAAGCTATAATTTAATGCTGCATTGTAATCGTCTAATGGTGGTAACTGTACGCCGTAGCCGTCGGAAATAATCCTTACTCGCATTCTCGACGCGTTACTAATGGCTATTATGTCTTTGTTACCGATTTATTGAGAATACATATAATTGCATGTAACGGGTTTGCATAATTGCATTGTACTTGCAAATGAAAAACGAAAACGTATTTAAAATGCCCCGAGACCGTGTCTATACGCTTGATTGTTCTCCTGCGATTTTAATGGAACTGAAATATGTTATGTAAACGATACGTAGCTTTGGTCTACCAATAACTGTTTCTTAGGGGTGAAAATTCACTTTGAAGTTACTACATATATTTTGTCAAAAAATATTTAATTTGTATCATATGGTAAATTATAAGCAAGGATTTCAGTTTCTTAGAAATATTCCATAGATAAAAGAGTGTAAGCGTCGCGTATTTTTAGCTCCTGTTTAACATATTTCAATCGCATTAAACCGTAAGGGGTATATTTCTTGCGAATGACTTCGAAAAAGTAAACCATATATGTATCTCGCATCGCCAAATTGCTTCTCCTAACTTGTGGCGCCCTCCCAATGGTATCAACGTCTAAAAGCTTGCCCAAAGGATCGCATATAAGAATTGCTATCCGTTCTACCGAACGCATGCGCGCGACATTCAAAACGCATTGGTATACGAAAACGTTTAACGGTTAACTACCAAAGCAGTCAGAATTACCGATGCGTGTGTAACTTCCGGAAACGGAAACATAAACGCTCCAAAGATTTTACGACCGCCTTTGTTTTTTTAAATAGACGTGTATATTTTTGACTGGCGTACTTTTGTACGTAAAGACATACGAAAGAAACGTTTGAAGTGTTCGATCGCGTGCAAGTTAGGCTTTCGTTAATCGAAAAGAAGTATGGTGGTAAAAGTGTTTTGCCATTCACCGTAAATACGAGCGTATCTGCTCTACGAAGAAACGATCGATCAAAGATGATAGCTTTCGTCGAGTAGGAAATTGTTTTCGCTTATTTGGTAATGCAACCGGTAATACAGTTTCGCGGGATTGATTTATAGGTCCGATTATTTTTGTCGTCGCGCATCGACTCCCTATCCAACGGTCGTTAAAGAATATTTCACGAACTATAGTTAGCAGACATTTCTCGGGCTTTTACGAGTAACCCTTCAAGGACGCGACCCAATTCCGTAGGAAAATTAATTTACTCGGTGCACGATGCTTTAGCGTCAGCTTAGTTTTCAAACGTGATTAAGGATCATCGATTCGAGCGGAAGAGGCGCGCTCAAACCTTTTATAATTCCCGCGATTGCCGCGACACGGCGTTGGTCTCGTTTCGATCAACCGTTAAATTTAGCGCTCGAGTAAGATTTCTCTGGAAAAATTCACTCCAGGAATTTCACAGGTACGATTACGTCCTATATACCATTGGGTCGAGCAAGAAAAAAGAAAAGTAACGTTATACAGTTTACGGCGCGCGATACACACGAATCTCGAAGCGTAAGCATCGAAATCGAAAGTGTTTATCGTAGATCGCAAGAAGTTAAGTGTTTCCATCGATCACCGCATCATGGCGCTGATCGCGTTGATCACCAAAATTGCCTCTCTCTTTTATGCCGCATAATTCTGCCCCCACTATCCCGTACAATTCGACAATCGGTCCGTTCGTACGTTTCTCGTGCCAGTTATGATGAATTCGATTGGGTAATACCGACGCACCGCGGCGAGGCACGAGAAGTGACGCCACGGGACACGGTCTGTGGTTTTTAATACGCGTCCTACTTTCTGCTATCTTTCCCGGCGTCCGTGCACGACAGAGAGCGCGCGAGCGAGCGAGCTAGAGCGATCGCGCGTGCATCATCGTTCCCCTGGCCCCTTGTCCCGCATACACGTTTCATCCTGTCACTCTCCCTATCGTTCTTTCGTTCTTTTCTGTCGCTCGCAACACACGTTCGCGAACGAACAAGCGTGACGTGATTGGCGCGTGTCGGGACTCCCCTTCGTCTCTCCCATCTGTAGTTCTCTCTCCGTCGCTCGCGTCGCTGCCGCGTCCAGGACTCGCCGTTTCTTCTCTGTTTCTCCGACGAAGTCACGACGCCCCCGGGAGAGAAGCCGCGAGTCTGTTCGCTCGCTCGCGGAGAATCGCGCAACAGATAGAGAGTAATGGTGGAAGAAAGACGAGCGTATCGAGGCCGTGGAGCGATAGAGCGAGAGCACGGGAGATAACGCGACGCGGCACGGCGAGTTGCACGGCTAGAAGGACTGAAATTGAAAGTGGTCGTCCCACTGGCCCACTGACCTGATTACCCACTGACAATGACACGAATCCTTGCCTCCCACCGGGCTCACCCTTCCCCACTATCCCTCCCTCCCTCCCCACGTGCGTCCTACTCCCTCGGTCTCGGCGTACGTGGAGGCAGCGCCTTCTCGCACCTCTCCCGCCGACGACGGCGCAAGCGTCGTCCGCTTTAGCGCGAATCCGACGAGGACGCGATGCTTTTTTATCTTGTCGAGATACATGCATCGGTACAATCGTAACGCGCCGCATAAGAACGGGGTGCCGTCGCGAACGAAGGCCTCGCGCGAAACGCGAGGGTGAGCCTGACTCACCGACGAAGGGCGTCAGGTGCACCGACGCGATGGATGCCCTCTTTCGTTTTTTATTTCGATGATTCGTACCTGCGACCTTGCCCGATCGATGCTGTACGATAATTATAGTGGTCGTTTGAATTTGGGTCTCCCGCAAATACCGTAAAAGGTGCGGTCTCGCGAGAACACGCGAATTGGGTACAATTCACTTTGTGGTTTTCTTTGTATTTAAAGGAGTTGTATCCTTACATTGTAAGGATAAGATGTCTTGTAATCAGCAATTGTATCGGAGAGATATTTTTATCGGTAATTTTCCTTAAGATATCGTTAAGTCGTTAGATCGCTCAAACCCAATTGTTCCTGTTGGAAGCTGGTTTGGATTAAATTTTATTTAACCCTCACCCACCCTTAATGAAATCGTTATATCGTCAGGGTAAACGAGCGAGACTATAACGAGAGTAGAATGGATGAAATATTAGCAGAAAAGCGAAAAATGTTGAAAATACTAACTGGTCCTAATTCGACGGCCAGGGACTCCAGTTAGAAACGTAAAAACGTAACGTCCGTTTTTTGTCACCTGTAGATTTCTCATGCTCGCTCGAGTTACCGTGGTTGCTCGCCGTTTCGTATTTGCGCAATCCTCTTCTCCCTCGTATACGCGCGTTTACAAAAGAAAAGAAACGAGTTACGTTACAAAATGAGCGTAATACGTCGTCGCGTAAATTTGCGTTCAACGTTTGAATAGCTTTCTAATGATTTATGCAAGCGAATCGCTTGACTACGTGGAACGACTGCTTAATATTCGTTCGGGAACAGTTTCCGCCACAAGCGTCGTAAAATGGAGCGCATTTAAATGCCGCGTAACCTCATTGAGTCGCGAACCAGCTGATTCTCGAAGTCACTATCACTTGGTCATGGTCCACGATCTAAACCGCGCCTACATCCTCCAGCGGTAGTTAGTTTCTTCCCTTGATTGTTTTCAATGTCGCCGTAAACTTTCCTCTTCTCTCGGGTAATCGATCACCAATATTTTTGCTTAATCGAATCAAGTTAAAATTCATTATGATTTCACGCGTTGTAGTCTTGTCACTCTTTATATTGGCACGAGTTCTAGTTTTAAGCATAACAATTCTACGCGTTATGATACAGCGCGATGTAACTCCACGCGCTATATAGCCATGCGTTGTAATTCCACGCGTTACATCGCTACGTGTTATATCGGCACGCGTTATATCGCCACGTGTTGTAACTCCACGCATTACAACCTCACACGTTGAAATACCACCTATCGCAATTTCACCCGTTATAATTCCACGCGTTGGATATTATAAGTAAGATAAGGAAGAAAGAGACGATAGGGAGAGAAATTGTTTTGTAGCAATGTCAGCGGTGATCTGTAGGAAAGAAAATTCCGAAAGAAAAGACGGGGAACGCGGGGCAATTATACGGTTCCCTTCGATCGCGAGCGTTATAAATAACTCACGTAGCTGAGCACGTGTTAATTAAGGCCTGTTGGGAACGTACGGGCCCCAGATATGTCTCCGGCATCCCGTTTCGTGACTCGGCCCAGGCTTCTCCACTCTCGCTTTCGGCGCGAAGGAGGCGCTTTCGGCAGCCTTTCGCAACCCTTTTTCCCAACCCGACCAGCTCGAAAACGTACACACGCGTTCTCACGTATCTTTTGCCCTGTGTGCGCTACGTGTGTGGTTGGCTATCTGACTGGTTGGTTGGTTGGTTGGTCGGTCTCTCCGTTGCCGAGCGGCTCTCGCACCCGCCTACTTTCGCTAGTTTGCGTAAGAAATGTATACGTACCTGGTTAGCTAATGTGCCTCGCGACACACACACGCGAACGCACGTAGACGTCCTCACACACCATATCTAAGAATTCGAAACGATTTTTTATTTTCATTTCTTCCTTGAAATTTTTCTCTTCGAATCATTTCGCTTGCCGAGGTGGGAACAGGTATTTTTGCTTTCGAATAATTTTCGTTTCTTTTTTCTTTTGAGTTTCTGTCGGTGAATCGAATCGCGAGGCAATTGCGTTCGATTGTGAAACGATCAGTTTCACTCGCATACCGATCCGTTTTTATTGACTGGTTAAGTAAATTAAGTGGCAGCCACGATGTTTTTGCGACCGATTTTCGGCCATGCTGTTTAAAATAACGACGATAATAATTTGTCTTTATTGTATTGAGGTTTTTGTACAATGTTGATGCCAGAGAGATTTTATGAAAGTTCGCGGTTTGATTTATGGATTGCGCATGGAAATTTGTAAAGAGTATAATGGTTAAACGAAACAATGAAAAGCGGTTACAGGCAAGTCTTGAAATTGATGGATCATAATATTATGTTTAGTATTTATACAGAATAAGAAATATGTAATTAAGGAAATACATTGACCGTTCATTGCTCGTAAAATGATACTTACTCGGAATTGTACAAATACGAAGTTTGATGTAGCTACCGTTTACAGGTAGTCGCGCCATTATCCGATCTGCTAATATGACAAATAGAAATCTCAAATGTAGCATTTTCGAAGAAGAACCGCGAACAAGTTGAAACGAGTTAATTATAGCATGCAAGATAGAAAGATACATTCTGCAACGATTTTAATCAGACAAAGATTAAACATCCGAGTTATGAAAATAGAAAAAGATAAGAGAGATCTCATAATGTAATAGAGTAACTGGCATCATCTTAAAGAAGCGGCACAACTTTCGCGCTCGTTTCGTTTGACTTGAACCCAGCGGGCCCCCGGGGGTTCAGCATATATTTGACAATACGTGACTTCCCAGACGGTTACGTAAAACAGAAATTTATCGTAATAACCTCGGGCTTTCAAATAGCGAAACTATCGGCACTTTCTCGTTCCAAAGATCCCCGGTAACGACGGTTGTCGGCCAATTTTCGGGTTAAACGAATTTCGCGTTGGTCGAAAGTGAAACCACCAGCCGTAATCTGTGCTCGTAAAAATCTCATTGTCTTCTAACAGGACGTATCTCTTTCGCCACACCTTCTTCGAATCTCTCCAAGTAGCGATGGCGTTGATACGATGCAAAATTTATGATACTCGAACAACTCGTTATTTAATTACATTATACTCTCGTTATATTGCCATCTTTATGTAAACTTTTACGCGATAAAAGTGACGGTTATATCGACGCGTTATATTACCACGTGTCTTATCTCCACGCGTTATATCGCCACGCGTTATATTGCCACGTGTTATATCGCTACGCGTTGAATTCCCACGCGTTGTATCACCACGTGTCGTATTTCCATGCGTTATATCGCCGCGCGTTGTATTCCCAGACGTTATATCACCACGTGTTATATCGTCTCGCATTATATCACCACGTGTCGTATTTCTCCGCGTTATACCGCTATCTATCACATTTTGTTATATCGCCGCACTTTCACCTCATTCCACTTGAATATTCGATAAACGATGAGCAGCAGAGAATCGCTCGTGTCAAAGTGCAAACGAAGAAGCGTAAGGGAAGAAGAATAAGAAAAACGTGAAAAGGATTGTCGCGAGTCTGCAACAAGTGACTTATTAACGCCGGTATTGAGATTAAGTTTATTCAGCAACGAGTATGCCATGACACACTAACCAAGTGGTCGAGACCCACTTAAGCTACCGGGTGACCTCCATCGAAATGGAATGGATGGGGTGATAGTGCGTGGTGTATTTTAAGCGTGCTATACGCAACGCTCACGGAAAGCGTCCCGACGCGAGGCCGTCCGCGTGTGTCCTTCGATTTTCAAACGGGAAGACCATTAATTGCCTGTACACCGACGCTGATTCGCGTTGGACCTTCGTCTCGTTGAAAATTATCGTGTTTTGTACGCTGCGCGAACTTCGCGAGCACAAATCTTCGGATGCAGTTTTGTTTTTATCGTAAACACGATGTTTCATTCGTTTATTTCTTCAAGCTTCATGGTAGGATCGGATTTAACTCCGCCTAAGTTAATTCTGTAGTTTCTGCACTCGATTGTGTGCATAACAATATACTTTGTTCTAAGAACCGTTTACTATAAAACTCGCGGACTCGCGAACCGTGGAAAATGGGAGCATACTGTAATCTAATAATTAAGTAACTAAGAGGGGTGAAACTATACCATAGGTATCGTGTTGATCGTATAGAAAATTAAATTGTATTAGTAGGTGTTATAATATAGCAAAGATTGAATATTCGTGAATTATTTAAAAACTTGGAAGGGAAAGTTTGGAGTATCCATCGGTAACCGTGAGTTTCGAGTATGCGAGTATTTCGCAAAGCGAAAAAGAAGCACGAATTTGGCTTTCATAAGATTCAATCAGGCCCGGTGCGTTTTATCGGATATCCAGTCGATTAGATTGCGTGTTGACGATGACCCTGTTCTACCACATCGATTCCGTGACTTCGTGATTTTTCAAAGCGAGACGACGACGATTGACTATGGAACACCGGCTCGCTATATTTAAATGCGAGCTTAAGATAGATAGCACGGTCGGTGGAAATCGGTTGTGAGATAGAGAACGATTTTTTTTTCTCGACGTTGCTACGCGAATCCGCAACCTTTGACGGAACATTCGGATTTATCGGTGATCGTCGATTTCGCGTATCCGAGCCATTTTTATACTAGACCTCTTTACGCTTCGGCGCTCGATTTATCCACGGTTAAAATAATTTCGCGGTTAACGCAACTCTTCTTTTTACCGCGATCCGCTTGTGGCAATCGGAGGCGTGCGATATCTCCAAAATGGATCGAAGCAATCGGGCCCAAGGTCGACCAACATCGAGAAACCATGTCGAAGATTCAGAGTGTCGTGAAATCTCCTCGTCGGCTACTCTCCCGCCTTGAAGTCGAATTTTTGCGCCGATCGGAGGATCGGGTTGGTTCGGTCGGTTGGTCCTTGAAGGTGTACGCAACGCGGTACCGATATAGCCTGCGCCTCCGCGTATGGAAGCCGTTGATAATTTTTCGATCTTACCCTGGGTCATGGTCTGAATGAAATTCAGATTACCATCGTGTGTGGTATTATCGTATCTCACGTTGATCGTATGTTATCGCATTCGTTTTCTGCGGCGAACGATTTATTTAGAACGGAAATACCGGGCAGCCACCTATTTTTTTATTCAAATTTATTAAACAGGTTCTTTTTTGCGCTTTCATTTATTCGTCGCTTCAACTTTTTATGCGATTCCATTTTCGAAAGACATCCTTATGTCACCCATTAATTTGCCAAAGTGTTACTTCTCTTTCCTCGATGCGTTATTTGTTCCGAACGAGATAGATAGTTTCGGAGATACTGTGGGTGTAACAATCTAGGGACATGGAAAATATGTTTCTTTGAATGTGGGGGGTACGGTTCGCTACGATTATTTATCTAGGGATATCGAAGTATAGGAATATTAAGATTTCGGCCCATTTGGAATCAATGGACGTGAAGGTATAAGAATATCGAAATTTGGGCTCATTTAAAATCTAAAAATATTTGGGTCCAGCAGTATCGGCATCCAGGAATGTCGGGTTCTATTTCAGTGATGAAATAGTTGGAATGTGGGGACATCAGAATTTGCTGTTGAAATCTGGAGATATCGGTGTCCAAAGTTATTTAAAATCGGAGATCTAGGGATATCTAGGGATATAGGAACGTAAAAACATCGGTGGGATCTTGAGATATTTTAGTCGACGGATCTCGAGAATTAGGGATGTCTTTCAGTTTGACAGTCGTCGCGTTAAAACGCGGTTTGACGGAACAATTCTTGGAAATAAATTCTCTTCGTAAAAGATCGTAAATAATTTTATCCTGTTTCCACGGAACGGAAATTCGTTGCTGCGTCGAAACGCAAGAAGGGTGTTCGGTGTCGTAACGGCGACAGGTTGCGTCCCTTCGAGGAACGATCGATCGAGTCCGAGGAATCGATAGCGAGCCAGAGCACGGTAGGAAACGCCTGGCGAGCATAGCAAAAGCGGAGAAGGCTAGAAACGGTCAGGGAGAGACGGATTACCGGTGGATAAGAATGTGTGTCTAGTTTAGTGGGCAAGTAGGTCGCGAGGGAAACCAACGCCGAGTTACGCAACGTAGTTCCAGTGTTATACAACTATTGACTCACCGGATTAACAAGTAGGCTGGGTGAAAACGAAAGCTGAGTGCCCGGGCTGCCTTTTCTCTCTCGGTACCGTTTCTCTTTCCGTCTCGCTTTCGCCTCTGGGACTTCGTTCGAGCGTAGTCACGCGTGTGCCTCCTGCGATGTCGGCGAAAAAATCGCAAATCCAGATGGCTTCAACGCGGACAGGACACCCTGGTCTTCTTCCGAGATCATCTCCTCCCTCTATTCCCTTTTTTATTGCTACATCGTATATTATAAATTACACACTCTTCGCTTAGTTGTTTCAAAGTTCAAAAATTCCAAATTTTCAAACTTTTACAAACTTCTACGACTCCAAAGTTCAGAACTGTAAGGGAATCTTAGACTGTGAATCTGAAAGCCTAAAATTAATCAGAATCCCTACCAACGTATTCGTATCGAAATAGCTACGTGTTTAAATCCTTACCAGAATTAGTAATCGCGCGACATCCTCGGCCATAAACCTGATAACAGGTTCCCACGAAAATTCCTACCAGTGAAAGTATTACAACTTTTGATGAAATACTCCCCGATGATTTCAAAAGATAAGGAAAAAAAAAATGTTCTCATCGAACACACGTGAGCCTTTCGATCTTGTTTCTCCGGAGGAGCGTTATCGATCAGGTGTAGCCGTAACGTCATAATCGCGGGGTGTTCGCGTGGGATACGTATCTCTGACGCAAGCGGATTCGCATACTTTTTTTTTCCTTTTTCGAGGGCCGCCGGGGAAAAAAGGAATCAGGCCACTTTCGGCGCGAACTTCTTTCGCGGAGGAACACGCGAACCAAGTCGAACCGAGCGACCGAGCGGCGATGCTATGCAAATTGCGGCACAGAAATCACCGCTGCCACTCAATTATCCGAACGTTCGAGTCGAGCGTCTGATCTAAAAATAACATCCACTTAACACGGTGCCTAGTTTTAACGAGACCGCTTCACCAGACAATTGACATCGACGTATGTACTTAGGGATTAGGCATTAGACGCACGAGCAACGCCAACAATGAGATTAGGATCGTACCTGATCCTCCTTCGGTGAAATCCCTCGTGAATGATTATTCAGTCGGGTATGTTTGCATGTGACGATGTTAAACGCTTTGATGTTCAGGTGCTCTCGAAGATTTATGTTTGGGATTTATGTCTCTGTCGGGACATTTATTTTTGGAGTTCATTATTTGTTATGATTTAGATACGCGTACTCAATAGATATGTGACGTGGGATCCGTTTGGAAATATTTGTGTTTACTAGTTTTCAAATTTACATATCCCAAATTTCTATGTTCTGAAGTTCTTAGATTCCTTGATTCACCTGGAAATTATTAAATTATCAGATTTTGAAATCCTGAAACTACGAGTTTCAGAATTCTGAAATTCCCACATCTCTACTAAACGTCAAATTTTGAAATTTCCAAATCACCGCATCGATAAATCTGAGAATTTTCACTTGGGAATAAATTTTGAACGTGAAATCCCGCGACATTCGTGTCGACGTTAAAAATCGGGACATCCCGTCAGACGAGAAGGTGTCTGTACGTTTTGACATATTTTTTCGTGGAGGTCCTCGGTGCAGATGACTTTCGATTTCTTGACTCGACGAAACCAGTTTGGCCGTGTTCCCTCTCGTTCGATGCTCGTCACCGAGAAGCGTCGCGTTATCGAGAGGACGAGATCCGAAAGCAATGGCTGCAGCTTACGTCGCGATATGCTGCAGCCTGCCCGTTGCTTTGGCCGCGCTAACGTTGCCGACCTGCCTCAAACGAGCAAGGCTCGCCTCGTCTTGAGGACGCGATACGTAAACTGGAACACTTATGTCATGGAAAACGGTGCTCGCGCGACTCATGCACGCCGCAAAAAATCACACCTACGACAGACCGAGCGTGTTTTATTGCACGCTCGGCTTTCCAGCACGCTCCTCCGTCCATACTCCGCTATCTTTAGCTCGCTACAGGGACTTTGATCGTCGTTGTAAAAACAGAGATATAAGAATACTTGTATAGTGAGTCTTCGGTGATACATACGCCGAACACGCGATTATGTTGATTAAAGTTTATTCTCATTAACCGATGCGTTAGATCTATCTGAATCTTACACGTTTACTCTTTCGAATTCCTCGTTCACTGTATTTAGCTGCGATAGTATATTTATTTGCAATGTAGCATCTTGTTAAGAACAAGTAAACAGAATTGCAAAGTGCACTGCGGTTGTATTTATCCAGTACAGTTTGTGACATGGATCTTGTCTATTTGGTTGGAACAGTCGATGACGCACCGGGTGCGTCTTAGGTCTTGATCTAGATCATAGACGCACCGTATGCGTCATGTACTTCTTTATAATCAATGACATACCACATGCATTTCAAAATTGTATCAAAACTCAAATATCGTAAGGTCACAAACTTTCAATGTTCAAGTCTGAAAGTAAAAATTCAAAGTCCGAAAATGAAAGAATCCCAAAGTTCCGAGACCACAACGCCATGACTTATCGTGTCAGCCTATTTTCAAAAGAGTAGAAAACAGGTAGAGAAGATGGATACCGAATGGGTAGCGACCAAAAAAAGCTCGAGAGTCGTACTACAATTAAGAAACTAGGTAAGAGTTACAGGGCATAGTTGTTAAGCAGTCGAGCGAGTGTTTCGTAGTCTCCTAGTTGGTATTACCAAAGAAGCTGTCCTAAGTTCGTTCTCAATTCGAAATAGTGAAATCGGGTCCTAAGCCCGTTGCACAACGAGGAAACGAAGAAGACCGATTGACCAATAAGGGACAGCGTTACGTATCACAATAGACACGTTAACGCCGCTTGAAAAATCATCGTCGTATTTTTACTTGGGTATCTGCAAACGATATCCTACTTGTCTTGTTTTCTGTTTACGAACACGTCTCGAAACAAAGGATCATTACAGTTCTCGTGTACCTATCTTGGATATTAGCGATTCGTCTTTACGATCGGTAAGTACGGATCTGTTCAATGATTACACGGTTTAAAGGGTATTCATTTAGTAATGTCAGCCTGCTATTCTAATGGCGGTGCGTAGAGATCGAGGAACACGTGGAACACCTTTCGTGAACGTAGAAGCAAGTTCGATGCATGTTCACGTTTCTCGATCATCTCAATGATTATCTCGAAATTGTTCTTTAAGAGGTTACACTCGGTTCAGATAGTACTCTGGCGATTCATCTGTAAGTAACATACTTACTGTTTACGGTGAACATATGTGCAAATAACAAATACAAATCTTTGATTTAAGATTTGCTTTGACCATATTTGTTTCTACAAAAAAATTTGATATACGTACTGTAATTCAGAATGAAATTTCTGAAAATATAGCAAGTTTTTACCGCGGTCTAACCGTATAGTAAGAGCTCTACTTCGGAGCCAAGTGGAAGCGGCGTATTTCAACGAATTGTAGGTACGTAGAAAGTTCACGCGGCTGAAAAGTTTGCCGACATAAATGTATTATCGACTGTACAGTTGGCGCAGAAGTAGAAACACGTGGCATCCACGACTGACCTATTTCCCCGTAGACCAACTTTTGAGAAACGATTCACGCGACACGGTCAAATTTATCGCGGCGTTCGATTTTCCACGATCGAGCAATAATCTTTCTGCCGTTAACCAGAGCTGACTCGCAGGAAGGCTTGACCTAACCGTGTCACGATTTAAAGGTCAGCCTCTTTCCACGTACCACGATCTATCGTCGTATCTACGTTTTCGTCTATAATAACAGCCTGCAAAAACAGTTTTTTTCGTCTGGCTCATTTCTGCGAACGCCACCTCTCACAATGCATCATCAATCCTCGAGTCTCCCATTGACAGAGATTACACGCGTCCGTTGATGGCAGAACATCGAAACGATTATAAACGCGTTTCTTGCATCTCTCCTCGTCGGCCATGTTTATCCGCGCGACCATTTATTTGCACAACGAGCAAATCGAATTTCGCGAACAAGCTGAGGTCGTGTACCAAGGGAAGAAGTCGAGGAAGGAAGGAAGGAAGGAAGGAAGGAAGGAAGGAAGAAGCGATGGAATGAGGTCGTGTTAAAAGTGGGCCAGGTTTACTCGGTAACTGTGTCACCACTATTGATCTGTCATCCACCCACAACCTTCTACCGCACCACTTATCGTCGACCGTACAGTCCAGGCGGAGCAAACTGTTGCAATAGTTTATTTTCACTTCCTATCCCTGCTTTCCAGTATTAATCTATTCCCGTACAGAATCGTTATTTACGATCTAACGAGACGGCGAAATAGAAGGGTCATAAAAATGAAATTGAAGGCCCGCTGAAATATGACACACCTGTGACAACTTTAACGCTTTCGTGGCTGATCTCGCGGTCTTCACAGGGCTTTATGTCAATATTTTTTTATTTTACGGTAGACTCATATTGTCACAGGTGGAGATATGGGGTAGACAGATTTTGGAGTTGGTATGTCGGGGTTGGATAGAAAGATCTTTGATTTAGTATGACGTGATCAATGAGTTTTGAGATGGTCAATACCATGCATGGATATCAAATATAACGCGTGGTGATGTAGTACAAGGAGATATAACGAGTGGTAATTTAATATGGAATACGATACGTAGCAAATACAACGCGTAGTAATACGGTGCTTGATACTACAACGCACTGAGTTATTACGCATGGTGATATAACGCATGAAATTGTAATGCGTGGAATTATAACACACGGTAATACAGTACCTAGAATTATAACGTCGAGTGATACAACGCGTGAAATTACAACGCATGATAATATCATGATACGTGAATTATAACGCACGACAGTGCAACGAGCGATACAACGCAGGGTGATATAACTCGAGATCGACATATCAAACGCAAAGATTTCGACTTTTCGATCATTGTTCGACTACAGAAATAAAAGTAGATCCGTGAAGCGATAGCTCGCGTAAATAGTTGACGGCGATGGCTTATCGTCGAGCCATTGAGCAAATCGTGCTCCGTTCTTACGGGTCGACCAGCCGCAACGATCAAACGCTTCTAAACGATAGCTCCTTTTTCGCTGATAGTAGTTGGCACAGCGTGAAAATTACCGTCGACGGACGCCTCTAGATCGTGCAACCTTTTTGTTGCCTCGCTGACTACCTTTTGTCGTCGCGCATTAGGAATTGCCCCGGTGCGCTTCTAAATTTAATTAAACGACGTCTGGTAGGAGCGCGTGCATCGTTCGCCAATTTGTATTGTGTATGCCGGCCGATTATTGACTGGAACAGTCGATAAAGAACCACCGCGGGGAAAGCGTGTATAACGTTGAAACGGTCTGCTGCACTGCGGCTGACCTTGAATGTACTTATCTACTGATGGGAAATACTGCTCACGACGTAGCCATTACACGTTACTCTACCTGTCCTGAATAATTTCGCGACTTGTTGTTCCACACGCGTGCCACCTTACTTACTACCTGAATCGCGATTACCGAACGCTTCGTCGCTCGGTCGCTTATTTCTTGTATTAGGGTTGGATGTTAATTTAATTTTATCCGAGAAATTCAATAATTCTCTTATTTCGTTCGCTTATGCTACCGACAACGTATTCCTGTACAATTCGTTTTATTTATACGACGCAATCAATGACGCACCACGTGCGTCTTGCACTATTTATCTAGTGCAATGCGTCACAATATGCATCTTATGCATTTATTCAATGCAACCGATGACGTGTCATGTGTCGTATGATTTTTGTTCAAGGCTGTAGGTGACGCACTGTATGCGTCTTACACTGTTTGTCCAGTACAGTCGATGACGCACTGTTTGCGTCTTATACTCTTTATCCAGTGCGAATAAGCCACATGCATTTAATATAATTAACGACGCACCGTGTCTGTCCTACGCTTTCAAGATTACAGATGACACACCTCGTGCGTCCTGTGCTAATTTGTATAACGATTGACGACGCACCGCGTGTGTCTTGTACTATTTATTCGGGACAATCAGTGACATGATACATGCATCTAATGCACTTATCCAACGCAATCAATTGCGCAATTGATGCATTTTATTCCTTTTGTTTAAGTCTTACCTGAAGTCTTAAAATTACAAGTGTTGCTATATAAAGCGAGAAATGAGTCTTTTACGTGTTCGAATGATTACAAGCACATGATGTAATGGTAACTACTTCTGGGGATGGTCTGATCAAACCCTGCTTTGAATAGGTTAATTGCAAACTGCTCCCTTGCAACTGCACACGTTACCGGTGTGCAGGTGTTGACGCGTAAAGCGTGTTGGCACGATGCACCTCTGTCATTATATATTTCTCGAGCCGGCAATTATTGGCTAATCAATTGAAATGAAATTCAAATATGCTGCTTTAATGAAAGGAACCTAATTATATGCATTGTTCACCGCGGTTCTAATTTATTAGAAAATTACGGAGCGACGGTTACAAAAACCAATTCAACGATAGACACACTGAGCGTATTAAATATCGCGTGGTAGTTTTAGTAGGGGGACAATAAAGTGGTCGTTCGTCGAGGTAAATGTTGCGAGTCTTGCACGGGTCTGTGCAGTCGACTGCGTGGAATAAATTCGCTGCTCCACATTGTCTACGCATCTAATAAGCATTTAGAGTTACGGTTGGACCATTGTTCTCACGATGCGTGTTCATTTCTCTGCTCTTAACATTGTAAATCGTGCGCTGAAATTCATGATTTTCTCCGACCCTGCTGGAAAATAGATCAACCGTTTAACTTTTAGTAGGACAATAAAGCTTTGCTTTTAATACGAGAATATATCGTGTTCGCCGCGTTACGAACGTTTATGCAAATTAGACATACACGTATTTATAGGTAAACGCGTCTATGTGTAAGTCTAAAGAGGATGAAATAACACTGGCGGACTTAAGACGGATCTCTCGATACGAAAACACGTTCTTCGCCGTATAAAATTCAGTTTATTCGTTTGCCTTCAAGCAAACTTATTAATCGAAAATATTCAACGCCGAAACGAAGACATAAATTGTTTATCACGTTGAACGTCTACAGGCATATTAAGTTCCAGGAACGCGAAATGTAGGCGTGTACAAATAACGTATGAAAATTCGTGTAGATTTTCTCGGTTTCTTTTTCAATTCAATTACGAAAATAGGTGGCGAGGAATGTGTTGGTGTGTCTGAAAGTAAGTCTGAACGTCGGACACGGCATCGCGCGATTACAGACGGAGGCGCCCTCGGTCCACACGGACCTGAGCGTGAGTTTGTAACAGCAAGAGCGCTCCTCTCGCGGGGAGAACTGTGTCAAGGGCAAAGCTAGCAGGGCACCGGTCCGTGACGAGCCGAAACGAAACGAGAGAGCCGAGTTTTACCTGGCCGTGCCTACCTCCCTGGCTTCTGCGCCTCTCTCGTGACCGAGCACCGAAATCGCTTTGTACCAAATATTATTCGTCGCTCCATGCATTCCCTGACCTCTTACAAAATTGCACCAAAAATCTCCAGCGTTGCATCATCGTATCGCAAGATGTTATTGATTAACTCCTCGAAGCATGGTGGCGATGAAAAACGTACATTTACAACCGAATAATGGTACTCTACCACCAGCTCTTTTTATGTTCCCTGTACTTTTTCATAATTTATGATCAGTTACTTCGATGTACTGGGACCAGGTTTGGCGTATAATTAGAAATACGTACTTTCGGAGATTTAACTGAAGTTAATTTTCATTTGCGTAACATCATCTTGGAAATGCATAGTACATGAGAGTTAATAAATGGGTTTTAGTAAATACATGACTCAAATTTTCGAGCGAAAGCAACCCGGTAAGTTGCGTGGCGCCAGATTCAAATCGCTTGACGTCAAATGCCAACTGCATTTTTTAATCAGTTAACATTTCTTTACGATGATGAATAGAAGCATGGGCATAGAAATCATTGAATGATATTTATAGAAAAGTATACGTTTATCTGTTTGAGATATTATTGTCGTTAAAAGCGGAAGATAATATTTAACCGCGCTAAGAAAGGGGACGCAAAGCGTTGCGCGAAGTGTATGCGCAGTAGCTCAGAATACAAGTTACGACGCGTAAAGAGAGATTTGCATGTAGTTGATACAAAACTACCCAAAAATACTTAACAATCTAGATGATAGGTTAAGTTGAAAGATTGAAACTCATGTCAGGTCTGTATTAGAATATCGAATTCACTGTACAGCGAGAGTAACCGCACTTAATCTACTTACATTAGCATTTGTATCGCTGCTGCCCCGAGGCCTTATATTACCCTAAGCCGAGTGATGATCAGACCCACCGTGTTGGAACGTAAATAAGAAAAAGAACGTAAGTTCCGTTCTAAATCGATTCGAGTGGGAAACGGGGACGGGTTTCTTCGAAAAACACGTGGCTCGAAGCACATGAAATATTTCACGCGGTGCTTGCAACATAGCCTCCCCTGTGTCTCCGTTCCTCGTCAGCTTGGCGTGGTTACGCGAAAAATTCTCTTTGTTAATCGGTTCGGGAACGGGAGAAAAATAAAACGGTGAAAGCGGTTCACAGTTCAACGCGTACCGGCAACAGCAACAGCTTTGTCCAGTTGCGAACATTAAAGTCAGATTGAATCGCTCAACCTCCAACCCCGGCGTGGAATTTGGATCAAGGAGGGCTCTGCTTACAGAGCGTGACGCCTTTATGGAGCTTACACACGGAACGACCTACGCCCGCCTCGCTCGAATCGCTCGGCTCAGCTCGGCTCGCGTACGCCTTGCGAGAAACTCGAGATACACCGCAGAGATATCGACGCGAACCGGAGAGATACGGCTACTCTCTTGCTACCGTTTGCTCGCTCACCGATCGAGCGAAAGCTCGTCGAACTTTTAGGCCAATCTCGCGGGAAGCGCGGTTAAACGATCAATAAGTTACTTCGAGCGCCAACACCCACGCCTCTTGTTCTATATCAGATGCGTGTTCCCCTTTTCTCGTGCAGATTCTTGCGAAACCGACCCGACCATCGTTCGAAACTCTTTCATCGTATTCACAATTACGCTCTGATCTGTGAGCGTATCCAGAAGATGGGTCAAGAATTCCTCGTGACGTAACCTTGCCAGAAAGAATGAAATCGAACCGGGAGAATCTTCACTGTATCTACGGAAAATTCATGTTCTATTTATGTTAATAAATCTTTTCGTTCTAGAAACGGGGGATGATTCTCGTTTCAGATACAACGTATCTGGTGCAGATCCGGTTGTATCTTGCATGGAATAAAATAAAGTACGAACTTTTGAGGTTACAGATTATTTCAAATAACTTTTTGTTTTCGTTTCGAAAGATAGTTCAGCGAATGTTTTAATTGGAAAGGAAAGTCTACGAACGTCACCGGTTCTCGTAAACGGAATACTCGGTGAATCATAGTATTATCTTACGGTAATTACGACTTACTCATACAAATATTGCTATAATTAACGCCTCGTGATTAAGACTTGCGAGAACTTCGAAACTTTCGAATACTTCATATTACGAACGATGATCGAAATATGGTGGTAGTTTCATGGATCGCTTGTAGAGGGATTCGTAGAACCAACTTTCTCGCAAGTACTCACCTCGCAACTTATCCAAATATACGTACACAATCTTTGATTTAATTCCTATACTCACAAACGTACTAACTTTCGAACGAATCAAATTATTATTGAATCGGTGTATGTTCCATAGTTTAAATCTAATTTTAAATTCTTTTTCATTCTATCTGTTTAGATTGATATTATTTTTCTGGTATCCGAATATTTTCCATTTGGAAATTTGGGTGTACAATTTTAATCGATGTAACATTGTATATGTTCCATAAATCTGGGTCACGATCGCCTGGTTACGGCCATTCGAGGGCTAACGCTTTGACGGCCAGTGTCACGTATTCGTTCACATATTTCATACTTACCTTTACTACATTTCTATGTAGCTACCAATTGTCAATTACAATTCGTCGATTAATAATTAAATGACATATGTTATCGAAACTTTCAGAATATGATCCTACTTAAAATTTAAAATGCAAGCAAACTAAATTACAAACTTATAAATTTTTAATCGTAGAATCGAGTCACGCCTGAATTAAGTTTAAATTGGAGCTACGTTAGTTAAGCTTACATAAAAAACCTTTTACGTCGGAGGATCCATGCTCCCAAAACGCACTATGTTCCACGAATAAAATATTTCGTTTCCGCGCTCTTCTCGCAACTTCCGGCAAGTTTCATATGCATTAACCACCGGTGCCATTTAGAAATGTATTCACATAGATAAAAAAAAAATCGGTCCTCTCGTGATGGACTAGCTCTGCCTCACACGTGCACGAATCCAATGCACCGACACGACACACAGTGTAGCTGAGACAACGCGTTTTGCTTCGGTGCACTTAGCTTTACCTTTGTGTCGTTTTTCTCTTCCTCTGTGCCCCCGCTCCGCGGGAGGACAAAAAGGCGAACAGCATAAAACCCCCTAGCAGCGGCGTAGCCGCCTATCGTATATATCGCCGCTGTCCCAATTCCGTCGAGGTATTGTGTCATTCGATTTTACTTCGGCGCACACGAGCTGTCAGACCGGCCGGCCGGCACCGTTGTCACTTTCGCGTATTTTATGCGGGGCATTAATGCACGCGAACGATGATACGCGAACGACACGTATGCATTATGGACATGCGTACGCATTTGCAACATTCGCTCCGCCCGGGAGTTCTGCAGACTGCACTTTGTAGCCCGCGTGTGCACAACACTGTGCGCCAACACAGTCTAACTGTAACTGTAGGTAGTACAATGTAACTTACAATTAAAGTTCATTCGAACCTGAAACTGAACGGGACTTGTTAATATTTCCGAACATCTGGGATACATCTTGGAGTACATTTCATGAATGTGCTAAGTAGCTGACATTAACCCTGATTAGTTTGGACGTCTGTATACTTTGCCCAAATTATCTACCAATATCACTTAGAACTATAATATTCTTCAAGAGTTAGAATGCTTAGCGTTCATTAATTATTAAATTGTACGAGGCAGTTCTGAAATTTGAAAGGAGAATCGTTTCTCAAGTTTTAATTTACAACAGTCACGTAGACGCGTAAGGCTATCAAGAATACTGGATGAGCCGAACGCGACAGCCAAGAGCCCAGCCACTATTTACGCGCGGACGTACCGTAATTTTCCCTTCCTTTCTTTTCATTCCACTCGAGAAGGGAAGCTCTTTGGAGCTCGGCAGAATTAGGACAGCGCGGACCATAGCCAGTGGGAGTTTTATGCCGGCAGACGTTTTTTCTTCGTCTTCTTCTTGGTCTTCTCGCTGGTCGCGTACTCGGCTGGTGGATGGGCGCAACGGAGCGAAACGCGTTGCTCCGACAAACTCTCGGTACGTGTGCTCGTTGTGCGTGCATACAGAACAGAAAAACTGTATAAAAGAGGGAAAAAAAGGAATCAGAGCTTGCGTCAAAGGTGCACGGAGCTGCGTTTTCAAGCGAATCGTCTTCGTTAGCGACTCGGCGTCTTTCAATTTTTACCTACGCGTTCTACGGTTGTTTCGTAACCCCGGAAGGTTCGGAGAAAAGGGGGTTCCTTGTGTGTCAGCTGCGTCTTTCTCGAATATATTTCGCGTCGGTAATGCGGCGTTTAAGGCTACCTGTTATTCCGTGGTGTGTCAGCCTATTTATATCGGCCTAGATTCCGCTTTTACATCGCAAGCCACAGGTACGCGGCCCGAGGAACACCGCGATTCTCACGATAGGAACGCGATAAATTTATGGCTGTGATTAATTTTTGCGAAATCGTCGCCCTCGCTGACTACTACTGTTGCTTTGGAAGTCGCTCGTGCATGCCTCGCGGCTGACCGACTTGTGCATGATACACCAATGGATTAATCACTAAGCAAAATAAACACGTGCTTACGCCGTCAAGAAACCTATACACATTTCTTATCGATTCTTTCATCACGGACCTTATTCCTCCAGTTCCCAATGTCTCAAAATTTAAATTTCCCACATTTTCAAACTTTTAAATTCACAAATTCCCAAAACATCAAATCTCTAAATTCAAAATTCCAAAGAGTAGTTCGGAAAAATAGAATTATGTATACAGGAAAGTACTGAAAGATTTCGAATATTTTAAGCCGGCCCTGAGTACTCTGTAATGCTTAACACGGTGACCAGCAAACCGATCACAAGCAACAACTTTTTCCTCGATCGTTTTTCACGCCTGCGATATGGCATTGTCACACATCACACAGGAAGCTCGTTATCGAGAAATTGTCAAGGATTTAGAAATCTTCGATTCGTGGAACTCGCGAAACCGAAGGTCTTTTTCTAGCTTGTCGATCGTTTCGAATTGATTGATTGATTATGAATGGACTGCGGACATTTATGCGCTTATGACATATTGAAGTATGCAAAGCGTGGGCGTTCATCGATTCACTCAAAATTATGCTATTATTCCCAAATATAAAATGTAGCATTATTGAGTGCCCAAACACATTCGCAATCGACATTAAACGTTGATACTTTCAATATAGTAGATTTGCGCCCCTTAAATCCTATTAAACAATAGATAAAAATGCACCATATTAGATTTAAAAAAAAAATATGTTAAAATAAAGTAGTCTAGATCGTACTAAAAATCGAATAGATTTGATGTTATAATGCAGGGTGTCCCATGTAAGTTTTATGAAGAAGTGTATCGACAAGATATTAATAGTAATGAATGATAATGTAGGAATACTTACGTTCCGCAGCGTATATTGGCAAAATGATTTCCAAGTTAGACCGCAGCGGTTATTTTCGGTCAGTGTATTCGATCGTGAATGGTTCCGATCACGGTCTCCTTTTAGAAGCACCGCCGTGTGATTTTCTAGTATTGATTCGCCGGTTGTGGTGTACGCAAGACCGATGCAAGCGATACCACGACGACGACGCTTGCATGTTCGTAAAATGTTATATTTTTCCACGCCGTCATCATCCTTCGCGCATGGCCTACTTGGCTTCGTGTAAAAAGGGCTCGGCTCTAAATCGGGAGCAAGTTTACACACTGTCCATCTCTCGCTCTAACTTTATCGACCATCCACCAATAATGATGCCTACACGCCCCCGTTGCATGTTTTCTTTCCTCCTCCCTCCGAAAAAAAACATTCCTTACGATCTTTGTGGCTGTTCGGGTCGAGATGAAAGATGCACGTTGCCATTTAATTCCGTTTTCTGTCGGGAACTTTCGTTCTACTCGTCTTGTACTCAGAGTGTTTTAGCGAGTAATTAGACTCTTGTTCGCTTTGGATGGAGATTGAGATAGAGTTGGATAGAGATTCGGAAATGTAGAACTTGGAAATTTGGAATTTGGGAATTTGGGAATTTGGGAATTTGGAAATGTAGAGTTCGGAAATTTGGAATTTGGGAATTTGAGAATTGGGAATTTTAGAATTTGGAAATTTAGAATGTGGAAATTTGGAATTTGGGAATTTTGGAATTTGGAAATTTAGAGTTCGGAAATTTGGAATTTGGAAATTTTGGAATTCGAAAATTTGGAATTTGGGAATTTTGGAATTCGAAAATGTAGAATTCGGAAATTTGAGAATTTGGAAATTTAGAATTCGGAAATGTGGAATTTGGGAATTTAGAATTCGGAAATGTGGAATTTGGAAATTTGTCGATTCGAAAAATTGACTTGAGAATATCAAAACTGAAAGTTCCCGGGACCCAAATTTTCAAGTGTTCAAATCTTCAAATATAGAAATGAACTCCCCATACCCGGAGTTGTCCACTGGCATGAGCCAAAAATTGTCGACAAAAACGAAGTAAAGAAAGTAAATGTTTGCAGGAAGAATTAGCGAATAATATGAAAATAGTAAAACATTAAGTTGGAATTAAAGAGGGAAACGGTGTGACTGCAGGACGGATGCACCGAAACTAAATTTACCAGCAGCCCCCGATATTGTCGCGGATAGACGCGGTTGGCGCGGTTTTTTCGAGTCAGCTTAGTCAGTCTGGGGTCTGAACGTGAAGTGCAGCGTGCAGCCAGGCGTGCGGCGGGGGCTTTCGTGCGTGGAATAGGCTCAAGGCTGCACCGGTGCAACGTCGAGGCAGCTAACTACTCGCGGTATACTGCTTACTGCTCACTGTCGGTCTGCGGCCTGTGCTACCTGCTCTCGCGATCGGTGATCGATCGATCGGATCCGATAGGATCGAAAACTCGTTGCAGAGAGGCGCTGACGTAGAACGAACAGTATCCGCCGTGAAAGATACATCTACTTACGATGTTCCAAGATGCCTCGCGTTTAACCCTTTCTTTACTCGCTCTTACCGGTTCCTGTTATTAACGTTGCACGGACATAAGTCCGTGAGAACTTTTCTCTTTTACCGATGTTTAAGTACCATTACTACAAATTTACATTTTTGGAAAGGATTTTGAAATTCTAGAAACGTTAATTTTTGGAGTTCATAATTTTCCAAATTATGAATTCCATATTTTAGAATTCTACATTTCCAAATTCCCAAATTTCCGACTTCTCAAATTCCAAATTCCAAATTCTAAATTCCCAAATTCCAAAATTCCGAATTCTGAATTTCCAATCTCCAAAATTCCAAAATTCTCAAATTCCAAATTCCAAATTCCAAATTCCAAATTTTCAAATCCCTAAATCCTGAGATCCCCAAATCCACGAATCACCAAATTTCGAAGTCCCCTAAATCCCCGTTAAATAAATTCCTCATACACATGCACCAGCACGCGATTATATAATAAAAGTAAACGATAAAAAAGATTTGTTTTCGAATCGTTAAGCCGTTTCCCCGAAGCCTCGCGTTCGGGTAATCTCGGATAATAACGAAAATATCGTTGCAAGGATACGGTGCTATCGTCTTATCTGATCGATATCATGCAATATCGATGTTTTGCTTTTCGGTTTCAAGGAACAGGAATTTTTGCCCCGTCACTTACCCCCCTCGTTACGAAACTATCTAGCAAACCAGTCGTCGAAGATGATCGTTCGATTAAGACCTGCATGAAAGGTGAAACTCCGATGCACATTCGGTGTAGCCTGTCCGATTAAGAGATACCGGGTTGCTCGTTTCGACCGTGAATCGATCGTTATCGACCAAAAATCGAGCACTTTCGTTCGAAAGTTACATGGAAACGGTGTTGTCCGATGTAATTTTACATCGTATGCGGATTCATGCGTTTCTTTCCACGGGGGTTGCGAGCGCGTTATGCACTCTTCTTACCATTCGACGTGCATTAATTGGACGGTAAGAGCCGACCGCGTTCCCTGCACAAGCGGAATTCCAGTCTAGTAACCATACAGTTGCTGGTGCGAGCTTTAAAAATGTTTCCCAGCGCGTAATACGCGATCGGTTCTCTTGAACGTGAAGGAAACCGGTACGAGGTGGTCATACCGCCGCTCTTGGTGTATATACCCAGACCTGTTCTACAAAATAAATAAAACCTGATCCACAATGCGCGATGGCGGTATGGTTGGATCCTGCTAGTTCAATGAAACATCGCGACGTCCTAAGATATGTAGGGAATAGCTGTACATATTGGAGTCAATTAGATTAGAATTCATTTGAAGATTTTCTTTTTAATTTTACAATTGTACGGGTTACATCGCTACTCGTTCATCACGTATTATATGGTGATTCTTACGCATTGTATTTGTAATGCGTTACAGTTCTCATGGGCTGTAATAGACACGCGTATTATCGTGCGTTGGATTTGTTACGCATTGTATTTATTATGCGTTGTAATTCACATGCTGTGATCTGCACTCGTATACGCAACGTGTTGTATTTATCTCTGTATCTACTATTTGCTACGCGCAATTACTACGCGTGTTACTTACGCATCGATTTATCACGCATTATATAGCCATATCGCTATGTTTCACCGCCATGCTTTATATCGTCACACGTTATATCACCGTGCATTATAATTTTCCGCGTTGTATTATGTCTCGCGTTTCATCGCCGCTGAGTTAAAAAATCCAAAATAACAACCACTGCCACCTAGTACAGTAATGTCAAGGGTTAGAATAAACAAATTGACGAAAGAAAGAGTGAAAATGAGAATAAGGAAAGGGGAATGATAATCGAAAGGGAAGAGAAGAAGAACGACAAAGCGAATCGTTGAAGTGGGAGCAAGGGTGAGCGACGGCGTCGTCGACGACGACGCGGTGGTGACGGCGTCGGTGACGGTGACGGCGTCGGCGACGAGCGGCGCGGAGGGGAGAAGCTTAGTTCTCGGTGAGCAGAGGCGGCGCGCCACTCCGAAGGGTAGAGAGTAGGGGCAGGGCGGCGGTGTGGAAGCAGGGATGTGGTGTGGTGTGGTGTGGGGTCGAGGGAGGGACGCGGAGTGCGGTCAAGTGTACTGGGTAACTAGGTCAATGAGAGAACCGAGAGAGCGACGTTGTTGCAGGAGCACGAGCGCGCCGCTACGAGAGCCTCTCTCTCTCTCTCTTCTCTCCTCTCTTCTGTCTATCTGTCTCCGCTCTTGTCGTTCTTCGATATAGAATACTACTGTTTGCTTCACGCATTTCTACGTTCTTTATCGTAACGCATATACACTTATATCATATATTCCTGATCACGTACACCTATCGTATACTATTAAATATACATATAATGTTAACTTTAGAGTTTCGATTTAATTTTAAACTCATTCTTATTTGTTCAGTCTTATTATCGTATTAGAACGTGTGCACCGTGTCTTATCGATTTAACTACGTTACATTTATCTTAGAGGTAATTTGCACGGAGGAATTTAATCGAATGAACGGATGTTGATCTCAATATCGCCCATCTTAAAATTACGGATGTTCAGAAGGACCATTTTCGCTAACCCTCAGACGTAATGTAATTGAATAATTAGCACTTGTGTCTATGTACGTATAAACAGCGATTGTTTTAGTCAAAGCGCTCCGAAGCGAAAGGGTTAAATAACCAGTCGTTGTTCATTCGCTTAAATGACCGCAAACACGGTCAGAGTCGTGGGGTTAGGAGCTAGCAGCTAAGGAGCACTGGTTATCAACTTCCTCTTCATATTTCCCCCGGCGTTTCTTCGCCTCTCGTACCATCGTCTCTAACACAGACACTGTTCAGACGACTCCGACGGAACGCAAAGAACCTTTTTGTTAAATGAAATTCAGACGTTGCTCTCCATTCGATCAGATACTTTTCACAGACTCTAAATTGGTCGGACCAATTTTAGACACGTCCATACTGTTTATATCATTGTATCTTATATAGAGGGTTTCTCTCGTGTAGTAAGTTTTTATGTTAACAGAATTATATTTTTTTATTGAACTTCAGTTTTATGAAAGTTGTAATGTTTAAGGTACGTATTCTAGAAAGTGTTACTTATATGGGTTAAACGTTAAAAATGTACCATTTCACTTTGTGGATGTTCAAGTAAAAAGATTAGCGAATGCTGGAAACATCGCAATGCACTCAGAATTAAGATAATTAGAAAGGGGATTGAAAATTTATGTTAGGAACGTGTTACCGGATGAGGAACAAAGGTAACGAGAAGACGGGTCGCGCGCACGTGGGCACACTTTTAACACACATCGATACCGGTAGTATAAGGTGGTCCAAGTGCATCGGGTAAATGGGTCAAGCGAATTAATTCTGGTTGGCGAGCCACACTGTGTGTCTCGGTGCATGACGAAAGCTGTCGCGCACTCCTATCGCGACAGGGTAAAATTTTCTCCCCAAAAACAAAGATAGAAATAATTACATAATAAAAATCAATATTTCGTAAAGGGTGAAAACGGTACACACCAAAATTTATTTTTTTTTTTTCATATACAGTACTCGCTAAACTTGAAAAGTTGTATTAAATACGAAAGGAGGAAGTCACGAATTTTCAGCAGAAAACTTGCTAATTTTGCAAGGATACATTTTTTGTAATTTGTTGAAAAAAATTTTCTTTTTGTTTACGACCTAACACCAGGAAAAAAGCAACATTTCTCGGAAATGTTATGCGCGGTTGTTTTCTTATCATCGCGAATAAACAAGATACTTGTACAAGCAAACTCACTTGCGGCATTGTAATTGCACTATTAAATTTACAAAACGTTGCATCATATGGCACCAGTGTAAAAAGGAAATATCGCGATAATCGTATATGATATACAAAATGCGTAAATTATTTAAATTTCAGCGTTTTAGCGCAAGTTTTAACCTAAATGTTGAATATTAGTTGCAAAATTTAGTGACACGTGGTATGTTAATATTAGGTAGGACACTTTTTTAACGGATGATCCTATATAACAGGAGATATTGTACTGTATTTATATTGTCGCACGCTGTAATTTATCACGCGTTGTAATTCCTCGTATTATATTGCCTTGCATTGCTCTTCCTCGCGTTGTAATTTCTTGCGTTATATTATCACGCATTGTGGTACCTCGCGTTATATCACCTCGCATTGTGGTTCCTCGCGTTATATAGCCACAGATCGTGGTTTTTGGCATACGTTATAATCCCTCATGTTATATTGCCATACATTGTGTTCCTCGCGTTATATTGCCACGCACTGCGGTTTCTCACGTTATATTGCCATAGATCGTGGTTTTGCCACGTGTTACAATCCCTTGTGTTATATTGCCATACATTGTATTCCTCGCGTTATATTGCCACGCGTTGTGTTACTGTTCGTCGTATTAGATACAGAAAAGTGTTAACGTCGATATATTGTTATGCGTAAATCGGTATGCGCTTGCGCTTAAAAATGACAAGGTTTTAACTTGTTGGATGGGTTTAGTAGTTCAGATCTTATTAATGTTTCAACCGTTGTCGCTATATTAAGTTAACCTAATTATAATATTATTATTTTATTACATAACAAAGTATATAATTTTATAATTATAATATTGAAATGTTACTATAATAGTATAATAAGCAATCCTTTGACGACTATTGAATACCATACAATTATTATTTATTTATGTTTCGAGAAACTTGTAAAAGATAACTTTATCTTCTATATTATACTGAATTTGACGCCGCACTGTTCCCTCAGGATCAACTCTTTTGGTAGGCAATAAAATTGGTACGAGATAAAATATTACAAAAAAATATGTACAATTTGCATGAGCATCCGCAGTCATGTCACGGGCAACCGCGCAACTCGTATCGACGAATGTTCCCGCGAAGCCGTACATTCCGAATGCGAACCGATAAAACGATCCGCAACACGACAACAAATCGATGGCTTAGCGAGCGAATATTGTACATATCCACGTTTCGTGAAATTCAAATTCTCGTATGCAACATATAGTTCTTAACTCTCTCCTTATGACGTATAAAAGTCACGTTTATATCCGCTTCATAAACTTTTTAAATTTTACGGTAAGTCTGGTTACACAAACATTTATCATTTGCTAATACTAATTGAATGCTTTAAATTATAATTACATACATTACGCAAGTATGAATACATATTTGAGATAATATACAGTGCATAATACAATAAATGCAGTGTAAACTTCTTGTTTAACATAAATTTGTAATATGACTTAAAGCTTCTTTATAATAAAATTGAAGTATCTTTATATTGCAATATAAAACATATAACATTTGTTCCATAAACCGTTCGTAACGTCGAAGTAATTTTATTACCCAAAACATCCACGATCCCCGATGTAAGAATCGAGTTACTGTAACAAGTTCAAAGCTTGTACCAATTTTACGTGGTCGCGTGTCGAATCGTTCAGCTGATACACAGGAATAAAAATGCCGGGTTAAAAGTAGAGTTGCGTGCGTGTTTACACGCAATCACCTCGGACACCTTCTTGGCCAGCGGTTTCTCTCCACACAACGAAGACAGAGAGACACGCTCGTTCGAACACACACGCGTGTGTACGTGTGCGTTGGATTAGGAGCGAGAGTGTGTTAGTGTAGGTGGGTGGCCATGCACGTGGATACGAGAGAGCTTAGAATTATGCTCTATAAGTACACATATAAAATTGTACTACGCTGGTGGCACGCATGCGGATCTACGAGCGTTGGTAACGCGGCGGTGCCAGCCAGGAATCAGGTCACTCGTATCAAACTGACCTACATACCGTTATCGGCCGTATTATCGCCTTTGATAAAGCGCTTATTAAACGTACAATTATGCCGGGGAAAGATTCAAGGCGTCGTCGTGTTGTTCTTCCCTTTTTCAACGTTGTCCGTTTCGTTTGCCTACCGTACTTAACTACCGACATTTTTCTGTCTTTCAATCTGGATTATGCCTACGATATAGAGAGCTCGTAAATTAAATCGTTCATGGATGCGGGGGCGATATTTTGATACGATTGAATATTAAGAGAAACAAGTTTTTTTAATTAGAGCTCGATTATGGAAATGTACGATCTTTATGGTTATCTAAGCTCTCTGTATTCTATTAAACTTAATTCTTTCGCATTTGACGCGAATAATTTGTGATAAAGGAATTGATCCTCTATCTTACGAATACTACGGACTTTACATTTCTCAATACACAAATTTCCAAACTTACAAATATAAACGTAAAGATATGTACAAAGTGAGAAATTAATTATCAGGGCCTTCGAGAATCAGCTCTTATCTCTGAGGGGCATAGTGACCTCCTAAACAAAGTTACGGATCCAAAGTTGCACTTTCGACCACCGTATGGTTTAATTTTGATCCCTGACCTATTTGCAACGTGGATCGTCTTAAGTCTTAAGGTATTACCTAGTTTGATGCCTTAAGACTTGACGCGGACAGAAAGCGGTACGCGGAATGATATCGTTCGATTCGTCATCGGCATATCCTTCAGCCGATAGTCCGATGATGACGACGACGTTGGTAATAATAACGCGGGGTAAAAGCGTTCTCCCCAACAAGCTAAAAATAACGAGCAACAATGACACGGGTGACCGCATGCTGGCCACTGTCCTTCCTCGACAGTTCGAACTCTTCAACTTGACCTGGATATAAAAATTATTCCTGTCTTTCGCGGACAATCTTTCGTGGGAACAAGTTTTGCGAGTGTTCGAGAAAATTCAGTAATCGGGTATGTAGAAGTCAATTTCAGTACGAGTTTTACTTAACGAGATCTGGATATTATTCATAGGTAGACTCTACCGGTCTTTATGCATTTATGAAGTCGATACGTAAGTCATGTGATCTATACACTTCGAGTCTCGTTTATGTATAGCTTCGATATGTCATAAATGCATAAACAAAATACTTCTGAATGGTTTGAACCTATGTCGTATAGATACCAGTCTATTTACAAGGGGTAGCTTTGTCACAAAGCCAGAAAATTATTATTTTAGACTTTACTCTGCCAACTGATTAGTATTTATACCTGTGCTACCTTTCTTTATTCTAACAATTTATGGATCATGATTTTCTAGTTTCGAGACAAAGTTACACAAAGTTGCAGTTGCGTTTGAACTGTTCAAAATCTTTGGAGCGATCATTAGAACCGAAATAGTCGGTAATCGTGTGGGGCTATCAAAGTACCTCTGTTCAATAAAACGCGTACCAGTTCGAACGCGGCAACTTGTGACAGCCTAATCGTTCACCGCCGCCATTAGGAGCACGGAATTGCGCCCGAACGCGTGACACCTGGTGTATTTCTAGTTTCACGTGACGTCTTCATCGTCACGTCTGCGTACTAAAATTCGCGACGCGTCAACTATTCGCGTGCATGTACTGAAATCCATCGGGTCCGAGACGGTTCCATTGATCGCGAAGAGAGAAACCGATTGCTGGCATTACGTAGGCGAATCAACGAAAGTGAGAGCTCGAGATCTCCGGATCAGAGGCTGTTACATCTACCAGGCGCGAGAAAGAGAAAGAGTTGGCTTACTTAGCTCGGTTATGCGTCCGAACAAGAAACGCTTGTTCCTCTCTCTCGTAACCGCTTAACGTAACAACCGTAACTAGTACCATTGCCAACGAAAGCTGTCGTGGAAAGTAAAAGCGGATGAGCCACTTTTCGCGCGTGACGGAGCCGAGAAGGCCTGGCTGAACACCGGTCGGACAAAGAGAGTCCACAGGACGAGCCGCGACGCGGAAAAGAGAAGGCTAGAACTTTCGCCCATTCACGTGGTGTTCCGCGGCTCTTGAACCGACTCGCGAGATTACTATTGCATCTAATGTACCGTCTTACACGCGATATAAATACGCGGCTAGGTGCGGACAAACACGAAGAAGCGCCGCGTCTAACCGTGCCCGCTGCACACGGAATTGGCACGCGTGGATGCGTTTACGCGACCACAACTACGTCATCCCGTGAGCAAATAACGCCACGTGTTATTTCGCTTACCTCTACTATGTCGTGTCGGAAGTGTCTCTTATCGCACTGACCACTAGGTCATCTCTTCCAAATTTTCCTACACGTCACTTGTAGTAGATAATCTGTATGGTATAGGGATCCAGGATATAGAGGTCTGGAAATATAGAGATCTGCAGATGTAGGGATCTGAGGACATAGATATTTGAGGAAATAGGTATCTAAGAATATGAGAATCTAGGATGTAGAAATCCAGGAGATAGGGATCCAGAATATAGAGATGAGGGATGCAGAGATCTGGCAATATAGGAATTTGGAGACATAGATATTTACAATGTAGGAATCTGTAATCTCGAAATTAGGTATCTAGGAATTTAGTAATCTAGGGATTTAGAGATCTGTATCCCCCAGAAATGTAGATATCCTGGAACTTCTAATTCTATAGAGATGGTTGTTTATGGCCAAATAGATCTTCAGACCATAGAGCTGTAGATATACAGAAATCTGAAGATACGTAGACGTGGAAATGTTGGAATATACGTCTACACATGACGCATATTTCGTTTTTGCAAGTACAAACGTATCTGATTCATCAGAGGACGTTAACCTAATTGTCCTTCAAAAATCTGAGATGCGACGTCTAAGGACACCTGTATCCTCCAAACACATACTTCCGCTTCCTCGATCCGCTAAGGTCAGATAACGTAAATCGAGCAGACCAAGGTGTTTATTTAAACTTCCTTTAACTACGAATAAATTAAATAGAGAAGACTGTCGATTTTTGGTGAAAGAAGTAGAAGAGCTAAGAGTCTAGTGTCTAGGAAAGTGTTAGTATAGAGAAAAGCGAATGTTCATGACATTGTAGACGGTTTATCATATTTCATGTATATGTACTGTGAGAGACATCATGTTCTTGCTCGTTTACCTCGCAACGTCTGGCTCGGACAGAAATGTTTCTCCAGGAAATTGCCGGTCATTACAGTCGCCGATCATTATTATTGGCCTTACCTCTCGAAGACCTGGTCTCGTGTACCCGATTCGCTTTTCAACCTTGAGCAGTGATCCTGTTCGAGCAGCTCCTATGGGAGATTCACTGACGAGGTAGTAAAACTTAATACCCTATGGACCGGAAGATTAATAGACTTTTTGATGACAGTGCTTATTGACTGAAAATCGATTAATAAACTTTTCATGCTTGGCCCTTAATAATCCACCTGGGTCATTTATATCACTAGCATATCACTCTGTATTCAACTTTTATTTTTATCGAACGGCGTTCGAAACGTAACAAATCGCCTCTTTAATCTTTCAAAAACGTGGAACAATAAAAGTGAATGATATGTCCGTGAAGGATTAATGATTAAAAAGCTAGGCGTGGATCGTTTAATTTTTAGTTATCTACGAAGGTTAGGCGTTAAACGCGTCCGTCGTTAATTCAAAGTAACGCGATGACTTACTTTCGCCATAATTCCCCTGTTAATGGCATGCTCGTTCCGCGCGGATCGCAAATTTTTAATCGTATCGCGAGATTTTTCGGTCAAGGTCGACTTCGTCCTTGGCTTTTCTTAATCGTGATCGCTGATAAAATGAAAAGAAAAAAAAAGAACAAGGCGGGGTGGTCGCGCCTCAAGGTGCACAATCAAACGGCCGATGTTGCGAACAGATACATACATTGCATACACGGTAGCTCGCACCAAACTTGCATTGGACTAAATACATAAATATGATTCGTAATAAACGGCAATGAATGCCGGTCTATCGCTCGCGTACGCGAACTTTCACATTTTATGGAGGGTCGGGAACAGTACTGCCTTTGTCACACTGTCCCGTACACGTGTGCTCGCTAAACACGTTTCTCGTTAAGACAACAGTCATGCGAAACGCTCAAACAGCTTAAATCGACTGAATCTCGATTGCTCGTCAAAGATGGTCCACTTACGAAGTTTCGTCATTTTTTTATTTCTTTAATACTTTATCGTGTAATGCTGAATCATGCCGGTGACTCATATATGTGCAATTAAATTTTTAGTTCATTTCTATTTATAATATGTTGACGTACGGGTTTTTCTAAATTTATAGGTTACTGCGATTTGGATCTCCGTGTCCTCGGATTTTTACGTTTCCATGTCCTTAGGTTCCTACACCATCTCTAAAATTCTACGCTCTTAGATCTCTACATCTCCAGATTGTTATATGTAGAAATGACGGTATACTCAAATTTCTGTATTTCCGAATTCTTATATCCTGAAATCTCCGTGTCTCTAAATCCCCATATCCTGAAATCCTCATCTCCCGAAATCTATGTACCGTTAAGTCCACATGGGATCTCCATGCCGGCAAATTTTTTCATGCGAATCCCTAGATCTCTCTATCGTTAACTCGGACAGCGTTTAAGCCGCCCTTAGCTGTCCAAATAAAGCTGTGGTCACCATTGATCGCTGAAGTCGTTTTTTCTGCAGTAGCAGTTTCCCAACCGTTTACCTTCACGGATGAGTTTCGGCTCAATCTGCGAAGATTCAACGGGTCAGAAACATCGCGTTTACTGCCGTCTCGCCTTTCTTCTCAAAGACACCGAAGCAAAACTTTTACGAACCCCCAAAGGACGCGACGGTTTCAGCTAAAAGAGAAACTGCAAACACCCCTTGTGGATACAATATTGTCATCGGGGCACTGGGTCACCGGGAACTCCCGTTGCGAATTGCACGCAATAATTCTCGACAGTATTTCCCAAATATTTACATCCACCCTTAATTTATGGGCAGGATCCCCTGGCGAGAAAGCGTCTTCCTCGCTATAACTCTTCAAGGAGCATAAAGTGCGCATCCCCGACCAGGTAGGCCCGAATTGACCCTACAATTCCGTCACTTTCTAGAAAGGTGCAATCGTGTCTTGTGCCGACAGCTTGGTACAGTCGTTAGATTTTAGAGAATGGAAGAGGGTTTTTTTAAATTCTTTTTTTACTTTCGTATAATTTCGTTTATTGCCGTAAGGGAAGTTGGGTACATAATTATGCGCGGTCTTAAGTTTTCGATGATTTAGGGGATGTGGCACGTTGTAAGTGCAATATGTGACAATGCAACACGGGAAATTACGTGTGGTAATTTGACGCATTGCAAATGCATGTAACGAATACAGCGCGCTGCAGATATGACGTGTGGATGTACAACGCGCGGCAATATTGTTGGTAGCAAGCTTAGTGGATACATAGCATTGCAGATACTATGCGTTACAAATACAGTGCGTTGCAAATAGTATGCGTGACGGATACTACGCATTACAGATACTATGCGTAACGAATACAATGCGTTGCATATAGTACGCGCAACGTATGCAACGGATTACAGGTACTATGCATAAGTACAGTGCGTTGCAAGTATATCTCGTGGTAGTACAGTGCGTGGCAGATGCAACGCGTTGCAAATACTTTGCGTAACAAATACAACGCGCTACAAATTCTACGCATGACAAATTCATTGCGTGGTAATACAACGCGTTGCAAATATATCTCGTAGTAGTACAATGCGTGGCAAATACTTTGCGTAACATACAACGCGCTACAAATTCTACGCGTGACAAATTCATCGCATAGCAATTCACCGCGTGGGATAACGCAGTACAACATGTAGCGATACAACCCGTGAATTTGCACCACCTATCAACACGCATAAATGCTAGTAATCTGCAGTTATCAAAAAACAGCGAAGCAGGTAAAATCTAGCCAAAGTGTAATCTGTGGCAGCAATCGGAATGTTGCAAAATGAAAAAAATTTCCACCGAAATGATCGGTCGCGATATGCGTTCGAGGTCCATTTCGAATTCCATCGTGTGTCCCAGTTGCAAGGTAATAAAAATGGGAGACGACGAGCACCGAGAGGGTCGTCTGAGGTATATACATGGCCACACACGGATGCATGCTCGCACACCACCGGGGGATACATCCTTGCACTTCTACACTGAAACTGGTCTACGCGTCCTTTTTGCCATAGAACACGATGGATTTGCACGGTGATACGCGCGCACGCGCGATTTCGCATCTTCGTCGCCGACGTGTCTGTGTACGTGCGTGTATCCGTCGATCGACGCGTGTGTGCGATGCGTCGTAACACGTACAGACACACACCAGACAGGCATGCATTTGCACAGGATTGTGTGCACTTGTAGACACATGTGCGCATGCACGTTAATGCACACACTGTTACACGTGGTCTCGCGATATCCCATGTGGGTAAGTGTGTCAAGGACGTGCGAACTGGCCTGCAAAACGGCAGTTCGCGTTTCGTGGATGAAACAGTCTCTCGTTTTCTCTCTCTTCGACTTCTTCTTCGATGATCCTTATTTTTCTCTTTTCCTGATCGCTGGACATCCACTGAATGATAATTCGCGAAAGGAAACACACGGCCCTCCTTAGTTAACCCTAGAAACATGGAGCCTCGTACGTAACCACTCTGTTTCAATATCTGTGTTAATACCTTGTTTTTTAATATCTTTACCGAACCAAGGTCGCTTCTACGGTACTAATCTTCGAGACTTCGAATAATCCTTGTGAAATTTCGAGAAAACGTATTTTCTAACCGGCGAACTTGACGACCGCTTTTCTAGAATTAAGTTTTTCGTATTATGGATGATCATCTGAAGTTAACTACATCTTCTTTAACCCATATTGATATGACTTATTCGAGGAACGTATAAATGTAGGTTGCGATACTTCGACAAATGCCCCAGAATTTTGACAAGTCTTAAATCCTGAAGCGCACAAGTATAACAACTTAAAAAATATATTTCTGCCTATGCAATGTTAATATATACCGAGAGCTCAGTTTAGAAGTACAACCCCCAAGGGGTTGAACAGCTTACTTTCATAGAAATAGAAAATAGTAAAATCTGATGGTCACTCGGAGACTTTCAACAGCTCCACCCTCGTCATTGCGTTCGCGTCCTAAACGAATTTGACAGTTCCGATGGTATGACAAAAATATGTATTACGGTAACAGAGTCTCTCCCGATCCGCGTGTGTATGTGTGTAACAGCACAATGAGTTAGATTTTACTTTTAGTTTCGAAAATGGGATTGCAGAGTGGGGCGGTCCTTGGCACACTTCACACACCGAGACACGTTGCTCGTCGAGTAAGAGAGAGCAAAAAGAGCGAGAGACAGAGAGAGAAAGAGAGACACATCACACGGACAAGAAAGAGAGAGAAAGATCACACCAGTCTCATATTCTTTGCGTCGAATATTACGAGTTACAGATACCATACCTGCATAGCTAACACCGAGATAGTAATCGCACGCTAGAAGACGATATAGATAGAATTTTTTTTCGACGACGGATAAAAGTTGGCCTTAATATTACTTATTAACGTGTTAAATACCACGGTGAAAATGGACGTTTGTTGCACGGTATGCTGTAATTGCATTATTCGGAATGCTAACGTTTTTTAATTCACACTTTCAATTTGAAATTTTTCATTTATAATTTCTATTTCAATCTCTTAATGTATAATTTCAATTTCAATTTTTTCTTTTATAATTTGTATTGGAACTTATAATTTCAATTTCAGTTTCTTAACTGAAGTAGCTATTTTAAATTTCACTTAGGAAATTAATATAGGTGCGAGGATGTAATAGTTTTAATAATATGGGAACATGTCGTATTCAGTTTGTTGTATTCAGTATGCTCCCCTATGGACACCAAGGATCCGGAGAGTCGGCGACGCACGGTACTGTAGGTCAGGGCTTCCCAAACTTTTATGGGCCGACCCAGTTTCGAAAACCGTCATTTTTCACGACACATTCGCCTGTAATACATGACTCCAAAATCTCCAAATTCTTAGGATTTCAAGTCATACAATTCCGAAGTCCCCAGGTCCAGATTTCTAACAACCCTTTAATGTTCAAAAATTTGCTTTCCAAGTTCCGAAAAGCGGAAACACTAAATTCTCGAAGTAGAATCTCAAAGATCTGAAATTTCAAAGTCAAGGTCCCAAAATCTGAAGCTGTAAAACCCTTAGAAAAATTCTAAAATTCCTATGTTTCAAAGTTTCAAAGTTCTATAGTTCTATAGTTCTTAAGTCCCGAAGACCGCAAATATTAAAATGTCCATATCTTCAAAAACCAAAATTAAAAAATTAAAAAATTCTAAAAGTCCTAACTGCACTCTATATCGCATACATTATAGATTCTAACGTAATTAAAGTCGACATTGGACTACTAAGATATCTGTTTTATTAGAATTTTCTTTTCTTTCAATTATGTAATTACATTCCATTAAATTTGCAATGCCGATCACCAGTGACCCCCACGGTATTCAGCGTGTTAACGATCCATCTTTAACCCCGATAATCTTCGATCTAGCCGAAGGAAAATTGCTCCCATTTCTGTCCTGAATACATTTACCTGTATAATCCGCAGGAAATACACTGTTGTACGTCCGTTTAAAAATAGGGTCTCGTACTTTTAGTAGGCTGCTACATTGCCATAATGCTAACTCGTGTACTCCGAATTGTTGCATGTATATTTTCTGCATTTACGATCGTCTGTTTTTCTTCGTGCGTTCGAGGAAGAAACGCGACGTTGTTTCCGCATTTTTTGCGAAACACGTCGAGAAGAAGGAAATCGTACGGTGTAACGCAAACAGAGAATTCTGTGGTTGCACAAGATACATTTGTTAAAATATGCAACAACTCGACGATATATAAGTTCGTATATCGATTGTATGATTCAAGTTTTTCGTTCATTCAGATACGTTATATTCCGATGGTCCGTGGAATAATACAGTACTCTGTACTCGCCTACGAACGCTTAAAGGATCAGCGTGATGCTAATTGACCCAGAATAGCGTAATGCCGATAATGGTCACATAATTTCAACTTATACGGGTAAAGGACTCGCACTTTTACAACCTTGTCGCTGCGACTGTCGTTATCGTGTTCTCGTCCACTATCGAACAAGTCTGCTATGTATTATCGATGGAATAAATTCCAGTCGAAGAAGATACGATGGTTCATTTTTAGATTAACCGTGGGAGATTAAATTGTGGAGTTAAATTGAATCATTCAATTCAGAATCATTCGTTTAGGATAATTTTATATTAAATTTGAATTAATAATTTAAGAATCTATGAACATTCATTCAACTTATACATTTGGATGATGGATCTAGTGTTACAAATCGACCCATTGATGTAATATATAGATCCTAATGTTATAGTTATAACACTTTGACGTAGATATGTACATACATATCGCGTATTTTATGAGACCTTATGATGCAAAGAACGATTACCGAGTGAATTATCAGCTAGAAATTCTTCAATTGGAATTATTACATAACAGTACATAAAAATAAACTAAAGAACGCCGACATAAAACGTTACAAATCAGAGTGAGGAATAAATATGAGCCATTTTTCTATGATTTATATTTCAATTATAGAAACGTGTACTCACGATTTAATATCGCCTGATAGTTTTTTCCTACGAAATTAGAGAGTCTACGTTCTAATGAAATCACCGCCTAATCGTGTGTCGAAACTATAGAACCTTTGGTATAATGATTTATCATTGCCGAACGTGTCGGTGTGCGCCATTTACATTTCCACAGTTTCTGGGTCACAGCTTTCACTTTCTTTCGTTGCTTCTTCCGCCCTTTCGGATACCCGAAGCACGGCCCTTTTCCCTTTCGTTTGATCCTCTCCTTTTTTTTCATTTATCGTCACAACGCGATAGTGATTGAACGTGACATGCAATGAAACACACTCCACTACAAACTCAATTCTTTTTCAATACCGTACAATAAAATCGTACAGGTACACGGCCGTTTCCGATTTGCTGTAAATGGAACAAAACAGGTGTACACCTCTGTTCCAATGATGTACTGTGCATTATTATGCTTTTTTATGATCGTGCGTTATATCACCACCATATTGATATTATACCAGTTATACTAGATTAACCGCGGTGGACGCGCAGAAATTGCCAGGAGTTATAATTGCCATGTACTGGAATTTCTAAGCGTGGAAATTGCTACGAGTTGGAATTGCGATGTTCTGGAATTACATGAGGTGGAATTGTAGCACATCGAAATCGTCACACGGAGAAATTGCTATGCGTTGGAATTGCCACACGTTGGAATTATCATACGTTGGACTTGGCGCGCTTTGGAACTATCACGCGTAGAAATTGTCATGAATTAGAATTGTAACGCGTTGGAATTATCATGCGTTAGAATTGCCACAATTTGGAACTATCACGCGCTGAAATTGTCACGCCTTGAAATTGCCATGAGTCGGAATTGTCATACGCTGGAATTGCCACGCGCTGAAATTGTCGCAAGTTATGACTACCATGGACTATAATTGCTACACCTTAGAATAATCACGGGTTCGAATTGCTACACGTTGGAATTGTCACGTCGAAAGTTCCACACATTGAATTACCTCGTGTAGAAATGCCACGCGTTATACCCTCACGCGTGTTCCGCCCATGGCAATATAACAAAACTGATGATATAAAGGACTTAGAAAATCCTCCCTCCCTTCACCCCTACTTCTCTGATAAAAATCCCAATTACAGTCTAAATAATTTTTGCAACCTCGAACAATTTCTCAATTTAGTTGCCGCATTATTATACTTGACGTAATTCTAATAAAATGCCCTAAGAATGTGCCCTGTCAGCCTGCCGGGGGCGGCTCTGGTTCTACTCACTTGTTGCATAAAGAGGTCGAGGTAGAAGGAAGTTTCGAAAAGAAATTGAACAGTTCTTATTTCCAGTTTGATTTACTTTTTCCCAACGGGCATTGCTGATTAACAAGACAAGCTTTCTCGCTAAACTTTGTAATTAACATTCATCCGCGAGCAAGCGTCTCTCGCTATCTTTCGCTGCTATACATTATTCTTGCGGCTTTCTTTTTTTATTATCTCTCTGTCGCGCAGCATACATTTCGTTTGATGTGCTTCTTCATATTTTTCTCGCTTTTACTGTTTCGTGTAATTGAGCATACGAATGTGGATATACTGTATTTTTAAGTGATTACGTAAGAGAGACGCGCAACATTGTGTTCGAATCGAGAATCCGTGGCTCGAATATGTTTGTCGCGATAACAACAAACTGGTAGATGCAATATAACTTCATTGGTGAAATAAAAAGTGTACGAAGTAACGGAAGATTACAGCGGAAAGCTATTGCTCCGTTTAGAGTTTATTAGAAGCAGTAAATAAAGAAAGCTTCGATCGCGATTCGAGCACGATCGATCGATACGCGCTACTCGATATAATCGAGGAAAATTGAGAAAAAATCTATCATAGTGCTTTGTTATATATGATGGCACCTAACCTCTAAACCTGGTGCACTGGATACGACGACAACGACGATGGCGGCAACACGCTTACAATAGTTGCCGCGTGCATTCATCGATGACACGTTATGCGCGTGCGTGCATGCGTGTGCACTTGCATATACATAGGTACGGGCGTACGTAAATGTATGCGCTATTACGGCAGGCGAGCATGGTTACTTGGACGGAAAAGAGCGTGACAATTACGCTCGAAGTGTATAAGCAAACCTCTGACAGGGGAGTGGAGAGAGAAAGAGAGAGAGAGAGAGAGAGAGAGGGAGTGAGGTAGCATTAGAGAAAGACGATATTCGTTGTTCGCGTTCGTTAGAACAGGAGAGATAGGGTAAAGACGATATGCGCGAGGTACGGAGAGAAAAAAGGGGGAGCCAGGGGTAAGGCAAGAAAGAGAAAGAAACGGTTGAGAAAGAGCACGGTGGAGAAAGAGAAAGAAAAAAGAAAAAAAGCACGCACGCGTTTAGGGTGACGGAACACGTAAAGAGGTAAGGGCAGGGTCTGAGAGAGAGATAAAAGATAGGTTGGGAGGGTGGGATGCGCGAGGTGGATCGCAGAGGGTGCGAGACGGCGAGGGCGAGGGGGAGGGAGCGAGAGAGAGAAAGATACAACGAGAGGGAGCGAGTCGCGGCTGCGTCATGTTCTCAGCGAACTGGGTCAGTGGGTCTCCCCACCGCTTCGCATCATACATCTACTGCGACGTACACACAGAGAAGCACTGGCACTGTTGGGGAGTGCCAACGGCGTTACTGTTGACCCAGCCACGGCCTGTATGTGGCCTGTGCGCCTGCCCTGTGCCCGCTTACCGCGACTCTGTGTTTGGTTCCCCTGTGCTCTTTGAAAGCAAGAGTTGTTCTCCGCCGTCCGTTCGATTTTACTCGCGCGCGACAAAAAACAAAACCGACCGTGCTGCTGCATCAAAGTCAACGATACCTCGCGACCTTCCGCGGGAACATCTGGTTCTATCGTTCGAAGCGTACATGTATTTCGCAACGATCAGCCGTGTGCACGTTCGATGGTTCGCTCGATCGATTTTTAAACGGATCTCGGTCTTTCTCGCGAACGCGTATTTATCCGGACAAATCGGAGACGGTTAACGCTGAAAATCGGATGGGATCTCGTGCGGGTTTACGGTACACGTGCGTTGGGGTATCCGCCGGTAGCACCGACGACAAATACGGTCGACAAAACGGCGGCAGACCGGCGCGGGAGCGTACGAGGACAATACTTCTCCGGCCGACATAGACCTGGTTCCGTAAGTAGGTCATCCCCGCCAGCGGCTGTGCAACCTCCTTCTCCCCTCCTCCCTCGATCCCTTCGACCACGGCAATACCTCCCGTCCCTCCTCTCGCGCCTCCCTCTCCTCCCGGACCGCGTGTTACCCCCCCACCATCCAGGGCACTCGGAGGCACCTCCACTACTCCGTCGGGCACCTGGCCGCGCGCGGTGGCATGCGCTGCTGAATCACTTTCACTTATGCCGTGCGCTGTGTTGGTTATACGACGTGCTTCTCTCTCTCGCACTCGACCCGTGCCCGTCGGTAAAGGGACACGCGCGCTCGTTCTCTCCTCTCCTCTATACCCACCGAAACGCCAAAGGAGCCTGACGGTGCGCGCCTCTCGCCGTTCTCCCAGTTCTGCCAATTTTATTTTATTCCGGACGGTGTCACGGTGAAGCGCGTATATTTTCTGCCGGTCGAACCCGCGCCGCGTCCGCGTCGCGTCGTGTCGTGCCGTGTCGTGTCGTCTCGTGTTCGTTTCGATCCGGTGTAAAAGCAGTGGTGGTCGCCGTTGACGGCGCGTGGTGTACCGCCGCGACAACGCGTGTTTTTATCGGTAACGGCCAAGCGGGGCGTGGATCGAAACAAGACATCATCCCGGACCGTGTTTTTTCGCGTTCACCACCGTCGTTGTGATATATACGTGACGTGTACCGTGTCTCACGAGACGGTCTCCCGACTCTGCCTACCTCCATGTGTCTTCGGTAGGGCGGCAGAGGGGAGGGGGCGGGCCCTTCGGGAAAGCAACGAGGCGAGAAGACAACTAGTCGTACGCAGATTGCCGAGCTGTCAAGTCGCACGTTCGGACAACTGGAAGATCCTCTTTTTGTTTCTTTTTCTCTCTTTCTCTCTCTCCCTCGCTCTTTCACCGGACTTTACGTGCCCTCTGTTGTTTAGAGGTACACATTTGGATTACAGTGTGTGCGCGCGTTCGATTTAACTTGACGATTCGCGGCGTCGCTGGTTTTTGTGTGAACGCCGTGGGTTAAACTTCGTTTCGCGTACGCGCATGTGTGATTACCTCGTAACGTTACCGGCGATTCCCGTGTCGCGAGAAACAACGATCCGATTGTTTTCTTCGATCAAGACGGTCCACCTCGTACAGTGGACAACCAGTTCAACCTCGTGTGTGCTTATCGTTGTTTCGGTGTCACGTTGTAACGCTGGATTATCAGTGCCCGCGACCAGAGAAAGATAGTAACGAGGGACGTGGTGGTTCGTTGTTGCGCGACCGTACCAAGACGCGACGAAACGAGTCCGTGCATCAGTGACAACCGTTCATATTATTTTTTCATCACGAAATACACATCGTCGTTTTACCATGATTCGGACGTAGTAGCACACGAGTCGAAGAGGATTTGTCTGCCGCGGTGGTGCGCGACGATGGTTACCTTCGCGAACGTGTACCGTAGAAAAACGTGACTGGTGATCGATATTGTACGTGCCAAGGGAACAAAGTGTGTTTTCTTTCATACTTATGCTTTCAACATCGTCGTTGTCGTATCGTCGTCGTTGTCGTCGACATCCAGCGCAACCGGTGGTACCTTAAGTACCACGATCTCGCACGAGGCGCGCTGTTCACGCGTCGGAACTAAAAGGGGAACCCGTAACCGCCGTTTCTCGTCCCGTAACGCCATCGGCGATATATCGTTAACCAAGGTGGCTAGAACCGGGAGAACTATCAGCCACTTCATATATGAACCGATACGCCACGAGCACGTTCCTCCGTGCAGTGCTTGCGCAAGGGTGATATGTTATTGGAGATGGAGCAGCATTCGGGCCTGATATCCCTGAATATGTCGCCGTTCCATCTAAGCCCTCAGGGCAGTCCCCAAGGTGCGGCCGGTGCGGGCCAGCAGCAACAACAGCAGCAGCAACAGGCGCAGCAACAGCAACCGCAATACGGTTCCTCGCCTTACGGCAATTGCGCTCACAGTCCGCCCACGACGATGTGCCACCAGTCGCAGTCGCAGCAGCAGCAACAGCAGCAGCAGCAACCGCAGCAACAACAACAACAACATTTACCGGTACACGGTCAGGTACACTCGCAGGGTGGTATATCGGGCTTCGATGCCGTGTTCTTCGACTCGACCGCCCTGGAGGAACGGTGCCCGATGTGCGGCGACAAAATGTCGGGTTACCAATACGGCCTGCTCACGTGCGAGTCTTGCAAGGGGTTTTTCAAGCGCAACAACTCGCCGTGCAGCAGCAAAAAGGTGTACACGTGTCTGTTTTCGCCGACAGGCGGTGGGGGAGGAGGCGGCGGTGGCGGAGGTGGTGGCGGTGGTGGCGGCGGCGGCGGTAACAACGGAGGAACCAGTGGCTGTGGCGCGTCTTCGGCACTCGAGATCGGCTCTTGCGGCAACAAGAAGGTGTACACGTGTCTGTTCTCGCCAACAGGAGCCGGAAGCGGCACCGGGGCCAGTGGCGGCGGCGGCAATAGCGCCGCTAATGGCGCCGGGGGTAGCTGCGGCGCGTCGACGGCCCTCGAGAGCGGCGGCAGCGGTTATACCGGTGGAGCCGCGGGCACGGGCGGTAGTGCGGGCGCCGCGGGCGGCAGTGGGCCCACCGCGGGAAACGCCGCTGCTGGCGGCGGCGGTAGCGGTAGCGGCGCCGGAAACGCTGCTGGCAATGGCGGCAGTTCCGCTACGGTAAGCGGCAATGTCGCGATACCAACTACCACCTATTCGTTACCGTCTGGTACCCTCTGTCATCCTGGATTGGGTCAGGTCGGGGTCGGTGTCGTCACTGGCTCGATACCCTGCCCATCCGACTTCCCCGACACCAAGGACATCGTCATCGAGGAACTCTGTCCCGTGTGCGGCGACAAAGTATCCGGTTATCACTACGGGCTACTCACCTGCGAATCCTGTAAGGGTTTCTTCAAGCGCACCGTCCAAAACAAAAAGGTCTACACATGTGTTGCCGAGAGGTCCTGTCACATCGACAAGACGCAACGGAAGCGGTGTCCCTACTGCCGTTTTCAGAAGTGCCTCGAAGTCGGCATGAAGCTTGAGGGTGAGTTTTAACTTCATTGTGAAATTCTACGCAGTGCTACTTTACAGTGGATCTCGAAATTATTTTCGCATTCTTTCACTCTTCGCTGCCTCCTTTCGTCTTCGTATAATGTCGCAAATTTGCAATATTGTACGATATTTTTTTTCTAATAAATTTGTAATATTTGCTTATCGTTATTTTTATACTTCTTTGCAAGATTGATAGTTACCCAACGAAGGGTTCAACCGAAATAACTTTTTTTATATTCAACCAAACAATCTTAATAGTTTTAACAAGCTTGATATACATCGAGGAGATTTCATATTTCTTGTAAACTCTTACAAGTAATAATAATAATAAGAAAATATCAGTAATTGAAATTATTTGGTCCAATTTAAAAACGTTATTTCGTTTCAAAGAGCGTGTCAATACATTTCTGATCCACTGTATTTCGTATTTGCCTCCGTATGCTCGTGAACGCGATGCGCGCGCAGCTTTTATATATCGCGATAGATCGAGAAATTGGCGGGACCGGAACGCCTTGTCGTTTCGAAAGCTTCGCGAAACCTTGTTGGTAGATCAGGTGCATTAACGTGGAAGGTAAATAATGCGAAGAATTTCGTACTATTGCGCAAGCAGATTTTTATTTGGGCGACGATATGGGTGCTCATTTTTTTGGACGTGAAAGCGATGCATGCGGGTATCGTCGCGATTTTTATGCAGAAGGTGAAAGATCGAAAGCGCGCGCGTATGCACTCGAGTAGATTTCTATGTTCAATTATGCAACATAATATCATGGGACATTTGTATACTCGGATACAATGTAGGCCTTCTTCGGAATATCAGAATACCAGAATACACCTGATTGTACATACATCAAAGATCTGGCATTGATTAGAATGGATAAGAGGGAAAATAGAAATGGAAATTCATTAACGCGTATGTCGACCATCCTTTTTGCATTTTACGACTGGTAACAGACTCGTTATATCTGTGACGAAATATCGTCGGTATGCAAATAATTACTACTGCGAGAATAGATTATTGTTCCCCTTAAAGTTAAATTCTATCGCGGTACAAGCACTTTCACTGTCCGTTACGAGTGTCCGGAATCTTTTTCACAATATCACCGTCGTGTTAATATTACCGCATTATTATCGAGTTTTGCGTTATCTCTTATTCAGTATCTTAAACGTGCACTGGGCGATACGTCAAACGTCGTTTACGCGCGAACGCGTGTACAGCGGTTTGCACATCGGTAACGCACGGCTCCTTTCGGCAAACTTCGGCCAAGCCCGTTCGCGCTCGAGCGTTTTCGCATCACGCTCCTACGAACTTAACCTTATTACACACCGTGAAGCGATCAACCGATACTGTCTTCTTTTGCAAATTCTTTCGTAGTTCTAACACTTCTCTGTAATTCAACCAGCAAAAAGAATACTATGTTCTCTGGGGTTTTTTTTTTTTTTTTTTTTTTTTTCGTTATATTTACACGATAGCATAAAGTCATTCATTCTACGAGAATATCACGACCGTGTCACGATCGCGCGTTCACGTTGAACAACCGATTAGGCAAACGGAGTTCTTATATACGCAATAAAGAAATTCACCGTCAGTTTTCTAAAATGCATCGAGTCGGCGTAGTTACTTTATCACGACCAAATTTTGATCCGCTTTTTTTATGCATACAAATTAGACAATTCTTAAGAAAAATTTGTAACTCGTTTCTATGCAAATTTGCATCTCTTGAAAGTCATCGTACAAACGAAATGACAGACTCGTATGTGAGTTATGAATTTGTGGAATCGTGAAATGGATATTATTTAACCTGAATTGGAAAGTAGGGTATGAGTATATAATGCGAAGCTTAAGTACCGCTTCGTTAGCAAAGGGTTAAAATGTTCGAGCAGTTTACACGCATTAATAGGAGGACGATTCGAATGAAGCGTCTAATGCAATTCGAGTAACTGGGTCTAGGCCCTCAAGGCCCAGCGATTAAGCGAATCTCGAAACAGGCTCTGTCGCAATTGCCGCCTTTGCACGCCGTTTTCCACGGCGTTCCTACAGCGGCAACGGGATTGCTTAACGCGGAAAGTTTCCAGAGTGCTTGCGAGCGTTTACGAAAGGAAGCAGTTTCTTACTTGCACGCTATTCAGAAATGTAAAAACGCGCGTCCGCGTATGAAGTTTACATCGATTTGCTATAACGGGCCGTGTTGCTCTTCGTCGTTCCTTTAATAGATACTCGTACATCTCGAGTCAGAAATTTAGGACTTTTTAACGTTATGGGAAATTTTCAAATTTATTCTCACATTTTTAAATTTTCAATTCACTAATTTCGGAGCTCAAAAGTTTCTAAATTCAGAGTTCCATATTTCTGGGTTTTAGGACTTTCAAATTCACAAATTTTCAAAGCTCCAAATTCTCAAAATTCAAAACTCGCAAATGACAAAATTTTCAAAGTTTCAAATTCTACAATTACAGAACTCCCAAAGTCCCTAATTCAGAGATTGACACATTTGCAAATTTCTAATTTTTCAAGATCTGAATTTCCAACTTTCTATATTGCCAAATTTGTAATTTTTCGAGTTCTGAATTTCCTACTTTCTATATTGCTAAATTTGTAATTTTTCATGTTCTGAATTTTCTACCTTCTATATTGCCAAATTTGAAATTTTTCAAGTTCTGAATTTCCAACATTCTATATTACCAAATTTCCAAATGTTCAACTATCAAAATTTCCAAATTCTCTAATATTTAAATTTCGAAAGTCCCCAAATTGAGATAAGTCTACCATTATATGTAACTATTAGCGTGCAATCATGTAAGAGCGTATACATAAGTCTTTCGCAGTCAAAGGGTTAAATACACTTGCTGGTGTATCGTGCGATAACACCTGTCACAGTTCTGCAACGGACCTGCCGTTTGCAGTGGTCCGTGAATACGAGAACGAGGCTCATTCAACGTAATGAACGTTACCTCGGATCTGCTTTATAACCGATTGAAAACCGTCCTCTCCTGGAAGCCATAAACCCATCCACCAGAGCATGCAACGTTTATTAATACAAAAGATTGTAAAAGTCTGACAAACGGGGCCGTGCCATTATTGCTTTGACATTTTATTTATTTTATTTGAAGAGTTATTAACAGTTTTATGATACTGTTTGATTAAAAGGATCCAGGGGTTGTATAGAGAGAGCTTTTATGTCAAAGGTGAAAACCACCCTGGAGGGTTCAACTTGATAGGTTACTTTTACACGTTGATTGCCGCAGCAAAAACAGACGTGTGTAGTATTATGTGTCGAAGCTTCAATTTTATTTCGGATATTTTACACGCTTTTTCGTGTATTTACATTTTCGAAACAAAAGTGGTTTATAAGTTTAAAGGGTAGTTACCTATAAAAGGGTTAAATGACCGTGTAAAGCTTTTTGATAGCTATTAATGTCGTTTAATGAGGTTTCTCTTCGGTAAATCGATGAAGCTTCTTTTCGAATTCCAAAAATCCAGCTAAACAAGCTGTGCACACTCGTTAAACCGTGGTTCAACAGCAACGAAACAGCGTATACGCGCACGGTGGATTTTTAATTTCACTTTCGAACCCAGACATCGTCATATGTGTACGGACATGATCAAATATTGACACTGGGCGTTCAATTTCGCAGCTGCGAATAATTTGACTGCTCGTTCATCGTCCTTATATCCATTCTACACGTTTTTTTCGTGTCTTGACGACGAATTATTTTACTCTCCGGTCTCGTTCGATTTCGTCGAGACACGCGTGTCTATCTGAATTATTCTTTTACATAGTAATTTATCAACTTTGTATCCGCAACGCGAGAGGGAAGATATTAACTCGAAATTCTTAATGCGCGACAATGTCTGTTATACATACATTCGTTTCTGCAAGTACAGTTATAAAATTATGTAACCAAATAATCATTCACAGAATAACAGTGACATAAAAAAAACTTGAAATAACTTGTGTAATGATTGCACGATGTCATATTTCTTTTTCTTAGCTACTTTCAACAGAATAATGTGCCATTTTTGTTCCACGAAGTTTGAATGAATTACAGACACAATGTTCTATCGTTATTCTCGTATCGTTATTTTTATTGTACTTTAATTAATCAACTGTGACATTGAAAATCAAATGCAACAAAATTATACAAAATAGGTACATTGTTAGTCAAGATTTAAACGAGTTTTTATAGTGCAAGTATTTGTATCATTTCTTATTAATAAGAACATCTATAAAATTAACCAGACAATGATAAATGAGATTGAAAATCGTAGTCAAAGTTCCTCCGTAAATTTCTTAATCTTCGAGTAAACAGATTTCATTTCCGCTCAAATAACGCCTAACACATGGTTGTTTGATATCCTTAGGTTTCACTTTCTCATTTAGGAAAAGAGTGTGGGATATGAAATCCACGCGTGTCGAATTCTAATCTTTGAGTAGTCTTGGCTGAACATTAACGGGTTGGGGATTATTCACTGCCGCAGTGAATATGGACATCGGTAGTAAGACATATTAACACATTTAAGGATTCCGTGAAAATGGACGTGTATAGTAGGGCATGTATTTTGTACCGTTAATTATATTGCCTACGCTTTGTAATTCCATGCGTTGTAATATCACGCTTTGTAATTCCACGCATTGGATTTACTGTGCGTTGTGTTTTGTAGGTATGGAATTCCACGCGTTATATTTGCTACGTATTGGAATTCCACGCGTTGTATTTGCTACGTATTGGAATTTCACGCGCTGTAATTCCACGCATTGTAATTCCATGCGTTGTATTTGTTACATATTGAAATTCCTCGCGTTCTATTCCCTACGTATTGAAATTCTGCGCGTTGTATTTGCTACATATTGGAATTCCACGCGTTGTATTTGCTACGCATTGGAATTCCATGCGCCGTAATTCCGCGCGGTGTAATTCCACGCGCTGTAGTTCCATGCGTTGTATTTGTTACATATTGAAATTCCACGCGTTCTATTCGCTACATATCGAATTTCTACGCGTTGTATTTGCTATGTATTGAAATTCCACTCGTTGTATTTGCTATGTATTGAAATTCTACGCGTTGTATTCGCTACACATTGGAATTCTATGCGTTATATTTGCTACCTATTGCAATTCCGCGGGTGGAATTTTGCACCCGCTACTTATAGTATCATCAAAATATCAAAGAACCCTATTTACACACTCCATATTACTAACTCTCTAATTCTCTTCTCAAGCCCCATCCGAGGCAATATAACGAGTCTCTAATACGATTATACTCGGTATTCTTCACCTCCATGGCAATCAAAGCTATCTACATTACCCTAAGTCTTCAAAGGAATTCTTCTCTCTTTCCAAACGAGAATCAAAGTAATAGCATTCATTCGATGAACATCAAGATCGCGTTAAGAGGGACATGTTATAAGATTCTTTATAGTGGATAGATTTTAGGCATCTGGCCGATATAAAAAGTTTCATTCTCTCAATGTGGGTCTTAGAAACTACGTAGCTTCTCAGACGCCTTTCCTTTTCGTCATTAGGGAGAGAAGAAAAAAAAAAACGGTCTTTTAACCGATCTCAGCGAGTTCCTTTTTTTGGACAAAGAGGCAGATTTGTCACGTGGTGACAAGCGAACTCGTGTACCAACGATATCGCCGTTAACCGGTCAAAATTGCGCAAATCGAATCGAGAAATTTGAGGTAGGACGTTCCGTGTTCACATAATACCCGGTGAAAGCCTTTCGGAGCCGCTTGACAATTTCTATTAGATGGCCGAAATGTATTTTCACCGGTCGAGCAACGTTGCCGGTGAAATTAGAGTCGAAAAATTCGTTAGCCGCTTTCGACGTCGAAAGTTTCTTCGGCCATGTTATATGACACTTGTTGGTCGTGTGTTAAGAAAAGATTCGCCACTTGTGCTACTTACGGATTACTTCATTGATATTACTTAATGAAAAAGTGCTGATTCAATGATACATCCTCGGTATCGATTATCCAACTACCGGCAGATTTGTCAGGTGTATGTACAGAGATATTTCTTAATTATTTCACCAACGAGGGAATTCATTTACTTAGGCTTTTAGTTAGTGTTTGAATCAGACATCTGATACTTTTGTAATTGTTCTTCAATTTAGTCCATATATGGAGAGTCATATTGTTAGGGATCTTAAGAAATGCATGAAAGTTCTCAAAATCCACATTTTGAGAATAGTAACATTAAATATTTCATTAGATAACAGTTGAATTTAGTACACCATACTGTTATAATATTACACGGTATAGCATCCTAACCTGTGGCACGTCATAATTCATGTTCTCCCTACCCCATTTGTAGTATATACATCTCATTCTCCGTATACCTCTACGTCTATGCCCTACTTTCTGTACCTACATTATTTAGATTACGGATTCCCAAGGTGTGGGCCACGATTGTCGGTGAGCTGCGTGAAACACTAAAATACTTTGGAATTTTCTAACGTCGGGTCTTTAGGATTTTTGTACTCGAAACTTTAGAATATGTTCCGCGAAGTGGGTCGCGAAAAATGACCGTTTTCGAAAGTAGGTCTCGATTCATAAAAGTTTTAAGAATCTTCATACAGAACTTCCTCCGTTCCAGCAAATATTCAAAATTTTGCATCCTAACCAACTGAGATATTAATCATAAAATGCACTCATAAACGGTAAGACCCGCTTTCCCCGCGTACCCAAATGCTGTACCTGAATCCATAAGGAATTCATGGTAGCATCCGATAGCCCTAAAAGTGAAAAGTATAGTATCTCCGTAGGTACAGCATTAAAACGAATAACGACAGTACCGTTTACGACTTGCGAAAGGGCCATCATTTGCATCTGTCAGCCACGTGGATCCCCGAACGCGTTCACGTTTAACGGTCGAAGGGAAACTCTGTGAACACGCTCGATTAGCCCCTGTTGATTCCGGGGACACGTTCCCGTCGTAAAAGTGAGAGCCAGTGGTCACCGGTCCACGAGTAGTTAAAATCGGCCAGCAGACTTCGGGTGGGTCCTAACGTTTAGGATCCGCCGCGAGATTACATTATGGCGGAGTGGACCCAGAAAATCAGGCGGGACGTCGGAAATCGTGGCATGCGCCTCTGTGTTTAGAAACTCACGAATTTCATAATTATTGTATTATGTTGCAAGAAGGTGCTATACCTGGCCGACTGCCTGCCTGCCTGTCTGCCTTGCCTGTTTGCTTACCTGCCTTGGCTGCCTTGCCTGCTTTGCTCTCGACTCCTACCTTCGTTGTTCACGCGAGCGCGCGCGCGAACCAGCTCGAAAGGTGGGGGAGAAAGGTTAGGTTGAGGCGGGGATTGTGTAATCCCTCGTTGAGTGGAGCCTCACCGTCTTCTTTTCGCCGAAGCTTTTATTTCTTTCTTCAATTCTTATCCCTCTTTCATTCTTACGCGCCCGAATTTCTATCCTTCGTCGCACACGTTCATCGTACATCCCGCAGTTATCAATGATGACGCGCAGCAAGTTGATCAACCTGTTTGCCAAAGCGTATACTAGGTGCACCCTAAACGAGAAAATATCTATTTGTACATATCAATTGCAACGATAAGGAAATAGGAACTTTCTGTTTTCATAGGGGCTGCAGCCCTTATGAAGTCTTGAGCATCCCCACTCAAATTTTTCATAGTTTGATCTAACAGTCGGTTGACAAGTGATTTCTGCATCGATAACCTATTTCAGTTAGACCTTATCATCTTCGCTCCCAGTTGTGTTATAAAACATTCCACCAGAACTTCCAGTGGTTACTTACTTACACATAGAAGTACGAGAAATATTTTCAATAATTTCAATACTAGTAATTCATCTACATTTAACATACAAATCTAAAATTACATATTTGCAATACAACGATCAGTAAACAAGCTTGTTTTCAAGTATCGATTCCATCAATTTAAATCAACATTTCACGCTAAAAGAATACATGTAATCGTTTAAAAACGTTAACTGTTTTAACAAGCAAAACAAATGTTGATTCGAAGTTGAAGTTCAATACCGCAGGTATCATCGCCTGGTAAAACAGGACACCTAACTCGCGCGTGTGTAGGTATCATCGGGTCTCGTTCGTGGTTTTTCTTTTGCAGCCAGTCGGAAGATCATGTTCTTTGTTCGACTAGAAATTCAGCAAGGGTTTTCTGGCCGACGATTTTAGTCCTTTTTTTTTTGCGTTCTTTCGCAATGCGCGGATGACTTCACTAACGGTCGGGCGCGTCGCGTCGCGTCGGCTGCGTCACGGGGGGAACTTCTCTCACGCGATTGGTCCAAGCATGGGCGACGGTAGTCACGTGGTTGCACATTAATTTCTATGGGGAGGGCCTGACGTCACTGGACCCGTGGACCAGATTTGCCAAGTGAGTTTCCCTTTCTTTTCGACGTACGCGCTCTCGGGTTCGGTGCTCTTGTATACCTTGCATTGGCGTAACTAGACTTCTCGTCTGGGGTAGGTCAAATCCCCTAGATTTACCGATAGTATCAGGTACTTATATTAGGGACGACTAAGTGGATTTTGGGATGTTGGTAATTGTGGGCTTTAGGAGTTGGGAATTTCATAATTTGGGGTCTAGGAATTTGGTGAGTTAGGAGTTTAGGGAGTTAAGTATTTGGAGAGTTAGGAATTTTGGGATATTAGAATTTGGAAATATGTTCTAAGAATTTCCGAATTTGGAGATATAGGAATTTTGGGAATTCAGGAATATACGGATTTAAAAATTTGGAAAGTTGAAAGATTTAAAACTCCTAATATGGGGAATATGAATATCCCACATCTCTCCTACTCCTACTCCTTCTTTTTAGTGCGTCAGGCCTACCCTAGTTCCTAACTAGTTACAGTTACGCCAATGCGTACTTATCGTGGACCTTGTAAACCGGACGTGGGTTGCATTCTTTCAATGGTTTGTACGCGTCCCAATGCACGTGGATCTCCCCCGTACACGCGTACCACCCGCTCTCGGATAGTTCCTCCTAAGTAGAGGAAAAATTTAAAGCGCGTTCGCATTACACGTTGCCCTAACGATAGAACACTCCACTGTTACCACTTTCATTGCTCGCCAATCATTTCGCGGAAAATAAAGGTCAAATCGTTGGACATATTTAAAATTCTTTATCAGAGATACCCCTTATCGACTAATGCTACTATTAGTAAGCAGAAATAGGTACAACTTTTTATCTCCGTTGCCATGTTCATGGACGGTAAATTATTTTATTTACGATAACAGTGGATTCGGTACTAAAAAAAAAACATTTGTTTGCATAATTCTGTATAAATTCAGGTGAATTCCCGTTTGAAGTAGTCAGTCGCAGTTGTCACACCTGCGTCTACGTTTCATCGTGCGTGCGCACTAGTTTAATTTCGTGCGCCTACTTTTTCCCGCTACTTTTAAACTCTATGTTAATATATGACAATGTTAACGATATGACGACAATGTTAATGATATTTATAATATGGTAATGAATTAATATTCAAGTAATAATTCGTCAATTTAAATCATTAAAGTCTCCGCTGCTTTTATTTGCAAGTATTGTAGATAAGTAGGTAATGGCGGTCGTTGAAGCAATAACTGTAATAAAACTAAACTACAAAATTGAATATTTATTACAAGTTACCATTTACATACTTGAGCCATTAAATAATTATTTGAGTAACAAGATAACTTCGGTATTCGCTTCTCGAATAAAATTAGCAATTAAATAGAACGTACATTTGATCCTCATTGTTCGCACATGCAGTTAGTACGGTCACGTTATATTTAAAACCTCCAACAACCTTTGCATAGAAAACTTGTTTTCTATAAGTTAGCTAAATCAGTTACACAGTGCAATAGAAAGTGTTGTAAGATACAAACATAGTTGCACACCTTAGACATTTCGTTTGGCAACAATAAAGCGACGACGATTGCCCTATTATTCCCCGCTGTACACGCTCCAGAAAGAAAAGATCCACCCTCGCCGGTCATTAATTCCACAAAAATGAAACTTTTCCGGTAGGTGTGCTTCGCAGTTGCATAATAGACGAAGCCACCGAGAATCCTGTGTGTGTACGTGTGTGCATGGTTTCTCTAACCATTGACGATCGATGGAAAAGCGTCCCGCGTTGTATTTAACACATTTATATGCCGCTTTGGTAACACCGCGTTTGTTGCTCTTGCCAAATCCCAGCGCAACCAGACTCGGTGCTTGTTTCTTGCAAATCGAACGTCACGATTCTGATCATTCTTTCCAGAAATTTTGATAAGGTTCCGATACACTCGGTACATTAGTTCCTTTCTCAGAGATTTTACATTTAGAAATACGGAAGATTGGAAATTAAAGTGTAGGTATTTTCAGGTTTCAGATTTTGGGATGCAGGGATTTGGGGACATAGAGAGTTAAAGATTTAGAGACTTAGATGTGTAGTGGTTTGAAAATATAGGGCTTTGGGGTGTGAGAATTTAGGGATTTGATAATGTGAAGATTTGGAGATTTAGATATGTAGTAACTTGATATGGGGACTTAGGGATGTAAGGTTGGGGATGTGGAGATATGGGAAATGGGTATTTAGGAATATAAGAATTTGGAGATTATTTTGGAGGTATAAGGCTTCAAGGATATAAGGATTTGGAGACGTAGATATTTGGAAATTTGGAGATATGAAGTATACCAACTATAAATGTAAAAATTGGAGAACTTAGAGAAATGTTAGATTTAGATCCATAAACGATCGATTGTCCTCTCTCGTGACAAAGGCTTGCATTGTACTCACCGGTGAAATGTATCGATTCCATTATAGCAACGGAATCGAGAGTGCAACCACGAAATCCGTCGCACAGCGATGCAATTTCGTGCGTCCTGTTGGTACTTCCGGTAGTTACTTAGACACAATGTTCCTCTGGTACCGTCACGCGTTTCCACGGGGTTCCGAGCGACTGGGTGCCCCACTGGAATTCGATTCGTAAATACCATTCGGCCTGTCGTGGTCTGGCATATATACTCGAACGATCGTCCGATCGAATCGTGCCGTATATCGATACGCTAATGTTCGGTGCCCACGCGAAACGCTCTGCCACCCACTCGGCTGAGAGACGCGTCGCGAGCTGAGAACCCGTCGAATCTCCACGCACGTTCACGTGTTTCAGCTGTTTAACGTGAAAACGTGGAAAACGCGCGGAACACGTGCTCTGCATAAGCATCGTCACGATTATGGATGATTGCGGCTCCGGGGTGAAAGAGTCTCTTCAGGTTTTACAACCGCTTGCGTCTTTTTTTTTTCTACATCAGAAAATAATAGCGATGCCAGCAGGTGAAAGTAGTTTGCGTGTCAAGCAGTTTTATTTTAATGAAATTGCGTTGCACAGAGGTTTTTACGAAACACCGTGACCTATAGTGGTGTTGTGTGTTCGCTGCTGGTAGGTCGAGCAGTACCATTCGATTTTGCCCAATTATCCGGTGCCACTTTAGAAGGTATGATTGGAGGGTAAATTTAGGCGTCGAGCTGAATTCGAGAACGTGAGTTTTGGACGGTCTTTGTACACCTGGCAGCAAGTTGAGAGAAGAAGAGAGCTGCAGTCTGGACTCTGGGGTCAAATTTAGATGTTCAGGTGCAACGTAGGCTTCCTTTCGACAAGTAGGAACGGATCTTTTCAACATTTACCAAATGCATCTCCGTATTCTCAAATTTCCAGATACTCAAACTTTAATTTCCAGAAGACCAAAATTGCAATTCCTCTGAGCTCCATTTTCAAATCCTCTAAATATCCAGATCTCTAGATTCCTAAATATTTTCAAATGTTTCTTAGGAAAACATACCGTGCTCTTCACTCGTCATAACATAAACTTTCCCTAGACTCCTAAACTTTGCCTTAATCATTCATCTTCGAACAGTTGCATACAGATAAAAAAGGGAAAGCAAGCCCTGTCAGAAAAATGAATGACAGAAAATTGAACACGACACGAAACAGCAATTACACGTGTTAAATAAGAGCGACACACGGTGTGTCTGTAGCGTTACATAGCATTGCGTTAAACGAGCCATCGAGAACAAGTGGCCGAAAGCAACAACCTGAAAGTCAAGTTTAGCAACTTTCGTTATTGGCTTGCTCTGGCCGACTATTGTCTGAATTCCCAGGTAGTTGTTGTGCCGTGTATGTTATTAGAAAGAGAGGAGAGCAGAGAGTGTCGCGGAAAAGAGCTCGCGAGACGACGCGATGGAGCGTGCGCTGCGCTCGTTCACCGCGTCTGCTAACCACGCTCGCTTAATCCTTCGGATGATGGATGACGCTCGCTTTGCATAGCGTTCGTCAGGAATTAATGGCAGAAAAGTTCGAGAAACGAATGCAACCGTCGAATGTCAAGTTTACGGGCCGATCCATCGCGTGACTACGAACTGCACCAACGTTCGAAATTAAAGATACGTCTAGTGGAACTCCCAGATTTTATGTTGGTATCAGTGTCACACGCTACTAATTTCCCAGTTCCTCCATTTCCGAATTCTTGAAATTTTCTAATACTGGCTTTCCCGATTTCCCAGGTTCCCTGTTTGTCCATTTTTAAGTTTCCCAGTTACAATTCCCCAATTTGCAAATTTCTCAATTCTCGAATTCCCCGAATTCCAAATTTCTTAATTCTCGACTGTCCCAAGTTCCAAATTTCCTAATACTTAAATTTCACAATTCTCAACTTTTCAGTTTCTCAAATTTCCCAGTCGGACATTTCCTAGTGTCCTAATTTTCTAATTCTTAAATTGCCAATTTTTCCAATATCGCACGTGCCCCATTGCCAAATCCTTCCATTCCCCGATTTCCAAATACCCCAATGCCCCGAATTCCTTTATCACAAACACAGAAGCAAAATAGTTTCCTCCTATTCACCAAATCGCCCGATTGAGTGTTAATATTATCGATATATCGTCATAACCTATCGATATCGGTAATCTACGGTCACACCTCTAGCTCTACCTCTTCCTGGTCGCAGATGCGAGTACTTAGCACCAGGGAGGGAAAAAGGGCAGAGCGGAATGGAGGAAGGAACGAAACAGAGCGAAAAAGATACGGTGGTGAAGGAGTAGGCAAAGGGAATATCACGGGAGAGAAAGAAAGAGAAAGAGAAAGAAAGAAAGAAAGAAGGAACGGAAAGAAAAGAGAGGAGGCGTGAGCGGGTACACACAGGGTGGCGGAGGCGGCAATGTGGATCGGCGGGACGAGGTGTTGAGGGAAGTAGGGTCTAGGGAAGGGAATAAGTAGGGTTAGGTGGCGGCGGGGCGATCGAGGAGTGTAGGGAGGTGTTGGGGGCAGAGGGGCTGCCCTCCTCCCTCGGCGGGACGGCTCAGGCAGAAGTGGACGGGCAAGCGATTCAACCTCCTTTCACTTTCAACGAGCGCACACCGCGTTTGCTTGCTCGCTCGCTCGCCTGGTGTGTTTCATGCGACGACGGATAGAGCAAACACTTCGTACGAAAATAGGCAACGCCGCCGATTTAACCGCGTGTCCGCCCTGCAAATCGTAAATCGCTCAAAAATCCACCCTCCGCTGCATCCCTCGCTTTGATGGCGTTCCAACTCGCCTCGATTTTAACTAGATGCTTAGATCATAGGCTCGTAATAGTACACTGTGTTCCGCGAGTATGTGGCAACATCTTGATGGTAATCTGTTGGAAAAAGAATTTTTGATAACGCACGCTGAGCTTGGAAATTCGAGGAATTTCAGAATTTCAGAATTTTGGACTTTGAATATGCAGGAATTGAAATGAACTCAGGGAGTCGATAAATTTCGGAATTTTTAATGTAGACATTTGAAAATGTAAAACTTCAGAAATTTAGTAATATAGAAATTCGAAATTTAGGAACTGGAAACTTGTCTATCGATCAGTACGAATGCATGCTACATCCGGCACCCCTGAGTGCAATTACCCACCGCTCTGAAAGCCCACCGCACACCGACACCTTTTAACGAATGCAGTAAATCGTCCTATAACACGCATCTCGGTAACCGCATTAAAGCCCTGAATAACGCGAGCGTGTATCATTTTTATTAGCTTACGAAAGCCCATTAAAACCGTGGTCCTTCCCTTGTGAAACCCGAGGATCTCTCCGGCATCGAGCACACGACCCGTGCTGTACCGGGAGCGTTGCCATACCCGCGAACTTTCTGCGCATCGCGATGCACATCGATGAACTAGCAGCACCATTTATGGCGCAGGACTTTCAGTAATTCTTCCTCTTGTTTCATTTCGACGCGACGCGCCGTTTCATAGAAGTCGACGTAGCAGAGTGATTTTCATTTTAGCCTCTCGGGACGATGAAGAGTCGGTTTTTTGTGTCGTAGCCAGAGAGGAGAGACTGGTTCCTTAATGCGCGTCTTGCGAGGGCACTGTATTAATCCGTGGCCGACGAAGGGGGATCCATATCGAGTTCCTTCGCTAGGCCACTTCCGACCCCGAGACCACACATCTGGGGAGCTCTTGTTTACAATGTGGATTCTTCGTTCTCGAGATGTAGCAATACTTGCTTTCTTGGAAATGCTGCTGCAATATTATCTACCACGTCCTATCAATCCTATGCCATCAGGCACCATACTCTAATGTCGTATTCTATTATCGTATTCTACTATCGTACTCTCCTGTTATACTCTGTTATCATACTTATCACATACCACTATTATTCATCCATTATCATACTGTACTGTAACCACAGTCCAGTTTCATGTTATACCTCATTTTTCTGTTACCATACCATGTCATCATATACTGTCATATACTATTATGTTTACTATATCAGTATGTACTGTGTCGTCATATTTCTAATACCATGACATCATACTCTATCATATTCTAATATCTCAGTCTACTGTGATACCTTGTTATCGTTCTCCATTATTGTCCTGTTATACTCCATTATCATATTCTAGCATCATACACTTACCATGCGATAATATATTCTACTGTCATTCTTGTACCCAACTATTCTAACTTCACATTAGGTTATCGTATCCTGTTATCATACCCGATTATCACATTTCGTTGAATCGAATATATCCACCGAATTTGACGGGTTAACTGTACCGTAACTGTGCACAGTCGAGATTAATGCTTCTGTTAGAGTTCGAGTGTTATCAATATCATTTGATGTATACGCGAATGATACGGGGTATGTTTAGAGGATATTAATATTAACGAAGTAGCGAACAAACGGAGTACGTTAACAGGTTGTCCCTTGCAGGCTAATCGCGAGTAATAAATAATCGGCGTTGGCAAGTCGCAACGGGTTCGCTTTCAATAGCGACGCGTTCAACGTGCCAAATAACACCTGCAGCTTTCGTAGGTGGAGATCCATGTTTCACACGTAGAAATACCCGTTTACGAGATACGAGTAGACACTTGTTCTCGATCCAGGGACGGGGGGGCAAACAGGAACAGGATCAGCCATGTGCCAGTTGGTCTTTTGTCCTGGTACGCTGCAGTTATACGCAATTTCTCGAATACATTTTGGTTAAAGAACCTGTTGATTTCTGATTCAATGTGTGATCGAATTTCGAGCAGAAAAAATATTGTGCGCGTTTCGTAAGTAGGTAGGCGGAAGAAATGATCCTCTACTGGCTCGCGTGCCAACTCACCAGACAACTCGGTTCTCCAACATTCGTGTTTCGCAGAAGTAAATGAAAGGTTGCGAATTTTGACATAAATAACACGTAAATAGCCATTTCGCTTAATTTTCGTTGCGGGCTTTTAATGATACCACGCGAGCGTTAACGCTTCAGGAATAGATTCCGTACCGCAAAGGTTAAAATAACTGCACCGGCGGTGACATTCTTGTGGCCCCAAATCGTGCAAAATTCAGCCGGCGTCATAAAAAGGTGCAACGTTCGGTACAAAAGTTTAACGAGCCGAAGAAAGAGATAAGAGTGCAAATGAGGAGGCAAAGAAGGAAAAAAAAACGGAGAAAGTATCAGTGTTTTGCGTTTGGTATTCACGAAAAGTCCCGAAGTAACAATAAGTCGAGGGTGCGATCTTTGAGACAAGGAGTCGCGACGCGACACAAAGATGACGGAATGTTCCTTTCAAGGTGTTTTAACGTTTGTTATTTTTTTTCTATTTTAGCCGTTCGAGCGGACCGGATGAGAGGCGGTAGGAACAAATTTGGACCCATGTACAAAAGGGACCGAGCGCGGAAGCTGCAAATGATGAGACAACGGCAGCTGGCACTGCAAACGATACGCGGCAGCCTCGGTGACCCATCGAACTATCCCTCCGCCGTAACGCCTTTCCTGCATATTAAACAGGAGATCCAAATACCTCAGGTCTCGAGTCTAACGTCTTCCCCAGATTCGAGTCCATCCCCCGCAGCCGTGGCCGCTGGTCTGGTCACGACCCAAGCTGGCAGCGGAGCTGGTCAGCATCAACTGATCGCACCGTCCTCACAGCCAAATATTTCTGGCGGTAATCACCTGCACAACCTCAACCCTGGCCTGGATAGTAAATTGTGGGCTGCCAATTCCACCACCCCTAGTCCGAAGGCCTTCAACTTCGGTGAACAGTCCACGCAACCTCACGGGGCCACTGCGTCCGCGCCCTCTACCGCCGCCTTGAAAACTAGTCCAATGATAAGAGACTTCGTGCAAACGGTGGACGACCGCGAGTGGCAGGCATCGCTATTTGGATTGTTGCAAAACCAAACGTACAATCAGTGTGAAGTGGACTTGTTCGAATTAATGTGCAAAGTGCTCGATCAGAATCTGTTCTCGCAGGTGGACTGGGCTAGAAACTCTGTATTCTTCAAAGATCTCAAGGTTAGTGCTCGTTTTATCTCTAATTATACTCGGTGACTCGTTCGATAGAATGCAAGTATCACGCTCTATCGTTATTTGTTATTTTGGTCTGGTATACCTTGTGTTAACCGGTGATGGGCTAGTGCGAGGGGGATGTGCGAGTGTCGTCACTCGTGGGCTACGATGGAGAGTAAAACACATACAGAAATCCAGAAGTCCACAAATCTCTAAATCTTTCATTGCTAATCCTCGAATCTCCAAATTCCTATATCTACGAACCTCCGAATCTTCTGTATCACTGTGTCCACAACTACCCATCATGCACACCAATGCCCCTGCGCTCGGCGAGCACTTGATTTGCCCATCACTGGTATACACAATACAGTGGTCTATGCTACCTATCTTCAACTTCCAATCAACATGGTTTCCGTGTTGGATATTGAAAACTAGGTCTTACATCTACATTTTGCTAATCCTGCACATGTAGGCTGTATCTTAATTTAATCATAAATATAACCCTTGAACAGAAAGGTTTGAACACACTCGTGTGTTTTTCTCGTGACGTATCATATCCTCTGACGAACTATGTATTAACTATTAAATATCCATCATACGACGTATACTGTAATAATTATAATCAGTAATTATATTGAAATGAACTTGATTGGATTTTGGAAGATAGGTGACGATGAATTCCCATAGGTGCTCGCGTTGTGAAAGGCAATTATAATCGTACAAATAATGCCCTCCAACAATCAGTATTATTGACCATGTGCACAAATAATATGTCATTACTTAAAATATTGCTGAGGTGATTTTTTAAAAATGTAAAACAACTTTTAATATTGATAAGTTTTTGTTGAACATCCTTCAGTTGTAACTTGAAGTGAATACATTTTTTTAATAAATATAGCTGTCATAGACAATATATACTGATAATCTGGGAATCCTTTGCAAACTTTACAATTGTTATGGAAACTCCCAGTAATTATACCGCGGTACATCAACTAATATTACACGTTTAAAATAAATACACAAGTTGTTGACATAGTAAAACACATTTCCTCTTTACCACAGTCTTCTTTTTATAGAAAGAAATATTGTGCATGGATGATATGATTCATCCAACTATTTTTAAACGAATTGAACTTGTTACTATTAACGAACAAAGTATAATAGACAAATAGAAAAAGTAAATTGACCCCTTCAAACTTCGCAAATAACACATTCGGTTTCTATAAAATTTGTTAGTAGGTCCATTAACCAGTAATTACTACCGGACGAAATAGAACATAATCTTTATTGATATTAATCTCTTTCGCTATCTTTTTTTTTAATTTTTTTGTAATCGTTTTTTTTAGTAAAAATCTTTTGTTACAAAGTTGTAACAATCGAAGGATTTTTAAACATCGTTGAGAATCTTTTCAAGAGAAGTTAGTTCTTACCGATAAATAACTCGTCGCTGGCCTGTTGGTAGTATGAGCGGGGATGTGAGGTAACCAACAGCATTGCACAATCACTGAATGATTTCAAGCATCGCCTCATATCTAGGTCATAACAAGATACGTTTCTGGGTTATGGCGGTTGCCCTAAAGCAGGCCCATGTTAATTATAAACCGTCTACGTTTACCGATTATATTGTTTTCACAATGTTTTTTTTTTAACGTGGACTTATAAAAAGCTTCGTTACCATTTCGTTCATACCTTTGAATCATGACTTTTCTACTTAACGAACAATATGGAGCAGTGGTACGCGTTTTCTGATACTGTTCATTGTTTGTAAAAATGTAACAATCAAAAACTTAATTTGCATCGGATCATTATGTTTTTTTATACTCTCAACTGTTCCTAAAATTTGGGAATTGGGAATTTAGAAAGTTGGAAGTTTGGGAACTGAGCATTTAGGATTTTGATTATTTTGAAATTGGGGATTTAGAAATTTAGGGTTGTTGGAATTGGGGATTTAGGAACTTGGGAATTTAGGAATTTGGGTTGTATAAATTTAGGGATCTTGGAATTGGGGATTTAGAATCCTTGGAATTTAGAAATTTGGATTTTGGAATTTAGGGTTGTTGGAATTGGGGATTTAGAATCTTGGGAATTTAGGAATTTGGGTTCAGAAATTTAGAGATCTTCGAATTGGGGATGTAGAATCTTGGGAATTTAGAAATTTAGTCATCTTGGAATTGGGGATTTAGAATCTTGGGAATTTAGGAATTTGGGTTTAGAAATTTAAAAGTATGGAAATTAGAATTTAGAAGGCTAAAAATTTAGGAATTGTACATCTAGAGATTTGAAAATATATAAAGTGAATACTTAAATAATTGAAAATGTAGAAACTAGGAATTTAGAAAATAGATTTGGGAATAGCTAATTAAATTTGTTGAGTTAATAGTAAAATTACAATGTAGTAATTATAATTTCTCTTGAACAGGTTGATGACCAAATGAAGTTACTGCAGCACTCCTGGTCGGATATGTTGGTGCTTGATCATCTTCATCAAAGGTTACACAATAATCTACCTGATGAGACTACGCTTCATAATGGCCAAAAGTTTGATCTCCTTTGCCTCGGCCTACTTGGAGTTCCTTCCTTGGCGGACATTTTCAATGATCTATCGTCCAAACTTCAAGAACTAAAATTCGACCTTTCGGATTACATATGCATGAAGTTCTTGATGTTGCTCAATCATGGTATAAGTTTATGCATATACCAAAATCACACTGCAAGGATCAAAAGAAACGATAAATTTTAATGTATACATTTTTATTTAAACATGTAGAAGTTCGTGGATTAGTTAACAAGAAACACGTGCAAGAAGGTCATGAACAAGTACAACAAGCTCTTTTGGATTACACGTTGACATGTTATCCTTCTATACCGGTACGTATATTTTATATACATGTACATGTACACGATGTCCTAATAAAATATACACACTTTATTTAGTTTGATATTTTAAGGTAGCAGACGTACAGAATTACCTATTATTATCTGTCGTTATTCGTGTTATTGATATTCAAGTGTGTATAAATTTGATTAGAACACCCTGTGTATATGAAAAGGTTCTTTTTATGTTGAATGGTTGATTTACGTTGAATTTTCTGTGAACAGGATAAGTTTAATAAGCTGCTAGCAGTATTACCAGAAATCCATGTGGTAGCAACCAGGGGAGAAGATCATCTTTATCAGAAGCATTGTAGCGGTGGAGCGCCAACTCAAACTCTTCTAATGGAGATGCTTCATGCTAAGAGAAAATGAAACGATAGATTCGTTTGGCATTTTTGCCATGAGTTAGTCTGTTACTATATCTCAGAAATCAAGCTAACGCCCCTTATTGTCAGAGTGGACCTCAAAGTACCTATTAAGAGCTAAAATGCTGTTTAGGTGTTGGACCAAGTTTAAGGGGCCCTGGTTCAATCGATACCTAACGCAAACAAATCAAGTATAGACGTACATACTTTACATATATACATAATATATGTATTATAAAGTGTATCTAAATATATAAACATAATGACATATATTTTCTATATTTGATGTTGAAGTTTTAGAGATGTATCCATGGAGAATTATTACCCCTGTTGATGGGTACAAGCGCAGGGAAAACAGTAAGCAAGATGCCTTGAAAACAGTACAAAGGGTGGTTAACAAAATATTGGTCAAAGGGCAGGCAACTTTTATCTAAATAAGTAAAGCTATTTTTCTAATACTAGATGCGATTATTTTTAAGCATACCACTGAAGCCTTGCTCTTATTTGAACGTAAATGAAATAAAAGATATCCTAAATAGTAACGAGAAAGAAAGAAATTGCCGACTCTGCGGTCAATCGTGCTTCTGCAAGGGATTCAATGGGCATACTTGAACGACAGTAAAAAAATTTCATGTGATATACTTATATATACATATATACATATATGTCGCACGGCCACCTGGGCATCCTTAGAACTTCCTATGAAAGAATAAGAAAAAATAATCTGCATTTTGTCACACTTGCACACAGCAGGGCTATTATGTATTGTAAATACTAGTTAACACATTCCAATTACGTTGTAAAGTATGAATCATGTTAAATATGTAATTATAATATTTTGTGTATAGTTTAATAAAATAAATATATTTCTGTTGCTTATTACCGAGGAAAAAATCATTAGCTACTTAATGTCTTCACTAATTTTAGAGTTTTATTCATGTATTTTTCTCTTTTTATTATTTTTCAAATAGGTGGCGGAAAAAGAATAACCAGAAAAGATTCGCGATATCTTATAATTGTATATTGTATCATAATAAAGATTCTGTTTAAGAAATAAAAAAGGAATCATTGGAGCAAGGTTTATGTGGTCCTACATTATCTAGCGATTAATACTAAGTATATAAGAGATCAATATTGTCTTATCGCAGTTGTTAAATAGATAAATATTTACTGAATGTTAAGATAGCGATGATCGAACGTAGTAATTTTTTCACTAATAGATTATTATTGTTTAGTCAATAGTCAGAAACTTTTCAGTGCTGTGAAGGTTGTCTTTTCGACGCCTGTGGTATCTAAGCCATCGGTAATTACACGTGCTACATTCGAGGCTCAAGCGTGGCAACAGGAACAGAAATCTTTGCTCGTACTGGTAGGCTGGTAGTACCACCCTTTGCAACTCCTACTGTTTATATCCTCTATCAATGAAGTACCTGGAAAAATAAAATGCTATTTTACTACTTTCACTTTTCCACCGACTTCGATATAAGATGTTAAATATAGATGTAAACGATTTGTTGATGTGTGTAAAAAAAGAACTCGATGCCACATTAGATTAAGAATCGAGTGTTGAATCAAATCAGGAGGAGTAGCTGCGAGTAATACTACCATGAGAAATATAAATATATATATATACACGTATATATTTTTGAAAGCATGCATGTACTTATCGTGTGAGTAAAGATTTGTGTCCATGGTCAAATTTTTTGCAAATCTTCGACACAAAAAACTGTATCAACGTGTTCCCAAATTTTCAAATCGTCTGGTTCTGTTTTAATCGATCGATATCTGAAATAGAGAGTTTACATTATTTTTTTGGCTGTTTAAAATACTTTGAAAGAAGAAAAAAAAATAATGCATTACTTATATTTAACTCGCATATAAATGTCTACCTCTTCATAACTGTATTAAGTCTTACATTTTTACATTTTTAATAAACCACATACCTCAGAATAGACACCCAGATAGCAAATTAAATGGAATGTATGAATGTTACCTACGTAGACGTTAAATGTCTACGACTTCTGTAATATGCGTAACAACAAAATATAAAAAAGTTCCATTCAAATATTGTACCCACTGTATTTCCATGTTAACTACGTTAGTTATTGTTATGTTCTATTCCAAATTAGTCTATACTTGTACACGGCATGTACAAAATATATTTAAATCGAGGAAGTTTATAGCTACTAACAGAGTTTTTCAAACTACACTTAATCCTGTATTGCTGTTTGGGTAAAATCAAATTGAAATCATAATGTTTTTATTTATTATAATACCATTCATCACTCATAACATTTCGTGGAACGTGTCGGTCTGATAATTTTGGAACAATATAGAAGAAAATGACAAACACGAAGTATTTCAGAAACGAAAATTGTCTTCTAAATATATCCCTAAATCAATGATATTTGTATGTATCCATCCTATTTAATCGTCCGCTCGATTCTGTTATAACATGTTTAATTAATAATTGTAACTAGGAAATACGAAAATAGTGGTGTTATAAGCATTGTGTTAAATATGTACAGTTACCAGTTATAATTGGCAAACGATCTAATTTAATATCGATGTGATTTTTTTTTTGATCCAATAAATAATTGAAATTAACATTATACAAAAGGCAAAAATGAAAAAGAAAAATATGCGTTGTTAACACTGCCATTAGGAGTTGGCAATTGTAAATTATGTAGAAAAACAAATTATTGATTGTAAATATATCTTTATTATTAACTAATAATTGTTCCTTTTTAGGATTGACAGCGCTATTTTTTATATATTATACTGATTGAACTCCTATTAAACAATAATATTTCCCTGATTGCACTCCTATCTTTGGTAATTATTGTAAAATACGTGCAATGCCCAAAGGATTGTATGATAGATTTCAAGAGGAGGGTAAAGGATGGTACTATTTAAATTAAATAAGCAGACAATTTTCAAAAATTTACAAGTAGTATTCCAAAACATTCTATATTTGTTTCTTTATTACATACGAGGTATAATTTAAATGCGTTTATGTACAACACAAAGTTTAATATAATTTGTAACAACGGTGTCATTCATATACAAAATAACATGTATATTTAAAACATTTGTTTGCTTTGTACAAATATGGTAACAACGTAAGAAAATGCACAGTGGTTAATAAAGACATCAACTAACTACTGCATTTAGCTTCATATTCTTGATTCACAATGTTTATATATACATATTATAGTACATGTATTTTATTAAACATATATTGCTTGAACTTATTAAAAATTCTGCCTCCTATCATAGTTCAAAGACAAATTATTTTTTATATTTGTAACGATACAATTTTTTATTATAAATATATCACTTATAAATTCGTCCTGATCGAGGCACTGTTTCTTTAGTTAATTAAAAAATTCAGCTTTAAATAAAAGCATGTCATATTTTGTTGTTAATAACCGTGGCCGAGATGATCCTTGTAATAGTTTCTCAAAATCAGAGAGTAAATTACGTGCAGCTTTTACTCGTCTTTATATCATTATTAGTATTATAGTCAAATATTAACAGGTAAAGATAAAGGGCAGAAAATTTTGGTCTATATCCGATAAGCAACGTAATAAGGAGAAGTTTAAGTTCGTAGCATTCAATCCCTAAGTAATCAGTCGTTGCGCAGCATTCAAGGAGAAAGGAACTCTAGTCTATCTATGTATATTTTTCAATCTTCCGTTCGTTACCTTTAACACGCGATATGTTCGTCATAGCTATGTACAAATGTTTTTAGTGCCATCAGTCCCTTCAAACGATGAATAGCTTTCAGATTTTAATTACTTTTATAATTTATTTTTTACCCATTACATAGTTACCGTTATTTTTCGTACAATTGATTTTTAATTCAGTTAGAAATATTCTTCCACCTATTGGGATATTTTATAATACATAATTTGGACACCTCAAATGTTTAATGTATTTCCTTCAATAACAAAACGTGAAAAAAATAATAAACCGGAAATACCAACAAATTAAAATAAGTGTAATTTATTGTAATTGTTGTATGTCTGACAAAATTATTGAAATGAACCCGTTCGTTTATTTGATTTAACGCGTACTCCGCGAAACCTGTACCACTGCCACCTATTCATAAAAACCAAAATTTATAAAATAAAAATTACACTTTCGTAAATTAGTACTTTCTACACGTCATTACGGTAAGTAAAACGTTACACGATTTCATCAATTTATATTAGAGCTTATACTTATAATCAAATTATCCAAATGATGATTCTAAAAATTGATATTTACACGTTTAAAAAATTGCCAGCCTCAACACATTTCGAGTTACTAAAATTTTTAACACTACAAATTAGATATAGGAAAGATTTATGTCAAAGACGTATAATCCAATCTATTCTCCTCTGACGTGTAATTTATCTTCTTCTCATTATTTCGAATAGTTTGATTAACATTTAAACACAAACTTTAAACTTTACATTCTAATTTCAAATTATGTAATTAATGGAAAAAATTGATAACAAATATTTTTAAATGCTTCCGCGATAAATCTTTATCTCTAACTAATTATGTATCGAAAGAATATCATCATTCACAACAAAAGAACTTTGCTATGAAGTTATAAAAATTAATTGTAAATAGAATTTATCTACAAATATAAAAAGGAGACCGACTTTACCTACAAATAAGCTATTGCATCCAGCGCCATCTACCGTCGAAACGGTGAACTACAAAATGTCGAGAAAAAGATGGCGGCGCGGATACATAACCGACCGCCTTGTGCAGGTAAATTACCGACGGCAGCATTAGCGTTCGTGCATTACCGACCTTACATTAATAGCAGAAAAGATAACAGCTCGATAAAAGCAAACGCTTTCTGAAGTTAATTATTCCTGCCCTCCGATGCAATTTTATACATATTATAGTCAACTAAGCAGATAAAAACAGAATTAATTGAATTTTTCGAAAATTTAGCATGTGGCGCCATCTCTTCGGCGAACGGGGTGAACTACGCAAACTTGAAATTGTAGTTCGATTAGTTCGCACATTCTACCACCAGATGGCAGCACAAAAGACGTCCCCCATAATTAGGCTAAGAATTGTTATAAATTGATAATGGCTTAGTGAAGTTAAAACAATCCGAAGTTAATTAGTCTTACACTCCGATGTAATTTTAAGCATATTAAAGTTAATTACGCCAACAGAATGAGTACCATTTGAATTTTACGAAAATCAATACACGTAGCGCCATCTAGCGGCAGAACGCGGGAACTAATTAAGCTACAGTTCCAAAAGTGTTTAGTTCACCCCGTTAGGTTAGGATGGTGTATTGGGTGTTAGATTAGGTTCTTGTGAGGTTAGGATGGGGTATATGGCGTTAGATTACGTTTAGATTAGGTTAGTATGGTGTATTCGGTGATAGATTATGTTTTTTGTTAGGTTAGGATGGGGTATATGGCGTTTGATTAGGTTTTGGTTAGGTTAGGCTGTGGTATTCCTTGCCTGATTCGTTGTGGGTTAGGTTAGGACCGAGTATTACGTGTTAGATTAGTTTTATGTAGGGTTAGGATAGTTGCGTTGAATTAAGTTTTGGTTAAGTTTGGATAGAGTATTTCGCGGTAGATTAGGTTTGAGTGATATTAGGATAGGATTAGGATGGTTTTTAAAACTTTGCCTATCTCTGTTCTGAGTATGTTGGTGCATAATGGAAATGTTGTTTACAATATATTCTGTAAATCCGGATATACGGATTATGTATTCAGAACTGTTCCCACACTATACTGTATCTCGTCGGTAATATAGGAAATATGTAACCTAAGAATAGTAAAAAATGTTCTTCCCTATCCTCCTTTTCCTATTCTATCTGCTCGTGTCTCATATTCTCCTGATACCAAAACTCAGTTTTTAAAATTCAAATTTTTTAAATTTTCGTGCCATCTCCTCATGTATCGTGCTCTCCTCATATAGATTTCTTTGTGTTTATTTTGAAGAAACTGAATCAGAGTTCTTCGAACTAAGGATAGATGAATAGATTGGGTGTTTCAATAAATTAATCGTTGTTCTTTTTTTTTATTCTCTTTATTTTCATTTCTTTCGCACATCAATGATTTATTTACCTTGTTGTTACATTATTTATCTACAATTTATACAATGCAAAGCTCTTAATTACTATCAATATATAGTTTATTTTTACTAAAAGTATTGAATTAAAATTAAAAGTATTCTAATAAAAAGAATTTGATTTTTCAAAGAATTCTGGAATTTGTGAATTTAGAATTGTATCTTGTCACCATAAGGGCGCGTGCGCATTACTTTTAATGGCGTGTCTTGTTAAGACCGATCAGAACTGTCATGCGCAAGCGAATGAAAACTTGTCATTTGACGTATTGTACTATTTGTGAAATAGAATAAAATAAATTGTACATTTAGATGTAAGATTGAAAAAATGTTGAATTTCTTTTATAATGTAGGAATTTGCATAAGTTAGATAAAATTATATTTAATAATGCTTACAATACAATTCGGACAATGTGGAAATCAATTGGGACATACATTATTTTCAAAAATATCATCTGATTTGAAATACACTAATACTGGAGTATCATATAATGCTAATTATCAATATTCTGAAGATACATTTAATAAATGGTTTACTGGTATATCTAAACAGAATAAATGGTTGTCAAGAGCAATTCTTGTAGATACAGAACAAAAAGTAATTAACAAAATTTATAATGATACAAGTACACCATGGGTTTATCCAAAAGAAAATATAATTTGTCAAACTGGTGGTGGTTGCGCAAATAATTGGGCCTTTGGTTATTTAAAAAATGGACAAGAGTTAAGCGATTTAGTTCTAAACTGTGTAAGGCGAGAAGTAGAAAAAACAGATCATTTTGATGGATTTCTTTTACTCCTAAGTTCTGCAGGCGGAACAGGATCTGGTATAGGCAGCTTCATCGCAGGAATGATACGTGAAGAGTATGAAACAAAACCAATCATTACCACAACAATATTACCATTTTCCTTTGGAGAAGTGTGTACCCAAAAGTATAATACACTATTAACATTGGCAAAACTCTATGATCAAAATGATATAAACATTTTATTTGAAAATGAACAAATGTATAATATATGTTCGAGCTTATTAAAAAAACCTGCTACAAATTTGCAGGACATTAATGAGATTATTTCAGAAAAGTTATTGGCCATTTTTCAACCGTTGAATGATACAAACATGAATTCACTGTTATCTCGGGTAGCATCTCATCCTTCTTATAAATTAGCAACGATCAAGAGTACTCCACATATACCAACAATGTCTGCAAAATATGAATCTATGTGTAACTGGAATTCATACATGCATCATCTAAAGCAGATGCTTCGAATACCCAACTTAAATATGCAATTAACTGATGCTGAATTAAAGATACCGACTACCTCATTTGGTAGTACCGCACATCATGCATATGCCTGTTCAGTGTCAAATATCTTGGTAACACGTGGACCTGTAACAGATAAAGATTCTATTAATACCAACGAATTTAGAGAAAAATATTTATATGCGGACTGGAATACAACTGATTGGTTTACCCATTTGCATCAAAATCGAAAAATTTTAAACCATGATAAGTTTCTTGCTTTAATAACTAATAATTCCCAAATTTGTGATCCTCTAGATATACTTTTAGAAAAAACCTGGACTTCTTACATTAATGCTGCCTTTTTACATCAATATAAACAACATGGTTTAGAGGAAGACGATTTTTTACAAGCATTTGCAGTACTTGAAAATGTTGTAAAAGAATATCAAGAATTAACTGCTCATGTAAAAAGATAATACAATTATAAATAATTCAATTTTTATTAAATTACGGATCATATAAATGTCTATATAATGTTAATATTGACTTCATATCGAATCATATTAATAGCAGAAGAAACAAGTTTAAATATTGCATGCTCCGAAAAATAAGCACACACGAAAAATAATGACGTCAGAATAAAATTGTCTAATTTACGAAATCGTACAAATTTTTGTACATGTATAACGACAGTAAGAAAAGGAAAAAGAACATCAATATTAACCGAAAATAAAATATTCATGAGATAAGATAATTGATCAACAATGATTTTTTATTTGATTGAGAAAAATGGAACAGAACGGAATAAATAGTTCTCCTAGTATGCATCCCTCCTACAATATAGGAAAGTGCTTTTGCGCCTGTGCAATGGGGCAGTCGAATCTGCCGAAACATAAAAGAAAAAGTTCTGACCATTTCCAAGAAATAACGAAAATACTTCCAGGAATTGGTGGCCATCTCTTCCCCCTTCTCTTACGTTCATCTGAAGAGAATCGAAAGAATAGATTTCTTAGAAATGCTTTCATATTATACAATATTACTGCGTGAAGTATCATCAAATGTTACCTTTTACCTATTTACCTGGAAATGTTTATATTGTGATGTTTTTGAAATTTCGAAATTTTTGAAACTTTGGGATTGTGGAATTTAAAAATTTTATGACTTTACAACTTTAGAATTGCAAAATTTTTGAACTTTAAAAGTTTTTTAAAATAATATATTACAATCAAATGTATCTCGAAAATTTACCATTTTCAAAAATGAATCTCAAATTATAAAATTTTTAGAAGCACTGTCTTACAGGTATACGAGATTTTCAAGGTCAAAGTTTTGCACGTATTATGTAAAGGACAGTGGAGAATACTATATAAACAACAACAGATGCACTATCTATACACGTTTTCTAACACCGGTCAAGCGTTACAGGTACAGCTACGATTGTTAGGAACTCGTTTGCTGTCCCTTCTTCGCCCCCACTGCATATCCTGACTGTCGAGCATTTTGAGCTTTAGTATGCCACGCTATTTACTTCCTAAATCTTACGATAGTATGAATAGCTATTACAAAAACATATATTCCATACATCATCTAATAATCCATATTCCAAAATATATGAGTTTGTATAGAATTTATCAAATCATTTTTCCTTTACAATGGAAACAAGAACATAATATTTCCGAGTTTTAAGTCAGCTATTTTTCATATTACGGGGTTGAAGTAGTGGCGCCATCTGAAACGTACAGGGACGTCGATTATTTTTTAAACATATTAATCATCATAAAACTATTATCAAATATTATAATGGTAATTGTGCTGTTATTTGTCACTACAATGTAACAATATTCAGTTAATTATTTGCATTCTTGCAACGAAACTATACAAATTGCAAATACATACATAATTTTAACAGATCTTTCGAAAAATATGAGTTCGTCCCTGCAACCTGCGCACCGCACACACACACGCGTGATACAATACGCGGTCGTGTGCGTATGCGACTCGAATACCAAGAGGCGTGGTTTGAATAGGCCAGTGTTTCCCAATCTTCTTTGAATCATGATCCTCCATTATGATATTCAAACTGCACCTTCCGCGTTATTTTGAAAGATCTCAACATTTTTTAATTTCCAAAATTCTATATTTAAGCATTTGAAAATTTTCTAACTAAGAATGAATGACTGCTAGGATCTCTTCCTGCTATCATAACCGCTAGTAAACAATCGCAGCGACTCTACAGCAAATATCCCTCGATCCACTGTGTGGGAGCCACTGGTATAGACGAACCTGTTCGGTACTTTGTCCCCTCTGTCAGGAGAGAACAATATCCTTACACTCACACAGAAAACAGGCGCACTCTGGTGTCGAAGCTGCGGACAAAATGATACGCGCCATTTTGTTTAGTGCTCGCTGGACGCGTCGTGCGTCGGGGTGGTGCAGGGTTGTTTTCGTGACAGTCAACAAGAATATATTCGTGATTATTTAAACTTGCCTGCGACTTAATGTATACAACAGTGCTGGAATTGATTCAGTGCAATACATTTATTATTTTTCTGCATGATTATTGTGACGCGCGACGACGCAAGGATCAGTTTTTTGAGAGTCGAGGACTTTCTGATGTTCGTAGTGTCAGACTGGATAGTTGAAAAAACTTTACAAATGCATGGCGCCAGTTACAATTTCATGGATATTTCGTAGGGAATCGCCGTTATTGCCGTTTACGTCGGCAGAATTTTTTTCCACAGGTAAGAAAAGAGGGGTTGCCAGAGCTTAATCGATAAAGCGTCTCTCCCATACTCTTTCCTCTTCCTCGTTTCCAAACATTACAGTTTCGCGTTTTTTTTTCTTTAAACGTACGAGATATATTTTATGATTTTAACAGAAGGTTTTTTATGCTAAATGTTGTGCTCCCTAACCGCTGTAGTGTCTCGCTTGTGCAAGCCGTTCGAGGAAAGTGAAAGCTCGTTCCTGATCGTTCTGCATTGGGTACGGATCTCATTGCGTCCGTCGCAGCGGCACGCGTTTCGTACAGTAGCACGGTAGGCTTCCCTGTGGGAAATGGCGATGTAGGAGAGGGGAACCCCCACCATTCGTTAAATTTTGGTTGATAAATTTGCAAATTTACGAATTTGATTTAGGAATTTGAAAATTTAACTTGGAAATTTAGCAATTTGGAGAGTCGATAATTTTTGTATTTTGAAATTCGAGAATTTGACAATTTTAAAATTTGGCAATTTGAAAATTTATGAAATTAAAAACTTGGAAATCTGATAATTAAGAAATGTAGAAATTAAAAAATTGCAAGTTCACATATTTAATTCCTCAAAATCAAAGACAAGTGGTAGGGGACTTCCCCCCCTACATTGCTCTTTACCCAAAAGAAGCCTATATTGCACCAGAATGCAATATTCTGTGTTGTAGAGACTGAAGCATTATTGAACCCAAACAACCGGCACTTTAAAGTTTATTCTCCGATTACCGCTTTAATTACCAAACGACAGAGCTTGGGTCAGTCGTGACCCAAACTTACGGAATACGTTCAAATGGTAATTTAACTGAAGTCAAGTATAAATATAGTTTTCAAACGAAAAGGTTTAATATATTATTTTTCCGATATATGGCAGTCTTTCGTTTGGAAATTCGAATGGCTAATTTTAATTGATACACCATGACATGTGTTTTTTTAAGTTTGGGTCACATTTAACCTAACCATCATTTGAGAGTTATTAGTTGCGTTTGTCCAAATTTTTATCTGCCAATATATGCTTCCAAACATGGTTATTTTTCGTGGGCTACTCGCTTCTAATGTATCCTTAAAAATTTCAAAATCCCGCTTTCGAAAACAGTAATTTTTTTGCACTTCATAAATTGGTTTATTTTCGTATGAATGAAAAGAGTATACTCCTGGGAATGATTAATCATAACAGTGAACTACTAAATTAATTCATTGAATATGAAATACACAAAAAGATCGTTGTTACGGATAACATTAATATTGCATAAGAGTAGGTATTGCACATTCTCTGCAACATTTCCTAATAGGTTTAATATTCCTAAAATCAGTAAAATGTTAATACAAAGTACTGATACATGATATAAAAAGGAATTGATAACAGTTTCTTACGAAAGAGACTTTCACGTTTAATGTTTATTATATGTTTATGGGTTATAAACTTTAAAGTGAAAGTATTTACATATTATTTCATATTATCATGAAAAACATATGTCTACTGACAAATTACTTATCTTCGGCTAATAATTATGTAAGAGTTTTTATATGGTATTTCTTGTTACTACTTTACAGGAATGTCCTTGAACAGGTAGATTATATTGGATTTCGTGTGACGTATTCAAGTAGAAAACGATGCACAAATGTAGCAAGGATTGATTTCTTTTCAAATATTAAACATAAAACAACAAGTATTTAGAAGTAAGTTATAATAGTAAATATCTTTACCGATCATCGTGATTCTATAGACAGCGTTGCGATCACTGAATTTATCGGGTGATTTCAATGCTAGGATGTGCAGCAAAACTGTGTACATTGTATTAATCTAACGATAGTACAGTAACGACTACGGTAGGACACCTTAGGAAAAATGTCGGTTTAGGGATTTTTGATCCGTATTTTTGCATGTGTTGCTCGTAATATTACAAGCAAAAGTTCCATGTCGTACCTTCGTTGCATCTCTTTAGAAGGGGTCGCGTTTTGACCGAAGCGAGGGTGTGTTCGCGTAAATAAGTGAACGCGCGCAATCTTGAAAATCGTAACTATGAAAAGAACCGATTCCCCCTAAATTTTACGTCTATTAAAATTTTAATTACCGTCAAGGTTCCCCAATGACTGCCACCGCGAATTTAAAACGGTAAAATTGAATAACCGAAAGAAAGCGCACAGTATATTCTGTTAGCTTTATTAAATTTGTCGCTTAGCGTTAGTCATTCCTGTCTCTAATAACATAACTTAATCTATTTTAAAATACATATCATTTAATATGTTCGGTAAAATATTTACGCGATGATGAGGAAATTACAGTATGATGGTCAGTAAGGCGACAAATCGGGAGAGACAAACACACCCCTGTCATTACTATTCGTTTTTCCCCAACTTTACTTATAAGAGCGTAGACTGTCCAAGAACGAGGGGTGCAACGTGCTCACTCTTTTGGAACATCGATCTGTTAAGTCGGCTAAATTTTAAACCCCTTCGCTGTATCGAACGAGAATTCCCGATTGCAACTACATCGTTAACCATTTGAAAATGGTAAGCAAGCGGGGAGCAAATAAAATAATTTTCTAAATTACTAATTTAGTAATTATATTATAATACATATAATACCGCATTGCGTGAGAGTATATAACTGAAACAATGACGACTATCAAAGTCATTAACGTTTGCGTAGGAAGCAAGTTACCACTAGAAGATTTAGAAGGTTTCAGGGGTTATTACTAGGAAGTTGGAGCTTACCTAGACATCGACACAGGTGCTTGGGATTAATCCAAGACACGCCTACGAATGACTCACTATACAAAACTCCGTATTCTTTTTTTTTTTCTTTGGTAGCGCGAAAGGGTGCCGACGGTTGAACTAGTACACGTTATAGACATTTTTTAAACCGGTCAAATTTGTTGGTTAATTGAATTTGTATTTTTGTTACAGTGATTCATAAAATAAATGTATAATCTCATATTATACTTTGCCTATCAATTTCTGTTGTTCGTCTATGGAGTTTGTTTGTATTAATTTATAAAGTATATTTTAATTATAATTAAGTCTCAGTTCTTTTAATACTTACATGTGTCCGTTTTGTTTTCTATTATAAGATTACGTGAACATAATGCAAGTCAGTGATTCAAGGAATTTGCACGAAAAATAAAATCACGGTTAAGTTTGGTATGTGACCGCCACATACCACGCCTCTTACTAGATCGGCATTCCATTGAACCCAACCTCCCCATGTTATGCCAAAGGTGATTTCTTATTCGTTCTTCTTTTTCGTCCGGTCTTCGATCCTGATACTACTACTTGGTACATGCTTACATATAACAGTAAAACAAGTAACCACAGATTTTGCTATAAACTTAAATAATGCCAAAGAAAAGCAATTTGTTCGATACATCATTGAATTCTGTTTCAGAACTAGAATACCAAATGATAAACGAGAATGCGTACTCCTGCTGAGACCGAAACACTATCTCAACCTGAGATGTACAAATTTGATTCTCAGGAAATGGAAGCACCGTCGGGTGTCAATCAAGTGGTTTTGTCACCCTCCCGTCCAGAAACGCACATATTTACTAATAGGTAAAGAAAAAGAATATGTTTAATAGCAATAGTATGTTTTTGTAAATACACCTGTTTAAAATAACGCGCTATTTTTCGTAGAGTTGCGCGCGTATCGATGCGCATGCGCACTTGTAATTACCTATTGTAGGTATAATACGAAACAGCTGTTGCGAGAATTTACGGAACCCTGGGCAAAAGTCGACACTAATTTCGAAAATATTGGATGCTGTGTTAGATCATCGATATGCAATTATATACAGTTCATTATCGTTAGATTATGTCGGAGAACTGTAGCGATTAGAAATATAGGCAGAGATTCTTTCATGCAGCAGTTGAAAATTTTTAAACTCTAAATTTTAAAAATTACAATTCCGAAAATTTGTAGATTGATAATTTCTACAAATGTCTCGTTTGTCCAATAGTAATGACAGTATTTTCACAAAGCATTATTCAAAATCGACGTACTTATAAAACATGAAATAGCATCAGCATCTTTTATCGATCACAATACGATTCCAATTACATAAATTTTAACTGCAAAAGTAATCGAACACATCACAATTCAGATACAATTTAATTCGATCAAACTCTAATGTAATTACGAAAAGAACAGATACATTTGATCATCACGTGTTATATCGAAGTAACGAACGGTAAATGTAGCCCTCTACCGGATAACTTGTTAGTTTTTGATATGTATCCTGCTCGCGAACACTGTGTGTAGTTTTGTCGTGCTGGTTTTTTGTTCTCCCGGAAAATAATTTGCTCGGTGGCATGATTTTGTAATACTTTCTCTCGGTACATGAGACAAGGGTGCTACATCCATATGTTACGCGTGGTACGATGGTCTTTACACGGTTTTTCCTCCGGAAGACGCAGAACGACGATGCGGTCGTTCCAAACAACGTTGGTACAAGGAGGTGAGCACGAAGGCCAAATCGTCGGAATGCGCTTCCGATAACGGCACGATGACGGCTTCGATCTTGTTCTCGAACGAACACATTTGTATAAACCTGTATTTGTAATTTCTCGAATCTCAGACATTTACAATTATAGTGTTTGTTCAAATTCTTCGTAATTTGTACACCAGTATTGGATTTAATATTTCTTTTGCGTTGAGTAAACACAAAAGTTTATTATGCTACTTAAACATCATCAATGAAAGAATTGTACAATAAAAGGACTCGTAATAAAGGACTATATTAGCAAAGGACACAAAGTTCAGTCTAAAATATATCTTCGTATCAATGCTTACAGTTATCGCATTACGTTACTTATAACACTTAATTCATGCTCGAGATTGACAGGTGTATACTAGCGATCATGGTAGCTTTCCTTAGGAAAAATGACATCAGGAAAAAATGGCCCCCTCACTCGTTGGTTTTTCATTTGTGATTTTCAAATTGACAAGTTTTCATATTTTGAAAATTGGGAGATTCGAATATTTCGAAATTTTAGAAATGGGAAATTTGATTATTGGGAAAATCGAAAATTTGGAAATGTAAAAATTGCAAGTTCACATACTTGATTCCCTAAATCGAAGACAAATGGTGGGGACCTGTTTCCCCTACACTGATTCTTAGCCAAAGGAAGCCTATGTTGCACTCGGATGTATAATGCATACAAAAAAGCATAGCAAAAATTCAGTGTCACAGTTGATTAATAATATCATAACACACATGTTACCCACACAATATTATCATTTTATATCGTGGTCCGTGTCTTTTTCAATTTCCGCGAAAAATATAAGGAAGATATTAGGGGAATACTACATTATTCTAAAATACATATTGCGTCTTCCAACAGCATAATTTATTTTATCAGAGCTTGCTGATTACAAGTACAATAATGTGATTGAATCATCGACCAACTTATAATTATTAGATTAGAGTTCAAGAATTCTAGGAAAGGTTCAAAAAACTTAACCTTTTGTTTGATAATTATCAAACTTTTAGCATTGATACGATAGTTCAATTATTTCAAAGATAACTTAATTGACTTATCAATTTATTCGTTTCTGTTACAAACGCAGAATTGTTTGAAAAAAATTTTCGTTTATTTACATAAATTACTTCCTTCAAACCACGTTGTATCGCTGTAGTTGTGCAGCTTTAAACGGATAAAAACCCCTTGAATTCACTTTCACTACAATATATATCGGTTGAATCGATAACCGATAAGCAATTTAAACATTGACTTTAAAGAACATATTTATGCAGTTCTGTTTAAAATGCATATTTTTACAAAATAAACGAACACACGTTTGTTAAAGTAGTGCATAGTAAGAAAATCGTTTAATAGTAATGAATTGCCACTTTTTTAAAATATACTATTGTTATCGATACAAAAATTAGTTTTGTACTATAATATGAGTCTTACTAGTATCATTTACCTGTGATGTATAAAATATAATAGAAAAAAATACGTATACCCGATGCAGCAAGATAAACATTCGCTAATACAATGTGCTTTCCATGCCATCTTTGACCCAAACATGAACTAACTACGTGTAGTCTTGAAAGCTTAAGTCGTCATGATGATAGTTTAAAGAAAAATTCGACAGAGTAGTTTTATTGCTAACAGTGTTGCAATTATTATTATAATTATTGGACATAAATTATTTAAACAATTTATGTTAAATAATTGTAATAATACGAGCACATCTTTTTTCGTCTGTTTTAATACATTCATGGTATTTATCAAGTTTAATCGATATAAATAAATCGTAGTTGAACAACTATTCCTAAAAATGATGCAATAATTTGTACAATTTTGCAAAATTATATAAATAAATTAATTATTCTTTTTTATTATCTATTTAAAACATTTTGTAATCTTATAAATTATTCATTTGTAGCATGTTATGCATCCAAGAAGAGTTGGGCCAGTTGAGTGGAATTGCAGGAGGTCCCATAATCACTGACCCACATGATGCTCAATTACCTAATAATAGTCATAGCATTTCGGGAAGCAATAGTAATTCCAGTGAAACTGCAACAAAATGTACTCCAGGTTCAGGAACTTTAGATGCACAGAGGTCAAGTTGGGTCGAGGGTATATTAGGATGTATGCGCCCAGTTTGGACTATGCTTTCAAAAGCAGCTGTAAATGAAAAAATTAAAGGACATCAAAGTATATTATTTTTTCTATTTATTTAATATAGTTATTATAAATGTTCTTAAGAAAATTAACAGAAAATCATTGTAGCTGATGATTGGGAAATACCATTTGAATCAATTAGTGAACTTCAGTGGCTTGGATCTGGAGCGCAAGGTGCAGTATTTAGTGGGAAATTAAATAAAGACATTGTAGCTGTAAAAAAGGTACGAGAACCACGTGAGACTGATATAAAGCATTTACGAAAACTTAATCATCCAAATATTGTTCAATTTAAGTAAGTCTTTCATTGTTGTACATATACATGTGTGTGGAAAGTTCATAACAAAATAAATATAAAATGTTATTATGTATTTTCAGAGGTGTTTGTACACAAGCACCGTGTTACTGTATTATAATGGAATTTTGCCCATATGGACCATTGTATGATCTTCTTCGAGCTGGGAAACCAGTTCCACCTCCTAGGCTTGTATCATGGTCTAAACAAATTGCAGCTGGAATGGCTTACCTCCATTCACATAAAATTATACATAGAGATCTCAAAAGTCCAAAGTATGATAATCAGCATATATAATTTTTAACTCACTGAGGGCTATCTGAGTATTCATCCATCTAGAAATAGTTTTCAAGCCACAGTTTTACAAAAGAGACAATACCCACAATTTGGGTACACATCCATAAATTATGGGAATAGTTTTGTTATTTTTCATTAATTGTAATTAGAATTCCAGAAAAAAGTGGCCCTCAGTGGATTAAAACAAAGTTTGATTAAGATTAGGATAAGTGTTTAAGTTTTAATTTTTTAAATATTATCTACTATTTCAGCGTATTGATAGGACAAGGAGAAGTTGTAAAAATTAGTGATTTTGGAACTAGTAGAGAGTGGAATGAAATCAGTACAAGAATGAGTTTTGCTGGTACTGTTGCCTGGATGGCTCCAGAAATAATCAGAAACGAACCTTGTTCTGAAAAAGTAGATATATGGTCATATGGTGTAGTATTATGGGAGCTCTTAAGTGGAGAAATACCTTACAAAGATGTGGATTCTTCTGCAATTATTTGGGGTGTGGGCAATAATTCTCTTCATTTACCAATTCCCGCAAGTTGTCCAGAAGGTTACAGATTACTTGTAAAACAATGTTGGGCTGCTAAACCGCATAACAGGCCTTCCTTCAAACATATTGAAATTCATCTTGGCATTGCAGCTGTTGAAGTGTTATGTACAAAACCTGACGATTACTTTAAGACACAGGTAAAGTATAAGTTCTTAGTGAGGAAATCATAAGATTAAGTTTAAAGCTATTATATTTAATAATTAATACAATTATAGCAATCTTGGAAAAAAGAAATAAGAGATCATATGAAACAAATGCAAACAAATAGCTGCAGTAGTCCAAGATTTGAAGCTGATCTAATACGACGACGCGAGGATGAATTAAGGCATGCTCAAGACATTCGAGAACACTATGAACGTAAACTCGAACGTACTAACAATTTGTACTTAGAATTAAACGCTGTTTTATTGCAATTAGAACAGCGCGAACGAGACGTAATTAAGTAAGTAATGATTTAATACGTAAACTAAATTTAATGAATGTAATGGTTAATAATTATAATTATAATGTTTTAGACGAGAGCAACAAAATGGATACAAACAATGTAAAAAACGTCTTGTACATCCCTTTTTAAAGGCTCAAGAAAGACTCCATCGTAGACGTAATCCTACAACACAATTCTCATCTTCTACACCAACAACCCCACCATCTCCAACAGATTGTCCCCAAAGTCCTGTAAAAGCAACCATGTATACACAATTGAATGAATCTAATCAACCAGAAACAGTTTTAGCTCCTAGTAACAGTTTCAAACAACGTAAATATAGACATCGTCGAGTAGGATCTGGATGTGGTGTAAACTCTAGCCCCCGATCAAGTCCCCATCACGAAAGAAAAGTATATATTTAAATGTGAAAAATGTACCCTTCCTATTTTGTAAAAATAAGGTATAATATTATATCTGCTTTTTTTTTTTACAGAGTACAGAAGTATCTGCACGTTTTGTTGATAATCAAACTCAAACAGATATAACGGATATCAGCGAAACTGATTTCAATCCTGTTGGACATGCAACAGTAGTTTCATCGACAGAAAAGCTTTCTGTAAATAGCATCAATAAACAATCATTAAATAAACAAACATCAGAATGTTTAAATGGAAATTCAGTTTTGTCCGAAGCTCATTATAGAATGCAATCTAGTCCCTGTTCCAGTCCTGAACCTTCAAATGAAAATCATGCTAATGGGAACGAACGTTTAAAGGACTGTAGTGATGATGATAATCTTGAAACACTTGGCCGAAAAGTTAGTGAAATCATTAACGCTAATCGCCTTATTTCTCCTATAGATAATGGAAATTGTGATGATGTCATACAACATAGGTAAGATCTTCAACACTGTGACATATAGCAGAAATAATTATATAACTAATAATTAATAATTAATTTCAGGGGTAAAGAGGAATCTGTAAAATTATCTGGTCATTTTTGTGGAATTATTAACGGTACTAACACGCAGCAAGAGCAATCAGAAATTAAAACTCGACCTTGCACTGAAAACATAAATGATTTACGCGATCATGATGATGCATGTGAAGAAAGTTGGTCGGATGAAGAAGGTGAAGATCCGAGCTACACGTACAATTATTCTCTGAGAAGAAGGAGGTATGTATTTTAAATCGTTTCTATCAAAGTTATATTTTAGAAGAAAAAAAATTACGTAAAATTAAACTATTACATATTTTTACAATTTAATTTTATAGTATTGCGAGAAGACCAATTGGTCCTGGGTATAGATTAAGAAGATTTAAACACGCAACAGTACGAATAGAGGGAGTGTTAGCTTCAGACGAAGAAAACACTTCTGAATATTCGCATCCTCCGTCCAGTCAATCATCTACATTAGAAAGTAATCCTGATACGCAAAGAGCACTTCGTAATATTCAATATTCCCATAGGGTGAGCTAAAGTAATTTTTTTATCATTTATAAATACATGTTATTCTGTATAATATACACGTGGAATCAGGACTGCTACACCCACAATAAATAGAACCGTTGTGATAAAAGGATTAGAATACAACTATGTTTTCTTGTACAAACAATTTATGAAATAATTAATTCTTAATCTCCAGTGTTTATAATTGATCACACTACAGACTCTTTTTATCTCCATGGTCCTACTTATTTTAAACATAATATCTTAATTCCACATGTATATAGGTGTTCCAAAAAGATTATATAAACTACAAATTCTCCGTCCCAAAACAAATCGGGAAGTCCTGTATTATTTTGTGATCTACAACTTTGTTTCATGAAGGTACAAAAACAGAATACTGAAATCATATGTTAATGTGTAAGAATAGAAAGAGAACGTTTCGTAAAGATCCCTTGTCCAATTACGCATGTGCATTTACTCACTGACTGGCGTTGCGCGCGATATTTGAAAAATCTCTACAGAGGAAATATAAGTCTCATATTTCCTGAGAGTTATGTTTTTTCGATAAAATATAAATTTTATAATTAAATGATTTAACGTTAAATAAATATAGACTGAATATAATACAATAATATTACGACCTACCAACGGCGCATGGTACTCTGTGTTAATGCGCATATGTAATCAGACAAGGACGAAAAAAAATCCTTCCTGTGTACCGTTTTTACAATACTAATATCGCTTTTTCAGCTTGCTCACGCACTCTATTATTATATTTTCATGTTTATTCTCGAAATATAAGCAATTAAAAATTTAGTATTCACTGTGTACGTAAATGTGTCTCCAGCTGTCAATTTTGCATGCGCCGCAGTCCGACCCTCAAGCGTGTTGACAAGCAACTGAGAGTACGTTGCTCGAGGTTATAGAAGAGCACGTGTACAGATGCGCGCGCATACACACAATATTGAATCTTCAATCGCTTATATTTCAAAAATGAAGCGGTAGATTACAAAGTAATAAAAGGACTTTTTTTATTTATTTTGACACGAAGAATCTGCAGTTTCTGCATTACACATTCTTTTCTTGTTTGACACCATGTGTAAACACAATAAAGACAAAAAATAAATGTATTAGGAAGTAAATATTTCGAAACAAAGACCGAGTTAGGGAATATATAATGGAATGACAATTGTTAAGAAAATTCTACAAAATAAGTGCCTGTGGCAATTTGTATAAAAAATGCACGAAACAATAACTAAAAGTTAAATAGAAAAAAAATTTAATCGAATTGTAATGTGCAATATAAAGCAATTAAAGCTTTCAATTGGAAATAGAGTTGTTGGTACATTTTCAATTCAACGAATATTCAGATATATAAATAAAATAAATTACAAATGACACAAGATATTGCTTCAAAATTATTTTATCACAAAAGAAATCATTAAATATTTTTGATGCAATAAAATTACATTTTTACTATTAATCTTACCGCTGATGTAATGTAAAGTACTGTATGTAATCGATTTTATTTTGTTTCCCGATTAACAAATGGAAAATCTAATTTAATGACTACGTTTACAATAAAATTAGCATAAGTTGTATTATAATATGATGAATAATAGTGCAGGTTGTCTGAGTTTCAAACTGAAACTCAACAATAGTGTTGGACTGTATAAGAAAGTCATACTCATTTTTGCAAATTAATAACAATAAGTATTCCAATTATATATGCATAACTAGATGATATAGTTAACTCAGTTGTCCAAAGTACTGTTCTGCATCCATCTATTGTACCTGCTTTGAAACTCAAATTGCCTTAATGACAATTACTATACATTGTAAATATAGACAATATGATATGAACTTAAGAAAAATAGGAATAAGATATTGTATAACATTTTGATGTGCTCATTTGGATGAAATAATTAATAAGACGTACAGAGATGTACTTTCTAATAATCATACATATTGTATCTATTATATTTATGCGAGTAGTTGCATAAATTGTTCCTTCTTGTGCAGTGGCAGCTAAACTGACTAGTTCTATTATTCTTTAATAATAGAAGCGGTACACAAAATTTGTGTTATAAACAATAAAGTTGATTTACAGTAATTGATTGATTCAATTTAATTATAGACCTTATTCACATTGTATGCTTAAATTTTGTAAAAAACGAAATAAACTTTTTTTATACAAGGTATATGTTTGTTAATTCACTGTTACTTGGGAAAGATATAAAATGTTTTATTTATTCAACTAAAGAATATTCTAAATAAAACTAATAGAACAAGTAACTTTGCTTTATGTAAGAGTATATTAACTTATTAAAATATATATAATAAATAAGTGCACAGCCTATTGTTGACAATAAAACATACATGTTATAATGCATAAAAGAAAACACGCTAATAAAAAGAAGTTATAATGTATATAGTAGGAAAATACTTCATTTATACCTATGGACAAAAATTCAAAAATCAGGCGCTCCAATGTCATGAGAAATATTTTTTCTTTATATTAATATTAATGCTAACTCGATGTATGTATAACATAAAATCTCTATTTGAAAAAACCTTATTTACATTTGTTAAGTCCATAGTACTACCTTTTATAGTATCATAGGAGAATATGTAAAAGTTTTACGGCTAACATTTCAGCATGTTATAATTTTAAGGTATTTTATCGTTTTTCACTTAATTATAAATTTTAATGCATCGTGTATATACAGTTGAATTAACAACTAATTTAAAATAACAAATCAGATCTTCAATATTATTATTAAATTTAACTATTCTTTTTAATGCATTTTTAATTGGTTAATTCTACTTTCCAAAATGTATAAAATCTCTAGTTATACTTATACTTTCAATAAATGTAGTAATTTATGATTTTTATATTAAAAATAAATATATGCAACTTTAATATTTTAATACCAAAATGAAAACACAAACGAGAAAGTATGCCAATGTTACTGTTAAATCATTGATTAAACTAATTTTAAATATGATAAGAGTAATTTTTCATAAAATTTCAATTTCACACATTGTTCAGATAACAGGACGAAAAATTATATTTGATATACTATAACTTATAAATTTACCAGTAAAATGAATTATGAAGAAATTCAGCAGTGGATTTATACAAAGACGAAGCACTTTGTCTTAATCCAGTAAATAATGATACAACTCCTTCTTTTTCATCTTCTTGGTCATCTTCTTCAGGCAAGTAATCTGGCATATCATCAGTATCAGCATTATTTCCAGTATGCACCTGCAAGATATAATATAATCATGTTGTAGAGAAAATATTTAATTTTATTTTAAAAAATGATTATTATCCAAAATGCTTTTACATATGCATATATAAACACAAGCAAAATAAATATAGATATTTACCAACTTAACAAGATATTCCTGATTCAATTTATTTCGTGTCACTAATCTTGCTTCCATATTTTCTGAATTCTTTTGAATAGCTTCTGCAATTTGTTTGGCTGTGACATAACTTAACGTACGCATTGTAACACGTTGATGTTCGACATCAACAACAAGAGAAACTAATCCATTAATTCTTATTAGTATTGCCTCTAACTCTGCTCGGGTTTCCTATTTCATAGATCATTCTTATGAAATAATAGACACATGATTTTAACACACAAATATTGTTCATATTTACCGGCAATAATCCTTGCACATGTAACACAATAACATGAGTTTTTAGTTTTTTAGGTTCTATGACTCTTCGACATCTACTGTGCAAGTTATATATTGGGGGTTTCATTCTTTCTATATCATTCTTTATGGATTGTGCTCGTGCAGACATCTTTGGTTCATCTATGTTATACTTATTTATAACTGCATCTAAAGCTTCACGAACTCCAAAAGTAGAAGTTATGTGTACATAATTATCCACATTTTTAACAAACAATTCCAAAATATCTAAGCCCAAATTAACAATTTCAATATCTGGTACTTCTAAGATATATGCTACATATGACAAAACTGTTTTATCCTAGAATGATCAGGTTATAATAACAACAATAGATGTAACACATAAATTGAAAAAATGTATATCCTTACCTTTAAAATCGTGTCGTGGTTTGCAAAATCATTAGCCAATTTCTTATACGTTTCAAGGGTAACTTTTAATTCTTTCGGATCTATAGACTCGTCCACGTCCATTATCTAATACCTGAATGTTGACATTAACTTAATCTTAAACCAATACGATCAAAATAAGAAGTATCTTGTTTCACTTTTGCATTAGCGTTACATACGACAACGATCGTTCAAAAGTTAATGAATGCTTTGTCAACGTTATGATTAAGTTAAATAATTTAATTAATATGATTTATGTTTTTAAAAATATTTGGATATTCTGACATTTTAAAAAATGCATTTTAAATTGTTTATTGAATTAAAATTTGTACATAAAATGAAATTTTAACTTGAACATACTAAATTAGGAATTACTTTTTCCTATAATATTTTTAGGTACAAAAATGTACATTAAAATATAATGCGATATATTAAAATATATACTTGATATTTGTATATATATGTTTCATATACGATAAATAAAATATGTTTTTAGAAGAATGCAATTTTCAAACGTACGTAAGATTATTCGCTTAATGTATGTATAGATTTTGCATACATGAGTCGTAAACGTAAATACATATGTTTACATACTAACATGTATACACATACATAAATATATATACATACATAAATATATATATATATATATAATACACATGCATCTTTTGGAAGAGATATATCAGTATTACCCTATGTAGTAATAACAGCAACAGTCATGCTACAACCAGCTGCTGCCAAATTATTTTGATGACGCACATATTGTAGTACAGTAGCGAAACTGGTGTCCGTATGACGTATTAAAATAAGATGGCTGACATTCGTTCTATCAGCTACCAACAGCATAACACCCGTACTACCTTTCTAATGAACTTCTTTCTCATTTAACACGATCAAGAATTTTGAACCTTCATTGGTGTTATCCGAAATTATTGTAGAAAGAAGTCAATGTAGTATACGATATCTAACGAGTATTAAGAGTAATTAGGGAAGCGCATAAAGTAAGGGCATACATCCCACGTATTTTCAAATACACACGTACAGGTGATTGTTCATAAGGAGTGCTAGTGTAAAGTGCATATTGATTGTTAAAACAATGGAATACGTACTGATCAAAGATATACGGCCGGGCCAAAAAAACATTAATGTAGTGTTTATCGTTTTGGAAGTTGGCCATCCTACAATTACCAAAGAAAACCGCGAAGTTCGAACGTTTAAGGTAGCAGACAGTACAGCATGTATGAACGTTTCAATTTGGGATGAACCTGGACAACTTTTGGTACCAGGTGATATTGTTAGATTAACAAAAGGATATGCATCTGTTTGGAGACAATGTTTAACACTGTATTCTGGAAAAAATGGTGACATACAAAAAATTGGAGAATTTTGTATGGTGATAAATGAACAGTTAAACATGAGCGAACCAAATCCTGCTTTAGCACAACAAATGATAAATCAGAGTGGTTCTGGTCCACCTGGTAGTAACATTAATAATAACATTACAAATAATGGAAATGCAAATAACATCTCTGGACAATCTGGCAGACAACCATTGGTATATTTTCTATCAAGATTATTTATCAAATTATCATATCTGTGATCAGGTCTTAATATATTTGTATTCATTTTGCTGTAGGCAATTCAAAGTAATTCAACACCACCTACTAGTGGTACACCTGGTAGTTCTACTACAACAAAAAGTGGAAACAATAACAATGGTAGTAGTGGTGGAAATACTAGCAGTACTTCAGGACTTCCAGGAGGATCTGCAAGATATTCTGGTGACTCAACAACAAAAACAACTGTTACAGCAAAAACTAATTCGCGGGGTCGTGGGGGATATAGAAATGGTGGACGTAGTGACCGTAGATAACACACAAATAAAAAACGGCTAATTATATATGTGTAATAAAAATATGCAACTGATTACATTCAGGACAACTGTAATATACTGTTTTTCTAATAATCCTGTATATGTGTATTCATGAATTAATGTATACGATAAAGTGTATTTAGAACATAACATGAATTGAGGACAATCCACTTAAGGACAGTAGATTAAACATATTATTATTAACATTTAATAATTAGATTTAAACTATATATTAATTTAATACAAATATCTTTTATCCATCTTTATATTTAATCTTTTGTATCAATTTAAGTCTGGGGATTGTCTTCAAATCAATATAAGTATCAAAATTTGTCTTAATATGATAAATAATGTAATGTGTAATATAAAGTACTCTGCATTTAACTAGTAAATAATCTTACTTGATAAATTTTTTAAATATATTTTATTAAAAAAACTTTCGTATATGTATGAGTCTAATTTATACTGAGTAAAAATAACTTTTTATATTACATACAAATACCTCCTACATTATAAAAATTTATTTTTCATATTTAATTTTTTTATTCAGTATAAATTTTACTTGAAAATAACTGACTCTATTTGTATACTGTGCTTTTCAGAAAGTTAAACAAAGTAAAAAAAACATCAAATGTTCTTTCTATTCTTTCTTTTATATTTTAAATAATAAGAATACATTGTTATTGACTATTAGTTAACTTTGTCTTTATTTAATGTTATATAATACACTTTCCTGTAAATTAATTTTTACAGAATTAATGACATTATGAAATGTCACAACTTCTAAATGACTATTTTAAAACTTGATCATAAATATTTGCCTATTTTCTACAAAACTAATGATACATTTATAATAATTAAAAATCTAAACACAAAATATTGACTAAAATCTGTCTAACTCACTTATGAAGTTTATCAGACCGATAGGATTAAGAATAAGAGAATTTCCGGGATAAATTATTAGATTGCGATAACATAGGATACCATTTCTGTTTTTCTTATACAATTTTTAGGTTATGTTTATACGTGGATCCACGCTTATATGATATGTCACATCGAAGTAAGTGAGAACGATATGTGTTTTTTATTTATATATAATCTTTAATTGTATCTGTATTTATAACTTTAATGTATTATAATTTTGCAAAATGAATGTAATAATTATATATTTATTATGTTTCGGATATTTTTATTATTAAACATATGATTTGATAACAGATGTATAATACCAAATATAATAATTTATTGCTATTTTTCATGAATCTGGAGAAGTATAAAACGGTACGTTCGATGCATTTATATTTTGTAATTAATAATATTTTACTACGGTATATAACATTCTAGTAATTCATACATTTTTTATGTATAAGTATTGTTAATTTAACAAAATGCAAACAATAGATAAGATAAGCATTATTGATAAAAAATTTTTCCTTGCTTTATTTACTTTTTAGTTCTGCATGAAATAAAAATTAAAACATTATTACTTTTTACTGAAAGCAATATATATGTAAACTAATATTTTATAACATAAATTTGTATTTACAGATTACTGTATTTTAAAGTATGACAAGATCACATATAAAGTATGAAATTGCAAAGGATGCAGATGATACAGCAGATTATTTTCTTCAACCTGTACAAGAATTTCCTAATACATCTAAGAAAGATGTATCTCCTTGGAAAAAACTTTTCCAAATTGCTATATTAATTATTACTTACTTTATCTTATCGGTAGGCCTAACATTTTATGTGCAATGGCTTTACAATTCATATGTAAGTAAGTAATTCTCTAATTTATAAAAACATCTGTCATTATGGAATTTTATTTTCGATATGTAATAATTTTTTAGGGATTTAATTTTCCTCTTACCGTTGTGATATGTCATTTATCAGTTAAATTTCTTTTATCTTCTTTAATAAGATGTATTATAACATGTTGGAAAAGGCAGCAACAATTAAAACTTTCTTTACAAAGTATATTATGGATGGTTATGCCAGTAGGTGTGGCCAGTGGTCTTGACGTTGGTCTATCAAACTGGGCCATTTCATTAATTACAATGTCACTGTACGTACAATATATTCTTATATTATCCCTAAGTTAAATGAAGTAAAATATTTATTGTCATACATTAACAAGTTATACTTTTACTTAGATATACCATGACAAAATCAACTACCATTATTTTTATTCTGGGATTTGCTCTTATTTTGAAATTAGAAAGAAAGGTAACAATATTGAGTTTTAATATTATTATATTTTGATAAAAACAATAATAAAATGTTTTGAATATAACATGTATTAAAGAAGCTAATTCTGTTCTAGTCTTGGTCATTAATATGTATTGTAGTAATGATATCAGGAGGCTTATTTATGTTCACTTACAAATCAACACAATTTGGCATATTTGGATTTTTGATTTGTCTCCTAGCATCATTCTCAAGTGGTGTTCGATGGACTATGACACAACTTATTATGCAAAAATCTAAACTTGGAATGAAAAGTCCAATTGATATGATGTACTATATGCAACTTTGGATGTTATTACCTATTGTGCCAGTGATGATATGGTTTGAGGGTAAAATCTTTTGTACATATCAAATTTCATTATACTTTTTTTCAATCAGTTAATTGAGTATCACTGATATGTTTTCTAACATAAACCTTAAGAAGATAAACTATTATTTAGGATCTCACGTGTACAGTAACTTCAAGAATTTTGATTGGAATGATGTACACTCTATTATAATTACAACAGTTGCTGTACTTGGAAGTGCTATTATAGCTTTCCACATGGAAGTCATGGAATTTCTAGTTGTTACATACACTTCTAGTCTTACCCTCTCAATTACTGGCATAATTAAAGTAAGTGAAAATATAATAATACCTATAATATGATATATGATATCATACTAAATAATTTAATTTTGGGGCAATAATGTTTATATATATATATATATATTTGTAGGAGATATGTATTTTAATTTTGGCTGTTGAGTGGAAAGGTGATCAGATGAGTGGCCTTAACTTTATAGGGTTGTTAATGTGCCTTGGTGGTATCATAATTCATTCTATTCAGAAAATATTATCAAATAGAAATAAAAAAAGTGAAAATTTGGAATTACAAATGAATTCTTCTTTAAGTATCAACTTAAAGAATGAGGAGGGAATTGACACAAATTTACCTCTTTTGACTCAAAAATCAACTTCTTTAACGAATCTTTTAAATGCAGAATTTAGTTCGGATGAAGATGATGCGATTAAACATGGTGAGAATTCTACCCAAATATTGTCTAACATATTGCAACGTAGGGAGCAGTAAATTGTAGACTTGTGATACTGGTGTGCAATAAGACAAGGTTTATTTACTGTTAAAAACCATTCCATGTATGACATACATACTGTACTATATACCTATTCTTATGTTTGAATTTAGTCATACAACCTACAATTGCTTTATTTTTTAATGAAAATTCTTACAGTTTTTGGTAATATTTCGTCATACTTTTAAAAATGTAATTTATGTCGGTAAAGTTTATATTAATGTACCAAATTTATTTGTTCTATATAATTTTAGAACATGAACACCTAAATTTTTACTTCAATATTTATTTATATGTTGTAAACAGATAAATAGTGCATACAAAAGAAAGACATACAAATATTTACTATAGCAAAGAGAGTTAAAAGACCATTCCTTTCATAAATGGTAGTCATTAATTATATTTATTTAAACACTTTCTATAAGTTTAATTTATCACTACAAATTTCAGTCTGTATTAGTAATTCTTTGTTTGAAAATGACATAATAATTATATCTTACCGATTAATAGTACTTTTTTCAATTTTGCTATGTTTATAGTATGTTTTTATCTTTTTCAACATTAAGATTCCAATAAACGCACAGTATAATAATAGATAAGTAAGTATTGCATGTAAATTTAATGTTATTAATAATAATTGAAAATTTAATGCAACTTATAACAATTTTTTCATTCAAAATTTTGGTAAAGAACAATATAATTTTTTTTTATAATGAGTATAAATATTCATGTATGTAAGAAAAAAATAATAACTAATTAATAATAATGTTGTTTATAAAGAATTTTCGTACAATTTTATGGTTTTAATAATTATGTGAAATATTATATTTATACATTTTGGAAACATTACGTTCTGTATCGTTACATAAGATCCATTTGATATTATAACACACAAACTCGTTTGTGTATTGTAATAGTAGTAACATATATCAGAAAAATTTGTATGTTCTCATATTGAGAATGTCGATAACTCTAAAATTTATAATAAATTTTGTATATATAAGTATGATATTACTTTATATTTTATTTAATTTTTGGATAACAATTACTATGAATTTCATTTACTATAAGAAATATTCTACATGATTTAATTTTTATTATGCTGTGAACTCTGCTTAAATATTATATTTGTCAATATAATGTATGATAATCAAGTATAAAGAAATATGTGTATAAATATTGTATTTAAAAGCAATATAAAGTAAAAGCGATCTTCTTTATATTAAAATTAAGTTTTATTAGTAATGCATGGATAGTTCGATTTTTTTTTAATATTTTAAATTGATCTGTTTAAAATAATGAAATGAACTTATTTTGTATATACAATTGTATTACTGCGATAAACTGAATAAATATGATGTATACCTAACATAATCTTTATAATTATTTTAATATAGATTAATAAATAATCATTACCTATATAATTTAATAAATAACTTTGTAGACTTATTACTTTGTCTGTTTGATTTGATTAGTCTTTTTAGATTTGGCTTCAATTCTTTCTTCCAGCTTATGGATTAACTCATCCAATTCATCCTGTTAAAAAAAAAGAATTCACTGTAGATAGAAGTGAAATTATCATTTTTCCTTTAATTAGTACTTTTCCTTTAATTCAGTCTTCATTTATATATATATATATATATATATAAGTACTGGTGTAAATATGTTTGAAGAACTTACCTCATTGTATGTATACATTAAAGTACAATGTTTTAAAGTTTGTTTTTTCTTGTTAAATAATTGCAATGCGTGTGGCAAACAGTAAATACTGTCATCTTGGGAATTACTAACCAATGAAACAAATAGATTAGCTCTACAAACTTCACATTCAAAATCACCATCATCTTCTTTCACTTTCTTCCCTTTTTTTCGTTTTCCACTATCTGGCAGAGGTAATCTTTCTGTATTTAAAAGACCCACCGATACTAACTGTTTTCGAGAACTTATTTCTTTTTCACGAATTTTAACTACACTTGGCAAAATCTATAAATATAATTATCAGTAAATGAAAATAATTTATATAAAACATTATGTGTTATTAATATGTACCTGTTTTAACACTTCTATATGAGATCTAGAATCATTAATAATGTTGAATAATAATCTTTCAAACGAGAAAATTGATGGTTCGCAGCTATCTTGTATGTCCTGAAATAATTATACAATGGTCACAAAAGTGAATACAGTAAATATATGACTAAAAATATAAGAATACTATTTACTTACTTTAAATACTTGTTCCGCAGTTTCTAGCCACGATAGTTGTGCAAAGTAAACACTTTCAGAAACCACATAACCAGTACATATGCTTGATGTAAATGCTTTAGGAAATACAATTATAAATTGTCCTGGTTCTTGTACAGTATGACACAACGATACTCCATTACTAACTAACAATTCAGGAGGAACCATTGCTGTGTCTGATGGTAACCATATAGTTTTATTTTTACAGTATCGTGGTACCATTTTTGAAAGAGCTTCTCTGAAATTATTGTTATGTTCATCTGGTATACCATACCAAATCTTTTTAGCACCAGTGTGCAAATATTCTATCCAAGGAAGACCATGGGGGTCGCGATACCAACAACATGCACTGAATAACATTCCTACATGAAGTGTTGGTACTGTCACACCTGTAAGTAAAATTAGAATTATGAAGTAATTTTTTACGTAAAAGGTATGATATATTTATCATAAAATTTTTAAAAATATTTCCATACCCATTATTGGACCTAAAGCTCGTAATACTGATCCAGCATTATTAGTGAGTACTTTAAGATTCCATGGATGTCTTGCAAATGGACTATTTTTTGCAACAGAGAATCCAAAACCACGACCACTTGAATCAATGCTTGCAGCATGTACACATACATGCCGTTTTCGTTCTGCAACATGTTTCCAAAATGCACTTTCAACCTCATCAGCAGAAGCACCTTCAGCTTCATTTCCGGATCGTTGATTTTCACCAAACCACATACGTTGAGTGTTTCGTGCGATACGATAGAAAGCATTTAATGGCATATTTCTACCCTATAAAATCATGTAACATCGTGTTAATTTTACAAATTCAACAAAATTGAAATTGATTATAATTATTGTAATTCAGAATTCCTACCTTTACAATGCATTCTTCAATTTCGTCAGAGCTATCATCTTCTTCGTCTTCTTCATTTTCAGTACTTGGTGCATTTTGTCTCTGTAAAGCTCTACTTTCCCGTTTTATCCATTCAGATTCAACTTCATCAAATAATTTGCTTCTTTCCTCTAAATACATATTTTTGATAAATGAGTAAAAAGAGGTATATACTATTTTTTGTAGTTTCGTGAATACATACCTGGGGATAATGTATCATACGGTAATAAGTATTTACAATAAATGTCATCTAATTTAGTTACACGATCTTGGGCAGATTTTGGTATCTTCATACCATCAGCGACTTTTTGCCACTTTTTCTTTTCAATGACTTCCTTTAATCCACCTAAGCTTTGAACTGTCTGATATAAATGAGGTAAATCAACTTCCATGCCACCAATCTGTAAAAAAAAGGAAAGTAATAAGTATACCAGAAAAAAGAAAGTTAATAGAAAAATGAATAAAAAATTTACCCAAGGTGGGTGAGTCAATGTTATACTTTGTGTGGCCAAGTATTTTTTTATAGCCATCATTTCTTTCACATTAGGTCCCCATCTATGAAGCATGCGATGTACATACTGATTATAAGCAGTAAATCTCATGTCATCTGACACTTTACATTCCGGCTGAAATATCAATTATAAATGAAACAGAAATAAAAATGCATTCATATTTCGTTTGTATTGATTAACTGTTACATAATAATTAACTTTACTTTAAAATTTGGTGGTGGTACAACTCTGCATATTCCAAATTTCTCTGCCACTGGTCTTATTTTGTCTATATATTCTAAAGGATCTTGAAAATCTTTTTCACTAGGATGAAATGTTGGAGCTTCAACTAAACATGCTTCACTGTTTAGATCTTTTGCACTTGGAAATGTTACATTATTAGATGGTGAATAAACTTCAGCACTTTTTTGTTTTGATTTGATTTGACATCTATAATCACAAGCATATACATGTACACATATATCAAAGCAATGCTTAATTTTCTAATTTAAAACAATAAAATTATAATTTTACCTTTTTCCATTTTTATTTGAGTCAATGGAGGTCTTTCTCTCTCTAGAAGTTTTTGGAGATTTTGGTAATTTTTCTGTTCCTGTACTTGATAAAATTCCAGTGTTCTGTTTGTTAACAGTTTGTATTATGTTTTCATTTTTACATGGAGAAGTTGACTGAATTTCAGAACTAGATGCAGGAATAACCGAAGTGACACTTGAAGAGGTAGATGGTGTTGAGTGATCTGTAGTTACAAAAGTAGAATTTGGAGGAGTACGAGTTGTAGGTTGTACAGTACCCACAGGAGGACAACGTGCGATAGATGATGGAGGTTTTGTAACTAATTTGGCTCTTAAAAGAACTTTTTGATTAGGTCCATTTGGTCCTTCAGTACCAAGTTTAACAGCTACACCTTGAATTAATTGTTGCCCTTGAACTAAATTTGGTCCATTTCTTGTAACTGCTTGTAACGGTATATAAAATAGTTGACCATCATTTTCATCATCATTTTCGTTATTACTCTCAGTTTGTGTAGATATTTCTGTGCTTTTATGTTGGTTTGAATCTCCTTCTCCTATTTGTTCTTGTGTTTGTGCATTATCATCAAGATTTACTTGCACAGCTATTGATGCACTACAATTTACATTACTCCAAGTTGTAGTTAACTTATCCAATGGTAGAACTTGTATATTAGCTAAAGTTGCAAAATTTTTGGGTAATTCAAATTTATTTATATTCAGTGTAGTATTTGATGTATTTTTTGTTTCAACTGTTTCACATTCTTTTTGTGAGAGGATATTATTGGAGGTCTCTTTTGATTCCAATATCTCACTATTATCCGTAATCATCTTTTCTACAGTTTTATTTGCATTATTTTCAGATTTATTTGTATCAATTTCAGACTTTTGTTCAGTGTTTTCGGACAAAACAGTAGTTACATTTGATTTGGTCGATTCACGAATTTTACGTCTAAATGGAGTATTAACTGGAATCTCAGTATCGCTTTCAAATGCATAAACACTACTTTCATTTTCTGGAGAAAATGCATTTGCATTAGGAATGACTGTTTTGCGTTCTTTAACTTTCGGTAAAAATGGTTTTCTTGGCTGAAATATGGTCTTCTTCTCACTTGACAATTTCTTTTCACCAGTTCCATCTGCTACAGTTTGATCAGATTTTAATGTAACATCACTTTCTTCTCCAGCACATAACTCTTTACATAATTTTGCATTTCGTCCTTTATTAACATCTTTCAAATCTATATTACTTTTATTCACAGTAGTAGATTCATTTTCTTGCTTTATATCACTAGATTTCGTATCTATTATTGTAGTAGATATAAATTTACTTTGTATACTCATACGATCTTTTGCGTTTGCCTTTTCTGCCAACTTCGAAAGTGTAACATTAACTGGTCTTACTAAATGTTGAATCTTTGTTGAAATAGATAAATGCGATACATCCGCCTTTTTCTCACAGATATCATATTTAAAAGTAGATACATTTTCCATCTCCAACTTACTCTCTTCTTTAGCAAATGAACTTTCATTTAACCATTTCTCAATTTGTTCAGTTGACATGTTCACTTTTTCTTTCCTTACATGTAATGTTGATAAAGATATATCTACATCATTTCCAGAAGACATTTCTGGTTTATGATGACATTCTTTTTCAATATGTTTCATAAATCCTATTTCATTAGATGATTTCAATTTTGCCTTTTGCATCCTTTCAGATTGGGTACACTGATTATTTGGCACATTCGCTACAACAGAAGTTTTGTGTAAGAAAGATTCATTATTTATTAATTCTGTGTTTTCTTCTTTATTATTAGGTGGATCTGAATTTTTCACATCTTCTATTTTAGTTGGCTTTGGTGTATCAGCGGTTTTCTCTGCAACTAGAAGATTAGCATTAACATGAGTTTGACAAGAGTTTAATACTTTAGATATTGTTTTCTTTGTAAATCCACGAAAAGATTCTTCATCATCTGATACTTTTGAAAGATCCACCTTTATAGAATTCTCATCCAAAGATTGTTCAACCTTATCTGTAACATCACAATTATTGTTGTTGTTATTATTACTAGAAATTTCTTCAGTTTGTGGATGATCATCTTTCTTTCTCTTTATTTTATTAAGCACTGTTCCTAAAGTTTCTTCGTCAGAATCTGCAGTTCCATCTGCATTACTTTGCACCTTTGTTTCTTTTTGTTTTAATTCACTACCTTTTTCGGGTAATGATTTACTAAAATTTTGTTCTCGTTTGCGTTTTATCACAAATTTCTCCTTATTAAATCGTACATTACTTTGAACTTGGGGTTTCGGTTTAATATTTACATTATTTTGAACCTCAATTCGCGTGACTACATTTTTCGTAGAAGATCGAAGAAATCGACTTGCGGGTTTATTTAATTTTCCTAAACTTCGTCTTGTAACAGGCCTTGTATTATTGTTATTATTATTGTTATTATTACTAGTGTCATTAGAAGAACTTACTGAATCTTCGTCGCTATCTATTTCACAATATTTCTGAACCCTTATTAGTCTTTTACTTTTAAAAGCAATTTTACTCACTGTAGTTTTGTCTAATCGTTTTTTCGCTACACTGTGGATAGCAGTAACTTTACCATCCTTAGTTTTAGTAACTGGTTTTGAAGCAGGCTGTTTTACTTTAACTTTAGCTTCATTTTCTGTTTGAGCACTTTTACGTGCATTTGGTAATTCTGGAAAACTGTCCATAGATCCATTATCATCATTTTCTAAATCAGGACTTACAAGTTTTCTTCCAAGAATTTCCATATATACTGCAGCTGCTTCTTTTGTCTTTCTTGTTGGTCTTTTATTAAGATTTTTTGGTGAAATTGTCCCAGTATGAGATCGAGTAATTCTTCTTGTTTCCGATTTACTTCTAGTACACATATTTTTTTGAACATTCTTTTGAACTGTACGTTTTATTTGTGATACTGATTTCTCTGAAGGACCTTCCTCTTCATATTCAGATGTGGAGTCTGAATTTGATGTATCACTATTATTTTGTTTTATGGTAACTTTTTTCTTTGGTTTAGGTGGAACAGATTTAACTTTTGGAGAAGTCTTTTTCATTTTGTCTGCAAGTACACTGCTCCTTAAACCAAGTCTCTTAGTTTCAATTCTTGGAAGAAATTTTCTGGGGGCTAATTGATTTGTGGATTTTAACATTGTCCTTTCTGTACAAGATCTTGTTCTCATAACACAGGATGCTTTAAATTTATGTTTAATCCTTTCTTTAGCAAGACGTTGTTCTTGATATTTTTTCTTGAGTGCTTGTACAGTAGAAGTAGCACTTTTAAATGTATTAATATTTTTTTGTATTGTACCTGAAACTTTCTTTTTATCATTAACAGCAGGTTTTACTCTGGTAACTGTTTTTTGACTCGTATCTAATTTTTGATTTTCATTAGATGTAGTACTAGGACATACAGTCTTATCAACTGATGTACGTAATGGTTTGGGTTCAGACTTTTCTTTCTTGTTTCCAACATTGAAAAAATTTAAACTTGGAGGTAAAATTGATGTTCCTAAATAAAAATATTAATAATTAATTGTTAATTTCAGATTATGATTTAAATATGTTTTTAAAATAATAAATTAAAAACCTCTAAAGCATAGAAATGTTAAGAAATCTTCTGTATTTGGTCGTTTATGTGTTATTAATTCAGTTATAACTGCTGGTTTAGCTTTCTCTTTATCCTTAATGGGAGTATGTGTAGGATTAAAAACATTTGTTGCTCCTTGCGCAAATTTTCTTTGTGCATGCACTTTAGTTCTACAAAAAGATATTAAATATAACTTTATATTTCACACATTAATTAAATATTTTCCAAAAGTATTTAAACAAAATAATAATTTCAAACAAATTTGCATATCTTACAATTGTTATAGTCTAATAAAAATCAAAAAGTGTCGTAAAAAAAAATGCTGTATTATATATTTACCTCTTTGGAGATTCTGAAAGTGGTTCCATAAGATCCACTAAATCTCCTTCTTTTCTCTTTCTTTTATCATTTCGACTTAACACCATTTTTCACTTTTATTAAGAAACGTTTCAGTCGATTAATAATAAAAAATTGACATATATATGTTTACTAGCATTTTAACAGGTAAATGTAATATTTACCTAATCACTATCTTCATGTTTATTCAAATTGGAAATTAATAAATACCGAAGAACTATTATAAAGAATAAGATATAAGCTTATTTGTAAAGAACAAGTATTTACATAAATATACGAAAAGTACTCAAAAAAGAAATACAAAATCTATACAGTATATAAAGTTTTAGAGCTATTTAAAAATAAAGTATTCTTCATTCAAGGTAAATAAATAAAAGTTAATAATAAGCACATCGATAAAACATCTGTTCTTCTCACTAAACGAACGATTGTTTATTGTGTCAAGTAAAATTAAATACCACGCTCTGATCTATGGTTTGGATATACATAGATCTGCACTATAAAATTATATTGATTTCTCAAGTCTTGTTCACATTGCACGCACTGCACTGCGTTACACATAACACAGTTTACTATATATGAATATTATTTCGCAAAAGAACCGTAATAATTTCGCGCATCTCGACTGCTTTCAGAACATTCTGTATTATCAGTACGATGCCAATCTACAGGCTGCTTCTCTCTTTGCGGCCATATATACGGTGAACAAAAATATATGAGCAGGAGAAAGAAGCGATGTTGTTGGAAGGTATACTAAATGCGAAATCACTGGATATACATGCTCAACATTCTAAATGTTGCTATATAAAACATATGTGCATTAGCCTTGATTATGTAGCTGTTAGATCCAATTGGAGAAGACCTGCGCAACATGAAAGAAAACTTGTCGTTTGGCACAACGTTTCTCTCATGAAACAAAAAGTATATTGAATGTTTAGCTAATGAAAAGATATGTTAAATAATACTTATACAGGAAACCATTAATATATTTTAAAAAACACTTTGGTGTACAGCAAATTATAATTATTTTTTTAATTAATTTATGTAAAAAAAAGAATGTCCTTGAATTTACAAATTTTGAATAATCGATATCAATAGAATGTTCATGAAAATAATGTTACGCCATCTATATACGAATGTGAGAATATTTTACTATCTTTTTCATGTTTACATTTCAAACTATTAAAACTATACGCATGGAATACATATTTAGATATTACTAACACGTCATTTAAATAATTAGCGACAAATTTGTTACTTTAATAAGGTAGGCGAAATCATAACATATAATGCATTTAGACAAGTATTAATAAATAATTGTTGGATGCGTCATATTTTAATTAAAAAAAGAAGTAGAATGTCATTGTGACAAAATTTCGTAATCAGTTCATATACATACAGTAAAAATGTGTCACTTTTAATAAACAATGGTAACTGTTGTATAACTTAGCTTGAACATTGTAGGTATGTATATTTAACATTTAATTAATTTTCTGTCATTTTTTCAGGTAAATTAGCTTTAATGTTGTTGATGGAATTTATAATCACTTGACATTATTTTTATAATTCATTTTATCAAGTTGAATATATATATATATATAAATTGGTTGATTTATTAAAATTATCTCAGGAATTTAATTCCCTTTTAAACAGTGCAATATTAGGTTGTATTTTAATAAATATAAACTAACTACACTGTATAATTGCTTATTTGTCTATAGTTACATAACACATTTATTTATAGATACTGCATTTATAAATAATACGAGAACACAATGAATAAAACTGGGCCACCACCTCCACCCTATGAGCCACCTCCATATGCACCGCCTGGATATTCACAAACAATGGGTGGTGTTCCACCTGCTAGTCCTTTTACACCTGCTGAAACCTGTATGTTTTATTTGTTATTTATTATTACTTTTGATTTGGAAATATATAGAAATCACTGAACTAATTAAACTAATAAAGTTGGTGTAATAAATAATTGTTTGTTATCATTGTAGATACAAATGGACCAACTATAGTAACAACGATTGTTGCACTTGGACCAGGATCCACTCATACAATTTGTCCACACTGCCATGCAGAGATTGATACTACAACAAAAACAGAACCTGGCTTGATTGCTTATATATCTGGTGTTGTAATTGCATTAATGGGGTAAATATAAAGTTGTTGTTTTTAAATAACAGTAAGGTTAGATAGGATAAATGTAAATACATATTGAGAAATTTTTTAATAGCTTATTTTTAGTTGGCAGTCCATTAGAAACACTTTTTACGTTTTCCTTCCTTTATTTCAACAAGTAATTAGAACTGCCAGCTTATACAATTTCTTGATGGACATTTACATTTACACTGAATGTACAGTTACCATATGTAATTCTATAATAATTATTGTTATAAAATCATTCATATTTTGTATTTATATTAATGTTGACAGATGCTGGTTGGGATGCTGTTTAATACCTTGTTGCATTGATGAATGTATGGATGTTCATCACAGTTGCCCTAACTGTAAAGCTTATTTAGGACGTTACAGGAGATAAAGCCACATGTTATTATATTGATGCTTATTGCATTTCACTTCAAAGTCGTTTGAAAATTACATTATATTCCAATATATATATATATATATATTTTTAACTTTTATGCATTGAAACATGTTTCTAATGTTTGAGATATAAACAAGCAGCTTTAAGCCTTTTTACATGAAAATTTATAACCAGTACAATGCACAAAGCAAGATTGCACATATTAAAATTTTGGATGATCACTTTTGTCAAAAGGATTGCTAACTAAAATATATGCTAGATAAATTGAGATATTAAACTGAAAAAGTTCCTAAAAATTAATTTAATATGTTTTAGAACTTTTTCATTCAAAAAAATATAAAATAGTTGAGCTGAATGTACAAACAAGTACAAATGTTATTGTTAATTTTATTTACAACAAAAGTATTTTTTGCAATATATAGCATTCCTGCTATGTATATAAAAGTTATATACAATGTGACTTCATTTTATTAACATTAATATTAACAGCAATTACTACTTACAAGTATTATTAAAGATCTATTTTTTAAAATAATTAAACAAATGTATTCAATTTGTATTTGTTTTTAGGGAATTTAATTTAGTAAATGTTAACAATGTAATGTTAAAAAGGACTATTTTTTGGAGATAATATGCACTACTGTTTTCTTATAATGATTATATAAATTTGTATAAATTTTCAAATAAAGATAAATACTTTGTAAGATAAAAAAATAATGTAAAATTCACCTCTCCAGTAAAGTTTAAGTTACCTTTGTTAATGTGCAGTAATATTTGTTATATTTTATAAATAATAATTAATAAATTTTATATTTAACCTTCTCCTACCTGAAATATACAAGTATATTTATAACCATAACACAAAGATGATCAAAATTTAGGTTCTTTTACATTTGACATTAAATGCTGAAAGGCGTAATTATATTTGAAACGATTCAGTTTTAAACAATTCAAATTTATTACATTATTTTAAAGTAATGTGTACGCTTTTCTACACAAATATTTCGTTATAAGATATTCTGTGTTCATAAGGTTATGATACTGTTGACAATAAAATAAACTGACATTCAACGTAACTATTGTTCTTATAGAAACTTACTTATATGAAATTTTCAAATGTATTATAATTCAAAATTTGATTATTATAGTTATTAAGTAGATGAAGCCAAAAATATTCTCAAGTAAATATGAACAAAAATGTGCATTAAATACATTTTGCCTTGTATTAGGACTTAATCTTAATAAACATATAATCATTCACAAGCACAGTAATTTTTAATGTTTTTGTGTATTCTCGACAGTATTTTGTGTACTTAATTTCAGATTTACGTTTATTATAATGTGGCATTATTCAAAATCGTTTTATAATAAAAATGTAACAAGATGGAGCAATCATGCATTTTACAATTATCAAAGAATAAGGCACAGTAATTCAAAGTCTAATTCAGAAACAAATGAAGATGTTGATGATCCACTTCCCAAAGAAGCGAAAGTTGTTATATGTGGAGGTGGAGTTATGGGTGGTGCAGTTGCTTATCATCTTTCACTTATGGGACTGGGACCTCAAACTGTTATTGTAGAAAGTGAAAGGTAAAGTTTGTGCAAAATACATTTAAGTACTTTGTTTAACAAAACTTTATTTGACTTTAGATTAGGTGGCGGAACAACATGGCATACTTCAGGATTAGTTGGAGCATTTAAACCAAGTCTGGCGCAAGTTAAGTTAGCACAGGATAGTATAGCATTATATAAAGAACTAGAAAAAAAGGACTTATCAACTGGTTGGAAGCAATGCGGTAGCCTTTCTTTAGCACGTACCAGAGATCGTATGACTGTATTCAGAAGAATGAAAGCACAGTCCATGTAAGTCTATAAAATTAATAAAATAATGAAATTATATGAATATGGGAATGTAAATTTTGAGTGCAGTATAATAATATTTTATAAATTTTCAGACCATGTAACATTGAATGTGAGTTAATTACTCCAAAGCAAGTACAAGAAATATGTCCAATGCTACGTACAGATGATTTAGCTGGTGGATTATGGATTCCAGGTGATGGTGTAGGAAATCCATATCAAATTTGTTTAACATTAATAAAAGAAGCAAAAAGAAAAGGTATATTTTGTTTGTTGTAAATATTTCTTTAGCATTTAATTTTATTTCAGCTTATAAGATATATTTAAAAATTATATTTTCAGGTGTTAAAGTATTTGAAAATTGTAAAGTTACTAAAATTATAACACAGAATGATAGAATTGAAGCTGTAGAAACAACACATGGTACTATTGAATGTGAACATTTTGTCAATTGTGCCGGATTTTGGGCACGTAATGTAGGGAAACTAAGTGAACCATATGTAAAGGTTGATGTTTTCTCTTATTAATGGTATTGAATATGTTTTAAAAGGGTAACTTTTTTAAATAATGTTAAATACATATATTTAGGTACCGCTTCATCCTGTAGAACATTACTATTTACATACTAAACCTATTGCTGGTTTAGATCCTATGACTCCTGTTATAAGAGATTTGGATGGTTACATTTATTTTCGAGAAAATAATGGACGCTTGTTAGCTGGTGGTTTTGAACCAATTGCAAAACCAGTATTTGAGGATGGAAAAATACCTGGTTGGATATTGATTTGTATGTGTCACTGACATTTTATATACTTCAATCTAAAGGAAATTTCATTTTAGAAACTACAGAACAAAGATTTTTACCAGAAGATTGGGACCATTTTCATATTTTATTGGAACAAATGCTTCATAGAATTCCGAGTTTAGGAAATGCAATTTTGGAAAAATTGTGTAATGGTCCTGAAGCATTTTCTCCAGATTGTAAATGGATAGTTGGTGCAGCTCCAGAAATTCGTAATTATTACATTGCTGCTGGTATGAAAACGGTAAGTAATGTTAAATTATTATTTAATTATAGAATATATAAGTAATTTTTCTACAGGTAGGTATATCAGCAGCTGGTGGAGTTGGTCGAGCTACCGCGGAATTAATAATGCACGGTTCAACGTCTTTAGATATGTATGAGTTAGATGTATCACGTTTTTTGGGTCTTCATAATAATCGAAAATTTCTACGTGATCGAGTAAAAGAAGTTCCTGGTATGCATTACGCGTTACAGTATCCACATAATGAATTTAAAACTGGTAGAAATTTGAGAATGTCACCAATTTATCCAAAACTTCGAGAAACGGGTGCTGTATTTGGCCAAGTAATGGGATATGAGCGACCATCGTGGTTTCAATTGAATGAAGATGATGGTAAGTTTATTACATTTAAGAAGTATATTATAATATACTCGAAAGTATTTATTACAATTTTTAAATATTAACGAAACAAATGAATTCTGTTATATAATTTGCTTGGCTTCATAGATTTAGAAACAACTGACGGATTTCAAAGTGGTAAGATTGCATACACAAATACGTTTAGTAAACCACCATGGTTTGAACCAGTTGCGGAAGAATATGCTGCTTGTCGCGAAACAATTGGACTTAGTGACTATTCTTCTTTCACTAAAATTGATTTATGGGTAAGTAATTATTTGGAAATTCTGAAATTTTTGAGTTCCTGACCATAATGAATATAAAAGTTTCATCTCTAACACACATAAAGCAGTTCATATTTATATTCTAACGGCGATTTTATTTATAAATACGATTCAGACTCATCTCTATTTAAAATAATACTGTAACTTATGTATTTCTTTAGTCACCTGGAATGGAAGTAGTAGAACTACTACAGTACTTGTGTTCAAATGATGTAGATGTTCCAGTAGGTAGTATTATTCACACAGGTATGCAAAACCATGGTGGAGGCTATGAAAATGATTGCAGTTTAGCACGTATAGCTCCCAATCAGTAAGTTGCAAAAATTACTGAAATCATATCATATAATATACAATAACACAATTATACTTCATATGTTTTAGCTACATGATGATTGCTCCCACTATACAACAAACTCGCTGCAAACAATGGATTAATCGTTATTTACCTGCAGATGGATCAGTTGCAGTATCTGATGTCACATCAGCTTATACAGCAATTTGTATTATGGGTCCTGCTACTAGACAATTACTTTCTGAATTAACGGATACTGATTTGAATCCTAAGAATTTTCCGTTCTTTACATTTAAGGTATTTATTGTTGGTATGATTTTATATAATTTTGTTAGTTTTATCAAACATTCATTTTTTTTAAAGGAATTAGATGTTGGTCTTGCCAATGGAATACGTACAATGAATCTAACTCATACCGGAGAACTTGGCTATGTTTTATATATTCCAAATGAAGTAAGCATTCTGAATTTGGTAACATAAAATATAAAACATATGTGTACATATTTTAACATGATACTTTGTGTTGATTTATCATTCTTTTGCAGTTTGCATTACACGTATATACAAGATTAATAGAGTCTGGGGCGAAATACGGAATAAAACATGCCGGTTATTATGCAACTCGGGCATTACGCGTTGAAAAATTTTACGCATTTTGGGGTCAAGATTTAGATACGTTTACTACTCCGTTAGAATGTGGCCGGTCTTGGAGAGTCAAACTTGATGTAAGGTTTCTTAAAATTTATAAACTGTACATGTTAAATTTAATTTGACATATTTAAATGTTATGCATTTAATAGAAAAACATAAATTTCATCGGAAGAGATGCTCTCTTAAAACAACGCGAAGAAGGTGTAAAACGAAAATACGTGCAATTGTTGTTGAATGATCATGATCCGGAATATGATACATGGTGTTGGGGAAGTGAACCTATTTTTAGGAATGGAAAATATTGTGGGATGACAACTACTACAGGTTACGGATTCACGTTCAGAAAGCAGGTATGAATTTAGTACCATCAATTATTGAGGATAGTAATTTACTATGTTAATTATTACCGCGTAGAAAGAGAACGTAAATAATTTCTTGTTTAAAAAAAAAGATTAAACTTAAATTTAGGTTTGTCTTGGATTTATACAAAACTTTGATTCGCAAGGACGGCCACAAGAAGTAACAAATGAATACGTATTATCTGGAGACTATGAAGTGGATGTTGCAGGAATAAAATTTCCTGCAAAATGTCACTTGCATAGTCCAAATTTGCCAACTAAATTCCCAGACAAAGAAAGGGATTCTTATCATGCAACGCGAGATCAGCAAATTGCATAACTTCGACAATATCAGTTTTAAAGTGTGTATAAATAATGTATATAGATAGGCCAAGATTTAATAAATTAACTAATAAATGATGATTATAAAGAATTACGTAAACCACCATTTTAATTAATCAGCTTTATCTTCTTTCATAGCTACAATTCTTAAAAAATTACATCAATGTATACTAATAATTATGTACTATATTACAGATTTCCAAATGCACCATACATTCTGCAAGTACTCCCTAAAATGACTTACATAGCACATTTTTTAATTTTGGTACCGACTCAATATACCACTTACTCATAGTACATTTATATTCAGTTTAACCTACAAAAATTTACTATTATTTCATGAACACCCTTATTATTTTCACTTCTTTCTCTTCATTATGATACGCATTATACCGACATTTGTGCTATAATATTACAATGTCATGGTAACACACTGTTTCAAGTACACTGTTCGAAAGACACGTTTTGTGAGGTTGAATGTTCGTTGCTGTTCTGATCGATGCAACAATCTTTTTTTTATTAAAATATTAACATAATAGTAGTCTCACTTATTCTAGGTCAATTGATACATTTAATGTACTGATTATTCGATATCTATCCACCAAAAATTAAGCCCAAAGTATAGTACATCTATTCGTACATTAACAACTTTTTACACGCGACCCTTATCATTAATGTTTTTTTTTACTGTACACAAATTGACAATGAAAAATAAAGCGTCCTATCACTCTGGGATCTCCGGTTCCGGAGTGGGCTGTACTTGTTTTTGAACCATACAAGATCGAGCCACTGATTCAAACAACCTGTAACAATATAAATCACAAGTCAATAATTTATGAAAACAACATCTATTAATTAATAAGCGTATTGACTTACTTTTCGATTTCTGGTGCACAATGAACAAACTCGTGCGTCCAGAATTTGTATGTTGGATTTTTTATAAGTTCAATGAAAGTTATTAAAAGACCCCACGGATGAGGTCTATTCACAATAAGTCTTTCAAGAAGAACTCTTGTTATTTGTTCTTGTATCGCTTCGGTGTTGGCTTCCGCGAATAAGTACAAAAGGGTACAACTGAAGTAATGTGTATGGCTGTTAGGATATCGAAGTTGATTCGCGATCGCGTTTAAAAACAAGTAACGACCTTCTGTATCGAGATCAACTGCTAAGTTTTGGAATATGTCCATATGCGCAGAATGTGCAATAGTGGACATGTTAGGAGTATGCCCTTTGCTACGAATGAAAGCTATAGCCTGCGTTCCAACGTAGAGTACTAAAGCATTCATTAGCTGAATATTGTAGCGAACACCAGCTTCTTGAGATACTTGCAAATTACTACGTAATTCGGAAAGGAAAGTAACTGGTGCGCGTGCTTTCAAATATGAGTCAAGTTCTTTTTTGAAACCAAGTGGTTGTATCATGGACGCAAAGTTGGTTAATACTCGAGGAGCATGTGCTATTTCTTGCAACATATCAACCTTTAAATTAGGTGTGAATGGATCAGGTAAGCGCATGTTTCTTGGAAACGCACTTAAGATGAGGTTTCTCATTTGTATACAATTGGGTGGAATTACGTCGCAAAATCCGTAATGGTAATCACAAAGGAATTCAGGAAAATCATGTAACAAGACCAACAATACCCTAAGAGTTCCTTTGTACAATAAAGTCACAGGTTTTGCGAGCTCAGCATTTCGAAGATAGGGTGCGAGGTATTTAAACAAGTCAATCAACAATTGCGCGTACATGCCCCAACACTTTTGTTGCGGTGTAATTGCAAGCATGCGTCCAATGAAGACTCTGTGTGAAACTAACTCTAACCAAGCGTAACAAAACCCTGAAGCTTTGGCTGGTCTGAGTATATGTAGAGTATGGCAGAAAGCAGTTAATACTTGATAATTTACTGCTTCCAGTACAGGTTCAGGGGCGCAAAGCTCTAGGAAGAGCATGATGAAAATTCTGTGGTAGGGCAACTGTTGAAAATCAGTACCTCGTATGTCGTGATCTTGCAATAATACACCGGCTACGATTCCTAAAACCTTATTCAGTAAATTAATTTTCGTATGAGTATTTGTACTGTCACCAGAATGTTTGACCAAAAGCGCAACCAGACGCACGAAAGCATCCAATGAATGGAAACACTTTGCACGAACAACTGATGGAGCTGCATTGGTTTCAGCTAAAGCACGGTAACACAGATCGACGCACATTTGAGTGCTTAACTTGAAGAATCTCGTTATAAGGTCGTCAGTTTTGAGGATCCCATGAATGTTCATTTGATGAACAAACATTCCAAAAGCTTTCGTAGGATCACGTGCATGTGTTGGACTATGATGCATCGAAACCCATTCGCGCAATAGATATTCCGTTTTTTCCATCAATCCAGGTGGATCATCAAAATCACGAGCCTTTAAAGAAACAAACAATATAAATTGTAAACATATACACGTGTTCTTAAAACCCCGATTGGTCGAATTTACTTACTCTCACCTGTAGAATTCCAGAATGAATATGTGCTGTAGGTCCTGCAGGTGCTCTATCAGCTAATACTCCGGGATCATGATTAGCGCGCAATGATTCTATTAGATTTGTTAGTCTGAATAGCAAAATCCTAGAAAACACACAAGATTTATTTTAATAATCAACAACCTAATTGTTAATCGGTATCAATATGCTGATTGATAGTAACCCTTCAGGAGGTGCTCTGTGATGAGCCATTCTAGCTAGTATCTCAATTGTATGGAACAAATCAGATTCGGTAACATGCGTAGTCTGTCTCTCGTCGATTAAATAAAGCTGCACCAATTGCATGGCAAATGCTGTTGCCATTGCATTACCAGAATCTATAGCTTGGGCTAATGCTAAGTCATACTGTGGAAGACTAATTAAATGAGATCTAAAAAGAACATTAAAAATTTACTTATTTCTGATTGCTTATGTTATTCAATAACTTCAAAATATGTTATAAAAATAAAATACCTAATAAGATAATCAACAGCTTCAAAATTGTATCGAAATTCTTCTCTACATTCTGTTAAACAACGGGTAACATGTTTGTTTGTCCACTGCATGCCATAAGCACGTGGATCTTGAAGACACTTCAGAATACGTAAATGGAGTTCTCTATACCGTAATATAATTTCGGAATCTATTACACCACTTGAAATGGTTGGGCCATCTAATAGTCCTTCTACAGCCTAAAGTAAAACATAAAGAACGTGAACTAAAATTATATGTACGTGTGGACAACCGTACTCGTTGACTGATTTATTTGTCCATCATTGGTTTGAATAGTACATATATACATATTTTGATATTTTACCTTTTTGAGCAACGTCATAGCAGCACCTGCATCTCTCGATCTTCGTGTAAGAATAATAGATTCCAAAAGACTATGCAGAGCAGCATGTTGTGGGGGAGGTACAGCTGGGCCCATTGCAGCAAGTAATACTTCAACCTCTGCAGCAAGCTTCTCTAACATTGCTCCAACTTCATCATTGCTTACTGCCGCTGCATACGCAGCTACCTGTTGGGCTGTTGCTACTGCAACTGCTGGGTTAGCGGCAAATGCAGTTACAGTAGGTTCCTATAAATATAAAACATTCAAAATATATATCATGTATGTATACATTTAAAACTATATGTTGCATAATACGTACTGTAACAGGTTTTGGCATTAACAAAGCTTGCGTGTCTCGTTCAGAAAGTGGTAAAAACCCTGGAATATTTCTTGCAAATTCTTCATAAACAGCCATTTGTTGAGGCGTCACTCCGCCTACTTTTAATCTAATTTGTTCAGGCATTCTCTCAGCTTGATATTTAGCTAAAGGATCGCAATATCTTCTCCCTTCCTGACGCGCGATCTTCCGTAGTTCAATTTCATTTAGTAGACGCTTATCCATTTCAGGAATAGCTTTTTCAATAGCTGTTTTTTGTACAAATGCACAGGCAAGCTCCATATTGTCAGCAGCAACTACATTAGCCGCTTGCTCTGCAAGTTCTTTTTGCTGTGGAGTTGTACCCATCATTGCAGTCAAAAAAGCTTGTTTCAAATTTGTACTAATCGACGCCATAACTTGGTCACGGCAAGTGATCATAGCCATCCCTGCAGTTAAGTTACGAACCATGTGTCTTGCTGCTGTTCTCATTCGAACTTCTTCTGGGTCTAATGCAAAGTCTTTTCTTACAATTTGTTCGCTAGTGGTTAAAGCGATCTTAATCGAACGATCGACAACGGGATGAATCCACTCTTGAATTGCCCTTTCAACAGCTGGACGCACGAATTGCTTCAAGTGTGGGTGCGTTTGGAATAATGGCAGTTGATTATTGATGGTGATGTGTTGAGAAATATTAGCGATGCCTGTTACAGATATATCCATGTAATTAAACCGTGGTTCTGGTGGACCCGTAGGTAAAGATGGTGTTGTATTCGCTGGAGCTGTTTGTGGAACAATCGTTCCAGTTGTAGTAGAACCAACTAATTCTTCGATAGGACCTTGAGATTGTTGCTGATTATTGTTCGATTCTGACTTTTTATTCGGATGCGATAATTGATACTCTAAAGTTCGCAACTTCTCAGGATCTTTCAAATAAAGTGCAGGTTTTAATTCACCAACGTCGATACTTAAATTTTTGCAGAGTACTTCAATTTCAAATTTTAAATTTAGTTTCAAATCAGGCTCTTGATGTAATTCTGCCAGCACGTTCATAATTGCCATCGTCCACGGATTAGGTGGGCGAAAAACGCGACTTTTTGCACAACTTTCGAGTACTTTAGCAACGAATGGAACTACATAAAGAAGCTCCTGTTGTCCTTTATGATATGCTTCGACGAGTAAACTTTTTAAGTCTATATCAATCTGCAAGATGGGTTTATTTCTACCAAGAGTCAACATTCCTAGCCAATGACCTAAATTTTTTAGGAGAGATCGATCTGAAAAATTTGCTATCCCCTTATCACTCCGTAATAAAACCTTTATATTCCTAAACGTTTCTCTAGTAACCATTTTATTCACTTCAGGTAACTTCAAACAGTCTAGAAAGTTCGAATACAAGGCATGGAAATTTAGTTCTATGCTCGCACGTTTCATTACTAGATATTGTGCCATCCAAGGCCAATACTCTTCCGTAACAATTTCTCGAATTTCATCACACTTTTGTTGCAAATTAAGTTGACTAAGATTGTTAAAGATGAACGCTGTTTTATCCTGTAAAGCTTCTGGAGGCGTTGTAATTTTTTCTTCCTTATCTGTTGCTACTAATAACGTATCAATATTTGTTGCATTAGCAATGGAAGGCTAAAATTAAAATATAAAATTATAAGCAAGGATAAAAAGATACATTAAACAATAACAAAAATTATGTTTTACTTACTCTTGCCGAGAGAGATGTAGTCGGAGTCGTAGATGACTTCGCTTGAGTGGTACTTGTCGTTATAGTTGTTGTTGTAATGGTTTTATATGGCGTAGTAACGGGTGCCAGCATAGCTGCTAAAGTTTTTGGGAGGACTGGACCTTGGGGTCTTGTGGGAGGCTCCTGCCCCTGTAATCCATATTCTATATACTCAATTAAATGTGGTGGGAACTCACTGAAATGCTGAATTGCCCTGACGTGCTCACAGTATGTTTGGTAGTCTTTTAAACGACTCTTGAAACGATCCAGAGCTGTTATGCCGAAGTAATACATCTTGCTGCCTTCTGGTTTCCTCAGAGCATCCAGAACAAATCTTAGGGCTAATCCAAGGGTCATGTAGCTGTTAACCAATCCCCTTTCAATAATTCCTCCAAATAATTGTGCAGTGATTTGTAACTCTTTGTCGGGATATTGTGGAAAAAATCGATATTCCTCGAATAAATTTCGTAACATACAGTTGAACACTTCTCTCTCCCTTTTACTACCAGAATCTTGAAATTTTTTTAACATATCGAGAACTTCATCAATTGATAAGGTAGGATGTGGCGGATGATTGTATATACGTTGAAAATAGCTGTTCGCTTCATCTTCAATTTCTTTCGAAACATTTTGTGACATATCAGGAAATAAGTTTGACGTTTCAGGTATCCTAGCTTTTTCGATGCCTGTTGGTGGTCCGAGTCTACCCAATCCTCCAATTGTTGTACTACCGGGTAAAACAGATGGTCCTTGTGTACCGACTGGTCCTGAATGTAACTGAGAAGATAATGGCAACATTGGAAATGGACTTGGAGAAGGTCCCATAAGACGAGAAGGAGAACCGGGTGCTGATACTAATGGTCCAAGAGCACCAGGTAAATTGAATGCAGAACTACTCGGTGGACCAAGACTTGAACCCAAACCCATAGATGCAAGACTTGAACTCAAATTTCCAAGCGGGTCTACTTGTTTCGAAGAAAACAACTATAAAATTTAATAAAATACCTCAGTACATAGTAAATGATAAATTATTTATAAATAATTAGATTAAATTTTATACCTGTCCCCCCAATGTTGCTGGATTAAAAGGTTCCAGGCCCCTATGTCTTAAAACCCCTGGAGGTGGAGGTCTACTCATTGTACTTTTGCTCAACATTAGACTACAATTTTGTACCATTGTCATTATTGCTTCGGAACATTCTTGAGAAACACTCCTTTAAAAGTATTTAAGAAATTAAAATGTGTTACCAATTGTACAAGTTTTTACAATAAAGTAAAACATACCCAGCACACACTTGCAAGCAAGCAAGCATCGTTGTTAGCGTCTCTTGCGGAAGTTGACTCGCCTTCGGAACCGTAATATCTTCCTTTATTCCAGGTCCCATAACTTGAGGGCAACGCCTTTGTAGAAATTTTACACAAGCAGTGACAAAAACTTCACCTTGTTCTCTAATCTTATCTGTCAACCATTTCTCTAATTTCAAATATTCTCTTCTCGAAGCCAAGCAGGCTAAGTCAATAACAAATGGATAGGATTGAGCAGTAAGTAAATGTGTTAATGCTTTAAGATCTTGAGCAACATCAAGAATACGAGATAGTCTTGTTTGATCATGATCTCCGCGTATATACCATTCTGCCATAGCATGCATAATGATAGATTTTATTTTAACTGTATTTCCATGCCATGCATGATGTAGAATAACGGCAGAATTTGGATGATTTCCGAGAAAAATAGGCATTAATGTACTAAGTAACTCTTGTCTTAGTATAGTAACAGGAGCATTAATTTGCAATAGGGCTAATACAAGAACATCAGGGCAGTGCTGAATGGGCCACTTAAATATTTCTTGCACTGGTCCATACAGTCCTCTTTCTGCCATGTGCAAAAGTAACTCAACTACGTTTAATGATCTCCAGGTTTGTGCTTCTTTACTGTCACTTTCCGGTGCTGCTTTCAAAACATCAACAGTTACAGAATGATATGGATAGTCGGCAAAACAAAATATATCTGGACATTTTAGAATTTGTTGTACTAAAGAAAATTGTCCTTCTACGTTGTCCCAGTGACGATAAAAAAGTTCTACGGGAAACATATCAGGCGGATATCCTTGATGTTGCAATCCTAATCTTAATCCCGTGATCAACAAATTCAATCCTTGTCTATCTTTGACAACAAATTCTGCATGATCCAACTTAACTATTACTTCATTCCATGATAATGTAGATTGCTAAAATTATAAATAAATTTAGTCTTTAATATTAATACAATACTTGAAACTATCAAATAACAACTGATACTCACAATTTCTTTTAAAGCTTGAATGAAAACCTCAACATTCCATGTAGTGGGTGCAGCACTATCTGCTGATTTTTCTTTGTTTGCATCTTGTGTAGCCCCTGAATTACCCCAAAATGATTGTAAACCTCCAGCATCATCAAGACTACTACAACTACGTGCCATATGAGCTATAACTCTTGCAGCACATGCTGGAGATATTTCTCTAGCTCCTAGGCCAGCTAAGGCTGAACGACATTCTTCGATGGTACTAGTGAATCCATATCCTAATTCCATAATCAATTCTACTAGAGAATTTCCATCCTAAAAAGCACATGTATATATGCATGTAAACAAATATATTTAAAAATTTGAAATTTTTATAGCACAATTATTACACAGCAATGAATACTACTTGATTATTTTACCATTTGATTAACAGCCATGTTTAATTCAATTTTGGCTTGCGAGGTTTCCCCGTTGTCTGGGTACAGGAGTGGTGCTAGCACCACTGGTACCAGTTCACGGGGAAAGTCGCGCCTTAAATTCTTGAGAAATTTTTCTTTTGCTTCCGATGAAAGGCCAAACTGATTGGCTGAATGCAAAGCCTGAGATAATATTAAATGAAGAACTTCAGGCAATGAATCGTGCAATCCTTCTTCTTGATGTTTATTGCTCGTTTCAGAATTAATATAATTTTTTATTAACTCAGGCAGCTGCTTTTTTACGTGTTCTAGAGCTAATGTACGAATTTCAGTATTCTCAGAATGCAATAATGCAATTGCAAATGCAACTTCTTGTACCAGAGTTAAGCCAAGTACCTTTTTCAAACGTAAAAAAAACTTTGCAGATGGATTCAAAGTCTGAAAAAGTAAAATTAAAATTAATAAAAACTGTTATGAAGCTATAAAATGTAGGTTTTTAAATATATATATGTGCATATATATATGTATTCACACTAATTTTGATAGCCTTAACCTAAATAAAAAGTAAAATAAACCTTTTGTTGATGAAATGGATGATCTATAGCAAAGCACAGATTAGAAATAAAAGAAGGTTTGCTAAGAAGATTAGTACACTCTTGTTTCAGAAGTTGCACTTGAAAATAATCTTTCGCACTTGATTCTGGTGGTTCTCCCGTTGAAAAGTCAATGTACGACAGCAAAGAGCGCAGCAAATGTCTGTCTGCCTCCAAACCCTTCCACTGCACCAGCTACAATATAACCACAAATTTAAAAATGAACATGTACATTATATATAATATCTATATAAACTTAAATATATTGAACACAACTTCTGAAATATTATAACCTTTTAACTATCAAGGATGAAAAAATAAATGTAAACATTTTAAGAAAAACTACAACCAAATAAATTTTTAAGAATTTATTTATTCATTATGTTTTTAAGACATTAAATGTCAAAAAAACATGCATTGGGAAATCTATAGAGTTTCATCATTCGAAATGATCCGTTGGAACATATACAAATTACGAGAAGAGGCTAAGTTCAAGATGTCTTTCGTACCGCGTGAACATCAAATAACAAATAATCTTGCAATAAGTAGAATAATAGATACAAAAGTCTGAACATAATTTTTCTGATAAGGAGGTTTATCTTAATAAATGAAATCAGATGAAATTGATGATAATATTCATAAAGCATATTGCGCTGTTTCGAGGTCGGCGTGTGATGAACAGAAAGTGGTAGGGGAGGGCAATAAGAGATGCAGCAGTACAACAGGTTTTTTTTCTACTTACAACTGATATTTCTTGGCAGCTGTCCCGAAAATTTTTCTTATTTAAATTCGCAACCAAATAACTGATTTGTGACAAAGTAAAAGACAACGAGTCCAGGTTCATAGTTCCATGAATACGACCTCGAAAGCTTCAAACGTGTTTGAAGCTTTCTTCGGTATCCACGAATTGCCTCCCCGGATTCTCTCCTCGTTAAAAGCATGAAAACTACATTGGCACAGTCCTACGACCAACATCGGGATTAATATTTTGAAATACAATTTCAAACCAACGTCATGGCGAGCACAACAAGATAATACTGAAAACGTAACACTACTTCAAGATCACACCATATAACCAGTTACACTCTACTGGTCTCTTTTCCCATCTACTTCGGTAGACTTCTACCTCTACGAGACAGCCGGTTCAATGTTTCTTTGAACTGCCGCTAGAGTGCGTTAATATTCATTCTGAAATCCATCAAATTTCATTTCATTTCGTCAATTTCTATTTAATTGCAATAAATAATATATGAATTCAATTTCCTGGATTTGAAATCATATATGATTAAGAGCAAAGTCAGATTTACTCGAATTTTCAATAATAAATTGTAGAGCAGACTGACCAACTTTGCCATTATTGTTGGTAATCCACTAGAATATCTTATATGATACAAATATATATGTATAATGTTATTATTTGACTAAATTTAAAGTTAGCATTAATATTACGTCGTATCATATGATCTTTTGTTCATGCTGATTATATTCTATCCTGGGAAGACTATACTTATCGTAAGAAATTTTATTCATTCTGCGCATGGCAGCTTTGATTAGCGTCTGTAGGCTTTGTAACTATGAGCGACTCGTGTATGCTTTTATCACGTTTTTGATGCCGAAGCTGTATACTTAGTGATTAAAACATTTCAATTTCTAAATTAGCAAACTGTAAATTTTCAAATTCTCAAATTTTTAAGTCTTCTAAATCTCAAGTTCTTAGATTTCCAAATTTCATTATCCTGAGCTATATTACGTATATTCGTTTCCCATAAAGTTTATAGGTTTTTGCTCCTTTTACTATTCATTGTATTTGATCCACTGTGTAGATACATATTTAGTGAAGCAATCTTAATGGTGGAAAACCTACTGAACTTATCTGAGAGTTCGCGAATGAGGATGATCTTTCGTTGAACAGAATATATATCTATTTTATTCTATTGTTGTGCTGTACGTGGCGATCCATGTATACCGCGAAATATATAAACATAATTTGTTATCATTTGTTGTCGTCCTGAAATAAAACAATACATTTTATAATACATTTGGTATAAAATGTAATTATACAGTAAATCGATAATGAAATTCGATGGAGGTGAATCCTGAATCTGATTTATTTAAATGCGATTTTTAAATGTATATATGTATGACATAAGCGTAGCTTGACAATATTTTAATGTGACGTCTATCAAATCTGTGACAGAAAAATTAGAATACAGTTTTGTATTTTACTATAGAATTTCAACTAATAACTAATAATTGGGTATGTTTAAATCGTCAATGCATCAACACTAAGCAACTTTTATTTAATTCCATGTTCCTTTTTTTTTTTAATTACACGTAACCTATCTTTTTTTATTTTATTTACAGTTCTCCAGTAAACAGTTCTTTCCTAATTATTGTAAAAAAATGGCCACATCTACTTTAAGACAAGAAACACTCGAAAAGAAAAAAGTAAAGAAGAAAATGAGGTAAAACTTGTGACATATGTTTACTTAATTCTTAACATAAATGTAATATAAAAAGTAATATTTGTAATGCACCTAAGTAATTATATTTTGGTTTAAGCAAGGCACAGATGCAGTTAGCAATAGTTAAAAAGAAAGAATGTGATGCTAAAGCTCTTGCAATTGTTGAACAACTCTTAGAACCTAAAATAAATTCTGAGTGGCTTTTAGATAACGTAAGTATAATTTTTCACTATAATCTGCATATAACTGAAAAATACTTCTATCTTATTATAGCTGCAATATATTAATAAAAGTCATATGGAAGATGTAATTGAAGAACGAGGGATAACTAAATTATGTGGTTATGTATTATGTAATAGCAAATTAACAACCATAATTGATCAACAATATCATATATCAACAAAGAAGAACAAAGTTTATGATGTGACTAGACGTAAACATTTTTGTAGTTCACGTTGCTATGGAGCTTGCAATTATCTCTTACAACAAATGCTTACAAGCCCTCTTTGGTTAAGAGATAAGGAAGAAATACCAGTGTTCAAAGTATTGCCAGCCAAAGACGAATTAGTAAGAAGTATACCTGGAGATGAAATTCATTTTAATGACATAACTGTAACATTAAATTCTGATAATAAGGAGGAATCAACAGAACTTAATGTAAAATGTGACAATTTGAATGATGCAACTTTTGTTGCATGTTCAAAAGTTAATGTACACAGTGAATATGATATAGTAAAAGATTCTCAGGCAGCTAGTGAATATGTAGAACTAAACAATAGTGAAGTACCAAATGTATATGAAGAACAGTATTCAAAAAATTCTGATGAAAAGTTTGGAGACATAAAGAATTTATCCATTGATTCAAAAGATATAACTGATAGTGTTAAACAACAGACGAATGATGATGTTATTAAAAAAGTTTCTATCTCAGATAATAACACTGTGCTAGATTATTCTAAAATTGAAGATATAGACAATTTGAATGATAATCTTACTATAAATGAAAATCAAAATCAAAGCACAGAAAATGATAGTGAACAAAATAATTTAACTACTATCAAGCAAAATATAAACATTAGTAATAATAATGTTGAAGAAATAGAGAAAAATGAACAAAACCGACATAAACGAAAAGGTGTTATTAAAGAGAGGCAAACAAATGAATTTTACAATCTTGCAATGCATATTGAACATAGTGTAAAAGAGTGGATAACAGAGGATACAATTTCTTTATTGTCAGGGGAAGAAGATACTAAAAACCGATTATTGGAGAATATAATAACACATGATAGATTCTTGCATTTATGTAAAAAATTAAATAAATTACAATTAGAAGATGAAAAGGAAGACCAGACAGATCTAATGAAAAGTACTTTAAAACCTTTACCACATTTGTCTGTCCTTGAAGAGGAAGGAAAGAAAATGGAATTAAAAGTAAGCATAATACATATAACATAAAATATATAAATAATTACTGGTGTAATTATTATTTTCAGGTACGAGCATTCTACAAAGGCAGTATGATCGTAGAAAATCCTAAAAGTACAGAAAATATTAAACAGGATAGTGACTTTGCTCCAGTATTACCTTTGATAGACGCACATGCACCGAAGGCACTTCGACGTCGAATATTTTTAGATAAACTTAATAGGATGTAATATTGATTTCACCGTTTCTTTAGTACTATCAGTTTGTTTTTGTTGTTAAGTAGAATTATTTTATTTCTTTTCCAGATTACCGGATTTATTACGAGCGTTAGCGAGTAATAAATTGCCTCAATATATTTACAACAGCGAAAAGAGTGCTTTAATCAAGGCTTTAGTCAATACTTTTTCATTATCTGCTACAAATATTATTTTTAAAACTGCAGAATGGACTCTTGTTGGTCTTGTAATTATCAAAATGTAAGTATCATATATTAGTATAAGTTTTGTAACTAATACAAAAAAATGTATACTTTAAAAAATATTACTAATGTATTTATGTATATTTCTTTAGGTTAAGTATGATAGATCCACAACTAAAATTTTTATTATCAAGTAAACAGGCATCAATGTATATCTCAATGATTTTGATGTCATATAAGTTAGACCCAAATTATTTGGACAGATTAATGATGGAATTGACTAATGATATAAAAATATCAAATGTTGATAATATTACAAATGTGTAATTCAGTTTAAATAATGTACGTTTTATAATCGTTTTAAGTAAAAAATATGTATTTTTGAGACATATTGGATCTGTGTATGTTTATATTTTATATAAAGTAAAAGATAAATAAACAAAATAGAAAATACAACTGTTTGTAAGTAAAATTAGTAAATTATATTCTTCAATGCATTTGATATTTAAACAATTGCATCACTTAATTTTTATAGTGAACATGAGGCTGGTGTAGGTACACCAGTCAGAGGAGAAGGTGGACAATCAAGTCCCAATGTGTCCATCTGGGTTGTTGTTGGTAACTGGTCTTCCGTAGAACGATTTCCAATTTTATCACGTAAAGCTTCATAGAGATTATGTACAGCTTCATTATGCTTAAATAATAAACGTAATTATAGATACAATATATTTTATATGGTTCGTTTTATTCATTAAGATGTTACCTGACTAGTTGGTTGAAGGGCTTTCATTAGCGCATGTAAACGAGTCGGTGGTAATTTCGGATGAATATACCAAAGTAGTTTTAACAAATGTCGTGTAACATTATCTCTGCCTAATCCTGCCAGGAAAAATTCGTCAAATATTACAGTACAGAAGGATTCGTTAGAAAATTCATCAGCCATATTCAGTATCAACAGAGATACCTATGAATCATAATATTCAATTTTACATTATGTACAATTAAATAATTATAAAAGATATAAATTAGAACCATACCAAAGTATGCAAAAAGGGATCTTCGAATGCACGCTGCGCTTGACAATTGGGCAAAGTAGCCAATACTCTCATTAAACCTCTAGCATCACCTCTTCCTCTTCCTACACCACCACCACCACCTACATGCAATGCATAGTACATAGATAAAACAGCAGCAACTCCTGAAAGTTGTGCGTATGCTTGACAAGCGTCAGGAGGTGGGCCAGAATGTTCTATTATAGCAATTGCACTTTCTCTTTCATCCGGCGGAAGTTTGCAATTTAACTGTCTTATTTGATCATCTACCTAAAATACAAGTTATTTTTTATGTTAATTTCTAGTGACTATGATTATTATTTCTAACATGTTAATACGTTTAAAGTTACTTATTATATCATATACCATTAAAGACATGAGTGCTGGTAGAAACTTTGTAACAACTTGACTGTCCAATTTTGGTTCCTTAAAATCTTGCGAGTCGATCATTTGCCAGGCAGATAAGCCTAATGCAAGCATCCTTAATAATAGTACAAGAACTGCATTTTCTCTAGGTAATGCTTCACCGTTTATCAAATGAAGTGCAATTTTTATTGCACTACTAGCAAGAAAGTTTACTGCATATGGGTCGCATAATATCATGCTTAAATCTCCTAATACTTGTTCCTGTCCTCTCTGTATAAAACTGTAGATCATTTCACTTATCTAGTACAGCAAGACGTAGTATTATGAAACACGAACAGTTTACTGTATACCTTTATACTATCTAGAAAACCTTGCAATTCACGGGACCTTTTAATATCAACATTTTTTTCTCTGATGCATGCATCAAGACACCAAGTGAATTTATGGCATGGGTCAACAGAAATGATGTCTTGAACCTAAGAATCAAATATTTATGTAATTAATATTATACTAATATGATGTAATATTATATAATTTAACATAATACAAACTGACCTCTAAATCGTGTAAGGCCATTAATAGTTCAGCTCTTAAGGTACAATAATGTATATTTTTTGTACGTAAAAATAGAGTCCTTAAGAATTGTAGTACCATATCATATAACTTTACACTATGCCCAATCATATGAGCAAGCTTTTGTACTACTTCACCTTGTCTTCGTACCTAAGTATACAAATAACATAATTTCACAAAAATTAAAACTTATTTTGTAGAAATTCATGTAGTATACCTTGGGGGAAGGCATGAAAAAGAGACTATTTAGATTTCGATGATCAAAGAGTATCTGTTCTTTTTCAATAATGTATCGACTAAATAATGGAGAGACCTCATCTCCAAATAGGCTTTGATTATCTTTCCAAATTTGCCGTTTAACTTCTGTATCTGCATCATTATACAATTCTTTTTCACGAACAAGTACTCGTAAATATTTATCTTCTATATGTGGTGTATTTCTTAAAATACACATAACAACAGGTCTCAGTGCTGCAACTCTTACAGCTGGGAAACTTTTGGATAATAATTCTTTTAGTCTTTTATCACCTGCTGAACCTTTATCTGCTCTTTCTGTACCAATTTCATTGATTCTCTTTATCAGTTTTTCTCGTAGTTCTTCTAATACTGATGCATGAAAATCTAATCTTCTTACACCATGAAGATCAAGCAAAGGCAACATAGGTCTTAAGGATGGCAATAAAATGCCATTTTCTAATTGAAATTCTTCGATTGCTTTTAATGGGTCTGTACAACTTGTCAAAGCATCTCTTAAAAAACCTTGTCCAGGTATTCCAAGGTCATCTAAACCATTTCCAATTTCACAACTGCCTTTTACAGAATTCATTGTTTCCTTTTATACAATGCTTTTATCTATGAACAATATATACATTTGTATATAACGCAACACTGCACTTATTTGAAAGTTACCTCATAATCGTAGAAAATTATTAAATAATATTTTTAAGTCAAATAATATTAATTTTATGTGGAATTATTTATTAAATGAACTTTGTTTATCACTTTGTATACGAGTTTATGATACCTGAAAATGTCAATGCTTTGTTAAACATTACATACAGCATTACAACAAATTTAAAATATTAAATGATTAACCTTACAAATTTTAATGGATTATTACAATATTTTTTCTTTATTGTCTATCATTAATTAGGTAATTTATGTATTCTAATATTAATTTCATATTTAATTGATAACCTGTGTATACAAACGGAAATTCGTAGACATAACCACAGATGTAGCGGTGGAACTAAATAGGTTCTTACAATTAGCGGTTTGCGCAGAAACTGTTTTAAGAATTGGCCGCTTGGTGCAGCACTTCAAGGGCCTGTTTACAACAGAAAGATGACACAGCATCGATATATTTAAAAAAATGTTTAATTTATATATTGAACACAGATTTATATACTTTTAATTACATTATAACTTAATTTCAGTAAAGAAAATTCGAAGGTATAATTATACAAAAAATATAAGGAACGTCGTTAACGATACGAGTATTTCGATCGATCGATTCTAGTCAATTCACGAAACAGGGAAATTTGAAATATCCTACAAGTCCGAAATAAATCATTTTAACATTTCCTTGTAAACAATAACCTACAAAAAACTAATTTATATAGAATTAGTAAGTAATGTAACACCTAATAAAGTGGAATAAGGCGTGTAATGCTGAAACTTTCGACTTATTTATATATCTTAATTGTTATCCTTTTATTACTCGCTTCTAACGCCAGAAAAAACAAACATAATTTTATCAATACTATCAACACATCTTCATGTTATCAGCATTGCGAATGGTTAAATAATTTACAAGACTCTACTGTAAATTTTACGCACGTGTGTCAAGGATTAATGAGTACTTTAAATGAAACCTGCACATACGATTCTTATATCAAACCAGAAAATAATTTGAAAAGTGCAGTGAGGTATTCAGACAAATTACAAAAATACCAGAAAAGTAAAGTAAACGACATCACAAAGTACACCGAAAAGAATTCAATTCCAAGTTCCTCGACAAACGCAATATACTGTTACGCAAACGATTCTTGTAACATAAGATCAACTTTCGCATTTAATAATATATCGCTAAGAGTCGTAAAAGAAAAGAAACCATGGAGTTTATTCGGTTACAAATGGAAACGAAGAACTCTGTGCGCGGTTCATGACGATAAAAAACATTCTCCGTCAACATCGTTCAATGTTGCTAAAAGAAAGACGCTAATGGATTATGATGCACCAGTTTTACTGGACGACATTGAAGACTCGGATTCTTTAAAAACGCACGTGAGAGTGAAACGAAGCAAATCTGATTGGAGTCCACTTTCATCGTCAGCATATCAACAAGATTATTTAAGAGATCTAGCAAATTCTTTTCCTCGAAACACTTACGAATCGATGGACGAAAGTTCCTACGACGACGACACCTCATTTGACGAGAAACGAGAAATTAAATCAGAAGAGTTTTCTTCGGACAAAGATGGCCTATCGAAAATTATTGATACATTGGCGATATCGTCTGACGAGAAGGATTCATTCGTGGTACCATCTGATACTAACAAAGTAAAGGTTTCGGCAGACAGCAGCGAAACGAATAACAGAGAGATTGTATCTGCAGAAGAATCATCGGACGATAATTCGTTCACAAATCGACGATCGAGCGACGAAAATATGGAAGTTGATCTTCCGGATCCTATGTTGGCCGTAGATTTAGTAAGGAAGAAACGAAACAATTTAATGGAAAGGTCCGATTCTCAAAATTTAGTGAGACATTCCGATGAAAATCGAAAACTGTCGAGTTTAGTGGCTGCCAACTTGAAGGCACACTTATTGCGAGTGAAGAGGAGGGCAAAGAACAATCGCCGCGAGGAAAGTTCAAAGACGAAGAAGAAGAAGAAGAAGCACGCGAGAAAGAAACAGGGTAAAAATTCACGACGGTCGTTAGGGAACGAACGTACGAAGAATGCGAATAAATTGAGAACACCTCGCGAGAGAAAAACGAACGGAGCAAAAAGCGAGGGTAAATCAAATGTAGAGATTACTAAGGTAGTTTCTAAGGAAAATAATGAGAACAATTTTCATCGTAGATTCGTAGAATCGAAAAAATCGGTCGATAAGTCTAAAAACGATCGTTCCTCAAAGCATCTCGTACTGGAAAATAACGTCGATAATTCTGAACCTTCATCGGTGATAATGGTAACTGGAAATGATGATGATATGACGGGATCGGAAGACAACGCAGATACATCATTAACGCAGAATAAGAAGGAACAAACCTTTCTGGAAATGGCAAAATTACGCGAGAAAAGAAACAAAAATGCGGAAGGGGGGCATGGATTTCTGAATAAAGAAGACGAATTAAAGTATTATGAAAATATTCGAGAACCTGTACCGGAACGTCGATGCACTGCTCAGAATAAAGTACAGCGTTCGGTGATGATCGAAGGGGAAGGTAATCGAGCAGTTAGATCCATCGAAGAAGTTAAAGAACTTGCCAAGAAATTGGTTACGAAGGTAAAATTTAAGGAATACGTCTAATAGTAGATTATTGCAAAATCAAATGGTTGATTTAGATTTTCATTTGTATGCTTAGTACCTGAAAAACTTTAGACGCGGCCTTGTTAATAACTATTTTAATATTTTCAAGTCTCCATACCTCAAAATTGATCACTTGATATACACCTTAATAAATTCCATATTAATAACAAATTTCTCAACAGGTGAACGAACTACAAAATTTTATAAACGCAGAAGAGTCAAAAGCTAATGATAGAAAAGAAAAGAGAGTCGGGACAAGAGCGATCGACGACCTATGTTCGAACGCTAGTACAGATTACGATGTTTTCAATGAACCGCCTCAAATTGTTCAGAAATGCGTGCCAATGGGCGATAAGTATTCGTCGACCCCCGCGAAAATTATAGTCGAAAGGAAAATAGATCCTTCGAAAATTACGAAAGAAAATAAACTGGATAATGGAAAGAAAGGACATGCTACGATAGAGAAGAAACGATCGATCGTTAGACGGGTACCGAAGACGGCGTCGGGTACTTCGAGAATGATTCGTAGGGAAAATGCAAAACGTAAGTGGGGCAGGTGGACTGATTGGAGCAGCTGTAGTGTCACCTGCGGTAAAGGTCGACAAATTCGATGGCGATACTGTTTACGTGACTGCAACTCCGCGGAAACTGAAATGGAAGAGAAAGCTTGCCAATTACCAGCTTGTCCCCCTGGAAAATTTCTTGGCATATTCTAATAACGAGAAGCGTTAATTTAATTATATTTTTAGGGTATACTTACATTGTAATCTTTTTAGGTAAGCTTTGTATTATCATACTATATAAGTAAAACATGATTAAATGAAAAATTTTGAAGTGCATGTTTCAATAAAAAGTATAGGATGTATGTACACTGAAGTCCTGTTATATGGCCGTGAGTATGAGGTTGCAGTAGTAATGAGGAAGTAATTAACCAAGCCATATAGCGGGAATACACTGTACAATAGAGGTTACTAGTTTGAAGTCTCTGTGAAGGAGAACAAGAGTTAAATGCAATTATGTAACAAATCGCATGGTGTATATTTTTTTTGTTCGTCTCATTACCAAACACACAATATATTATACAGAATATTTTAAACAAAACTTCATTTCTTTTCTTCTTTGAACGTATTCACAAGTAACGAGTATTCGTTGCTTACAGAAAGTTGCTGTAGCCCAATGATCACGTTATTCAACGAACAGTTTAACTAAGACACGATAATTCGCCCTTTCTTTTTTTTATGTCGCGAAATATTCAGCGATCACGACTCACTAATGTTATAGAAATATTTTGCGATATCAACACGGTAGTGGTATTCGGTAACGGTCCTTTCTTTTTTTTCTTTTTTTCGCGAATGTACAATTTAGCGGATCACTTTTGCTTTACTTCTGTCTACGAATCCGCTTTGTATCCCTATATTTGTAAAATCTCATATAATACACATCATTTATCCAACAGCATTCTCAGTTTCGTTCGTCCTGTTGCTTACAAATTAGTTTTATTGTATCAATCGTACAAACGTGATGTCTCTCGTGCGTTTCTTTTAATTTTAGATACAAAGTCACCGAAAATTTATCTAAATACAAGAGTCGCGGTGTAATAAATTCAAATTCGTATCAATTTAACTCGGTGGCTCAGCAAAAAGTTCGTGCTTACAACTATTAACGTGTACAATAGTATATCTACATGAAACAATACACATTTGTTCCTGTGATTGCGTGTAGACAGAAAACACAGTGACATCGCACGATCATGACCGTTTTCAATATCGTGCGATGTATAAGCCCTTTTTACCGTTTTTCAACTAATAATTTCCATGTTGTGTTTTATCTTCTTCCTTTTCCATTTAACGTAAAGACATTCATTGATGTCGCGCGCGCATGAGTTCATAACCAGTCACAGCACAAAAACTTGAGTCGATCGAAGTATAAAGTTAAAAAAGTGAAACATGTGAGGAGGGGACGACAATGGTAATACTTCGATAAAAAAATAACAATCATTGGCTTTACTAGGTAGGGATCAGGGTGACGCCAATGATTGTCAAATCCTTAAAATTCCCAAATTTATACAATATTGAATTTACAAATTTCCTGAGGCTCAAAATTCCAAATATCTAAATCTCTAAATTCCCAAATTTCGAATTCCTAGTAACGCCAATAATAACAATTAACGCGACGCCGAAGAGAACGTGCTATGACCGTTCACCAAAGAACAAGAGATCCCGTCGATGCGATATCTCCAATTAGTGATATCCGGCTTGCCCGTACAAGGGACCCACTTACATATACAAATTGATCACAATGGTAAACGCATACATACCCACGAATCTTATCCACGCATACGTTAATTCCTTTTAAACACGCTCACACACACTCTTATATAATTGCGTAATGTCTTTTGACCATTGATACTTATCTGTCTTAGTCTAAAGGACGCGGAAATTCGTCGGTCCCCTGGTCTTCGACAATGTTCAGTTGCACTTTGTCTATCTCGACTGCACTTAAAAGCGGTACGTGTTTCGTTTATTTAAAATTTGAGCTCGTATTTTTTTACATCGTACATAAATACACGTATCGTGCCTCCTAAAAGAAAAAAACCTATCGTTTCTCTCGTTTATCTTGCTCCAGTACAATATCGTTGTCCCCGTCTTTCTCTTCCAATTAATTTTCTGTTGCATGTACAGACAATTCACACGTGGAAGAACACTTTTGCGGCACCTTTTATTCTGTCCCGTGGCTGTCCAATCTAAAACAATCGTCTCGTATGGCAGGAAATAATTCGAATTTGATTCTCGCGGGGATAGAATTTGTTAAAACAGTATGTTCCTCGATTGTTCGGCATTTGTTTGCGACAATATATTTAACACAGGCTTCTCCTCGCCACCGGCCAATACTCGAACATCTCGGTCTGGGTCTGCACGCATTTCTCTCAGTCTTTTCTCCACTTTCTTTGTCTGTTCGACGCCCAACCAGCTTGCTGAAAATTGAAATACATTATTTATTCATTTTTCTATTTCATATCAATTTAAAACTTAATCTTTATCGAACGTCAATAGTTTTAACGTTACAATATCTTAATAGATACTTACGTCCCATCGGGATTACGTTCTTCGATAAAGTTCTCGCCACAGCCAGTCTCACGTTTGGTACCTTATCCATGGATAGCTTCAATAAAGTAGGCAACATTTCCTTAGAGAATTTGTGTCCACTGATAGCGTTGTTGGCTATCAATTGGGCGCATACGAACGCTAGTGTTTGTCGTCGAGTCCATTTTTTCGCGTACACGCCTAGCGAGAACCTGAGCTCTTGAAACAACGCCGAAACCAGGCGTTCGCTGTCCGATTGGGCGACAATTTGCGTCACCTGTACAGACATTGAAGTAGAATCATTGGACGCATACGCGATAACGTTACACGGTGCTTTACCTAACGCTGCTATTTATAACCTTCTGTTTAATGAATACGAAAAGTTAGAAATTTGACTCAGAGATTTCTAGACTCTCTTTAAGATCCTAGGGTCATGCAAAATCGAGAGCCAGCAGGGAGACTCTTCTCCTCTACAATTACTTTTAATTGAAAGAAGCCAACGATGATCATCGTTGACATTATGCTTCAAGAGGAAATAGCTACGTCAGATGAGAGACACCCTGTTACGTCGATATTATACACAGAAGATGGCGAACGTGCGAGGTCATACCAAAGAAAGTGCAACGTGCCTCACAGCAGCGACTTTGTCGTTCAGCAGCTCAAGAGACAGGGGCACGATGTATCGTTCAAGCTGCATGGGTGCAAATAGGTTCACAATTTCCAGCAGCTGTGTGGCCAACTCTTCTCGGAACCTCCAGTTCCATTCGTTATCGGTGACGAGGAATTCCTTCAGTTTCGGCAGATATGGGAAGCGATCGGTGGGCTTAAGTATCTTCAAAAAAGCCGCTAGGTGTTTGAGAACTCCTATTCTGACCTCGTCCACGTCCTTAATGAAACAGTGATAAACGGGAACGAGGTCGCTGGCAGTCAGTTCTTCGCCGAGTATTGTGGCGATTTCGTGAATACTCGAGGCCAGTGTACGTCGAATTTTCCACTGATCGGCGTTTAACAACAACTTGTAGGTTGGCAGTAAATAACACCAGTGCTCTCTACCTAACGTGAGAGCTACGGCAGGAAAACTAAATGCGCAATGATGAAGAATGTCTGCTCCTATGTCTGAGTATCGTTCTGGCTCGGCCATCGTTAGGAACATATTGACCAAATGCAAGGGGACTAGCTCTTCTCCGTTCACAGGTATCAGTTCTACCTCTGGGAACTTGTCTTCGTCTACTACGTCGTCTAACGAAGAGGCTTTCCTACTGGCGGTGTCGGTCGTTGGTTTCCAATTTATGTTATTCTTCGCTGATGATCTTTTCGCAGCTTCGACGAGTTCATCGTCCAAAGGAAGGTCTGGCGTTATGTAGTAGTATAAAAATGGATTGTACTTCTCCGTGTCATCCGTTGTTTGGTTTTGTTTCAACTTCCTTTGTATCTAAAAGAGGAGGATAACTGGTTGCAACAACTTCTTTCAGAAATAAATGGTACAGAATGGAAAATAATGTAGAAAAAGATTATCTTATACATCATAATATTGTAACAACATAATAATATAAATTCAACGATATTTCAAGGTAATGTTTTTTACCGTAGAATTGTAAGCTCTCAGAGCAAAAATGTGATCTTCCTGTGACTCGTCCTCGTCCTCCTCGTCATCAGAAGTCGATCTTTGTAGTATCACAGACGAATTAAAGTTATCCTTAGTATCAAGCTCCTCTTGGTCGAACGAGTGGCTTCGCACCACGTATTTCGGTGGATAGTTGCCCTCGTACGAGTACCTTATACTGCGCAACAAATAAAATCATCGAGTTTTGAATTACCTCGTCGTGATTTGAATAAAACTAGGATTAAGTGGGGACGCAACAACAGAAGCGAAGAAATAAACAAATAACAAGGAAACTACAACAAACGAGTCTCGAGTCGGCCAATTTTAGGGGATGATATCGAAAGTACATTCAGCTTTTTGTACCTGAAACGAGTATCTTGTTGGCTGGTAAACACCAGCTCGCCGTGCTGATTATAAGTTACTTCGGTAAACTGTTTCGCGAACGTAGATATAAATGGTCCTAAAATTTGAAAGGCAGACATTCGCACCCATTTCGATTCGTCGTCGAGATGCATAGCCAGAAGTTCGGCCAATAGTAATTGACGTTGCTGGAGGGTCATACAGCAAGCAACTGGCATCATAACGTCCACGCAGGCTCTCCGGATGCCCCACGCTTTATCACAGCATAGATCGACGAATACGGGAAACTGTAATCGATCAAGAGATAATTAGGCCATTGTCAATCGTTAACAGAGGGAAAAAGGGGCCAAAAGTACTCACCAATTTTCGAAGAAACGCCTTCCTCCTGACTGCCACGCAAATCTCTCCAAAATGCGACGCACATACTTTTCTAACGTAAATATCCCTGCTGTTCTTGCAGATCGCTATGTATCTGTCCAGAAGAATCTTTTCTGTCAGCCTTTTGCCAATGAGCGGTGCCAACTTACTCAAGAGCTGTGGATCGATATAATAGACGATAATAAACACCGTGCTGCACTGATTGTTGATTAAATTATATATAATAACGAAACGTGCTGTCATGATTAACACTTTGGTAAAAGATTTCAAGAGTCAGTTGTTCAGATGCAATGATAAAATAAAAAATAAGAGAAGCCAGAAAGGACAAGTCGCACGCAAATTACATATCGTAAGCACTTGATACTTTTATTCTGTTTATTCTTAAATAATAATGTTCGAGAAAAATTGGAAGTTATCATCGGATAATACGAAGTCAAAAATCGCACCGTTCCGCTCATCAAAGCTGGCTGTGATACGAGTCGAAAGTCACCACATCACAACCACTCTGATGGGAGGAACAGTCGAACACGCCTGTAAAACTCGAGATATCGGTTCATCGATCGGACTAGGGATAGTTTCGTACCATCTTCGAGTACCGTGTATTAACGCCCGCATCGTATAAATCAGAAAGAAGGTCATCGGTAATAGGGATTGAACAGCAATGAGTCACCACCCTATCGTTACGCATAAATACGTTACTCTAAGAAACGCTTATATTTTTCTGGAATTTCGACAAGTACATAAGCCTCGTAAATTAGTCGAGTGGTACGATGAAAATTCGGTTATGTATACGAAACGCTAAAACTAGATTATTCGGTAACTATAATTAGCTAACTTTCACGATGGTCATGTCGTCATACTGAAAGTATGATGTGACTCATAGATATGTTAAGAAGTTTGTAGATAAAGGAAATAAAAGCATTGTAGTTTATACCTATTATTTTGTTCGGAAGTTAAGTAAATCGTACTTGAAACAAACATAAAATTATCGAAGACGAATCACCCCTAAGATATAACGGTTAAAGATTAAAGTCAAAGAGTTCGAACTATTTCGTGTCAACTGCACGTAACTGACAAGTCTGCAAACAGACCCTGAAGGAAACATTTTGTTCCTTCCTTCCTGTTCTCCATTTCTCTACTGAGGCACTGTCGTGCCACGAAGAAACGAATACAGTCTCTAACAGTTGCGAGTCGAGAAAAGATCGCGATTCGACGAACGATCGCAACGACGTCCTTCGTAGATCCGTGCAGGATCCGTGAGAGGAAGTCGAGCGACCATGAGAGCGCAAAAGTCGCCACGGACCTTTCCCGAAAGTGGAAACTAAGCGCAAGAACTCGTTATCGCTGTCCGTATCGGGACAGCCGATCGGAAACGTTTTTCTTCGAAACGACGCCGAAGAGCTGGCTCGTCAAGATAGGTGATGGGCAACTGCGCCCACGAGGGCGCGGTGCACGGACCTGGAAATGGTCTATACTAGCTACAATCGTAATATGTAGATTTTTGTTACAATAGACGTCGAAGAAAATGTTTGGAATTGGTCATGCGGAAACAGTTTCCCTAAATAGAAGTTGAAAAATTTGATATTTCCGAGTTATCGAATTTCCATCATCGCTGCACACGCGGTGCCCCTCAGTGAGCACTTCATCTATCACAGATCAATATCATCATCAACGCTTATTAAGGACTACTGAAAACAATGCTCGAAAGGTTTATCGACGCTTATCACCGATGAAAACAACAATTATGGGGCGGTTCGTCGAGGACCAATGAAAACAACATTGATCGAAAGGTTCGTAACAAATGAGTGAAAACAACAAGGATCGAAAGACTCCTCGGCGCTCCTGTAACAGTGGCATAACAATATTGACTTTGAACAAAAGCTCTTGTCGCGAGAAAGAACACGCGTGTTCTTGATCGACGCGTGGTGTCTTCCGGGAAGCGGTTGGTCGGCGCGGCGCAACGCTCATCAAAGCTGGCTGTGATATGAACGCTTGCATCAGCATATCACAACCACTTTGTGAGCGATACACAAGCGCACGCTTCTCGCTCTGTGGGTCTCCGTATCGAGAAGCAAACTCGAGAAACCAGGCTAACTTTCGTTCGCACGGCGTCGCAAAAAACGGCGATCCAAATCGTCAAAAATGGCTGTGATATGAAATCTAGAACAGCAACACGCCACAACCAATTTGACGATTGGATCGCGTTCCTTTCGTCCTCTCCTTCGTGTTCCCCGTTAAAGAAGCCTCTCTTCAAGGAAGAAGAAGGACACCATCGAGCCCAGATCGTATCTCTCGTGTCCACGGGATGATTATTAATTAAGCGGTCACTAAGTGCACCGGAGCAACACACACGGGCAACGTTCTCTCCTCTGACGATCGATTCTGCGGGCCAAGCTCATCAAAATGGCTGTGATATGACTCGAAACATTCCACAACCAATTTGATGTATCGGACCGCAAAAGGTATTTTCATTTCGGCGCTGCATACAACGTCGTTCCCCTTCTCTTCGTATATGTTCCTCTCTTCTGGTTGTCCCTCGATTTCACGGGATATATACCCTTTTTTGTCTTTCTCTCTTCGGTAATTATTCCCGTTGTTCTTCGTCCGTTCGATACGCCGAGGATGGACACAATTTTGCTCATCAAAGCTGGCTGTGATAGTCGATCTCTATGACAAACCAACTTTGATGGTAAAAGCATGTCCCAGCAGCGAGCATCTTCTTCGTCGGAACTTTTCTTCGTGTACAAGGACTGGGGGGAGAGGGGGGGAAAAAAATGATGAAGAGTTCTCCAGACCTGGTCGCGTACTCTCTCGACGTCGGAGCAGAACGGACGCCGGATGAAAGACAAGATAGTGAGACGCGATAGCGTGAGAACATCTCACTACCCATGTCTTTCTGACGGAATCCGTTCGAAGGGAACAACACCAGCTTCGAAACGCTTCTGAACGCCAACTTCGATACACATAATATAATCCCTGACCGGCGTACCAAAGTTTCTCGGTACGTGAATGCTACGCGCGGGAGGAGAAACGACGATCTGCCTCGTTTTCCACGCTTCTTTCGTATTTACCACGCGGACAGGATACAACGCACCACGCGTTACTTGTCCACCCGCGGTTCCTTACATACGTATGCGCTAATTAGAACGACGTCCAATCGACGCGGAGCTACATTCGAGAGGCATTCGACGGTAAACGACGACACGCTTCCTGGAATGTTAACGCTTTAACGGCTGCATGTTTTATCAGATGACTCTTGTTATTTCTAATTTACATTTCTACGCGGACAATTATCTTTTCGAAGATTCTACGCTGGATACGCGTATCAATTTTCTAATTACATTTAGCATGTTGTGCAATAAATACTAGACCCACGAAGATATCGGCTGTTAGTGATACACGGATTTTAAATCCTCTGATCCATCTTTTAGAAACGTTACAGAGTAAGTAAATGAAAATCGTAATCGATAATAATTCTCCACATACGTTAACAAAATATATCGTGGTCCGATTTTTTTTTTTGTAAAACGATAAAACTTTTTGGTCAAATATTTATCAAGGTGAAATAAGTAAAACGAAGTGGTTAAACTTACAGAGATACCCGACTGCACGTAATCGATCGAACATCTGCAAAGAACTCCTATCTCGGGGCAGATTTTGTCTTCGATCGTGGTGCTGTCGAGAAGACCGTTCTTCGTCAGTGTGAGCACCACTGCCTGGGTCGTCATTCGTACCTGATCACACGAAGAATAAGTTTATCAATGGGATCCACGTTTCTTACCGAGTTTACTGTATCTCCGAGTGTTCTTTCCTCGATAGATTTATTATCCCACTTATCTCGGAATATTCACCTGGTTCTCTTCATCCCGAAGGTGTGTGAGAATGATGTCGAGCAGATGATCGCGAAGAACGTCGCCGAAGAGATGAGAAGCCTCCTGGCAGATCGTCGCCACGTGCGGCAGCTGTTCTATCAGGTCCAGTCGAACCTGCGTGTCTGAAAGCAGAAAAAACATCATACCGATCATTTCAGAGCTTCGCAACGGAAAAAGAAATTTTTCTCCGTTCGAACGTTCCTAAATTTCAAAATGTAAAAACTTGAAATTTGCAGCACACGTTGATTTCACCATGATGCACGATTTTATTCTTTGGGTAATCATTCATTTTGTGAAGATCAATTTTCTGAAGTAATAATTTACATCGGTTTGGTAAAAATAAAATTATTTATTAGGACAATTTGTGATGAAATTTTCTAAATTTGACCCTTGAGTTAAACATTTTTGTATCAGACGATCAATTTTGCAATTTTTGAAAACTTGAATATCCGAAAATTGAAAAAATTATCAATTTTTAAATCCAAGAATCTATGATTCTGAAAATATATAAATCTAAAAAATTTCTGAATGTAAAAATGTGGGAATAAAATTGAAAAACTTGATAACTGAAATATAAATAAAGATGTTTGTAATAAATAAATAAATGACAGAGGAGTAAAAATATTCGAGCGTCGAATGAAATGTCCTGAACGTAACTTTTTCCTTTCTATTGTCTAATTACGTATTAATTCCATGCAACGAGCCTGGTAGTCGATTCGTGGAACGAGGATAAAAATGACGATGTGTTCTAGGAGGAATCCGATCGTTTCTTTGCAACTCACGATCGGTCGCTAGCCGACAGAAACTATTCGTGCGTCGAAAGCGAGAAAAACAGGAGGGATAGGCAGGGGACCCATTCTTCGACGTTTTCTCGACCTTGGTCGTTTTTATTCTATACTGCCGGGTGGGTAGCCCTTTTCGTGGAAATACCTGAATGAAGAAGGCGTCGCAACCGGCGCCCCTGCTGATTAGGAAAACTCGCACCTTTACAACGGAGTTTCAGAACACGATCATAAAGAACGAGAATTTCCCGTTTGGTCATTAGGGAAACGGCCGTGAGCCGACTACGCTCAACTAGAGACAGGTGCACAACAACGATCAAAGTTACGACCCTACCGCGTTCGTTAATTTCCTCGAAACCTTCTGTATATTACACGCAACGATCTTCGAATTTGTTGATCGAATAAAACTGTCGTATTTGAAAATTGATGGCACAATTTATTCAATCTTCGTTAAACGGCATACGATTTAATCTTTGTAATACCGAAATGCGTATTCGGTCGCCATCTTGCTACTTGAGAATCACTGCTGAAATAAATATTCAACGCGTTTCATCCTATTGCCACATTTCTCACGTAATACCACAATTATTCTACTGGAAATAGAAAAATCGGATTTTTCAGCAATTTTCATTTTTCAAGAGTTTTCACTTGGACAATGTGTAGCAATTTATAAATACCTACAATTATGTATTATAAGTATAATCGTGTGCACATTTATCGACATTTTTACATGTGATGAAGATGAAAAGTTTCCATTAAGTATACAAGTTATACCGATCAAGTTAAAACAGTTAGAGTGTACTCAAGCGTCCTTTGAAAGTATTAAAATATCTAATTTCCAAATAAGTACAAATTGTATATTAGTATCAAAAATGCGATTAGTCATTTTGTACGACATCCTAGATACTCAACTAGAGAAATATTTACATACCGATACCACGTCAGCTTCGAAAAACAACCACCGTTTGGCCACGCTTTCAATTTCCATGTTACTAGTCTTGAAAAGATGTCTGCTGACTTCGTCGTCTTCGTTGATTCCATAATTCTCAATTTCCATTCAACAAAAATTTTCTACTCAAACACTTAACGAACAGTAAAAGATTTTGAAAATGGCCCAATCATAAGAAATCCAACGATTCGAATTTGGAATTCTTGTACCGATTAAACCGAGCAACGATCTTCAGGTACTAATGATATTCGCACACTATAACTTGCTCGAACGACGATTGAATAACGGTAGTAGATTGACTTCCGAAAAGGCGGGAAAAACCGAGTCCGAGGATCGAAAAATCGAAGAAGATCGAAGAGGAAAGGAGCACCTCACCGACCGAGAGCGTGGGTGAAACTGAAGGGTCGACGATTTGTCGCGGGAAATGCACCTTCCTGGACTTTTTCCAGTCAAGGGTGGGGATAGTCAGGGTAGCTGCCCCACTACCAGAAGGCCCAACCTCGAAAAGGGTAGGAGGTGACCGTGGGGCAACACAGGGTTCTCTTTCCGGTTACTGTGCTCGTCCTTCGTCAGACCCACCATCTGAGCACGTGCTCGCTTTTCCCTCCATTTTCTCGTCTCGCTCGTTTCCTTTCTGGCTGCCACTGCCCTTACGTCGACAAAATTTACACCGATGCCATCATTTTTTCAGAATATTACCTATCTTCGTTAGGCAGATATGTGCTATTTTAAGATGTTACAAAAAGTTACGAAATAAGAAATTGTGAGAGGTTTCATAAAGGGGTGAGACATGTTACAGAGATCCTACAGAAATTATAAGTCGGGACTGGTAAATTTTCAGTTTTTATGAATCTAAAAGCATACTGGATATTTTAACGTTTCAAGCGGTGAGACTGTGATCATCTACTTTATATAAATATAGAAAAAATTGTATATGGTTAACTACTTTTAAGGGATAAATGTTTAAATTAAAACATGATCCACATGGACTGCTGAAATAAGGAATAAAGTAGCATTTATAATGAACAAATAGAAGGTTCTTTAACTAAAATATTTTACTAAAATAATTGTAAAGTTATGAGCAAGTTTCTGGTACCGATATGCAGAATAATAATTTTTCGGGAAAATCGTATTATCGGTACAGTTTAGCATCTCACTAAGCGTTCCTTTTCTTTCCAACGGGAAAAAGAAGCTTGTCCCACCCCTGTTTCCCTTTAGCACAGCCCCTGGTCCATTAATCACGAGCTGGGTCTTATCTCCTTCCTCCGCCTACTCTCCATCCTTGCGCCTTCTGTCCGGGGCCGAGATCCCGCCAAAAATATCCCGCTGCGTTCCTTCAGGATTAAGCGTCGCCGATTATTTACCTTGCCGTATTTCGTCTCTTTCTTCTCCCGTTCACATCCTGTCGATCGTTTTTCCTAGGATTCCGCTTCATTGTCCATTGGTATTCGCAGAGAATCCTTCCTTTTTTTCCCGCGTTACCAACCACGTGGCACACGTACTTTTGGCGGGAAAGTTCGGACTCTTTTATGTTTCAATAATTGTCACTTAGGAGTCTTTTTTATTTTACCGGTTTTAAATAAACAAACTAATCTACTTTGTCGATTATATTGATAAGATTAATGAAATCATACACCCCTATAATAGGAGTGTACGATTAAACCTTGATATTAGGGCCTTGGCTGGAAAGTCAATTCTAGTTTCTTCAGATTTTAATAAATGTTTTCTACATAGAAGTGTATTTGTTTTACGAGTTCTGAGAAGACAAACCTAGTTGTATAGGAAGATCTACGTTATTGATCCAACTGTACGATAACGAGACACACACCCCTAGCTGATAATGGCAGGGTGGTTCGTAGAAAATGCTAGTCAGATCCGCATGAAAACCACCTTCGCGGAACAACAATTGTTCGAACCCTTCTTCCTTTTACGGGAACAATTGGCTTCGTTGCATTCTTATCGGGAGTAACCAGAGGAAGCGTCGTTACCAGTCGTTCTTGTGTACGTAAAATATTGATTCGGAAACAAGTTCTTTTAATCAAGTATAACTCGAATTTTCAATATTTAAAACAAAAGCTTGTAATGTGACTCGACGTGGTTCTAGAATGTACCTAAGCTACATTGAAAACGTTCTCAAGCTGCGTTTCCTCGTCCAAAAATAAAAAAGGAAGCGAGGTAGAGGAAACGTCAATGTCACCCAAAACTGTCGAGGTTCCTTCCACATATGGTAAGGAAAAGTCGGAAACGGTAGGATGCTGCAACTGGCGTCCTTCGAAGGAAAAAGGGCGCCTGTTCCACACTGTCCCCTCTGCTTTCGCTCGTCCAAAAATACGTGAAGGCGTGTGTCGCGTGCCCTCGAGTCCTGGGATTTTCGAGAGTCGACGCAGCCACCCTTCGTTGCCAGTTTCGATCGACCCACGGAAAAACACCGATCATGGCACGTGTTATGGCCCAACATGTTCCTCGTACCATGGATCGTCCCCTAAAAATAGCTTTGGACCGGTGTGCGACACGCTCGTTTCGGATCACGCGTATCGTGATGCACCTCTGTTTGACACAGTTGCATCCCTCGAGAGACGCCTGATGGCTTAGGGCACGCTTCCCCCAATAAGAGTTTACTTACAAGATCTGCCTTTTCCTGTCGAATGTCTTCGTCGTGCGCCATCAAGAGAAGCGGGTATTCTCGGCTCTACGTTCCATTGCAACGGCCTGGCGAATTTTTGGGAAGTTCATGGATGTCTATTTACATTTATGTGTTTATAAATACTCGAATATCCAAATTCTCATATTTGAGAAATCTCGAACTTCTACATTTCTAAAAGATCATCCTCAAACTTGCGAATTACCAGAATCCAATTTCGAATCTTCAAATTTCTAAGTTCATACTATATTTCAAACCTTCAAACACCCACATTCTTGAATCCCCAAATTTCTAAGATCTCACATCTTCAAATCTCTAAATCTCCGAATTTCCAAATCCTCAGATTCCCAAATCTCTGTTCATAACGTAATAACGCCTTCAATCTTTTTACTTGAGTACCAACGCAGGCACCAAGATGTCTTACCGCGGTCTTCGCAAAATGGCGGCCGCATGACTCTCATACTTCATCTCTCCTGCCTCTCCATTAGGATACACGAAAGTTCACATAAAAGTAGCAATATAGTAAGAACCCACTGCACACAGCTCATACTCCCCACAATTATCCTTCCTCTAATTTTACATTTTATACTTTTGTCTCCATTACAACGGGAAAAGAGGGCAAGGAGCGTATAAGAGAAACGAACTATGAAGTTTATTTGCAATTCGTACGATTTCTATTGTCCCTCGGGGTACGCATATTAATGGGGCAAGGAAAATAATAAAGGGGACCACACGTAGCACGTTTGTTTCGCGCTACGAGGGCATCGTCGTCGTTCGAAATATATTTTCGAAGGTCCGCAGAAAAGAAAGGAGCCATTAGTGGGATGAAAACGCAGTGGCGCGTCATTTTCCACGTTTCCTCGAAGCGGCCCAGGTAAAAAGAAAACGTTTTTCGCGGAAGGATCACCGCCAGGCCGTAGCTGTTGCTGCTTTTTGAAAGGTTCACCTCTGTCTCTTTTTTCCGCGGCAACGTTTCACAGAGAGATACTCATCGACGAAACGTCATGGACGTTCCTTTGAACACGGCCCACCAACACGATCCTTCGAAACCACCTTGGTCGGAAACGTCGTCGCTGATCGTTCATCCTATTTGCCTTCTGTGAAAGGATCTCGATTTTTCAAACGACTTGAAACACGGTCACGGTGCAAGCGGCTCTCACGAATATTTTAGAACAATTACATAAATAAATTCCCGTGAGAACGGTTTCGAAACTATCCAGGGTGTTATAGTTGGATCACCTACAAATATTCCTTTAACTGTAATACTATCACTGAATTGAATTATTTTAAAATGTGTATATGAACGATGGAATAGTTGTAAGTTCGAAATATGACGTGGCCGCCATTATCTGGCAGTACGGAAAATGGCGGACGAGAGCACTTCTTGTTTAACTGATAATTTTATCTAAGGAGTGCCAAAGTGTTCATCTTGTTATTCAGATAACAGTTCAGTAGTTCATAAACGATAAGTTTGAATATTTCAAGCTATACTTTATTATCTAAATCGCCAATTTATCTAGTTGGAAGAATAGACTCGTTAAAAATACATGTTTTGACCGTATTTGAACACCTCATCTATTCATTACTGATTACCATATTATTCATAACGTAAAACAAAATTTGTAGGTACTTGACAAAAGAATAAAGACACAAATAACAAGGTAGCGAATACGGGCGTTTATGATGAGCTTATTGAATTCGTCGTGTATTGAAAGTGATTATAGTTTGCTGACTCAGGTTCCCCTTAATAATCGGAAAACCTATTTTCGACCAGCTTTTATGTCCCTTTGGAAAAACCTCAGCAGGTTTATGATTTCTTTCTATTTGTTTCAGAGCGTATTCTCGGGTGCCCCAATATAATCGGTATTGATCTTTTGCGGATAAATGTCGGGGTATTCCTGGCATTAAACTTTTACGATTCCATAGATGAATGGTTGTCGTTAACGAACGATATCAAGAGTCTTTACTTTATCCGACCTTTTACATTTACTTTTCGAGTAAGTACGCGAAACAACTGTTAATACGTTTAATTCTTTCTCTGAATTTAATACTCGACTAATAAAGTTGCTTATACGTAACATTTTGTCGTACCTTTTGATTGGCATGTATTTGATTTCGCTATTTAATTTACTTTCAGTAAAATATCGGTAGATACTGTTTATAATATAATACTTTGTCTCATTACTCATAGCTTTTATCTAAAACAGAATGCAATATCTTGAAAATAATACATGTATCGTCCTGGGAATGAAGTAACAAATTATGTCTTGAAAAGAAAGAATTCGGTGTTGTTTGAAAGTAAAAAGTGTGTTTCGCTTCAAATTCTGCTACGAGTGGGATGAAAAAGTAAACCGTGCTACGGCGACCCCGTGTAAATACTACGAGCACGGAAACCACCAGGGACTTCCGGTGAGGCACGCGCTGCAACGAAACCGGGGACAATCTTGTCGTCACCTCGTACGGCAACGCATAGGGTCGTCCGTAACCCCGAAACTTGCCTTCATCATCATTTACCCACCCTCTTTTTCCCGTACGCGTTCTGTCTTCTCTCAAGAGCGCGATCTTCTATTTTTAAACTTCTCCGATGCATGCGTTTTCGTTCGTGGAAACCGGGACGAAACGACCGGAAAAACAAATGGCGAACGCACCGAAAAAGGAACTTTCTGGGGAAACAGAGGGTGACGTTCGGGCGACGCTAATTTAGAAATAGAAATTTAGAAATAATTTAGAAATAGACATTCTTCGATTCAGGAGTTTTCAATTTTAGACACTCGCAAATTTCAAAATGATCGAATTTACAAAGTTTCAAACTTGAGTCCCTGCATCTTCCAATTGTCCAGCATTTTCAACTTAAACGGATTTGGAAATATATAAAATTTTCAAACTTAGATAATAGAAAAATTTGAAAACTTAAGAAATGAAAGATCCTGAAATATTTGTGCTAATATTAAATAAAAGCTTCGAAACTACCGTCTGAAAGTTTTTATCGACAGAGGTAATTTCAGCATTCTTAGTTTAATTAAAGGGGGTGCTTTAAAGGGTGCAATCTTTCTCAAGCATCGTGGCAACGTACAAATCACAATTTTCCTCGTTGCCGGGAAAGTGTGAAAAATTATCTGTTGCATACCAAAGGTCATCGGCGGCTCCTTTAGCTTCTGGAAGTGACATTTTATTCTCACTTTCTGCTTGATACAAAACGAGGAAGATGTGCAAGATAGTAATTACAAAAACGTGCGTTTGCGTAAGCAAAAAAAAACACAGAGGAAAGAAAATTAGCAAACGAAAGATTTCAGCAAAGACTGTGCTTGAAATTGCAACGAATGAAGGATTTGGCTCAGAATTATTTCCAATCCTTCCGTATCTTGCACTGAAATATTAGAAAGCTGTATCTAGCGATAGCAACTATTGCAGCTTGCAGCATAATGCAACAGAGCGATTGTGCAGTTTGCAATTATGGGGTGCGCATAAAAGACACTCAACAGGTTACGTGCTTAGACTATGAATCATTGTAAGTGGATAATTTAACGCTGGAACGAGTGAATCCGTCAGAATGATTCTTACATGTTTTTGTTGAAATACGCAGTCATTTTCGTGAACAAGTACATGATTATGTATGCTAATTCATTTCCTATTCATTTATTTTTTGTTTAAAGACAGGTATGCATTCGATGCTTTCTAGTGTAAAATTCTTTTTTATAACTTCTGGACTTTTATTCATTGGATAACATAAAACAATTTTGAATATTCTATTAATAGGGGTTAGAAACATTTCATTCAAAATTAGCGTAAAGGTAGAATTAAAATTGAACAAGAATGCAGCAACAAGTTTTTTACATTAACAACATTAACTTACCAGGGTCCTGAATGATTGCTAGCACCAGTTGCATGATCTCGTTGACATTGAGTTTCGTTCCATTGTTGGCGGCAGTGCGAAATGTTTCTACTAAAATTCTTCCGATTCTTTGTCTATAACAAAAAATGGTAAAAAGATGATTAGATGCTGTGTACATCCACAAGTGAAAAATGTAAGATATAATTTTTGATCGAATGTAAAAATGAACATTTACGTGTACATTTATATTGATTGTAATTATTTTAAATCGATATTTATTTATTCTATACACATACAAGTTCTTGCATAATTTGTACAATCTGATCAGCGCATCAACAGCGAACAAATGAAAACGTAAATTTACATTCGGTTGTCGCTTCGTGATAAATCTTTTCGACGCCTATCGCAAGATACGTTCGACAGGGTAACGAAAGAAATGAAAGATGTACCGAAGGAAAATTATATTCTCTCGGCGGAATCGTCAAAATGCAAATACCATCGCGGGACGATAATTAACGGCGAACGGAAGAAGTTCGCGGGAGGCGAAGAAGTTTTAACGAGGAACGATGAACTGCGGCGACGAGGCTCGAATCGTTCGCGCGGCCCCCAACATTCCCTAGATCGGCCAACTTTTCCCTAGGTTAATTTCGCCGAACTTTCGAACAACGGAGGGTAGGAAGAAGTTGCCGAAGCGGCCGGACTTCGCCGAATCTTAACGATCGGGTACCACCGTAGGGGCCAATCAGAAGCGGTGGTGGGGGCAACCGAAAAGGGAGCGTGCGTCAGTGGTTCTTAGTCGGCCATCGAGGCGGCATCCAACAAAGACCAAACAGGAACAAAAAATACGCACATAATAGAACCATACAGACACCAAAAAATGTAACCATGCCATTTCACTAAAACCGAGAAGCAAATACGAGAAGAATAATTCGACTCATTACTGATTGTTTATAGATTTTGGAGATCTTTATGTATTAGATCAATTTTTAAACGTATCAAGTTACATATTTCTATTAACTAATTTACGTGTGATCATTTGTTATGGTACTGGAAAAATATTTATTTTTAGGGACGTTAAATTATAAATAAAAATTGAAACTTCTTTATATGATTTTGTATGTTATATCTGTATAACGTAACCCAATCTGTATCAATTATTTTCATTTATTTATGAGCAGGTACGAACTTAATATGCATAAGGTGTATTAAGAAGGTTAGAACAAAATGAAAAGTTGTAGTGACGCAAAGATAATGTAAACTATAAAATCGCAGCAAAAATGACTCCACACACAATACGTCAAAGTCATTGAAATCGATAAGCTGGGCGCTATTCCCCATAATTACTAAAAAAGAAAAGGGGTGGTTGAAGAAGACGCGAAGACATGAAAAAAAAGAGGAAGAAGAAAGGGAGGAATGCAAGAAGATACGAGGATTCGATCCTCTTCGTTTTGCGTTCTGACAAGACTTCCCCCCACTAGGTCGATTAACGAGAGTGGTGGTGGTAGTTGGCCCCCTCCAGACGGTGTTGCGTACGGATGGATACAGAGAGTGTGTTGGAGGGGATGTTCGAGGAGAGTGTTGTTGGCATTCGAGAGACGAGTCGAGAACGAGCACGACCCGCGAGCGCAACAAGGACAGAGGGGACTCGGGTCGTGAAGGAGAGGTCGGAGGGGAGACAGGCGAACAGTGGGGGGCAGAAGCGGCACCAACGGTTGATCGTTTGCGGTACCCCACCAGAAGTTTACTAGACGATCCTTGGTGGGGGTAGGCCGTTCTCCAAAGTCGTTGGAGAACGGGTGGAGGGATGGTACCGCCCGTGAACGCCTACTGTGTCGGCGCAAACATGGCCGCCGCCGACGTCGTCGACGACGACGGCGTCCACGAGGGCGACGTCGAGCCACTCTTGCCACGCGTAACCCTGTCTGCCTCTCCGTAATAATTTCGATAGATATTTTCCACCCGATATTTTCCTCCGACCGATATTCCGGGTATTTACCCGATCCCTGATTAGGTACATCCACGTTCGCCGTTCGGGATGAAAAGGGAAACGCGAGACCCGTGGACCCAGCACCCCCTCTGGCCCAAAAATGAAGCACGACCCTCGTTCGCGGTGACTTCTGCGCATGGTCGTGCTTCCTGGATGGCTCGTATAAGATCGATAGGGAAGACGAAGGTTTCGTGACCGAACCGACTTCGGGGGCTGCTTTTGATTTTAGGGGAGAGCCGATCTGTCGACGAATTCCTTTCGTGATCCCCGCCAGGGTTTATTGAAGATTACCCCCTTCGTTAATTTTTATCGCGGAATCTACTCTTCGTCTGGCAAATTTTTACTTCGGTCTCGCCGAACTGCTTCTTCGAGGGTTGGGTCAACTTGGTTTGTTAACCCCTTTCGACGTAAATATTTTCCTCGCACTTTACGATGTGGATTATTTTTAGTGCTATAGTATAAAGTACTTATCTTACTTATAATGAATTTTTATAATAATCTCACGGTAGATATTTAAATTTTTATAAGATCATTTTCTATTAAAAACTATGTACTTAACCCCTTTACATTAATGTAAGAAATATTTCAAGTTTGAAATGTTTTGTAAAAAGTAAACTGGTAAATTGTATATTTACTCGCAGAACATTAGAGAATGGTAAACTGGTGACTGGCAAAGTAGTGAATTTATATATGAATTTTTAAATAAATTTTTAAATTGGAAAAAAAATGATCTATCCAAAGCACAAATAATTGACCCCAACGCTATTTCAATTTTTCAATAAAAAAATAGTATATTCAGCGCCATTCCAAATATGCGAACTGATCTGTCCACCCAAACAAGAAAAGCGAACAAAACAAATTGGCAGATTGATTGCAGCTGCTCCTCTGAAAGCGATCGATCGATTTACGCGATCGCGTGTGAAAATTTGTGGGGTTTATTAGACCGCGTCGCGATGAATTCGCGAAATTCCATTAGTTAGTTGGAGAACGAATGGCTGGAACGAAAGCGAGAGAAGCGATCTCCCCGGTAAGGGTGTTTACGAGCGCGAAGGGGACACGGGGAAATCCATGGGAAGATATATCGTGTCTTCGACATCGCGTGCAGACTCCTCGGGATACATTGTATTCGAGTCGCGTGCGCGTGTCTCGTGTATCCTGGTTCGAAGGAAGAAAAGTGGATTTGCCGGTGGTTTCACGGCGACACTGAAGAAATGGACGTAATACACTGTCGCGGGGACGAACGACCGATAAAAATGGTTATGGGAGACGCTCTGTCGTTTTCATCGATCGGACCTAATCGATCTAAATACTCCTTCCTTTTAACTCCATCAAAAATTTATACTTACTATATTAAACTTAAATATCGCGTTCTACTTTCAATGTTAAAAAGTTTGCAAGTTCGTTAGAATGGTATGATAATAAAAAACAAGGATGACCGTTTAGATAAACTTCATTAAAATTATCTAGAATATGTATTTTACAATATATTATTTTCTGCAAATGTGTTAAAATTGGTCCCACGTAATGACACACGTAATGAAGATATTTCCCTAACATTCTAAACGTCAAATTTTACAATACATTTTACTCCATGAACATTTTTTAATAACACAAGATGAAGAAAGTGAATTATAAAATACAAATTTGGTTTGAATAGTTTATGGATTTAACGTGCACTAAAAAGCGTCCCAACCACCCTCAATGAGAATCGCTTTCAAATATATACTCTTATTGTCAAATTCTGGAACAATAAATTCGGAGATAATTCATTAGATATATCGGGTATTTCCAAAATATCTTGCAAGAAAATAGAGGGTCAACGGAGCGACACATAATAAGGGCTAAGGTCCTAATCCGAGCCAATTGACCGTTCGGCAAAGACAATATTCTCCGCTCCGTCGAGCAAAAACTCATCGCCAGCAATCGACGACGTTTCACCCGTGTCACAGACAAGTTGACTGCCGCTTTCTAGCCACCGGAAGTCAGCTGTTATCTCAAGAAGCAAGCCGAACGACAAAGCCTCGTCTCGACCTCGTCTTTGACGCGAGCGACCCACATTCGCATCCATGTTCTACGCGTCGAAAACAGGCCTTTCTGTGTTTTACTTACAAACTGTTACTCGAAAAGTTCGATTCTGATTACTGTACCAAATGCTTTTTTGTACGTTTAATCAGTGCGTTTTGATAAGTTTCGTTTAGATTTCATATTTCACATGTTTGTTGTTAGTTCATGGAAAGTGTACGAAAATGTTGGAATAGATTGAAAATTGAGGTAACATCAATGTTAAATTGCAATGTTCATCCCCTCAAGTTGCATATAAAAACCGTGCATCCCTTCAGGTTTATAAAAATTTAAATTATTCTTCTTGTATTACGATGTTTTAAATGTACTTCGCATAATACTTCTACAAATTATAATATTGCTGAATTATATCATACATCATACATAATAGTGAAAAGGGGTGGTTTCCTTTTCTGTAACAATCTGTACAATAATAAAATTATCAAATTAACCAAAAATTGTTATCGGTTATGAATTAGAAGACCAGTTAAAATTAAACGAAAGATGAAATAATTTTCATCCCCCTCGCCAGTATTTTCTAAATCGTCGACGCGAGTCGTGGCGGCGATTTTTCTCAAGGAGTGGAGGAACGAATTCTGCGAGACAAGATAAATTCCCATGGGCCCAGAAACCGCCCTTTGGTGCGACCCTTGCGCATCGGGGTTCATTCTCTGTTGCGAGGGGTAACGACGAGGGTCGAGAAAAGGCTAGGGTTCCGCCACTCGACAAACTCGCGACGAGGATACCGGCTTCCACGTACGGGACTTTCCACGGGTTCGTCTTCACACGGTTTTTTCTTTACCCCCTTGGATTTGTTTAGGCTCCCCATTTATGCTTCTACCTCTCCTTGCTTTTCCCCGTTGCCCTGTTTCGCGATTGTCTCGCGTGTTTCGTATCATCACATGCCTCTTTCTGCTTCTCTTCGAATCGAGAACAAACAACCTTAACGAATAGAAAAAGAGGGAACGAGAATTATGAGATTTATGTAGGGGTGGCTACTGCTAATGAATCTTGCATCTAATACATTTCAACTCTGTTCACCTTTTGTAATTTTTATTTTTATACTGGGAGGAGCAATTTTAATTTTTTACAAGGCATCAGTATTAATATTGATAATGGTTTGCGAATCTTGAAATAAATTTAATTTACAAATTCAAGATGTACAAAGATGTAACAGCAAACGTAAAGAGAATAACTCTTATTCGCTCTTTTATCAGCGAACTTCCATTGCAGAGTTCAACGAAACTTTCATTGACTAAATGTTGAACTATTGCTTTCAATATTATTTTTACAATATCCAAAATTTGAGAGTATGTTTCGAACGTCTGTAAATAATACGATAAATGCAATAAAATTGAATCACAGAATTCCAAACAATATAAATTGTGTAATCCAGTAAGATTGGATTAAAAAACGAGCACGATTGTATTCTACATAATTACAGTTACAGCGTGCCTCACAAGAACATTCATTTTCACTGGTACATTTAACATGTTCAAACCGTATATGTATACGCGTCTTCCATAGCGAAGGGGTTAATGATGCATTCAGACAAGTACAAAGGGATAAGAATTCTTACCGTAGCTATTAAACGCGTTCGAGTTTTTATCAAAGCGATCAAAGAGTTAAGCTCCTTTCGAGAAAAGTCCTCCCATGGAAGCCGCAAAATAAAATCGGCAACAGGCAGAAGCCGTGCAAGTTTCTAATTCCTGGAAGCGTTTAGGTCGAGGGGGATTAGCCACGAATTAGCTACGAGAAATGAAACACACAATTTCGCACCGATAGTAGACAGAGATCGAGGTTTTGGATAATCGTGAAAGTTTATCCAGATGCATCTGGGGTGCAGAAAAATCAGGGGGATTCTGGGCCAGGTGTCTCGTCAGATGCGTAACAGGACAGACGGAGAAAAATGACGAAAGAAACAAAAAAGGCCCAGTGAAATTTGTTCGTTGTACATCTGTCGTATGCATTCGTTTCGTAATGTGCACCCTGGGCGGATTTAGAAAAGATGATTTGTTGAGGTTATTGGTCAAATATGTTAAGGGCGAATGACAGTAATTTGTCTCTGTTGGTAGATTCGCAAAATACCAGATTTCAATGGTTCTAAAGGGGAGGGAAATTTGAAATTTCTAAAGCTGCAGATTTGTTGTTCTCCAGGATTCCAGGATTTCTACATTCATGGATTCCAAGATTTCTACATTTGTAGATTCCTAGATTCCTAGATTCCTAGATTTCTAGATTTCTACAATTCCAAATTCTTAAATCCCAAAACTGAAAACTTGAGATGTCTCTATTTCCACCGAATTAAATCTCCAAATTTGTAGCTGTAAAAATTTGCTTAAAAAATCCCAACTCTGAAAATTCAAGATTTGTCAAATATTCTGATAAGAAGTCATCCAGCATAAACTTCTGCAACGAGCGAAAAGAAGTTGGAAATCCGATTAGGGTGCAAGAAATCAAACTCTGGAACGAGGAGACAGAGAAAAGAACACGAAGAAGACAGAGGGGAAGGTGGATTTAAAGCACGGAGAGGATTAACGCGCGTACCTCCAATTGGTTTATGGTTTCACGCTTCTAAACGACAATAAATAAACGTCGAACCGTTCGGCTGAAAACGGTTGAAAAAGAAAAGAACCGGGTACCGAAGGTAGCATCGCGTGGACGTTAATGATCTTGGACGAAGGTAAAAGGAAAAGGAAACTCGCGCTTCTTTCGAGCACGTTTATTACCAAGGTCAAATAATTTCGGTGCCTGCCTTCTGGGTTTTCCCTGGGTCTTTCTTCGCCTTTGGGACACCTGTCCCTGACACGCACCGAAACAGGCCACAGGATTTAAATCTTTACCTAAATACCGCTTATCGTTTCGAACGTTACGTTTACGACGTGTTATTGTTCTTAAGAACGTGAAGATTGTTGACAATTTTTGTGAATTGGGGCTTTTTGTTTTTGGGTAGAGGGATGCAGTGCATTTGGGCGTATACGGTTCTTTTGTATGAGAAGGTGGACGAGTTTTTCTAATTTCGCCAGGTTTCTTTAATTTTCAGATTGCCAAATTTTTATAAATTTAAATTCTCAAATTGTAAAGAAGTTTCTCAATTTCCAAATTCTACATTGACAACTTTCTGTATTCTAATTGCCAACATTCAAGTTATACAAATATCTGAATTTTTAAACTAGCAATGAATAGCCAAATTACTTGGATGACCAAATTTTTAAATTTTAACGTGACCTACTTATGACGTCCACCGTCATAAAATCATTCCACGTCTATCGAAACAAATCGACTAAAATAATCTCTCAATTAGAAGCAGGAAAAATAAATAATTCAGAAATTGGCAGTAATATAGCGAAGAGAGTAAACGTAAGGATGATATTCGAAGAAACTTCCTTGTTCCCGTTTTAAGCACCTTTCAACGAAACGATAGGAATCCGACCCTACAATTAACCTGTCACGAGGTTCGATTGCTGCGAACGCAGAACGCTAATGATACGGTTCTTGTCGAAGAACATTCAATGGTCAAGACACCGACGTTTACGACACGTTGTTTAATTCATTCACAACAATGGTCCGAGTGTGTTTGGAACAGCGAGTCCCAGGAGTACGGGACAAACCTGTCGTATAATCTCCGGTAATAAATGGGGCAATAATTCAAAGGGGTAGCGGAGATTTTCCGGGGCGGAATGTAGAATTTACAGGTAAAAGGACAACACAAGGAGCTTCTTTATTTCGTGATGGCTAACAAAGTTTCACAACGTGCCACCAACACCTGCTCCCGTTTAATTATTATTTCGAGTACGTGGAAATTCCTGTCCACGTGTACGCCGCGATACGAGGCATTTGAGAGAAACTTTTAATGCGTGTTGTTTCATTAAAAGCATGTTCGTGTGAAAAATGGGATACGACACCGTATTTATAGCCACTTTTTAATTCGTGTCAAACTTTAAGTCTGTTAATGATACGCTTTTAAAGCGATAAGATTCATTTCGTATAATTCAGTCTCATATAAGTTTATAGAATTTTGAAGCGATGCAAGATAATTTATCTTTTGAATCGGGGTTGCTTTGAATGCACGTACTTCTGTAATCTTGATATGGAATCATATAATCTTTCATGTAGGATAACAATCATAAATGTGTATAGATCAGATGCAAGCCAATTTAATGTTATGGATTATGTTAGTTTAACATAAAAATTTGTTAAATGATACAATCTAAAAATTTACATTTTCGCGTATAATTTAAGTGTTACATCAAATTCTTAGGAAGAAACAAAATGGTTAGAGGGGAAATTAATTTCATCGACAGTGCCGAAGAAAGTTTTTGAAATGATGAAAAGTTGCTAATATATTCAGCATGGAGTAAGAAAATGAATGTCGGGCATGTTTTTCGTCGAAATCTGGCCGAGTAGAAGGAACGAAAAACACAGCTTTATGGCTCAATTAGTCCGTCGTAAACCTCTTATAATGCATCATCGACAAAATTTAAAATCACCGGGGGTAAACACGGGACCGAGACTGTTCACAAATACGAAGAGGAGAGCAGGGGGTGCCTATTATGCGCGTCCGCCGCCAATTCGGACGTCCCGTGTAATAACCCAATTAGCGGTCCTGCGTTCACCGCGAGAGAGCGAGATCGATGTAACACGGTTCGCACGGAGACAAACGACCCGTGAAAACGGGCATAATTCGCGCGTACTCTCGTCGACACGTCGATTCGTCAACGCTGCGACACCCTACTAGATTTCATTCGTTTTCCTCGCAACTTGTTTTAACACTCTCGCGTATCCGCCATTTTTTTTGCTTAATTAACGACGGAACCGATATGCCGCGTGTAGGTATACTCGTCTTTTAATTATGTATTGTTCAGACCGATGTGGAGGCGATGAATCGATGTGGCGTTGTGCAAGATTAGGGTGGTATAGAAAGTTTGCCCTTTTAATTTCTGAAAGGAACTTTCAAATTTAGACATTTTTTAAATCCTCAAATTCCTATTGTCAAATCGCTAAACCCAAGTACAAAGTTCTAGATCCCTATATCTTTGTGTACCCAAATCCTTTGATCCTCATATTCTTGCGTACCCAAATCTTTAGACCCCCAAATACACACGTGCCAAAATCCTTAGATACGAGCCAAAGAAAAATTCTATTACCAAAAGTGCTCGAAAAACCAGAAAGGCTAATGAACCACAACCCTCCATAAACAATACACCTCTAATTAAAACAATGATAGTATCGAGTCACAACCAGAAGAGTTCCCAAAGTTGATCAACCCCATAGAGCAAATCGATCGAGGGAACCTTCGGAAGGAGAGGCTCTCTTTCTCTGTCTCGAGCAATCGATAAATCGATGCAGAAGAGAGCGCCGGTGTATACCTCGTTCCGATGCATACCAACGAAAACTTTTGCCCGGGGAGTTCTCGTCTGGTGGCCATGAGGTCGATCGTACACGCGATTCGCGAGCGACCAGTTTTCGCGGGGAGTCGCGGTACAACGAACGAAGGAGAAACACGTTGGCCATCTCCTTTCCTCGAACGGCGGCCGTTGTCTGGCGGAACAGAGAAGACGAAGAAGAGTCTGGTAGCAGGGTCTTCGTGGCATGAAGGGACTCTGGAGAGAAGGAATGTTGTTGTTGTGCCGGGAGGCGGTTGCACCGGGGAGGCGGTGGAGTGCAACGACGCGGCCGGCGGCGTGGATCAAGCGGCAATAAAGAGAGAGAAAGAGAGAGAACGAGGTGCACGCGTGAAAGAGAGAAGGGGATGCGGGGCTGAAGGGGAGAGAGGAGGTGGTCGAGGCAGAGGAGGGGCGGCAAAGTCAATGCACCGCAGGGGAATGCAACGCGCTGCGCGCCACGCCAAGCAATACGGAGCCTACGTCAGAGTGCATTCTACTGCACTTTACAATCACGTCGCTCTGTCCCGGCTACTAGCTGCAGGTCCTGTGTTGGCTTCTAGACCCGCTCTCTCTCGATCTCTCTCTGTCTCTTCCTTTCTCTGCGGTTCTCGGATGAGGCAATAGGTGTATCGGAGCTGGACATTAGCGCTTGCTACCAGGATAATTAATTTGTCGTTTGCCGTTCGAGAGGACGGACTGTTTGTAGAATTCAATTTGTAAATCTTCGCGTTCTTTAAAATTTGTAAGCTCTTCAGAAGCCTGAGTTCCGTAAGTTCTCAAATTGCTAATTACGAAGATGGGAAATATGTTTCTAGATGTCATCTACGGTCAAGATCCTTATGTTGCTCCATCCATCACCTACATTCTACATCGTTAGATCTCTATACCCGTCATGCCTGTATACTAAGATCTTGATACAATGCAACGAAGGGTTAGATTAAAACTCTGATCGCGTTCACGATGATCAAACATCGCAGTTCGCCTCGACTGTACGATCAAAGTTTCCGAATTTCGCGAATGACAGTCGAAAAGCGAGCGTTTTGAAGGAGTCCGAGAGACGCAAAGTCTTATATGAGCCGGTACTATCGTTTCTCGGAAGCAATGCATCAGAAGGCGATGCCCGCGAGCCACGGCGCGTGTTACGAGTCGACTCGAATCGAGTTCTCTCGCTGAAGAGGACAAACGTAAAAAGCGAAGCGAGGAGGAAGGAGAAGGTCGCCGTGGAAGCGGCCGAGAATGAAAAGTAAGCTCGAACACGCGGGACACACCGTGTCGGCGATAAAGAAAACCCGGAGCTACGACGTTGCTCGCTTTTGTCGGCCAACTACCGGCTGTAAACAAGCGGAGCTGCGACGATCAGCCTCCGACCACGCGTTCTGCGCTCCAAACATCGAATCACTGTTCACCGCTCGACTCTCGGTTTTCTTTCTCTCGAATCCGGCCGTTTAGCACGCAGGAAATGACACGATGCCGGAAACGGACGCGCAAGAAGAGGGAATTTCCTTCGAACTGTTCGTGATTTTAATCGAACCATCGATCCGAAACAAGTGGTAATGCTGAATACGTTGGAAACTGTATACTGAAGTATATTTATACTAATTTATTCTATAAAGTGTGCAAATAAATATTAATTTATATATCTAACCATAATAGTCAAAATATTTGGGTATTATCACACATACATGGATGTCTGATGAGTAGTCTGACGGGACGTGGTCTCATTGATTCGCACGTCAACTTACCAGACAATATGTATACTTGTACAATGAATACTGTTCAAGCATGTAGTCACATGCGTAACATAATACATATAAAATTATTATTACCAACAATGTTTTCAAAAGTTACTCAAGTGTTACTCTTCAAGTTCAATACACATACATATTCAAAAATACATAAAGAAAGAAATATAATTCCAATTACAATTTAAAGGAAAAGTTGAATAACTTTCAACGAATTTTTTTTGGGATAAATTTCTGATATGGAAGACATTTATTTAATGTCACTTTCTTATCAACATCTGATTCGAATTATTAATTGCACAAACACGACAGCAATATTAAGGAGGTAACTATCAGAAATTTCCCGACTAATCCGCTCCATATCGCGTGTTAGGTCCAAGGGGCCGCGCGCCAGTCGAAATTGCCCAACGGTGAAAAAAGGAGCAGCGCGAACAAAAGAAAAGAATTGCGACGCGTCGCGGTTTCTTTCGTAACGTATTCCCGTAGCTCGCCTATGCCCAGGATTCCTGGGTGTTCGACTACTCGATCATCGAGGAGAGAGGCTGGAGCGAGAAAGAAAAGGAAAGGAAAGGGAGCGGGGATATCTCGAAAACGCGCGCGTATTCGAGCACGCGGCTCGGCTCGGCTTGGCGCGGCGCGACGCGACGACGGAGCGGCTGGCGGCGTGTGGTCGTCGTTTGTGCAGTTCAGTCACTCTCGGCCGTTCGCACCGTGCCCTCCCGCCTCGTGGGTCCCACATACCCGCCGCGAGATACATCGTCGTTCTTTCTCTTTGAAAAGCTTCGTTCGTTCGCGATCGCGTTGCCTGTATGCGTGCGATCGCACACGCCGTAGAACGATTCGTTCTTGGAACGGTCGCGAGAGAGAGAGAGAGAGACAGAGAGAGAGAAAGAGAGAAAAAGCGAGTGAGGTCGGATACGGAGTACAAAGTCCATGTACAGTAGACGAGATGGTGTGCGCGTGCGTGAGTGTGAGCGAACGATAGAGTAGGAGGGGAAGCACAGCGTGAGTAGCGTGTGTACGCGCGGAGGGCTGCGCATGCGCCGAGCGTACCGCAAGAGGCGCACTGAATGAAGTCCCCTACCACCGCCCAGACGACCGACACGCACACTAAGTGCGCCGCCGTGAGCACCTCGTGCCCGATGTTACACGATGCGCTCCACTTGCACGCGGCGGTATGCGATACACGAAAACCGAAATAATCCTCGTACGATTGATTTTCGTACGACTATCCGATGCTATCCTTCATTGATACGTCACCCATTTAAACTCCCAAAAGAAATCGCTAGGGATTCGTAAGAATAACATTTGCACTATGATAGTTCAGAAATTTGAAGACTTGTCAGCATTTGCAAATTCGAGAATTTAAGTTAAATTTTTGGAATTTTCCAATTCGTAATTTGAATTTTGGTAATGTAGAAATGTGGGAATTTTTAAACCAGTATACTTAAAAATATGGAGTAAGAATCCTTAAGCTGGGGAATTAATTATCTACCGGTGCCCGCCGCAGACACGTTCGTGCCCCAGACCCTCGCGAGCGCAATTGCCCATCACTGTTCTCCATATTATACCATCGTCTTCCTCCGCTACCGCGTGACGTCGAGACAAGGCGCTACGAGAGGAAATTAGAAATTTGCTCGGCGGAGATGGTCGTAGGATTGTTATTTGATTCGTTACTGCGGGCTGCCGAGTAATTGCGCAGCAAGCCCCCGGACTCGGAACAATAGCGACACAGCTGAGAGAGAACTCTACACTCGGTCGTCGAAAAAAGAAACAGTATTGGCCGCGCCGGAAATATCTGCCCTATGGCGATATCCTATTGTTCTACGTTGTAACTAATTAAGAAAACGACGGCACACGAAAATACTTTACACGATTGCGACGAGACCAAGGAGATAGAAAGTGAAACTGTAACCGCGATGTACTTTCAAGCGTACTTGCTTTCGACGAGTTAAGAATCAAGCCACAATTTAGGAGGTTCAATCAAGATTTACAGATCCTCCAACTACAGCTTTCCAAATTTTTAATTCATTTTCCCACTAATTGACTGCACATAAATCGTCCAGGTTAAATCGAAATCCACGAGGACAGGTCGTGCCCTAGATTTCGTGTAGGGTAGCAATGAAAGCAGAATTTTCACGGCGGAAAATATAAAGAACAAAGAAGCAGGAGCCGTGGAGGGTGAAACTAGAATGAACATTTTGACTCGGGTGTTTTTAATCGTACAGGACCGGAAGCGGGTAAGTAAGATCAACGAAGAAGATGCATCGCGCGGCCATCGCATCGGCCGACATATGCCGGCTGCGGTGCGTGCGTGCAGCTGCTATATCGTCCTTTGGGTTTGGGTCGGTGGGTGACACGTTTCGCTCGTTGTGCACGGCTGGTACACACGCGGCAACCAATGGGTATTGATTTGTGGAGTGAACGCACGGTACCGCTCCCCTCCGCCGCTCGTCTCGCCCAGCCAGGTCAAGCGGAGCCGAGCGGAGCCGAGCGTCGACTCGCCGGTCGCACGGGCAGACCCGCGCGCACACGCCTACAAAGCAGCGCGCTCGAATTCCGTGCACACACGCGTCGCGCATACGATTACCCGCTTCGGGTACACCCTCTTTCGGCGAGAACCACCCTCCTATAGGTTCAGGGACCGCTCTCCCCATCGGCGCACCCCGTGTCCCTCGCACAGGAGGGTGAGACTGCATCATTTGGGTGGGTCAGGGCCAGAGAGACAGAGAATATCGAGGGGATGCCGAGAGCCACGGAAGAGTTCGTCAAACCTACGAGGTCCCTGCACCCTGTCGGCTCGTTACGCGTCGCGACCGATACAGGAAATTCCTGCGTTTCGTGGTATGCCGTCGCCCCGTTAATGCCCCCGTCCGAGCGTGCATTTTATCGTATCCTAATTCGATTATCGAGAGGAATAAGGAGGAGAGTCCGGCCGGGCAAGAACACCTGTTGAAAAAAGTGGCACCGCGAGGAGAGAGAGCGAGAGAGGAGAAGCAACAGAATTCTGGTAACCTTGACGGTAAAGGTAGCGCATACCAGCGGTCTCTTCCTTATACAGAGGATCCGCGAAGGACACAGGCTCGAAACACGCGGACCGAAGGGGTGAACGTTCGCACGGGGGTGGAGCGAGGAAAGAAAGGAGCGCGCGGAAGGTCGACGACGGGCGACGATGGGAACGACGAACGGTGCTGGACGCCAGGATAAAGGATACAGGCTGCGGCGGTAAACTAGTCCCTCTCTCGGCGTCCTGGGAGCGGTAGAGGAAGAAGCGGCAACGAAAGGAGAAAGGCTCGAGGAGGAGGAGGTAGGAGGGTGCCGCACGGCCGAAGTAAACAAGTGGAAGCGGTAGAATGGGACAGGCACCGGTCAGTGCGATGCATTTGGTGCATTCCTGCAGTCTGCGCCGCTGCGGGCTCGAACGAGCGAGCGGGAGAACCAGCAAGCCGAAGAGGGTGCGAAAGAGACGGCGAGGAGGAGGAAGACGAGGAGAAAACGAGAACTCGAGAGGTTCCCGCGGGAGCGAACGAGAAAGAGCGAAGCTCTGCAACGCGGCACGCCACTTTGGACCGACGGACGCAAACCGCATTCCCGGCCGTGACCTTCGCTAGGACATCGCCACTGCCCCCACCCCCACCCCACACACACACCACTCTCCCATACAACCCCACCCGGAGACGCTTCTGATCCTCACCGACCCCCTCCTACCGTGGACACCAATCGTCCTTTCTTTCTTTGCTTCTTTCTCCCTGCCGCCCTCGTTCAATCTTCCTCCCTTTCGTTTGCCCGTCTCCCTCGCGCCAAACGAGATCTTGCCCTATGAGAATCCTGCCAGCGTCCGTGGCCAACGTCCCTTTCGATAGCGGCCGTTTCCCACCCTCTCTGTCGGTCAACAGTCGTCAAACTCTTCATTTCGCCAGGAGATTACGTTCTTCGACTACGACATTTTTACACTCGCCAGAATCTCGATCTTGTCGTCGGAGATAAGTTACTCTTCGATACCGAGACGCATAAACGCAGTTATACAATCGAATGGACATTCCTTCCAGACTCGTGTGACTTTCGTACCAATGATCGTACATGTGGATATTACCTCCCTCTGTTGTATCAATGTTCCCAAATTGTATTAATTACAGTATTGCAAATTTGACAATTTAAAAGCGTGGAAAGTTCTCAAACTTGCTCATATAATACAAAACGATCTCGCTTTTAATCATCTCGAGATTAAAGTACGTAACATAGTCAAACAACGGACTCATCGCGAATTTAGAAGGGAAGCGAGGCGCGAAGGAACGAGGCTACTTTAAAGGGACTCCGTTTTAATTTCCTGTCGCGGCGAAAGCCAAAGACATCGTCAAACCTTGCCTGTAAACGAGCGGGTAGGTAGATGGAACACGCGCGTACGAGAGGAGAGCCAAGGAAACGTGTAGCCCAAATGAGAGGAAGACACGGTGCACGGGAGGTTAGCGAACAGGGCACGGCTCTGAAGAATTTCCTCGAGTTCTCTCTTGCCGCTCCTCGTCTAATTTACGAGCGGTCGCCCTGAATTCGAGCAAATATTTGTCCAGCGCGTCCGACTAACGGGTATATATGAGAGAAAAAGGTGGCAGAAAGCGAGGTAGAGGCGCGTCGACGCGCGTGGGGTCGAAAACGGAGTAGAAGCTGAGGGGGGACAGGGGGAGAGCACATCATTCATAGTCTCTCGAAAAGCGGTTCCCTTCCTTTTCTGGGCGTCACCGAATATTTTTCTCTCCTCCGAGTTTTATGGACATAGTAGCATTTTGGAAAGTAGCATTATGAGGTCTTTCAATTTCACCTTATAATGGACCGTTCGATTCCCGAAAGACAACATCGTATATCAAGTTTCGATCCTGTGTCTCAATTAGGGTAATTACAAGCGAAATGCTAATTATCGAGTTTCTATTTGCCCTATTTAGTGGCATGCACGCATTCCAAAAAATTCGAGGGAATTGTAGATATGGCGACGTTTATCGGAATTTGTAGATATGCGGGATTCCTGGGATTTTAATCGAAGTGGAATTTGCGGATTTGGGAATCTAGGAATAGAAGAGTCTACAGGCCTGAAAATGCAAGAATTTCGGGATCTACAATATCTACAGATATGAGAATCTGACTTGAATATTTTAGAAAATTGCCAGGTTTAAAGATTTGCCGATTTGGATAAAACCAAGATAATTTGGAAAGGATAAATTTGGTGATTCTAGTAGCCATCACAGCTTGACCACCTTGCAAGAGGGTGCATTCCATCGGCTTGCATTGGAGAGTTCCAAAAGGCTCTTTGATGAAGGCCGTCCCGTAGTGTTCTAGCCGGAAGCACACCTACTGGAAAGTATTCATCCAGGAGGGAAGAAGAAGCCGAGAAGCCGAGTACCTGGAAGTCGTGTTAACACGCGCTGCTGGACGCTACAAGCCGCTCCAATTAGCATCTTCTTTTTCTCCTTCGACTTCTTTCGCCTTCTCCTCGCGTCTGCCTCCGTCTCTCGGCTTCCTTTTCAACCGACTCACACACGACGCCGATGGACGAGCACCTGTTGAACGGACTCTCGGAAGACGCCGCGGATAGGTGCCAGGTGTTCCAATACGGATTCTAATCGTTTTCTCTTCGTTACAGGCCAACGAAACGGAACAAGTTCCCAAGCGTTCGCTCAACGGAGAACCAAGGGAGAGCTTCGTCTCCCTTTCATTCATCGCGACGATCGCGATTTTACGATTACTTAAACCTTAAGTATCTTCGTAGGGTCGCGTTTCACTCTATTAAACTTAACTCTATATTTTCGACACTCGAACCTATCGTAGATAACGATGTTACTCAGAAAACTATTTATCGTTTTTCAATAAAGATAAGGGCTTCGTAAAGGGGCACGGTAGGAAACGTTTTGAGATATCATTTTTCAGGGATCTTTGCACGAAAACATAGACGAATGTACGAACATTCAGAACGGTGATAATTGTAACACATGAATGTAACGCATGGGAATAGCGTATTTTGAATTTCTTTGAGCTATTTCGGAACAAAGGTCTGACCAAACGAACGTTATTAAAACATGAACAGGTTAGTTCACCTAGAATCGTAGCGCAGCAATGAAATAAAACGTTGAAAAGATCGGGGCAATAAAAGCAAATGAAAACGAAGTTTACAAAAGTCTGGGAGCGCAGACAGCGTCTAAAGAAAGCGAATTCCAAAAGAGATCGCCGGAAGCTGGCTTTTCCCATTGACGTCTCGATACCGGGTGCGGCTAGAGCGCGCATTGGGCCGTTTCCGGCGGTAGTCGGCTCGGTATTTTTATAGTTTAAGCCGGAGGAAAAAAATGCTCGGCTCGCGAGCAACGCGGAGCAGTCTCGGGCGTAGTCTCGCTGGTTGCGCGCACGGCCCGTTCCTGCCGGCCGAAATACGTCGGCATCCAAATAATTCGGGATACGCCGCTCGCGTGAGATATGAATGAGAGAGAAAGAGGAGCCGAGAACGGCGTGGCGTTGTTTACTGTCTGGCAGGAACGGAGAGTAGAAGAAGCATCCGCGTGCACCGACGAAAAACGAGAGACGAACGACGGGGCCAGAAGAAGGAGAGCATCAGGAGCAGGGCTGGGAAGAACAGCGAGGGAAACAGAGGGACCGACAACACGCAGACAGGGATTTAGCGGAGTCGGAAAGAGAGGGAGAGAGGAGAGAAAGAGAGGACGAAAGAGGGAACGAGAGAGACGAAGAGAGGAGAGGGAAACCTGGTACGAGGACGGGGACCGGGCCCAGGATTCGAAGAAACAAGAAACGCAGAGTCAACGACCCAACGAGAGAAGAGAGCCGTCTCCGCGTTAAGGCGCGCTCGAAACTTCCACCCTGCCTCGAATCCGCGCCGAGTCCTCGTCGGCGTTGCGCGCGCGCTGATACGGGATCAAGGACGCTCGCAGCGGAATTCCTCCGCGGACTCGCAGGTGGTAGAACCTGATAAACGCCGGCGGAATTCCTTTCGGTTGACTCTGTCTCTTTAACCTTTGCCGATGCCACGAGAAACATTATTTCATGCTGGAATAATAAGAAAACGACCGTGTGCATTGGCTAACACCGATCTAAGATCCGCGCCGATCGCAAGGCCGCGCCGGTTGCGTCACACGGTCGACGTTTAGAAAGGAAAACACGCGCGCGACGTGTCTCCGGCGAACTCTGGACTAACGACAATCACACAAGGGTGTGGAAATCGCTTTCGGTACGACGACGAATCGAACTCGTACGCGTGCGGTCTTACAAAACCCCCGTGGCTTTCTTCGGAGTGGGCTCTTTCCGATATTTTAATTTTAAACTTTCTATCTAATCGTCGGAATACACTGTAAAGAACATAGTCGTGCTGTCCCTCGCTGCAGATATCTCATTAATACATAAAAAAATTGAAAATGCATTTATAATATAACATATTATCCTAATTCTCCCAACAATATTTTCAATATTATTTCACAAAAATATATTCCTACATGAATTCGACAGCGCCGCGCGTATGATGACACCCATTAACTATGAAATGTAACGTCGTATGATATTGTAACAGAGAAATACAAAAAGCAAACAGCGATGACTTTCAAGCTAATTCCATACTGAAATCAGGTGCGAAATGAGGAATGATGTGCCAATGTTTCGACGTATGTTAAGTTTCGCTTGACGATCTGATAGAATGTAGAAACGTTCCAGTATTGTTTTCCTGGAAACGGACCAACCCATGAATGATTGCCGTTGTCACGTTCGGTCGTCAATCTCTTGACGTCACCACCGGTAGCGACGACGGTCGTGTTACGACCGTGCGACCGTTATGTGACCGATTGGCACACGACTAGCTCACCGACAGCCAGCACCTGACGACGACGCCGCCGACGACGACGACAGCGACGAAGAACGGCGACTCTCCTGCTTTCCCATGCTGGGCCGGTATTCGTCGGAGGTGTCTCGTGTCGCGTCTAGCTGCTACGTGACATTCCGCATGAAATTCACGCCTCCAGCGATCGCTACTCTAGTTAACCCTTTCGCTTTGGAGAGCGTGTATCCACCACTTCGAACACTGGACGTTCGAGTATACTTATGTACATATATACTTTAATGCGTTTGTTACGGACGCGCTATTGGTCTGCGTCACGCTTAATTAATATTTATAATATTGCTGAAATCGACGAATAGCGTGGATTGCAGGCTGTCGTGAGCACGTTAGCGAAGGGAAAATCGGTGGCTGCATAATGATTGGCGATATAACGAGTGTGAGCTATATCACACATGAGATATACACGATGCCATGCGTGAGCTTCGGAATGCATAGATGATACACGAATCAACTGTACAACATGGAGACTGTTCTACGCGTGAACCATAGAACGCATAGACTCTACTACGCTCAGCTATACAACGGGTAAACAATACTATGTGTGAATACAAGATAGTACTATGCGAAACGTTACGCGTGGACAACGCCTGGCAACGTAACGCGTGACTCAATACTTCATATCTCCATATTTCTACATCCCTCGATCCTATTATATCTTTATAATCTTATACAGATACCTCCACTACTACATCGATACCTGTATCCCTAGATTTCTAATCCTATTTATCGTAATCGACGCAACCCTCGCTAACGGGTTAAACATAACTATGATCGATAAGCATTCCACGCAGCAGCGTCGGTTCGTCGGAGCATTCCATCGAGGAGCGCATTTCGTCGCGAGCACCTCCGTGCGAAAGGGTTAATTGCCCTCGAGTGTGTTTTCGCAAGAACGGTTCAATGTCCCGGGTGTCGTAACGCCACGAGGAAAAGCGTTCTCACCGTCGATGATGAACGACGGGCTCGGGGTCGAAAAAAATTCCAAATCGGCGCGCTTAAAGACACACTCCACTCCAGTTTCGGCGAGTGGATTGATATGGAGATTAAAGGGTTAGAGAGCCGGGGGGGATGAGGTACGCGGGCGACAGAGCGAGAGAGAAGAATGGAACGCGAGAGAGCGAGAGAGGAACGAAGACGTTGGCCCGAGAGGAGAGAGACAGTGAGAAAGAGAGGGGGACGAAGGGGAGGACAAGAGGGTCAGTAGCTCTGCGTTCTCATGCATTCCGCTCTGTCATGGCGGCCAGCGACTCAGACACGCTTCGTCTGTCCTCGTTGTGCATGCACTCCGGGGGCAACGCGCGGCTCGTCCTCGTTGCACCGGACCCGGAGGAACCAGGAGGGAGAAAAGGGTGCAGGGACGGGATACGGACGGGGGCGGCGGGGCTAAGAAACACGGAGGGGAGCGCCCACTGCGCTAAATGCTCCGCGGCCGAGCCGCGTTTCTCTCTCGATGCTAACACGACACCCCCCCTAACCCCCTCGCCCTTTTTCCTTTCGAGGCCCTTTGGCGTCGCGACGTAAACAACGAGACCCAGGGCCACGCTCCGACTCCTCGACCTATAAGGGCACGCTTTCAGGTGACACTGCCTCTCGTGCCTTTCGATGTCGCGACATTGTCATACCTCTTCACTGTTTACGCGTCCGAGTTCAGAACTGCCAACCTAATCTAGTCCGATTGTATAACCTAACCTGCTACGCAATTCTATCAATTTCAGATTGCTATCACTCGAATCTGATTACTCCAATTAGGCATTCGAAGTTTAAAAAATGTTTTGTTTCAAATAAAATTTGATGTCATTTTCGAATAATTACTCCGAAGTATTCATTGCTTTGATCGTTCTTCGTTTAAGGCGAATTATATGATTTGCAACAAAATAATATTTTTGGAAGATGCACGTAGTACTTGGTAACTAATAGGACTGTTCATAAATATACTGATTACGGACCGTTGATCGTTTTATTTATTGTAGAATAAGTAATGTTCCAAAAACATTTTCACATCACTGCATGTTACATCGGTGTAACATCACATGACTCATGCAGAAAATTATGCCTCCTGCCGGCTGTTTTACGGCTTAGGATCGTTTGATGAGATTTTTATGATGCAACTGTTCGTAACTTATGAGTACATAGTGCATAGAGCAGATTTAATACGATCGTTAATTACATCACATAAATTAAAGTAGATTATACTTTACTTTAATTGGAAGTTCCCTTATCCGCGGAGTATCGAAAAAGATAAGATATTAATCGCATTTTATTTGAAATAGATGTTAATATATGGAAAATGAGAAACACCAGAGTATTACTAAACATACTCAACAACTTTTAATTATACATATGTTTTCATGGATTACGAACACTACGATACATTCGTCAAAATCTTAGATATCGAATACAACAACGGTGATGAAAGTAGAAATGCGAGACACTACGTACACCTACAGATGTCATAATATCACAGTGATTTCAACACAATGACGAATGTTTAGTAACACGACAATCAAAACAAAATTCGGTGTCACGGTACCGAAGGTGTATTTTTATGTGACAATAAATCGTGACGTTTACGGTCATGACAATAAACGTCGAGACTTTTGTGGTCATCAAAACTAGATGTCGCGAACATGTTTAGAGGTAACTAGATGTTGTGACGTTAAACTGTTTAAGAACAGCCACAGAAAAATGTCACACCGTTTAGTCGTATTTTGTAACAACAAAAACCATGACTTTTACTATCATGTAAATGTTAAACTTAGCATGTGTTTTACGATTATGACACTAAATACTTCTGTCGTCACGACACTAAATGTCGGGACTTTTATCGTCGTCCAAATTATCTAGTTTTGATGACGCGACTTCTATCCGGTCTATAAGTACCTAGACGCCGTGAGAATAAATTGTATGAAAACGCAGCTGCGGAAAAATGTCGTACAGTATCGGTAGAAAGAATGCCACGACGTTTACCGCTAGGTACCTTTAAGGTTCGCGAGAGCGCGGCAAATTTAAACAAAGTAGCGTCGACGCGTTCGCGCCTACATTCGAATCGGTCGCGATGACGCACCGGAATCCTTGGAAACCCGATATATGTCGTAGAACCCTTTGTAGGAGCACGCAGCAACGCGCGTAATTCTGTTTTGATATTATTAGAAACAACCTCCGAAGCATGCCCTCCCGCCCACGTTGCAACCGCACCGAGCAGCACCGACTGACTGTCAACACCGAGCAGCGAAAGTAGAGAAGCCACGAAGAAGAGGGTCACCGCACGACGACTGACGCGCAAGTCCCTTTTACGAACCGTACGTAATTGAAACGGAGTTAGGAACAAGTTAACGAGCGATTCTCTTCGCGATTATGCGATACCCGGCCACCTGGACACCCTTAACGTATCTGGGCAATCATAAAAGATCCAAATACACGAACATTACTTGACTCGAAAACTCGTGGCTACTCTTCGTTATCAACAGTGAGAGTTTCTTAATTGTTCCGTGTGTCTCACAAGTCCGGTGTAGAGGTACTCAAGCACAGTACGAATATTCAGTTTTACACTAGTCTAATCAGTAGAGGTGACTATTATGTAGTACTGTACTACGGAGTAATTGCAGTGTCGCTTCTTCTGAGAGACTTCTTGTAAGGAATGTGTACGGTATCGCAACGGTACTTCAATAGCTCCAATTCCGTTTCTCTTTACGACGCGATTTAACGCCACATCTCGTAAAATTCGATCAAACGAGAGCAAAGGGAAGTAATATCACGCCAATTGGACGCACTCGTAGCTGCGTTATAATAGAAGCTAGGAGGAGTCTGGACGAGTCTAGGACGGGGCAGCAGCCGTAAACACGAGCAATGGCGCGACGCTTTTATTGCCGGCACGCTAACCACCATCGCGTATTTAATCAGCTTGGCTTTGTTGGACCGAAATACCCGCGACGCGGCCGTTTTTGACGCGTTCAGACGGCCGGTGTTCTCGGAAACGGCACGCACGAACAAGAAAAATCGGTCGCTCGTAAATCAACGGCACCGTTCACCATCTTACAGCTGTTGCCTCGTCTGCGCGGGTTAGTTTCTATGTAGCGTTTCTATCGCGTAAAAATTTTGGTAAGTCTTGGTAACTAGGATTTTGCTTTATGTTACCATGCATTTACGCATTGGAGTTTCACGCAATGAATTACCACGTAGTAGATTACCCTACGTTACAGATCACTGCGTGGAAGATCGTCAAATGTAGTATTTAGGCAGTATCTTCACGCGCGGTATTTCCCCGTGCTACATCTCCACGCGCGGTATTTTCCCGCGTCGTAGCTAAATAGAGGTTGATCTGCAGTTACCCAGTTACGGGAATGAGAATAGCGCACTGAGAAGAAACGATGAACGCGTTAACCCGGTTTGAATCGTCGGAAGTAGAAGAGCGCGAGAAGAGATCGAAAGGAAAGAGAACGTTAGGGAAGCCTGAGTGGATATCCTCGGTGGGTAACGTAGGTACTATCGTATATCTTCCCACAGGAGGGCGGGAACGTCGTGTCTCTCGTAAGGGGAGACGGCAGAAGGGCGAGAAGGGTCCTATTAACGCGCGACCGCCGACAATAATGCGGAGAAAGGGCACATGAATGCCTCGTGTTTGCACATGCGCGGGAGCGATGAACTTGAGAAGAAGGTCTCTCCTTCGAGTCTCGTTGTCCTACCGCTTCGAACGTGCTCTAGCTTTTCAGGACGAACTTTCATGCTTCTTATCCTCGGTTTTTACTCACTTTAATATATCAACTACATAATCCTATAAGTAATGGAGTTTTTTTTAGAGGAACTCATCGCAAATACCACGTTTCTGGTTGGAATATACGATGAGACATCTAATGTGGCTATTTTACTAACAAAAGAACTGCAACTTTTTACCCGATGAGTAAAAGCTACGCTAAAAACTGAATTCAATTCGTTGCACGATTCGACGTTATATTCGAGAGATTTGTGTATATAAAAAAAGTTTGATGGGATAACCTAATAGTTTGATGCGATCAGTTGTGCAGGAGGGGAAGATATAAAAGTGTTGTTCGACACGAGACACGATGTCGACTGATGTGAAGGTACGAAAGTGTCGGAACATGCCCCGAGAAGGAACGAAACGCGGTGGTCGCGATTGGAGCGAGTCAGCTCCGAGAACGACATTCCATACACGTGTGTCCTTAACTCAGCCTCCTACAGCATTCGCGACGATCGACCTAACTATCAGAGATCGCAATCGCGGTGAGAACGTACGGTGAGAAACAGGAAACACGTATGACGTCTTGCTGATACGCGTTCTTCTTCTTCTTCTTTAATCTTAACCCTTTTACTACCGAGAGCAACACAAGAGGTTAATACCATTGTCTATTAACCTCTTCAAGAATACGTGTACGACGAGCATTGGTCCTGCATACATTCTTTTGAAATTCGTTTCCATTACTATCGTGATAGGTGTCTCCTTATAAACAAAATTTATGGTATATACATTCGTGTATTAAATATTTGAAGAATTCTGAGTACATACGTGTACGTGAAGTTCTATAATTTAACAATGCACTAATGGATATATCAATTTAAAGTAAAAGTAATAATGAAATCGCCAGGCAACTGGAAAGGATCGTAGCGATGAGTCGTTGAAAGAAAAATAGGAAACGCATTGTGCAGTGAGGAACGATGCAAAAGCTGCGCTCGGATGCGAGCCATTGAAAGCGATTATTCACGTGTTGCGCAAGAAGTTATATTTACCGTAACGGATTGACGGATTCTTTCGTTCGATCGATCGGCTTTTCGAAAAAAACCAACAGCCCGGAATGAGAACCGCTGTCAGCGCTGCCCCGTTACAGACGCACGCTGGCACAGGAAATATGAATGTAACGCCGAAAATTCATTCATGATATGAACCGCGAACGGGGGCGTACGATTTGAATTTTGGAGCACCCGGGACCTGTCTCGAGGAAAGGTTAACGAAATTCGTCGATAAATAACAGGCTCGTTTTCCCTCAAATCGTGGGAATAATGAGACGATTAGAGAGGCTTACGCGATCGCGTAGGCCGCCATGTCCCACGTGTGGGTTCGCTTAACAATTTATAGAGAGACGGTCTCGCGAGCAAATTAAGAGAAAAAAATGCGAATACTGTTTTTTTGTAATAACCGAGAGATCTATCGCAATTTTACGACTCCATTTACATTAATTCGCGAAAGTTACGTCGTCGATAAGTATAGACGACGTATGCCGAGGAAGTAGAAGTATTGTGAACCCTCTTCATTCCATGTATATTTTATTGGAACACCCTATATATATAATATAATACAAATGTAAGCATGTGTACGTAATATGAAAAATGAAAAATAAATAAAGATATAAATAATAAATAAATAAATATATTTATTTACATTTATATAAACATAAACTTAATAGCCTCAACTTTCAACAATTTAAAATAGTCAGCAAAAGTCAGATTGTATAAAGAGAAATAAAAGTGGAGGGTCATAATACCAGCTCTTTCTCTACGTGTGTATGTGCGCATGTGTGTGTGTGTACATACTTTATCGTAGTCTGGTCGCGTGATGTATCGTAGCGTCCGTGAATTCACTCGATCGTTGACGTTTGCTCACTTTTCTTCGACTCGTGTTTCCCAGAACGAACGGTAATATATCCGTGGCGTGCTCGCTTCCCGTATGGGCCATCGAACTTGGGACGCACTGTAGAGGAGGAGCCGAGGCCCGTATTATGGGAACACATACGCCTGAACACGTGTGTCTCACTTCCTGCGGCGGGCCGGAAGTCTCTATAGTACTATGGCGCACCGTAGTGTAGCGTGACCACGCTACAAGGGCCATTACTACCTCAATGGCAAAAAGAATGGTCCAATTACCGGTTAAAGCCACGTTGCTCGTCGTTACTCCTTTAATGCGTTTTTCGGGGGCGTGTACGGCTATCTCGGCTTTCCTCGCGATTTTCTTTACCCTCGTACGATTTTTCTTCTCCTTCGGCTCTTTTGTTTTCTTCGACGAACGATATATTACGAGTGTGTGCCATCGTTTCGTCCAAGGTTCTTTTCGTTATTCACGCTCCGCACGAAATCGAGAACGTTTCCGTTGTTCCGAGAATTCCATCTCGACGTTACGAATAAAAGCGTTCGTTCTAGAGAAGAGAAACCGGTAGTGCGATTTCCGGTCAAAGGTTCCGCCATCGAGTTTTCGTTGCTACAAATCATTCTGGCCTGTTCCAGCCACGTGTTCGATTTCCGTTAAACACCGTCGACGCACTGATACGCATCCCCTTTTTCGTGTCTCGAGGACGCACGGCCAACGCTCTTTGTATACAAACAACCGCGAACCCTGTTACGTACATGTGCCCCGAACGTCTTCGCCCTTGACACCAACCGCACGGGATGTTTATCCAGTCCGAGCAGACACTCGCGCACACGCGTACCGCGTTTCATGGCCGTGAACAACGAAGAAAGAGCGACGCGCACTCGACGATACAAAAATACAACCGTACCGCGGCACGGCTCGTACCACACTGAGAGTGATCGCTGGCGCGTCATGCTCACGGCGATGCGCAGACATGGGCTGCGCAGACGTGGGCTGCGCACACGCTGCTGCGCACGATGCGCGCTCGCGTTCGCGCTCGCCAACACGCACTCACGCATGCGCAATGCACGCACCCACACGACACTAGCCGACTGGACGCGTACGCGATGCGTTGCCGCGGGTGGTAAGGAACCGAAGGGCCAGGGACGTAGCGAGGGGGAGAAAAGGGATCCAGAGAGGGGACGAAACAGACCCGTTAGTTCTCAGAAGTGGACCGCCACCGCTCGCCGCCAAACAGACCTGTAACCACGTACCGATCGTGGTGGTTCTCTCTCGCCTGCCACCGTCACCGGGCTTTTTGGACCCTGTCGAGCGGGCAACGTGTCCCGTCTTGAGGTGTGACCATCGATATTCTTATCGATAATATCGCAAGATTTCCGATAATTCGATATGGAGAAAATATCGTTCAAGATGGTCACTAAGATTACTGAAACAGAGTGCAACGATTGATAATTCTTTTATTTAAATGTATTCCTCGTTGCTGGAATTAGTTCAGACACGTGCAGGGTGTTTCTCCTTTCGTATTCTCGAAAATTGACAAAATTTCAAGTTCACAATTTCACACAACTATCCTAATTTTATAATTCCAAACATTTTAACGAAAACTTTCTTCTCTTTCCCTCCACACGTTCGTACCGTAACGAGATTTTCACGCGTCACGCGATAAAACGACGCACTCGCGCGCGTTCTGTCGCAAGCTGACCGGCCATTGATTAGATACAAGTGTTTACCCGAGTGACGAACACATACCGATGTCATGTGTTTTTTCATGAGAAAAACGACGGAACGCGAGGAACGAGGCTCGTAAATACCGTCGATGAAATTGGGAGAGAAACTGGTTATCGGTTTAGGTCCGCGCCGCGGGGAGAAGAAAGAGAAAAGTTACGGGGTCCGTGTGTGTCGTGTGGGAAAAGCAGGCGGACCAGGGAACGTTTCGCCGAAATGCGACCTCGGCTCTCGTCTAGTTTTTCTTACCGAGTAAAAGCGGCAAGTGGAGAGCGGTCGAAGGCCGCGTGCATCGAGGATCAACATTTCCTTTCTTTCATGGAACGGGGGCAACGTCGTGGGTGGTACATCATGGAGCGTTTGCATGAACGAAACGTGAAAGTTGACTCTCACGCACACGAATTACGATCACGTTCTTTCTGCCGTTTGTACCACCAATTTCGGATGAATTTTCGAATCAGAAGCTCGATCGATGATTAACATAGTCCTAACACGTTTCATCCTGGGTACTGGTGTACTTGGAACGCGATAACGCGTGAAACATAGTTTCGAGGTTATGACATCTTCCGGTATATAGCGCGTTAGATTCTTATCGCTTTGCTGATTCAACGCGTTTTTGCAGTTGTACGATAGGTCGCAAATGGTCAATTCTAAAACACAGTTAGCAATAAGGGTGTAAAGGGATAAACATTCGATACGATCGTCCCATTAGGCTGTTCCTTCTTCTCGCCGGGACGCGCACGGGCGGTCTAAGAACTGCAAGATTCATTAACGGTTCCTCGGCACGGACACGCACGCTCGCGCGTGTATGTGTACAACGGCGTGCATTCCATCGGTCGCGCTCGTGTGAACGACCGTAAGGTGTGCTCGTACGCAGAAAGAGACACACGAGGAAGAAAGATCCGAAGATAGATGCGTTAAGCGTAAAAAGGAAAGAAACAGTTCCGAAGAGAGAGAGAGAGAGAGAGACACGGACGGTGTATGTATTTGATGCGCACAGTTTGCCTCTGCTAGACGGTAGACCTTGTCTATCGTCATCATCGAGGTACGCTAGGAACGTAGGAGAGTTATTAAGGTCAGTGGTGTAGCGAGGATCGCGACGTGTCCCGAGTTCTAGGACCTCGTGAATTGACCTCGCTGAATAAACGGACTCCGTGCGTCTCGTTACCCAGTAAAACGTTATTACAGTTTCCCGTAATCGCGTTCCCTGTTGCACGCGGTTCGAACGCCATCGATCCGATTGCAATTGAACGCGCTCCGGTAATCCGCTTCGAATCGATCGATTTACACGGCAATAATAACGGTTATAAATAACGCGGACCTATTGTGCTCCGATTGTTTCACCAGGGACCGATAGAAGGCGGTACTCTTACTCTCTAATGCAAATTAAACATCGATCTCGCTGGTTCAATCTGTTAATCGTCACGATTTAAGGTCGACTTGAATTATACCCAACGATTCGACACAATAAAAGCTTGTTGTAGGTACAGAACGTGAATGATTATGTACAAGTATAAAGAATTTGTTTACGATCTTTTACAGACCTACAATGTACCTTGGCTTCGTGATGTCTTGTTATCTACACTTTGTCCAACTTAACCAATCTCGAGTAACCATAACTTAGCCTAATCAAACCATAATTCAACGTAGCGCAATGTAACTTAACCTAATAAAATATTGCAATGTAGATTCGTGCGACCCAGAAGAACGGAAAGCTGGTACACCGCTCTTTTTCGGTTAATCATTCTTCCGATGATTCTACGGTCACAGGCGTCGCTTTATTTTTTCTCCGGTGTTCTTCGAGGCGGAAACAGAAAGTCGGCCGCGATGCACGAATCTCGCTCGCGATATACCCGAGATAAGTTGGCCCGAAGGCGGAACCGAGAGTTGCAAGTTTGTCGTCACGGCTGATCGAGCCACGTTTCAGACGATGCTTGCCAACAGCGAGAGGGAAAGAGATCGTGTGTATAATTTGCGAATGCACCGAAAGGTACGATATACTCCGGCCGGCAATCGTGTGCAAAGCTTTAATAATCAACTCCGCTTTAAACGTGCAATTTACATTTCGATCAACAATGTGCGCCCACAAAGATGTTGCTTTCTCTGCTTCAACGAAATTTCTTTTGTACACTGGCGTAATCGGTATTTATACCCCAAGTGGAGCGGACATAATTTTCCTAGATTCGCTGGCGGTACTGGTGCCTTTATGCGAGATACGAACAAGTGACATTAGAAAATTTTGAAATTGGAAACTTTAGACATTTGAATGTTTGGGAACTTTGGAGATTTGGGATTTCGTAAATGGTAGAAATTGAATTTCGGACTTCAGAAAATGCATCTGGATTTTGAAGGAATAGAAAATCTCCGATACGGGGTATTAAGAGCAACGTCCTTGAAGTTGACTGGAGTGGGTTTAACCCGTAATTTGTGTGTGCGGGGGGCGGTGACAGGTTTCTCCTGGTTACCTAATTACGGCAATACGTAGTAAACGAAACGTCGAGGCGACGCCCATGCGAGAGATCGCGGAGGCGCACCTAACCTATAAAGAGACACGGAAACGTGACGGAATGCGCGCGGAGCGTACGCCCGCGTGCGTCACTTTGCACCGCGTCCTCTTTCTCAAGCCACCGTGTACTTTTTAATTACACGAGTCCGTTCCTTTCTGGATCGATAGCGATGCCGTGCGTTTCACCGTTTACTCGGACCAGCTCGTCAAGGAAGCCGACGAAGAAAATGTTTAGACAGCAACGCGGAGAAAAGATTTATCCGTGGGACGCGTAGTCGACGAATGGAGAGAGATTCGCTCGATGAATCACGGCGGCGCGAGCCGTGTCACTCTCCCCTTTCGGGTTCTTTCCCCTTTCCGTGCCAGAGTTCCTCCACCTGACACACCGGGCCACTTAAGGCAACAACGATACCCATCCGCGCCCAAAAGGAAAGACGAATGCCCGCCACCATCTCGGATTTCGAAATGACGCGCGATATTTCTCGTGTCGCCGCGACATGCCACCTATTCGCGATAAATACCGTCGTTTACGATGGTTTCTTTTACGGAAACGGGGAAAATCTACCTCCTCTACGCAGGAGAAAGTCCGGGGATATCCTTTTCGCTTATAATGTCACACTTCTACATTAGAGTTCAGATACAACTAACCAAATGTTAGTAGCTCGAGTGAGTCTGGAACTTGATATCGATTACACCTTTCCTTACTTGTAATATCAGCACTGACTGTACTAATCATAGGTCAAGGGGTTAAGCAAAATATGCATCAAATGAAAAGAACTCTTTCCTTGAGCAAACGAAGTTCAGATATTCTCATATGCTCTTGCAACAATAAATTGATGATTATTGCGAGACGCAGTCGACAGTGAAAAAGTGATGAGAATTGATCGTATACCGGAGCAATTGACCCGAGGCGAACGATGAAAAATATTAAGTTGAGCCGAGTTAGAATAATTTCCCGGAGGCGAAGCGGAAATCGAAGGCGCGGCCGTTACGAAACGGCGGTTTAAAACGGAGCTGGGTGTTCGAAACGCGCGGCGTTATGATAAGGGAACCGAAAACAGACGGCGCAGGGAGAAGGGATACGTAAAGATGGCGTGGGTCCAATCACGACGAGCCGTGGCGCCTTAATTGGTACTCGCACGCGTGGCTCGGGCTTAAGAGGTTAGCGGCAGATGCATCCGAAGACGGTTCACAACAGGAAATTCCTCCTCCCTCGTCGCTCCTCTTCTGACATTCCAGCTTCTACGCATATTTATGCGTGGCGTCCTTCCTTCCATCTGACTTCTGGAACCCTCTCTTTCTTCCCCATCCGCCCGTTTGCCGCATCCTCCGCTCCTAACGTCGGCATGCACAAATAGACATCCTCGTTCGAGCGACGCGACGCGAGCTCCACGGAGCCGATGAATGGACCGCGCGGATGACGAGGGTAGGCTCGGAAAAGAAGGGCGTCAATGAGCCGAGTTGCGTGAGCGCAATTATCGTTCGTAGCACGAGCTGACGCGAACCAGCTGGAGCAAAGGAGCCAGATTTCCTGCGACCACAGATTTCGCGGGGGTGGTTCGTCTCCGTCACGGGCAAATCGACGAGGGCGCGGTTTATACGATTTACAAATGGAGGCCAAACGTGGGCAGTAATAAGTAGCATGTGGGTGATGTACCAGTTTTGGGGGAGATCATGCGGGGGAGATGGTCTTAGCTCTGGGCTCTCCCTCATCTATCTAGGTTCGATTCCCTATTTATATTCTACCTAGATTCCAGCTACCACACTGAATTCTTCGATTCTACCTATGTTTAAGGGGAGATTATGTGGAGAGATGTTCTTAGCTCGCTCTAGGTTCTCCCTCATCTATCTAGCTTCTATTCTACCTTTGTAAACTTATGACTCTTGGCACCCCCTACGGCTGTAATACTTAAGCTACTGCACCTTAGACTTTGGAAACTTGACATATGTGGAGGTTTACAATACATTAAAGTAGATCTGAGAATATCAATGTAAATGTTATATATTTGAGTAATTAAACTCTTAGACTTTCTATACACCCCAATCTCTCTTTCCCCTAGTTTCCTTATACCCTATCTATCTTCCTATCCTTTACAACCATTCTTCTTTGTCTTTATCAATGAACCATCCGATAGTGAACGATGATGGATACTATACTCTTATTACCCGACACGAACGATAAACGACCAACATAAAAAATGAAGGAATAAGAAGAAAGTTCAAGTTGACCGGAAGTAGTCGGTCGTTAAGGATCGTTTTCGCGACTAATTAGCCGATTCGTCGTCACAGTGATATCGTAATTTGCGCGGCGAGAATCGAGGAAGGGTCTATGGGGCCAGTTTCGGTGAATGAACCGGAGAAAAATGTTAATGAGTGCAATTATTACACGACACGGAGGCGGTGTACGCGTCTGCCTCTGCGTGAACGAGATAGAGAGAGAAAAAACATGGAGAAGGGAACGCGAGTGGGACGACCAATGCATTACAGGCTGCAAATTAATGCCAGATGTGTATGTGTGTAAACGCGTGCAGTTATTGTTACGTCGATACTCGCAGCCGTGGATACGCTCGGTGATTTGTGAACTCGACTCGACTTCGTTTCAACCGAAAACGTTTCATTCAATGTTTTTTAAACGCGACGCTCTGCTTTGGTTTATCTTCGAGATACACGAAACATGATAATTCGGTGGAATTCGGGGAAAATTGGGTAACGAGACAGGAAACGAATTTAGGAGCTGCGTTGTTCGTTTATTTTAAATGTAGATGCGTTAACTTGGTTAGTCGATACGATAGTTATTTCGTAGGTATTATGAAATATATAATTCCACTGTAATTCCATACAATTCAAGAATAATTTCATGTATAACTTTATTAAAGATATGTTGTGGGTTCATGTATCATATTTACAAATGTTTCTATCGAAATCCCGAGATTCCCAGATATATAAATATCCAAATTGCCAAATTTCAAAATTGTTAGGTAGACAGGATTGAAAAGCATTAGAGAGATAGTAATGTGCAGTGGGCTGGAAAGAGACGATGAAAAGGTGGATCTCGAATCGTAATTGCAATTTGGTGGCGGAATATCGGGGAAAACGGGAGCGATCGAAGGAATCGGGAGACAGAGAAACTGGTGTGGAAGTAAACGGCCCTCGGGGGCCGTGGGGCGTACGCTGGTACGCTTAGCGCACACTCGGGGCGGTGGGGCGGGAGCGTGAGCAGCGAGCACGCTTACTACGCGCTACGACAGAACGGCTACGTTCACGGGCCGTATGAATGTACCGTGTCGAGCGCGTACGTACGACGACGCGACGCGCACGTTTGCGGCGTGCATTCATAAAGTGGCGGACACGTAGCGCGCGCGTGCGCACTCGCTCGCCTTCTTCGTTGCCGCTCCTTCCTCTTTTCTTCCTCGTCGTCACCCTTCCTGCGACTAATACGGCCTCCCTCGCCACCCATCCTCGCGACCCGCCGTATCCTGCACGCCTTTTTACATCCGCTAACTAGCGTCGTCGCTTTGCGGCCTGCATCGACGATTCGATCGATCGTTCCTACGTTCGTCGACACCGGCCGACTCTCTTTCTCGATCTTTCCACGCTTTCCTTCGGAATACGAGCACTCTCGGAACCGGAGGTATTTTTACGCTCCAGGGGGATCCTTGTTTTGAGCAACTGCAGCTGGCTTCGCGGACGAAGATATCGCTTCAGATGTGGGGTCTTCTTTGACCCGAGTATTCTCCGACTGTCGTTCACGAGATCTTGCAGATTTTTCTAATCGTGGAATTATCAAATCCTCGAAGGCACTAGTTTCCGTTTCGGTAAATTAACTTACATTTTTCATAATTCTCAACTGTTTAAGTCAATTTCTAAAATTGTCCAATTTCAACCTTATGAGTTTTTGATTTTTCAAAACTCTACATTGTTTAAATGTCTAAAAATTCCTAAGTGTCCAGATTCGATTATTTGCGAAATCATAGGTCAAACCCAGGGCTCCGAGAATTGATAGAGGGACCGTTCCGGTCTAAGTTCGTTTTGCGTCCCGATTCATCGCCGGCTCCTGGAGCATCGAGGAAAGAAAGGGAGCGGCAAGAAACGCGACGGATAAACCCTCCTCTTCGGTCGCGGCCAATGTGCTCGCGAATAGGCGTCCGCTTGTTTCTGCGCGGAGCGACGCGAGTTCGTAGCGACGAACTTGTACGGGGTCAACGGAACCACCGGAAGTCGTCGATGCCCAGGGTCGTCGCCGATTCTCAAATTGGTGGCCGCCACGCTCTCTCTCTCTCTCTCTCTCTCTCTCTTCCTCTCTCTCTTCGGTTCGCCTTCCTTATGCTTGCTACTACTGCTGCTTCCTCTCCTTCCTTCTCCCACGAACGCGTCTCTTCCCTTCTTTCTTTCTTTCTTTCTCCGTGACACGAGCCGTTGCTTCTCTCTGTAAACAGGCCACGTAATCCCCTACACCCACTTTTTCCTCCCGTCTAAATCTGTCTCATCGAAATGCGTCCGACGACCAACGGAAACCCCCAGCCGTTAATTTGTCTCTGCGACCAGACCCGGTCGGTTCCTTCTCCTTCCACCGGTTCGAGTTCCTTCTTTTTCCCAGGAACGGATTTCGGGGCGACGCGATGCAGCGAGATCGTCGGAGGCCACGAACTCGACGACGAAACGGCTCTCTGGTGAATGACTCGATGTACGCGTGTGAGGCGTGTTCCTCTTTGTGCGTGCTTGCGTTAGCGCGGACGAGGGTGCCGTACAGTGGCGTAACTAGCTTTTCGCGAGAGAGACAGACTTCTATCATTGCCACGCGTTATATTGCAGTGGACTGAAACCTGAACTAACGATCTGAACGATAAAATTTAAGCTAACCTTCGTTAGACATCGCATAATACATCTTGACTCGATTGAACCTAACAAGCTTCAATAATAAATGGTAACATAACTTTGTCGAGTTTATAGCTGAACTTAATCTAACCGAACCTGGTACAATGTGAGTTTCCAGCTAATCAGATCCAACTCAATTACAACTGACTACATTCGAATCAATGAAACCATGATACAACCTAATCTACTAATTCATCAGTATCTTCTGCAACCTAACTGAAGCTAACGAAATAACCCAATTTTACTGAATCTGACATTGTCTACGATGTATTAGATCATAGCATTACCAGGCGTTTGAGAGTTGAGGGGTACTTAATACGCCTGCACTCGTTATATCGCCAAATTCCAAGCGTGTCAGCCCCCTAACCCTTCCCCAGTTACGCCAATGGTGTCGGTGACGTCACACAGGAGAAGCACGAACACGCTCTAAGAGACGCTCGCGTACGCTCGACCGTCAGACGGCGTAAGTCGCGTGTGACGTTCGTTGGTATCTTTGTGCGTGGCCACATACGGAGGGGGAGAGAACGGACTGGTGTAGAGTGCGTGTGCGGTGTGTACGTTCTAACCGTACGCGTACACGCTAATGTGTCGCGAGAAGGCGAAGAGGGAACGGGCGAGCGATAGCGCGACAAAGCGAGACAGAAGACACGGCCATGTGTAGGACCGGAAGTATGAGTATCCGGCCAGACTCGTGTGGGCTTCTCTACGCGCCACGGTACTCTCCTTTCCTCTCGGCGCGTACCCTCTTCCTTTCTTTCGCTCGCTTAGCCCCGCTTTGTACTTACACCCGGCTTTGCCTCCTCCTCGTATGCCAGTTTCCTCGCTGTCTCTCTCTGTTCGCGCGCTGGCCCTCTTTATCCTCCTCCACGCTCGCTCTTTTATCGACGCACAAGCGACGGATACGAGGAACGGCCACCAATGCCACCGTTCCACGACGGTGTACGCGTGTTTATAAATACGACGATAAAGCCATAATCGAAACGGCGCCACCGTAAACAAATACGCAACCGGCGGCTGGATCCACGCGCCGCTACGCGTTTTAACCCGTTCGTCTACCGTTTATTTCCTCCGCTTGCGTCGCCGCCTTTCTTAAGCAAAACTTCCAACAGAGGAAAACAGAGAATCAGTAGATTCGGGGATGGAGAAGTTTACACTTGATCAATTTCTGAAGTTTCAGGCATTTCCAAAGTGTAGAATTTGGTACTCAAAACTTGGGTATTTGAAAAATTTCACTCCCTCGGTAAATATTCATCCTCAATTTACTCCCGAATTTTCTCATAAAGCTGTATCTTTAAGGAAATATACCTGATTATAAATTTACTGGATAGCGCACGTGTTCCGAAACCGATTTCTCAGACTGCTTCGCATAGAATATCTATGGGGTGCATGCGATCCCCTGTTCGCGACTGCGAATGAATGGATCTCGTGCCGAGGAAACGTTAGATCGCTTGTTCGCGTGCGAGCGTCGTTTCTACACGTCCCTACTTCGCCGTCAATGACGGTGGTCGAAGCGGGATCAGGCCATGCAGGAGGAAACGAGACACCGCGGCCCGTATACGCGGACTCGCCACGTTCAGAGGATGTGAATCGATCGATCGCACCCCTTCGCGCGTAGGCGGTGGCAACTTTCTTCCAGGAAACCGTTTGGATCGTCGTGAAAACACACGAAAATTCGTGGGGACGTGTAACGCGTCTAATCGGCTCGCTCGATCGAGGACGTTACTCCAATTAACGCCACGAATTCTTTTCCCTTTATTGTACGCCGCACGAGAAGGGTGCCTGTTAATCGGCAAAATGTACACGGTGTCTCGAACTTCTCTAAGAACACTGCATGAATGTATGGTTATTTATTATTTAAGTTTAAACTAATAATCATTAGTTTTTTGCAGGTATGATTAGAGTAATTATTGTAAATGGTGGCCTAATGGGATATCGATAATGTTAGAGGTCACTTTGTTAATTACAATAAACTGTATTAATTATAAATAAAAATTTAAGATGTTAATTTAAGAGCACTAAAATGCTATTTGACAGCATCAAATTAGTAGAAGATTAACATTCTATTGAAATAAAAGAAAGAGTATGATTATAAATACATCTTCAATGCCATTCATGGCCGAGCTCCAGCCGAGCGGTAATTTCTGAATGTTCATAAATAATCGGACCCTCCGCCGTAGTTTCTGGCCGGTCATCAAATATTCGTGACGAGTTAGCTCGTTATATCGGTAACGAAAAGAAAAACGAAAGAATGAAAGGGAAGTTAGCATTCAAACAGCTTAGCAGACGAGGTATCGACGGGACGTGGGAAAAAGGTTGGAGGAAGTTGGACGGTGGTTCGAGGCCGTGTAAAGAGGTCAGAGGGGCGAGAGGCACGGGAAAAAATATATTCCAATATTCGATCGCATAGATAAATAAATACATGAGTCCCTGGGCAACCGAGCCCCCCCCGCCCTTTGCCGCGAGCCCTGCCGCGCAGCCCCGAGCGTCCGGTCGCGTCGTCGATCTAGAATCCCCGTTCGAGGATCTAATTTATATTGAAGAATTCCGAAGAGGCCAACCAGAGGCGTCGATCTTTGAGGCGCCGCCGTTTAAGATGCATTATGCTAGCGGCCGGCCGACAATAGACCCCGAAGAGAGAGCCACGAGAATGAATACGCGAGTAAAGGGTAAGTTCGACGAGGAGGAAAGCGAAGGGACACGAGTGAAAAGAAACGCGATGGACGAGGAGGGAGCAACGCACAGGAAGGGATGTTCTCGAAGGTAGGAGAAGAAAATTGAAGGATAGAGCTAGACTACCGGTGGGAGAAGAAAGGAGAGATACCACTAGACGCCAGGAGGATGGGGGGTGCAAGGGTGAACGGAACTGGTCCCAGACCCAATATGATAATTGAGTATGGCGAACGATGCGAACGTAGCACCTTGTAGGACTCCATGTGGCCATTGTGGCCTCCCACTGTCGGGACCACCTCGAGAACGCGACTTTGTACGTCGAAACATCAAAGGACTCCCTTTTACCCCCTCCATATCCTGTCCTCCTCTAACCCACCTTTGACATTCGTTTACTCTTGTTTCATTATACTGCTGGAAAAACTGAGATTTTATGCGACAAGGAATTTTGTTACGCGTGACATCGACTTTTAGGTAAATTCGAAAGTTTCGATACTCGATACGTACGGTAGAGTGGTAGGCTTCGTTCGACAAAATGGCGAGGCGACAGTCTCAACACCACTTTGGTTCTAGGTGGTAAATTTTCAGATGTTTATGTTTGAAAAATGAACAATATCGGAAGCTTTCAAAGTTTTTGAATTTCAAATAAATTTCATTGTAAATTTTTCTTCTATTTTTCCACGTGGAATTGTAGCTTTTCCGGTAGTACTATCAGTTACACGAGCCTACGTATGTTTCGTCTATGCACACACCCGTATCACAACCATCGTATTCCTCTGTGTTTTCCAAGCTCGTGTCTTCTCGTTTGTTTTTCCGCAGTTTCCTGCCGTCCCGAGCTGCGCCTATTCACTAGAAGCCTGCTGTACTAATGTTTTCGCAGACTTCCGAGCTAGCCTTCCTCGGCAGCAAATTTAAACCCTTTCTCAATTTCAAAATTTGATATTTTACTGTAAATTTGGTAACTTTTCACAGTACCAAATTACTTCACGAACTTTCAAATTTTCAACCCCTAAATTTCCAATGATCAATTTACTAAACATCTAACTCTCCATTCCGTTCGTCCCTCAACCACGGCTCGCACACGGTTGCTCGCGAGTTCCTGGGGCATCAGACCTGCCCATCGCTGTCACAGCAGACACACTACCTTCTTTCTTCAGTTAGTGGTTTAAATCGCGCCACCGAGAGCGTCTCGGTCGGTCGATCGCGTTCGATCGAACGCGACATCCGGCTCCCCGTACTCGTCCACGGAATATTCGATTTCCTGTATAGACAGGCTAATGCGATTCGTCGATGAGAAACTAGCCTGCCATCGTCGATAGAATTGCAACTCTAACCCGGTCTACCGGGGCTAGATCTCAGTCGTCGAACAAGACCGATTCTCACAATGGTGTATTAACCCTTGAACGCCTGATGGTTAAGGCCAATTGTGACTCAGACATTAGACAATGCTATTTTTGTTCAAGTTAGACATGCCGTTATAGCACGAAAGAAAGTTGTATGGAAGGGAGGTATTCCCTATAAGCTGTGTTGGTCACGTAGGCTACCGAGCAAGGTGGATGCCTTTGTTATATTATCTACACGGGGTTCCACGAAGATTGTAAATGTATTCGCATATTTGTATATTCGTTATATCTTTATTACATTCTTGTATAATGTCTATACAATGACAAAGTTAACGGTGAAGATGTTCAGAGTATATTTACTAACAATAGCTCTCGAGAGTTTCTCGCAGATGGGCACATCGAGAGTGACTGTTGATGTTCAGAAGACCCCAGGCTCTTGACAGGGTACATATACGTTCTACGAATCACTATCCGTTTGAGCAAAACGCATATACGTATCTTTGGTTCACATAATTACGCCGAACATCCCGAAATGTCCTAACAGATCTCGAGAACGGAATAAAACACGGAAAAATGTTAAACATTTCTGTCTTATCTCGAAGGTAGAACGATCTCTGATTGCAGCACAGTAGCCCCGGCCCGTACAGACCGTTATCGAGGAAATTCCTGGGCGTTAATTGTGTCGACTAGATTCGTCGCCAGCCGCGGTTTTTATCGCGTCGAATGCGTCTCGTGTCGAAACGATTCTCTGTTTCACGATGATAATAACGATGACGGTTCCCGGAGGGGGAAAAGAGGGTGAAACTCGGCGCGAGAGAAAAAGCACAGGTAGGAACGCGCGTCCGATGGTGTCGAGACGATATGATAAAGTGGTGGCGCTAACCTCTCGAGCAAACACGACGAAACGCTATCGGCTCTTCTGTCGTACGGGCGTATCGTTGCGACAGAGGGTTCCGTGTCGTCTGCCGTTACCTTTCGCTCGGTACTAGACGTGGGATGTTATTGTCGGCCGTGACCGATTCATCGATAAACGAATTACACGTTAACGGAGAAAGACGTTTGCTCGTATACGCCGAGCGTTGATAGCCAACCACTTGTTAGAGCCGCGATAACGCTAATTATCCAGGGACATTTACGCCGCTACAGACAGCCCATTCTTACAGCCGCGTTTAAACACATTCGACTCTCCGATGACCAATTTCACTCTGTTATAGTAACCTAATAGCGAAGTGTACAGTCACGAGTAAACTTCACTTCCCCAGAGAAAATATGCTATCTAATAGATCACTTGTTCATTTTTAGGGATTCTTAAGCTGAATGATCGGTTAAGAATTTGGAAGTATAGAAATGTAGGAAGTATTTCCTAAGAAAATGTAGAAATATGAAAATTTTCAAGTTACACGTGCTTAGATTTCCAGTTTTGTTCATTTCAAAGTTACGGTTTACCTATAATTTCGTAAGTGCTCGTATGCGAAGACAGTAATGCGCCTAAAGCAGCGTTAGCAATACTCGAGCGGCTAATAAGTGGAAACAAAGTAACTCGTCCATCTCGGAATCGTTTGCTCTCTCGTCTCACGTCGTTGACGTAATGCGGCGAACTGACAGTGGTAACTACATTAACCTTTGAAGGGAGGCACCGCGTCGAATCGAATTCGGCACACGCCGCTGCGCCGCAGATTCGAAATTCTACGCGGACTGACATTGCCAGACGATACAAACACCGCTCGCTAACGTACAAAGGAAACCCAACTGTTTCGTCCTCGGCGCGGATCTCTTCGAATTAGTACACTAGACTCTCGCTATATTGCCATCGACGAGGTTGCTGGAACGGTCTTGAAACTAGTACTGATTTTCTTCTTTGATATAACAGTGATTATCGGTAAATAATACTTTCTACGGTAAATTACGTGTAAAAATCACATGGATGTGAAAACCGCATATACGTTTCATTGATAATATTGATATAAAATGACGGATTCAGAATATTTAGAGAAAACACAAATAATTTGAATCAGAACTTACTCAACTTATCACGCACCTATTTGTATCCCTAATCTGTATCTTCTAATATTGTAAGTGTGGGAAGAGAGGGTTGTCAAGTTATCAATTTTCGTCGTGGCGAAAAAGTTCTCGTTCCCGTTTCAGAAGATGTAGTACGTGGCTGTACGCCACTGTCGAAGGTGAGAAAGTGAAAGAATCCGAAAAGGAAAAAAGGGAAGCGGAGCCCGAAGGTGGAGAAAGAGGCGTAGACTGGCAAATGCCGCGAACGTATGAAAACAAATTACGAGGCGGCGTCTGTTTGTTGTGCTCCGAGATGAAGCTGAAGAGAGAGCGAGGAGAAAGATGAAGCGGTAGGGACGAGGATAAACGGGACGGTGCATTCTCCTTGTCTCGCTCCGTTTCTCTGATCCTCGTCTGCACCGGTGCATACGTAAGAGTAGGTAGAGAGACCGTAGACGGATTCTCGAAGGTGCATTCCATTCCCCTTCCTTCGTTACCTTCGTGTTCTCTTCTTCGTCTTCTTCTTTTGCATCTCCTAGCCTCGCGAGATGCGTAAACTCGATCGTACTCTTGTCGCGCCACCAAGAGTTGCCCGTCGTTCCTCGAAACCGTATATCGTCACAGATTTCTCCTTTTTTACCCTCGAATCGATCGCCGATTTCGTGCTTGCTTTTTGTTATATTTAATCAGGTTACAACGATGAATGGAAGTATCGCAAGTATCTGGCAACCAGCTTAATCTTTTAGATCTTACTTTCGAAATTCGATGTGCAATGTAATATGCTACAATTAGACATCTTTGAATAATATCATTACTAAATTACTTATGCAGCTGTTTTCGTGAATCTTTAACATTCACTTTGATGTACCATAAGTGCCATTTTGCGTTTATGTTTCGAAATCGAGTATTTGATATGCAGCAGTGCAATGCTATTGTTTGCTATGATCAACCATTTTGGAATACGATGAAACATTTATACTGACCTTTAAGCTTCAATTTGAAGCACCAGTACTGCGATACTTCTCTATCATGATGTCAGATTTCCTACGCTAAATCACATTCACGTACAAGCTGACATTCTAAAATGTAGCTGACTAAATCTAACGTCTCAATAACGAAGCGAGTACCGAAAATGTACCCTTTGTGTTTAATCTATCGACAAAGTGTTCACGAAACGTAAATGAAGACCATTACAAAGCAGAAGGGAATGATTTTGTACGATGAAATTGCAAGTGGAAGAACGTGAGACGTTTCAGGATGATAATGATTAGAAATTAATATAGTGGCGCTTTCGTTGATCGTCGTTGGCGACCATTTAAGGGCCGTCCTAAGTGACGCACCCGCTCAGCCCCGCTGGGCAACTCGCACGAGCGTACGCATGCGTCTTCTCGAGGACGAAGGGCGTGCGTGGCTCTCTTGGGCGCTGTGGCTGGCAACCCCTCGGCTCTTACGTCGCCAACGAAGACGCCCTTTACCGAGCAATTTCGTTTGCTGCTCTCTCCTCCCTCTTTCATCCCCCTGTTCGCTAAGTAAATCGAATTAAGCGGCAGACTCTCGGGGTATTAGCGGCAACGAAATCAACATTTCGCGGGGCGCTGCCCTCGGGAGGGGTACGGTGGCCATCGAGGGTAGTCGAACGCTACTTACCGATGTGCGTTCGATAATTCGGCCGGAGTTTCGTCGGGTCACGAAAAGTAAACGGTTTTGAATAAAATATTCAGCGGGAACCTTTCATCGTGGTTTTCGTGAAAACTGTCGGAAATTATGGGCTGGATATTTCGACCTTTATCGATGGTTACACTGATTAATATTACGATAGGGTGTAATATTTCGATTTGAAGGGTTAGTTTAGAAATTATTGACAAATGAAGACATTGAAGGTGCGAATTTGAGTTCTTAACTATCATATGATAGGTATGCAAGATACAGCGGTAAATAAATTTAAAATTGGTGAGGTTTTTGTAGGGTACAGCAAGAAATTTGTACGGCTGCGTTTTCCCTCTGTCGGGAAAAATTAGGCGGGAAATTCGGGAGGTCACGATTCTTGGAAGTTCGAGGGGCGTTGGAGGGCGAAAGAGAGGGAGAAAAGGGAGAAAGACAGACGGGTGTGAGAGAGTGGCGGGTGTGATATCCCTCCCGGGCGTTACGGCGGGCGGGTGTTACCACAGGGCGAAGGGGTGTGCGAAGGATACGAGAGCAAAGGGACAGAGACAGGACACGGGCCGAGTGGAAGGCGCGGGGAGAAAGAGGAGGGTTCTATAGGAATTATATGATGGGAAGGGAAGCAATTATTGGGATGATGGATGGCCCCGGGGCGCCGCTGTAGTGCTTCTCTCTAACCAAAGATCTTTCTGTCCCTCCCTCTCTCACCCGCCTCTCCCTTCCTCTCTTTCTCGCCCTTATCGTCTCCCATCGCCTCTTACCGTCCTCCTTTCTCATTACCCTCCTATGCTTCTTGTCCTTCTCTTTCTAGAGGAGCCGATTCCCTTCGAACCCGACTCGATTTCGCCAACATCCGATCGCATCCGATTTCGACAATATCACCGATTTCATGCAATTAACGAATCTAATATTTTATCGTCGTATGAGTCGACAGATAAAGATACAAATGAGGGGTTGGTCAAAAAGTTTGATCGCATTGAAACAATCTTCAACATCTTCGTATACAAAGAATTATTATTGGTTAAGATCACCTGATCGATAATATCAATATGTAAATGCAAAATGAAAATTGTGAACACAATGTGCAAATACTTGACAAAAGATTGATAGTATTTACACAGCAAATTTGCAAAGTTAATTAAGAATGGTCTAACGATTCGAAATCCTGCAGGATAAAATAGTGAAAATGATACGTTGTCGAAATTAAAGCGGCGTCGAAGAAAATCGTTTTCGGGTGAACGACCGTGTTACGTGGGCGGAACAACGCGTAATTTAGCGGCGTTTAAACTCTCCCTTTTTCCTCCGGTTCTTACGAATTTCCGCATTTTTCCTTCTCCGCGAGCTTAACGTTCGGTCGCGCATCGCTGCGCGGTTAATTATCGAGCTCGCCACGCGGCTCGAAATCTCGTTTCCGAGACCTTCTTCCACGATTGAAATTTAGTTATTAAACAGCCGAACAGAGCTCGCGGCGATGGATTTACGGCACGTTGGGGATCGGTCGCGAAGCTTCTGGCGTTTTCACGTTCGCACCGTGTTCCTTTATCAATAACGTAGGGCGGCTTATCGCTCGTTGTGCCACGTTTCTTTCTCACGCTCCGAACGCACCGTTATTAACCACTGCGTCGTTTACAACCGCTCGCCGACCCAAAATTTTACACGCGAAACTTCAATTTCTTTCTGGAAAAGTAGCTTCATTATTTTGTGAGTCGATTGATATTTAAAAATAGTTTCAATTTTGGCTGGTTCTTTTGGCTATTCATTTAACGTGGTGAGGTGCTATAATGAAACGCTTAACCCGTTGCGCTATTTTAACTATTTTCATTTTTAAGTCTGACTTGTACTTCAGCTGTGATCAATTTTAATCGAATTTTTAATACTTCAATTTGGAGTTCAAGTCCAGTAATTTATATAGATGACTTATAATACCAAATTATCACAATAACAACTATAACATACATAACATTTCAACTTCCTTTGTGTGTTTTAAAATAAATCATGATGCAAGAGGCTAAATACAAAATTTATCTACAAGATAAATGGAACTTAAAGTACTGAAAATAAAAAAAATTCATTAAATTTAAGCATGTTATAACTGTATTATTGTGTATGATTTATAAATGAAATATATTGATTTATAATGGTAGTATAAAGAGGATTTAAGAGTCGGTTTCGAATAGAACACGCGATGAGTTAATTTTGCGAGAAATCCGTTTTCGTTCGCTAAGGAAACTCTAATGAAACCGCAAACGTTTCGAGCCTGTCTATTGGATAGGATATCTATCGTTGCGGCGTTATCGTTTCTGGACCACTTCCTCATCCGGTGACTCCGTTCGAACTGCCGCAAATTTTCCCAGCGATACGCGACTTATCGATCGCGCGTGTCGTTCTCGAAACGTACAACGAATCGATTCGTATTTCCTCGCAAATTTACCAAATCAACATCGACACGTAATTACATGTAATTCCTGCAATCTTTTCCTTATTTAACATACTCATAATCACTGGTGATAATTAAAACTTGTTTCAAACTTGTTTCCATTAAACTGTTTATGTTCGAGCAACTTTACCGTGCAGAAACTGATGTGAAAATCGAATTGAATTTAAACGTTGTATTAATATTTTGATAACGAAATATAAAATATTTAGTTTCATGTTTTAATATGTAACATTGGTCTTCTAGAAATTCTCAAAAATCAATCCTTCGGTACATTCTTTAACCCTTTGGACTCTTTAATTTCTTTTACTCTTTAATTTACAAAATAGATCATGGTTTCTCAATGAAATGTACTGCAACAGTGAGGAGTGACAAACACATTTTTCATTTATTAGAAGGTGTAAATAAATGAAACTGTATTCTATTTATCTGAATTGTCTATAAAATCCAAGAAACGCGTAATGTCGGGACATAGTGCAAAGGGTTAAAACATATAGACTTGAAGTCTTTCAACCAAATACTCAAAAGTCTATATTAAATTAATAAGTAATCACCTGCCAAAATAATCAACATACCACTGAAAGAGTACGAGTTAAAGAACGCGTTAACGCAATCATATCCGGCAACATAATTTCCTCGATATCGAAACAGCGTGAAAAATTAGATTAAAAAAAGGAGACGGTAACTCCGATTCCATCTGTCGGAATCTTTTTTTGTCCGTCGATAGCGTTAGCTGTCGTCGTCGTGGTGGTCGGGGCCATCTTAAATGGGACCACTTAAGAGTTTCGTGAATCAACCGAGCCGCTGGAACTCCGAAAACGAGTCCCTCCCGTTCTCCTCGCCCCATCGGTCGCGTTAAAGTTTGCTCTTGGACGACACACGGCGAGAAACGGAGCTATCGTGCCGACACGACTCGTCTTGAATTTCGTCATGGGAGTAGGTTGGAATGCGTCAAGGTGCTCTACGAGTCGGTATACACGCAACGAAGACTTCTTACTCTGACACCGATGAATTTACCATCAACCCTTTACTCCTGCACACATAGCTATACCAAGCTCATTGCTTCATTTTAACGATGTTTAGGGGACCTTTCTTGTTTTCAAATATTGAATTTAAGAAAATTTCACGAAATAACGAAGCTAGAAATTGGACGAATTATGAAGAATTTATGTGGAATATATGGAAATGTAAGGAAATTTAAAAATTAGTATATACCAAGTTCTTCAATCTTCAAATTCCTGAATCCTAGAATCCCAATTCCCAAATGACCAAATTTCTAAACTCCTAAAATTCTAGAACTTTCAATTACTAAATAACCAGATCCTAAATCCCCAAATCCCTAAATCCCGAAATTCACAAATGACCGAATTCCCAAATTCCAAGAGTTCCGAACTCCTAAAATTTAAAAACTCCCAATTTTCAAATTCCCAAATGAACAACCCCCAATTGTTCGAATTCCAAATCGCAGACCGCCAAAATTCCAAATAACCAAACCTCAACCACCGAACGAAAAAGTAAAATTTCTTAAAACGGCAAGGGCCCGAAAGGGTTTGACGCGGCCCTGTTTTCTGGCGCGTCCATGAAGCAACGAGCGAGTGTACGCGTCCGTTCCACGCACACGCTCGCGTGTCGGTGAAACGCGGCTCGAAAGAATCCCATTCATAGACGTAGGAACGAGAAGAACGAGAAAGAGAAAAGGTTGACGGTGCAGGGGGCAGAGGGAGGGGAGAAGGAAGAGGGAAAACGAGAGAGGGAGAGAGAAGGAGAGAAGAGGCAAAGGTATTCGGATTAGGCGCAGGCGCCAGGTAGGAGAGAAAGGCTTAATGAAAAATTTTCCACGAGAGGCTCTGCGCGGTAGAGCTGGCAGCCGTTTTCTAGGTCGTCGTCGAAGCGGCGCGGGTCTGGAATTCGATCTTCGAGCGATCGATCTAAAACGACGATCGAACCGAAGGAGAAAGAGAGGAAAGCTTAGCACGGAAAGGAGGTGGAAAAAGAAGATTCAGCGGCGCTCTTTTACACGGAAAGAGACGAGGACGACGCGATCGATCCGTACGATTGTATTCGAGACCGGCAGCGACCTATCGACCTCGCGCGATCCCTACGAACACGATTCTTCGATGTCCACGACAAATATTTCACTTTTCGTTCGTTACACTCATCCCACCGTTATTCTTCGATAAAACATGATTCGTATTGAACAACTTATTTGTTAGAATCAATTTTTACCTCGAATAATTGAAATCTACTTCTCACAATGTCTTAGAAAATATTACAAGTGTATTTTGTGAATACAATACATAGAAATCGATCTGCTAAAGCTACAAGATATTTCGTCAGTATTAATTTCGTCAAGCTAAACATACAAATTTCCAATGAATCGTACGAAACCGATAAAGAACTCGAGTGGAGTGTTCATAGTACTTAAAATAACCGTATCTTTCGACTTATTTACTACGTTTTGTACCCGATTAGAAATGGAAGGAAACGAGCGTGCCTCTGTCAATTAAGAGGACACACGACGTAGAATATTGGATCGACATCGCGGTTACGATCCCATCGACAGCAACAAACTCGTTGAACGGCTCGTAGCACGAGCAACACGCGTGCGGCCACGTTTGCTTTGCTGTCGATCGTGAAAAATGCTGGCGCCTCTTTATCGGCCCTGGAAAATTATCTACCGCGATAACGACCATTGATCGCTCCCCGTTGAATCGAGTAGAGAGACTAGTCGTCGGTCTCACGAGTGGGGGCGAAACAGAGACGGAGAAAGATAGAAAAAGAAGAGGTGGGACAGAGAGAGCGAGACTCGTTTCCGTCGTGGCGTGCTCATGAATGAAAGCCGAGTATTTCGAAACATCGAGCGAGGAAGCAGAATGCGCGTCACTCTCCTTCCCTTCCTCTTCGTCACTCTTTTTAACGTCTACTCGCGCGCACTTCAACGCTTATCGAATCGACCGAGAGGGAAAAAAGGAACAAGCTGATACGGACAACTTAGGGTATTAGAGGCACCGTTTAGAAACCAATGCTCCTTTTTATACCACTAAATGAACATTCTCGCCGATTCTTACCATCTATGATCAATCGTTTCGATTATATTTTACGATTTCGTGATTGTATTGCGGGATTTGTGTGAACAATTGTCGGTGTGAGTTCTGACAAGAAAAATTGAATTTTCAATTCAAATTTGAATTATCAAATTTCTAAGTTCACAAGTACTCAGACAACAAATTGCCAAATCCTTGTATTCGTGAATTTCCAAATCCTACAATTCCTCAAATTTCAGGATCAAATTTCCAGGTCAGCAAATACCGACATTCCCAAATTCTCACCTACAATATTCTTGTAACATACAATGACAGAGTTGAAAGTGGAGTATATATTGAACGTTATATAAAATAATAATATACACGAGCACGTGTCTATCGTAGAGGGGCACGAACGTCAAATTCGAACGTTTCGAGGAAAAACGAGGTGAAGCTGGTGAAGAAACGGGAAAGGTTGGTGTACACGCATCGGAATCGGTTATCGGAAAGTCTCGATGATTACGGCCACGGAAAAATGTGGCAATGAAACGGCGTTTCCTCGAAGCCACGGTCCGCACACGTGTCACAGATTATTCACCCTGACGACGATATCCGAACGAACTCTGCCTCTCGTCGGCTCGTTACGTCACTGGCCGATCGATCGCGTTACATAATCATCGTTTACGATCCATGGATCGCGGCAGCGATTCGTTATCGGTCCGAACAATGTTTTCGCGAACGATACGAATCACGGGAATGGCAAAGCTTCGAAACGAAGCTTCTTTTTCTTTTGGTTCTTCTCCCACCCTCTGTTAACGACCGTGATTATCAGTCGGTGACCCAGTGTCGAATGGACGATAGCCCTCGCCATTCATATCTACGGTTTTTCGTCGTCACACGCAACCTCGGCCCACTATTTCTACGCTGTAAACACGACTACGTTCCTTTTTTCAGCGATTTTATTCGATTAGGTGGAGGGCCGAAGGTCTTTTATTAAAATGTTCTTTAATACAGTTTTCATAAGTTCAGCACACTCGGGTCTACTGGCGTAATTCTGGGGTGGAATGGAAAGAGGTCTTTTATTAAAATGTTTCTGATTCTACACAGCTTAAATTTTGTGTAACACAGTAATATTGTATATTCGTATAGTAGAATTCGACATATCAGGTTATATTAGTAGTTCAATACTAATTCGTCGAGTCTAAGTTATCGAGCTAATAGGAGAAGACAGGGAAAAGGAATACAAAGTAATTCGATTCACGGAATTTCGATAAGGTAGTTTGCCACGCGTATCGAGTCCCAGTTCGAAAAGATGGCGCGAAAGAACCTGTCCCTTCGACGAGCGCATTCTTCAGCTTCTAACCAGAGAATCCTCATCTTTGAACAGCGAGTTTCTACCGCGGAAGAATCTTCTTTGATTAAAGGAAACTCGTGTACTCGCGCCTTTTATTCAAATGCTGCGTTCGTCTCTGTCCAGGCAGCGTTTCGAGTCGAGCGTCTCACTCAGCATCCCGAGGAGGATCGTGTCCCGTGGGATAGGGTTGGAATATAGCCGTTAATTATCGCGGTAACGTGGAATGCGCCTCGGTTTCCCTTTCTCTCTCACCATTCTCTCCGTCTTCTGCTCTCTCACCGTTTCCCTCTCCTTTTCTTCGCTGTCCTCCTCTCTGTTTCATCGACGGAGAGAGGAAGATTCACTCCTATGCATCCGTCGGCAGTGGCATGGACCACCTCATTCATCCTATCTGCATTCCTTTAATGCTACCTGGGGCCCGTGGAATGTCCACCGACCTCGTCTGTGGAGAGCCGGACATACGGTACCGCTTATACCCCCGTTCCTATGTTGCTTGCCACACGTTTCCTACTTTACATCGAGTAAAGGGGGTTGCTTCCTTCTCTCGAAAATTACCCTTTTGTAAACGGGTCGGTAAATTTTCTTCGATTATCGCGATAAATCTGTGGCGTCGACGCGTGCAAATTTCAATGCGAGGAGAGATCAATACGTGGGTAACGGAACGTGTGGCGATATAACGCGTGGAAATCTCGGCACGTAGAAAACGCGTGGATAATTCACCACATGGGAAACTCAACACGTAGAAATCTCAACATGTGAAATATCAAACACGTGGAAAACTCGATACTTGAAAAGCCCAACGCGTGGTAAGCTGATACGTGAAAGACAACACAAATCTGAACGCGTGAAAATCTCAGCGACCACATCGTGAAATAATAGTTCACCAACTCGTACAACCTGACTAAAATTTCCCCGATACTTCATTCACCGATAAAGCAAAATATGAACATACGTAACATACTTAATACGCCACGTACCTGACTACACATAGCGACAATGACCGAAGATGGCGATAGCAGCAAAGAGCAGCTAGAACCGCGAAAAAGGTTAGGTCAACGGGGTACGTGTCCGGTTAGATCGAGGTCTCGATCGGCAAGCAGCAGTGACACAGTCGTGATTCGTAGGTCATAAATCATCGGATAGCAATGGAAATCGAGTAAATCTGTTGGATGACTTGGCGGGAACACACACGGAGGATCGTTAGCCGGTCGATGGTCATTGCTTGTCTAATATGTTAATATACGAGTGGAGGTTACCCGAGGCAGACTAGGCGTCGCCTATCCGGACACTCGACCGGTGCTTTTACTCTCTTGGCCACCTTCCTTTCCTTCTTCAGTTCTTCCCCCCGTGCGTCACTTCGACGAGGATAAACAACGTGAACGTACCGCTATACACGCCGCTGTTACGACGCAGAACCGTCCAATCGTCAATTATCACGGCCGAGGGCAAAGGAACTCGTTTACCTTGTCAATGTACGGGACCAGAGTCCGTAGACCTGCGCAACGACCAAATCTACGACGCAATTCGCTGGCCATGTCTCGAATCATCGTTATTTCGGAGTTCCGTATGTTAGGTACAATTTTCTTGCTGCCATGTATGTGACAAGATTTTGTGCTGGTTAGCGAAGAAATGCAACGATGATGCGATCGAAGTGCACGTGGATGACACTGTACATCTCGGTGTAGATTTCGATCCACTGGTGGGTCGACAGTGTGGGTCTTGTATGATAAACTTTTGGAATGGACGCAAGTTTCGTACGAAAAATAAGAAGCCAATATAAATTATATGATACGCAATAAACCATCGTGCTCTCCCGTTTGCCTTTTTACAACATCAATTCCGGAATTTTATTGTCAAACATGAATATCGAGGATAAAGAAGAGAGATAGGTGACGGGAGAGCGTAAAACCGCGTCTCATCATCGGCATCTCACGGTCGTTAGAAGCGTATCATAACACGGTGTATAACTAGGGGTAGATTCGACGGAACGAAGTCCCGTGTTTCACCTTCGGGGCCCCCGAGGCAATACAACACAATAAGGCCCCGAAGCTCGGCGATCCTCACCAAGATACCAACAGGCCCAGGCCGCTTCGATCTCGCTCTTTTCCAACCGATCTCTCGGTCACTCCTTTCTTCTCCCTCTCTCTCTCTTCATCTCGTTGTTCGCGTATCATCTTCTCCTTTCTTTCTCCTTCCTTTTCGTAGCCCGTCTTCTCTGTCTCTCTTTGGCTCCTTTTTTTATTTTTCCATGCACAGTGTGGCTCTCCTTTTTCTCTCCTCGTCGAAGAAGCAGCAGAGAACCTCTTACGGCTTCTACTCTTTGGTCGTGCCGCCGCCTCGTAGCCCTTTATCTTCACCTTCCAATCGGCCTCCTCATCGTCTCTTTCCCTTCCCCCTCGTACCCCCTTCGAACCCCCTGTCCCTTCGTCCAACCATGGCCCCCACGGCGAGAGGCACCTACCACCGCGTTAACGCTCCACGGGGCGAACTCGCGGCCAAATTTTCTCTGGCATTCGATGCTCTCGTGTCATTGATCGCTAACGACCACTATGATACACCGCGATTGGATTACGGGTGATAAACAGTCAGGGACCTGCTATTCCACTGACCATTGTCTTTATACGCTCTTCGAATACGGACTTTGTGGAATTTGGGGTGAGTGGTAATGCACTGGTAGTACTGATAATGTACTATTAGGTACATACTCCTTCTAGATAAAATAGTAATGCGAGAAATGTGTTAAATCTTTAATTCTTAAACTTATGTTCTCTTAACATTCAATGATACACTCGATACAATGATTATCAATATACATGTCAGTTTGCTTCTGTTCAATAGAGCTACAATTTGATATTGTTTCAAGGTTTCGACGGACATATTGGAATTTGACATATATTTAATGAACCGAAATAGTTCGCTAATAGGAACATGGTCGTTGATAAGTATATTTGCTTTACAGGATTGAAAAAGAGTAAAAAAGAGTGTATTTTGTGATGGTTCGAGAGGAGAAAATCGTATTAAAGGGTACGTAGGCGGTGTCTTCGATCGAAGGCGACAGCTCGCGGTTCGAATTCACCGTGGTCTCTCGTCATTTCGTTTTGCATTCTTAATAGGACCGCCGACAGAGATTTATCTCTCCATCTGATGAAATACAAACGCAGAAATATTTGATTCCAGGCTTGTCGTTCGGCCTGTTTCTCTCTCCCCCGTGGCTGGAATCTGAAAGGTCTCGCGGATCCCCAGGAATTCGTTTGGTCCGTGCGCAGTGAAAGCAAGAAAGTTTTTCTTCTTTCTCCAGCCGTTCGGCGAGGGATCTCTTCCTCCTTGTTCGACGTCAGGACGACTCCGAGACTCGGCTCGACTCTCTTAATCGATACTGTTTTCTTCGAAGGAGATTGCGCGTTCGCCGAAGGTTAGAGACGCCGTTCGGCGTTAGGAGCGCCGCGACGAGCAAGGATGCGCCTTCCTTTTCGCGGCAGCTATTCTCTTCGACTCTTTGCTCCTTATTTCTTTCTTTCTTTCGCTCTCTTTGCTCGACGTCGCTGCCGGCTCCTCCCTTGACGAAGGTCAAGACACACGAAATCTCCATTTGCCCGAGGTCGTAGAGCGCCGCGGCACCTTCGAATTTTGTGCCGGACCTTCCGAGAATCGACGAGGAGCGCCGCGATGCGAACCAAAACCCTCCTCTTCCTCTCTCGATCGAAAACGAGCCTAGGCCACCGCTCCCTCTCGGGTTTCTCACTTTTTTATGACCGACCTTCCTTCCCGTATATCGCTAACGAGGCGGCGGCCCTGCGACAACACGCTACAAAGTAGGTAGGTAGGTGGTCGCCGCTTCTGCTAAGGATATCTAACGTCACGCTAAGTCCCAACTGTACCGTACTCGTTGCTGGTGGATTTCGTTCGCTGTCGCATTATTTCGGACTTTTATCACCTTTGAATGTCAGTATACTTGGATATTCGATGCGGAGACACACGATTCGGACCGAGAGTGAGGTGTTAGAGAGAGAGGGACACGTATGGACACAATTGCATGCTACCCCAAATCTCAAAATTTCGTCAAAGTTCTTAATATTCTTAAATTGTTACGATTTCCAGATTCGTAGTCCGCAATTTACCAGCACATTCAACTTTTAAAAGTAACTATCCAGCCGAGCGAAAGAAAATAATTGCAAGAAAGCGAGGTAGCAGGCGAGTAGGCAGGAAGAAAAGACAGTCGGAAGAACGTGACGAACGGAATCGGTCGATCGTTTGCTCCAATTCACGCGAATCTCGCTAGTAGTAAGAGATCGATGGAATTCCGTTGCGTGCCGGTTCGATCGCGATCGGTTACGCGCGATGAGCATCAAGAAGTTCGATAAAACGGACGCGAGTCACGAGAAATCTTAGCGCGAAGAGATCGTCGTGAGAAATCCTCGCGTTCTCTCACGCGGACGAATAAATTGTTCGTTATTCCGAGTTTTTCTCACGTAGCAAAGGCATCCGTCCCAGATCGTCGGGTCGGCCGGTGTGTACACGAGAGCGCGATATAGCCGAAAACCGGCCCGCGGACGAAACGAGACGAATCGTCCGCATACATATGAGGAATCGACAATGAGTTTCTGAGAAACGCGGACTTTAACATAAATTTCCGAGAGGCTCGTTCCATTTCGACGACTTTCTCGGTTCCCTGCTTATTCTCCTGCCCCTTGCCCATTCATTCCTCGACGCTCTCTATCGGCCTTCTTTCTCCGCTACTCCTCTTGCTCTAGCACGCGGCTCGCTGGAAAAATGTCCCACGACGTCTCTTTTCCCTTTTTCCCAGGACCCCGGTGCAAGCTTTATAGACGCATTTTTTCCCGAAAGGACCTACCCCAAGGTTCCTGGAATCGATGGGCCCCTCAAGGATCTCTTTCTTCCTTTTTTTTTCACCGACTCTCCTCCTCTTACCAACGGCGACTTCGTTTCCTGCTGTATATCTCGCGCTTGTATTTTTCAAACACCAGACGCTTGGAAACGAGAAATCGTCAACGACGATGTAAATCTCTCGGCGCGCACGGAAAAAATATGAAAGAAACACCGCTCTTGCGTGTCGTTTCTAGTTCTCGGATCGTGTTTTGAGTAGGCGCATTTCGACGAACTCGAGGACCGTAGGTTCATGTTTTCGCTCGATTTATGGGGCCGAGAATCGATACGTACAATTAGGTAAGGCAGACTTTTTTTTTAGATTAGGGTAAGTGTTAAGGGACCACCCATCTGCTTTCGTTTTTTCAACTTTTCACGTATCTCGATTATCAGATTTCCTAATTCTGTAATTTTCAAGTTTGAAACCTCCACAAGATTTCGAATTTCCAAATATTCGAGCCCTCGAGTTCCACCGTAAGTTCGGTATAATTTAAACAGACCATATCCATGGAGGAGATATCGCGTGATTTTCTTGTACGTTCCTCTCGCCGTGTTATAAGCGTCAAGGGTCGTACGAGACCATTTTCAAGGGTAGAACTCGGTTTGTTCATGGTGCCGACTAAATTCCCACGCGTTCTTCCTTTGCACGCCGCCAGGGTAAGGGGCTAGTCATAATATTTAAGATAATCCTAGGCAGGAAGGTAAAGCCGTCTCCGTGTTTCACAAACGCTTCTCTTCTCTCCTCCATTCCTCGGTAGAACAGGAATTTATGGCGGGGAATTAATGGCACCGTCGTCGTCGTGGACCAAGAAAAATTTCGTCGTTCCGGTTCAATTGTTCGCGGAGCAAATTGCGGTGTAAATTTGACGCGGTTTTCTCTCGTTAGAAAAAGCTCGAAAAAAAAAAAATACAATATATATGTAAGGGAAGAGTGTCTTCTTCTTTCCCGTTTCTTGGGACGCACGCTTTATAGTGCCCCTGACTCGGCTCCTGCATTTACATTTTCGAAAGGAGCATCCGCCTTTCCGAGAATCGACACAGGTCACGAGGAACGCTCCTGTTCTCCATCGCGTCGATGTATCTACTTACATACTTTCTGGAAAAAAAAAAATCGTGCGACGTTTCTTCTCTTCGTCACATGGCGACTCCTTTTTTCTCCGAGAAACGATCTGCATCGTTCCGAACGCGAAAACATGGAAACGAAACTCGCTTTTTTTAACGATAACGTTTCAAAAGATTTGGGTATTCGTGGTTCTCAACTAGGGACTTTCGAATTTGGAAGCTTCGTTCGCTTGTTACGGTACTTACGGTACAATAGGTACGCGAAAGTTGTCCGCTTAACACCACCTGATCAACTTCGAAGTACATATATCTTACAAGCAACAGTACAGTATTGATCACGTACATGGAGTGTGTCGATGTCGATTTGTACAGGTGTTGCGCAAGGGTGGAGTCAAAATAAAAAATAAATTTCGAAAACGGTGAAAAGAGGGCAAGAATGGTCGTGATCGAAACTTGGACGAGACAACGACCGAAGAATCGCATCGCAGGGGTGCGAATGATCGCGAATGAAGAATTCCCGGTCGGAGAGTCCCGATGGGTTCGTAAGGAGCATCGAGGAGAGAAAAGAGTAGAAGTTGAAGAAAGATCGAAGTCGAATGTTTCGAGGTATCCTCGGAAGGAATTCCAAGCCCGGTTTGGGCCCGCAAAGGCCAAGAAACCGCGCGCGCCCCCACGTTTCGAGCCTCCGCTGTTTCCGTCCCTGTCGCTCCTGCCGCGCGCGTTCGTCGCTCCGGCGCGGCCTAAGGCTTGCCTCTATCGGGCGTCCTGCGATTGGCCCGCGGGCCCAGTCATTCACAGAAAACACAGAATGCAGACGGTCACGTGACCGGTGGACCAGGGCCCGAGAGAGGAGAGTAGAGTAGAGGAGGGAAGAGAAGAGGGTCGGGGGTGTGCGTGCTCGGTATGGCGCCAGGCGGTTCACCGCCTCTTTGCTCCCCCTTTGTCCCTCGATTCCTCCTCGTCCGGAGGGATGCGAGTCCCTCGGATGACGCAGGTTTCCCTAGCGATGTCGACGAACCTTCCTCGAGTATCGAACAACGGAAGCCCGGCTCGCGATTCTCTCTTTGTGAATTAGCGGCGGCAGCAACAGGTGTCGCTTTTAGAGAATCAACGATTCGGCTTTTTTTCTTCGGGGAAAAGTCGACGAAACGGGGTCGAAAAAAGGCGGAACGCGATTCCAACAGGTTTCGAGAAGGAAGCGGGAAAGGGGCCAAGAAACGAAGCCTCGGTTCGTAGTCGTCGCGTAGCAGAAAACCGACCGGGGTGGTTCTCACCCCCTCGTGCGTTTCGGGCACTGTGTCGGTGGCCCGATTCTCGGAAGGACCTCATTTGTTGCTCGGTGCTATATATCTCATTCGGGAACCTCTCTCGCTCTCTCTCTCTCTCGTTCCCGTTCCTCTGTTGTTGCTGCCGCGGCCAGAGAACCTCGGGATGCTGGGAATAAGTGCATGCTTTTACGAAAACGAACTCCGTTTGCCAGCGGCCTGCCGCGAACGTGTGCGTGCAGTCGTTCCACACCGATCGCCCTCTTCGTTTCTACCAACACAGCCGCACCGGGGTACAGTCAACGACGCGCGAGGGTCGAACGCGTGCTTTTTTTTCCCTCCAAAAATCTGAGCGTGAGAACGCAGATAAAAAGTGTCGAAGGAACGGCGATAAAGGAGCGGATGCCTTTGCCCGTTAATCGTACCGAAGGTACGCGCTGATTACGCGAATCGTTCGCTGCTGGTGTCAACAACTTTTCTTTCTCTTTTTCTTAACAGGTATACGACCAGGTATTTCACTAGATATACAACTATTTATACAGGAAGATACGGTCATGTTTGATCGTCGTTTCATAGAGGAATGTTAACCCCTTCGCGTGCACGGAGAGCTGCGAGTTCACGATATTCGGGCGCTACGATCGAGAGCATTATACAGATAAAAAATTATCTAAATATGAATGAGTTATACGTACAAAAATTACCTAAATAAATTACCCGATGGAAAAAATTATCTAAACAACGATTAGAATAAAAGATACCTTATCTTCGTCCGTTATTCGAATCGTTAGATCGCTTTTCAGTCAGACAATTTATCTACTTAAGTTTTACGTACGACAATTTATCTACATCTACCGAAATAATTGTTTATCCGGATAACCCTGATACCCAAGTATCCGAGTATCGTTAAACCACGTAGTTAATGGAGAGATACGTCGTTCGTGAACGCGAAGGGGTTAAAGTAATCGTTAAAATCGTCCCGTTTGGGAACCGCTGCTCGAATAAACACAGACCCTGCATTCCTGCATACGAACGGAATTCACCGTTCCTCGACGCGTGCTCGAGAACGTCGGTTAACCGTTCGGAGACGAATTCCTGATGCTCGTGTTTCGCAACTTTCGTAAGTGTTCACGATGTACAGTAGAACAATCGAACACGACGAGAGTGCGGGAAGATTTTGAAAAAGTACGTTTATAGTACCGTGTACTACATTCTACTCTTACGGTAGAATTCGTAGATGATTCGAATTTGAGCGGGTGCCGGAAACGCGTCTTAATCGGCGCGAAAAGTACGCGACGGCGCGAGGCACGCGCGGAATCGAAAAAGAAAAGCGAGCGCCGGTCGGGGAAGAAAACAGGTGGCGGTGGTTAGCGGAGCAACGAAAACGAGCGGCTCGCGTATGGGAGCGATCGGGAAGAACGCGAAGAAGAGCCGCGGCGTGTCGTCCCTATCCCGGGGATGAGTCCTTGATCCCTCCGTAGAGGGCTGCAGGAGCGGAGGAAGAAGGAGGCGAAGAACGCGGAGCCGGCGCAGAATTCAAAGAACTGGGAGCGAGGTAAACAAAATATTCGTGCAGGTCGGTGTGTATACACGGGTCCGTGGCAGCTTCTCGCGCGCATGCATGTGTGTCTCCGGGCGCGAGAGGAGAGAGAGAGCGACGTAAGGGTGGGGCGGGACGAAGAAGAATGAAGGTGTACGGAGAGAGGCGTAGGGCCCCGGCAAGGGCGAGGAGTCGGTCGAAGAGAGAAGGAGAGACGAAAGGTATTCGGTGGCGCCGCGCGCGACTCGGTCGAGCGAGTGCGAAGGGCGAGAAGGTAGCGAAGAGGGCGCGAGGCGCGAGGGGAGGAGCCGGTGTCGGTCGAAAGGTGGGAGAGGGGCCTCGAGAGAGGTAAAGGGCCCCGAAGATGGGCCCTGGCGGCGCGATAGTGACGGCGATGGTGGTGCTAGCGATGCTGCTGCCGCCGGTGGTGGTAGTGGTGACGGTACACGCAGGGGTAGAGCCGTAGAGGGGGGCGAAAAAGAGGGAGGACGGAGGCAGAGGCGAGAGGGAAAGGGCGGGGGTCGTGGAATGCGGCCGTGGTCCCGGTATATACGCGCCAGTCGGCTATGCCAGGGTATTTGTGTATTTATGTGGAACACCGGAGAACCTCGACGATGGGAAAGACGGAGACGGCCACGCGAGACTCTGCCGCGAGAGAGACGAGGACGGACCAGAGCCAATGGCCAGCCAAGGTGTGCTGCCCTTTTGGTACGAGGGAGCGAGTAGGTAGAGGTACTCCAAGGAGCTACCCGACTATGCAGCAAGAACACCAGGAACCAAACGACAACCACCGTCCCACCACCTACCGCGCTTCTCTTTTTCTCCTTACGAGGTTCCTCGAAATTCCATCGCGGACTTCCACGTCCCGTCCGGAAAGCTGCTCCTTTCGACGAACTTTATAGGATCCGAACGGTTCGTTACCCGCGATCGATCGCCACGAAAATTTCCTCCGCCGACCAAATCGTTACGTACGAACGCGTTCGCGTCCGACGAGACGCGTCGTGGAATTTTCCCGCCTTCTTCCCTGATCTTCCTCTCTCGTTACCGGGAACGACGGACGTGACACGAGTGACCGGCACGTGAGAGAATGTCGTCAATGCGATGGCGGTGGTTTCTCGAGGGAACGAGGAGGGCAAGGGCCGAGGAGGAGGAGGCACGAACGAACAGGGAGGGAAATACCTGGCTTCGGAATCATCGCGGGCACACTGTACGCGCTCTCGAGTACGAATCTCGAATACCGACCGTCCCGAGCGATCGCGGAGACTGCAGCCCCGGTATTCGAACCACGTGGCTGCTCGCCGACTACGAGCAGACTCGCACGCTCGCGATCGCGTTGACAGGACACGGCGAAGGGTCAACGACGTATCTGGAAGAACCGGTGCTCAAGCGGCGCATAATTTGCCGTGAGAATGCAAATCGGCTGATTCGTTTGAATTTCGAACCGCCACGCCGGCACGAGAAACGAGACGGTCAGCCTCGTTTCTTCCTTAGAAATGTCCTTATCTTGCAAGGTCCCGCGACTGACCGTGCATTCCACGAGCAATCGGACCCCGTTGCGGACGGCGAAATACGAAGAGTACACGATACCCGGTCAAAAACACCTATTCGACGTTTCCGCCTTAATCGAGACGCGCCAACTCGCACGCCCCGTTACGGACGAACCGCGAAGAAGTCGGATAGCAGGTGTGGCGCTATTCAAAGATTTCGAGAGGGCGTCGCTTCTATATCGACCCTCGATATCTCCGAAGCCCCGCGTTTAAAGCCGTGAAAATATATTAGTAGAGAACTTTCCCCGATCGCGCGCTTTCTTATCCCCCTAACGACTGTCGTTCTATTCGCCAGACAAGTCACCCTGAAGTATTCGTATCGCGAAGATAGCCAAAGGTGTTCTATCGCTTTCAACTAATAAGGGAAGATGTCGGTATTTTTCTCTTTACTCTTCGACAGTTATAAGACTGTGCATCGTAAAGCGTGAATATTTGCTTTAATCGTAGCAACGTTTTCAGCATCTTGCCATAGATCATCGTGCAGCGGGTGAACAATATGTACTTATATGTTATTATCCGCTGTAACAAACGCGGACGGGATCGTTACATTGTCTCGGCAAATGTCGCGTCGCGGTCGGGGTTCGCCCGGTAAGAAAAGTAACCGAGGAAGAGGATAAAGCAGATCGGAGAGGCTGGTCCAGAGGTACCGTAGGTTTGAGTAAGGTTAAGAGTACCTGGTCCCCTAAGGTCAGGCATCTCCGATTGGTATTGTCTCCGCTGTCTAGACCGACTGTATTGAACATTTTTCTGATATTTATGCTACTTAGACCCACGCTCATACAAAGATGCGTATAACCTAACGCGAGGGTTTCATGACTTGTATCTATGTTAGTTTTATACTGTTTACAATATCTGAATTGTACATTTGTGCTACTCGGATATATTTAAAAACGAAAATATGTTTTGAACTCGAGGTATATCATGATGGATCGACTAAGTCTTACATAGGTCTACCGAGTCAGCCACGGAGCTCCAAGGGTTAGCAAAAAAGTTTCTACTTGCAAAGTTTGTTCACCTTGATACAAATATTCCACGGTGCGTATTTTTCTGACGACATACGCAAAAACGTTGGCTGCGACATACACCCACTCGATCACAGCAAGTTCGTACAGAATGACGGAACGGAGTCGGTTCTCTGCTGGTGTTTGCATGGGTTAGCAGAGATCTCGCTGTGTCGAGGCTCGCACAGCATCTCGGGCGGTCCAGTGGCGTCACTGCCCTCCTCGGACCCCCACCTTGCTGTTCCCATCCCCTCCTGCCGCCCTTTTGGGCTGGAGTTTTTGGTGGAGGGGCAGTGTACGTGCACGGACGCGCACAATCACCGATATCGTTCGTGTGTGTGCGCGTCTCGGGATATTAGGTGTACGAGGACGCTCGCGCGCGCCTGTGTGCCCGACAGAGGGCAACAGAAGGGCGAGGGACGAGGGGGCAGGAGGGAGGCGTCGCGCCGTGGGAACCGAGGAAAACGTTTCCCGCATACCACCCCACCCCGCGGGCTCGCCCGCCCCCTCCAACGCCGGCACACATTCACACACGGCTCGTACGTACGCGTACACACACGTGCATCCACGGTGGCCCGCATTAATATTCGGACATCGCCATATTTAAATAATTATTCGATATACGCGTTTACAATTATGTTTAACATCCAAATTTTGTGTTCAATTGTTATGAAACAGTTATATTTTAATATATTCGATGTACTTATCGATAGAATAAAAATATATGCACTGCACCTTTTTAAATTCATAATTTATTTAATACATTTATAATATAGGTAAGAAATAACTTTAGCTACAGATATTTTTTGATTCAATGTATGTATTATGAACGAAGTGAATATAATGAAACGATCAATGGCGAGGAATAACAGCGAAATAATTATATTTGTAATAAGACAATTTCAAATTGCATGTTACATCCGAAAATAATGCTTTTCAGTGCAAAGGCAGAGACAAAAGCACAAACTGCATAAAAATTCTGTAGACTTTCAAAACAACATAACACATTTTGTGAGCGAGGAAAGAACGGCGTTGTTTTATAAACCAACGTCCGCAACATTTCATCAAGAATTAAAAACCGCGAGCAAATTTTCTGCTGTAAATTTCCCACTCTTTTCGGAGCGATTCTGCGAAGAACAAAGAAGGAAGGTTATACGTAAAAATCGCATTATTTCAGTGCGTGGTCCTTAATGGGTTAATGCGGGCCACCGTACACACACGTCGGGTAGGTGCGCGAGTGCGCGCGCGCACTCGTGAGCACACTAAGGAGGTACGCGAAGCGAATGTGGGACCACGTGACTCCACTCTCGCGCACACACTCTCCGGTTCTACGTAGCCTTCTCTTGCTCTATCTTTCTCTCGACCTCTTTCTCGCTCTCTCGCCACGTCTTTCTCGCACTCTCGTACGTGCTCTCCCTCCCCTCTTTCTACGATCCTTATTCGAACGACGCAGTTGCGCGTACCTACCGCGGGAGCAACTGCGTCGTAGGCTTCTTCGAGAACGAGATCCGTGTATCGCGTCGTTTCCTTGTCCGGCGACATCATCCAGCCGCAGGATCAGAGAGGGCGATATATCGGCGAAGAATGCCGAGGAAATCGCGAGACCAAGAGAAACAATGCGTCATTGATCCCCTTTTTCTTATAAAGCATTTGCAAATTAAGCGATCGGTAACTTACCGGAAACATGCAGCGTCTAATGGCAATCTGTCATTGGACTTACCTGAAATCAGAGGAAATGCTTATTAGTTACGGTGATTGAGGGATAAGATAATACTAGAAGTAAGTGGAAGTCGAAGTTGGCGATGTAACGCGTGGCGATACGTGTAGGGATGTATAACGCGTTATACCACACGTGGCAATCTATGATGCGTAGTGATCTAATGCATGGTAATTTAACACGTGGTGATTCTACACGTGGCGATCTATAACGCGTATTGATCCAACGCGTGGTAATCTAATGCGTGGTGAACTGTAGCGCGTGGTGATCCAACGCGTGATAATTACACACGTAGCGATTTATAACACGTGGTTATCTAATGTGTGGCAATTCCACACGTGGCGATTTATGACGCATGGCGATCTACCGCGTGGCGATTTATATCGCAATACTCCGTAAATAAAGATTTCACTTCACTTTTTAATAGAATATAAACTGACTCCGGTTAGCGATGACGCAAATACCACGTAGTTCTTTGTATGTCAACAGCGAGTTTCGTTTACGAAAGGTAGTAAAATTTCAGGGGAAAGATTGGTCTAAATTTCGTTATGCCTCGCAGGCAATGTTTCGAAGCGCGCGGTGCGGCGTTTGATATCGTCCATGCCTGGCAGGCACGTTCCGACCGCAAAACGTTCATGATTATTCTAACAATAGATCGTGTATATCCGAGTATACTGTAATTTATTTGATTGACGAGCTGTGTAACTGCGTTTGAACAAGGTGTGATCGAGGGTAACGGCAATTAGCAACTATGTATGAAAACGAGTTGCTCCCATTGAAAGGACACTGCAAATCCGATACGGTTCACGATAATGTTTGCAGCTCTGATTACCTTCCTTTATAAACGTTACGGATTATGAATCGTTTATGACAGTATCAATTTTTGTGTAGTACGAGTACATTTTTTTTTTGGAGTACATGATGCATACGCTGAAGGAGTGGACGCACAAGATACGTCATAGATTAGGAACCTTATGTTGACATATCGGATATCGCGGTGTAAACAGATTTTTATGTAGCAAGACATATCAGGAACATCTAGTTATCAAGGTTAATAATAAATCTAACACTGGAACTTCTAGTTTGTTATATTACTTTCAACTTATACTTCTAGCACTCTACTTCTAGATCCATGTATTCCCAAGTTTAATTAAAGTATATTTAATCGAAAGTAAATTCATCACTGATACTACCAAAGCGGTCAGATGAACATTTTACAAGTTCCTCTTTTTAAGTCACAAAATTTTTCTAAAGTAGTAGTTTCTTTATTAAGATACAGAACTAACGTGTACAACAATTAATGTTTCACCTGCTACAAATTATTAAAATATTTTAGAAACTTGTTAAAATAAAATTGGTACTCTCGATGATGGATGATCGGGAAGAAGTGAAATGAAGTTAGCGATAAAATATTTAAGGAAGACAAGTAAAAATTGTTTTAAAGAGAATTTAAAGGTGCCACATCGTTCGAGCGTCGGTAGGAAAGGAAGGTTGCACAGGTAGGCGAAAAATCGAGCCGACAGGCAAGACGGGAGTCCGTAGGTGTATCGGGGGCAGGTACGCGTTGAACGTGGAAATTTGAGACTGACACGAGCAAATGAAACGCGGAGCGGAGAGGCCGGAAAGCCATAGAGTACTCTCTCTCCCATAGAGCGTCGTGAAACTCGATTATTTGGTGCGAGGCGAAGGCGGGATTCGGGCTTCTGTACCGGTTTCGAGTCCGAACGGACGCACACGTCGCGTCGCGACGCGCCTAGACGGTTCGCCGTGTTAATTAATCTCGTTAAGGCGCCAACTGACAACCGCGTACAACAGACTCTCGCTGACGATCGACTTTTCACGCCGTGTCGACCTTTGTTCGCGGTCGTTTTCAATCACGTTTTCGCTCGTCAAATCGAAACGTTTCGCTACCGCTTCGCACCTTTTTAATCTGCCGATATTCAGAAATATGAGAATTTTTGCAATTCAAGCGATTTAGTGTCGTTAAAATGGAAGCAATGTGTAAAGGACAATTTCATCTCGAAACCCATTTAATTGAGGCTGGTCGCTGCAGACCACTTTGGTCTCTAAATTAGACTGAAGGTGCCATCGTGAAGGTCTACATTCGTCATCAAAATCGTCATAGTTGTCGCTGAGGTCATTATGGTCATCGTCAAGATCGTCAGAAAATCTAGTCATCCTCAAAACCATCAGAGTTATCGTTAAGGTCGTTGAGATCGTCATAACCTCCAAGGTCATCAAGGTTATAATCATCATCATCATAATAACTAAGGTCACTGCAGTAAACGTTAAGCTAATTACAATCATCATCGAGGACAGTACAATCATCAAGGATATTATCAACATGTTCGATCAAATGAAATATCTAAAGCTCCAAATTGATATAGCCTAAGACCTATTTCGAGAAATTTTCGTATAATTAATTCGTGCCAGACATGTACCAGCCATTCCTATTAAGAACATCAACGAAGGGTTTATATAATTCAAATTTCTTGGTAGCTCACAGATCCAGCAAAGGATTCAGGAGCAAGATACGTTGGTTTCTGTTCGAAAAGTGAGAACAGGAACACGAGCAGGAAAGAGAAAAAAAGGGTGAAGAGTGAAAAAGAGAGTACGTATACGACAGAGAGAGAAGCACGAAGAAGGACGCGGTCTAGATGAAAGCAACCCGAAAGGGAGGTCGCCGCCCTTCCAGGAACCCTTATAAAACTTGGACCTGATCTTCCTAACACGCACAGTCAAATCGCTCCACACACGCTCGTTCGAGGTCCTACCAAGAATAATCCCTTTCTGTTTATTAAAATAAAGCCTGTACTTGTCCTTGATGATAAAAAATGAATTGGAAGTATACTGCTTCGTTTGCTCCATTACTTCTTGTTGTCTTTGAACGACGTCTTTGGTGACCTATCCTTACGCGGAAGATCGTCGTGAACGTACAAGCAGATCTGACGAGCACGCACGCGTTTCACGACTCCTAGGATTTTTCAGGGATTCTTAGATTCCTTCCATACGATAAGCCCAGCTTTCGTTCGCGCGGCTATCGCGTGGGAAGCTACCCTCGGGCGCATTCGCACATGCGCGGCTAACACGCGCGAACACTTGCAAATTTTGCATACTCACTACGAGAGGGAGATAGTTTCGAAAATTTTAGTTTATCAAATTTCCAGAAAGTGAAATGTCGTAATTTTCAAAGTTACAAACTCTGGAATTTGTCAGATTGCTAAATTTTCAAACTTCAAAGCTGTCGAATTCCCGAATGTCCGAAATCTCGAAGTTCATAAATTTCTAAATTGTCCAAGATTTAAGTGTGCAAATTGTTTACAAATCCAAATGTCCGAATTCTAACATTCTGAAACTTCCAAATTCTCCGAACCTCAGTTCCTATTGAACCTCTACAAGTTTCCAAATTTCCAAATGACCTAAACCAGGAGTACCAATTTCTAAATTTGCGAAGATGAAAGTTTGAAATTTCAAGGCATTCGACAAGCACGTACACGCTATTGGTAGAATTTGTCTGCTCCCGATGTGGTCCCATTCATCCCCTAGCAGTAGGGTTAAACGTGGTTTTCGGCGTCTGGGAAGACGATCTGGTGCGTAATGTTCTTCCCCGAATGCACACGGAGCCCTTACCCCGATCTTCTACCCTTTGAACTTTTAAGAGACCACTCGACACTCGGGAAGATGCCTCTAACCCGTTCAATGAGGCCAATACCACGAGGGTGCGGCCCTTAACAAGGTTATGGGACTCTCTCCCCGTCTCTCTGTCTGATTCCCGTTGCTACCCCTTCGTCTCTCTTCGGCGTGTCGCTCTTGGTACGCGTGTACCGGCACTTGCGTCGGTACTCGCGCGCGACAGAATCTCTTTCCGACGTCTCGCCAGGGGGTGGTTGATTTGGGCGCGAAATTGCCCGACAAAATCAAATTTCATTTCGCCGAGGGCGTGTCTGGACAATCGAGCAGCCAAGTGGCCAGCGGCCAATCTGACTATCTCGTCAACCAATTTTGCCGGTGATTACTTTGCTCTCTCGTCGCCCGATGCCCGGTGTCCCGGGGCCGAGCGGTGCCGCGCGTTAAGCGTCTTTCTCGCGCTCTTTGCTCGCAATTTAACGCTCGTTCCGCGAAAATTTTACGACTGTATTTCCACCCCGTCCCTCTGTAACGCGATAATCACGGGTTACGGAGACACGCCAGGTCCCGGGACAACGTGCTTCTCTCTTTCCGCTTCCCGTTCGTCTCTCTCGGGCCGACTGCCTTCCTGTCATCGGCACGCTCGCAATTTAAATTCTCTTTCGCGTTTTTTCCTCTCGGCGTGTACGTCGGGTCGCGTTTTAATTACGCTGCTAAGGGTTGCTTTTAATATCGCATCATTTAGTTCTTGGTCGGAAATAAAGGAATCGAGGGTGAACGCGTCTGGCTAAGTTCTGATGAAAGGATCCGTTCGGACTCCTGTATCGAACATGCTCTATTCACAAATTTTATTTCAATTATTTTTAAATCCCTTCTTTTATATAACGGTAACATACAAGAATAAATACTACACTAATATGAATAACATAATTTATTACGAAATTATGTTATTCATGTTTAACAAGTAGAAGGTATGTTCATCAGAAGGTACATTACTGATATTGCACGTATATTATTAAAACGATTATTTATAACAATTATTTCATGCAGCATAATTACACCAAAGTGTCCATTATTACCAGCTTTCCTTTAGCAATCATAAATAAATATTACCTGAAATTATGTTTGCCATGAAAAAGAGTTATTAACAAGGTACTCCAGTTCTCGCGTTTGGAAAATGTCTGACCGCCGGATTTGCAGAAACGGGTGTTAAATGAGAGGAAGAACAACGAACGAGAAGAAAGAATTCCCGCGGGAAGCGTGGTCGTGGCACAAACAATCCCGATTACACCGAAAATGTTCCGTGATTCGATTACAGAAAGAGAGACAGATCGTGCGCGCGCGCGCGCGAGTGTACTTAAGCGAGCACACCGCTATACATATAGTCCGTGTAATTCAATTTCTTTAAAGTAATTACTTGTTGCTTCTACCGTTGGAAGTTAGTTCCCCGGTTGAAAATCAATGCCGCATCCACGACGCCGAGTTTCTCATTATGAGCTGAAAGCGTCTCCGCGAACGCGATCGATTAAGGGTCGAGAGGCGACCACCCGCGACCGATCCTTCGTTTCCCGACCGTTCCGCTTCTCGACTCGTTCTGGGAGAAATAATCGTTTTACGCGATGTCTCGTTCGATGTCGAGACGAAAGAAACAACTCCAACGCGTGACCGAGAACGGAACAGGACCGGCTACGTCCGAGCCGCCATTGATACGCGGACCGTACGCACGCGAAACACGCCTTTATTATTCAATATTGTTACTCTTTCTTTAACTGAACAATTATTTATATATTTGTCAAACCATCTGCATCGATCGACGAATTATTCGAGACAATTTGGATGATCACTGTCGTCAGACATATTTTGTTAAACATTTTTTGAAGCCTCTCCTTGTTTCCGATAAAAATTTGTCGAACAGATATGTTCTTTCACTTGTTATAATAATTATTGATATAATTTATGAATATTTATATTAGACTTGCAGACTATTGTAACATAGAGAGTACTATGTAAAAATTATAATAAATAAATTATATTTTTTTTAAATAAATTATTTATGTTGTGTAGGAGAAGAGAGGAAATACAGCGATTGTTAGAAAGATTCGAGTTGTTTTGATACCACTCGAGAAGATAGCGGGAAGTGTTTTATGCCGACCGCCATTTTGACGATCGATATGAAGCTTATTCTTCGTTCCAATCGACTAATGCTCACGAGTATTAAATCACGAAACAATAGAGAACTTTCTGAAAATTGAATCAAATCCCCCATCTCTTACAACCCCGAATTTTTCAACTTTAAATTGAAAATTCTTATTTCAATAAGATACTGTTTCTATAGATATTCCGACGCACAATTTCCTCCGAGTCTGAGTCATGAATGACCCAGAGCTCTCGCCATTCAAGGATTAAATATAAACTTCGTCTATTTATATTTGACAAAAAAGTAACTAGGATTTCGAGACTAACGGTTCATAACACGTAATAAATTCAGTCGCAGACGAAAAAAGCTCGATCGAGGAGGACGAAGAGGAAGACGGGAAGCAAGCAGGAAGCGTGCCTATACAATATCGTCTTCGACTATTTTCGACCGGACTTCGTAGAATCATACAGTTTCTTAGAGAGTTTACGGCGCCATCATTCATTCCGTGGTTACTCGGCCGATACTACCTCGGCTAGTCGTTCGTTTCCATGAAGACGCTGCCTCTCGGGCTACGCTCATCAAGAATATTCTAAGAGAAAAAAATTTTGGAATTATCGGAATATCGAAATATTGGGATTTTAGGGATATTTGGATCTTTTAAGTCTTGAATGTCGGGACTGTGACGCCTTGAAATTATCGAGGACTTTTGAATTTTTTAATGTTGATACTTTGGGAGGTCGAGACTTTGCAGTCTCTGAACTTTTGAATTATTGGCTAGGAAGTCAATTTTCGAAGTACCAAGGTTTTATAAATCCCAATGTGCCGTACCCGAAGTGCCAAAATTCCGAAGATTTAATATTCCGAAGTTCCAATACCTTATAGTTCAAAAATTTCCAAAGTTCCACTACCCTATAGCCCCAAAATCCTAAACTTCCAATTCTCGAAAATCCCAAAACCACAAAACCTCAGATGTTCCAGAATCCTAACACCTGAATTGCATATCAGAAGTCGAAACCTATAGAATTTCTCCAAGATTAAGCTTGCAACTTTATTCGATCGCGATCCAGCTAGCCGCAGCCCACGCAGCGTGTAAAATTCTGCGCTCTTAAAATAACCAGGTACAAAAGAAGCCGTCGTCGAGGATCGCACGCGAGATATATCCCGGTACCCAGCCGTGGCCTTTCTCCAGGAAAATGCACCGCCTCGTATTCCGTATGAATCGGAGGATCAACGGAACGTGAGAATACATAGAACGTAGCACGCAATCGCGATATACGTACACGCTCGGTAAATAGTCGTCGTTACACGGCTGCAGGCGGATTTGCATCGGCTACCGGATGTTTACAATCTGCCACTTGACGGCGACCCAACGTGCGCTCTGGCCGTTACACGCATGTCGCGGCATTATGCGTTTTATCCTACACATTTTCCTCATTCACTCCTTTCGATTCCAACGCTCGTTATGCTACGGCAGAACCGTGTTTATTATAATTTTGCAGCTTCGTGGTTGTTAAATTCAGAAGTATAGATATGTTCAACTACTGAATTCATGGTTGGTAGACACCTCTATTAGATGCAACTGTAGACATTTATTAAGTTCATGGTTCAACCGTAGACATGTCTATTAAGTTCATGGTTCAGTCATAGACACGTCTGTTAAGTTCATTATTCATAGGGTACGTGTACTAGGTTCATGGTTCAAAGAGGTACCAAGTTCATAGTTCATAGGTACCTATGTTTACTAGATCCCATACGCGTTAGAAGCGCAAACTTGTAGCTGTTTCAAGGATGAGTAGGTTATTTCTATTGAATTCACATGTCAACCATGTATCCACATAAAAATCTATCAAACCCAATTGTGCAATGGTTGCACTTCTGACATCCCTTCGATCACCTTACCGAATCTACTCGATCCATCAATAACCCGCCACAATGTACAGACAAGGAAAATTGAAAAGCTATTTAGAAATGGTAAATCGTAGAAAGGAAGAAGGAGCGAAGGAGAAATCGCAGAGTTAGGATCGAAAGAGCAAGTTTGTAGCGACGACGATGGTTCGAAGGACGTAGTAGGGGTGTACCGTATCGGAGGGGGTTTGTTTTGGTGCGTGACTATCGAAAAGGGGTGCGTGGCCCGCTCCCGCAGCCCGTGCCAGGCACGCAGCTGCACGCACCTATGTGTACCTACACGCGGGCAACACAAACACGCGAGAATGCAAAATACGCTGCGTGCACGCAGGCCCGCCTCCTCTCTCCGATGGCTGTACGAAAGATAGAGTACCGATAGCAGCGGCGATTCGCCATGGCCAAGCCGTGATTTAGGGGTCGCTATGGCGCCACGATTCAGAAACAAGGGTTCGTTGAACCCGTTCGTTCGCTGTGCAACCCTCGGCCGCGATCGTTACTCTAAAAGCTCCTCTGTCAGCGTGATTACGAAAATGTTAAACTGGCCCGTTCCAGAAGGGCGGAAGGGGAAACGGTAATCAGGGATGAAGAGGAACGGGGTGTGTCGAAAATCTGTCCGCGTTTCTTGCGCCGAAGTACAAAATGTACACTCACGATTTTTATAGGGTGCTTGATATTATAGACATAACTAATATTTCGGTTAGGATTGCGAAGTGTACGCTACTCTAGGTATGGTTGGTAGGGTTTTAGGTAGGTATACATTGGGGATGGTAGTGATCTATGTTTGATATGATTTTAGATAGAGGTGTACATGGAGATGGTAGTGATCTATGCTTGAGGTTGCTGATACTCTAGATATGATGCTTGGTATGACTTCAGATAGAGATGTATATGAGGATGGTAGTGATCTATGTTTGAGGTTGTTGATACTCCAGATATGATGCTTGGTATGGTTTTAGATAGAGGTGTACATGAGGATGGTGGTGATATATGTCTGACATTCTTGATACTGTAGGTATGATTGTTGATATGATTTTAGACAGAAATGTATATGAGGATGGTAGTGATCTATGTTTGAGACTGTTAATACTCTAGCTATGATGATTGATATGATTTTAGGTAAAGGTATAAACGAAGATGATAGTGATCTATGTTTGAGACTGTTGACGCTCCAGGTACGATGGTTAGTATGGTTTTAGATAGAGGTGTACATAGGGATGGTAGTGATCCATGCTTCAGATTCATGTACGATCTCAAAGACTAAGGCGATTGTAACTGAAAATTATTTGAATCGAAACTTATTAATTTTCGAGTACCTGAATGTTCCAAATGTTTCGAGCGTGGAAGTAGAAAAATACTGAAAATAAGAACGAGCGGTACAAGAATGACCCGTGTCAGGATTTTGCCGAAGAACAGGTTGCGAGTGAATCACGTATTCGGTGGTATAGGTGCGATTGCAGTCCGTATATTAAAAAGTGAAACTGTAATGGCGTAACCGTGAAAGATTAATTCTCGCAATAACGAGACGGCGACCTTTCGGATCGGTATTCTCGAAGTAGGTCCCGCGCGACACGGGGTCGCTTTTAGAATGAGCTACGCGAGAGGAGTTGCTCGCGCAAGGACGTGTCGGGCAATTTTTGCGTCGGCACGCCGGGAAATTTACGACGCGACGTTGAATATTACACGGAAGGCGAATATTTCAGCGGCGGTCCAAGTTCAAAGAAATGTCGTCAACGGTGAGAAAGCGCCCGTTCGAAACGATCGGTGAACAAAATCTCTTCTGTGTGTTCGCGTTAAAAAATCTGCCTCCGACTACCTGCGGTTTTTTTACGATCCTCGGCCCGAAATCGTTTTATCGACAAAACGGAGCAACACGTCGACGTCGCAACAGCTCGAAAACGCCGACTCGAGACTCGATAGACGACGTTAATCGAACGAGAGGGTTGAGAATCAATTAGACGGCGAGTCACCGGAAGTAAGACATGTACGCTTCCTGGCGCGCACGTCATAGCCCATTGTTCCAAGACGAGAGACTTCATCTTCTTGACATACGAGCCACCTGCACCCTCGTTGGGTTTCCTTCGAAACTTGCTGTCTCTACGACGACATCGACGACAAAGACCCTACAGAGCCACGATCACCATATTTACTTCTATATTTCGCTGAGGGCGGACGAAAAAGCGACTTTGTAACTTTGCGACTTTCTAAGTTACATTCTACGACGAATGATGCAATTGTTTGTTACGAAGAAAAAGAATGAAAACTGCACTTTGGAGATTTATAGAAATATCCATGATACACGGAGACATTCAATTAATACTTGAATGCACAATATTTTGTCAGTTTTGAAAAATAATGGACTTTCGAAGTTTCCTAAGCACTTAGCTATTAGTGGTGCAAGTTAAATATGATGTTCATTCGAACTTTTATTTTTTAAAAACAATACTAAATATTATTGTATACTTGTACATGAATGATTGTATAACGTACCAATGACTTTGGTATCTGAGATTTTTAGGAAATCCGAAACACTGTAATGTCATGACCCAACGCGCAGAAAGTGAACAAATATGAACACCTACCTATTACTAAACCTTTTAGCAAAAAAATTCGTTAAACAATGGATATATTAGAAATCTGTAAATAAGTACCATGTAGCAGACATATGGGTCGTCCATATGGTCCAGCAATAAAAGAGGAAAATGGCAAATGAATCATCCATAAATTCCCATAGAAATTCGTGACACCAGACACGAAAAAAGTATTAGACTCTCCATTGAGAGGCATGGACTAATCGGTTAGCCATCGAATCGATTCCCCAAACGGTTCGATGATCGATCGACTCTATCACCGTTTACGACAAATTATAAATCGTAACGAGCTGACGAAAGAACCGTGGCGCCTACACGCGGAAGATGTGGGACGCGTACTTACACGCGCGTGTTTCATCGCGAGAAAACGCGAACCGTGCTTATTGAGATCGAGAGACATGCGAACCATAAACGACTACCAATCAACATATCACCTACGTCCTGTGGTAGGCGTTTGTCGGTCGCCAATTTCGAAACGGAATTTTTGGTCGAAATCGCGCGGAGTTCGATCCAATTTTTTATAACTGAGTTGTAAGAAATAATCAAATGTAGATAAATTTTGATAGTTTAATATGTGCTTTTAATTGCGTAAATTTGATAGGATCCTTGGTTCACCCTAGTAACTTTAGTTCAACGAGTGAAACTGAACGCTTCCCACGACCAACAGCCTCTAATTTTCATACAAATTCAAAAAATAGTTAAATAAAATTTGCATCTATCGCAACGAAGAAGAGAAATGATGTTCTGTTAGGAAACAGAGGAACTTTTACCGAGTATGACATTAGGCTACGGCATTTAAGGGTTAAGTGAAAAAATCAACCCTTAGCTATTGAACGCGAGGAAACTGCCCACGCGAACGTCACAAAACAATGGAATAATGTCAAAGCACAATTATGGTAGCAACGAAACGTGACTCGCCCACCCTGACCACGTTCCACGGCTCGTTGAAAACGTTGGTCGTTGTTTATTACCGTGGATAGACTATTAGGTCGCTATTATCGCTAGTTAGTACTCTAAATAAACTTCTAACATTAAATTTATGGTCGCTGCTCTTCAGAAATCGATTCTGCGTTTAGAATTATCATCAAATCGTGCCCTTCAACAAAGGTACATGAAAGGATATTTAACAATAGTTCTAAAAATGATAAATAATTATTTTTGAAAAATAATTTTCTGTGAATTATTCGAAGTACCGAAAAGATGAAATTTTCTTCTTTTTGATAACTCGAATCGGGTGTCATCGATCCAAGAATTTCGCGCTATCTTTGGTTCGAAGGGATAACTATTTCGCGATAGATTTCAATATTTTAGGCTCGATCTAGTCCGTGCAGTAATTTACTTTGCGTCAATTTTTCTACGGTACCGGCGATCAATCTCCATTACAGCTTCCGACAGCCATCGCTCTCGGGCACACCCCTTCTCTGCTCTCGTCCTTAAGTGCGTAACATCGTTACCGATTTTTGCATCTACCCTTTGGACGCTTCGCTGAATATCTCTCTGCAAGATTATATCCATCTGACAAACCGTTTTAAATTAATCGACAGAAGCATCTACAGTGCTTTTCAAAATCTTGAACACTCAACAATTCTCACAGTTCACTTACCCCTTTCAAAATCTAAGCTCGTTTCAGAATTCACTGATCGTAAATTATATTTCATTTATGAACATCCATGGACACTGATCAAGTTTTAACTATTTTATTTTACATATGTTGTTCAAAACATATCAATTTCATAAGAGTTCGGAATGGTAACCGATTACTAAATATTTGATTAAACATGTACTTGTACGCGAACAAAAGATATTCGATCAGTAAAGATTGAGAAGCATGAAGTTACATTAATTTTTCCAAATGTAGACATCCTCAAGGGCCCCAAAACAATCCTACAATTTAAAAAAGACAAACCTCAACGAATGATCAGAACTTTCAGATAACCCAACATCAAAGTAACCCTTTACTAAAAATTTCATAAACAAATCGTGATTCCAATCAATCATTCTGGAATGCAATTTGAGATAAATGACGAGCCGATCCACGTGAAATCGTCGATGGAGAAAAGTTGGAACGAAAGAAAAACAACCCCTAGAAGGGGAAACTGTACGTGGCAGACACGCAGGCACGCTGAGAATTCTAATTACAGGAAAATGCAAATATTTCGAACGGAACCATGAATTGGTAAACTGGTAATTACGAGTGGCAGTTGTAGCTTCTTAGACATTGCATATGGAACTCGAGAACGCGGAGTTTACTGCTTCGCCGGTCGACATTACTGGCTGTTCCTTCTTCCGCCGAGTGATTCGTTCAAACGCTCGGTGCATAACTAAAAACTTTTTCATCTGAACGATGACCTTTGAGGAACATGCTTCCAATTGCGATAATAGCTCTTTTCGTATTCTTTCCGAGTTGCTCCGTCTTTCTTCTTCCGTTATCATTTTTTCGTATGCAGCAGAGGTATGGTCGAATTCTTCAGGGAAAATGGGGACGCAGGAGAAGGAGTTGTTGAGGATTTCGGGTGGTTATGCTGGAAGACACTTTTTGGGAAAGTTTAGACTTTTCGGGGAGGGTTTAGAGAGTTGGGGGATTTTGGGGGTTAGAGGACTTAGGGATTTGTAGACTAGGGCTTTTGAGAATTTTGGGGATATTTAGATTTGGGATGTGGAGAACTTGGGGATTTGTAGATTTGAGATTTTGAGGGTTTGGGAATTTGTAGAGAGTGGGATTTGAAGAACCTGGGAATTTGTAGATTTAAACTTTTGAGGATTTGGGAATTTGTAGAGAGTGGGATTTGGAGAACCTGGGAATTTGTAGATTTAAACTTTTGAGGATTTGGGGATTTGTAGAGAATGGGATTTGAAGAGCTTGGAGGTTTGTACATTTAAACTTTTGAGGATTTGGGGATTTGTAGATTTGGGATTTGGTGAACTTGGGGATTTGTAGATTTAAGCTTCTGAGGATTTGGAGATTTGTAGATTTGGGATTTAAAGAACTTGAGAATTGATAGATTTGGACATTTGATAATTTGGAGTTGGATGGATTTGGACATACGATAATTTGGATATTTGCAGGCTTGGGCTTCTGCGAATATGTGGATTTGCATATTTGGGGTTCTGAGAATATGAGGATTTGTAGATCCGGACTTTTGAAAATCTAAAGACTTGGCAATTCAGAGGTTTAGAAATTAAAAACTTTCGTTTTCTGCGACCTTCCAGATTTCTACATCGACATTGAATACTTAGAGATTTGGAAAACTCTGCATTCGAGAATGTGGTGACATAGAAATTTGGCAATTTAATAAAAAAAATGTATGAAGAAAGAACTCGCAAAGAGAAAGAAGGAATACGATATAATAGTTTGACCATGTGTTTCTGTTCGATGAAGCAGCCTTAAATCCGATCAATCAAATAAGCTCACCGCAAATCGGATCCGGGTAAAAGCGTCGAAAGTTTCCGCGATAAGAAACAAGACTGTTCTCGATCAATTAGCTTGCCTCGTACGTACACGTCGCTCGTTCTACGGGCTCTCGTTCCAGATTCTGAATGACGCGTGTCCGACACAAGCGTGGATGAGTGGCGGCAGCAGGGAAACGATCGAAGAAAACGCGAACGGTGCAGGTTCGCTGAAAAATCTCGACGATCGATCATCAACGTTAAGTATATAGACACGAGAGAGCCCAGACGATCAAACCAAATGCAACGATGCAGTGTCGTTGTGCTCCAACTTAAAATTACCGAGCGTCGTGGCGAAAATTTGAAGTGAAAATTACGGTGTTCAAATTGAAATTACGAAACAATATTGCAGCGTTCAAATTAAAATTACGAAACAATGCTGCAAGGTTCGAAGTAAGAGTTACGAAAGAAAGTTGCAATGTTCAAAATGAAAATTTTTAACGAAGCAGTATGTCGGTGTACAAAGAAAAAATTACAAAGAGGAATATTATTATTATAAAAATGTACAGATATACAAAATACTAAGAGTTTAGTAACTGATTGAACGGTTACAATAATAAAATCAGACAGAAACGCTTAACAAAGTTGGACAAATTTTGTAGCAAACATTGAATCTCATATAACTAAAAATTATATGAAATCATGAGAAATAAATAATCGTATAAAATTGAAAATTGTAGAAAATATTGAGAGTTCACGATGAAAGCTAGAAAGAAGCTTACATATTTTGAGTATCACGAAACGCGCGCAATGCGGTTCTCACGTGTCCCTGTAACCCGGGGCCGCCATCTTGTGCGTCCACCATGCGAACGGAGAGATCCCCACTACCGATCCACGTATACCCCTCCGCCAATCTTACAAAGCAAACTTTTTGATACGCCAATTGCCGGCTGTGGTGCGGTGTCCCCTCGAAAAAGAATTTTCAACGGGACCGTTTCTTCGTTCGACTTCGTGTGCCGCTCCGAAAACGCTCGACGATCTTCGTCGGTACGACGACGCACGATTCGTCGTTCGTGAATCTCCGATTTCGGTAAAAACGGTACAAATGATCTCGGAGGTCAGGGGAATTCGACCGACAATTTCGGAGATTCGAATTTTGGGGAAATTAAGAACTGGAGGATTTGGAAATAAATCTCAAATGGATATTTGAGAATTTGGTGAGCTTGAAATTTTGGAAAACTAGGAACTTCGGGAGCTTGAGAATTTGAGGTCTAGGGAATTTGAGGAGCTTGTGAATTTGGTGAGCTTGAGAAGTTGGGGACTATGGAATTTGGAAAGCTAGATAATTTAGAGAACTTAAGAATTTAGGAACTAGAAGATTTGGAGAACTTGGGAACTCAGAAAGTTGAGAATTAATAAACTAAAAAATTGGAGGAACTTAAGAATTTGCAACTTCGGCAATCTCAAAATTTGAGAATGTGAAAGTTTGAAACGTAAGAAAGAAAGATACCGGTCGAACGGTAAATGTGAACCGTCCGAAATAAGGCAGACTCGGAGCTCCTGACGTACTCGTGTATCCCATGTGCAGCCAGAGTACGTTTAATTGCAAAACGTTGCACGATTTTAATATCGTGCACGGCTGATTCAGTTTCGCATAGTTCGCCGATGAGTCACGCCGCCTCCTTCTCTCTATTCGTTATCACGCCGCGTGCCGTCGATATTCGGGGACGTGAAGGCACACACCACGTGGCCACCTATGATCGCGTACATATCCTCGTCGAGCAAACGTCCCTCCTATTCACCGATTCATCGTCAGCTCTAATAGACGAATTACACCGTTACTCGCAACTTTGGCCGGCTCGTAGAATCGACCGCGTCTTCCTGGAACGCCACGTTCGGCGTCTACTATCCAGAGGTCACCGGATGGAACAACGAACACTCTCCGCTCTCGGGTTCGTTTCACCTTGCTGAACTTGGACGATCGATCCGACGAGGACGATTCCGAGTAGGCGGTGCCACGCGCGACTATGGACATGTACGAAAAAATTTCGAACGTCGTCCAAGTTTCGCGCACGAGAATTTGAATGGCGAAAGGAATGCGGGTCTGATTGGTTACGCCGTCGCTGGCCCACCATTTTTGACGCTATCGTCAAAATGGCACATGTACTTTCGTTGCTTGAAACGATCAACTTTTCGAAATACCATCTGAGAAAAGGATACCGCATATGTGCAATACATCTTGAATTTGAATAGGGAAAGGAAAGTAGGTCGGATCGTCGCTCATTTTGGACGCTATCGAGAAAACACGTATTTTCGTTATACGGTCATTTGCGTCAACTTCTTATAATACGAGAGAAACGTATACGTTCGGAATACACCTCAGATTTGAACGACGAGAGTAACGTTGATCGTGTGCTTTTAATATTCAATCAATGACATACACAATTGAAATATAGAACTAAAGAATCAACTTATCTGGTTACCCATAGCGAGGCTGACCATGATCATTTTCACTGTGGCTGTCATCGCGATAATCGTGTTTTTCAATTATCTTGAAAGAGTTAATCGAATTATGTGCATAGTATACCGTGACAAAGAAAATCAATGAAATAGATTGAGATCAAGTCAGATGGAACAATAACGAATGGCCCATTGAATTTTAACCCTGGAATGCATAGTCGACCTCTTTGATACATAGAGAATGAAACATTGAGAATGAGAGTGCGTGGAGTCGACATCAAAGTGGAATGCAATTGCGACGAATCTAGCAAGCAGCTTACAGTGTCTCGACCAAAATTAGGTACATTAAATTCGCCTCCACGACATTTCGCTAATATTTAATAATTTACGACCAGCAGTTTAAGAATAAAGCACGATATAACCACCATAAAGGAACGAAATATAGAAAGATTTTTAAGAAAAGACGAATTAAGCAAGGTTTTACCACATGTCGCAATAGAAATGCTAGGTTATTTGTCAGGAGCGTTTAAACTGCGAAGTATCGGCGCGTCCCCGGCAAGAATCGTCACCTCTGGTGACATTTTTATCGGGTCTGGAAAGATTTTTCGGGTGTGTCACGACGCGCGGAGTTAAGGCGGCAACCAATGACTCGTCTGTTCGAAAATAGAGGCGCCGCTTCGGTGGCACGCTCGAAGCCGCGGCTGCGTTATCCGTCTTATCGCTCGGGCATTACGTAAGCCACCATGTCGCCCACGTCTTTCGCAGAAGGGGCTTCGTTGCGCGACCGACTAAAAGCCAGCGCGGCGAAAGAGCGGCTCGAAAAGCCACCGAGGCGAAGACCGAAGGAAAAAACCGAGAAAGGATGAACGCGATCGAACTTGAAATTTCGTCCACGTGACGGCGAAATTCCGCGGCGCCCTCGGGCCGCGTTCACGCGAACGCGATTTACTGCGCAGATTCCGAGTCACGCGGTTCGTCCGTTCGTACCTACGTCGCGCGCAACGATAACCACTTTTCTTTCTCTCGGTGTGCCGCCCGCTGACCACGGACGTCGAACTTTCCTCATCCCCACTTCGTACAACGCGCCTTTAACCTCCTTCTAGACAACGTACAACTTACGTTTTCGGTCCTGCTCGTCCGTCCCGTTGGAGAATTCGCGGAACGTCGTTCCTCCCGTTCCGTTACCGTTTTCGACTTTTCCTCGCACATCCAATTATTCCATCGCGTTCCAATTCCCCGACACGGGTTATCGTACCAGCTAACCTCACTGTCAAGTCCTTCGTTACCGGCTGAAATTTCTCGACTGGTTACGAACGCGATCATTTTCACGAGTTTGCAATAAACAATTCCACGTTGCACTCGGCGTACACCGATCGAGTCCGTTGGCGCGCTTCCCGTGGATCGGCGCACACGTTACAGCGCGCCTATCGAGCGTACTTCGTAACTGTCCGCCGTAGTCGCGTAACCGACGAACCGTTTCCTTTAACCGTCAACGTTCTCCGGCTCCGAAAAAGACGGGGACTCCGGAGTCGCTTGACAAACAGCTAATGCGGGAAACGAGAAAGTGTGCGTAACACACGCGCGTCACTCGGTGGCGGTGCGTGTGTGTACGATGAACACGTACGGGGCTCTCGCGTGCGCAGAAGCAAAGCGCGCACGCGAGAGACGCAGTTTAAGCCTAAGGAGAGAGCGGCGGCGGTGGCGGCGGCGGTTCTCTGGCTCTTGCACACACTACACACACTGGGTGGCCCGGGTTAGCGTACGACGCAGTTAAAATGGCCGCGCGTGTGTGTTGTCCTCTCTTTCTCTCCGCCTTCCACTCGGTCTTTCTTTTTTTCACGGCAGTCACACGCGGGCATCTCGCGCGGGACACGATCACCCGCGTGAAATCGTGACGCGTCGTTGCTGCTGTCATCGTCGTGGAGGCACTGACTCGCTCGCGGCAGGACATCGCGCGAAACATCGGTAGAAACTCGGACGAAATTCGCGAATGACACTTGCAAACGGAGCGGACGCGCGCGAACATCCGCGTGGGGACTGTGCGCGCTAGCGCGAGCCGAACGCTGTGCACGTCGACGCGACACCGAGTCGAGATGCGACGCAAGAACGAACAGCGCCGCCGACGCCCGTCGCCGGAACTACGAGGGTAAATAGCGCCCTGTTGAAGGAGGGGAGGCAAAAAGCTACGGTGGGGGTACTGGAAGTCTCGCGTACGGAGCCGCTGTACGCCATCATAGTGAACGATGACGGGAAGGGAGGAAGAAAACCAGTCGGTGCGAGAGAGAGGAAGAGAAAGACCGCGGGAGGGGGGAGAGAGGGGAGGAGACATCTCAAGAGTGCGTCGGGCCAAGTGCGCGAGTGTCGTCACATCCGGTATTCGGGGTGGCGCTGTACTGTTACGATAGTGTGTACACGCATGTCTGTGCGTGCGCGCGTGTGTGCATACGCGGCTGCATGTGTGCGTGTGCGCGATAAAAGCCGGCATACACGCGTACGTACGCACACGCGGAGACTCGTGTGTACGCGAGTAAGCAGGGTGGAGTGAGGGCATCGTAACGTGACACAACATTGGTCCGTGCACCGTGTACACGGAAAATTATGTGGCACAGGTCGCTGGGATTCTACCGATATGGGCTGTCACGTGAGACGAGCATGTGTCTCGTTTGGTCTTTTGAAAAATTCATGCTCCGCTGCTGGCGTTATCGTTGCTGGACTTTAATGCATTTCGATGGTCGGAAAAATGAACCGATTACTCGCGTACGTAGGAATATTCACGAGTACAACCGTACATGGGGTTGAACTCGTGATGATGAAACAGGATCCTTAGATCCTGTCTATGTACCTAGGTTCTGTACCTTTTAGGAGTAACAAATAAGTTATTCCTAAGAAATATAAGATACCGGAGAAGCAAACACGAGATGTAGTTTATCTCGAACGGCACGACATGGTTTATAGCCGCACGCGTGCCATGGAACGAACACGAGTGCAACGAATTCCTAGCTATGCGGAAAAATATATTTTCTATGACGCGGGTACGGTTACGTTATTACTCGGTGGACTTTGTTTCCGTTGCAAACGCTCGGCGTGGTTCAGGCTGCGGTCAGTTGTTATTAAATGATTCAGCGATTTTTCTGTTTATTATTGCCTTGTAATTTATATAATTTGCAACGATCGTTCCTTTCGAACGTTTGGTAGCGTTAAGGTGAAGCTGAAGCTCGTTATCTTAATTTGGAGCAACGACGATCTTTCATCGATATTATACAGTATTATAAGTATTTGACAATTGCTTCATTTCCAAATCGTAATACTTGTCACAAATATAAGTTCTCGCAGATTGGAAAAACCGTAGGCAACGAGTGTGACCAGTCGTTTCAGAGAATCGACGTTTTATCGCATTATTCTATCAAAACGAATGGATCTACCGTCCGTATATAAACGTCCCTGATTGTTACGGGATAGAAGCGGCAGAAATAGCATCGTTCGCCGGCATTCCTTATAATCCAAGCGGGTCTGTACGCAGGGACATACATGAAGATCGTATATGACACGACGAGACCGGCCAGTCGTTTACGTATGCGTATTGGCTCGTCACTGATCTCGGTGCGAACGTCACCGTGGAACGTCCAACACACCAGCGTAGCTCGTGCATTCCGATTTCTAGAACGAGTCGCACCAACACTCTCTAACCCAGCCAATTTGATTTGTTCGTGGCTTCTGTGGACTGGCATTCGTGAGAACACGCGTCTCCTCTCGTTGAAAGCTTCTCTCGTCTCGCGCAAAACGATATCGTTTCTCACGCCTTTCGATCCCTTCTTCCCATCCTGAAACCTCAAAATCCCGACTATTCCTAATAATTACGTTCCACACTCCGACTTCCGGGTTCTGCGCATTTTCTCAACGCGTTTCTTCGGCAAATTACTTTATCAAAGGTCGAAGCATCTTGGACGAAAGTGAAAGATCTTTCCTCGGGACATGATTTATAGTTGCAAGCATCGACCTGTCACGATTATTTGGTACAATGTGATTCACCGAGGATACTAATAGAGGGTCGCGGAGTATGTCTTAAATTTTGTCATTTTGGTATTTTATAATTGGGATCCTGAGATAGGATACGTGGATGTATTGATTACAATATACGTTATATTATCAAGCATCCAGAGTTGTATCGTCACGTTCACAGGAGACTCACTGTTCGGAGCTATTCACTAATCTATAAAAATATCAAAATAATAAAGATAGTCCAGCAAGGGGTAGATATATCTAATAGAGCGTGCGACAAATGATTAAAGAACGTAAGTTGGATCGTGTTCTAAAACGGTGTCCCATGACACAGGAGCGGAAGCGTATTTTTTTCAAGTGTAACCGCTTGTGTTCGATTCGCTCCGTTTCAGGAGGAGGCTCGCAGAACGGAACGTATCAATGACGCGGCGAGTATTAACGGCTGACTGACGTAAAGACGAAAAAAAGTCGGGGAACGTTTGGTCGTGTTATCGTTCGATGCTGTCGAGGAACGACCTCGAGCGGCCCCATCCGCCTACACCTACACGCTCACCCACCAGTCACGTGGCGCTTGACGTCGCGACGATGCAGCATTTCATTCATCACGATCGATTTCATTAGCGAAACGTCCATGATGTTCCGCTTGGACGAAACCTTTGAATCGACCGACGACGACGATACGTTACCGTATCGCGGAATAATTTTCCACCGACTTACTTTGCTCCTTCGACCATCAATGACATGCGCCGATAAAACCGCTGCCATGCATGCAGTGCGTCTCGTCGAAAACGAAAAGCTCTCGCTCGACGTATCCGTTTTCCTAGCTACGTGTTTATTCCACACGACGATCAACGAGACCTCGACAGCCACGGTTTCTACGTAGATAGGTCACGCGACACGTGTGACGTTTACCTTACCATTTTATCACGTGCTCGCGGGAATGTCACGCGTGCCATCGAGATCATGTTCAAGTAAAATAAGTTCTATACATCCCCGTTAATTCCGTTTCGTATTCCGTGTGTCGTGGTTCGACGATTTACGCGCGAACTTCCAGAGATTCAAATCCGCCGCTTCATAACTCTCTGTCGTGTACAGTAGATTCTTGTTATGCACTTACACATTCGCAAACGCTAATGATGTTCTGCATTGTCATACTGCATTTGGTGATTTGAAATTTCTGAGCGTATAAATTTCAGAGTTCTTTGAAGAGTACTAAAATTGTGAATTTTAACATTTGTGAAGAATGTACAATTTACAAATTATGACACCCTAGTAAAGGGATGAAACGTTAATTGTACACAAGGAGGGTCCTTGAAGCTGTTAATTTTCCCAGGGCGTGTAAAAATGTGCGCTTTCAAAGAAAACGGAGAGGAGGAGGGTAGTAGCCGAAGATGACAGGGTGGAGCGTACTCAGACGAGAAACGACGGCGATTGCTCGTCGGAACTTTCGCGTAAACATGCTTTGAGATTACTTCCCTAACACTATCGAGGGAATTATCAATTAGAATTAATTAGCAATTAAGCCAGCCGGCGGACCAACTTACCACGAGTTACCTCGAAGACGCGGCAAAGAGGGACTTTAAGAGGAGTCGTCGGTACGGATCAACGCGGCGAGGTTCTCATTCGACCGGATTTTGCCCCGAGATTCTCTTAAGTACTGCTTACAATAATCGCTGGAAATTGTCTGCCGTCGAAAGCCCATAACCGTCGATTGCGAGACGGCGATCGATAACAGTGATTAGTAGAAAGAAAACATCGACATCGCGACGTTCGTGAGAAAGGTTCGGAGACAGAACGCGGTCGAACTGTTTTTAACGCGGAATTATCGACATCTTCTTAGTCGTCGTTTTGTCGTTTCCGAGTCGTTTGACGACAAACGAATCATTCAGCAGGAAGAGAAAAAACTGGACGTGTAATTGATCGAACTTCTAATCTGAAGGGATTACAGGAGGCGGTCCAGCCTCGAGTCATCCGTTATTCATCATGCGGGCATTCGAGTCATAGTTTCTAGCAGCGGATTCATAGTACAGGAAGTGATTCACGAATTTTCTCAAAATCCTGATACAGGTGAAACGATAAATTATATCTGTTGACATATGTACATTCGTAATTCGTGCGAGAATGTGTGTACGATATTCGTCATACGTGAACCTAATATCAGGTTTCTAATAGTTATCGAGTAACGAGTACGACATATTTTTATATCACATTAAACTCAAACGAAGGAGACACTATTTTTCCTCAACATGTAGCAAGGTACAGTAGTAATGCAAAGATTTTTACTGCAAATCAAGATGAGAAGACCCAATTTTTGGAAAGAGAAGTAGGAAAATATTTCGACTAACACTTTCAGATTGAACTGCGTAATATTATTATATTACTCCTTCACGTGTATAATATAATACAATTGAATCTGAAGGTACTTAATGGTATATGCAACACTATACAATTGAGTTTGAGAATGTTACAAACGATCCATTATATATTACAAAAATAAATTAAAATGTCTACACATTTCTAATAACAGAAACATCTCTGAAGTGTACATAACAATCGAAACGTTACAAAACGTAAGGCCGTACAAAATAGCTGATGTATCGAATTTCCTCGTATCGTGATTCAGAAATTATTCAAACGAGGCATTATCGAAGATGGCGCCTGTGTCACCTACGTGTTCGGTCACAAAAAAATCGTATTCAATCGCGAGAACTCTCGTGAATCATATCGTAGCGAGAACGTAAACGAGAAGAATTGATAGCGCCGTTGACGTCTGTTCGCAATAATCCTGCTTATCTATACCACTTCGCTATTCTGACATGAACGCTTGTGACGTATTCACATTTAAGTTCGATCAAAACATACTCGTTTGATTGTGCGACGTGGTGAAATGGGAATTTCCTATCGCAGAGCTCCGAACGCGGGGAATTAGAGCAATCACTGTACCGGGTGTTGGGATTAGTGGACTTTGTTAAATTTTCCTGACGTAGGAAATATTTTATTGATGTCTGAGATTGAGGATTTGGAAAGATGAAGAATTTGGAGATTTGGGGATTGGGAAATTTGAGAATTTCAGGATTTGGAAATTTGGGGATTAGGGAATTGGGGACGTGAAAAGGGGAATATAGAAATTTGGGAATTAAAGAATGGGGGACTTGGAGTGGGAAATATGGAAATTTAGAAATTAGGAAATTGGGGATTTGGAATGAGGAATATAGAAATTTGGGGATTTCGGAATATAGAAATTTGGGAATTAGGGAATGGGGGACTTGGAGTGGGGAATATCGAAATTTGGAGATTGGGAATATAGAAATCAGGAAATTTGAAAAGACGATAATTCAGAAATTTGTAAGTTGGGGAATTTGAAAATTTAAGAATCCGAACATTCCAAAAATTAACTTCAAAAAATTTGAAATTTAGAGATCTATAAAATCAAGGGTTCATAAAACAAACTGGAGAACCCTAAAAGTATGAAAGTTGAAAATATCCGCGAGAGTGTCGGCACGCGAGCCCCCATTTGGCCATGCTTGACCCAGGGAGTGGCAGAACCTGCCGTCCAAGCAAATCAGACGACTCGAGATAATTTCGCCGTGGAATAAAAAGGGAAGGAACGATGTTGAAAAGATTTCGAGCACGAGCAAGAAGAAGGGGAAAGGTCTTGAACTTGTCACGAGAAGTTCCAAGAGGAAGCTATTACTGCGCCGAGCGCCTATTCAAAGTGGGGTGGCTGGTGTACTCCCTCTCGGGTGACACGAAGAAAGAAACACAAGCAGGCGAAGAAAAGTCATGAACGGGCAAGCCATCACGAAGAAGGACGCAGAGGAGAGGAAAGGGAGAAAGAGTATTTTTAGCGGTTACACATTGTTGTTGACTGCTTCTGGCGACATTGAACCGCGAGCTCGCGAGAGAACTCGTGGAGTAACGCGTTGCGGTGGCCTACGCACTCCGCGAAAACATTTCGTGGGGTCGTCAAAACGCGTACACACTCTTCTCCGTATTACCGACGAGTTTGCGTCGGAATGTGTACTGCAACTTTGTTTAAATATCTTCGGAAGATTAAACATCCCGGTGCATACTCTCCGCCACAACATCGGCTCTAGGAATTCAGACTGTTTACCTTCCCTGTTTTTCGCTCTGACTGCATCATCGCTCAAACTAATTTCGTCCCGGCTGAATATGCGTCTAAAGAAAGAAACACGCTATATAATTAATTAATTAGAATATTTAACCGTCGCAGTCATATTTTGTTTAGTATCTAGGGATCTTATGACTACCTGGAACATCCACTTTATGGACATACTCCATACCAGTGGTTTTTTCCAATCACATATTTTGGTAAATATAGAGCACAAAAATTTTGTCACATTTTGAATGACCTCACAAATATAGAGGGTTGTCAAATCGACAGCAACGTGGTTCTATTGTAGTAGACATATCGACGAAGCAAATTCAGGTCTAGAGTTATTTTTAAAGCAAACTTTTCTTATTACCACGATTCTCTTTGACGTTACTCTGTTTCTGTCACATGTACTTTACTTTTTCTTCGACTATTACATTTAGCAGAAAAAGTTTACCTTCGATTGTACTTGTTTGTACCCTGTTTTTAGATATCACTCAGAAACACCTAATAAATTACAAGTTCCTGTTACGAACACTTCAACTAGACTTTGAAAGTTGGTAATGTCTAGAATTATTCACAATTATGACAGTATGCTGTCCATAAGCAATTCGAACTCTTCGAGAGTAGACCTTCGTATGTACGTTTGTTACACTATGGTATTGATCTCATTAAAAAATGTGACTACAGATACAACTCTACAGGTATTAATCACACAAATATAATTTTGGGCAGTTTTGCTCGTTGCATTTAGTATTCTCGTGCAGGCTAACACGGAGTGTCGAGGGTTTTCTCAGATAACGAATTCATTCACGAGCGAGGACGATTGAGCCGCGGTTAACGAATCCAGCATGTGGCCGAAAGTTTCGGGACAAAGAGGGAAAACGTTGAACCGGGGTACACGTGTTCCCTTGGGATTCTATTCGCGAACACTTGAAACCCCCATGTGAGAGCGATCACGAATGAATTTCGCTCTTTGGTCTCGATTCATAACGCTTCGATTGACGAGGACGCGACGCGTGAGTCAGGATCTCTAACGCGTTATTGGAATTTTTCCGAATCATCGAGCAAACGCGCGGCATTTTCTGCGTGAATTCTTTCCTCGCGGAATAAACGCTCGCCAGCTAAGCTGAGACGAGCCGCGCGAGAATTTCCATTGTCGAATCGAAATCGCGACATGATACTTTATGTCTTCCGAGCCCTTCACGTGACCGTCAGCGTTTCTACGTTTCAACCGACATCGATTTTTACTCCATATAATTTTTATTAATCTTCTTTGTCTTACGTAGCTCGTGAACTCTCATCCGAATCCACGGACTAGAACAAATAACACAAGCAGTAGAATATTTGTCCTTCATTTCTCCACAACTTAATAACTGCCCAATATAAGCTAGTCCTTAATTGTCGATTGTGCATCAGGAAATGCACAAGGAAGAAATATTCCATGTACGAGGAAGAGACTGATCACTGTGTCCTAGATGTCGCACACACCCACGAGCAAACATCCAGAAATTACTTGCCACGTCGTGGTTGCATATCCAAAGAGGAGTACAGCGAGTCGCGATTAAATAAATTGCTTCGTATGACGCAAGGAATTACGATCAATAAGAGGATTGTTTATGAAAATATTAAATGGGCTATTGGTTGAGAGTTATGTACACGGAACACACGTCAGGCAATACGTGTTTTCCAAGTGTATTATGCATACGCGTCATTCAAACGACAATAAAGAATTCCAAGAATGAAGGATACATTACTATAATAATAGTACGTGTGAATGGTTACTCACGTCACAAACGATGTTTCCGAGTATACTCGCACGATCTTGCTTGAATAGGTAAACTTACCTGGAACAGAGAACAAAAAGTCATTCATTAGAACGATAGAATGGAAACGATCGTATCGGTCAGAAAATACACCCTCGTATTTTTATCGAATGTCTTTTAATCTTTTACTGTATCGTCGAGGTAAATTGCTGAGGAATCTCAGTCATCGAATACAAAAGGAATCTTCTGCAGATCCTTTCTGAGATGAGTCTTATTCGTGTTTCGCCAGGAGAAATTTCGAAAGAATATTTGCAATGTATTTATTGAATAAATTATTGTTTCATCGATCTAGAAATGTATTTTTGATATACTGTTCTCAGATAAGAGTTCGTTGTTGCAATTCAGTTGCCAGTAAAAAGGAATGTAAATCTGAGAAATGAATATTTACGGCGAGGAATAACAGTTGTTCGGATCGTTCGTGCTATCGAAGTCGCTTAAGGCCATTATCACGAAAAGATATAGTCCGTTCATTTTTCTTATCCTAGACAAGAAAGGATCGAGCGGCTCTATAGCACATATGGTCGTTCGTTTTCGGCGTATCACGTCAACCCGTTAATTATCACATTTATCCCTCCACTTAGTAACCCCAAGTAACAGGAACACTGTCCTACATCGTGTTCTCGGATCGTTCAATTTACGCGATCTCGATTGACCCGGTCAGATATAAATACCCCGACATTTCCCACCCAACGAGAGCATTCTCGCTAGGTCACGATCTAGCATGCTCCGACATTATCGACGGACATAACATACGGATTTTTCCAGTGCATTATTTACTCGCCGTCGGTTTTCCTTCGCGGAAGACGGTCAATTTTTATTGACGAGTTTGACACGGTTCGTACCCGGGATTGTCGCGATCAGAGGACAATGATCTCCCGACCAAGCTGCTACCCTCAGAGTCCAAAGATCATTTCGTTCATTTTACAAAAGCGTCACGAAACGCACACGATGCCGCACCACCTGGACCTTGAATTCATCTTGGCCCGTAGTAGGTCTTTCTTCCGCTCGTGCACGCTCGCGACGAAGCGGGCTCGCATCTGCCACCTTGTGCCGCGTGTTCCGTTCCGACCGGGCCCGATAATTGCTTGGCCATCACGCCGCCGATCCTCATCGCGATTCATCCTCGTCAGCCTTTCGAAAAGTCATCGATCCGAGTCGTGTAAACACGGGCCAATTAAATGCTCGTCGGAAAAGGGAAAACGTGGTCGTTTAACACGCCACGGGTACGGCAGGGGGGTGTGGCAGGTGGTGCGCCACCGTGCCGTTCAGGAATCCACGATTCGTCGATGCACGCATGAGCAACGAGTAATTAATACGGATCTGCGGGTTATCGAATGTGCTGGCTACTCGATCTTTCGCGCCGGAAAAAATCCACTTTAGCTCGATTCATGTTCCCGAAGAAAATTGTTACAAGATCTTCGGTATGAGAATTTGAAATTTGGAGACCAGCTTTCAAATTTATTTATCCAGGAATTTCATGGACTCAACAAATAGACTTAATTCCAAATTTTCACAATTACAATTTAGAAATTTTACCCGAAGCAATCTAGCTCAGTTGGCCAGACGTACCGACCCGTACCGATTGGAGACAGAAAGGGTACCAGCAGATCCCCGCTGATTAATGATCGTACTAATCGCAAAAACTGAATGTAGATAGGATCGGCAAACGAGGAGTGCATTCGTCGCGAAGAATATTCGTTGTGTCTGGGATAGAGGAGGTAGCTGCGAGTGGAGAGTCGGGGCCGGCATTGTATCGAGGATCTCTTGAATCCGCCAACTCTTGACATGGTTTTAAAACACAGTGAGTAAAAGAGCGTCTGCACCGGTGCGGATCGTGCAGGCGGTTGACGGTGAACCGCGGATTAATTTAAAAGCGGCGAGAAAGAAGAGAAAGAATCAGGAGGATCGCAAACGAACGAGCAGCTTAACGTCGAGTGGTTCTAAGGTGGTTGAAGGTGGTGAAGCGAGCTCGGGGATGGGGAAGAGTAGTATATAGCCGTGCCGGAGAAGGAAGAGGCGGAGGTGAAGAAGCTAAGGAAAAAGAAGGATAAGAGAGAAGAGAGGAAAGGAGGTGGCAGGGAGGCTTAAGCAGGGGGCAGCAGGTGATGCACCAGGTGGAGGACGACGGCGCGTGCGCCGTTTTGCCCCCCGCCTTCCGGTCACGTGCCTGAGCCCTCAACCCCCTCTCACCCCCACCCATTCTCTTCTTTCCAAGAACTCTCTTTCGTTTCTCTTTCTCTTTCTTTCCTCTCTTCCGCTCGTGGCTCAACTCCACACTTTAGATTTCTTCGGGGGGTACGTACCCTTCTGACACTTCGACAATTTCGATCGCATCCCGGTACACAGAATTTCTTTTATTAACCATGTTCATTTGCACACACGATTCACAACTCTGTATGCTTTCTCCTCTCCAATAAAGAAAATCAAATCCCACCATTTTTCTTGAAACGCCACCACTTCTCGGAAGATAAATAACCCTACCACAATTTACAAGCAGCATCTCCTTGTTTAAGAGGAATCTGTGGTCCCCGGAATAAGAACAATGAGAAATGGGGTTTTCCATTTTTCGTCATAACGAAAACATGTTTTTCGCGAAACGACAAAACTTATGGGTTGCTCCAAGATTTAGTAGCATAAAGGCTTCCTACGCAGTCGGCGGAAAGTGCGTCGCTTTGTGTTCAGGGTGATGTTATTTTAGCACGAATCGCGTGCTTGATTTCGTCACCGAATTCGTCGAAGCCGATATATACGTAGTAAAGGGAAAGAATAACGGCTATCGGTACGACACGGATGAATCTTTTTATTTGACCGAATTTTCGTTCCTCTTCACGAAGAGCCGAGCGAACGGACAGGAAGTCAGATAATCATCGACCCTTGCCGCCTGTCGGCTTTTTAAGAATCGAGTACTCCGTTTCAGTGATGCCTTCTCTCACAGATTGCTTGCCACTTAGCGATTCGCGTTCACCGGGGGGAGAATGCACACGCGTGTCGAGTACGGCGTACAAACAAGGAGAAAGAGATAACACCGTGAGGAGGAATATGGATAAACCCGAAAAAAAGCGTGCAGCCGGTAACACTTTGTGGGTAATAAAGGCGAAGCGGAGGAAACCGACCAAGTACGACGACGATTATGCAATTCTTTCGAAAGATAAACAAGTGGAAACAGGATCCACGGCGATGGTTTATCTGGCTCCACGCGCAAGACTCCGAAAATTCGTGGAATGCTTAGAGCTGCAACTGTCGGATGAACGTGCGCTACACGTCCACGATACGACGCTTGTATCGGATGCCTGAATCTTTTTGTGCTTAGCTCGTGTCTAGCCGGTGGTGAAAGAAAATACTGTTGCAAGATAGAGGCTGCGGAGGATAGAACAACGGCGACACGTTTGTTCTCGTGAAATTTTTGCTAATTAAAAAAGACCTCGAACTTTCATTATAGCGGTAGAAACTCTTATTAAACTAGGTTTCACCGTTCTATTCTAGAAGACTGTCTCACCTGTCTTCTTACTACCGTTTTACCGTTCGCTGTTCTATTGCACTGTTGTTTCACTATTTACTATTATACTATTTCATTACTGTTTCAGAACAGTAGCATAGTGGCAGAGTGGAATATTAAGAGCGAAACAAAAGAACAATGGCATAGGTATAACGATATAGCAGAATGGAAGAGTGGATCGGAGTATTCGAACCTGGATAAGTATGCGAACACTCGGATAGAGACACCGGGAACCAAGCAAGTAATCGAAGGTTCGGGTAGGAATCCAGCAGGTATCCGAGTTGCGAGATGTTCGGCAAGAGCCGTAGGTTGGTTTTTTTCGCGACGCGACATCTGTCCGAGCGAGGCCGAAAGAACGTTACGGCTCGAAGAGGAATGATCCAGAAGGGGGTCGATAGGTCGCAAGTATCCCGAGGAGAAGCCAACCCACCTTTTCGTGGCTTCTCCGTAAATATACTCGGCGCGATACACGCTCGCGTCCCCGTGCATCTGTGTGCCCGGTGCACGGCCACGTGGCACGTGCGTGTCAGCTGCAATACGACCAGGAGGAGGTTTGGGTTCTTCTCGAAGCCGCGTGTGCACGCGCAAAGGAAGCTGTCTATGGTCGGGGCCCTCCTTTGGCGATTTTATCGACCGAGCGAGACAGCCAGCACGGCAACCCCTCGCGTACAAAGTGGACGGGGAAAAAGAAGAAAGGAGAGAAGCTGACGATGTCGTAACGTAGGTCGAAGCGAAACCTGGCAGAAGGAGGTTAGGGAACCTTGTTGCCGTAGAAAAGTAGGTGTACGAGGTACAACCACCGACAGACTACCTGCGCCTAATTTAAATTTTTCGATGGCAGCCAGCAGCGGGATCGTGGCAGCACCCCGCAGCGGAGCACCGCCACCGACACGAGGGACGGGGGTGAACGACGAACAAAAAGGTGTACAACGCTACGAAATCACTTCATCGCTGCTGGCAGATGCTACCACGAGGTGTGCAGCCACGGAGAGAAGGTAGGGAGCATCTCGGCCCTCTCCTTTCCTTTCTTTTCCTCTTTTTTTTCCTTTCCTCCCGGCACACGCTTGCGGCTCGAAACCGAGGGAAAAAATGCATCAATTTCCCTGCGCTGATAGCCTCGAACAGATGTCCACCGAAAGGGAGCCGATATTCTCCTTCCACGGCCGCACGTGCCACTTTCTTTCGATGCTTTCAGACACACCAAGGTATATCGTCATCTCTCTGGCTTACGTAATACCGAAACTCGCGTGCCACGGTAAGGCTCGCCGCTACGCCTCGAGCATGTTAATCCACCTTTAATCGAACCGAGATGTATTAACGTGTGCCTCTACGTTGCTGGCCATCCTGGCTTTCTCTAGGGAAAATGGCAATGTCGGTGTAAAAATGACGTCGCTCTCTCATTTTTCGTACACAAGTATTTAAAACTTTAGGTCTAGGAATTTATAACTTTGCAGATCCGGAGATTTATAAATTTGTAAATCGGAGTACATTAAAATTTGGGAAGCTTCGAAAATGAAATGAATACATTGATCAAGAATGTCGCAAAATGAAATGCGAACGACGAGAGGTTCCGATTGAAAGTTGCCCAGCACGAAAGCGTAGGATGGTGTCATAAAACAGGAATGCCTCGATCGCAAAGCGAGCAGTCGTCAGATGTCGGGATAAGGGCAACGATGTCCGAAATCGTCATCGAACGATACGTGATCCGCGTTCGATGGCCGCCGTTTAAGCACGAAGCGCCATTTCGCGCAGGAAACAACCCGGCGGCTACTACGCGACGGATTATCATTTTATTCTCGTTCGGCCGCGATTCCGGGCGAACAGCTGTCGAGGCGCGATCGATCGATCACGCGATATCGACGAGTTTCGAGATAGCACGGGGCAAAAACAGGAACCGTATCTCCTTGGTGTGTACCTTGGAAATGGTCAATGGGACATGTACGAGCAAGATCGAAGATTCGACCAGATGATACGCTAAACATTTGTTCGGCGAAACGAGAGGTATCCCGTGTTATCTGTTCCCTGAAACGAAACAACGGTCGGTTTTCCGTAAACAAAACCCTTTCCCGCGGTTATTTACAGTGGCACAGCTGTACCGATCGAATGGAGTCGCTGCACTCTCAGGCGAAAGCTGAGCCACAGGTTGAACGAGACCAGCCGGGGCCCTCTCCGTGTATCGCCGTCGCGTCGTCCGCGGCGAATATCGTGTCCCGATCCCCCTCTGACGCGGACAAGGAAGGGTTGGGACCGCGACGTCTGTTCCGCTTGAGTTATGTACATGTGCGTATCGAGGAGAGAAAGGAAGAAGGAAACGGAGCTACCGCTTTGGAGAGAAGCGAGACGGAGCCGAGCAAAAATCTAAGGAAGAAGGCCAAATGGGGAGGGGAGGTCGAGGGCCCGAAGGAAACACATGCCAGGAAGGCTCGTGCCACGACGATCTAAGCCGTATCTCGTGAGGTTGCAGCTGCCCTGCACCACCGCCGCAAATTGCCTCTCCCCTTCGTTTTGCCCTTCTCCCGGGGCCGTTGTTGGCCGCACGATATACTCGGGTCGAGCCACCTAGCTTCCTTAAAACGAGCCCAACACACAGCTTCTTTAACTCCTCGCTCTAAAACCAAGCTTATTTTTCATATTTTATTTAACGTGTAACTCGGAGGATCATTCTTTAAGATATAACACAAACTTGCCGTACTACGGATAATCTTTCGAGCTACTCGTGACGCGCAGTTCAAATACGATAGACTTATCTTACGTTTAGAAATGTTCAAGTTTTCGAGATCGCAAGTTATCTTCTTTCCAAATTGAGACATAGAAAACTCCAGAGGTTTAAAATTTGGAAGAAATTGATCGGTTCGTTTGATTTTCTATCGGGAGAAGTAATTGTAGAGGCAACGTGGGGCCGCAGGTCTCGAGATGGTTTCGGGCCCCGTTTCGAAGAAAGTGAGAGGGGCCCCTGTCGAGGCGTGCTTCGCACCTGGAGGCTCCGAAAGGTACGCGAAAACGAGTCAGTTCGTGTCGGCAATAAAGGGAATCGAGAATCACGATTAGCTAGATTATTTATATAGGTAACTGGCAAGATTGTCTTAATGATATGCAAATAGTATAAGAGGAGCCTGATTGAAGTTGATAGGAAGTATCCATCGAATTGGAGCCCGCTCGAGTGTAAAATCAATCAGGGATACCGGGAGAATCCGCCGCGCCGTTATATTTTGGCAACAGGATAATGAAGAAGACGAAGAAGAAGAGCAGCATGGCCGGGTGAACAAATTCGATCGTTGTCGACCGTTTGACGGCTATTGGGCAGAGAGATATATTCAGTTACCGGGTTTAACACGAGACGCGCGTCGTAACACGATAACTGGTCGCTCTTTCGTGTTCCCCCAACAGCCCACAGCGAAGGGCACTAACGACTCTTTCGTATGATCAAATTTTCGACTATCGAATATTCATCGTCCAACGGAAAGAGGGGTCCGGGGCTCCTTTTATACGGACCAAGTCGACAAGTTTCGCTCTCTCTTTCTTTCTCTAGCGTCCTAGTACCGGTACGAATCACGAAAGACGACCGGACCAAACGTGCCGCGTTTCATCCACCGTCTTCACCTGTTCAGAGATCACGTTTTTAAAAATGTCTCAACATCTTTCTGCAACTTGTACCATGATGGCAAAATTTCTCTTATTTCATGATTTGCTGTATATCCTTCACGTAACAATTTGGAGGAACATGACTGTTCATTCTTCTTAATACATCACTTTCTGTTCATACTTATTAAAATTAAATCTATCAAAATAGATATATAGCATGTTAAAACGTGTACCATATCATGTGTGAGCCCCGCTGCAGATTCAGATAAATTAATTATTTATAGGAAAAGTAAATGAAGAAAACTTGTCAGAGATCTTAATGTTGAGACAACGATTTAAAAGATGAAATCTGTATTACAGCGTGTTTGACCACAAACGTCAGTTCACTTTGGTGATGAACAATATGGTTCATATTCAAAACTTATAAAATTTAAGTTGCGTCAACGATAGAGTTAAGGGATGAGGATAGTTAGCTATCTGTAGGATCTTCGGGAAAATTGCCGTAATCGAGGGTGGAAAATTTTAAACGGAATCCAATGAAAGACCGATCGCGATAACGTCGGACAATACGTGCTCGAGTCTGGAGGTGTTCCAGAAAACCCGAATAAGTTAAGCCCGAAGTTTACTCTCGACCGCCTTTATTCCTGGGGACACTTCTCTTGGGAAGAGAGTACTTGTGAGCCGCTGTTCGCCCCTGTTACAGGACTTCGCGACCGACCAGCCTCTCCTGGTGCCTGGAACGGACCAAGAGGAAGCCAGTAGCCGGGGGGTTATTGCCGGGGCGCGATGTCATTTTCTCTCGGTGGCGAAAGGCTTTAGAAAATGAGAGAAAGAGAGAGAGAAGTGGCAGCAAGAGGCAAAGGAAGAAGGCTGGAGAAGAGACTGCGGAGAAACACTTAGTCCCTGACGCGTTTAATGCACGTCAAAGGGCCGTCGTCCTCGTCATCGGCCTTCTATTAAGTTGTCCAATAAGTTTCCACCGTTTTTTAATATTGACTCCTCCGGCTGGGCGGACGTTCAGCTACCACGGGCGTGTATATACACGTTCTCGTATGATAAAGATTATTGTTAACTACAAAATTATTTTAATTTTTGTACATAGATAGGGTTCAGGTATCGAAGAAAATGGTACAATTATAATCCAAATTGTATATAGAGATTTATGAGCTTATGAATATACATGACGCTATGGGGTCTTGTCACCTTTAATAAATTTCATTACAGCTTCAAACGTACCTAGAACAAAAAGGAGTCAAACTTATTAGAGGCACGACACCTGCAATATAACTGTCCTGTCGTCAGAAGACATAATCGATAAAAAAGCCAGAGTCTTTAACAGACATCGAACGTTAGAAGAATAAGACAGCTCTGGCAGAGGAACGTCATCGACCACCCTTCTCGCGGTCGGGAGACACCCGGTGTAAAGGATACGACAGGATTAAAAGGATCGAGGATGGACCGTCTGGCGAATGGTCCTTTCGGTCACCCTCGACGCATTTAAACGAACCATCGACTCGTACCGCGTGCATTCTGTTCGCAGAACGTGCACCCTCCTGTCCAGAGCGTGTTCTGACGCGTGCTCTTTCGTTCCACCATGTGTCGGAGTTCGCTTTGGAAATTGCCAGAAGAAAAAGGATGTCCCACAAAAACTCTATCCCGAGATAACTTTAACCTTTGAATCTTTTCACGAATGCACGTCCGGATATGTATCTGTCCGACGATGCCTTCAGTGCCGGGGTATTTCCGCCCTGGCTATTTCACTCGGGCTTGCTCCACTTACGCAAACACGTGCGGCTCGTGCTATTTCTCGAGGGTGCATATTGCAATTTTTCAAGAATTTTTGTAACAATTTATTGGTAGATTTGCAACATTTTTGGGGGCGATATGTACTTTGATGGGGTAGTTTGAGGTAGATTGTGGCATTCTTCAAAATTTCAAAAGTACAAAGTTCTAAGGTTGTGGAATTTCAAAGTTTTAAAATTGTGAGCACCAAAAGCACTAAGGTTCCAATTCCAAGCTGCAAAATCTAAAGATGCAAAAAGTCCCAAAGTTGCAAAATCCCCAGCTCCAAAAGTTTCAATGATACAAAATTCAACCTCCTGAAGTCCTAACTTCCAAAATCCGAATCTCTCAAAGTCCCAAGTTCCCAAACTTCTAAAGTCCCAAAATTCTATACAAAATCCCACACCAGTCCATAAACTCTCAGAGTCCTAAAACTCCACAGACCCTAAATCTCAAAGCGCCAAAATTTGCCGAAAGTCCCAGATTCCTAAAGTCCTGAACTCCCCGAAAAATGGACGTCGAAACTAGAATACTCGTTACTGGAAGGAGGTGGGTCGACGTTGGGTCACTATTTGCTCGTCGACGAAATATCATCCGCGAGAGGAGAGGAATTCAGGAAAGAGAGCGTTCGTTCTCGGATTTCCCTGGTTCGCTGTGGAACCGACTATACTGCTCAGCCTCTCTTCGCCGGAGGTGAGCAGGAAAATCGGAAGCTTTGCCGCGAGAACGCCCTTCGAAATGGTCGTTACCGGGGCCTTGCTGATTATCTAAGGGCGGACGTCATTTCCGCGTGGGCGTATGCCCTCAGGGGGTGAAGGGGTGGAACGGCAGGCACCCCCTTTCTGCCATTCCAGGATTAGACTCGTCGATTGCCAGCCTCGACAGCTGGGGTAGATTTTTGAAATTCCAGCTGCTGCCTATTTCCTATGGTCTTCCGGTGGAATTTCATCGATCTTTCTCTACATTGTGCCAGACAGAAACGAGCCTTAATTCGCGACGATAACGTTTATAACCTTACGTCGTTTTACTGATGCATCGCTGAAAACTGCATTTCCTACTGAAGTACATTTCCACCTCTTCAAGGATAATTTCTTTAGAGTCAAAAGAGAAATGATTTTTCTTAGGGTTATATTTTACTACGTTCCAAATCTGCAATGAACACATAAATAAATATTGACAGAATTTATAATATACGAAAGGAAGGGATGAATTTAAAAACAGACTAAACATGTTATGTACATTTTTGAAGATTTTGTTATGCACATTTAAGAAGATACATCATCACGGTGTCAGAAAATGGAAATTTCTTTGTGCATTTAAGTTTTGAACGCTTAGAATGTTGTATCAAAACGATGTATCAAAATTCAAACACCTGGCTATCCCTATACTCATAGGGACGGGTTATGCACAAACGTCTAGCAGAGAGGAGGCAACGGAGATAATTTCACGTTATTTTTTGTCTCGACGTTCTCTGTTCGTGAGGTAAGATTTCTGGAATGTAATTCAAGTTTCTCGTATCGAGTGTGGTATGCGATTGAGGATGAATGTGGGTTAAAATGATAGTGCGAAGAATGTTATCTCGAAGCAGCTTTCATGCTTTTATGGAGACTATCCGAACTGGATATCCGATTTCCTTCAAATTTCCTGCAGATATTCCGCACGAAGTATTCCGCCGTATTTTTTTTACGAGTACGCGGGATGCGAGTTTCATAGGTACTTTATGATACTCAGTTTATTTAGTTAATTATGGATAAAGGGTAATTTTTTCAATTATGTCGCTATCGAGTTGAACGGTTCAAGTGAATAAACTTGTTTAATAGTAAAGTAAAGTCGAAGCAACCGATGGAAATATCAGCACTGATATATTTTATAGAATATGACAAGTCATATGACTGTAAATTTAATCTGCACGGTGAAGTATCGGCGAAATGATTCTCCCGACGAGAATAAAGCAAAGAAGGACGGTCGTTCGGGTAGGCGAAAGCAACAAAAACGGCTGATAATCACAGGTTTGCCGGTCGGATTCGGGGGTACACACATGTATCAGAAAGCCGACGATGGTGTCCGTGGGCATCGGTCGTCGATCGCAACAGAGCACATATATTTTTTCTGTAGACCCAGTCGGTCGATGGGCGCCCCTGAAGCGGGACCCAGAGGGTGCATTGGAATCGTAGAGGTTCCGAGGGTAACAAACGCGAGTAAAATGGATAAAGGCTACACCTGGCCTCCGGATGGTCGACGGCGGCACGCGCTCTTCTCTCTCTCTCTCCTTCGCCCTCTGTTCCCATCTTTTTCTCTCTCGCGGCAGATAGGTCTCGTTTCCCCCCCCCCAGAATGTACACACCTGCCCCTCACCGACACGCATGCACGTCGTTTACGACTGTGCTCGCCGAGGGTCGTAAATGCACACGGATTACTCCCGGCGATGCCCGTGGAGCATAGAAATAGAAAGTGGAGACCAGACGAGGAAAGATATGCCGCAACTAGAACATAGTTAGACACCGTTGCAATTCCACCGCGTTATTTCCTAGGATACACAGCCTCGGACCGGTGTAAACCTACAAGAAAAGGGTGCAACTCGTTTTGCATATGCATACGAGGATGTTAATGCGAGACATGCCTCGACTAGTCGATGCTGCAACATGACGAAATAACCGTAAATCCTGATGGCCGATCGTGAAATTCTGCCGAGTCGATCGTATTCGATAAATGCTCGTTCCTGGTAATTCAACGAACGGCTTATACAAACTTATAATTAGGACATTAACGCTTGATGTCATATATAAAGGATTACCCCACACGTATCATTTGAAATCGTTCGTAATCGATGTTTATACCGAATTGCGCATCGTTCAATTGCTTGTTATTGTCGTCATTGACCTTTAAAAAATAAAGCAAACTAGAGTGAAATATCATCTCACGTTATTTCATTAGATGATTGACGCAAGAACTGTATACGTGCATCTGATGCGCGTCCATCTTCAAACTGTTTCCTGTTCTTGAACCTCAATTTATTTCCCATATGCGTACATAAAATAATTTCTACGAAAATGACAAAACTATTTTCGATTCAAAAGTTTACGAACAATTTTAGTCTTATCATCTACGTGATCAACATATTTCGTCGGCTAACCGGTTTACCATATTTTGTTTGCTGATCAGATTGAATCAACATATTTTGTCTTACCATCAGATTTAATTAACATGTTTTGCCTTACTATCAGATTTAATTAACATATCTTCTCGTACACAGAATTAATCAACATCATTATTTCTTATTATCGTATGTTTCAACGATTCATTATCGATAACTGCAACTTCTGTCCATCACAGCGCGCATTATTATTCATAAATCTGTAATATAACAAACGTTATAATTATTAATTACGAAGGGTTGACTTTCAAAGATTTTTCGGCGCGACTACATGGGGAGCTTCGCTCGTGTAGGGAAACGTAAATTTTATCAACGGTCCTGTCACGACGTAGGAAAAGCGGTGAAGCGAGATGACGGAGGAAGGCAGAAGCCTAAAAGCCGGCTGCTGCCAGCAAAGATATCCTAACTGTTTCCCTGGCTTGCCTCTGTTTGCAGCCTGTGTTCCACGCGAACTTTGCCATTCCGATGCACCCTTAATCCCTTTTCCGTTAGAGCGTCGCAATGAAGTTGACGCGTTTACGCCCCCTTGAAACTTGCTGCTCAAAACTTTAACGTTCCCTGCGACTACTATTGCTGCCGATCGGAACAATGGCTAATCAATACCATCGGTAACATGTAGCTATCGAACGGAAATATCCATTTCAAAGTTTTATAAAAATTATACCAGTTTGATAATACTATGAGAGAGACTCGTGTGATACATTTTGAAATTATAATCATACATACTTTGGTATCAACAATATCAAGTTTTGTAATTTTTTCAAACTTGTAAATATCTAAGTTTCTAAGTTTTGTAAGTTTTAGAACATCAGGTTTATCAAATTCCTTAATTTGTAATATTATAGGCCTAGATCACTAAATTCACTAATTGGACAAATGAATCCTTAAATTTTCGAACTCGTGAACTTACAAGTTTAAAATTGCTCAATGTTCCAAAGCATCACATCTCAAGCTACAAGATTCCTAAGTTTCCAAATGTCTACACCAGCAAAATTATAAATCCCTCAAATTCCTAAGCTTCCAAATTTTCAAACACCGAAATTCCTAAATTTCCCAAACCTTCACATCTTAGATCTCTCAAACCCCAAAATTCCTAAGTCTTCAAATCCCTACACTCGCCAAATTACAAAACCCACAAATTCCTAAGCTTCCAAATTTTCCAGCACTCAAATTCCTAAATTTCCCAAACCTCGTCCCAGATTTCTCAACATTCCAAAATTTCCAACTACCCAAGCTAAATTTCCAAATCACGAATACTATTAAGTTAGAAACGTCGAAAACGATCAACACTCCTAAACAACCTAACCCACGACGATAGCGTTCAATTAATTTCCAACGAACCGTAGAAAAAATAGAAGCCGCCAATAACGTCGCGTTACAAAGGTAAACGAGCTGTCCAGGTACGTGACCTCGCGCACAGAGGGAAGTTACACTCGTAATTCGTCGGTAGGGGTTGGTTCGTTTGTCCAGTTACGTCCAGTGGAGTTTTCCATGGCGGAACGCGACAAGAAACAACAGGCTGCGAGGGTAATTGGCGGAGGACCGCATTATTAAAAGTTTCCACGTCGGGCGTGGAGGTGATCGCTCGTCAAGCTCTCCAGTTTTCGACGTCGAAACGATTATCGCGAGAGCGGCCCCTAATGAGGCAAGGGACACTTTAATGACCATTTTCCGCGGCAGATGCTGGGATATCGTGACGCGAATCGATCGTGCTGCTCTACGATATGGTGGAAAAAAAAGAAGGAGAAGAAGAGAAAGAACGAGACGGCAGATGGTCATAGGGCGAAGGGCGCGTGCCTTTACGATTTCTTCTTCGAAATGTTCGCCTCGATAATTACAGATCCCTGCGAAAGATAAAAATGTCCCATACTCTCGTTTCTTTTTTTGTCACAATCGATAAGCACTTCGTGGTGTAGCTTTGAAAATTATTGCTGAAAATCTACAAATTTCAAGGATCCTGAACTGGTAGAATTGTTTTCCTCAGTTTTCATTTTTCAGCACTTACATGAAAAATTTATTGAAAATGTATGCCTATTAATGCATATGAATCGTGATCAAAGAATTAATCAAAGACTAATTGAATCAATATTAGAATTATCAAACCGGACTTTGGGATTCACTATGCAAATGATAATAAGCAATTATTTCATGAGGCATTCATTACGTACTGATAGTTGCACGCAACATCGCGCAACGTGATGCAAGTCCACCTGCAAAGCAGTTGCACCATATTACAAGTATCGACGAGACATTTTCCGAACGCAGTTTCGTGTTCAGAAAAAAGGCTGTCGAGTAAAGATCGTTGTCCCAGTGACCGTGATAGGACCAGCCCGTTTCTTGAGCGGCCAAAACCGAATCACGAAATTACCTGAACGTAAATCGAAATCGCAAATACCCGCGCTAATACCCTAATCCCGGTTTATTGGTCCCCCCTCTGCTCTCTCTCTCTCTCTCTCTCTCTCTGGTTCCTCACCATGTGGTCGTGTCTAGTCGCGTACGTTTCACGTATTGAAAGCCGAAGCGAGCGAGTAGGATGAAAAAGCGGACGACGACAATCGGAAAATTGTGCCATCTGGCCGAAGGCTGCATTCACACCGAACAATGTCCGCATTATCTGTTCTCAGCAGTAGTGGAAGAGGCATGACGCGGCAAACGTTCGGGTATACCGGACAAATCGACTAGTCATCGAATGACTCTGCCGACAAAAATCCGCCATTTTCCCGCTGGCTGCCCGGGGAAAATTCGATGAAATCTGCGCGGATTCGTCGCTCCACATTCGCCTTTCAATTTTGGAACATTGCCTTCCTCCGATATTCTTGAATTTGGAGTTGGATTTTATATTTCTGCAAATGTTATTACTATTATTTATACTCTTTGTAATAGGTTTGAACTAAATGTTCACCTAGCTATTTGACCCTATCTTTATCCACACCTTGATTAACCCCTTAACGTATGATTTATTTGACAGTCAGTCAATCACTTAGAGCAACTTATTGCTGCAACGTGAAGACAAATAAGGAAAATTGAACTGTTAAATATATTTTGAATCTGGGGATCCTTGATGCAATGACTGAAATTGCAGACTCCATCGTGCGAATGTAATTTTGATTTGTTGCATCTGCAGTGTGATGTGCGTCACAATGGTGCGTCGTATTATAGGACAAAGAACTAATAATTGACAATACCCGTATTTTCGATAATTTAGATTTTGCAAGATCTATGATTTATATTCGAGTTACTATGACTACCAAGCAGATATTTCGTAGAGAAAAAAGGTGAATGACAAAGGGTTAATACGTCGAGATTGCGCGCATTGTAACATTCGGTCCGCTTTCGACGAGTCCGTGTCGTCAACGAGTTAGTTGGTCGTCTAGACTCGTTGCAGACGTGACCTAAGGTGCGGATTAATTTTAGCAGTATTTTGTTTCGGGCGTCTCGCGTTGTACAGTCGGTCGAAACCCATTGGCTCTTCTTCGTCCGCGACTCCTTGGTATTTCAGAATATTTCGCACGTGCGTGTGACGCGACGCTTTCGAGGAAACGTATCGTGGCGCCAAAAGTATCAGCGTTCCCGCACTTTCCGCGAATATCTTTTCCTCCTTGCTCATCCTCGCCGCGAAAGAGTACAAAGAAAAGTTCCGGGAATTTGTTTAATTGCGTTTACGTCGTTAGCACCACTTTGCTCGACGTTAAGCGCGTAATCGTAGCACATGTCACCTTGATTAGATCCGAAACCTATGGCGCACCATGTGCGTACTACACCATTTCCTGTATATACCTCTTAAATTTGAACATTTGAAGCTAACCGAGTTTCTACAATTTTTACATTTATTAATTTAGATTAGAATTTGTTCAAGTATTTCAGAGTTTGAAAGTTTAAGTATTTTAAAGTGTAAAAGTCGTAAGGGAAAAAATTTGAGAGTATCAGAATTTTAACGAAATTTCTAACGATATTAATGTGAGCAAAAGCGAAGTGTTCTTTATAGACTCTTGCTGTTCCCTGATGTCTTAATTGCTCGATTAAATGTTTTGAAGGAAGAAAAAGAAGCAACACTTTTCAAACGTACATGAAATTCCACGAGCACGTTGTCCCCGGTAGCAGGTAATCGGAAACCATGCAACAACGTGCGCGGTTACGAAACACGCCTTTAATTACATGGTCTGGGTGCTCTTGGCACCTGTGAAAAGGCCAAGCTGTCCACCAAGGAAACCCGGTACACTTTACGGACCTCCAATAAGTTTCGATTTTCCTTCATAGATCACATAAGCCATTCACAAATTCTTCAAATAAAATTCGATCAAAGCGAATACCTTATAAAACGGGACTATTAGAGAAAACACAAGTTCTACTATTATCACAAATATGACTTGTCCGTGCAAATATAGAATATTTTCCGATAAATATACTTGTCTAAAAATGTGAAAATTATCGTTTAAAATTGATGGGCGAAAAATCATGGAATATTTCGATCGTATCCATTTTTCCCTTGGAAGCCCACTCTCCGTGATCAATATCCGAATATAAAAGGAGACATAAACTTGCAGGAAGCATCGGTTCCATAAAGTACGCGTCTAAATTTTGCTCTACGGTCTATTTAACTTATAGGTGTGCTCGATGTACGGTCCAAAGTTCGCTCATCCAAAACGTACGCGTGAAAAAGAGCGACGAAGAGAGAGGGAAATCGTAAAAGAACAGAGGCAGAAGGGAAGAAGCAAGGGAACGCGAGAAAGGAGAGAGAAGCGAATGACGTTGACCTCAAACGAGGCGCCCGGCAGTTGGACGGTGCAGGAAGGGAGGACGCGACGCCGCGCGCCGCGACGCTGACGCACCGTGTATATTTGGCTAGGGTCCGCCACGTCCGATCGTGGTACTTCTTTCCGCGGTTGCTAATCTCGAGTGACTGCTATCCTCGATATCCTACCGCTAATTTTCTTACCGATTCGATTTCAATTTTCCCCGTTTCTTCTCTGTCGCCAACTCGTTCCTCACCGTTACAGGCACAAATTTACTCTTACCGTGCAAATGCCTTCGGAGCAATTTTACTAATGATCAGCTATCTTAAAGTGGCATACTCGTGGCCACGAGTGCTGCAAACTGGTCTTGTATGATAATTAGACTACGGGTATTTATGCGCTTATTATTATCCCAGTTTACAAAGACCACGTTATCTGCACACTGCGGATCTCGTAGATTACGGAATTTATGTATAGGCTTCGATGTATCGTAAATGAACACTTGAAAGCATTTAATGTTTGTAATAATGTCCAATAATGACTTAATCATACTGGCTGAGGACGATGATTGTCTCATGTTAATAACGTCTAACAACGATTTCATTATTGAATTTATAATATTTCAATCTTCAATGATTTATTTTTACTTTCACGTATCCACAGTTCAATGACGATACCGTGTTTTAAATGTATAATTATGTTCAAGACGATGTCCTTGCGTATCTTCCGTATATAAAATATTTCTTCCACGTAAATGATACGTAAATTAAAATGGCTGCAAATGGACAATCCCAAATAAATTAAATTTTACTGTCATTAAAAGTGAAAGTTAAGTATCTCCAAACACCGTCAATTACCGTGGTTCGCGAAAGAGAAGAGTCGGAACAGTTAGGTTATTTGTTAATGAATTTTCCGCAGGGGTTCAGCTAGCAAAGAAAGCGGAGTGGATGTAAAATTCGAGGGTAGGCAAAATGTGTCTCGGTGGCGAAAGTTCCGGGCGACTAGATAGAAGAAAGTCGAGGAGGAGGGTTGGTATAAGCAAACGCGAGGATTCGTTGTAAGCAGAAGAAACAGCCGAACGTCGACTACCGGCGCTTCGAGAATTTATGGACGGGTCTTTCCCGTCTTTCTCTCTCTATGGTCGGGGGTACGACGCATCCGGCCGGTGCTCAGAAAAAGCGAAACCTGCACGAGAGGACTTCGACGTTACATTGTGTTGTATCCCGTCGATGCACACCGCAAAAGATTTCCTTTTTTCACCGTATGGAAATGAGCAGGCATTTCTTTCATCGCGAGCTTATTCAATGTCTGCTTACGCGTACGTCATACACTTTCCTCTCTTTCTCTTCCTATCTTCTTTCCCCGATACCCGTGGCTTCAACAATTTCGCTCGTATTTCCCCGTTAAACATCGTTTCTTTCATTCCACGGAGACGTCGAGTGTGCTTCAAAGAAATCCTGCCTCGGCTACTACGCCAATTTTCACCAAATTCCTGTCTCTCGACCGTATTCCGAGAGAATTCGCAAAATATAAAATTATGATCGGGAATGCATTAATCGTTCGTATCCGTAATTAACGTGTAACTCCCCGTTCGCTTACATTTATCGACACGCTTTCAATTAAACAAGAAAAGTTACATTTCGATTTAACTTGTAATTAAATTTCCTTCGATATCAAAATACAAGGGCAACTGGCAATTTTTTCTCGTATCAGCTCGTTAGCAAAAATAAGACTCGATAAGTGTGTATTATCAACAATATCTAGAAATAGTATAAAATGATTCCGTTCATATCAATCCATATCCCCGAAAGTGATTCCTCCATGCAAATTTCGATATCGTTTCTCTTATTGGTTCTGCGATACGGTCACACTCTTCAACTTTTCCGTATACATGCGGGGGAGAGAGCAGGCAAAGCGGAGCCGACACTTTCGTTCACGAAATGAGGATAAAATAAATAAATTGGCAACACTCACCGTGTGAAGTTCGTGTCCGACGTTACGTACTGTTGCAATTTGAGAAGCAGCTCGTCCCTTTCACCTTCGTCGCCGCTTCCTCCGACATTGCAAATACCGGTCTCAGAGGTGTTAGGACTCAAATTATAACCGACATCGTCTTTGTCGACATCAACGATCTCCATTGCTGCAAACACAGACATCATTGTTTCTATCGAACAAAGTGATTGTTTCGAAATGATATACTCGGTTTGAATTTCGCGTGCAAACGAAAAAAATGGTGGTACATGATACACTTTACAACGTGGTTTTTAAACGAATTAAAGTTTTTATTACTCGTCGAAACAGTTCCGAAGTTATGGAGTAATATATGTATATAAAACTGAGCACTGTTTTATAAGACAGTATAATCCTGTAAAAAGAAATACGAAAAGAGAAGACAGTAAGATGGATGATCGAGTTAATAATAATTCTCGATCACGTAACTATGAGGTTATATAAGCTACGAAATGACGGCAGTTGACAAAGGAAAATATGTAGATTAGAAAGTATTTAAAGCTTATTGTCTTCTAAACGCTTGGAAGTCCAAACTCGACCGGTTCATCGTATCCGCAAACACGTTTGTTACCCGGACAATTTTCGTCGTATCTTGAGCATCGAGCTCAAAAGAAGGTTCCCGGAGTGTAACTAGCGTGTTCGTAACGACTCGTGACAAGAGTAAGAGAAGGAAGTTCAAAGCAGAGGCTTTAAACGAAGCAGTTCCTGCTCCTAAGTCTACGTGCCTCTCTCCTGCTTCCTCCGTCTGTCTAGATATTCATCTATTTTCCTAGCCGTGCTCTCATATCCCGGCTAAACACGAATTTCCCTCGATTTCTCTATTTTTCTCCGCTTTGTCCGCGTTATTTCGTCCTCGCGGAAAACTCGTTGGATCCCGTACACAACGAGAGGAAGAAGCGTGCAAGACGAGCGGCAAAGAATATAAAAAAAATAATCGTTTTTCTTACGAGTAACTCGAGAGCTTGCACGCGCTCGCGGTAGAAAGCGGAATCATTTTCCGCGATGTTATCCTCTTTGAGGGCTTCGCGAAGAATTACTTTAATTTTCCTGCTGGCACAAATTAATTCTTGTGCGCGGATGTTACTATATTGCATGAAACGATCATTTATGAGATTCGCGAGACTCGTGCTCTCTCGGCTAGATATTTTTCTCGACGTACTTAGACGGCATCGATAGGGAAGGGGGACAGAAGAGAACACGACGGGGAGAAAGAAATTGAAGGAAAAGATTTTCTTCCCGATGTCGGCCATTCCTGCGGCGCTACCGAGCGAAAAAGAGAGGAGACACGGCGTGGACGAAGAAAGCGAAGAAACGAGGGGTGGAGACGTGGAGGACAACGTACAGGGTGGTTCAGCGAACTTGTTACGAGTCGATATTTACTATTGATGGACGCTGATTCTTTTCTTCAACTTTTATCCTTTCTTTCCAGTCTCTAGTCTCTGTGTTAGGATTCTAATACATGAATATTCTTACACATGTACTATCTTTAACCCTTTGTTGTATCGTGTTGCACATATACTACGAAATTGATATACTTTGTCGAACATACTTACAGAATTCTTAATTGATGTAACTATTGAAAATGTTTCTCCTTTTTAATTATAATTCATTGTACCTTCTTAAAATTCTGGATACATACATTTTTTCTTTTGTATCAGAATAAAGATGTATTAGAATGCAGTCGTGTCATACGTTAAAACATGATAGTAGGTAAAAGACATTATAGTTCATATTATTTCATTGTTAAAGAAATGAACATGTTATCGAAGTCTTAATTAAAGAAAGGAACAAAGTTTCGTAAAATTGTGGTAGAGGAAGATTCGCACGAGAAATTGTAGTAAAAAATGTAAGTAATCGAGCAGTAAGAGATTAATTGAAACAGCCAGTATATCGATCTCTAGGAAGGAGAGTTCCGTCTGTCCGATTGTAGGCTCTCTTTTATCGTGACGCTCGATCGGATCGACCGTTCCGGCGTCGAGCCCTTCTATCTGAAACAAGCAGAACCACCCTCCTCGAGACCACCCTTTCTCGCCGTCCGGCCTACTACAACCCCCTCTATCGGGCTGCTGGCATCGCGGCGTGGGAGGGTTGGGGCTGGGTACCCAGAAACTCATTTGAATCACGTGCAACGACGAGTCAAGTGCAGCCGTACTACGCGCGTTACGCCGACGTATATACGCGCCCTACTACCACCCAGTTACCGACGACGATTTCCTTTTTTTCCTCCCTCGGCCGTTCTCGTCTCCTCCCTCTTTCATGCGACGACTCGCGATTACTCGGGCCGTTTATCGATTCCGACGTCCGTAACCGTGTCGTCCCGCGTTCCATGCCCAATCTCAACACCCATCATCGATTCTCTTTCTACCATCGCGAGTCTGCCTCCCTTGCGCCTTGCTTCGTTCGTTTCTCGCGAAGCGTCGGAGACGAAAGAGGACACCGTTCGGTCATCGAAATTTCTCTCCGGCGCGTAATGGATAGCAGGATTGGGCGGCAAACGGCGACTCGCGCGATCGCTGGGGGTGCCGTGTGGCTGCCACGGGGATGAAATGGAAGGAGAAAGATAGAGAGAGCGAGGAAGGGACGAGAGAAACAGAGAGTGTGGAGAGAGCAGAGGGGCGTGGCAAGATGAATGATCGCAAGACGCGGGAGTATTGATCCCGGGGACTGTACTCTCAACTGTTTCTCTCTTTCTCTCTTCAGCATATATACGCTCGTCCTCCCTTTTACCCGCTTCTCTCCTCCCGGCTCGTTCCGTCTCTCTTTTCTTCTCTTTCTCTGTCGGAGCTTCGCACCCCTGTACCGGGTGGCGCGCCGGTTGGGTTCAGGGTCATGCGTGCACCCCTTTCGCCCGTGTGTCGGCTCCTTCCTTCCTTCCTTCCTTCCTTCCTTCGACCGGAGGGAGAGGTTGCTCCCGTCTGGATCGAAGTCGAAGAACCCGGAGAGGAGATCCCTCTCTCTCTCTCTCTCTCGCCTTCTCTCTCTCCCCTTCTCACCCCGATACAGGCAAACGGTCGCCGACCAGTTCCACCACTGTGAGAGAGATCAACGACATTTTCGGCGCCCAACGTACAACCCCCGTGTCCCGACAGAAAGGATAAATCCTGATCTTTTGGACATAGTATAATGAACCCCGTCTCGGTCGCTAACCGTGCGACGGCCGAGCGACCTGCTCGATGTGGGAATGATCCCGATACAATTATACAGCGGACAACCAATGTACCCCGGGTCAGACACGCACCGGCCGTACCGAAAACCTGTATCGTTTATCGTCACGACGCCGAACAACCTCTGGGAAACGGAGCCTCGTTACGGAGCCGGGAATCTAGTATTTGTAGGATATTACAACCGCCTCCTCTGAGAACGTTCGAACGTGGCCACGAGTCTCGTGGAAATACGATGACCTTTAACCCTTTCGCTATGGCGGCACGGCTCGTCTAGCGCCTCGTAAAGATCCATTTAAGGCCGTTTTACGATACCGATCTGCTCGTGGTTCGCCGCGTTTGGATCCTGATTCGATCAAATATTAGTCGTAGACTAACCCTTCGTTAACGGGTTAGCCTCTCTATGATCGTGCTAGCTTTGGGTTCGAAATCGGAGATAAGTTCTTAGGAAACCTACGTCTCAGGATACTAAATTGAAACGTTGTATATCCTAACTCTATTAATAGCCAACTACTAACGTACGAATATGGTCAAGTTACTTTTGCAAATTTGAAAATTTAGCTTTAAAGATTTATAGATTCCTGATACAAGATATACTTATCCTAAGTCACATAGAAAGAATCAGTCCACATTTTGGGGATGTTAATTCCTAGTTACACCAATGATCGTGGAAATCTCCCTCTTTTTGAAAACTTGGAAAATAACCACAAACCCTGTATGCACACTACCTACCGGTATCGGTGCATTCGCAACCCCTATGTACCCTTACAACCCCCTATTGACCAATTGACTTACGTTCAAAGACGTCAGTATTATCTATACTACGACCAAAACCAATGATAATTTCAATATTAAATTCGTCGAAGAAATTAAAAAACGTCGATACAAAATCGAGAAGACGAAAGTGTTCTCGCCACCATTAAGAATTATTTGAACGTAAAATGTCGCGAAATCGTGGAATAGTCGTGGGGTCGATTAATAGGAACGCCAACATCCAAGAGTATTAATAACCGAAGCACGACTAAAACTGTGGAGCAGAGAGAGCTCAACATACGTGACAGTCCCTCGAAAAGTAATTACTGTTTCTCTTGTTCTTCGCGCTTAATATGACGGAACGACTGTTTGAAATAACGTTCTGCATGTCGGTCGACACGTTTTTTTTAAAAAGTTACCCAGGATTAAAATGCTCTTTCACGGTCGTTAACGTCCGTTACGCGGACTTTTGTTATACTCTGTACGAACTTCTAATTATACCCTGCCGAGATATGCCACGCTCGTGAATTTGTGCCTGAATAAGAGCGTGGTAGGGGAAGATTGGTACCCTTTAAATACAACTGTTCGAACTTTACTTATCAATCCGAAAATAATTGCTTTCCATCTTCTTTGTGTCAACATACCTGCTGTTGCGACGCAAATATATATTTTAATAGGCACAAGTATACTTTCAGGAATGGTACGATATTAAGGGTCGAAATTAGATCTGACAACACTGAAGATCAACTTAAAGTATATGAAGTATACTGATATTTTTTTATTAAAAGACTATTTTACAGTTCATGTTTCTTTCAATCTTTGATCTAATACATGCAACGTAACAAATTTTCTTTCACGTGTCTAACGTAGATAAAAGATCAACAGTCTAATAGTTTCTTGTTGTTTCACACGCAAAATCTCGATCTCTCCGACAACCTACATTTGCATGATTGTTTAAAATATTAAGTGTATAAATCTGGCCGGTGCACGAAAGGTGGCAATCTTGTCTTGCGATGCACCATATTTCATTTTTTAATATTTGAACCAATTCCGCGAACGCAATTAATCGTCAAGCATCGAAAAGTTGGCCCTCCAAAGCCGGGTAACATTGTACGTAATTAGTAGTAATTTCAGTGCAGGGCAGACCCAACAGGCGTGTAATTAAGAAGGTATTTGCCGTGTGTGCGTGTGTACGTGTGCGTTCACCTTCCGTTATAAGCATCGCACGAAACGCGATGGCAGAGCTGACTACAATAACAGGTGGCGCGACAACTGACGTAATGATAGGTTTAGTAGAACCAATTGGAAAGCGAAAGTTTTCTCGGCTGAAATTTTCCACGCTGTTTGCGTCCAAGTACACCAGCCACGGTTTTCACCGAACGTGCGGTTCTTTACTCTCACCCTATTCACCGTATCACTGTCATTTACGATTTATAATTCATGCGATGTGCAAAGCCGAGCTTCGAACCGACGACGAGCCGAGCCATTTCTCAGCCATTTAGCGTAAGGTATACTTGACCACTTTACCGTCGTCGATTCATACGTCCGCACATGAAATGCTGCAATAAACTGTTTTTGCATTCCGCCTACCAATGTTTATTCTGTCGGAATTCTTCCGTATCAATTACAATGTACATTTTCACTTTTTTTTTTAGAATTACTAACATTCAACAGGTTCTTATTGATTTTTACCCGATGAATAGGGATATGCATTTTTTTTTAAATATGCATCACGAAGGGGTGGAAAAATATATCCAAGTGGGATAGCTGAGTGTTTGAACTTTCGGATTTTGAAGTTCTTGAAATTCTGAAGTTTCGGGACTTTCATTTCGGAAATCTGATACTTTGTTTTTGTCACTTGGAAGTTTTGGAACTTCTGGTACTTTGAAATTTCGGAGTATCAGTAAGTTTGAGGCTTTTAGAATTTTGCGACTTCTTTTAGTACTTTAGAATTTTAGTTCTACTTATTGTCGCACGAGGTTCACAATCTATTAAAAAAGTGTCTAATTACTCTTGTATCTACGTCAAACACATCCTATCAGCAAACGGTAAATGTACCTCTATTCGCGACAAAAATTTTAATTAACTTTCATCGTGTATCAATTACCGTTCCCTCGAGTTGATCCTTGCCCTACCGGAGAACAAATAATTGATTTCATACGGAAAATCGAAGGTGTAGGTACACGATAAGGTATGCCAACATTACAAGTTCCGTTTCAAAGGTGATTACATACACAGATGAAAGAGCCGTGTTACGTTTCTATTAATTAAATCGAATCGAGGTTACTACGCCGACATTCGAGTACGGTTTGCGCGATATCGATGCTGGATGACGTCAAACCGCGTTACTTTCCCACGACTCCCGATGGATATTCCCGATGGATGTTCCTGATCGGATAATCGAATTTTGCGGTGACGTCGACGACGGCAGACGAGAATAGTGGTCGAAAGACCGACCGTCTCTATTTCGAAGACACCTTTCGATGAATATTTACACGATTACTTTTGGTGCTGACAGAGAGAATGTGGGGCAAACGATCAATGGTAGCCATGTATCGATACAATTACGTACCGCGCTTATTTTCCGTGTTCGTTGAAATAATGTCACCATTAACGATCACGTGCTCTGGCAAAACAACGATCCTCCTGGGACCTACTATGATGTCTTTGAAAAAGACGACCCACTTTACCCTTGGGTGATAAATAAAATATGCATGATCGACTTAGAAGCCTGGATGCCTCAAGAATTCTGTTTAAAATAAATATGGAAATATTCATAGAGAAGATTTAATCTTTGGTCTCGATCATTGATACGCGGGTGAACAGAGGTTACCCCTTTTGGAGAGGTAAAATGGAGAAACTTTCAATTTATCTCTTTGCTGTTAAAATATTTTGCAAGAGAGCCATCGAGGAGCGATGAAGTGTCTATAATTAAAAATCAGAAATTGAGTCAACCGTGCAGTACATAAAAATAGCTAATCGATAAATCCCGAGATCCACGATGATCGAGAACAAAGAAGTTGACCGTGCCGTAAACTCGTCGAAATGATCGAAAAACGATCGGAAAATAACATTGGCCGCGGTCGGACCACCTAGGATAATTTATACGAGCTACGAGAATAACCACCGTGTTCCGCGTTTACGTCGCGGTGTAATTACGGCTTTCGCGGATATAACGATCAGCCTGTAACAGTATAGTCAAAGCTTCGGAGGCACAGAAGCGGGATAAACAGCGGAAAGGTCAAAAGGGTATACAAGTCCGTACGCCCCGTATTTGCTATGATAAAAAGAAAAGAAAGAAAGGAATAAAGAAACGTTCTAATTTAGCGCCAACAGTTTCTCGCTATTCGCGCAGTTAGCTGGAATTTCTTAGCAAAGCAAGTTTCCCATCATCGAGCCTTGTGACCACGAAAGATTTCACAGCGGCTCCACTTCTCTCCCTCCTCGAAACTTTTCCTTTATTTTTTCCCGACAAGTTCCCGCAAAAACCAAGCGAAGGAGGAGGGTGGCATTTGAACGGGAACACGCAATTAACCGAGGGGGGGTTACCTTTCTTTTGCGGTGGGTACACGCTTTCTCGCGCAATATTTTTCATGCGATACCAAGGACAAGAGAGAGAGAGAGAGAGAGCGCGGGGGAAAGAAAGGAAACGGAGGAAAAGCCGTGACTCTCCAAGATAGATCAATAACAAACCATTACGAGCCTCTTTTCCTGGCAGCCTTCAAAGAGACGCGAATTATTCGATTTGCCCGTTAATTACGAGAGAAAGAACCAATTCCGAGACAAAGGAAGGACACGGATCGATAAGAGGAGGATTCTCGCGATTCGACTCGAAACAGAGGGCTAATCCACAGATTTCTACCTTTCCCTGTACCTAAATACCGTAGCCACGAAATAACTCATTCTGTTCTGGTGGGTGACTGATTGTTTGACCCCTTTCCGGCACGTTTTATATCGATTTTCCTCTGTTTCGTCCTCCCGGCCCTTTTTCGCCCCCTCCACCGCCCCCGCTGCTCGCACCCGAAGGCGTTTCATTAGCCGCGACGAGAACATTTGTTTTTGTCGATGTTTCGCGGCAGCTTGTCGCTTTTTATTTTTCTTTCTCTTCTCTCCTTTGCCAACCCTCGCGGCCCGAACATCACCAAACCCCCCTCGCGGATCCGTTCACGACGCCGGAAAAAGCGACACGGGCACAAGAACTTTCGGTTACTTACGCAATTAACCGACCACCGACCCACGCAGCTTTTGTTTATCGTAATTTTACTATTGTGCGCCCGAGGGAACTCGTACCATAACGGGTTGCATCGAGCCAACTCCATTTTGCACGTTCAACCACGTAGACGTAAGCGAACATAAATTCGAGTCGGTTCAAGCGGAACAGGTAATGCTCCACTTCGTATTTTTTACAAATCTAAATCGGTCTTCGATATCATTGTAGACAGGAAATAGTCTATCAGAAAATTCTATTTAAGGGGTTGCGTGCATTATCCATCGAAACGATAACGTTTTCTCAGAAAATATAAATGATATGAAAAGTCATAAATGAACTTATCTACATACTACGATAGTACGATATAAAAGTTTTACAGCAACTAGATAGCACAGATAATTTTGTTGCAACTTTTACGTTCAGTTTGAGTGATTCATAGATATATAAATGTTAAAGTATATTCAATGTGGACTTTATGCATAAGCCCTTATCTGAAATGTACTTCCCTGTAGATATTCGAAACCTCAAAGTAATTTCAAATGAGAAATTTCGACTTCCATCGCAAAAGTCTGAACCAAGCCTTTGCCATTCAAGCTCCTGCACCGCCATTTTGCATCCTTTTTTACATCTTACAGTCTCAAATTGTAGACAAAGGACCACTTAATAAATACGAGCTATCTTTTATACAAAATAAATTTTAAAGTCAACTCATGAGAGGTTAACATAAGATAATCTTAATTTGCATTATACACGTCTTGTTAATTTCTGCTATCGTACAATTCTGATTGTATTTGACATTCGTAAAAGAGGGGATTTACCTTGCCTCCGGAGTGGTTTGAGGAAATCCAACAATCTCTTCATGTATCCACGTGATTCCAGGCGTTGTCACTACAAATATCGTTGCGACAGTTTCGAGGATCGAGAAAAACAAATCGCGCACTCACACGTTGTACAACAATCACAACAAAGAGTCCCGAGGATCACAAGAACGTTCGCAATTCCGTGTAACACCCTCGGGGGTTGCCACAGGTCACGATTGCTCGAAATTCGGTTGGATTATCGGTGTCGCTGTACGATTTCGTGTCCGGTGCATGTCGAAACGAGAGAGATTCGATGTCTTTTACGAACGTTGGAAAATGGTTACTGACCGGAGAGATGGATCCTTACGCCGGCATTTTACGACATCCTTCGGGGCGAAACGGCCATGCGTGGCCGGCGAGAATCCTCGCCACCTTTTCCGTGTTTTAGGCCTCGTTACGATGCCATTTTCCGTCACGTTTCGGCGGATCGAAAAACAGAAACGTTCAGCAGAGCATTTCACGTGTTCCGAAGCGAACGGTACCGATCGAACGTATCGGAGATCACGCGAGTCCCAGGTTGCGAGTCGACGGGCATAATCGCGTCACAATAATCGTCACTGATCCACCAGAGAAAAATCCGAGAAACTCGCGAGCGAGGCATATCGCGAACATGCCGGCAGCGACGCGACGCTCCGAAAGGACGTTCCGAAGGACGCAGCATCCTTGCAGGCGTTCTCCACCGCCCCCCTGAGGAAGAAAAAAAAGGGGCGCCGCAGCGGGAACGCCTTGGCGATCGTTTCGCGAACGACGCGTTTGTTGGTCGTTCGACGAGCGGCGATCGCGCGCGGTTGGCGAGAAAGCGAGCCGCACGCGGCGAACGGACGAAAAGTTTAACGCCATGAACGCGACTCGTCGACTGATAAATCCGCATTTAGTGTGGCGGCCTCACGTACACGCCGGGTTCTTGCCGGCTCCACCAAAGGCATGATTGGTCTGCGTGTCGGTGCCCCCCGCCGCCCCCTCGGCCGCCCCAGGGGCGGGCGACGAAGCCAGAGCGCCGTCGCCGAGCATCCCGAAGCGACGGGGGCGCCACCGAGCGGCACCGACGCCGACGCCGACGCCGACGCCGACGCCCGCCACCGATCGATAGTCACCGACCGTCGACGAGGACAACGAGGACGACGACGCCGCGACGCGACTAACTTCTCTCTTCTACCACCTTGCCCGAACCGTTACACCGCGTCTCCCTTAATCGTCCTCGTCCTTTTTCCGTCTCGAGTTTCGACGCCGTACTACGACCATTCTGTCGATCGGACCCTTAGGCCACACCGATTCAACACCGCGGATCGACGGATCCGCGGTTCTTCGATACCGTCCTCTTTCTTTCCGCCTCCGTGCGCCTAGCAAGGTCACTCCACGAGGCGTCGAACGGAACGCTCCAATTAATCGATCCCTCCTTGATTTACGAGCCGCTGGAAACGAGAATGGAAACGTCGAACCTCCAAATAGTCGACGAACCTTGCACGAGAGAGACGCTACGAAAGAAATGGGCTTCGAAGCGAGTCTTTCGATCTATATTTCGTACCTTTACGACCACGCCTTCGACACAGTGCTCGCAATTCCGCGGAGAATCATCGAGCGGCCGACGAGGCGTAGCTCGAAACGCGAACCATCGTGTTACACGCAGGATTTTTTACTCTTCTTATATCGCATCCGACTCTTTTGGAACGGTGTACGAATCGGATAGGTCAGATAATTGGTATTGGTTGTTTATGCTGTAAATACAGTCTGATAGATTGTATGGACACTGAACTATTTTGATTCGCACACGTAATTTTAGCAGTGATTTAGTAAATTTAGTAATTCGTACGAATTACGTGTTGCATTTGTTCTTCGATGTGTTTTTATAAATTCGAGCTCTTTTATTAGCAAAATTTATAGAAACAGTGATTTTTTATACGTGACATTTTATACCTTGTTTGTAACATTATTATGCGATAGCTGTTGGTACATACAGTTTTAATCACTGTAGCAACTGTACCTCGCTGCTGTTGCTATTTTCTGTCGCAGTCACCAGATATCTCGCAAATGAAGATTTTTAATTAAAATAGCTGCTTTATTTTATCACTCTTTCATATGCTTCTGCGATGCGAAATACGATCTTAATAAATCGGTTTAGAGAGGATTAAAATATACTTTCGCGCATAAATCCAAAGGTCTAATTGCTTAAATAGCATTTTAAGATAAAAATTGAACAAAGAATGTTCGAATGAACATAGTAGTGATATAGTAAGATGGAGTCGTAAAACGATAGTACAGTGAAACGTTAGGACAGTGATGTGGTAGAGTCTGAATGTACTGGTACAATGAAAAGGAACAAGACATGATAGTGACATAGTAGGACAGGAGGATAATGTGATAGTCAACTAAGAGAATAATAAAAAGATAATACCTATAATGCATTAGAATAGTGATACGATAAAATCGAAGTGAACTTGTACAATAAATAGTAGAATAGTATAGGAGAGTGAAGTACAGGAGCATGTGATAGTGAACTAATAGGATAATAAAATGGTAATGTAGTATAGCAGAATGGTGATGTGGTAAAATCGGAGCGTGCAACTGATAGAACAGGGCATGATACTGAAATAGTAGAATAGAATGTGGAATTGTAGAATGCACAGAGCTATAATGTGATAGAGAATAGTATAATACATAAAACAGCGGAAGAGTAATGTAGTTGTAAAACTAATGAAACAGTATACATATAGTGTATAGAGTATATAGTGAAATAGTGAGATAATATCTAACCGGTGTAACAGTCTGAGAGTAGTATATAATGGTATCAGCCTGTTCCGCGGGTCAAACCGACCCCGTGATCGAGCAGCAGCGTTCGAAAGGCGTTTCGAGCGTACACAGCGTGATAAGGGTGGAGACGGTTCTCGTACTAGCGAGCGTACGCATCGTGCGTAATGTGAACCGGATGAAGAGGTAGCGAAGGGGGCCCAGGAAGAGAGTGAACGAGAGTGTGGAAAAAAAAAGAAGTAGCGAAGGAGGCACGGAGTGCGTTGAGGCTAGGAAAGGAAAAAAAAGGGAGGCGAGTAGACGCCTGGGATCGAGCAAAGCGAGAGGAAAAGAGAGGTGGCGAAGGCGGGAAGAGGAGGGACGAAGGAAGAGGGGCAGGGAACGATGCGCGAGAAAGAGAAAGGAAGATAGACTGGCAGATAAGAAAAGTCATCACGGTCAGTGCGCGCGCCGCGCCACGCCACACCGTCATTCATTGATTGCATCGTGGCGTGCGGTCTGCCGTGGCGAACGTACGTTTTACGTCGTTAATGTGCCACCGGATGAAAGGAGAGAAAGGGAGAAGAAACGGACGAATATAGAAGCGAGGGGAAGCGGAGAAAACTACGAGACACGCTTTGTCGTATATTCGCTTCTCGCTTTCTCGCCTTATTTTCTCGATGCTTCACGCCGAAAACACGCCTTGCTTAGTACACACGGCTGAGAGCCTTCCCTTTGCACCGACGCGAACACTTGCTTTTTACTTTTTTACTTTTCGAATTTTTTTATTCTAGTACTTTTCGAATTTGTAAATTTTGAAATTAAAGAATTTTTGGGTTATATAGCGAATTTTTCCTATATTCAAACCTCGACGATAAAAAATTTCTAGGTCCCTAGCTTGTTAGATTCCAAATCTCTTGATTCCCATTACTCTGCTGGAGTTTTAAATCTTTGGGTCTTCAAATTCTTAGATCTTCAAATTTCAGGATTTCCAAAACCCTAGATTCCCAAATCCCCAAATTCACCAATTTTAACACTCCCAAATCTCTAGATTTCCAAATCCCTACATTCCCGAATCCCTAGGTCCCCAGATCCACGAATCAATGTACGGAAATAAAATTTGAAGACTTGAGAACGTGAAAGCTTGTGATACGACTGAAGTATTGCAAAACGATCGCGTAAATGGAGGTTCAGCAGGTAAAGCGTAAGTTGGTTAGTTCGAAGAGAAAAATCAATGTAGGTAGAAAAGCAAAAGGGAAAGAGCTCGAGATAAGTCATCACGGTCACCAGCACGGCCACGTCACGGCACGCAGTCAGTCATTCATTGATTGTATCATAGAATAGCGAGCGTACGCGGCGCCAGTGCCGTAACATGACGTATACGTAAACTCGCGTGGCGTCATGAACGAGAGGGAGAAAAAAAGGGAACAGTACAAAATACCGAGAGTAAACCGTCCTACGGATAATCAGCGCAGAGAAATCTTTAATTATATACCCTGTTACGATTCCAGATTGTTACGATTAATTAATGTAATTAGGTGTAATTACCAATGATGTATCTTGTGGGGCGATAAGTAATTCTTTACAACCATATATGATATATTTAAATGATATATTAATAATACATTATTCTTAAATAACATTATTTTATGAGGTATTCTTAAATGAAATATTATAAAATATTCTTGAATAAAATGTATATTATTCTTGAATAAAATATATATTATTCTTGCAATTTAATGTTGGGTTTTTGAGTTAGGTTTCTGGGAGACAATTAGGTTTTTGATAGACGGCGTTTTAGAACGCGTTTCAGGTCTCGGTCACTATAGACCTGGCACATCCATTCAAGGATTAATCTAATCACGCATATCGGAATGACGTATCTTTACAAACGTATAAATTCTACGCCGTTCCCATCGCTCTGTATGGATAAATCGACGCACACGATATTTTGTATCAAACATGTCGATGATAAAAGGGATTGTGGCAGAAAAATGTGAGGATATCAAACACATAGGGTTTTTTAAAATCAACTTTTCCAGAATATGGATTTGTGCTCTTATGTTAGAGACTTTAAGTTATCAAATTTCCAAATTTCTGAACTCTCAAAGTTTTAAATTTCTAAAGTCTAAAATTCTTAAGTTTCCAAATTTTTAAGTTTCTCAGTATCCAAATCCTCAAATCCCCAAATCTATGAACTCCCAAACTCACAAATTTCCCAATAACCAACTCCCACAATTCCCAATTCTCATTTCCCAATTTCCAGATCCCCAAATCCTCACATTCCCGAAGTCCCAAATCCACAAACTCCCAAACTTCTAAATTTCCCAACTACTCAAATTCCCAATTCCCAAATTCCTAAGTTTCCCAATTTCCAAATCTCCAAATTCCCACATCCCTAAAGTCCCAACTTCACAAACTCCCCAATATCCAAATCTCCGAATCTCCAAATCCCCAATTCCAAAATCCATAGCTAACTTCCTCAATATTGAATCTCCCAAACAATCAAACCTCTAATTTCCTAAATTCCCATAAGTCACTTGGTCATTGATATACAAAACATCCTAATTCTGCCAATGGCACCACTCGTGTCAGGCTAAACTCCCCTTCTCTATCACCGTAACATCACCAAAAACATGGACCAAATTGAGCAAATTAACGCGGTGTAAATAATCCAAATAATAAAAATTCACGACCACAAGAGGCGCAGTAAAATATTGCGTATACGCAAGTTTAAGTATTAATGGGTTAACAACGCCTTGATAGAGCTCGTCGACCGTTCAGCAGTCAGAACGCGAAGGCAAGGAACGAGAGTCGGAGAAAGAGAGACACGGCGGACGTTAAAGCAGGAGAGAAGTAGGTCTAATTAAGAGACGTAAGTTTATTAAACTCCGGGCTTAAAATAGCGGGCGACACACTGCCCAGGAATGTAAGGACAGTCCGGTTTTATTGTCGGTCGAGCTCCAAGATTAATTCGCAACGGACTTTTCTAGCAAGATCGTCTGAAAATGTCCATACCGATTCGTCGATCGCGTGTCGGAAAGAGAATCGCTGTCCGGAATCGGAACTGGAACGGGAGGATCGATCGAGTAAAAATTGTTTTTTCGCGAACGAGGAAAGATGCACGAGATCGATTACCAGTCTGGATTTGGGTTAACCGAAGGACCACGAGAAAAGACGAGGACGAGAAAATGGTACGCGGTAGAAACGGTACACACAGATGCATATTCGGGGCGCTTTTCTATTATTCAAGTACTCGAGTATTTTCGAGAACCGGGTCAGAAATCGGAAGTTCACAGAAAATTCTATACTTTTGACCTTATCGTGTAATTTATCTTATTAACAAGTCCAAAAGCAAGTCTGCTGAAATTGACATATTGACACAGTGGAATAAATCTACCTGAACGTGGTAACCGACTTTGAAAAATTGCATTTCTTCGAACTGTATTGTATTCACCTCTGTACCCGTTTGTACCACCTTCTTCGTTTGTACCTTAAAGGGTGAGATATCAGAGGGTGAAAACACCATAGCAGCCTGCTTTAACATTTTTTATCTCAACGTCATAAAAAAAAGAAACGTACCCCGTTGTACCACCTTCACGTTTGTACCCTTTTGTTCACCATCCAAAATAATAGAACAGCAATATGAATAGACCGTAACGGTAACGCTACAATAAAGCAATGCAATAATGGTATTAAATATGGCGAGCCATCTCCAAAAGGACACGAACTTATGACCCACAATTCCCCGAATGGAAGGAAACGATTCTATGCCAGCAATTCTTAACGTTCCTTCGGTAACTACCCTGGAGATAATTAGCAAAATCGTTAACAAACGGACAAACGAGATCGTCGGTCGTAAGATGGGCGACGGTTCGGTTACCGCGTAGATTCACGAGCTGTTCATTCGCTTGGCGGTCAAAGCGATAACGCAGTTTCCGCTTAATTGGAAGCGGTGTACTTCCGGCAACGTAGCGTCGGGGAAAAAGTAAAATAAAGGAAGAAAATTGGACGTCGGTTATCTATTCGAGGCAACAGCGGCGTAATTCATAGGGGCGAGTGCAGGCGTCGGTTTTCCAGCATCGCGCGACCGACGCCGAAGATACAAACAGCGACCACGAGGGTCAGGATTAAATATAACCGTGGCTCGGGCTATTTATAAAGATTAACTTGTTGGCGAGATAACGAAGGAGGAGATGGAGACAACGGCGTTAAATTGTCGCAACAATAGCGCGGGAACCGGCACATTCCAGCGACGACAAATTTCTCGTGCCGCTTCGAGCTTTGACCTCGATATCCCGTCGTACACGTTCTTTCGTCGCTTGCCACCGAGTTAAATCGGAGGGAGAAAAGCTTTAAAAATACATGAAATGACGTACGTCTCGTACTACAACGGAGATGGGATTCATTTTCTCGACCGTTCGTCCCTCCGGTTACTACGCGATGACGTAATTGCTTTTCACTCACGAAAACGGCTCGAATAGTATTTTAATTGGAATTCCTTCGATCGTACTTTCGACAATCGCCAACTACCCGTAATATCTTGTATCGATGAATCACCAATTTTCGAATATTCTTTCGTATGAATCGATGACGGGAAAGCATCGCGCAGCATCTATGACGTATCAAATTGAACTTCATTCGACGAAAATGACTGTATCTTCCTTCGTCCTCTTAGCATAAATGGCTAATTGCTAGGTATAGAAGACAATGATGATCATGCTAAGTAATTTTATGACAAGTACGACAAATCTTGCAGCACACCTAACCCGAGCTAAACATTCGATGGAAATAACCGTACAAACCCTTTGCTAATTTTCTCGACGCAAAATGGCTGCCTGCCATCAAAGTATCACAACACGTCACTTATATCACGTGCAGTTGAACCTCAACATTTTATGCAGCTATCTACATAAACTTATCGTACCATAAACAAGAATAAAACGTTTATACAGTATCATTGTGTTCAAAGAAGTTGCAAACTGATACGCGACAAATCTCATCTTGCATCCGCTACCAGATGGATCTATACCAATCTTTTCCTCAAAATCGATTCATACTTGGTAGAAAAATTCCTTATTTTATATTGAAAAATGAATGAAAAGTGTACAGAGTGATTTTCTCAAGTGTATCATATGTATATTTGTATCAGTGAATCGACCAATAATAATTCAGCGACACAGTGCAGGTTACACCTCTAGAGACCGGGTTTTCTCGAAGAAGAAGGCTGGAATCCAGCAACGCGTGGAATTTTATTTACACTACACACCCACGTGTGGAATGCATACACGGGCGACGCACAAAACGACACGTGCCTTAAAAAAGAGGCGAAGAATGCGAGGCTCGTCCATTGAGAAGCTTAGTTTCCACATTTACACGCGCTGCCTAATCGGACGACCGGCTCCGAAACGAGAGAACCAAGACAAAAGACCCCGGAACTCGTGCTCGTCCCGCGTGCACCGTATTCGTGAAGAAAAAAAAACACTGCTGCCAGAGTGACGAGGAGAATGGTGTTACGACATCCTTCGTCGTTATCTCACTCTCCCCCTTCGGCCCCCTTCGACAACCCCTGAAAAACTTACCTGATAACGCACCAGACACGTAGCAAGTACGGTAGGTTCCGGGGGAAATAGATCTGGGGTACAGAGGTGTACATTTGAGGATTGGGGGTCTGAATAACTGGGAATTGAGAGTTCAAAGTTTGGGGATTTTGGAAATTTTGAGATTTGGAAGTTTGGGGAATGCAGACTTGGGGATTTGGACATTGGGAAGATTAGGAATTCGGGTATTGGATTTGGAAATTTGGGTATTGGAAAATTTGGAGATTTGGCAGTTTAAGAATTTGGAGATTTGGGGATTTGGGACATGGGGATTTGAAGATTTGGAAATTTGAGAATTTGGAGACTTGAGGATTTGAAAATTTAGGGGTTTGGAGACTTGGGGATTTGTAGACTTGAGGATTTGGGAATTTGGGGATTTGTAGACTTGAGGATTTGGGTACTTGGGGATTTGGAGACCTGGCGATTTGTACACTTGAGGATTTGGAGACTTGGGGATTTAGAGACTTAAGGATTTGGGAATTGGAGACTTAGAAATATAAAAATGTCAGTATGTGCAAATCTTGAAAATTGATGAATTTGGAGACTTGAAGATTTGAAAGTTTATGAATGCAAAAATGATCAAATTTGGAAATTTAGAAGTTTGAAAGCTTGCAAATATAAGGAGCTTGCAAGTTAAAAGGAGACACTAAATTTGAATAACTGCACATTTCGAAACTCAAGAACATAAAAATTGTAAGTTTACATGATTCTCACAAATCACCCTTATCTAAACAAGTGTACAGTGCACCGGTTTCCACACATTCGAGTCTTTTCGTCGAGATTCCATTAATGGAATCGTCGAACCGTTTTCTGAATAAACTTGGCGTAATCGATACGCGTTATCGCGGTTACTCGAGCCCTTGAATTCGTCGATCGGTGATTTTCTTTCTTCAGCACGCTCGTTCGATAGCGAAATCGAGTGTATCGCTGTACGAGTACGCTGTACGTGAGTAGAAGGTTGACCGTGAGTTATCAAAAGTCACGTATATGGTAATAATTACAACCGGTATCGGTACTCGAGAAAATGCAACGAGAAACGACGCAACATGTTGCGTTAGGTATCATTTATATACATATTATAATTGAATAAATATTAGATAACGAACACGAAGGTTCAGATAGAGTGATAAAATAAATGGGGGAGTCGATCCGCAGATTTCTCTGCTATGAATTATGAATCTGACGATAGCGTTAGGATCGTGGTGCTTTTGAAATCCCTCTGCAATGGACCATTACATAAATGGTTTCCACTAAGGTACAGATTTTCTCAAAAATGAGGAGTGTACAAGACTCGATCGAATATAAAAAGATAGAAGATTAGACAAATTGAGTAGAAAATTTGGGTTAGTATGACTTTCAAGTAACATAAATTAAAGAATACTAATTTTTCAAAATAGTACTTCTACATATCAACGTTCCATTAGGTAAATCAAATATTAACCCTTTGCCTATGTCAAGTACGTCTCGACACATTTTGGATTTTATAAATAATTCAAAAATTTGTCGAATACATTTTCATTTACTTACCACTTATAATAAATGAAGAATATGTCACATATGTTGCAATACATTTTATTGAGAACTCCTATGTTGTAAGTGAAGGAGTAGGCGAAAGAAACGAAGGAGTGCAAAGGGTTAAAGTAGGTACCGTAGTACTTTGTAAATTGGATTTAACGTTAATATAATGAAAGTCGGGTAAAAAGTGACCCATATCGGTAGTTCGATGCAAGGATCGATTCCCGGCGCGAAACAAGTGGAAAGAACCAGGGTGATTCCCTCGGGTGAAAGGTATCGAGGTTAGAAGATACACGGAAATAAATGTCGCAGCGAGTATCGCAGATTCGCAGAACTCGACGGATAAAGGTTGTACGTATACCTTTGATCCCTTTGAAGGGTGACTGAATGGGGCCGAGGGTGGGGTGGCACTTTAGTTTCACACCGGTTGTCCCAGTGCCCTTGTATGCGGTAGAAAAATTAGCTAGATTGTTTTTTTTCTCCTTTCTCTCTGTCGGTCTCTCTGAATTTCTCTGTCCCGCTCTTTTTCTCCCCGGTGCGCAATGGCCAAAAGCACACGGAAGGGCTACTGGTTTTCATCGAACGCTGGGCCAAGGCCGGGATAGTCGACGAGAGAGAGAGAGAGAAGGAAGGCCGAGAGAGCGAGCGAGAGGGCGAAGAGGAGCAGAGGGTGCGTTTACATCGAGCTTTTCCGTTTCCGAGCTATCCATCGATCCCTCTCTGCGAACGAGTTTTGTAACCCAATCAAAACTTTCCCCGGCCTCGTAATAAAGTCCCTCGAAGGGTTATCTCGATACTTCCCGATCAGCTATGACGCTCCGATGTTCGCGCGCCTATCCTACGAAGAAAAGCTCCGTTCGAACGGCGGGATTACCGAAAAAAAGAGAAAAAAAGTTGGAACAACCCCTTAAGTGGCTCGACTCGCGATGAAAATATCAGAAAACATGGCGTTACGAAGAACGCGGAGCACTCGAGAGAGGAAAAAGACGGCTCGTTCGCCATCTACGTGCCGAGGAAGACGAACTTTCTGCTTTTAAGGCAGAATCTACTGTGGCCGTTACCAATAGCCTCGGAACAATGCCATCGGCCGAGTACACTTTGGAGAAGAACGACGCGAGGAAAAAGAAACCGGTACCATCGCGGTCACCGTCGATGATGTCGCGTCCTTCCCGGAGGTCGGTCCACGTGATGGAACGCGGAAGCCGACTAGAAAGCCCGTCAACTTTCCTCCTTGTCATCGTTTTAACGTCCCGTTGCGTGCCTACGATTTTCACGGTTTCTTGTCAACCGACAATCCGACACCATCGTTCGCAAAAACCGATCGCTTCCGGTGGTAATCGAATTTTACCCTAACTCTATCTCAACCAACGTACACACCTGGCTTGGCAGAAACAACGCGCATTTACTGGTTCGCCTACGAACTTATCGGTACTTCTCCCTTCTGTCAGATATCGAATTAGCCGGGGAAAAGCATTTCTAGAGTACGGGTCACGACTTTTGGCTGACACAGTGACATTTTTCCTGGAACATCTATTATTTGCGACCTATCTTGATCTCAATTTTAGAATGTAAACGGTAAAAATAACCGAATACACGTGTACTTCTTAGAACTCCAACTTACTAGACATCTTCGTGTAAATTTGATGAGTTGTTCCAGGTGATTGAAAGAATAACTCAATGGAGTATCATATAATTTTACCTGACATTGGTGAACTACGAGCAGAATAATGCAGATATATTTATTCCATAAAATTGCTGTTAGTATGCAGTGTCACGTGAGGGTAGCATGTTTCTGGCTTAATTCACACGTGCTACATATTTCATAGGTTGTAAACAATTCGTTTTATTCTCTCTGCACACAGCCGCGCAGTTTACAAATTTTTCGCGCGATAACCGCAATCTAGTCACGGAATAAGTTGTCGCGTGAAAACGTGCACCTTAATTAGCCAGGATCGCGATATCGGCGCGAGAGGGGTAGAACCGGAAACGCGATGAAAAGAAGGGAAAAATTCGACTCGTTAGCGGGGCCGATAATGGAGGTAGAAAAGAAGAAGCCGAACGGAGAAAGGAAATCGATAGGAAATAAGAGAGAGAAAGAGAGAGAGGTCGAAGATGAAAGTAAAGAATAGAGAGGGAGGGGAAGACAGAGAGAAGCAGACTCGCGCTCGTTTCTCCTTACTCGTTAGTCACGGCCTCGTCTTTATGAATGGGTTCGCTCGGTGGCTTACGAGGAATCGTACTATCTCTCTACTACCGCCACTTTCTCGCTCTCACCGACGCTGTCTTTCCCTTTCTCTAACGGGGTGTCAGCCAGCGTCCTTCTCCGGAGGGGGTTACTGCAAACCCTTACACACAGACAGCGACAATAGAAGGCGGCCGCGAATCGATCGTATAGCTCTCGCAACCGCCGCCGCGTCCGGCGTCATCGTCCTCGCTCCAACAGCGTCTCTACGCGCTAACGCGTTTTGTTCCACGAAAAACACCCTCTCCGTTGCAAAACAAACGCTCGAAATTTTTTAACGAAACCGTTTCTCACGAATCCCTACATCGCTTTCCACTATATACGTTTATAGGTCTCTGTATACCTGCATCCCTAGATATCTATATCCTTAAATACCTACAATCCTAGATATCTATATCCCTGAATATACAATAGATATTTCTGTTCCTACGTACATCTGTACCGTTCTATATCCCCACATCCGTACCCCGCTTCCAGGTTATTCTAAATTCTACATGTTCCAAATATGGGTACATATGTAGAAAATACGAAATTGAATGTGCACAGTTTGTAAATATTTGTAAACAATATTGAAAGCTTGAAGACCATATGTAAACCTGATCATGATATATTACATTAACACGAGATATATATCGGTCTGACTGTAAATCTGTACTTTTAATTCGCGTCACATTATTCTGTTATTGCCGTAGAATGTAAACGACGAAGTGAAAAGAGTGGTTGTCCGAGGGAGGTTTCGAAACGAGATCGATTTTGCCCGTTCTTCGCGTCCATTTTCTCACGTAACTCGCAGCCAGACTGCTTCAGGGCGCGGCTGATTCTCGATCGGTGCGGAGGACGCGCCGACAGGATGCAAAGACGCCACGAAGAGGGGTCGTAGGCCGAGAAGGGCGTTGCGAGCGGAGGATGCAGGAGGGTGTGCTTTTATCACTCGTATCGCGGGCCTATTTTGGAGCTTTCCAGAGCTGTGCTCTGCTCGCGTCCTCTCGAGAAGCGTCACGGAGAGGGCAGAGTAACGTCGTCGCCGCGTGTATGCGGATGTAGGGAACAGAGAAAGAAATCGTGGGCGGGAACGGAAGACGAAGAAGAAGGAGCCCTTGGTCGTCGGAGGAGACGAGGGAGGACTGGATGGTATTCGAGGAATGTCATGTAATAATCGGGCCGCCATTCGAGCGTCCGTTCTGACGATAGGAGGCGCCACCGCTCGGCTCGGTTTACTCCTCGTCGTTTCATCCCTTGTGGGGTGAATTTACGAATAAACAATTTTACACGCTATTCTAATTCGCCGTTCGCTTTATCCTATTCAATATGTGGGTGATTCGTCTTGGAAATGGTCAAACAGTACGTTTTCCTTTGTCCGAACAATAGCTGACTTCTAAATTGCGATCGATAATTAACTATGTAAAAATGTTTGAAAACAGAGTCAGACAGCAAAGATACGTTCTTAACGCGCATAAGGTGTCTTTAACTTGGAAGTAACTTTGGAAGTATGTAGTCAGTAGCTGTCTTTAACCATTTCATCACGATCGACAACTCCTGAATTTTTTACATCCCTTTCAGAAGTTGGTGGTGCCACAACACGAAACTTATAATAGGTTACTATAAAAGGAAAGTAGAAGCGACAGTTTTCTGCGACGGATTGAACCTGATCAACGTTATTCAAGAATCCGTTTCCATTATGCAAAAAAGCTCGCAAACATGTTTGCTATCATTTGAAAGTATCCTCTTCTCTTTAGCGTGAACCGCGCGTTGATATTCGATCCTTTCACGATGAACCGAACGTGCCAACACAGTCGAGGATGGTTAAATAGTTAAACAAGAATCGAACTAACGAGACACACGGGTGTCCGTGGGTTAAAAAGAAGGGTGAAATTTATGCACCACCGTGACCTTTGACTACCCTCTCGTCCCAGAAGAAGAGGAGCGAGAAGAAAAGACGGAGCCAGTCCTGGTACACTTCAGACACAAGCAGGTCTCGTTGCCGGATGAGACACGTTATCGTTCGGTCTCGAGATTCGATTCACGCGAACCCGAGAATGTGCTCTCGTAGCCTCGAATGCGAATTTAATAAAGAGAATAAATCATTTTAATGTAACGCGCGGCGGCACGTCGCCATGGAACGAAGGGGTGACACGAAACGAAAGGGGGTAGAGAAATTCAACGGCGCGAGAGAGAGAGAGAGACGGAGTGATAGAGAAACAGAGGGGAGGGGGAGAGGAAAAAACCGGTATTTTTGCGTCGAGCACGGAGGGGTGCATTTCGTTGCGATTATAAAAGCTGGGCAACCCCCGGTGTGTCTAGACGACGTGGCCTCCTATCAAAAACAGACCACCGAACTGAAAAGGCTGAAAGGGCAAGGAACTCCTGACAATGCCAAGAAATTAAAGTTTCTCTGTATATCCACCTATACTCGTCTCCTATGCCTCTCCCTTCTTTCTTTCTCTCTCTTTTTTTTTTCTCTATATCTGTCTCGTGTCCTCTTCGTACGACGTCGACGTCGTACGTCGGCCCGAGGAAATAACGAGAGAAAGAGATCACTTTGCCGATAAACGCAAACACACAGCAACGGGGAGAGCAACGTACGCGACCAGTTAAAGAGACTCTTGTTTCTCTTTCTTCGTGGCAAATGTTTCGCGAGGATTCGTCGTACCTGTTGGAGTTCGATCGATCCTGTCGCGTACACCTCGATGATCCGCACCCCGCTACAAACCGAACCATGGAATTTACGAATCCATCCTCGATGCGTTTTATTCCGTTCCAGAGAAAGGAGGTACACATTGAGGGCAACGTGAAACTATAGCGGATCCGATAGCTACGGCACCGACACAGAAATTCCAAGATTCGTTTCATGCAGCTCTCGAGTGATCGATATTCTGCTGATATGCACCACATGCTGATCAAAATTTTCGAATTTCTAGATTTTAGAAGTTTGGGATTTCAAAATTTGGGAGTTTGAAGAGCTGGGAGTTTGTAGACTCGGGAATGTTGAGATTCGGGACTTCGAGGAGTTCTAAGTTTTTAATTTTTATATTTCTAGATCTCCACAATCTCTGATTCCGTTATCTCTAAACTTACTATCCTTATACACTCGGATACATATATTCTTAGACTTATATTCCCAGATTCTTATATTTCTAGGTCTCTATATGTATACTATTATTTCTGTATCCACAGACTCCTGCATTCCCAGGCCCGTTTCTAGGTCTCTGTGTCCCAAATGTAAAGAATTCGGATAATTTAAACATTCCACCTCGTTCAAACTTGAATTTCAAATTCAAACATAACGAATACTGAAATTTCGTCAGAGTGCTGGTTCATATAGTAACTGTAACCAAGAATTAACCAGACGACCGGTAAACATGACGGCATTGTTACAGAGTGAAAAGAAGGATTCATTGATACCCGAGAAACGTCCGACCCGCTGGCTGTCACAGCCAGTCACCGAATCATTTGCATAATCGCGACTGATTACTATCGCTTCACCGTGACTCCCGTAGCCATTGCCATATGTTAGACATCGAAAAATTTAGCGAACGTTTCGACCAACCGCGTTCCAACGACCAACTTGAAACACGAATTACGTCTTCTCTCCAACAGAGAGAAAGAGAACGAGAGAAAGAATCATTGTTGCCGAATGACATTTCGAAATGAATCAAATTCCTAATCCGCTCGTCCGTTCGGGGAAATCTGTTTTCACGGAAACATGAGTTGGAACGATCGTGACACGAAGGTCATATGAAAAAGATGGAATTCAAGGCGCGTTAAGTCGAGTGGATAATCAACAGATCGGAAGTGTGAATCAGGAAGCGGTGTGTCACGTGCTGCCTCTTGCACGTCATCAAATAGGATACGTGAGCCATGAATCGCAAAAGGATTACTCACGTAAAAGGAACCTGCACGATCGAACTTCGCAACGCTTCAATTTAATAACTGCATAAAACTGCCATATAACGCGCGGTAATACGCTCGGTGAAATAACGCGTGACGATACCACCCGTAGGAATATAATCATCGGACAATTTCATGCGTGACGATACCACGCGTGGAAATACGATCGAACGGCGATATAACGCGAGACAATACCGATTGGTAGAGACGAGTAGAAATATCACCATCGAGCGATATAACATGTGTGCATTCATAGTAGTGTCAATATTGTGAGATGTACATCTTGTAAAAGTGTAATAGATGATAATGTAAGATATGGCAACATGACGCGTAGCGATATAACGCGTGGAAAGAGATTTTACCGGAAGTAAAATTGATCGATTTATCTTCTGAACGTTGTAACACGTGTTACCAATGATTTCAAGAATAACGAAAAATCAAACGGTTCCGTAAATCACGTAAGTCAGCGAATAAATGGGACTTATTGAATTCGTGAGGTCGATAAGGAGATACTACGAATCGATCGTTGGAATTCAATCGTCGACAGAAATTCGTGGTGCCCGAGTAGGAGCTCCGAGCCGAATCGGGTCGTTGGCTCGTGGATCGAAAGGGCACAGGCTCAAATATTTTTCTATCTGTTCGTGCTTGGAAATATAAGTAAGCCAAGCTGATAAACGACCTCTGGAATGTTAGATAAAGTCGATTAGGGCCAACTACGAGTTAGTTAGCAGCAACAGTTGGTGAGGGTGTTGATATGTGTGAGAACGAGAAAGAAAGAAAGAAAGAAAGAAACGAAGGTGGATGCCCCATATACGTAGAGCGTCGACTTTATCGGCCTCACCAGGGTCCAGCCATACTCCGATAACAGTTCACGCGTTATATTCTTTATGAATAAACGTAGAATGAAACAATCATGACTTGTCGTCGATAAATCGGATATCGATCGAGAACGAGATACGCGGTCGATTCGATATCTACGAGGAACTTCCGTATTTCGAACCAACGGTTACAAACTTCGGAATCTTACGAGATATGCTCTATCGAGAGCTAATAATCTGGTTCAGTTTTGTATACGATAGATGGCAGTAGTAAATAGATGGTAGTCGAAGAAAGATCAGTAACCCCGATAGGCGAATAACCGCGCATTAACTCTTTGTTTATTTCGCTACTACGAAACAATGTTTCTTTCATTCGATTCGGATGCTTTTTAAATGATTCGCGGATAACGAATACGACGATGTACTATTCTTAATACTTCGAACTTTCAGATTTGAAAAATCGATACTTCTACATTTCTGGATTTTTTAAATTATCAAATTTTCGAACTTCTAAATTTTCTAGTTAACAAATTTCCCAATTTCTCAATTTATCGATCTTCCAATTTTTTCATTTCTAAATTATCCACATTTCCGAATATTTAAGTAAAAAATTTGAAATCCTCAGGAATGGAAATTTTCGACATTATCCCATGTCTGATCTTCCGGTGCATAGTAGTGCCAGTGAGCAAATCGGCGGGACATATTTAGTCATTACCGATTAAAAATATTATTCATATTCTTAAGACAATAGACGTGCTTGGTTGACTGTCGTAGTATGTCGTCACTCGTAAATTGAGTATGGAGGTCGGAATATAAATGGTGGAGAAACATGGGAAAACATATGGGCATTTCGATCCAACAGACGAAAGCAATGAAAACCCGTAGAAACAATAGAGGAGTACGGAAAGCGACCGCGTGCCCTTTTTCTGTTTTCTTCTTTTTTCAGCGTGCAGTCGAGGTAAACACAGCGCGGCACGTTTCGTGGCGCCCCCTAACCGATAAAACGCCATCGAAGCATTCTCATGCCTTGTGAGTCGCGCATGTGAGAATCACGGCGTGACATACGGCTTGCAGTCGAATTGCAACGTGACATCCGTTCAAATGGTATCGGAACTATGTGGTCGTGGATGATAATAAAGTTGCTGACTCGGTCTAACCTGACAGGTCTAGCAAGGTGTAACGTATTTAAAACGGACACGAGTTTACGACCACGCCACCGCCACGCACGCCAGACACTAGCATGCTTCGATGGTGGGGCCACTGTGCCGAACGGCCAACCCCTTCCGCGCACGTTTACAACCGTCAAAAATGTATTTCTTTGTCAGTACTCACCTTCGTCTGAGTCGTCCAGTTCTTCTTTCATGTTGTAGAATATATCTGAAACCCACAAACACCACGGGTTAGCTGAATATCCCTCGTGTTTTCGAGCAGCTTCGTTCGATCCACAGGCACTCACTCACCCGCCATGTTGTAACAAACTGTAGCGCACTCTCGTGGCCTCTCATTTAACTTTTCACAATCGAGAGATCGTTCTTTAATGTTCACGGATATATCGATATATCAACCATTTATTTTGAAATTGGGCCAATATTTTATAGAATATTGAATTGGAAGAATATTTTCAAACTCTATATCTTACGCAAAATACGAAACAGAATTGGGCACATTTTGTTGAAACACGATGGAAGATGTTCACTTGAAATGATGAATTATTACAAATACTTTTAAATTATTTCTGTTCTACAGACAATAACAAAACTTTACTTTATGCTATTTCAAATAAACAGTATATACGAAAAATACGCAACAATAACTCAGAATATAAATATAAAGATATCAAAATTACTAATGAAAACCGACTCAAGTTCATTTTAAATAAAATTAAACAAATGCAATATAAATCAATATTACTATAAGGGTTGTAAAAAGAAAGCATACAAAGGGGTTGTATGTGAATAACTTCTAAAATGTTATAGCACAATAAATTTTTTTTTAATAGATGGATTCAAAAAATAGAGAATACGATGTAAGTTATATATTTAATACATAAATTGGTATCTTAAGTAATAGGAAAGGTTGCGAATGAAAATCGGTAGTTCATAGAAAAGTTTAGCAAAATTATACATGTAACATTTTATGTCTCCATAAGAATATAATATGAGCTTATATATGCACCTTTTTCTTTTGTATACACTACATGATATTGATATTTTACAATCCCCTTAAAATCAACCTTATATTATAGCACAAATTCAGTTACTTTCTTGCCAATACTGACAAGCACAGGTAACTGCAGACTTTCATAAGTTAAGAGAGAAGAATTTCAAATTCGTGGACAAAATAGTTTTATATATTCGTGAACCAGTCACAAATATTAAATTGGAAATGTACAACATACAGTGATAGCAATTTAAGTGTAAACTGTAAACATTATTCTTCGTTTTAATGTCTACTATATAAAAAAAAATATTTAAATTTTGCTATTTCATTTTAAATATCTAATTAAATGCAAATTGTTTCTAGGCAAAACCTAGGAAAAATAATTCGCACAGCCGATGAACATAAAATGATATTTTTCTGTAATTTGAATTTCGAATATGATAATTCGTATATCACATCTACATATTTCAAAGCAATATTTAGAGTGGTACATATTAGAAGCATGATACATATAAATGTGACATTGTTTTCTGTAATTGATTCATAGTTCTCTCCACTGAAAATACTGTTTTCTAGGAAAACAAATGCACAGAATAATATAATTATATCCCACATGTGATACGCATGATATTGTACAATTGTGATTATCTCGCGACAGTTCCTGAGAGTTGTGTAATATAAGAAGGGTAGTGGAAGAGTATTAAAAAATGCTGGTGTACTTGTGTGGTGTCATGTGTTATCAAGAGCTACCTCCTCAATTGTAGCCCTGCACATCGGACACTCTACCAACTGATTCGAACACGTCTGGCAAAATCCTCTGAAAAAATATCCATTTTTATATTCAATATTGGTTAGTCAACAAAAAATAGATCCTTGTACAATATTATAAAGATTAAACATATATCTATCGATATCAGCGATAGATACTGATGATATAAGACTAAATACAGATTAGATAAAACTTGTACATGTATTACCTATGATTGCACGGTAACAATCTCACTGAAGCTCTTTGGTCAAAACACAATGTACACGAATCCTCTCTAACACTAAGTTTTCTCAGTTGATCTAAATATATGTGTCTAGGAAGCACAACCTTATCTTCAGGCTTCAACGAAGCAAAATCATTAAATTTCTTATATTCGCGATCAGTAGGGGGATATTTGAAAGGTACATTTCCAAAGTTGAAAAGGCATTGTTGGAATGACATGAAACTCGCTGCCGCAAAAAATCCTGACCTAAAACGCATACATTACATATTGATAATTTAAAAAATTTTAAATTAAATATTCCTTCGAAATACACGAATAAAAATGTACCTCACAGTTTTGAAAACTTGTACACAAGGTTTAAGTGGTACACCATTTATGGAGAATATTATTTCTAATTTGTTTAAGTCTAATAAACAACCCAAAATATCTCCAGCCTTCCAACATGGTCTTTCGTGATATTTTTCGCTTTTTGCATTGTACCAAATTAGTCTACGACAACCATCATAAGCTAAAGAAAATTCATCATCTCCTATACCATATCCTTCCTAAAATAACAAATCAAAATAAACAGAACTATAAATTAAAATTGTGCGTATTAAATGCAAAAAAAAATGCTTGCATGATTTAAGAACGTGCTATCCTTTGTTGCCCAACCAATTTGCATTACACCTGTAGTTATGACAAGTGTTTCATAATACCAAATTCCTGAATCTACTTGAAACGTACACCGTACACTTTCAAACGAATATGCGTCGCACCGGGCCTGAAATTATGACACGAATATACGAGCATCTTTTAACAAAATATGTATTACTCTTAACAAACTCACCTCCAAACCGTTAGGTGATATTTTCAGGTACTCACTTACATCTTTTGTGTTTAACATAACATTAATACCAGTCATATCAACTGAATCGTGAGAATATTTCCTACCTTCCATTAAAACTGAAATTATAAAAATAGATACGAATTGATAATGATTTATGCATCTTCTTTAGTTACATGTGTCAATACTTACACAAGTTATCTAAACACCACTGTGCACAGAAACCTACTTGTCTACGCACATAATGAGTTTCTGTTGCCCATTTTTCCAATTCTAATAGCGGATTTGGCTTCTCTGCCATCAAACGTTTTTTAATAGTTACTTTATTTTCACCTAAGAAAATAACATGAACGTTATGCTCAATTTAAATTTGATTAGCACTGAGATTACAACTGCACAAATCATTGTGGTAAAAACTTACTTGTCTGTGCAAATTTTTCCAAAGCTATCAGTGAATATAGTACGACATAAGGATCAATATCTTCTCTCTAAAATAATGTATAAAGTACTGGTGAGAATGAGGTTTTAGCAGAAAGATTTTACGTGTTATATTTAGAACCATAAGATTGATGAAACTTACAAGGTTTGAAATAAGATAATCCAAAGTTGCCTCAGATAGTATAGCAATACTACTTGGACCAGCTAGTTTCTCTGCTATACAACCCAATACTACACAAATGTTACGCTGTTGCGTTGCACTAGTTTGTACACTTCCAAGTTTTTGGGATAATTGAAACATATGTGACAATCGTAGAACTGATTCCTGACATAATTAAAATAATGACATTATGATCTAATCAACAACCAAAATTAAAGTATAAGTATACCTTTGAAGGTAGTGGACAATCGTCCAATAGAAGAGTAATAACTGAAGGACCTAATGGGTTATGCATAGGAATAACATTAACCATAGAACTGACAACTTGTATCCACCCATCTTCTTTATCAGCAATTGCATGTAATTTTAACATTGCAGGTGGTGGCTCTTGTTCACTAAATATATATAACAATAATCAATTAATATATTTATAAAATGTGTATAGTTTTATGATACTTACTTATCAACAAGAGAACCAATAACTCCAAGACTTTCAAGGACTAATTTATCAATGTTGGCTGAAGTTGGAAATTTGAAAGGTGTAGAAGTTACATCGCCAGATGCAGCTGTACCTACACTTGATTCTGGTAATACAGTATTTTCAGTCTCTGCATGATTTTGCCCACTATATACATCAAGATCTTCTGGTGTATCTTTACACAAACAATTACCCATTCCCACAGTTTTATAAGAGATACTTTTCAAGATATTCTATAAATGTTATCTAAGTGATATTTACACAATTGAGTGACATGTGTAATTGTTGTGTCCAGTTTAACTGAAAGTAACATTATTTCAAAGATATCAAATCATACACAATACATTTGGTCTTAACGTTAAAATGTTATATATGTGTTACACTTTACTTTGATACCTACTAAAAATATACTGGGAAAATCATGCTCCTTCATTACAATTAATTGTAATTATTATTCATATTCTTGTATGATTTTCTTTTTACTCCTTTTAAATACATAGATAAATGCAAATTAAATAAAAGTATGAAGATAAACAAAAATCAGCTTACAATTATGATAGTATATTTATTGAGGTAGCCTGTCTGTAATTGAAGAAAGATTAATGACAAATGTTTTCACAATTTATTTGGCTAACCATGGATATGACATACTTGCTTGAAAGCTGTCATTTGGTTATGTTTTTATTAAGATGGAAAGGTGCTGTTTAATACTTGATCAATTATTTGTTCAATCACATGTTTGATACCACAATTCACAAAATTATATTCATTTCATTTTTTTGCGATAAAACGAAAATCCAAACGTAATTATACTCATCAAATGGTACTTTTCAGGTTATGTTCTCGATAATCTTCAAAACAGTAATCTCAGCATAACAGGATACGCACACTACACTATCTTTACATGAGGTGACCAATTCTAAATCAAATATAAGATACGACTTTCTATACTTATAGATATACTGAATCTTTTTACCTTTCATTTAATTATGATCTTCCGCTTTAACTTTTTATTTCTTAAAACATGTTCATCGTACGAATATGTTTATACAATAATAAATAAATTTTAGTAATTGTATTAAACTAAAGTTTTCGAAAACTTTCTCGGAAAATTAAAATTCATTTGAAGTAAGAGACACATTCTTTTCACCAATATTGTTTTGCGGTATTTTTGTGTTCATTTTCTATTTAGGTATTGTATTGTACTTTATTATTATTATTGTGAAATTAAATTTTTCGTATGAAACGTATCCATTCATGAAATTTAGGAGGATAATGCTGTAGTAAATTCAAAGATATAATAATTCACAGAAGTACAACATTATGACATGATATTAACAGAATTGTGATACTAAAATGTATTAATTTGAAGACGAGCCGCCATATCGAAGGATAATCAGCGTTAAAGCGATAATGCATATCGAAAAGTCGAAATCGCAAGGCAGTCGCGGCCCGTCTGGTACTTTCAAGACGAATTTCATCATCAAAAACGGATCTTTAGCCGTTTTCGAATATTATAAAAATAACATTGTATTAGATTGTCTATCACCTGTGAATTTGAAATTGTACCTCGAACCAATAAATACTTCGATGAAAATCGTTGAATGGCCCTTTTTATAGACCTGCGATGCGATCACGTGGGGAAGGCGAGAGAATGTCAACGATCAATAGTATTACGAAAATGAATTGGTGATTCGTACGTTGGAAAATTTTGTGCACAACATGGGGTGTAGGGACGACGAAAAGTTGCTGCCCGAGCCGGAGAATTACGTGAAACGTTTTTATGATCTCTTTAAAAGCATCGCCGAGGCACAGAGGTGCGGAATGTGTATAACCTCCCTCAAGCTTTGTTTACTTGACGCTTTTGGCGGTGACTTCATCTGTCATTTATCAAACTTATCAATTAAGATAAAAATCCCGATAAGTTATTCTTATTTTCATCAAATATGTTGATCTATGTCATATTTTTATACAAATATCTGATATTTCTTTAAATGTTTCAAAGTAACCTAAAAAAAAGTTTGTTTATTAGAGTTGTCACTTTGACAGTTCTCATGTAGAATCTGATCACATTGTTTTAAAACAATCTGCGATTGACATTTTCATTATTTTTATGAATTAAATGATAATCTATGAAATTAATTATCAAATTTATTTGATTTAAGTTAGTTATTAATGAAAATGAGGATGTAATATTCATTTGTAAATAAAAATATTTCCATTATTATAATCATTATTTTTTCAAGTCCAAATATACTATATTGTTTTAAAAAATTTCTCTGTATTTTTTTTTAAACATTTCGTTGAAACTTGTATGATAGAGTATACATTTTAATTTGCAGAAATAAGGAAGAATGGAGAAAATGTAAAAAAAGTAAATCTATACGTAAACGGGATAAGAAGAAGGTATTGGCAGTTTTTGTTTTTGCAAATATTTTAACGATTACAACTCAGTATATACATTCCGTTGGTTTACAGATTGATTTAAGCGGAGATTTAAATTACAATAATCCACCAGAAATAGAATTACCTTGCAATGCTTCTGCATTTGCTGTATTTGCTAGTGTTAGAAGTGCTATTTTGGAAAAACATGCTAGAACAACAAATGAAGTTTATAGAGTATCAAATTGTAATTCTCCACCATCACCAGAACATAGTGTAACTATAGATACAGACAGTGATGATGAAGATAGGATATCAACTATACAGAGTTTACCAAAGGTAACATACAAAAATATATGGTATACATATGTAAAGAATTATATTAAAATTAAAATGTTTTCAGATTGTAGGCATTGGTTTGCGAAGCGTTTTCACATTGATGAGGGAAAGTAGAATAATTGAACCTCTTTTGTGTATAAAAGCATTGTCAGCTTTATTGGATATATTACAAGGACAACTCCCTGAAGGCCTGAAGTCTGAACCCGATGATGTTATTGGTTAATATAAAACCATCTGTAGTTGTTTGCTAGTACATGTAAAGATGTGTGCCTTATGTTTACAACCTTTTTATTTTCTTCTAGATCCACTTTTTGACCTGCTGTTGGACTTTGCAACTTCACATGGTCCAGAATCAGCAGCTGCTAATGATGGTAGTCATTTGACTGCAGTTGCTTGTGCATGTTTACTCAGTCTTGTGGTTGTGAGAGGTGATACTGGTCGCCTGTTGGCAGCAATAGCTGCTTTACTCATGTGTCCTAGAGCACTAGCAGTTCAAAATATTCAAGTAAATGTTATATCTAATTGATATTAAACCTTGTAATAGTTCTGATACTCCAAGTTACAAGTTATAATGTTGTAGATGCCATGTGTATTAACATCCTTACAAAGAAGTGTACAAGCTGTGTTACTCGGAAAGCTTATACGGCCAGACTGGATTACATATGGAGTTCCTAAAAGTTCTAAAATTTATACTTCTACGCTTAAGTTACCAAATGAGATAAATAATATAACACTAAATGGACGAAGTTTCGTGAGTGATGGAAAGTACCTGTACCTACACACAAGTAGAGGATTATTAAAAATTGGTAGTGGTCATGGTGGAACCATTTGGGGTCATATGTATATTCACAAGGCAGATTTTTATCCGACAGAAACGGGTTGGCTCGGTTATGCAAATGTTAGTCGGACTGAACATTGATTTCTCACGTAGAAATATAGGGATATCGTCGTCCTAACATTAAATCTTTTCCAGAATACATTATATTTTAAATGCACACCCAGGAAGCAGAGCGAGTTGCTAATCATTGATGCGGAAACTCTTGTAGTCACAGGAATTGCAGTTCTAGAAGGCCGTGACTGGTCATCGTCGGTTATGTTTTCTGATGGCGAATGTTTAGGAATGATAACAGCGGGGAAAGATGTTAGTTATTATGATTTTTAATTTCTTAAAACTTATAATGTTTCAGCGAGTAATATAAAATTTTTATCTTTAACTTGAACAGGATGGTTTTGTAGTCAGAACAATAAATACGTTAAGCAATCCAGTTGCAGTTGCATCCGAATTACCATTAAAATTAGCCAGAAAATGTGTAGATGTTTTTGGATATTCTGCTTTTGACGAAGAACAAGCTGTCCATACATTAAATCCAGGCTGTGATGACGAAATTGCTACAGTCACTGCAGGAAAAGAATTTGGTCTATTAAAAACTGTGTCCGGAAAGGTAAGTGGTTTCTTTACGTGTAATCATTTATATTGAAATGAGAGCATATTGTATAAATGATATCTCTTCAAGGTATTATACACTGGGAAGGGTACTTGTCTTGGTATGAAAAGTAATACAAGGCCTAATAGATGGGTAGAATTAACACTTGGAAAAGGACCAAGGCTTGTAAATTTTGCAGCTGGTCATGATGGCCAGCACGCTGTTATGATCATGGAAGATGGTTCTGTTTTGTTTGCTGGAACTGCTAGACGCGGAGAAGATGGCGACAGTAGTTAGTATATCCGTGCTAAATATTTGTAACACAACATATTTAAACATTTCTGATCAAATTAACATATATTTTTAATTTCAGATAAAGTTCGCCGACAACCTAAGCCAGTTAAACCAAAAAAGATAGCAAAAGTAGAAGGACAGTTTATCGTTGATGCCGCCTGTAATAATGGATCGACAGCATTAGTTACTAAAGAGGGCTCTTTGTTAATGTTTGGCAAAGATACCTTGCACAGTGATCCGGTTTCGGGGGTAGTTACCGATCTCAGAGATGTCTGTGTTGTTCACGTTTCATTGGGGAAAGCTCATGCCGCAGTATTAACTAACAAGGGTCACTTGTATACATTTGGAATTAACAATAAGGGACAGTGTGGTAGAGATTTCACAACAGTGCATACCGTAAATAAGGATGTTTCAGTAGTAGCTATGGAGATGGGTACAGCGGATGATGAGCTTTTAGTGACGGAAGAAGGTAATCATGTACGGTAGAGTTTTAATTCTTTACTATCATAAAAAAGTAAAACATTTTTAATTATATGTAGACGGCATAGAACCGACTGAGGATTGGGAAGAAACAAGGGGAATGTGTCCTCCGGGATTACATCAATGGAGGCATCGTGTTTGTATGGTCTGTACAGTATGCCGGGAATGTACAGGTTGCAGTATATCATGTTTGAGCAGTATACGACCGGATCGAAACCCTGGCCAGTACGTATTTAAAGTAAGTATTATGTAGTAGAAGTGACTAAAAGTATGTACTTTCAGGGAATGTGGTTGTGGTAAAGGTGATAGTGGTTGTGCCGAATGTGGATGTTGTCGAACATGCGCAAGAAAAGGTTGTACTAATGGTAAAAATTGAATTATAAATTATTATGTTAGGAGTATTTATGATCATTTTTACAAATATTTATGCTGCATTCTAGGTAGATCAAGTTCTAATTTTCGAGAATACTTACAAAGACGGCTAGGAGAAATTAAGCAAAAGCAAAGAACCAAAGCAGGTCCAAGTACGGCAAAGTACGGGATGAAGATGAAAGGTCCGAATAATCAAAGATTGGGTAGATGTCTTCATAAAATAAATATGCTCTATACATACAGTTTTAAAATTAAGTTATATAATACTTAATTCAACATTAATCTTCGTGTGAAATAGCTGGCCCAAGCGTGATACAAAAAAGTACTGGGAAAACAGCACTGGGGTTGGGTACTAACTTGATGACCGAAGAAGGTATCGGAGGAAGCGATATCGAACGAGGTGACGCGACAAGAATCGCTAGTATACCACCAGCTAGGGTTCCTATACCCAGCGAAAGTTCTGTGGTTCAAGTGTCATGCGGGTTACATCATACAGGTAATGTATATCAATTTGAAGGATATTTTCTGATACTTTATACAATGAACATCAGTAATAGTGTGCTATGTACCGTATACAGTGGTGCTGTTACAAAACGGAGAAGTTTATACATTTGGGAGCAATATATATGGTCAGCTGGGTGTAGGAGACTTGATACCGCATGCTGGACTCGTTCATGTTAAATTACCAGGAATAGCAACACAAGTTGCGGCTGGAAGTAATCATACTGTCGTACTTACTTCGAAAGGAGAAGTATTCACATTTGGAGCTTATCAAGTTTGTATTACTATTATAGTTTATTTACCATAGGAATGTAATTATGACATTCTTATGCGTGCATCTCTTATATTCAGAAAGGACAGTTGGGCATGAATTGGTGGAATGAACAAAATGACTCTTCAAATACTACTTCTCAAACTAGCCGTCGTACAGATAGGACACAGCCGTGGCACAGTTTTCCGAATGTAGTTCCAAATATTGGTCCACGATGGGGTAGACGTGCAACGTGGGTCGGTGCAAGTGGAGATCAAACTTATGTCAAAATTGATGAAATAAATTTTATTAGTTTAACAAGGAGTACTGTTATGGCAAATAAAAACTGCATAAGTATGTCCTCCTTTCGTAAATCATCGTTCCATCACTGTTACATTAACAAGCATACCTAATTCTAAAACAAATTGTTTCAGTTTTAATTCCACATCAAACTGATCACGCTAATTCGTTCAAATGCTTAGTTATAAGTAAACGAGACGGCACTTGTAATAGTTACAGTGGAGCGGATCAAGTTGACTTCAGTAATTGTGCAACGTGTTTAGATCCTTTGTATAACGTTATTTGGACTTTTAATCCGATAAATAATGAAATAAGCCTATATAATATTATATCGACGGAAGCTAGAACAATTCCTGGTTTGGAAGTATCCATTTTGAATCCAGGCTTAGCACTGCCTGTAGTATCAAATTGTTTTGTAACGCGTTCGCAAGCTGCCATGCATTTGTTGGGCTGTTTGGATACTCTTACACAAGCACAAGATGAAAATTTGTCTATAGTAGAAGAAAATGAATGTAATCAATCAACACACGGAAAAGCATATAGTCGTGAAGATTTTGTTACGGTTAACAGATTTGAAAGTATGTACAGAAAGATGACCAAAACTGGTACATGTTCTTATTTCTTTCATTGTCACATTTCATATATTTTCAGGTCATGGTGGTGGTTGGGGTTACACGGCACATTCGATCGAAGCTATCAGATTTATGCCTGATACCGATATCTTACTTGGCGGATATGGATTGTTCGGTGGCCGAGGAGAATATACTGCAAAAATAAAAGTAATTGTTGTTATATGTTTAATATGTAGCAAATCGTAAAAAATAGCTATAAAAATTATGCCACAAATCATTGCAGCTTTTTGATATTGGAACGGATGGAGGAGATCAAGAAAACGATGGTGAACTTTTAGCCGAATCAGAGGAAATACCGTACGAATGTGGATCAAGACAAAAGTATTCCATTTTATTCGATGAACCAATTTCTCTGCAAGCTAACAGGTGGTACGTGGCATGGGCAAAAGTTAGCGGGCCTTCCAGTGATTGTGGAACTGGTGGTCAAAGCATGGTTACGGCAAAAAATCAGTTAGTAGAGACCAAATGTTTTTTAAGAAAACAATTTGAAATGTCAGTCATATCTTTATATTTTTTGCTTTTAGAGTTATGTTCTACTTTAAATCTTCTAAAAGATCCAATAACGGAACGGATGTGAATGCTGGGCAAATTCCGCAGTTGCTGTATCGTATTGTTACACCAGAAAATCAAACTCCCAACAGGCAAAGAGACCAAATCGAACCGGTTTATGTATTAAAGCGTGACTTCTCCAGAACAGTTACTAAAGTATGTATTTTTTATAAAATAAACATAGAGATTAACATACAAAGAAATTTTTGTTTAATATATATTTTTTGTAGGATTGTTTTCAGTCACTAATATCTCTTCTTCAATGGAGCTGGAACACACTAAAAGCAGCCTTAAATGATACTATGATTCATGCTATTTCTTCTCACACGTTACTTGAAATGGAACGTTTGGTTTATATTAGTAAAGCTAGTCTACGGTTACTTAGAACATATACTAATGAGATTTATCCCAATCAAGGTATGTATCGAATTTTATTTTAAATGTTAGATTGCATTTAAACATAATGCTAATTTGCAGTTGGCAAGAAAACCCCGGCTGAATCGGTGCGCTTAGCAGAATGCATTGGAGAAGTACGCGCCTTGTTACATCAAATTTTATCTGATACAGTGCCGTTGAATATAAAGAGTAAAGGAAAAACGCGACCAAATAAAAGTAAGACTTTGCGTTAGTTAATATGTTGTACAACATAAAATTCTCTGTATAATGACACATAAAATATTTCATTATCTAGATGCAACTACAATAAATAATAAGCTGACAAACAGCATATTGGATGAATGTCATAGAACATTTGTATCTTGCTATCATGCGTTTTACCCGACAGCATACTTAAAGTGGACCTGTCTGTGTGAATTGTTATCAGAAATTGATAGGGTTAGTATTCTGTTGCACAATTCGCTCATTACGAAGTCTGCTACTAATTAATCGAAATATGTACATTACTTTACAGGAACAAGGAAGGTCTTCAAAAGATCGTCTATTGTCAGCCGTTCTAGCTTCTTTGTGTAACCCAGCCATTCGTCTCCGTTGTACATTTCCAATTCTGACTAACATTATGGATAGCAGTGATAGCATCAAGCGGCAACTTAGTCCATCCGACAATACTGGCTTGTTGATGATCAATTCAACGGAAAGCCATCAGTATCCAATTTTAGTCGAACAAATTAGTTATAAATCGCAAGTGGAAAGTTCGGGGAAAGAGGCCTTAAATTGGTCATTTCGTGATGTTCTCGATAGACTGTTAGATTTGATTCTAGTCCCCGTGAAGAAAAATCTTTGTAGGGAAAAGACACAATCGGTACCAGAATTGGTTCTTCATTGTTGTTATTTATTAGCGCGGGTGATCGCTGAATTGGCGGCACAATCTAGTGGGAACGAAGTTGAACTTCAGGCTGCCTGTGGTATGCTTATGTATACCACACCTTCCAGATTTACTCGAGTAAATCAAACGAGATCTTGGAATACGGGTAATGGATCTCCTGATGCGATCTGCTTTTCGGTCGATAGACCCGGTATCGTTATTGCTGGTGCAGGTATTTACGGAGGCGTTGGGATGTATGACTATGAATTGGAGCTTCTTGATGACGTGAGTACTGCTGTGTGCTATACAAGATCATCTCATTCGCAAACGTAGCTGCAAACTTTATCCATGCCTTCATTGCATTATTATAATAGTTATTTTGCATTTTACAGCAAAATAATACTGGCAACGATCCGTCTCATACTCAACGTTGGAGTAGTTTGGATTTTACACGCGGTTCTTTCGGACCAGACGATTGCGTGAACGACATAGTAGAATTAAAATTTGATAAGCCCGTGCTCATTAAGGAAAATGTAAAGTACGCTATTAGACTGAGAAACCGTGGTGGTCGTACAAGTAATGGTGATGGTGGTTTGAGTGTCGTTAAAGGTCCCGATGGAACTACCTTTACTTTCACAGCTTGTTCCTTAAGTTTTAATGGTATGTCATTCAGTTGATGTAACTAGTTTTGACTAGGGTGGGTCATGCATCATATAATCAAATAGCTTTTGAAAGTTTAGAGGTTTTAAAATCTGTAACCTAGAAAATTTCTCAATTTCTAATACGAGATACGAGGGTGTAGGCCCACCCTGATCTCTACCAAGTTGCACCAGTGCATAATTGGAAGATACTTTCAATTGTACGAAGATGACAATATTTGTTCTTTTTACAGGTACAACACAAACTAGAGGTCAAATACCTCATATCCTTTATTATTCAAACCCTCAAGATTCTGATGGTCAACATACTAGCAAAGCAATGGCTGAAGTGCAAGCGAGGAAGTGTACCCTTGCCATGACAGCCACCGTTATTCAAAGGTCTAATGAAATACTTGCATTAGCGAGAGAGAGGGCCGAAGAAGTGGTAGCCACTGAGGTTCTGGGCAATGCAACATTTATAACGACGCTTTTACCGTTGGTCATGGCGCATATTAGTCCCCTGGCTACCTCAGATCCTAGGGTAGATACTCTATATTCTTAATAATTATCAATATTGTATGTGGTTGTTACAAATTATTTTCTTTCCCAGAGCGGTGTTCAAGTTCTCACATTAATACAAGAAATGCTTCCCCATGTCTCGGCACTTAACTTATTATCCGCAATGGGATCATCTCAAATATCTCAAGACAGCGAAGCTCAGTCTCACATTTCTCCACCCATAACTACTAGTCATCATTATACTTGGTTGGAAAGCGATCATCCCTATAAACCCTCCACAGTATCTCATTATAAAGTTACCTTTCCGGATACAGTTAAGTGGTTAACTATTGAATTCACACCAGAGTGCGGTACAGCACAACCTGAAGATTATTTGCAACTTTACATTCCGAATATAATTTCATCCGCGAGGTAAGCACGATGAATGTGGGTTGTTTTACAGTCTCTTTATAAAGAAATATCACAAATAAATTAATTTTATATGGTTTCAGAACATCTGCGACCGCAGGGGTAGAAGATGCACCCTTATATTGGCCTGTATTGCACAAACTAAGCAACATACAAAGCCAATGGCCTCAAAACGCGATCGTCTTACCAGGTAAATTGTCAGCTTGCAAAATGAAATCAATAATATGATCAACGCTTTTGATGTGATGTTCCAGGAAACGAAGTGATATTTTCATTGGAAACTGCGTCGGATTACATGAAAAATGACAGAGCAAACATGTATGGGTTCAAGTGTCTGGTTATCGGATACGACTGGATAACATCGGGAAACGGGTTAAAAAATTTAGAAATTGAATTATCGTTTCTCGGTGGTGCTTGCGCCGCGAGTCTCATGAAGAGAAATCTGGCGTTACCACCTGTGTCTAGTACGTATCTTATCATTAGCTTCAATTCTAAAGTTAAACTTAATTCGGATTATATATTATTTCAAATATATTGTCATTCAACGAATTCATTTATACCTGTACAGACGAGGAAGTGGAAGATGATCTCGAGCTAATGCAGGAAACCGCAAAGAGGATTTTCTCTATGCATTCAACATTGCTTGGCCGAGGATTCGCCCTGGCTTCGCCTCCCACGGTCTCCCAGGCCCTCGACGGTGTTCTTCCATTCAGGTGAGTACCAAGTTGCAATGCATGATTCTACTTAACCTGTAGTTGGTAAACGGTTGAAAATAAAAAGGATTAGTTTCTTGGCTGGTAACTCTATACCACTGCGGAGTCTCGCTATATGACCATGAATGGTTAGTATAGCGGGGAAGAATGAAAGTTTGAAACTTGAAAAGACCATGTACTGATTGTGAGTCTAATAACTGATTACTAAACAAAATGTTATAATTGACTAACTCTAACCTATCTCTTCGGAGTATCGTGCAATGAATATCACAAGATTTGTGACATTTGTAATATTGCAAAGAAATTAACGTGGCGGGTCCAAATATATTGCAAGTTTTATTTTATCTTTTTAAATTAATAATATAAATTTTATACGCACCCACGCTTCGAGAACAGTACCACTGGTTCCATCTAGCCATGAGTCACTAAAGTATAGAGATGCATTTTGCTATAAGGTGGGGGATGTTGCTCGTTTCGTTGGCCACTTCGCCGCTAGATGGCACGTCCAGTACCATTTTTAGATTTCCCCGAAATAAAAGCATTATAAAACCGTTGATACGAATAATTTTTTATTGCAAATATAATATAGTGTGATTGTTTAACATATGTTATCGATATAATATGTTTAACGGGTTATAATATTCATAAAAAATCGAATATTATAGGGAAAGGAAGAAAAATTTATTTCGATTAGTACCAACTTTTCACCGCTAGATGGCTAAGCATTTTACTGCCCATAAAATGCTCTTTTTTTATTTATCGATATTAAAGTTTCAAACGGTATACAGCGTTGTTTATCGTGTACTGTAGCGATCGTATAACAATCTAATTGCACTATCAACGTATACAATTCACATATTTTTCGAAAAAATACGATTTTTAATTTTGTTAATGTTCCCCGTCTCCGCTAGATGGTAACAGTGGAACCATTCTTGAAGCGCGCGGCGATATAAAATTAAAAAGGTGCTTACACAATATTTTTGCTCTATTAAGCTGATTATTGTGCAATTGCACTATCTCCTGTCTCAGTACTGTGCAAATTAAATGGTTTTAGTACTTTGAGATCGAAAGAAGAAGACAATAATGAACAATGACTGAACGGAAAAGAAAAGTCGAGACAAATACCGAGAAAAATTTACGAATCATAATGATCGTGAGCCCGTCTGCGCCTCTTGTTAGATATAAAATTGTTCAGTTTTCTGTTTCATCGAGTATACAGATCAATCTTGCAAAAGAGTGTTTGCCTTTGCGTTCGCTTTCAAAATCGGTCGTTCGGCATCAAAACGATCGAATTTTAAGCCGTTCAAACAAAAATTCAATGCGTCCACTTATCGTGACCGTATTTCATCCAAACGGACTTCGTGGATCTGTATAAACCCCTCGAAAACACGAGTGCGCTTGTGATAATCAGCGCTGCTTTTGCGTTTCCACGTTTCTGCCAGGTTAAACGTAAATAACCGTGGATCGATCCGAAGCTATCGCAAAACTTTGACGCAAATACGTCGCGTGTATGCAGATTTCTATTTAGACCCAAGGATAGATAAAAGAAGGCTATAGGAAACTGTGCTCATCGAATCTTGGCTGGTTGGTTCTTCTCCACTTTATTATCACCTTTTAGGCGTCGAACGATTTCGACGTTCGATGTAAAACAGATCGTTACGATCGGTTGTCGTTATATCACAGTCACATGATAATTACAACTAATCGGTTTCTTATTAATCGTCATCGTTTATCGCCGTGGCGCGATAATTATAAGTTACTAGACATTGGTGGTCAGGTATTGGTGGTCGTACGATTTATTAGTGTTACGAACGATTTGCAATCGATATTGTTTTTGTTATTTGCACATAGATTATTTAAAAATATTCAAAGTTAGAACTTTACAAATTTGAGAAATTCGAGAATTTGGGGAAGTTAAAGATTTGGATATTTTAAGGTTTGGAGATTCGGGGAGTTGGGGATTTCAAGATCTGGGGGTTTGGGGTCCTAGGGATTTGGGAATCTCAGAATTCGGGTATCTGGGGATTTGGGTGTCTAGGAATTTGGGAGTGTAGGGATTGGGGTGTCTAGGAATTTGGGGATGTAGAGATCTGGGAATGTAGAAATTTGGGGATGTGGGGATTTGGGGATGTGGGGATTTGGGGATGTAGGAATTTGGGGATGTAGGAATTCGGGGTGTCTAGGAATTTGGGGACGTATGGATTGGGGTATCTAGGCATTTGCGGGTGTAGGGATTGGGGTGTCTAGGAATTTGGGGATGTAGAGATCTGGGACTGTAGAAATTTAGAGATGTAGGGATTTGGGGATGTGGGGATTTGGGGATGTAGGGATTTGGAGATGTAGGTATTTGGGAATGTAGGGATTTGGGGATGTAGAAATTTGGGGATCTAGGGATATCGGGATCCAGGGATTTGTGAATGTTGACATCTTGAGACTCGAGAATTTAAAGATGTAGGGATATGAAGATCCAAGAATGTGGGTATATAGAAACGTTAAGATCTAGGGGAATGATTTTGGGATCTAAGGGGATTCAGCTATTTTGATAATCGGACAATATTATTTAACAGGAAGTCGAAGTATCGGTACTTACGAAGAGCGTGAGCTCGTCCAGTGCCGTACGTATCAGGCGTTCATCCAAGTTTCGTTTGTTTTCCCGCGTTGACTCTAATTGGCCGTGCAGCCCGAGGCACCGGTAGTAGGAAAAGGTCGGTGAATAATCTCGAGAAGGTACGAGGACCAATTTCTGCTGGTCGCCCGGGGGATAAAAGGAAAGAAAAAGGAGGAAGGAAGGAGAACGCCGCGCTAGAGTCGTTAGAAGAGCAAGTGGCGGCAGCATCAATAATGCATGGCTCACACGTGCGCGAGATAGCTGCACATGCGGGGGACAAAGCGTCGTTTACGGTACTCCTATTGTACTTTTAGAACACGAAACGGCCGGCTCTTCGAACGTACAACGAATCGCTTCCTCGTTTCTTCAATTCCACGAAATCCTGTTTGCCTTTACACGCGTCAAATTCATTGATACTTTTTCGATCGGACAACGGGATGCTATGTACGCTCATTTTATTCGCTCCTTCGCGTTCAGGGAAGGGGGTGGTCACTCACGAGGGTGGTTGACAATCTTAAAGGTGTCTCAAAGCTTGATTATTGTCATGTTAAAATCACGTGCTATCACCGGTAACACGTGTACGATCAAATTTATGTATGTATACATACATGTAGTGTTATTGTTATTCTGTACATGTGGAGCACGTGACTTCGTCTGACACGATAGCAATGTGGATCTTGACTAACTGGTATAATTATTTTGTCTCATTCAACTTATGGTTACTCTTAGAAATGTTATAGTAAATTAAATGTTAGGAATACTCAGGTAAATTAAATGTTAGAAATGTTCAGCTAAATTAGACGTTAGAAATGTTCAGATAAATAATAGAAATGTTAAGGTAAATTAAATGGTGGGAATGTTATAGGTAGATTAGTAAACAAGAGAGGGTATCTTGGATTATATTTAATACTTTTCAGAAAGTCGGATAGGTTTATATTGTTTTGAAAATGTGAAATCCCTAATAGGTACCATTGCACCGGGTACGAGTTAAAAATGCTGTATAATTACAGGAAACTGAGGAAGTAATAAATATGCAAAATTATAACGTGGAGCTTTCGGAAATAACAGTGAAATTCGCGTTTAAAGATTTTAAATTGCTACTTAAAGGCTTGAATCGTATTAAATGCACAATCCACTTTCAACGTGCAGTAATTTTATCGAAGCGAAAAGACTGGGAAAGCTTCGCGATTTAAACTGAAATATTTATCGGCGAAAATAAAATGTAACCCGTTGCACGAGCGTTTAACGAATCAATAGTTTCCTCTTGAAATGTTGTTGATGTCCCTTTGATTAAGTAACGCTAACGAGTCACGTTGATTTTGGTACTTCTTTCTGGATAAGGGGTCTCATTGTCAGTCAAACGATCACAAAGCAGAAAGGTCGCGAAATGTTGCGATCGAAGATGAAATTGAAAAAATGGTACGTTGTTTCTGATATTTTTTTCATTTTTTTAGAGAAGATTTACAGTTTCTGTTTACACACGTGCGATTCGTTCGTATGGAAATCTGGGAGCCTGGGTTTTGAGGACTCGAGGGATTTGACAATTTGGGAATGGTAGGAATTTTAGATTTTGTTTGGGAATTTAGAGATTCGAAATTGGAACATCTGAAATTGGGGTATTTAAAAATCTGCAAATTTGGAGAGTCGGGAACTTGGGAATTCGGTACTTAGAAATCTATCTTTTTGTACATTCTTATTCAAGTTAACTCTAGAAAACTTGCTTCAACATTTAAGATGATTCTAGTGCTACACCTATTCGAAATATTGTATTAAAGCTTTTACTTGTAACAACTAGATATTTATACTTAGACTTACCGCACCTCGGATGAACACCATTGACCATGAATTAATTAACATGTCGCGCGATAAAATCTGTAGCTCGGAAAATTATTACCTTCGATTCGGATCGTTCGCGTTATCTTCTTGCGTCCGTCAAAATTACATACTGATCGAAATGATAACAGTAACAACAATTTATTGGCAAAGTCGAAAGCTCATAAATAAAACGCGGTCGCAGTGAAATAAATTACAATCTGAATCAACGTTCCGAACATGTCTCTATTTTACATCGAACAGAAATATCTCTGGGTGCTAACGAAACGTTAATATTTCCATCTTCTCGGCTCTTGGAAAAGCCCGTCGTTTGAATCGCGTTCAATTCGAGTTTCCGTATTGTCAAGGAGTGTCAGGTAATATCGTTTTATTCTGTTACAAGCACAATGAAAAAAACGCAGGATCGAACGGTCGTATACATTCACGCACTCACACACGCAGCGATTTTGGAAGCGAACTTCGAATATTCGGCTATCTTCTGTTTCTAACTCGAGTTCTATACCTCGAACAGACGTTTGTACAGGAATGGCACTGTCTTTCTTCGGTTAAGCGAATCTCGTTCGTTAATCGACACGAGCCGCCGCGACGTCGATTAGTTTGTTGTCCGATCGATAAACTCGAAAGCAACGAAAAGCTCGACGGGACCCGCGTATTTTACACGAGTCAGCCAGAGTTCAATACCTCGTTGCTTTTTATCACCTCACTTGCTCCTCTTTTTTCCTGTCGGTTCGATGAAACTTTCGAGCCCGATCAACGACGCTGTCCTTCAACCTCTAGTCTCAACTTGATTAACAACGCGCCTCGATTATCCGTACGCGTGATCTCGGGCGAAAGAGACGGACACAATGAACGACTCTTATAATCGTCGAGAGGAACGTGACTGCTTTCGAGGAAAGAAACGTTTAGCCGTTCAAGCTGGGCGTCCGGATAATCGCTGCTGTCGTTGCTGATATGTAAAATGGAAGCTTACGAACTGGCTTGTACATTCGCGAGCGTGCTGGTCTTCTCTAGGGAATATGGCGACGTAGGGGAAAAGGACCCATCGCTAGTCCATATCTTCGCAATTAATCTTGCACTTCAAATTTTCCAAGTTTGGAACTTGAGGAATTTGGGCATTTAGGGAATACGTAGTTTAATAACCTTCATAATTGAACAATTTTACAATTTGGCAGTTTGATAGCTTGACATTTATAAAATTCTGGAAATTGGGATTTATGGAAATTTGATATCAGGAAAGTCTGACTGTAAGTATCTTTAAATTGTAGAATGTACACATTTCGAAAAATGTAAAGCAATAGCGACACTGTTCCCCTACAGTCCCTAGCCAGCGAAAGCCTACGTATCGCTCACTCTAAATAGGATATTAAATAGAAAAGAGTATCTCGAGATGGAGTCTCTGGTCTCTCGATCACTCATCGTCTGTCAAGTGGCACTGCGGTGCAATTCACCGTCAGCTTTTCCACTTTACACTCGTCACACGAGTCGTTCTAAGCACAAGGTGTCCCCGCACCCGCAGGAGGGTCGTTGCACGTGTCGGTCACGCGCCGGTGACCGTGGTGTCCCGTTGTTTCACAGCTTGTACACGCGAAATCGGCTCGATCCGGCGAATCGCTGGAATTCCTCTTCGTCTTCCGGTTGTCGCTCGAGTCTAGCGACGGCGGTCCTGTTCGGGCCGCGCGAGGCTTCTCGTTACAACTCGGTAGTGAGCGGTTCTGCCTTCTCGACGATCACGTGGAACTCGGTCTCCCTGTAGAGTCTGCCGTCGGGCACGACCATGGTTATCCGGCTGTCGACCGGGGCCGCGGATGCGGCAGTTTCCCTGCCGATCACCCCGTTTTTCTTCGAGACAACGTCGGGCGCGTTTGTCGGCACGCTGATCCACTTCTTCCTGCTGTTGCTTCGCCGCCTCCTGCAGCACCACACGATCAGACAGGCCAACACTATCAGTAGAACGATCAGACCGGCCACGATCAGGATAAGGACTAGCATCGATCCACCCAGGGAACAGTGTCTGGTCTCGTATTCGAGGAAACTGGTCGGCACGCCGTCCACCTCGCCGTCGAAGCAGAGGAACGTCTCCGGGGTCTCGGCGATCGAGTCCTGCGGCGACATCGTGGGCGGCAACAGGCCGTTCTGTCTGCCGTAGAGCCTCGTGTACGCGTTCGTGTAATTGAGAACGTTGTTTTTCCACACGGGCATCATCTGACAGTCGCACGGCTGCTCGACCAACAGGTTGTCCAGCTCCAAATGGAAGCTGCCGCGGTCGAACATCAGCGAGCCCTCCTCGAAGTTCACCACGCTGTTGTTCTTGAAGATCAGGTCGTGGAGATTGAGCGGCACGGAGCCGCTCCTAGCTTCGGGATCTGCTCGTACGCCGACGAACGAGCCCACCGACAGACTACCGAAGCTGTTGTTCTTCAGGATCACGGTTCCTCGCGCGGTCACGTCGAACGCCTCGCTTTCCAGACTCTCCATCGCGCAGTTCTGTATGGCCACCGTTCGAGGACTTCTCACGATGAACGCCTTGCTTCTGACCGTGCCCATTTTCACCCCGTCCAGCATGAACTTGTGGTACACCTCTATGTCGTTCATCGTCCGGCTGGGCACCAGGTCCCCGAAACTGCCCCCGATCACGTGCAGGTAGCCTACGTCGAACTTCTTGAACGCCTGAGCCTCCATGCTCTCGATGCGACAGTTGTCTAGTCTGAGGGTGTCCGTGTGCAATAAATTGGCGAACGAGAACGCGCTCAGCTGACCGATCCTCACGTTCTCGAAGCTGATCGCCTCTACGTCGCCGCGAAACACGAAGCTCGGCATCGAGTCGATGCTACAGTTCCTCACGGAGATACGCGTGCGGGTGCTGCGAGGTGACAGCTCGAAACTCTGTCTGACCAAGGTTAGGTTGGCTACGTTGATCAGGTCGACGGACAGCAGGCCTATCATCGAGGCTAGACTCGAATTCGTCAGGATCACCGAGCTGCAATTGCCCACCACTATTCTGCTCGTGTGCGGACTCAGCTTTCGATCGCCTTCTATCGTCAACACCAGTTCCTGAAATGGTACAATTAGTTATTACAGGAATTTGTGTTTTGGAGTTCAAATTTAGGGAGGGAGAATGTGGGATAGGTGTGAGGGATATTGACATAGCTGATACAGGAAAGAGTTTAATTAGAAGTCGTGATAGTCTCACGGAAATGCACTAATTGGAAACGATGCAAATATTAATTAACGCGGTTTGAGGTAATTAAAAGTATCGCAACGGATAATCCCGGTGTGAAAGTTACAAAGGATTCCATTGTTCTCGCTCTAATCCCTCTTTTTCACACGATACTATGGTAATCGTTGAAATTTCGATCCCCGTCGTAACGATTGAATCAAGAGTTATTTAACGGAGACAAATATGGAACGGATGTTAACGATGCGGGATGCTGAGCAAAGGTTGAATGGCTGTAATTGAACGTCTAACTACCCTAATCGCTGGCAACGCGTGCCTCCGGTGTCGCACGCCCTTGCCAATTAGCTTGGGCCAATATTGTTATCGTAATCGCGGGCTTTGCTTTTCCGTGCCCATCGTCGTTTCCTCTGTTCTGATCAGGTGAACGTTGGAAATTCCGATGTTAACGAGTCCTTCTCATGAAACCTCGTTTCCTGCACCTTTATAAGCACCGGTTAACACGATTCTTATTTGCTTCGTTAAATGGAGCTCTTACGTTCTTAATTAATCTTTCTACCCGCTTATCGGGGATATCAAAGCTAGTCGTGCTGGCTAGAGTTTTCAAAATTTCATGGGACGTTCATTAATCTTTGGTACTCATGTGTTTGTTGGTAGTTTCTGAATTTCTAAATTTTTAGTCGCTGAAATCCTTATATTCTCAATTTTTCAAATTCTTCACATTCTGAAATTTTTATGTTCTAAAATTTCTACAGCCCCAAATCCCTATATTTCCGTCTCTACATCTACAAATTCTTATATCCCGAGTTCCTACGTTCTCAAATCTCTACGTCCCCAAATTCCTATACCCCGAATCCCTATATCCCAAGTTCCTATACTTCCCGCCTTGCAAATTTCCAGCAAAGACTCCCACACACGTTTAACCTTGCAAGAATTTCATATCCTAAAGAACTTGTATATGCAGGAGGAAATCGTTTTGCCAGTTGCATGGTCGCAAGTTCAGCCGCCATATCGGGTGAAAAGATTCTGCGCAAGTTGTCAGGGACACGTAAATGGTGGAAGTTGGTTCCCCGAAACAGTCTCGTTAACTGCGTCCGCGTTATTTGCAAGCAGCTGCCCTCGCTCGTACATTTTCGTTCTTTATTAATTCATTTGCACGCCACGCTCGGATGCCACCTGCCACTTCAGACCACCTTGTTTGCTAAACAATCGATGCCGGAACGCGTCGTGCATACCTGAACACGGAATCGAGCGGGCAAACACTTCGTAATATATCGTTCGTAGTCAGATTATCGCATCTTTCGCGCTAGAAGCGATAACGAATCGTTCGTGGTAAACGGTGTCGCGTTTGTTTAGCTCGGGATCATGATTCATCGTGCGGGCTCTTTATATTGAATTTCATCGTTAGAGACGTTCTACGTACACGACTGTAGATCGCGGACGGCTGATAGGTTGCAGAGTCTACACCGTCCACTGTATCTGTAGACTTTTCTCCGTTTACTCTGCCGAGTAGACTCTATTTCGATCGACGGTCAAACGAAATGTAGAAAGGTTGCGGAACCTGCTTCCTGGTACGTTCTTTTCCAAACAAAATTCGTTTCGAGACCTCTTAAGACGTTCTTTGGAAACTTATTTTAGTCAGGTAGATCGTTCTTTTGTATAGGTGAAAAGTCTTTTGAGATACATATAGTGGTTGAAATACCACTTATATTAAGCTTCCTGGGATCTTCCAAAAGTGCATTGTAAATTCATGAGATTTTCTCAGAAGTTCACCTGAATATTTAACGCGTTGTATCTTTAATAAGATTCCAATTCCATTACGTTTTATTGCTCGAAATAATTAGACGATGGCTGGAGAAAATAATTTCAGTGTTATATTATGTAGATACACTATTTTCAGCGCTCGTGTCAACAACCTGTCTAGATATTTTATCGTTCTCAGGAAATTGTATACATTCACACGTGGCAGAATTTATTGCCACATTGTTCAAATATTTTACACCATTCTATTATAGAACCTTATCTTGTGGACATGTTTGCTACACGTTATACATATGATTCACGTATACATATATACACACATACATACACATGTGTATTCATGTACACATATACATACATGCACATACATGGACATACGTATTCATTTATACATATACATCTATACACATACATATACATATGTACATGTATATGTTATATATATATGTATTCACATTTTGATCGTAACACAATTATTAACACTTAGCAGACCCGTCACCTGTTTGTGTATAAAGCGTTCTATATTATTAAAACACTTATTTGAACAAATTGTCCAGCAATGTGCGGTAACAACCAGGAACCACAATATTGACGAACGGAGAAGTTCACGAAGGAGAAAAGGGGATGATAATAAAGAACCCGCGGGGTCGATGAAAGCGAAAACCTTTGTGCTCCGTTTTCGCAGGTAGCCACGCGTGTTCTTACCCGCCGACACGATCTCTCTTCTCATCCGTCTAACCTTTTGTTCTCGTCGATTCTCATTGTTCTTGATCAATTCTCAACTCACGATCTCCCTCGTACAAGGGATTACCGTCCAAAATCCTACCCCTCGACATTTCGAACAATCGCGAGGACGTGTTCATTTCCGTTTCTCGAGATTTTCTTCCTCTCTCACCCACGAGCCATTCAAATTCGCCAACGATAAAAAAGCTGCGAATTCGAGTCTAAACATTAGCTTCACGGTGCTCTTACTGCTCGAGTTTATGATAAATTGCATTTAAGTTGTTCCGATTGTGTTGTATAAGTTGTAACGATGTGATCAAGTTTAGATCAAGATATAATCAAGATGAAGTGAAAATCAAGTTGAAATTAAGATGAAGTTGTAAATCAATTGAGATGAAGTGGCAGTCAAGAGGTCAAGTTGTAAACCAATTGAGATGAAGCTGTAATCAAGAGATGAAGTTACAATCAAGTTGTTTATACAGTTGAAAATAAGTTGTTCATTCAGCTCCAGTTATTCAGAACTCATTGAACATGTAAAATAAATAAGGTACAATGATATTCCACATTTTACTCATGCATAAATTATCTTCTTTCAAAATAAAATTCCGTGTTCAAGGTAAGACCTGTATGGGTTCTTAAATATTGCTCAAGATTGCATTGTATGCATGTATCCAATTTCGTACGAGATTAGGCTTGTGCATAAAATTTGTAAAGTGTACATAAACTATGTAAAGATAATCTACACGAAGAAAGTAGGGATATAATCTATGTAAAATAGATATAATACTTTGTAACGTTATAAATGCATAAAGTTGCAGCAACACAAACGTTCCCAGCTCAACAATGTCTTATAACACGCAAATTTGTGTCGGGTAAAGAACGCAGGAATTTCGAGGATCGTCCAATGAATCTGAATATTATTTCCCGCTATTGTTAAGGTCCCCTTTCAACTGCTCCCTTTTATTCACCCGTTTTAACCCTCTCGTGCATTACTTGCCGTGTAATTCTATCGATCGCACGATCTCGTATTCTCCAGACGGCGTCGCAAAGAAAGACCGTTCCTCTTGATTACTAGTACAATTCTATTCTCCTCGGCACTTTTTCCACGCGCAATAGAGCATCGACACGAGTTTTCATTTTATCGCCGACTGTTGACACCGTCCAATAGCTATCTCGCGCGGAGACACTTTCGCGTAGCGAAAACGAAAATAATAATAAAAACGGGGGACGAAAAATAAGGAAGGAATCGATGGATTAAGTTCAATACACCGTGGCACACCAGTTTACGGAATCGACCAACGACGAAAGAGGAACGGAGCCAAGGAAAGCTCTTTTACGATCTATAAAGAATTTATGCGAAACAATTTCCCTAGCGAGGCATACTCCCCGCCATTATCGCGTTCGCGTTATTTCATCACTTCTTTTTTATCATGACGTCTTTCTTAATTTAATATCGATGACGTTGACGGACAGGAGCTTCCAAGTGGGTCTTGTAAGTTGGATATTTGGAAATTTTGGAATTCGGGAATTTGAGAATTTGGGGGTTTGGAAGCTTGGGGGTGTGAGAAATTGGGGACTTACAAGTTTAGAAATTTTGGAATTGGAAATTTGAGAATTGGGGAAACTGAGGATTGGGAGAGTTAAGAATTTGGGGTTTTAGAAATTTGAAGTTCAACAATGTAAGAATCTGAGTATTTGAGGATTTAGACTTTTCAGTATTTGAGAGTTTGAAGTTGAGTAATGTAAAAATTTGAGAATTTTGGGATTTAGAAATGTACAAATGTGAGAATTTAATGTTTTAGAAATTTCAATATTTAATTTGGAGTTCAGCATCTCATTTTGAGAGTATATAGATATAAAGATCTATAAATTCGAGAATGTAGAAACTAAGAAATCCAGCGAATAAAAATGCCAGTTACAATTCCCTTAAAATTACAATCGCTTCATAAAGAGCACAAATCCGAAAATAGCTCTCCCATTTCCTCTTCCCGCGGCTTTTACAGGAACATTCACATAGAGTCAGCAGGAATTTGATAATCGTCGTTCACGCGAATTTTACGTGCCATATGGTTGTTCGTTTCCATGACTCGAGGTGTTCCCGACATCGAGTTTCCATTTTCCAAGTGTTTTCATAAGCGAACGCCGCCTTCTTCTTCCCGTAAATGGCATCCTTACGAGCTTTCCCTCTACGCTTGCAGCTGTTACTTTTGCACAGAACGTGGTCTGCCCTTGCTCCGTTCGCGTTCTTTATATTTCGCCCGTTCCTGCCCTTATTTCGAGGCGACTCGTTACGAGAGAGGAAAGCCAGCGTCAGTTTAAGGCTGTACGCTCGCTAAAAGGTCTTCTCGATTATTTACGCTATTGTCAATTATTCAGCTTCCGGTGGTGCGCGCGCGACAACTTTGCCCGCTCGGAAACGCGTTTGCCCCGAGCATTTTCTCGCGGACGTGTACAATACCGTTACCAGAGTCTCGAACTAAAAAGAATTTCACAACACCTTGACATGGTTCATTATTCTTTTTTGACCATATTAGATTCGTGTTAAGATAATATTCCTAGCGGATGAGCAAAAACTTGTAACCTTGTTTACTAACTTTCTTTGAAAAAGAACATTCTTTTTTGACCATCTTAATTGATGTTAAGATAACTAATATTCCTAGTTGTACGTGGGTGAGCAAAAACTTGTAACCTCGGTTACTTTGTTCTTTGGAAAAGTGTCTAACTAATGTTTTAATTCAAGTTCAAAATTACTGTTCTCCAATCGTGAATTTATACCTCGTAAATCACCCTCGATATTAATTAAACAAGACACTCCCATGTAAACATAATCGTTTGAACCGTACATCTTTATTTCTATCTCTCCATTGCCAAGGAGAGAATGATTTCGGCGAAGAAAAACTGTACGTTGGGTGAAGATAGAAAACGGGCCACACGAGCGTGGAAAGGAGAAGAAAATTTCCCCCTTTCGATATACTCGCAGTGACGAGTAGACGGGGCGACAAATTGGCTGAAGCGTGTTCGTGAAATGCCGCGACTGTATTATGCGAAATTCAAGGGGTGAGTTCACCAGGCCAGCTATGCATTATAGAACTTCCCGCCTTTTCTTCGTTGTTAGCTAAGGTCTTTCCTGAAACGAGTTCTCCGAATATATGTATTGTAAGTCTTTCTTCGAACATCGTTTCGGCCATACTTTATGGACGGAAAAGAAACGCGAGCGCAATGGACTTTATTCAGATATATATATATATATATATATATAGTGAATTCTTTTTTTGACAGTAATTGAGCTACTGTTATAATTGGACGGAGCTCTGTTTGACGTCTGTGAATGGTCGAGAATGTGCGCTTATATCGTTCTGGTTAGTCGCGTTCGATCTGGTAGCGATTTTCTAGAATCCGCGCATGCAGACCGCCGCGATCTTCGACGCGGATGATATTCGATCTGTAACTAATCCGACTTTATCGACCACTTCCGTTACATGCGCACGCGACACAAGGCGCCTAAGTGGCCGCGATTCGATCGTCTCGCGAATTCGACATGCAAATTTCCCTTCGTTCGATTAACTCCGATACACTTACAAACAGGTTGCAAGTGGTCATTTGAGTGGTGGTCGTTTACATGACTTGGGGATTATAGGATTTTGGGGATGTGGAGGATTCTAGCTTTGGATTTTTGAGTTTTGGAACTTTGGAAATATGCAAATTTTGTCGAGAGTTTGGGACAGTGGGAGTTTGGGATGTTGGTACTCTGGAGCGTTTCGAGATTGAGAGATTGCGAGTTTGGGATATTGCAAGTTTGGGAGATTTGCGAGTTTGGGACGTTGGTACTCTGGGACATTAGAACTCTGGGATGTTAGGGCCTTGGGAGATGGAGACATCGGGACTTTTCACCTCTGGGACGTTGGTAATTTAGAACATTTAGACTTTGGCAGATTGCAAGTTTGGGAGATTTGAGAGTTTGGGACGTTGGTACTCTGGAATATTAGTACTCTGGATCTAATCAATATTACATGGAATATAACTCTGTTACATTTGGTCTTTGGGAGAGTGAGAGATTGGGACATTAGAACTTTGGGACGTAGGTACTTTGGACTATTGAGAGTTTGAGACGTTGAGACTTTGGGAAATTGCTAGTGTGGGTCGTTGGAGTTTTAAGATATTGAGAGTTTGACACGATGGTACTCTGGTACACTAGAGCTTTTGGAGATTGAGAGATTGGGACTTCAGAACCTTGGAACGTTGATACATTGGAATATTTAGTTTCAGACCTTGGGACTTTCGGAAATTGCAAGTTTAGGATGTTGGCACTTTAACATATTATGAGCTTGAGATGTACCTTAGCACACTGACACTTTGGAAGATTGAGAGATTAGAATGTTTGATCTTTGTGACATCAGTACTTGAGGATAGAGACTTTGTGACATTGGTACTCTGTTATAATTCTGGCACATCTGGACTTTGAACATCATTTGGACAATTCTGGACTTTGTTAGTATACATTTGGACTTTGAAAGTTTAGATCTTTAAAACTCTAGGAGATTGTGAGATATTAAGAGTTACAACTTTACGACACTGGAACCTTAGACGTCCTAAATCTAAAAGTTTAGGCCTTTTGAAAAAATCTTGAAAAATCTTGAAAGTTTTATGTAATGAAAACTCTGAAGAACTGCCTGAAGTCATACGAACCGACACCTAATATGAACACCACTGTACCTGGTGTGTATTTACATTGAACACATATCAAATGTCGAGTGATAAGATTGTGCGTCACACATTCGCTAAAATCGGCTTATCAAGTGCCTTAACCACTCTACATTTTCCACCTTCAAATCCTCAAAACATTAACTCTGAAACTCCACAACTCGAATTTCGATTTTTGAATTTCCAGGATACCTCAAAATTAAATTTCGTAACCAGAAATGATTCACTGCAAGCGCGGTAATGCAGAGATTTTAGATTTTACTTTGTTCACGAGATTCGATTTCTTCGAACAGCTTTTCCTCTCTGTTTGCTTTCGTTTTCCGCGGAGGCGAGAGATCGAGCCGATTGGTTTTCACGGCGTAACCGGTGCCTGCACTCGCGATGTCGTTTCGTCACGGACCGAAGCTTTACGGATCGGGTTTACGACACGCACGACACACGCTGGCGTAACTCGTCTCCTGGGACAAAGAGTGCTTTATCTCGGTCCCCGGCTGTGTTTCCAAGGGCACCGGCGATAAACGGTGCCTCATTGTGTGGCGAAATTCGTAGGTGTAACGGTAGGTGACCATCTTGAAACGTATTCAGAGAGCATCTCGATAACGACTACACTTGTGTTTATGGTTACGCGTAAAATAAGCCATTCCATTTTATCATTCTTCTCTTTACTGTTATTTGAAAACGTGGAGCCTTTTTAGGTCAGGTGATCCAATTTCTGTTTCACAATTTTTGGGTTCAAATTATAAAATCTTCCGAATAGCAAAATATCCTGATTTTGTTCAAGAAATAAATCTGAAAAGATATGTCAAATATTAAAAAAAAATGTTTAATGAATGTTTTAATACACTCCGTGATAAAATATGAGTATATGAATAATTAGTAATCATGGAGAGTATGACATCTGATCATTAATAATTTCGAATAAAAGAAAAATGGTTGGTAGCTCCGCATTTAGCTGAACGGGTCATATGAAGCGTATTTAATAATGGCTCACAATCGTGATCATTACACAACCTCAGGCTATTTAATCCAACAGCAATATATCCGATAAATTTATGCTGCAGTCTCTAACACCAGCTTATAATGAGGTACGATTATAGTGCACAGTAATGATCCTATAATTTCTTAATCGAATAACCCGTGTACGATATTTAGTAAATATTTTTCGATCGATTAGTCATCTTTATGGAGGATAATCTGTTTAGATTTCGATCGTTAATTACCTGTTTTGGCTTAATTATACCATTTGGGTAAAATTGAAATTACAGTTAATTGTATGTTTAAGGGGTGAAAAACGACAGTTTGATTATTTTATGTTCCTAGAAAATTATTTTTATCTAATGATACTTGACGCGTTTTGACTTGTTTTTGAAAGTGAATATTTTTAAATTGTCAGAGTTTCAAATTTAGGAATTTCTAAATTTCTACATTTTCAAATTCTTATATGTCCAAATTTCTATATATACAAATTCTAATTGTTCCAAATTGTCAAATTTCCAAATTTCTCACCCTCAAATTCTCAAGCTCTCAAATTCCTAAATCCCTAAATTCTCAAATTCCCAAATTATACGTCCCCAAATTCTCAAATTCACAAATTTCTCAACCCTCTAAATTCTCAGATCCCCAAATTTCAAGTTCCTAATTTTCTAAATCCCCTAATTCACCAATTTCCAAATTCCCGAGTCCAAAATTTCCAAACTCCCTAAATACAAAAATTTCGCAATTCTACCATACGACAATCGCAAAGGGGATGCGAAGACAGCAAGCATCGATGATTACACACATAGTTGACGTGACCTGGATGCGTTAAGGGCAGCTGCTATTTCTCTGAGGGTACATTTTTCTGGGGTCTCTAGTTGGTACCTGTATGTACCTTGTCCGGCACAATAAATAGCGTAGAAAAGGGCAGGTAGAAAACGAGCCTGCCTACCTGCCAGCAACGTCTGGCCTCGCGATTTGCGTAAACACGGTGTAATTTATGGAAGTTCTGCTCGCACCACCCTCGCAATTTACACGGGCAGCCCTACGTGCCTCGCCAGATTAGCCACTCCGTGTTTATTTCGACGACCGCCCGGTTCCGCAAAAGGGTTGGTCAGATCGGCCCTGATCAAACTTTACACTTTGAACACGCCATTAAAAGCGCTGGAACTCGGTCTCGGTTCTTTATCTTCCGCCGATAATTCAACCGTTCGTATAATGCGTTCCTGGCTGAACAAAGGGGATCGTTGGACCCCCGTGTGTCATATTGTCCGCGATTTTTCGTCGCGATAGGCTCCGCGGTTTCTCGATGAATTCGTGGGAAAGAAACGGGAGAGTTTCGAAAAGGGATCGTGGAAGAAAATAGAGAGAGACGAGAATTGGCCCAGAGAGAACGGCTCTCCTGGGCACCAAATGAAATCGACCGAACGAAAGGAACCGAGTTAAACGCGATGGGTTATTTCGCCCCACACCGAAGGGAGAAGTTTCCTCCTTTCCAGAGGAAAGGTGCTAGCCGAGATTTAGAACGGTCTCTTTATTTATTTCGAGTACTGGTCAAGGTGTTCTTCGCGATCCAATCGCGTCTTGTACTAATATACTTGCTCGGTTAGACCCTTGGATGTTCCATTTTGTTCTTGTCTTCTGTCATTCAGATTTGTGATAAGAATTGGGTTTAGTGGGTTAAGTTTTGGATAAATGGATTTTGAAACTTTTGACAGAAGATTCACAAGAAACAGGTATATGCAGGATGAAGGTTTCATAAAACCTTACGATGAACGAAGTTTGACAGGAGTTTGATGTTAGCTTAAATGTTTAGAGTGATCTACATCAGTATCATTAGATACATTACTTGTGTTCGAATAAAGTATACGCTAATTTAGTCGAAACTGGTATACTTTTCTTACCGCCAGATTTACTCGAACATACACGTTGATACGGTATAATTAGTCGATAACAGAATAAACACCTACAGCACAAATACCCATGGTCAGCAACGAGATAAAAACATTTCCCAGAATCGATACACAAAAGATATCGTCCACGAAACAAAACGAGAACGATTGTACGAGAAAGAAACGCGATAAGAAGTCGCAGAGACGAGTCGATAGGGTATAAGGTGACAGGGTCTGAGGGTTTAATTACGTTTATGGGGGAACATACCTCTCCCTCGTCCTTACAGTCGCAGGTCAGTCTGCCGTGATGATCGCAGTAGCAGGGTGGATAGTCGCACCTGTTCGTCGAATTAGTGAGGGCACCCTTGAACAATCCTGTCCAGAAGAGTCCTAGAATGGCGCTTCCCAAGAGGAATCTGGTTGCTCCCATTTTGCGCCTCCGCCCTTAGCTCTTCTTCTTGTCTCCGTCGTATTAGGTTTTCACCGGGTTTTTACACGGAATCGATCGATCGGACGTCGAGTCGACGGTCACGTCGTCCCGACATGTCTTCCCTCCCGATGGATCGAATCGGCGGAGGAAGATCCTCCGGTTTGTCGGAACAACGGAAATCGGGGCCAGTCTCGTAGAGAACGGAAGTTCCGTGTCGTTCGACACGCGACGCGCCACTACGTGATCCTGTCGGTCATATTGCCGTCAGTATTCACCACCTGTCGCGGAACAATTTTCGACGCTGCTGCTGACGTCGTCATTCGAGTGCGTCGCGAAACGCTCCCGGTGTCGGACTACGACATCCTCGTCGTTATTTCCCTTCGTTCGACCGGAAACACATTCGACTACGTCCGTGACAGGCTACGCCACCGTCCAGCATCACGACCAACGATTTCCAGCGATTTCCTCGGCCCGATGTCGTTGCTGGAACACCCACAGAAAAAGCCTCGTCAAATTTACTGACCCTAACGCGCCTAACCTCTTGTTGGAAGATTCTAACTTCTTTTCCGAATCGATGAATTGAGCCACCCAGTCGAGTTCCCGAGAATTCGCGTTTTTCTATCGTACCAATGATTTTTGCTTCTAGACAACTACGATCGCAGACGACGGTGAATCACGAACGCGTGCGAGAGGAACTGTAATCTCCGTCGCGACAATCGCGTTCCAACCTCGTTGTGTACCCGGCCATGACTAATTGTCAACGTTCCTACGATTCTACCTTATCACTTCTGTTTCAGAACTTTAGATACTTCCTGTCCCGATCGAGTACGATCGACAGTCTGCCGTGACTCGTGTTTTTATTAAATTCGCGTAATTTGCATTCTAAACGAGGACGCGGATGATTCGCTTTTCCAACGCTGGCAAATTATAGCGATGCATTTATTAACTTGACTCGATACACGCGCTGCTACGAGTTACGCTTTGCACTTTGAGCACGTGATTTTACTCGCGTCTAACTTCGATGAGGCGCTTTGAATGATGTTTCAAATTAGGATGTGGAATTTTCGTTTTTCACCGATGAATAGAGTAACGGAACCTGTTTGTAATTATTGCATTGTTTATGCGTTGTATAGCATGCAAAGTATAGAGACGTAACGATTACATGACTCTTGCAGAGTATGATGTATCATGAATAGAAATATTGCACGTTAACATTGATTTATCGTAGACGTACCATCAATGCATAATTCAAATCGTGCAGTCGGTGTTTTAACTTTACACTTTGTAATCAATTTATATTTCATCACAATTTTGGATTCAGACCCGTTACTCTATTTTTATAGCGTCTTTATAATGGTTTTCGTTTTACGAATTTGTTAGAGAAATACTGTTCGATGAATATAAAATATTGTAAGTAACAAATTGTGAATATCGAGTAAATAACCTAGGATTGCACGATAGCTCTCTCCATCTTGGTTCAGCTCGGTTCGGTCGCATAATTGTTATCGTTCAAATGTTATGCAACCGTACACGGATCAAACTATCATGGATTCGTGACCTCTCTAGTTGGTTGTAACTGCGTAGTTTTTCCAGTTATCGGTGTAGAGTTTCGTTCGATAGACGTAGCTAATTGGAGAATTAAACGAGACGATTTTTGCCACTGATAAAACGAGTAAGAGCAGAGAAAACGAAGATTAATTCGTCGAAAGGCGATTATGCAATTATGTTTGCTAACTCCGTGCCAGTTCGTCGTTAATTTTCAAAGCAAAATATTAAATCTGTGTTATGGAGGATTATGAAGTTGTTGTTATGAATGTTTGAACTTTGAGTATTAAATTAAATGGAAAATTTTTAAATCTACAGTCGGCTTCAATGAAGATCGAAGCTTTATCCACAGGTGATTTTTTTTTAAAATAAAGCCAGAAGCAATACTTTGTTCTTAAAGCAATGATGTTCCGATAACAGTGACAGTTAAAGCTTGGTAATAATTTAGTGAATTTAACTGTAAAATCGATTCGTTTAAAGCAGAATAATTGGCAAAACGTTTATATCGCAAACATTTTGCTTACAAAATACGTGACAAAGACTATAAACGTGACACGAATTAGCGAGCTGACTTAACACACATTTTATCCACCGTTTAAAAATATCTCCCTTTTAATTCGGTCGGTTGCTTAATTGCGAATATGTCGCAATTCGTTCGGAAGCAAATTAATTTAAAACAAGATTCAAAGCGTCCATTAGCAGCGGCGATAATTTTCATAATAAACCCCGTTCGTTTTAATTCAGGGATTTAAGCAAGAAAATCGGGTGTCGGTGAAACATTGTCGACGAACGTTGAAACGTATCGTTGATTTCCAGTCAAATATTTCAAAGAGATTTAGTCGACGGAGCCGAGGCCGTGCGAGATTAAAAACACGAATCACCGTTCTTTTATTCATTCCCGGCATAAAAACTGTAATTTTCGTGGCGTTCTCGGGGACGACCGTGTTTCTTGTGTCGCTGGAACACACGTGTCGTCGACACTTTTTCACGACGTATCGCGTGTCCGACAATGCGGTCGCCTCTAAATATTACAGCGTTTAACCAACGGAGCCACGTTGGAAAAATAGAAGCTTTCAGCCATCCAGGGGTCGATTTTATGCACAGCCTACACCCTCGCGATTTCCCTCGAAACCTTCCCGTACGAAACGATACACCGAATTAACAGCTAAATTATCCATTGAACTTTCACCCTTACGTTTCCATTCGAACGAAAATGTCGAATCAAAATTTCTGCCGAATGTAAGGGAGTCAATGAAAAGGGCAAGTTCAGTTTTTCTCTTTTCCCGCCGTTCATCCAAACACACTCTTTAATTTCTTCCGGTCCTCAGACACCACCCTTTGAACGTTATCAAAAAACAGTCACGTATCTTGTTTTTTTAAGTCCGTTGATTAATCTAACGAGCACAGACCGATTCTGTCGTTTCGACGAACTGCAACTTCTTTAACGCGTCATTACCAGCCTCGAGAGATCTTCGTTAGCCAGCCAATGTCACATCGGATGCAATGAACGTAATTATATTTACGCGGCGAGACTCGGAAGTTGCACGATGTCAGGACAAAAGGGCAAGAAAGAGGATCCTTTACGAGCATTCAATTTTCCAGCTGTCGCGGAACCTTTCAGACCATCTTCAGGACAAACGCTCGCTTTCTTTTAACCCTCTAATTATTTTACTTTCGCGCCAAGTGCTGGGGACGCGAAATGGAGACTCACCGATACGATTCAACGATTATGATGGGACGTCGATATTTCAATTTCTGGAGTTGGAAGTTTTTTAATTTTGCGATTCTTGGATTTTCGGATTATAGCTTTTCATTTCAGTAATTAGATTTCCAAGTTGAGATTTGTAAGTTCAGAAATTTCTGTACTTTTAATTTTTCAAAATTCTCAAGTTTTTAAACTTCTACTCCCAAGTTTGTAAATTGTGAAATTTCTATCTTCTCAAGTTTTCAAAGGTCCAAATTCCTAAATACAAAAATCCTCCCCCTGCACAAATGTCCAAACTCTCAAATTACACCCAACCCCTAAATTCTTTGCTTCTCAAATTCCACCACTTCCAAATCCACCACCTCCAATTCGTCCAAAAAATTTCCAAATTTTCCACCTCCGAAATTTCCCAGTTTCCCAAATTTCCATCGAAAAATTGGAAAAATTTGGGGCAGTAGATCGGAGCGGTAATTTCATAGGCAGGCACTTGATCTGCCCATCAGCGGGATAATCCTCGCGATCTAAAGCCATCGTTTTGTCCGTGGAAGCGCGTAAAAATGCAGAACGATCGGCAACCGGTTTCCCCATCGAATCGATCGGTCTGTGCATCGTGTTTCCGCTCGGAATTCGCATTTTTCCACGCTCGTCGCGCCGATCAACGCACCGAATACGCGCACGTATTCGTTGCGAGCGTGAGCGATTAATTGGCCACCGGTGCACACGCGTTGCTCCACGAACGACACGGTTAGAGAACAACTGACGAACAAACGAACCGCGGACGAAGATAACGAAACGGGAACGAGAAAGAGACTTACAGAATCACCGTGTAACAAGATAAACGAAGCGAATGCTGACGATCAAGGTTTTCGAGATTTAACTTTTCAGATGTTTTTGTTTCGCGAAGGTTGAACTGATGGGAAATTTAATTAATAATTTAATACGTTCACGAGATGAATTTCATTGGCATGTAATTAAACACTGGTTCGAATAATTGGATATTGTAATTCGGGTGATTTGGTCGCGATGCGGTAGAAACTGTCGGGTCAGACATTTCGGAAGTTAGAAGTTTTCGAGAAACTTTTTATTATTAGACTGTTTTATTATATTGCTGGTCTTCGGAATAAACTCTCGATGGAGGAGTATATTACTTCGCTAATCGTTTATACTTTAAAATTCGTTTCCAGTTTCAAGCATTAAGTAATCTTATTTAAAATAAATCATTAACTCCTTTATTGCAATAAGACAACTAAGAAAAATTGAACTGTTCGGTATATTTTAAATTTGGGAATGATTATGCAAATTGTATTGATAAACTCCAAACATGTTGCAAATGTAATTTTGATTTCTTGTATCTGAAGTGTAATGTTCCTCACGAGTTATTACAAGTCAAAGTTGTGTTTTGAATGTTACTAATTTAAGTCAAATAAGCATTGAAATATTTTTGAAAACTATAATTTAGAAGTTGGTCCATCGAAAGTCCTTCGAACCGAAGTGTCACCTCGAAGGGTGAATATCGCGAAGTTCGATATCCTTGACACGTCAAGTTTCTCTCGTTCACATTTCTCTCGACACGCGACAAACACGAGTGACTTCCTATTACGTGTCCGACTCTTTTATTCCGCGCCCACGTGCGTCCGCTCGCGGAATCCGGCTGGTATGCGCGCGTTCGACCAGTCGTCGTCTAACCATCGTGCAAGAACTTCCGCGTAAACTCCCGACCGATTTCACCCCCAACTAATCTTCGTCTCGCGGTTATCTTTGTCGCTAGAGAGACACCTTCAAGGGTTGAGATTTTCTTACGGGGGATTAAGACCGGCCATCTCGAGGGTCGAGCTCTCCTCGTTAGCCGCTGGGACAACGGTTAATCCCGCAATCACGGGTTCCGATATATCGAGGGTGCGGTTCGATTAATCGGCTAACGGGGGTTGCTTCGCGGAAGAAACGGAACAAGTTCTCGATTCGTTATCCGGTCTGTTGTATTCTTATCGACGACTGCAGCGGATTCGGGAATTGTTTTGGACGATTATCGGATATCGATTAAAGCGGACCGCGGGAGTCAAGGGCTCTATCGGAGAGGAATTAATCTTCTATTAAGCATCGTAGCCATTATTATTCCCGTGATAGTTTACCGTCGTACAGTTTCCATCGTATGAAATCGTTATTTTTATTCGCGACTTTTGTTCCGAAATTTGGAAGGCGAGCAGTAAACGAAAGAAGTTTCATTGAAAAGCAAGAACACTTTAGGTGTGCCACGAGAAAACAGAAATATCGCTGGAATGTCGAGGAGGATCGACAGCTGTGCGCCAGAAGACACGCGTCCGCTGCGAGCAATTACGATACGTCGTTCCATTTACGAGCCTCGTCTCGCAGAATTATTAGACTCGTTAGAAGCTGAACGAAGGCCACTGCGAGCCGGCAGAAAAACGGCGTATATCTTCGAGGGATACGAAACGGAGTGCAATGATAAACGATGATCGATTTTGCGGCTCGAAAATGCACGTTGCGCAGCTATGGATTAACGAAAGGAAGAGTATTAATGAAACTTGTTTTCGATAATGTGTCAGTGGGACGTTATGGCACTCTCGATGGAAACAGTTTCTTATCGATTACGGGAAATTTCTCTATTACCTGGCAGATATTGCGTAATATAGAAAGGGATCTCCGGAGATATCAAGGTTTGCGGACCGGTCTTAATTGATAAATTTAATCGTTTCTTAATGAAATTAAGAGTCTCGAAGTCATTGGCAAACCTTATTAAGATAACCATTTTATCGGACAAGATGGAAGGAAAAGTTTCGACTTCCGGGTAATTATTAACATCGATAGGTACTGAGAATCTGGACTTATCAATGAGGACTGTTACGGTGATAGTGGGACCTCTACTCTTGATAAGAAATTCGAAGCTTATGATCATTGCTGAAGTTAAGACGAAGTTTCGATTTAGATAAGCTACTGCGAATTATAACACTTATGTGAGGTAGAACTGGAAAGGTAGAACCGAAATTCTATGGTGATACAATAGAACCTAAGTGATACACTAAAATTTGAATGCTCTAGTGGATAAGTGGATATTATGGTGATCTAATCTTTTGTACAAGAAATGGAGTACTGTTCCAGTTGGTACAATCGTGGAAGTGTTAAATTCGAATTATAGCATTAATATCATTGTCAAATATAAGTGAAATTATTCCATGGAACTATGGTGATTTAACACTGTAAGAATTTGAAAGTTCGCAACTATCAAGTTTAAGATAAAAGTTATGAGAGGTAAAGTTCAGATTTAGCTCCTAACAGTGTGCTATAACGTCTGAGTGTTTTATCAGTGAAAGCCAGTGTGGCTCTTCCCATAAAACAGTGAAATCTCAGAACTATTCCAGTTAGAACAAAAATTAATAGAGGATTTTGGCAAGCTCCAGATTACAGCACTAATAGCGTGCTCCCTTATCAGAACAACTCAGACGCGATGTCATGTTTCGATAAGAAACGAGCTTACAATCAGCCGGATTAGAAACAAGAATTCCGAGAGATAAACTTGTAATTTGTTCGAGTTTCGAATCATGGCACTAATGTGTGGAGTACGCCATCACAGCAATCTATCGTCTTTTGATTAAATTGGAAGTTTGCAACTTTAAATTATTAAAGTTTATGAACTTATTTATAGCCTTGCAGTCCACGAAGATTGCAACTTTCGAAGAAAACGATTTAGAGCTTCGGACAGCTCCGACGTGTTATATGCTACATGGTGGAATTCGATCATTATATGATCCTCGATAAACAATTGAAAGCTTCCCAGAAGAAAACTGATTTACTAAACTTTCTATCTCTCTAATGTACTGGATGTCGAATCCCAGCGTTATCTTCCCAGAAGAGTCATTGTATCTTCCTATAAGAGAAAACCTGAGTTGTCAAACGTACAACCGAAAAGAAAAGTGACGAAAGTAAAAGTTAAACTGTAAGCCCTAAGGGGCCGTCTTCACTATGCCAGTAACTGGTGCTGGAAACCTTGCGGGTAGTCGAATTTTTGCGTTTCTAGCTGTACCAACAGATTTGGTACAGATGACTCGCAAGGTAAGATGATTATCGGTAAAGGTACTAGCACCAGTTACCATAGTGTAGTTGGTCCCTAAGGTATGAATGAAAGTAGAGGAACAATCTGACGTAGAATGGGTTGACACGAATGCCTGGTCAAATCGTAAGCGGAGCCAAATGGCGCGGTACGGTATGCAAGTGGCAGCGTCATTGGAGCTACAATGTGGCGGGCACTCGAGCATTCTAATCGGGGGCTCCTCTTTCGGAGGCGGGTCGAAGACGACATACGGTTGACAGCGAGTCGCACGCACGTACGTGCCACGTGGGAAATGATGCGTTACGGGGACGATTATCCGAAAGCGATCTGGTAGCCGGTCGGGCATGTTTCCGCGACGTCGGTGGTCCCGGACGGAGATAACGCGACTCATTGACCGAGTTCTCTCTCGCGGACAGGCACACCCACTGTTTGCTCGCGGAAAAATCCGTCGCATCGTTTTAATACCGCGCGTTATGCAACGAGGATGTTCGCTCGAGGAAGGTCGAGGCGTTCTCGAAGACTCTATAACCTTTGCGGCTCAACTCTTCCCCCGAGACCCTGTTACACTTAGGACCCTTTTTATTCATTTCTCTTTCGATGTTGATAATACACACTGTTTACTGTTGCGTAGAATCTTCCGATAGTCACGATTTACCTCGATATCTCGATCGGGTACCCGCGACGCGACGCTGACGACGCGCGAACAGCAACTGGCCGCCTTTCGAATTCGCGGCTGGTTTGCACCTCGACGACGGTTATCGCGCGACACGACTTCCCCCTCTCCTCTTCCAGCCCCCCCACCATGGATCACCTTTGCCCTCCACTCCGTTTGTGTTCTCGGCAAACTGCATCCCCACCCGACACCGTGCTGGACTTCCCTCCCTCGGTTGCTTTTTCAGTCTCTCTTTAGACGTCTCGAGGAACGCTTCTTCGTCTTCTCTGTCTGCCTTCTCCCTTTTACCCTACAACGGTACTGGGTCAACATTGACCCGGACCTACGTGTATGCAACGGTGCATCGATGATCGACCCAGACTTTTGGGAAATGCAGTTAACCTGCGGTGGCTGTTTAGCTTGCCTGTAAATATGGGGCTATTAACCCTTTTGAACTTTGTGCACAATGTCTATTTTTTTCGGACGCTGAAATTACAGCTTTGGGAGAGTTAAGAACCGTGGAGCTTGAGGAATTAGGGATTTAAGAGGATGGGGATGTGGGAGGAAGAGTGGAAATTATTGAACTTGGGAATTTGAGAAATTTAACATTTGAGTATAAATTTGAAAATGTGGAGATTTAGAGACTTGGAGATCTGAGAATCTGTGGATGTAGAACTTTGAGAATTTGAAACCTCGTAACCAAATGATACAGATACAATATCCGCAATAAATACCTCTCTCTACACGTGATTCCATATTTCCTTCGGATGAGGGTAGTGCATATGAATGACGAGGTAAACTAGATTTCAAGTACGTGAGATATGCGCTCCACAATAAATACCTCTCGCTACATGTGCTTATTCCCCATTTTCTCCGAGAAGGGTAAGAGTGGATATGAATGACGAGGTAAACAGTTCAAGGGTCAATGAAGAGGAGAAAATGATACACACCACCTTTCCTCGAGTAACAGATTTCTACTTTATAACAGGCTGTTATTATTCCATGCCTCATCCCGGTTTTCATTTTTCGCGCGTATCAAATCGATTTGCCCTTGCACCTTTAAGTATCGCGAAACTCGTTCGAGCGTGTGAGCTCGCTTGAAATATTTCCGTGCGAGCGTGTGGGTGATACGTGCGAGCGTGTCGACATTGTTTCGCGGTTGTTAACTTTTGCGGCTCGTTGCAAAACCGTATAAATTCATTAGACGGGATCGAAACGAATTAATCCTCTCGGTCTTCCGTCGCTTCGATTATCGAAATTTCTTGAATAATTTATTTAACGCCGTTCAAAACCATTGTCATCTTAACCCTTAAATGTATTGCAACATACATTTTAGAATTTTTTAGAATTATTTCAAAATATATACCGACTGTATCATAGTGACGTATGAAGTTGCAGAATAGCAACATAGTTATATTTTTAACATATATGTGAAATGTCCACTTTTGTGAATGATATTGCTAATAAAATATGTATCGAACGTCTCATTTTTTCTTTATTTATACAAAAATTTAAAGGTTAATTCGCAACGCATTATAGACGTGAATCTTTCATGACGTATATACACGACGAAGTAAAGGATAAGGTAAAGAGTTAAGAAGAAATCGGTTTATCGTTTAGAGAGGACCGTTTAGGCTGCAATCTTATCCATTTATCGATCAAATCTTCTCCGTTTCCTTTCCGCTCGCTTTTCCCTCTTCCGATCCTCTCTTGGAGTCTTACAGGCGAATTTCTTATCGGTCGCGAACCGATAAGACGGCTCTGATAAATCTAAGTACACACCGAAGTCATCGATCATTCGCGACACGGGTAGCGTGCTATTTTAAACGTTTGTGTCATCGATTTTCAAATTGTTATTTCAATTTTTATACGAATGCGAGTAATTAATTGCAGAAGTAAAATACTGGTCAGAAAATAAAAAAGAACGAAGTATTAATTATGGTACGAAATATTAAAATTGTTAACATACATGCTTGCTTATTGTACAAGAGCATTTTTTTTAAATTTATCACTTAAGTTTTGAATTTACCGATACAGTTTAACGTATCTCTTCCATGCTATATCCTCGAAGAAAATGGCGGGAAATTCAAATTGCCTCATGCCTGACATATTAAATCAAACATTCGCAATAACATCAACTCGAAGCGCATAATGTTTGCTCGCTAAGAATTACATAATCGACGGGTGTCAATAAAGAACACGTAGCGTGATTGACGCATCCTGATCGCTCTAATCGAATTAACACTTCGTCTAGAGTCACCTGCAATTTCTTCGATCCGAGCGAAGGTTACTGAACACGTCTTAAACAAACACGCCATTCTTATGTTCGTACATAGTTGAAATTTCTTCACGACGAAAGTATAATCGTCGTAAATCTTTGTTATTTCAAGCGAAGCGAAATAATCTTCGTTTTTCTAACGACCACTATTTTTGCCGCTGCTCAGACGTCACATGATCTACCGCTTTTAGTCGGCCTTGGAAAGTTAACAACCGGCAAAAAATAACGGGAGACCAAAGAGTAGTCCGAGAAGTAAAAAAAAAGGGAAAATTTTCAACAAATTGCAAAACGGTGGAGTATTTTTCATGTTCGAATAAATCGTATGTACCTTTCCTGATCCTTCTTTGCTTTTTCCGTTTGAAATTTAGCTCTAATTAACCGCTGATTGATTGTAATAAGGACTCGATAAAAAATGCTTTAAGGTGAAATCGCTGTGTGCTGGACAAGTAAAAACGTATTGCTGAAGGTAATGTCCGTTTTTGGCTTTTCACGATCAGTTTAATAATTTTCCCTTTTATGTTTGTTCATCTATGAGCCTTTGATCTATAATTTGTTTGGCAGTCGTCGCAGTCACGGGTTTATTCATTAATTAATACTGTATTATTAGTTAGTTATTTGTTAACGATGCTTGATTACATAGGTTCTAATTATAATTGAAGTTAAAATTCAATCCTATTGAAAATGTAAATTATGTTTATGTTTGAACTGTGGGAGGGTGATATGAGTTTGATATAATAGTATAAAACAAGGGATTAATGTCATACAGACGACAACGCGCTGATATCTAACACGTCGTTATTTAATGCTCAAATATCTAACATATCACTATACCACATGTCGCTATCCAACGTGTCTCTATCTATTGCGTAATACTCCAACGTGCCAATAACCAACGTGTCGCTATCCAACGCGCCAATATTCAACGCATTACCTCTGCAATGTTATGACAAATAAAAAAAAATTGAAGTATCAACCATGATCCGCATTTAGCGATAAACGAGTAATTTTCCTCGAACACCATTCGTTTTTACACTGACCAAGAATCATCTCGGAATTTAATTCTAATTATATCGAGAAACTTTAGCAATTCCAAGCGTTTCGTGTCTCGCGAGCTCGTCCAAGTCTCTCTATCCCCATCCCCCTAGGGAATTTCGCGGCGTGCGCGAACTATGCTCACGTTCGCGTCACTCTCGTGAAAAATCTCGCGTTGCCAACAATTTATGCACTTCCGCGACTCGAGAAATCAGCCCCCTCGCTGCTTTGATACGTCACTGAAATAAGCTGTTCTTTTTTACGTGAGAAAACTAACGATATCGCCTTCCTACGATCTCCTTCTGCTTTTCTTTTTATTACGATCACGGAGTTCGATACGCTACTTTTTTCGACCTGCCCTGGCAAATTTGCTTTAATAAAGGCTATTAATCTTAGCGGTAATTATTTACCGGTATCTTGCTATTCGAGATTAAAGATTGAGCAGTGTAATTAGCTGTGTCTTGTCCGCCTGCACATATTTTGATAGAATTGCTTATTGTAGGAAAATAGTTGAAGAATCTTTAACAAAGATTAATGGTTATTAAATGATTTATTCTAATCAATGACCAAACTGAAACGATAATCACAAAACAAACTGAACAACTCGACTCTCATCCCACACTACTATTTTATCGGCTCAACATTTGTCCTTTTCAATAAAAATTATGTAATTCAAATTTTCAAATCCCGAAATTTCTGAAGTAGAAAATTGTTCAAGCAACAGTCGCTCCAACTACCCCACATCTGTTAACCCTTTTCAGTTACCCCTCTCTCGATTATTTTATTCCTCAGACTTCCGTTTCCGTGTCTACCCTCTTTCGCTGTCACTCCTATCGCTTCGACTCGAAACGTGCCGTGCATAAGGTCGTATCACGTCGAAATTCTGGCCGGAATCTCACGCGAGATATCGCATGGTCAACTTTTCACCCTCGGAACAGGTCGCTGTTGTTACCCTTCCGTTGATAAGAACGCTGTCGATGATCGATTCGTCAAGACGTCATCTCGTTCGTCCACCGAAGCCACCTTTGCCTCCAATGAAACACGCTCCGTTTTTTCCGGTGAAATATCGCGACGGTCGTCGAACGAACGGCTCGAAATTAATCGCGTCCACTGGCATTTCCGATTTCCAGTTCGACGATCGTTCTCGACGCTGCGGTGAGAAATTAGAACGATTTCGTCGTTAATTATTTCCATCAGTATCCCGCTCGCGTACACGCTCGCGTGTAACGCGGGATTGTTAATTACTCCGGGATTAATTAGACGTGGCCTTGATAAAAGTGACGCTAGTCGCGTTATCGACGGTGCTCGATTTGCATCCCTGTATCCAGTAATTTCACCAGAAGAATCAAAATTGCCCGACATGTTTTCTGATAGTTCGGAAACTTGAGCTCCTCCAGATTAAGTTCGCCAAAGTTCGTTACGGTCGGAACAATTTTTGAAGCTCTGCAACAACTTGGAAGTTTATCTTGGGTCTTTTAAACTTTTTAGTTAGATCCAAAAACCTCGAGAATTTAATATTGAATTTATTCTCTGTACATCCAGAATGTTAAATTTTAGTCTTTAGAGAAATACACGATTAAAGTTGTGACATGTTTGAAATTCAGCTTTTAACAACATTAACAATTTGTATCATTTATATTAACGTAGCAACTTATAAATTGTATGCAAGTTTAAGAAAAGTATATGTATCTAATTTTTTATTTTCAATGAAAGTCTATAGTCGAAACATGTCGCTATCCAAGTTATTGTTCATTATATCAGAGAAAAGAAAGGTAGTATTGTCGAAAATATGTCTCACCCAACAAATACTCATGTTTCCCGATAAAAACAACCGAGAAGGTGATTAATTCCACGTCACGTTCGCTCGTTAAATCATAGTCCGCGGGCTTGATCAACAAGTGTTACTTCTCGAACGTAGTGCGCAGAAACGGAACACGCTCAAAAAAAAGGAGAAAAATCCCACTGTATCCGCGGTTGGCGGGAATTCAACGAATACCGCGGTTTCCAGCGATAGAAGGATGAATAGGGCCAAGACGGTGATGAGCCGAGTACTCGACGAATGGTGTCAAGTGTGGCTCTAGAGGTGTGAATCATGAAAGAGTTGTGATGAAACTTTCTCGCTAGATCAATGAACATATTTACTCGTGTTGCTTCATCCTGTGTTCATTGCTTTTGTTAGCGTCTTCTTTTATCGAAAACAGCTTTTAAATTTTTCAATTTTGTAGGTGTATTGCTTAAGTTCTCAAGTTTCCAAATTTTCTTATTCTCAAACATGTAGATATTCAATTTCTTTTGTTTTATATTTGTAGATTTTCTTATTTCTAGATCTCCATATTCCAAGGTTGCTTCATTCCTAGACCTCCACATCCTCAGATTGCTAACTTTCCCCAATTCTTAACCCCCATCCCTGATTTTCCAAATCCCCCAAATCCCTAACAATCAATCAGTGTTTACCTCTTCACCCTTATTTGTCATATTTTCCCAAGGGAAGCCAGATTTGCTCTTAGCTATTGCGAAGCTGAAGTACTTACTGGAAAAAAGTTGTCATCCACAATACATGAAATACATCAAAATGAACATACTGAATACATCACATGCTAAATTTCTCCCATATTACGTTCCTTTGTGTAAATAATTTTCCAAGGACTACCCCGAGTAAGGGTTCAATGACAACGTTGATTGGCAACAAGCTAAGAATATGTTTTCGATGCTGACCTAGAATACGTTGGTCAGCGGAGGTATTTCCAGGGTCTTTGTCGAGACGTCAATAAGTTGAATGTCTGGTGGTCGGCGTCGATCTGAAAAGACGCCGGGCGACTCGACGGCGTCTCGGTCGCGTTCCAACATCGGTTCATGCCGTTCTATTCATCGACGCAAGCTCGATGAGTCCAATAACCCCAGTCCCAAAGCTTAGAGATGATATTGTTCTTCCTTTGGGAGATCGACCCAGATGGACCACCGGCAAGACCACCGTCCACCATATCCGCTTCCTGATCCCGCTATTTTGTTTTGGTAACTGAACTCTCGTTTCTCGACGCATCGGTTCGTTATTTTTCGTTCGATCAGACTTTGCGTTTGATTGGATCGCAGAAACGAGATTGGATCTGTGTACACTTCGATACAGGAGATACACGCGGACTGTTTGGAAAACTCTAGCTCGTGTTTTCTTTTCTTTCGGATGAAACATTTGGAACTTAGAGTTTAGAACAACGCAATTTTGTCTACGATGGGACTGTTTTCTTTGAATTTTCGTCAAATGCTCTTTCGGGTTTGAAACAGTGAACTTTTGGGAAACATGAGAATTCGGGTACCGTTTGATCAACTGGTTCAATAATCGAAATGTTCTGACGGATTTTGTGTTCAGTAACACGTAGTTATTTCTGCTAAACTTTGCCTTCGAATGTACCACAAGTACAATCTAGTGATGTCATTAAATCGTGTCAGACATTGAAAAAAGAATGAAGTCAGCAGAAATAACATCGTGTAATTTTTAACCTGCACGCTCGCCGTAGATTTGACCTATTTCAAAGAATTTTCTACAGGTTTTCGGCTTGCTCCTAAAAGCTCTGTTTGCACGACATTATCGAAAGCAGCAAAGTGATTACACGCGATTGAACCCAGCTGCCGATCTTTCATTTTTGTCGCGACTTTTAATGATCCCGCCGGCTGAATGTTTCAAAGCGTCATCGCGCAGATGATTTTCACGCTTCCCCTTTTGACCCGGGCGAAACAGTGACACGTAGCCTTCGGTAAACCAGGTTGCAGCTGGTGAATTTTCAAAAGATTTACTTGCCTGGCGCGAGGAGAGAACGGGGCTGACGAATCCTCGTCTATTAAGCTGCGCAACGTTCACGAGCGTTGACCCACTGCCCGGGGACATATTTCGCGACTTGTTTCGTCCTCACCGGGGAAAAATACGCTGCGAGATGGGAAAACTTTGTGCTCTGCCGGCCATCGCGACCAATATATACGTACACCGTCGTTATAAGAACCGAGGATGACGGAGAGCACGATGAACTCTCCTTTAGTCTCTTCGAACGTGATCGAGGCCAGTCTGGAGAGGGTGGCTGCTTGAAAAATCGCGCAACACCAGTTGCCTCGGGAAAGGATACCTTTAATACAGATTAATATCACGTCGTTTAATATCGGATCTTTTATTGCTTCTGGGGTAACAAAACCTTTGCTACGCGCTCGATTAGTGGACCGTTTGCAGCTTCAGCTGAGTAAAATACTGGAAAACGTGCATTAAACGGATGTCACGTCCACATTCGTCACAGGGAGAGTTGACCATTGGTTGAGTGTCACGTGTTAGACGACGGAGAGACGCAAGTGCGCATGCGTGAGTGGTACGCGTAAACGGTGGGCGTTCCTATCGTGCATTAAACGCGAGTATATTGTAATACGGTGTATATATTTCGATAACCTTTATTGTTATTGAATTTATTTGAATTATTGGCTTGGACTGTTGTGATTGTTGGCCCCGTTTTTGAGATTAGATTCTGTGAAGGGTATGATGATATATAAATTAGGGTATGTATTAGAGTTTCCATCCCCGGGAAGAAGCGGATGGGCGATAAATTTGCGCTTTACCCTGTGGCTGAATAAATAAATGGTTGGCGGAATTGGATCGAGTAGATCCAGCTGGACAAAGATAAATTAGGTGAAGTTAGCAAGATATAGACTCCGTGGGACAGGCAAAAGGGGTTAGCATTGCGGGGGAGGGGGAGAACGAAAGGGATCGGTGGTGGACGACCGCAACGGTGAAACCCGAAATTCCGAAGCCAGAAATTCGTGGCTCGGCAACACCAACGGGGCCATAAATGTAACGTTTCGAAACGACGTGCGCCACCGGCTCGACTATATTATGGTGTTTCTCACCGGAAGTTATAATTGTTTGCCGAGTTTCTGTGGCGCGAGCGATTCCCCTCGGGAGAGAAACAGAACGTCGCGTCTCTTTCTCTCTCTCCCTCTTTCTGCCGCGTTTTCGCGAACACCTTGTTGTTTCCTGGACTTTGTTGCTGATACGCTGATGTTTTTGCTGGTTCCGCTCGTCGACAAGCTTGCCAACGCTTTGCTGCCACTCCGCTTTAACTAAAATCGCCCTTTCACTGCGGTGACTGCTAGGTCCTTCCGTGACGAATCATTTATTTCGTTACTCCTCCCTTTGTCAACTTCGCGTTAAATAATATTATCCTAATAGATACAAGTTTGGATCGTTTTGTTCGTTCCTAAATATTCTTAAGAAGTTGTATAATTTATAGAACGTTGATTATCGTTCTTACGAATCGAACGCATAAAAAAGAGAAGAGAGAAATGTAGAAACGGTAGGTCCATGACACGAATTTCAGCTTATCAAACACACGCGTCCACATCCTAATTACTTTTGGCGTATCTCTCGAATCTGAAACAGGGAACGAATTTCATTCTGGGTCGCGCGGTCGAAAACGAATTCCGGAACGTCTGTCATTCGACCGCATCGCGCGGACTCGTTTCGCGACACGCGCAATTAAAATCGACGTGGTTATCCTTTTTGCTTCTGTTACTTTGCAAAAGGAAGCGGTAAATTTTTTTCCAAACGACGCGTAACGAGAACTTCGATTCGTACGCTCGGGTGCGAGGCTTGCTTTCGATGAGACATATGTAAACTCGACCAGCTTCACATTTTTACATTTCCATATTTCTGCATGCTTCAGTTTTTGAAATTTTAATACTTAAATTTCTGGATTACTGAATTTATGTATTCGTAGATCTTTTAATTTTCAAATTTTGAAATTTCAATTTCAAATTCTCAAATCATTTGATCTTTACATTTTTACATCCCCAAATTTCTTGATTGCTAAATTCCTTGATCTTTAAATTGCTAAATTCCCTAAATCCTCAAATCATTTGATCTCCCCAAACATCTATGTCCTAACATGCATCCCCAAATGTCGATGTCCTCAAATTCTCAACTCACCCCCAAATTTTCAGATGCTCGAAAAATCAACGAAAAGAATTCCACCCTCGGTAGCCATATTTTTTTCGAAAGAAGTCGGATTTGCTTTCGACTGTACGTGTTTCCGACGAGTAGCGAGCAGCGTGTTGCAAGAAGTAGGGATAAAAATATTGGTACGTCCGCGCGGAACTTCAAGATTCCGCACACTTGCGTCCAAGAAAAATACTTACGATAAATTTGCCGCTTCTCCTACTTTGCCTCTGCTCGATTTTCCACCCTCTCCCCCATAACGTTTCGCTGTCGTCGTGCCCGTACCTCGTAAAACCTAATATTTCTCGTCATATTTCAGATGCACCGGCTACGTGATCGCACGGCTGCACGCGTTGTAAATTGCGTGAATAAAAGTCATCGTAAACCATCCCGGTTGCCGATAATTCGTGAAATATTTTCGAATTATCTTTCCCGATTTTATTTCGAAGCTTCTCGCTCCTTTTGCCATATTTGTTGTTTCAATTATTATATGTATTATAATGTTATATTATTTCTGAAATATTTCAATCTTCTTCTTTCGATGTGTCTTACACACTCTCGATTAATAGTCAAGTAATAGTGTTTTAGTCAGAATAGTGCTTGCACGTGTCCTTTATGATTAATCATTATATTATTTTTGTCAAAGTGTCGCATAAACGCCACCCGCAACAAAAGGGTTAAAACAGTACCAGATTTAAAGTTGAAAAAAATTACCAACTTCTCATATGGTCAGTCCATTCCTGTTCATTTGCAGTCGCGTTAAGAAGAGATGCCTGCTGGCGACGTTTCATGTGCAACCGTTTCCATTTAACGCATAAACGTCGTACGACGCGAATGAAATCTCTTGCAGCCGCGTTTTTCTGTTTCGAGAACCGCTCTGGGGTCATACTTCCATGTAAATGTTTATCCACGGGTGCGTGTGGTCTACCACTCGAGTACAACACGTGCGTGTCGCAATGCACGATGAAAATCTTATCCGGAGAAATGGGTTAAATAACACTCTTCGAGGTGGCTTGAAAATCGGTTGAGTAAATGTGTGGTTATTAATTATCGTAGATGATAACTGACCCTGCGTGGGTTTAACTCGAGGTAAAAAATATTCAACCACTTGGGTAGTTTGCTTTGGAGATTGCTAGCTGTGTTGTAATCTGAACTAAAATTCTATTACAAACAGAATATTGGAGGATCGATATCGGTGAGAAAATGTAATCTTTCGATGTAGAAAGGGCAATTAAAAATCAACGTCTTCAAATAAGTATTTGAACCACAGGTTGCTCCCAAATTGTATAATAAGATATCCAAATATTTCAGCAATTGTACAAACCAACGAAACGATTTAAGTTATGAACGTACATCTTTTTAGTTCTCCATAGATGCAGAGTATGAATCATTACTAGGGGCATAAAATTTAATTTCCGGTACAGTCACGTTGACCCAGCGAGAGTTATTAACGCAAATTGACCCCAGCTAATTTCGACGTCATTGATTTCCCTCACGTACGATAATTTCTATAAAATTCAAATCATGAAGTCGAGCGTGAAAGAAATGCAAAGTTTTTACGGGTAGCGGAGCCACGGTAACGCGACATTTATCACTGTCAGCCGATCGTTTCGATCGTCGCTTACGTGCCCGACAGGAAACGCAGGATCGCAGAAATTGCCATAAACGATAGCTGTACGTGTTCTGTTGCTCGATGCCCCGGCCCGTGTTTTTCTTCGCGTCTATTGTAATTCCGCCATGTATGTTCGCGGTGCAAACGAGCCTGTCACAATCATCCTTCCGGATCGAACGGTATCGAAACAATCGTTAAATCTCATTTCTTCTCACCTTTTCTATTAGCTAAACGGATTTTTAATCGGTTGCGAAGCGATACGGCGTGATACAAAATCGATATAAAAATCCCGGTAACGCTTGTAACGCTCGCGACGACCAATCGAATACGATGTTCTGAAAGCGTCGTTCAATTTACCACCACCTATTAGTCCGACGTGTTAAAATTGCTCGGTGGTCTCGTTCGGTTTTGGAAAAACAAGAAGCGCGTTAAAAAAAAAAACGCGAGAGTTTTTCACGATTCAGAAGCGGCCAGATGTTTCCATCGATGCACCGGTATGACATTCGTAACCGTGTTCATTGCACGTTACAATATCGCTATCTAGATTTTTTTCGAACCCGATTCGCTTTTCTCCACCCTTCTTTTTTTATCCGCTTTATCCACGAGGTGTGCAGCGTGCTCGTAAGTGCCTTAACCATTCTTCCGTTCTTCCTTTTTCTAACGGATCGCTACGTTACGAGGGAAGTTACTCACGGGGTGGGAAAAGTACCCGGTACGTGACCTGTAAAATATGTGTGTCGCGTATTAGTTGTTTAAAAAGCCACGCGTGCGTCTTCAACGCGTTGAATGGGTCTTGTTAGATGAAAGATTGGATTTTTATTTGGAGAAAATCACCCTTAGCGCTTTTTAACCCTTATCTGCATTTTATTACTCTGTACCTTTATGTAACTTGACGAATAAGTACATGTGAATAATGTACATGTTAATATACGTGTGTATATCATGTATATTCATATGATATACATGAAATATTAACATGTAAGATAAACATACATTATGAAAGTACGTGTTAGAGTCGTGATTCGAGAAACGATGCTTATCGATCTATCTAAAAAAAATGTTCTTAAGATTCCGAAGAAGCGAACGAAAAGGAAGGAATCGCTGATTAACTCCATAAAACGAAATCGCGGTCGAAAAACAGATTCAAGAACGAGAAAGTAAATTTCGTTTACGTAGCTCTCGAATAGGGGATCCACTTCGCAAGACCTTAGATTCTATGGTCTCTTACATGGAAGACGTTAAAAGCTCAGGTTTCAACGATCTCTCACGGTTGTTCGTTTCGGAATTCGTGGAATCTCCGGTCGATTCTTGACCGCGATCGAGAATCGGGCCAGGCTAACCGCGTCTAAAGAAGAAAAACCGTAGAATCGCGCTCCTCTTCCGTTTTCGCATTGAAACGTGGAACTCTTTCGCGAAATTGAAATGGTACGTCTAGAATAGGCACGTAGCGGTGTGAGAAAGCGTGCAAAAGAGAGCGAGGGGTAGGGAGAGAGAGAGAGAGAGAAGCTCTCGCGTGGAGTAATTAAAACTCTGAAAGTCCGTAAGTCGCCTCAGACTGCGCGTAATTTGCAAACGCGCTCCTTCGTCGGTTTAGAAAACCGACGGAGACGGCGAAACGGGGGTAGAACGAAGAACGTCGAGACTTACTGCCAACACTTGCAGCCTCCGTCTCTCGTCTAACCTCTTCCTCTTTCGCCGAGTTTCCCCATTTTCCTCGGTTACCGTTGTTTATGCATCTTTTAGCCGAGTCACTCACCGTCGTCTCTTTTCCCGCGTTTTCCGCTCAGGCTGGGTCTTTGTCTCGCCCGTGCTGGCCCATCGTTTGATGTTTGAACGCGTCGGGCCCTGAAAAAGGGCGATACAGCGTCGTGCGTGCGTGCATGCATGCATTTTTCGTCGATTTATGCCGCGCTCGCGGATCAAGAGAAAAAACGCAAAGAGGCGTCCGCGCCGGAGGAACTCGTGCCCGGTTAGTGCCACAAGGGCCAAAGCTTTTAGAAAAAAAAATGAGGGAAGAAAGCGCCGGTAGTGTCGGCCGTTGAAAAGCGCGGATACGACTCTTTGAAAGTCGATAGCTACGCTCGCACCAGTCGCTTCGCGCTACTCCCTCGTTCTCTTTCGCCGTGTCATTAACGCCGCGGAAACCAGCCGGCTAAACTTTGAATCGTCGATAAACTTGGATCTCGAGATCCTGCGTGTCTCGAACTTTCTGTTTCGGATAAAGCCTCGCGGGAGAGGTTTCATGGGCTACGATGCTTTACCACCTCGGAAACTTTATAGTACTTTATTTACTTCCTATTACTTTATATCTTTATATCATTTTCCTCTTTCCTTTCTTATTTTTTATAATTATTTGTATGATGGTTAGGTTGAGTCGGTGACAATACATGAACGTGTTTCCATAAAGAAATGTAATTTTAAATTTCCTTGTGCAAAATAACTCGGTAGAATGGATTTATTTCCGCTGTCGGTTTCTTGCATTTTTCCCGAAATCCCATTACCGGATGCACCCCGTCGTGTGTAAATATTTGAAAATCCTCATTCTAAATATTGCAGCATCGAATTGTAACTTCGGCGTGGAAAAGCTTGGAAGTCGATTTTGGCGGTAATAGAAGGTTATCGAAGTTTGTTATTTACGAGTCCATATTGAAAAAGATGGTAAAAGGAGGTCGTATAAAGAACGAGCGATAGTGCGTGTGAACAAAAGCACAAGCCATAAGAGCAACTCATAGACACCAACACGTAGTAAAACGATATTGGAAAGGGTTCAAAGGTGGCCTAGTACCTCGTTCACATGTATCCGCGCTTCGGTACATACTTTTTCGCCGGGTACGTTGCCGGCAACGAGTTCGCTCGTATTCGAGAGTAAATTTCGAGCATTGACTGTCGAGCATGGTTGATCGTAAAAGGTGGATCGCGTTCGTAGGTGTTTTTCCTTCCTTTTTTTAATCCTAACAGAATGGAGAACGAATTTACACATAAACGTCGACTCGAGTCGATATCGATTCCCGCGCAGAATACGTCGGTAAATGTACGACACGGAGGATGTACAATTTTATTCATATTCTCGCGTTATTCACGCCCGGATCGTCGTATTCCGCGACCCAGATGGAAATTATTTTCCAGTCACAGGAAATACAATTTCTCCCGCAAGTATTCCCCCTTGTTGCCTCGTGCCACGAACCGGAGAACTTGTTCCCGATTTCCCGATCCCGACCCTCGGCACGTTGTGTCCCGCGATCGATTATTTCCGTTCTAGAAAATTCGACGTCTTTAAAAATCGAAACGTATCGCGACGCCGTTTCCTGAAACTGTTCCCCTCTTATCGATCATTTACCACGTTATCGAACAAACCGATGAATTACGAAAACGAGAAATTATTCATTCATGTTGGCAAATTGAAGATAACATCGTTCAAGGTAATATTTATTAATTAAATAGTACTTTTAAGTCGGGATTCAAAATCGTACACTTCAATTAACGTTGCACTTTCGGCTCGAATTAGAACTGATTAAAATTAGTTCAATTTATTTTGTGTTATACATGTATAATATGATTCGTATAATTTTTGTCGGGCTTTGAACTTTATATTATAAATGCTAAATTGCAGTACTTTTATGTCACCGTTTTCATTCAAGATCGATATACTCATTTATATTCCCAAACTTCGTAATATTATTATAAGAAGATTGTAAGATTGTAATCAGATGATAAGGTTGTTACCCAAGATTTATAGGAAACGTGATTGTACTGGAACGATGTTCATTTAATCCTTCGAATAGTGGAACGTGAGACATAGTTTATGACAATATTCTTATAGTAAACCTTTTTCTTCCTCGTTTCGCGTAGCAGTCTTCTGAGTCAAAGATCCCCGTTCAATTCCCATCCCTCGCGAAGTGTCGTTTCCACTCTCCGCGACGCTTACCGAGGGAATACCGTATATCGGGAAATTCACGTTCGACAGTAGTTACAACGAAATCGAGAAGAATAGACGTGCAGGATCGAGGGGGTGAGTCGAGGGTGTAAAAATCGAGTGGCTCCCCTGGCACTCCCGCGGGATGAGGACTCGCGTAAAAAGGAGGATTTCCAATATCGCGTCGCTCAGGCATCTTTTGGATCGGCGTTAATGGTCTCTTCCTACCCCTTCGTCCCCTCTGGACCCTCTCTAACCACCGTTGGATCTCGAGGATTTTTTTCTCTCTGTATATATATATATCCTCCCTCGATCCCTTTCTTTTTTATCCTCGGAACGCGCGGTTCGTTTCCTATGAATTCGAGTCGAAACCTTGCCGGGAGAAATTATAATAGGGTCGACGTCGATATAATAACGACATCGGTATCGCTGAGCAGAAAGAATATCGAACTTCTCTAACGAACGTCTGTCGAACGGCAACTGCCTTCATCGTAACGACTCGCGATCTTTTTTTTTTTCAAATTCCAACCTATCGGAACGAAAGTTCTCCGTTGCCTCCGGCTGACGTTTTCCCTGCGGATCGATCAAATATTTTTTATAGATCGTTCGGACAATTTTTCCAATTTTCTGATCACGTTTTCAGTTTCTTAATTTTCAAATATTCGATAGTCGAATTTTCAGCAGTTCAAATTTGCAAGAAAGTAATTGATCTTCAGAACTGGAATGATCGAAGCAAATTTAATCGAACTATGTTCTTGAAGATCATAGGATCTTTATCCATATGTTACAGCTTTTTAATTTGAGGAGCCTTTCAGCAGATTTGTCATAACGTTCGGATTCGATATTTTATTATTCGCGCCTGGTGTCCCATTTTCGCAGACGATGAAACACTGTCCCGGTTATCGGGGGTGCTTTCGTCGGGAAAACATATTCGCAAATTTGCCCGTAAACACGTTAAATAATGCAAGCTATTCGAACAAACGGAGCGTGCTCTCGCGACTGTGCATAATTAAATATCGACGCACGTTCGCGCGTTACGAGACAGCGTTTTAATCGGCTTTAAAAACCGTCGATGAATTTCGCGAGGATCCAAGCCCCATCGATGTCTTTTTTATTTCCTCCCCCTCTCCTCTCGTGTTTTCCTGCTGGACAGATGCGAACACGAACGCAACGATGCGCGCGAATTTCGGTGCTCGCGAATTTATGAGTGACACGGGACTTCGGATTTCGATAAAAACTTAATCATGCACGAGCAACGAGTATCGATCGTGCTCCAGGGCTAATAAATCGAGAGACACGGTACGGTTGTTCCGCTCGTACCGTCATCGTATTTCAACGCTGCCAAGACTTTATGACACTTTTTATTCTCTCCTTTTTTTTCCTACTTCCGAGTCCTTCCACTGGGTAATTATTTTATGGGCCGTCCCTGGTTTATCGAGGAACACGACGGGTGTCGTTTATCCTTCGCCAAGACACACGAAACGATGAATTATTACGCGGTCTACGTTCTACCTTCTAAACGGAATTTATTTGCCTAACACGAGTCCGTTCGTGTTCCCCGCCGAAACGACAAAATTAATCTAATTATCATTCGGTTGTATCTCTATGAATATTCATTCGGTGCAACAGGGTGCAGTTTTTTGTTTCGCTAATTTTTCATTTTGATGGTCGGTGCATCTGATAGTCTCAACGTATGAACTTGGCAAATTTGTATGTACCAAGCTAGTATTCCCAAGCTATATTTGCTAGGGAAATTAGATTCGCAGCTGTACGTATCCGCGTACGGTTTCGGAAATATGGCGGCCGATATACGTCAGGAGGGATCGCAAATTCTCGGTTACGCCGTCAACATTACGATCGATAAGATGGCTTCCGTTTTACAATTAAGGTCGGCCACTTTCGCGCCCTGTACTTTATCGAAGTGCAGGTACACCTGCTGGTATCCGGTCGGCTGGATATATCGTAGGATGGATAGCAATAATTCCGACACGGGCTATCATTTCGTGATCGTGAAGAGAGTCGAAACGGTTTCCGTTTCTACTTCGAACGACGATAGAGAGCCACGAAGGTAATAATTCGGGCCAGGACTTACTTCAAGTTACGGTAACATCGTGTTACGATGCTTTACCGCCATCTGTGATATTTCTACATCCTTCACACGTACATTTTAATTGAACAATCACTAGTTTCTACTTATTGCGACGCGATATTTATGCGAAATTGATCTATGAGATTAATAGGCTCGAAGATTTTATTTTGTCGTTCATTGTGTCGGCTTAGGTGTCACATATTAAGAATACATGCAAGGATGAAATATTGAAGATACGTGCAAGAAGACATATGTTACAGATGTCCATTAAATAATTTAACACATTTTCTACGATCTTCGGTGTCTTTTTCAAAAATTTGTATTATGACTTGCATGAACTTGTGATCATTTCGAGCAGACAATTTCCTTTTATCAGATCTGACATCGTTTAACTGATATCTTTTCATGAACTCCATTTCTTATGAACTTTATATACATATTCATGTATCTCGAAGTTGTTTTGAAATTATTTTTAATGAGTGCTTTGTAAATATTCATCTTGCAGTACGTCGTTTAAAATATATTGTGTATGTTCATATACTAACCTAACCTAACACATCAAATTTCTCTCATGAATTAAAAATCCACTCACAGTGAAAAATTTACGTGGCTTGAGTGCATCAAAAAATTAACAACGTAATATCAATTTAACGATGCAATATAACCTATGAAATTGTATAAATGAAGACAGATCATATCTCACAAACAAAAATACAACGTATTTAGAGCACATAAATTTTAGAGTGCAAAATATGAGAAACAAAGTGATATTCGAGCAAAAATATGTATTTGCACGATCATTCGTCAAACGATACTATTTGCGTACATCGAACAGGTATCTCTACTCCTGTTATTTACGACCATATAAAACAACTTATAGAAGAAATCGTTTTCTCGTTCGTTTCTTTTTTCTCTGCATTTCATCTCTATCAATTTCGCTCGGGCAATTTTTGCGACCGCGAATTGCTCGATCACAGAATCGCCTCGTGTCCGGTACAAAGTCAACCCCTCTAACGTACCATTTTCCCCGGGTGAATGTTGCCGAATTAAAAAGAGCATCCACGAGCCCACTCGATCATATTCTGAACGTGATTCCATCCATCGATTCCGAGTTCCTGTTGTGCCTCGCGAATCCCAAACCGCGAACTCGCTCCACGTCAATAACCTACATTTATTCTGACAAACAAATCCTCGCTGGTCAACAGAAATTATTTCCTGGACCACGGTGTTCTGGGCTCTGATAGGCTAATCCTGGAAAATTAGCATATTTGTGTCAGCGTTTTATGGATGGAGCTACTAGGTTTGTATTTTGACATTCTCAGTGTCAAGGTCTCAAGGATCCAAGGTTCAAGAATCTCAAGTTTGCAAGGTCTGAAAGGTTCCAAGGTTCTAAGATGCCAAGATCTCAAGGTTGCAAGGTCTACAAGTCCCATGTCTCAAGGTTTTGTAGGTTCAAAAGTCCCAAGGTTGCAAGGTCTGAAGCTTCCAAGTACCAAAATTTCGAGCGTCTCAAGGTCTCAAGGTTGCAAGATCCAAAAGTCTCAAGGTTGCAAGATCTTAAAGTCTCCAGAACCCAAAATCTTAAGATCTCAAAGTTCAAAAATTAAAGAATTACCACATCTCAGGTTCACAAATTCGTAAAGTTCCAAAATTGAAAAATCCAAAATATCAATGTCGCAAAATATAAAGTCCCCAAGTACTAAAATCCTCATATACCATTTCAATCATCCTAAACTTCCAGCAGACAAAAATCTCAGAAACCATAGCAAGGAATATTTAATTCACGACGATGCTGTATCGAACCATACGTATCGAGACATACGTTTGAAAAGAGATACACGTGTCGACGATGAGCATCGATCGGTAGCGAAAATGGTGGTCCCCTTCGAACGCTGGAAATTATGCGTCGCGGATGCAAAGTGCATAGGGAACGAGGCCTTGCGCTTCGATGCTCCCGAATGCGCCGGATTGCATTCTCCTTCATCCTGCAGTCGGTCCTGCGGCTGGTTGCACGCGCAGGTATCCAGGGATGAACGACAGAGCCGGAAACAGTAGCGAAACACGGCAAGTTAACATCCCACGAGAAACAGGTAGCTTCTTCCGCCGTTCCATTTCGTCCCGTCTCGCACTTCCATTTTCTACCCCTCGCGATTCACTTTCTCCCCTATTCTGTTTTATCTCTATTATTCAAGTAACCCGTCTCGCCTACGTCGGAAGAAAACGGCACCTCGCTTTGAGCCTTTCGCGCGACGAACGCTCACGACACACCGGGTACTTTGCCTGTCTCGAGATCAAACGCGCCGCCCTTGTCTGTGGATCTTAACGCGTCCGAGAGGGTGCGCGGGCACGTCCTGCCCGGCTCTGCCTGAATTAGACTGTTTAATGGTCGCGAGAGTAAACCCGAGGTGAACGTTTGTCAACGGGTTAGGACACCTTTCAGACCTAAATGCACGTACAACTTCACTATTGCCGAAGTAGCAAGATTAACGAATAATACCTTCTCGGACTTTATTCGAGCCTTGTCAATGATTTTAACTATGTTAGGTATGTAGTAGGTTTATATTAGGTATACGAAATAGTGGGTGTTCACTCATACATACACAGATTGGACATTGAAATCATTTACATATGTTTTTCGTTTTCGACCAAGAATAGAGTTTACAGTTAACACGTTTGACTTTAAGCGACGGTGAATTAAGTGACTAATACTCTGAAATATAGTTTGACTCGAAAAATGTATTATAGTCTTTGCCTAAAATAACACCGAGGACAGCTAGAGATTATTCACCTCGCGCATTAAGTCACTGTTCCACTTAACTAATTGCAAATTAATCAGAAGCTTTCCATCCAGAAGCGAATACTTTGTCCCTCACGAATCCTGCTATATTCGTTCTTATCGTATACTCGCGAGAGCGTGCATATATGCATAAGTTTATACAACACGACTACAATGGAAGGATTAAAGTTTCAGGCATACTCGAGGAACACAGGGTAAACCGTGGTACGAGAGCGCACGATAAATCCCTGCAAAAGAATTTCTAAACGCAACACGGTCCGCTTCGAAAGCGGATTCAAACGTTTCCCGGCCGAGGAATTACGCGGAGAAGCTCCCCCGAAGTTCCTTACGTAGGAGATTAATCGCTGATCATCTCCCGTCTACGCTATCCGCCGCGTGTCTGTGTTTTCGTCCGCTTCTGAAGCTCGCTTGATTACACGCAAGCCTGATAATAGATCACCTGCTGCCCCGTTCACGCTACCTACCCGCTCGCTAATATCCACCGCGCCGACGGGCCGCTGGCATTTTCCCTGATCCGATACCGTCATGTACGTTATCCTGATTTTATTCTAATCTCCATAGAATCCTCGGACCAGCGAATCAATTCACCTTCGATTATTATTAATTCTTGCGATGTTAGGTGTAGCAACAATTAGGAGTGTACGATTGCTTTAGATCATTTAAGGGTTTCATTGTTTGTTTTTGATTTTGAGAGAATTCTATGACAGTTCATAACGAGTTGGAGAATCTGTGAGAGGCTAAGACTCGTGAGGATGTGGATAGTATCGATAGAACTTTGGGATATTGGAACAGTTGGATTTCGAGATGTGGAGACTTTGTGGTTGGACTTTAGGACGAGAGAACTTTGGGACAATTGGACTTTAGAACACTTGGAATGTGGGGCAATTGAATTTCAGGACAGTTGGAACTTGGGATAGACTTTCGGGCTAGTTGGACTTTGGAATCATAGAACTCTGGGCTGTTGGACTTTGGGGCAGTTGAACTTCGGGGGTTGACATTCGGAACAATTAGATTAACGAGGCAATTGACCTATCGACGAATTGAATTTCTGGATAGATGGACTTTGTAACGGTTATAGTTTGGAACGATCGGGCCTGGGACAATTGAATTTTGGATCGGCTGAACTTTGTAACAAGTGGTCTCCGGGACTTTGGTACATCGTTTGGAACTTTAAAATTTAACATCGAACTTCAACTCCTTTCAAATTAAAAAATGAAACATCCCATTAAAGATAGGTCTATCACAAAAATGACCAAAAGTGGATTATCATGTAAGAATACCAAAAAGAAGCATACGTAAATCACCTTACGCGACCTTTTCTTAGAATCTTGATGGTATGATAGTGGCTAAAGATGTAGTATCGATAGTGGCTAAATGACCTGTATCTTAGAATAATCTATTCACGATAGGTACACGCTCTTTGGAGGCTGTTGATAGACCGCCCGAGGGATATTAATGTATCATTACCGTTTCACGGGCCTCTGACAGAAGACCCGAGGGCAGAACACGAAGACAGAGGATTGGTAGTTAGCAGTGGCTACCAGCTAGTTGGCTTGTCGCTGTTCCCGGGGAACACACCATGACCGAGACGATGTGTATTGTAATTATACGGAAACATCCTCTCGTGACTTCATCCTTTGTCTACGACCCCGTCTGTCTTCGTCGATCTCTCCGAGGCCTCCTTCTCTCTTTCTCTCTCTCCTTTCACCTGCTGGTAATCATCAAACCCGGCTGTCTGTTTGCGCAGAGGCCGGGAAACGCAAACTGTGCAAACTCGTCGGACAACTGGTGATCTGCAACGCGTTGCAAAGTGTATAGGAGAGCACGAAGCCGATAACGAGATCGTTTGTTACGCGATCGATCGTTTCGTTTGCACAGAGAATCGTACAGTTATTTTCGTTACTGCTAGCCAACGGCTTGAAATAATATCTAAGTCCGTCGGCGTGGATGGATGTTCGTAGATGTACTGTGGAGTCTCGTTAATCGTGTGTGGCGCTGGGGAAGTATATCTTGCGGAACGGGACATACGAGTAAAACTCACACTCATCAATTACTAAATCGGTGGGCTAGTTCGCAAGTCTCTACATTTTGGAATCTTCAAATTCTTAAGTGCCATCTTGGTATTCTTAGATTCCTCGTAACGTTAATCGTCAAAACGACAACGCATGAAAAGCCAGCTATAAGAGGTCTATAACCACGTTGAACATTACTCTTAATTCGTGATCCTTGAACCCCGTTTCGACATCGACCAATCTGGCGTGAAAGAAACGCAGACTCGAAAACGTTCTCCACTTTGAGAAACATCTAACAGGCTTTTATTGGCTTTAACGAACAAAGTTTACGAGAGAACCACGGTTCGATACTCGAGAAATATTTTTCTGTCGATTAAATAGACGCGTACACGTCGCGTACAAGAGGTCTATGTAACTGCCTCCTCTCGTCTCGCATCGTCGAATTAACCAGTCGGATAATGAACTAGTTAGGTTCGCGCGGGTTCAAGAAGGTTACGAAACGGAAGCGAAGTTTAAGGGGAGGCACGAAACTCGTGGACAAGTTGCTTCCTTTCGGCAAACTTGGATTGCACCGTGCAAACTGATTTCTTGGGTAAACGCTTATGGTGAACGGATGCAAACCGGTAGACTGCCATAAGTAAGGCTACCCACCGTGTCTTATGAGACAATTAAAGTTACACGAGTACACGTGAGTCTGAAAACGCTCGAGCCACGTAGTTAGACACTGAATTCGAGAATGTTTCTGCCCCGAAGACTTTCTGGATTCTCGGTATTTATACAGCGAAACTTCACTTATGTATAAAATTACTTATTTCAATATTCCAAAGTTCTGAACATATTTCAACATTACCGGAGTCTGGAGTCTCAAGCAACCCAAATTCTATTGTCTCCGAAGTCCTAGAGCTTCCAACTTCCAAATTCCGAGGTTTCACAGTTCTAAACTCACTGTTTCTAAATTGCGTGACATGTTAAAAATATAATAATACGCGACCAACTCATATTTTTCTGCAATTCGATTTAAACTGTCGAACTTGAAGTTTCCGTCTAACGCCGCAGAGTCGCACGGCCATCTTGTTTGTTTAAATTCGCATCTGTCTCGAACGTGCACCCTCTAAAATTCAATTTTATTAAACATGAGGTATTTATTGCCGTCAAAAAGTATCCTGTGGTGAAATCTACTGGTGAATGCTGTACTTGTAGAAGGTGAGACAGATGTTAAACAAGATGGCCGTAAACAGATAAGTGCGACGTTCATCTGAAACTCTACAGAAACTCTACAATTTTTAGCCCCATAATTTTGTACCCTCGCAGTTTTTCGTATTACACAATTTTTGTTCGTATCTCGCTGTTCGAGATAGCATCGTACGAACGGAACGGCACAGATTTTTACCGGTACGTATCAGGGAAGCCGAACACGTAAACTGTGCCCCGTTGGACTGTTTCTTCTCTTTTTTTCTCGGCAAACACACGCGACGTGTGACGCGCCTGTAGAATTAGTTAGGAAGCTAATTGCAGCACCGCCTCGTTTTAATTCCATTATACTGGCTGCGTCGTGTAGATGCAAATTTCTGTCCCCCTTTTCTGACCCCCTCTTGTCCCTGTCGCACTTAAACCCGCTCCTAATGTCGTCTCCTCCCGCTCTGCCGGCGAGAGAAACTTTCGGAATTATCTTGTAACGAGAGACGACGGGAACGTTCCCAATTACGGAATGGCACACGACTCTAAGGCGCACTGCATACACTATCAGTGTATTAACGGATATGTCCCCCGTATTTCCGGAAGTTTAAGCACTCGTTGAAGCGAGCCACCAACGAAATCGAGAGTCCCGAGGTGCGTTCGAAACAATCGCTTCAATTGAGTTTTGACTATTCGATCAGTTTGCGATCGGTGATCTTCAAACGTGTTTCGTGATTCTCGTGCTGATGTCTCTTTTTTTCTGTTTCAGGTGAGTTGGAAATTTATATCTGCGGACGTGGTTGCCGTGAGTAACGATGCATTTTATTACACTCTTTGTACTCTTGTATTATGTCGATAATAGAAATATGTGACAATAGTTTGGACTATGAGTTCTTATATACTCTATAGTTCATTGTATGAGTTAATATAATTCATCATACGTATATACTCTTGTATGAGTTACTCATACGACTTTTCTTAGAATGTAAGTACTTCCTCTTGAAATATGAGTACTTCTCTTTGTTTTTATGCCTCTATATATCTACTTCTATATCGACTCAATACAAATTAAACTGGTAGATACAGAATGTTGAATAACATTTATAATGATGATACAATATAGTGTATAATATTTGTAATGATGTTATACATCGACAAGTGTTCCTTTGGAGGAACTTTTTGAATGAACAGTGCAAGACTTCATTACGACTTAACAAATTGATCGACAGGTAGCCCTTGTCAGCCGTCTAAAAGCCACGGCTAAACCAGACTATCGATATAATCGTCTCCTCCGCTTAATTAGTGGTGGGAAACGAAGGCGCAGCCCGACCTAACTATTAATTATAAACCACCCAAGTTTCACGCGGTAAAGGCGCCTGACCATTGGCGTAATTTATAAATTCCTAAAGTCTCAATTACTTCTTCGATTTCCTTCATTTCGACTTCAAAAATTTTTCCTATAAATTTCCATCTGGTAAAAAATTCTAAAATTTGCAAAGTCCCCTAATATTTGGTACCATGTAAGCACTCTAAAGAAGAATTCCACGCAGCCGAACTATCCAAAACAAAAAGCATCAGAACAAAAATCCGAGGTACGCCAATGAGGCAATTTCGGGGGAAATCTTCGATCAATTTGTTATCGAAGGCGCGCTCGAAAGTTTGGTACACCGCGAAGCAAAAAGGAGAAGACGAAGCAAGAAGGAGTGGTATCGATCGCGGCTCTCGATATAATCGAGCCCGCAAACTACCGATACTCGCGGCTCGAACTTACTCTGTTGACACGAAGTCGACGACACGTCGGGGACGTTTGCCTAATTGTTTACCGATGCGAATCCGAACTCCCGATTTCCCTGATGTTTGAGTTGCGCAACTAAAGCCAGCCGGAAACGTAAGTTAATTATCGCCTGCCGCGCGTTTCGTTAGGGTGCCTTCCTCTCGTTTTCCCGAACCGCTCCGCGCAAACAAACGCGACGCCGTTAACTTTGCCTCGTTTCGAAACGTCGACGATGTTCGAGTCTTCTTCGTTGGATCTCCGTGTTAGAAAATATTGTCCGTTCACGCTCCAACGGTCCATTGTCGACGCGTGCATTATTTGTCCTGCAACGGAATTTCACCGAGTTCGATGAAAGTTGTTCGAATTTTTCGGATACTACACCGTTTGTCAAACATTACTCGTATTAAGGCTGGCTCAATTTAGGGTTGTTCAAAGTTGTATCCCTCGTTTTTGAACAATTTATAAGAAGCTGTTATGAGAACAAATTTTTATTCACCATATTGATACATTTAACAATTTGTACTTATGTACGTAACAGTTTATATATATTTAATAATGTCCATGCACTGCAGTGTTTCAGACAAAAATACCGGTAAGACTTGTTAACAATAATTTTGCTATTTTCCTTGCAATTTTGACCTACTGAAAGATCGACACCTAAAGGTTGAAATGATAACAAACAATTTGGAGTGGCAATCAATAAATCTTCAGCAAAGAGCTTGCAATAAAGATTTATTTGCAAAGATTGAAAATATGAATTAAATCAAGAGTGTGACCTAGTCCCACATAGTGGACAGTTGTGGACGATAGTTGAAACAGATATCGATACACACATCGGCACTCCAGGTGTTAATTCCTAGCCGTGTTGTGTCATCATTAGCCCGACATCGTAATCCTTTTCACCCGGTTAATTGGGTTTCGACAATCGATAATTGTATTCCGAGAGCACGAGGAATTTAAGTATCACGCGAGCCGGCCATTAGTCGATTAATATCGTCGATGAATTTTGTTATCTAGGAGCTGTGCATTATCGCGACCGGAAGGGGGTGACTGCTGTCAGCGCGAGCTCGCTTTTGCTCGTCTCCCCTTTTTAACCTCCGCTTTTGCCGTCTCGCTTTCGCTTAATTACACGGAATTCTTTCTCCCGGCCGAGACTCTCACCCCTTTGGCACGATGTTACGAGGAAAATGGGCCGGTGGAAATCTAATGACTGCCCTATCTATGTGCATATTTCTTATATAATTACCCGCGTAAAGTACACTCCTCGAAATCCCCAACAGCTTGCTCGCCCGTTGCGTTTCATGCCGTCCTGCAGAAGATATTTATGCACATTAATCTTGCCTTTTCATCGGATTTCATTAATGCAACCACTCGACGATGATAACGCGCGCCTCTAATACCGTTGTAGTTGCTTAACCGCTCGCTCGTTACTACACGGAAAACACCGATTTTTCACGCGACCCTAATTATCCAGCCAGATCCCGCAAGACGCTGCTCGCTGCTCACCCGATACCGCGATTCTACTCTGTAAATCGATCTCGAAACGGTGTATCGAACTTGTCTCCATTAAATGATCGTAGATTTCTTCAGACTCTTATGCTGAACGTGCCAAACTTCACACCCAGTAATTTGGGTATGTAGTCTTTTTCTGTAAACATGGTTAGGTTAGAAAGAAAAATACAATGATTATGCGAGTACGCTACCTATGTAGAAATTCCAACAATTTTTATCTTCTGAACATATTCATTGCATATTTATATTCTATACTATCCCACACAAATGTTGAAAATATTCTGCAAAATGTAGAAGTACATCTTCGAGTCATGGGACTGTCAACAGCCTAGCTTCAGAAATATGAAAATATCTGAATAAGGTTTCTTTCTAAAGAAATAAGCGATTACTACACGTGTACTCCAAATACACCGTTCCAGAAGCGATTTCCATAGCTACCCCTTGCGAGGTACAAGGGGTCTTCTAATTATGAGGCTTTATAATCTGGCGATGACGAGCTGTCTCCGTGAAACGGTTATCGATTAATTTCTCGACGCTCGGCATCGATAGACATTATCGAATTCGGGCGTCGACAGGATGCTAGAGGGTGGGACAGATATGTCGAGGGGGGTTCGCAAACTTGCCACACGCCGCCTCTGTACTTTCGCGTAATTACCGTGGAGAGGTTCGAGAGGGGTTCGGAGAGTACCGATGGCGTCGAGAAAAATTACCGAATCGGCCTGGTTCGGCAAGTTCGCCGAAGTAATTTGAATTCGTATGCCACCGCAGAAATTCGGTTTGACACTCGACGTGAAACGTACATAACGAGTCTGCGAACTATCCGGGAATACGAGCCACCCCCTAACGCCGCCCCTCCGCGCTCTTGTTCCGCTCGGGCGACTTAAACTTCGGCTAATGGCGTAATTCATTGAATAATTAGCGTCTCGCTGCGAGATGCCGCGGAAATCCGATCATTCGGTTTCATTTCGAACGGAGAGAACACGAGAATCTGGCTTTGTTTCTTTGCCGTCTGCAAGGAGGGAGAACTGTGACAACTATTGTCCTCGCTGTTCCGTACTATCCGAAATGACACTCGAGACTTTATTTTCTTCAGCTTTATATTTTCGTAAAAGAATGATGTTTTTTATTCTTTCTCTGTGATCGTGGATCAGAAGCATGATACAACGATTATGTTTGGAAATAATTGTTCAAGAGGTTTTGCAAGACGGATACACCCCTGCTAGACCGAAGGTGAAATTTTGACTCGGGTACGCAGGTAGTGGCTGTTTGTCTGCGGCAAACAAACGAGACGCACGCGATCGTGGTGTACGCGAGCACAAAACGCGCGCCGGCAGGCCAGACCGCTCTCGCCAGGCTTTGATGAGAAGCTTCGGTGATTTAACGACACACGTATACACACACGTATACGCGGCATACACGGTGACGGGGAGCATACACCGCCGAGAGGAATCTAATTTATTTCCTCCTTTGTGAGGCCGGGGAAAGGAAGAGTGAGAGCTGGGACAGAGTCGCGGTTTTCAAAGCGAAAAAGCTTTCCAATCTCTCGAGGCAAAGGAGCTCTCGGGCAAACAAGGGATTTACCGCGATGGACGTCGATGGAAACGCGGATGGAATCGGTCGGGGGACAGAGGTGACCGTTGGCTATGCTTGTTTTCGACTCGTAGCCCCTGCCAGGGGAATTTCTTTGACCGGTATCGCCGCGTTTCGTTCGATCCTCTTCGTTTGATACGCGCCAGACTTCGCCGGAATCGCGGCACGCCCGCAGGCCAAGCTTCCTCCGAGCGAGCCGCCCTAGACTTAATAATGGCGCCCACATCCGCCGCCTTATCCGTCACACCCCAGTTTCCGTCACACACAATCGGACAGGCGTTCTCTTTCCACGTGACCCAGAAAATTTCACCTGTCATCTCGTTTATCGACATTTTTCCTTCCCTGTAATTCTCGCTGATTAGCAATCTCTGGACATTCGCGGAGATTTCAAATTTTCAAACTTAGAGATTTAGGAATATGGATGGGCAAGAATTTTTAGATTGGAGAGATTCTTGAAGAGATTTGAAAATTTTAAGTTGCGAAACGTTTAAATTCCTGAATTAGATAGTTAATTAAGTGCCGTTGCACATAAGTTGCACGTAAGTTGCATGTCCATGTACCGCGCCCTTGCGTGCGAATTTGTCTGTTATTATTCTGCGATCCATAACGCGGATACTGTAATTTTGGTAAAGGTTTCGACATTTAATTCGTACTCTCTCCTTGACATTTGCCAGAGTTACCTCGTGAATACATAATTTTTCGCGGCGACACTTTTTACTTCTCCAAACTCCGCTATCCGTTTCTTCTCGAGGACTTGCTTTAACTAGATTGTTGTAGTTTGAGAGCCTGTTTCTTGCCACCTCTCGGACCGGTTCCGCTCTCCACAATTTCGATGAGTTTTTACGATCAAAGTTTGTTGCTCGAATTTCCTTGGAGCTCTATGACGCAATAATAAAAAGAGGAAACTACACTCACCGCCTCGATATTATCGTACGGACTCTTCCGTAATATTTAATCCCGTTACGCGTTCGACATTTTCGAATTTAGCACGATGGCTGCCCGTAGCGTGATATTATGCACCGCGCTTCAGCCAGCCGTTCGACGTCCGTCTAATTTGCAATTCGTGCTGTCCCGAAGGCACTTTTGATCCCGTCGCATCCCAATGATTCTGCAGCGGCCTCAAAGTGGCGTGGACGGTATCGCGGGCCACGAGGGGGCCGTTCCCAAAGGGGGAGGATATTCATCGCCTGCGAAAGGGTGGGTCGACGAGGGTGACGGTTCAACTTTGACCGTGAACCAACGGAAGGAAGGGAGCCAGAGAGATTTATGCTGATCAGAAATTATAGGCCGGCTCCGTGGTTGGCTAGACTGCGCCGTAACCTGTTCCCGCCGCATTAACCCTCTTCTCACCCTATCTTCCGACTAGACCGACGCTCGCTGCTTTATTCAAAGCGGGATCCCGGCCACCTAATGTCCCGACAAGCTGTATTTTCGCGATCACGATTTACGATCGGTCCCCCTTTTCCGCCGCGGCGAAAGACTGCGGGAAAACGCGCGGATGTTACGCCTCGAATCAGCCAGCCGCCAACGCGACCAACTGCCAATTCGATCAGCCGTTAACGACCGAAAAAGACCCGTGCGTATTCCGGCGAGGTCGCTGGAAAATCGTCGGAAAGATTGAAATTCTTGACGGCGCCGGAAGACTCGATAAGCGACGGCCTCGTTCGACGACCACGTCGTTTATTAGTTTTACGGCATCGTTCTTTTCCATATCTCGAGAATAATGGCGAACGATCGACGAGATTTATTCCGGTCGATAAAAGTCTCGTCGCGTGCGATCTCCGGATGACGGGCTTCTGAACCTGCGATGAGGTTCGACCGGAAAAACTTACGTGCAAAAGAATTCGGGGAAAAATATCGTTGTACTTGAAAGTCTCTTTCTAAATAATGAGTATTGACATGATCAGATACGAGTCCACTCAGTTTTGTTCTGTATTGACTGGAAGTTTCATCAGCATGAGCGAAACTCGGAAGTGGGATGTCTGCAAAATGCTCTATGTGTATTCAATTATTTAACAGAAGACATCGAATGTAAGGATACAATTTATAGACTCTCACGAACGCTAGTGCTTTCACAAAGACAGTTATCTCCAAGTGTCCTTAATTCTTTTCATGCTGATCCTCCACGGCAAAAGTTCTTCTCTATAAGAATTTTGAAGCGTACGAACGATTTGATCATACCATATGGCTAAAAAGCGACAGAGCAATGACGGCGAGCTCTAAAAATAGAATAGAGAACCGAGTCGATGGTTGGCCACGTTCATTCAGAAACGGTCTCGAGTCTGGCAGAGAAGAGAGCGGAGTATGTTGCGAAGCCGAGGACGAGGAGGTGCAGAGACGAGGCAGAGGAGAGCAGAAAGAGAGGCGAATATGACATAAGCCATTGTGAGGAGATACTCGGCCTTGTATTCTCTGTGTTTGCATATGAAATCGTGGGCAACGTTACTTCGCTCGGGACCTGTTCTCCCTCCTGCTCTCGTTGCCGAGGCAGGAGCGACGACAGTCACGGGTCAACGAGATTCCTCGATGATGCGTTTGCCCGCGGGGAATTCAGTCTGCGCATATAATTATTGCACGCATAAGCTCGGCTGTTCCGTGTGTGCCGTCAAACTCCCTTTGAGGGGAAGAGTAACCGCGACGGAACGCAAACCGCGTCCCCTCAAACGCCGTCTCGTGAAACGCGCCGGGGGACTCTCGTGTTTCGTTGCGCTCAGACTTTCGATCATCGAGACTTCGTGACGTTTAATGTACTGTTGCTTTCACACCTGATGGCACCCGAGACGGTATTTTGCCCAGGTAGCTCTACACATCCCCATCACTTAGCGTTGCCAACTACTTCAATTTTAGTTCACTGTATAGTACTATTTGGGTCCTTTAAAATTTCACATATTCAGAATCCTAGCTCTAATACTCTCACAACCTCCTACCAGTCTGATACCAAACTGTAAAGTCTCTGACTTTATCACCTAATCTTTGAATTCTTCAAACTTCTAACATCGTAAGATCTCATAATAAGGCCCCAAAATGTCTAGATTCCTACGTTACCAACGTCGCAAACTTGAAAAATTATAAATAACTCCAAAATCCTGAAGTGTCAAACTACCAGAGCTTAAAAGGTTGGAAGATACAAAACTACAAGATGTTTCTTTTTCGCGCGTGCAAAAATGTAGCTTCTTTATCGCAGCGTCTCCATGTCGTACAGCCGCGAATCTGCCCCACATCTAGAAGCAGAAAAAATTGGTCAAGTACTTCGACCGAAGCTTTTTCCCCGATGCAGCAACGATAAGCGAACGTGTTAATGAACCCGTTGCGCTCGTTTTCCGTTGTCGTCGAAACAACGGGCTCGGTTACCTGTTCGCGAGCCTCTCCTCGCGCAGGTGACTCAGCGTGACAAAATGCCGCTTTCCGCTCGTATAACTCGGCGCCGTTTCTTGCCGGGTCCGCTCGTGTGCACGCGTGACGGCGTCGTTGCAGTTTGCTTGGTCTGGCGCGCAGCGCGCTTACCGCGAGAATTGTCGATAAAATAACATACACGGGGAGGCGTGTGTGCACGCTAACGCCGTATGCAAGCTTCGTAGAAACAAGCTCGAGCTTATAACGCCTCTCCTCCGCGAAACGTTCCGAGTTCCACGAAGCCTCGGCCGAATCGGCTTCCGACTCCGCTCCGCCATACGCTTTACGCTTATCGTCCCGAAACTCGTGCCGGGAAAATCGTACGCTTCGCTGGCACTTTATGACCCAGTGCGCCGGATTCCTTGCATCCTCGACGCTTCGTGTTGCGAGCGTCCTCTTAGGTATTTCCGTCGATTTCGTATACCATCGCGACGGTAGATCGTATCGTTCCGAGAATTTCTACAGAAAATGTTTCTGCGGCCTTGATTTACCGTGTAATCCCGTAAGTTTTGAACGGTGAGTATCGGAGGCTCGAAAAGATGTACAGGGTATCTTTGATCTTGAACGCTGGAGAGAGAAACAATGAGAGGTCTATTTTCATTATTATTCGCTGGGAATTGCATAGAGCAAGTCATAGCCCAGAGTGATGGTCCTCTTTTTAACAATTTGCACATATATTTTTGAATGCACCATTCTGTACAGTTCGTATTCGATACAGTTCTCTGTAGAAAAGTATGAAGTCATTTATGGCTTCAACAACGACTAATTTTCCTCCCCGATTTTCCCGGCAGTTGAGCCATCGGACAGATTTGCAAGGGAATTTCGTAATTGCGTGAATTGCTCCGAATAGATCAGCATCGTCATTCGCGGGAAATTTAAAGCATACAAACCTTGAATTAATTTTGGCACAGCCACGATTTCAGTGATAATTGAGGGCCGAGGGTACGTGTCCCAAGAACACGTGAATGGCAAAGGACGTTGAAGAGCCGTAGGGTTTGCAGGGAGCGTAATTCGGAAGAGCTATTATTTTCGCGTCAGGTCGCGGTGTACAAGGGGCCGCGCAGATATTTTAGCGCGAGGGTTGTCGCCCCAGCCGCAACGGGACCATTACCCCATGATATATGCTACGGTCCTGAGCTTCTTTCTCTCTCTTCCTCTTTCGCCGTTCCTCGCCGTCCTAGCTACCTGTTACCCTATTACGCCGTATATACACTCCCCCTGCATTCCACTTTATTTCGTTTCTTCTTTTCTGCCGTGGTGCCACGCGGCGAAAATTCATGAGGGTTATTAATTGTTAAAAAAGGCTCGGGACAAAAGACGGTGAAATTTGCACAAGAATGTTTGAATACGCATTATACCCCGCGGCTCGGGTCTCCACGGTACAACCAGGCCGACCCCTTTGCGTTGCTTTGCTTTCCTTTTGCTCCCGTTACGTTCTCTCCGCCCGTAAAGAAGAATTTCGCTCGCGGAAAACGAACAGGTGCGTAAAACGATATATACGGGGCCACCGGAAAACGGCGACAAATATTTACGATGCAATCGTTTCTCTTTCTTCGAGCAGAAGATTACGGCCAACAAATTCTTTCGCTCCCTGCGATTTGAATCTTGTTTATCGACTTTTCACCTGGTAGCAAAATAAGCTCATTCTAAAACATTCGAGATCATTTTTTAGTTTCTGACATTTTATTTATTAGTCTACGTTTGACGGTTGTAAAGTAGTATATACGCTTATTTTATTATTAATATTCTTGGTATCTAGGTTAATAGTAGTAAATAAATGAAAATATTTAACCAATCTATTTATTCATAACATTCAAAAGAAATGCGATGTCGAGCCACATAGGAGTGCTAAAGGCTCTGTCCACAACCATTCTAATGTACCCGAGTAACAATCTCGTTTGAGCAGCAATCGATAAAGAAAAAGATCCCTTCATTTTCCGGCGTAGCAGATCGGACGTTGAAGAAAACTTGTTCCCCTCAGCGAGACATTCGACAAAAGATCCCCCGGCGTGTTCTCTTAATCTACGCTCCTCGGGGAAATTTCTCGAGATCATTGTCGATGTACACTTCGTTTCGGAAAATTTCTGTGGAGACCCGGCTTATCGGTAGCGTAGATCAGCGAGCGGAAAAGTTATTCGAGCCAGGATGTTTCGAAGCGAACGTGTCCCTTGTAATTTCGTAGGATCACCGTAACTCGCTGTATCCTGTGGGGATCTGGGTATAAAAATTCCCCGCTAAGAGATGGCCGGGGTAAGTTGAGTTTTCGGTTGTGTCAGGACGAACGAGGTTAACCTGTCTCTGGGTATCTTTTTGCGTCGACCAGCGAGTAATCCCCGCCAGTCTCTCCTTTACTCTCTGTCCCCGCCATTTTCGTTCGTTTTTGCCGAGCTTACGTTTATGTGCGCGACTGTCCTGGGCGGATCCGGAGAACGCGGACACGTTTCGGCGGGAAAAGGAGTCGGGAAGGGTAAATTTCTGATCCGAGAGTTAAGGGCTGCATCGCCCGACAATAAACGACGCTCGAGCTCGGTTACCCCGTAAAGGGATTTGCAAATCCAATTTGTGGTCGGCGTTCTCTTCATCGTTGTAAATCTTGCGCTTCTTTTGTTACCTCGGTGCGCTCCTCGCCTCCCGGAGATTGGCCAGGATTCTTATCAGCGGAACTCCATTTTTAATTCTACCAATGTTATCCAGATATTGGCTGAAGTATGTTCCGGGGAAATTATCCTTTGAGCACTGTTCAGGATTTTAATACGTGTACTGGGCAGTTTTGAAATTACACTGCGGGAGAATTTTAGAGAATGGCATGCAATATTATTTTAGAGTTCGGATGTTCTTTAACTCTTTGCACTTCTATGTCGAGTGTGGCATCATATTTCCGCACTGTTGCAGTACATTTTATTGAGAACTTTTTTGATCTATTTTGTAAATGAAGGAGTTGACAGGTAAAAGAAATTAAAGAGAGAGGTTTAATACAGTTGAAGAGTCTAAGTGAAAGAATTTATTTGTGTCCAGCAGCATCAATTATTTCTCCAATTCAACGGAGTCATAAATTAACAAATCTGCTGTAGCATGTTATTCATCAGAATTTTTCTTGCTATTGTTCCTGATGAAAGTTTAAAAAGAAGAGTATAGGTATAAGAATATGGCGAACAATACGAAAGCATAATAAGTAACCAAGGTCATACGTCACGAATTGAGAGTTATATCCAGATGAAAATTGGAGGTCTGTAATTTTGCCTCGTATGTCCGGCAGACGTTTAAAGCCACCGTGATAAATGGTCCTCTCGCCATATTATTTGGCGTCGATTTCATACAATACGCTTTGAGCCGTCCTTCATGGAGTTGTAACATCAAAACGATGGACAACGTCAGTCTTGTTCGGTGGCAGCCGATGAAACGAGGCATTGAACGAGGACACCGATACGTTGGTCGATCGTCACTTAATCGTGAACGATGTTAATGACTCGTGTCCGTATACATCGCGTTCTCGTTTCGCGATACGACTGTCGTCCCCCGTGATAGATGAGCTTCATAGACGATATCTGCAGACGATTTGCGATTGTCGTCACGACTTGTCCAGAACTGCCACGTTCCCTCGTAAATTTCAACTTCACGCTGCGACGAGCCACCTGGAGCGACGCTTTTCACCTGAATCAAGATTCCGACTGAAATCGTGACGAACCGTGCCTCGAATTTGGGATTTCGGTGTTTGGGTGTTTAGCAGTTTAGAATTTTTGGATTTTGGGGTTTTTGGGTTTTGAAATTTTGGGCTTTAGGGGTTCAGGGGTTTTGGAATTTTGGAATTTTGGGATTTTGTGATTTCGGGACGTTGGGATCTTGAGAAAATAGGATTTTGGGTCTTTAGCATTTTGGGACTTTAGGCTTTCAGAACTCTAGGATTTTGGGACGTTAGGGTTTCAAACTTTAAGATTTCGGTACCTTAGCATCTTGAGGAGTTAGAATTTTGAAAATTTACAATTTTGGTACTTTGGGATCTTCAGAATATAGGATTTTGAGTCTTTAGAATTTCAGGACTGAAATCTTGGAAAATGATTCAAGAATTTAGTGTTTCGGTATTTTAGTATGTTGGAACTTCAAGAATCTGGAATGTAGAGAATTTGGAACATACGAAGATAAAATCATAGAAATTCAGAAGATAATAAAAAAGCGAAAAGAAGATTTGGAACGGCGCGAAGATGGATATAAATTTGAAAGTAAATAGACAAGGGATGGACAAGGGTTTTCTTTTTATTATCGTCGAACGAACGCGTGTTTAAAATTCATAAGTTGATTCATTTCACCTGCACGCTCGGCCGTCGGTTCTCTTATTTTATTCGTCTATAAATCATCCTCCGTCTACGGTTCCGTTGTTCTTCTTCGTCTGGACTCGCGTGGTCGAGAAACTTTCTCCGAATTACCAGATATTTCATCGGCCTCCGGTTCGACCGATCGAGATAGAAAGAGGAAAACGTTTCTCGGTTACCCTGCCACGAATCCGCCGGCATTAATTACGCCGATAACGATTAGTCCGAACCACGCGGACGATCTTCCCTCGACGAATCGAGAGCATTCGTCCAACTTTAATTTAACTTCCCTATCGAATCTGCGAAAAACACTCGAGGCTCGACCAGCTCGTTTTTCAGCCGGATTCAATTCGCGTAGATGATCATTTTGGAAAATTTTATTTGCCATGCACGAATCTATAGATTCTAGAGAAAATTGGGGCAGAGGTCTTTTCAAGTTTTGGAAATTTAAAAATTGTTGGTATAGAGTTTTGGAAGGTGGAAGGATTCTGAGGAGGCTTTTGGGGGTTGCGAGATTTTGGAATTTGGGGAATTTGAAATTTGAAGGATTTGGAGATTTGAGAATTTGGGGGTTTAAGAATTTGAGGCTTTGACAATTTCACAATTTCAAGTTTACAAATTTGAATCAACAACTTCTTCAACCCTTAATTAATCTATTTCTACGTCACATAATTGACGTACATACGCCAACCTGAGGTTTCTTATTAAATAAATTTATTACTAAATGAAAAAGTTTCTAACTAGAAGTTAAACTACATAAAAATTGTTAATATTTAATAAAAACGAGCAGTGCAAATATTCAAGAAATTTCAAAAATACTTGTCTCCAAGATTCTCAAAACAAATGACATCATTTAAAGATCAAGGTTCCTTTCGCTATGTAATTCTCATCCAAAAGAAGCCTTCGTTGCACACAACAACACATAATATCTATTATTTAACATAAAACGTCATACTTCTACGAATTACAAATTTCTCTTAGACATACGTGTCCCTCCAGTCGCGCTATCGTTCAAAGAATATTGCATATCCTTGAAAAAAAGGAGCATAGCAACAGCTGATACGTTTTCCGTGTGGTAGGACATTCTTGTCACGTAGTTGTTCGTTCATATTCAAGATGGATTCTTCGGGAATGTCGTGCTCTATCCAGACGGTTCTCGTTTCTCATCGACCTCGATAACGTTCGCGTATCATCCCCCGCTAGGAAGCGCGAAATTGGCCCGCATGGGATCCCTTTCGTGAACTATCCCGGAACATCCGGGATTCGGAGTACAGAAACGAACCGGTGCTGGAGTACACTCGGATGCAACGTTCTTCGGTGCAAACTTGGCAAATTTTAACTCTCTATCTTTCACACTTTCATGTTTTTGGGTGTTCTAGTTTCAGGTCTTCAAGTTTTGGAGTTTTTCTGTATTACTAGATAGTTACGTCACCTAGTCCCTATATTCCCAAATTGCAGAATATACGAAATCTATAGTACGAAATTTATATCTTCGAATTTTTGTTTGATCGAATTCATATATCACTAAATTCTTAGATCTTCAAGTTTGTATGTTCCTAAATTCTTAGATCCCCAAATCTCTGTGTCCCTAAATTTTTAGATCCCAAAATTTCAAGTTCACTGTATTTCTAGATCTCCAGATATCTATCATTTCAAACTTCTATGTCCCCAAAGTGTTATGTCCTCAAACTTCTATGTCCCCAAATTCCTAGTCTACCAAATTTGTACATTTCCATATTCGCAGGTCCCCAATTTTCAACATCCCCAAATTTCAACATTCCCAAATCCTCACATCCCCAAATATCAACGTCCCTAAATTTTAACACCCCCAAATTTCAACTTTCCCAAATCTTCACATCCCCAAGTCCTCACATCCCCAAATCCTCACATCCCCAAGTCCTCACATCCCCAAATCCTCACATCCCCAAATTTGAAAATTCCCAAATCTCAACACCCCCAAATACTTGATCTACTCCTAAATATCCAGGTCATTAAAAATCCCCAGAAATGAACGGGGACAAAGCCGGTTCACCCTTGGTTGCTACGTTTTCCCTAAGGAAGCCAGATTTGCTGTTGACTGTACGTGTCGCGCCATCGACTTCCGGTATAGGGAGTGCCGCTTACGGAACGTGGAAATCAGGAATGCAATATTAAGGCATCCGAAGTCCGTCGAAGTCTCGAGTATTCCCTGTCGACTCGAGCTGCTTCCAGCTGGTTCCTCTCATCTCCGGTTCTCGTCAAATTAACGAGCGCCGAACGTTTTTGGCGCACAATTCCGCAACCGTGATTGTTTAAAGTGTTCAGAATTTTCTCTTCTCTTTACCAAATTTTGTTTGATTTTTCACTATTTCGTAGTTGAAGATACTAAAGATTGCCTAGTCCCTAAATATAAATTTTCAATGTCGTCTTAAAATTTCAGCACTTCATGATTTCATTACTTACGAATTACACCTCCATTTTCACGAAAAATAAAATTTCATTTGTGTTTGCGCAAAGCTCGGTAGAAAATTGTTGCACAAAGTGTGCTTATTTATTGGCACAGCAAAAATGAATTGCAACCGGTATCTGAATCAGAGAAAGAACGACTGGAAGTTATCGATCGATTACCGAGTATAAAAAACATTTGCCTCGTTATTTAACGGGTACATTGAGTTATTTCCCGATTAATAATCCCGTCTGGGAACGCTTGAATCCAACGATACAAGGCAATACAATCCGAGATATCCAAAGTTCAATGGAGTAGTAGCTCCGCAACTGTCGTTTCGCAGTTTGCCCGTTATTGTGTAACTCGTGCTCAAAATTGGAATTCTCCACGGTCGATTAAATCGGAAGTGGCGACACGATTATAGATCCCGGCAAGTATCAGATTTTCCTTCGATCGATACCGGAATGGCGATCGCTGTTGGCCGATTCATTCGGTTTACCGATATTCGAAAGTTGTGCCCGCGCGTTCAATATTTTCTTTTCCATCGAATGCACTGCCTCTCGCTACGCCGACAAACACCTCGCAACACTATTTACGTTGGTTATCCGGCGTCTGCATCCGACCTTACCCTTCATTGTATACCGAGTCGTTCCCGTCATTTCCAGCCGGGAAGAATTTCACTGCCTGCTCGACGCGAAAGTGTTTGACTTTCGACGGATATTTCGATGCCGAGAAAAGTGTTGTTGCATCGTATTTCGTGAAACGTTACATATTCAGTTCTGAAATGTGGATGATGGTATATGGTAAAACGTTGTGCGATTCGTACATTTAAAAATACACCGTTTTCAAATTTGATATGGTGCAATTGATGTTCTTGAAATATTTTTGGTGGAGGATGTAACACAAGGGTGATTTAATGGCTGGTTAATATAGTACGTGGTAAGTGCAGCAAATGTAACAAATGATAATATTACGCTTGCAAAATTTTGCGAATAGCAAATTCAAGTAGTAGTAAATGCAGCTCGCGACAAATGCAGCGTACGACAAATGTAGCTTGCGACAAATGTAGCGTACGACAAATGTAGCGTACGACAAATGCAGCGTACGACAAATGTAGTGCACGACATATGAGTCGTATGACAAATACAGCCTGTTACAAGTGCAGTACTCGACGTATGCATCTAGCGACAAATGCAGCGTACGACAAATGTAGCCGATGACAAATACATGGTAAATGCAACTGATGGTACAACTCCTAGTAAATGTAACTCATGGTAAATGCAACTTATGACAAATACGATACATAGCAAATGCAATGCTCCTAATCAGCCACAATTTCACATAGACACCTGTCCCAAAAGTTTCAAATATTTCAAACAATACGTAAAAATCTTGTAAAAAAAAACATATTCGATATGTTTGCACATAAACGACCCTTTATGAATGACGATTCAGAGCGCAGATAAAACTCGTACCCAGTGAAGTCTTCAGCTGATCGTCGAAAGTGGATGGTTTTATATCGTCGGAAGGATATACTCGTCGAGAAGGCAGCGGTACGAACGCGTCAGGTTACAAATCGATTCCACACGGGGGATTCTGTAGAGTGGAGCTCTGAAAGATATCACAGGGATAGATGAAGAGATGGCTGTACGATCCGAAACGTTTTAATCGTCCGGCAACGAAGGGTCGGTTTTATCGTGGCCGCGGACGTAAAAAGAGGAACGACCGCTCGGATTACCGGTTAGGATTATTTAAACTAATCGCGAGACTTTTTAGCAGTAGACAAGTTTTCCCTGTATACATAATTGTGGTAGCGACAGGGCTGGGTTACCAGAAGGGAGTCAGCATGGAAAAAAGGAGAGGGAGGAAAAGGGTATCGTGCAAGAGGTAACTCTGGGAAATCAGGCAATTTAAATTCACCGTAAAAAGGCTCTTTAATTAAAAGACTTTAATTCCTCACGGTCGCGAGGGGACGCTTACTTATTCATACTAATGACTAGGCAGCCTCGAGTAATTAGAACGCTTTGAACGCTTCAGGCATCCGATCTACGAGAATGTCAGGCCCCGGAACGTTTGGGATTTTGATTGAAAACGAACCTGCAGAGTTTCCTCGCTCCTCGATCACACGTTTCGAAACTTTCGACGGCGTCTGCTAGAACACTGTGTTTCGCCATTTTTTAAGCGTTACTGCATTTCTCGATGACGGAGACTTTTTACGCTGGGGTATACTAACTTTAATAGCAGTTTTAGTGCTGTGTACTGATCTATGGAATGTCTAGGTACAATTCGGAAAGCTTGGGTGTTTATACATTTGGAAATTTGGGGAGAGTTGGGAAAGTTCAATTGGGGATATGACAATTTGGGGATGTGAATATTTGGAAAATTCAGGAAGTGGGGACGTAGAAATTCGGAATTGTGAGGATTGGGGATTTGAGAATTTGGGAATGTGAGGATTGCAGTTTGACTATTTGGGGATTTGCAAACTTGGGGTTTGAGAACTTAGGATTTGAGAACTTGGGGCTTTGAGAATTTGGGGACTTGAAAATTGAAATTTATGATTTTACAAATATGAGAATTAGGATTTGAGAATCTGGTACTGTTGTAATTTAAGATTTTAGAGCTAAGTATAATTTGAAGATCTGGAAATGTTAGGATGAGAATTTGACAATAGCTTCATCTTTAATACTCTGTTCAGTGTTCACTAGAATGTGTCTGCATAAAAACATGTTCCATATGCCGATGAATTTTTCTGCTCGTCCCAAGACAGTAAAGAATTAGCGATCAGTAGCTCGGTTACCTGGTACAAAGTCCCTAGAGAACAGCGGCCATAGCGCAATCTCGCTAATTGGATCAGAGCGTCGCGATAATTAGTTTAAATCCTTCCATTAATATTCTGTGTTTTACTTTCGCGTTAGGTACGACGTTTCGGATATTCGTCTTCCTGCCTTTCTCTAAAAAGATTTTATTTCCTTTTATTCTCTTTGTTCTTGTGTAAGAAATGATACACAGTAAAGTGTCGATACGAGCAAATCTCTTATGTCGTGCAACTTTCGTTTGTATCGTGAAGATCATGCAAGCTGTAGTTAATGCAAGAATAAAATTTGTTTATTTTTTATTTTTATCTTATGAAACTTTTCCCAATATATATTGTGACATTTTTCTGATTGAAAGATCAGACACGACAGTTCGAATTTACTTTCAATTTTCAATTTGTATTTCATCGAATTTCAAAAGTTAAGAGCTTCGAATTTGAGTCTTTTTTATAAAATTGAATTATATCGATATATTGTCAGCACAGAGCTTCCTCGCGTGTATCGATTGAAATTTTCCACGATTCCAGTCATTCGATATTCTATCTGATAAATAAAAGATCGTCGTCGCGATCCGTCACAGGAAACTCTTTGATGTGTTAAATCCGAGCGTGTTCGGCCGAGAAAAGATTTCTCCTCTGACGGTCGTGAATTTTTGCCCTGTTCCAAGGGACTTCTGCAGCAAGCACAGTAGACGCATACTTTTAACCATTTCTTTACAGCCACCGTGTTTCATGATCAAAGACTATTATTATTTCCAAAAGTTTGCCGTATATTTTGTCTTCGAAAACTGTGGGGGTTGCAACCCCAAGTTATAAACTTTATTTTAATTAATTTCGATATTATGATTACAATATTCATGTTCCGTTACCCAGTCAAGCTTTTATATCTTACAGAGTAACTTTTGCATTTGTCAATTTATTACAGTTATACTAAAATATAATTATTGCAGGAAATGGATATTATACATATGTGTTATACGTATGTGAATTAATGTTCATTTGTAAATACGTCGAACGTCATCATTTTCCAGGTGTCACAATAATTATCAGAAATAGAAATCGATGCACCTTGCAGAATTAAAATGAAATTAAAAAAGTAACATATCGTACATATAACATATGTAATCGAATGTCATCTTTTTCACGTATATCATTTTCCAAATATTATAGTAATAATCAATATACAAAAATTGATGCATTCTTGCACAATTATTAAAATGAAGTTAGAAAAGTGACATATCGTGTAATCGAACGTCATTTTACGTACATATAATTTTCCAAATATCACGATAATTATCAATATGCAACCTCGCAGAGCTAAAATAAAGACAAAAAAGTAGCATACGTATTCCAGAAAATATATTCAGTTTTCCATCATGCAGACAGCATAAAGTTTATTCGCACGTGAGAAAGACGTAGCTTTATCTCAAATTCTATTTCGTGCATACGCAACAACGGGTACGGTGCTTTTTCCGCGATACCAACCCAATTTTCGAAAAAGCTTCTCTGTTTTCGATGTTCTTCGGCATCCACTTTTATCGCTCAACTTCCTCGGCTGGATCGCGGCTACAGCCGGTGTTCCAGTCGTTATTCTTTTTCGATATCCGGTGCCTCCGAATTTTTTGCGCCCCTCGCGCCATTCTTCTTCCTCTCCGTCGTAATTGTATTTTGGATTTAATCTCTGGAGACGTTTCTTGCAACGACGCCCGAAGAAACCATCGCCGCCGCTGTTGCTGCCGATTCATCCATCAATCTTCGCGCGTTACGTCGTTCCCACGGCGCTTCCTGTTCCGGTTTTTTACGACCGCGGATCAACGGAACCGTCGAACGGTTTTTCCACGGAGAAGTCTCTCTATCCGCCGACCGAGCGAATCGCGAAAAAATTACTTAACGAACGGTGGTCTTAATTCGGTTTTAAGCTAGTTTCAAGTTGGGTCGTTTGTGGTCGTTGGAGGTAAGAGTTAGGAATTTCGTGTAATCTGGGGATTTTAGAAATTTGGGGTTGTGTGTTTGGGGATTTGGGGATTTGGGGATTTGGGGATTTAGGGATTGGGGGATTTGGGGATTGGAGGATTGGGGGATTGGGAGATTGGGGATTTGGGGATTTGGGGATTTGGGGATATAGGGGATTTGGGGATTTGGGGATTGGGAGATTGAGGATTTGAGGATTTGAGGATTTGGGGATTTGGGGATTTGGGGATTTGGGTAATTTGGTATTTGGGTAATTTGGGACTAGAGTAATATGGGATTTGGCTAATTTGGGACTAGGGTAATATGGGACTTGGCTAATTTGGGATTTGGGTACCTTGGGATTCGGATATCTGGGGATTCGGGTATCTTAAGATTTGGGTAATTTGGAATTTGGGCATCTTGGGATTCAGGTATCTTGGGATATGGTATTTGGGTATTTGGGAATGTAGGAATTTGGAAATTTGAAAAGTTGGGAATGTGGGAAAGTGGAAATCTGGGAATTTGGGGATGTAGCAGTTTTCTGAGTTAGGAGTATGTGAATTTGGGAATTTGACGATTTGGTAATTTGATTAATTGGGAAAGTTGCAAATATTGTTAGGTTGAAAATTAGGGAATTTAGAGATTAGGAAGTGCTAAATTTGGAAATACAAAAATTTTACAAATCTAAAAATTTGGGGATTTTTGAGATTTGTGAAATTGTAGGTTTTGCAAGATTGAAAAATAGTGATTTTAGAGAGTTGGATTTTGCAAAGTTTGAAAATATAGAAATTTCAAAATTCTGAAAATTTGAGAGTTAGTGTCAGATGACAGATATGCTAATTTTTAGGAATGTAGGAATTTCAGAATATAGAATTCTGAGAATTTTAGAAATTTAAAAGAATACTTGAGGATTGCAGTTTCTAAATCTACAAACATGCAAATTTTACAATTCATACATGATACTTCAGCAACATCAAGAATTGTCGATTTAAATACATGAACGCAAACAAATTTCAATGCTTATCAGTTCTTAAATTCGGAATTCCCTCAATACACTTCAAAGACCCTTTCAAACTACCCATAATAGAAAGCCTCAGAAAATATAAGGAATCGAAGAGAAATCGGTCGAAAGAGACAAAAAGTAACACCGCGAGTATTCTCGTCGCTTCGCATCGCGCATATCGCTGAAAAAATTGCGTGGTAGAGAAAATGGTAAGGATATGATAGCAGTAACTGTCATGCAATATTCCTTTAACATCGTTCGCCGATAGGGAAAAATTCAAGATTCAGATCCGAAAGTTAAAACGCTTTCGAGCAGCGTGATTGAATTTCCGATCAGCTGGTCGATGTACGCGATATCTTTTGTACCGATTTCGGTCTCGTTGGAATTGCCCTGCCCTTTTATCTGCTTTTTCCTTCTTATTTTTTCTTTCCTTTCGGTAAAGGAATCGGAGACTGTTCGATACCGGTTGAAATCGCGGCACGTCGGGTGTGCGAACAGCCAGAAGGTGGAGTTTTCGGCACAGTTTCCCACCTAAGAGTCTGAAAGAGAGATACGGTCGATCGAAAAACAGTAAAGAGCCCGCTACGCCGTCATAAAAGTTAAATGGATTCTGGAGACCTTTCTCTTTACGGTAGACTGCGGGAAAAAAGGTATCCGGGCGTTTTACTTTTGAAATAGTTTTTGAAACTCGCGCACGATGAGCCGCTGGGAGGAGGAACCGGGGAATTCTCGCCTTAGGAGATTTAGTAATTCTACCTGGACTTTTACGACGATTCTTTCCGTCGAGAACCCACCGAAAAAATTACCCATTGTCTTCTCCCTGCTCCAGAAACGGGCTTCCAAACTGGACCGTTTTCGACGAAAATCTTCGAGGGGATTTGGGTTCGTAGACACAAATGCACCTGCAATTTTATACCTGATGAAGTACATTACTGATTACGCCTAGATACGCAAAATTTTTACATGTGATCATAATTCGATGGTCAAAAACCAACAGTGTGAAACTATATCTTCCATTTGAGAATTACAGAAAAAGTGAGATCTCATTCTTCTCATTTCTTCAAATGTGAGATCTTCCTCAAAGAATCATTTCTTTAAATGCATTCCCTCTTTTAAATAGAATTACAACCTATTGCACCCTATTACATAACTAACCTAATTAACCTAACCTAACTTAACCAGACCTAACCTAACAGTGAGATGTTCAAATATGCCCCAAATATGATAATTAGACGAGGTAATAACAATTCGATGATCAGAGACTGCTGACAGGGTTAATACGTTGATTCGGTTTCATTTCGCTGACAGACAAAGCGTCGAACGTGTTTCCGGAAAACGGTAGGAACCAGTGCAAACAAGAAGTAGTTGTAGGAAGTTTGCATGGCGGAGCAATGCCTATCGGAATAACCTCGATGCCGGATAGTTTCGAAATTAGTACTACTAGGTTACCGCTCGTCACGTCGACCAAGTAACGGCAACCTATTCGATCCGTTACCGCTTTCTCGATTACGTTCGTCGCGCCTGTTTAACATCCAAAGGGAGCTGCATCAAAAATTCACTAACTACAGGGCAACTCTATTACAGCCACAAAGGTTGTTGATGAAACTTTCACAGGAATATTAGGGTATCTAAGGACATAGTGATGTAAGGATGTTAGGACTCTTAAGGGATCTGGGGAGTCTAAGGAGTTTATGGTTTAGGGGATGTAATGAAGAGAGAGCTTGGAGTATATGTATTTGGATCTTTGGATTTTTACAGAAATATAGAAACTCTATTTCCACGATTTTTAATTCTCTGGTTGGGTTTCGAATACCTAGTAATTTTGGATGCAGGAAATTTTGGATTTAGGATGTTCGGGATTGTGGAGATTGGGGGATAGAGAATTTGGAACGTGGGAAGGTGAGGATTTAGGTAATTGGGGATGTTGGAAATTAGGGACCTGGGAATGTGAGATGTTGGGAATTGGGAACCTGGAGAAATAAGATGTCAGTTGGGAATATATGGAATCGGGGGTCTAGCGAATTTGGGATAATATGGAATTGGGAGTATGGAGAAGTAGGGATATGTGTAATTGGGGGTCTAGCGAATTGGGGACATATGGAATTGGGGGTCCCACAAATTTGGGATATATGAAATTGGAGGTTTAGGGAAGTGGATATGTATGTATTGGGGATGTAAGGAATTGCATAGGTGGAATTGATAATTTGAGGAATTGTGTACGTAGGAAATTGCACAGTCTAATTACAGTCTTATATATATTATATTTAAATTTTGTGTATTTTATTTTCTTGGTTGTTAACCAGCTCTCTACACATAAGCCTGTCTAAATTTTCTTTCATTCGTTCTTATTCAACGTTATCAACCAACCATTCACAGCTTCCGATCATGGCAACGTTGCGCTCTATCTTTTTCACATGCAGTAACGTGTCCTATAGAATAAAATATGTCTCTTCATCACCAAACATCCATTTTCGTGTCCATTCTTCCGTTGGTCGAAACATATTAAATGTCTCCGTTTCTGATATTTTCGAGCGTCCGTTACATACACGCTAGTTTATTCACCAGTACACGGACTACACGCTCGGTATTACGCTTACACCTGTTTTAATCCGGTGAGCACTCGACGAGGATCGCGGTACCGACAGCCTGTGCATAATACCCTTAATACCGCGTGGTTAACTACGAAAGACAAGCGAAACGGAAAAAGGATAAGGAATGAAATAGAAACAGCGGTCGAAGGAGGTGCTGGCGAAATGCACGGAGAGACAGGGTGCCTCTGATTTTAACAGAAATCGAGTTTCCAGCGACGAGCTTTGCCGCGTTTTGACGTTCTATTAGAACAACGGAAAGCTAAAAGCGTCGAAACGTAAGGGAAATTTTGCGAAGAAAATGAAATTTGACTATAGTCGCTTTTAGAGATTGTTCGTCGCGTTCCGTGACTTTGATTCCTGTCGAGTTTCACCGGGGTAACTTCATTAACGAAAATGGTTTCCATAATTTATTAATCCTTTGTCGCTTTTGTGCGCATTTTAAGTTCTCGGTGCATCTCTGATATCTGATATTTCAGGAGTTTTATTTTTATTTTATTTAGAGATATTGCAGTTATGGTTGCAAACTTTTTCACACAGTAAATTGAGGAATTTAGGATTCTCTTAGGGTAGTTTTTGCAGTTCTCTTTAAATCTTAGCTTCAATTTTAGAGACATTGCAGTTATGGTTGCTAATTTGCAAACTTTTTCAGATAGAAAATTTAGGAATTTAGGATTCAAATATTCTAGGATTAGGATTCTAAAATTCAAATATTCTGAAATTGCAAACTTTCAAGATCTCATGATCCCAAAGCACCAAAGTTACAATTCAAAAATTCCAAAATTCTACATTCAAAAATTTACAAAGTCTCAGAGTCAAACTTCACAATCGCAAAATTGCAAAATTCAAAAATTTTCAAATTCTTAGAGTGTCCAAATGACCAAGCCCTCGCCAACCTTTCACTACGATCACCAACCTTTCACTACGAACCGAATGAACAAAAATGGTGCTCCCAAAGATTAATCCCAGTCAAGTTGTTCAAAACGTGTTCAAAGGAAGCCGAAAGTTCTCATAATACACATCTTCGAAGAAGTGTGTGGAAGTTTGTTCTTCACGTTGGAACGGTGTTAGGCTCGAATCCGAATTAAGACGAAGGCGTACGCTGAACTCGGGACAAGTAGGAGCGGAAGGCAAGAGGTCAGAGCCGTGGTACAAATCATTCCAAGTTCTTGAGCGAGTTCGGTGAGCTTCGAAACGGCGCGTCCGCTCGGCCGTAAAATTGCTATGATATAGAAGGGTGAGCCTCGAGTTGCTCTCGGTCTACCAATAGCCAACGCGGAAATCTCGGCGAGAGAACGCGCTTTCCGAAACTTTCGATCGTTCTTCGCCTCGCGAAGATTGAATTATTCCTCGAGGAGTTGTTCGAGAAGAGTTCTTCGGGAGAGGGAGAGAGAGAGAGTTAGCCGCGTGTGCCGTTGGCAGCGAGCGATAAATTATTCGTTTTGTCGCGAGCTTGTCGGAAATTCATTGAGAATTTTTTTTACTTTCTGCTTGAAATTTATATCGTACGGGAAGACATTTTCTTCAAAACGAGGCGGTACTTAACGGGGACTTGCACCCCTTTAAGAGGTATTCTCTTTATTTAGTTTTTTAAATTATTTTCTCATTTAAATAATTACAGTTTTATGTAATGTACATTATACAATATTTATATTTTGTGTATTTTATGGTTGTGGGGTTACCCTACCCTCTGCATGGGGTTAACAAAACTAAGAAGTTAAAAAATTTGTAATTAATTCGGTAGCATCTATTTTGAATTCTGAAGGTAAAAATCCGAAATTCGACTGTTAAAGAAAAAATGGCCGATAAGGTTGAAATTCGCGAAAGGTGCTCAACGTGTGAAGGATTGAGAGCGTTATTCTTGGGGAATCGATGGGAAACGAGTCGATAGTGAACCTTTGTCGAAGAAGCTCGTACGTGAAAAGAAAACTCATGGTTGACGTCGGGGTACTCTGGTCGAACAAAGTAAACGAAAGGGCGCAAAAAGAATGAAGTGGAAAAGTCTATTCGAACGGTAAGGGAAAAAGGCAGGCCAATTATAGCCGCGTACGCCGTGCGTCCTTAACGAACCGAGAATCGCTGTCGGTGCTTGTGCAAACGGCGCCGCGATAGCGTACAGACGCTCGACACATGCTTCAAAGGGAAACGAGTTAAATACTTCTTGACTTCAGAAAGCATAGAACCGAAACGCTCGTGCAGGCAAATGAACGGCCTGCAAATTTCAAACTGGAATTATCCCTGGGACACGAGTCCCTCTCTCTTTGTTTCGGCACGCTTTTTCATTCGTTTTCCAACTGTAATTAAAAAGTCGTAAAACTATCGCTATGAAGCTGCTCGAAACGCGATGACGGTTTTTTTGGAAACGAAACAGAGGAACAGTCGATTAATTTTATATTAGCATTGTTTGGTATTTTTGGACTGGACTTATAATTCATATAGTTATGCAATTTTTCAGGGAATTTATTATTTATCATATTCTACAATTTTATTTATGCGTAAATTGTTGATGTGCTCTTTTGAAAATGTTAATTATTTCTCCTCATTTGAATTTTATGTATTGTAGTGTCATTTTTGCAGGTTGATCATTTGGAATTCTAAAATTTTTTCTACTGTTACATTATTTATTGCACACAGAAAGTGAACAATTATGTGAAGAGATAGTAATTAACTAGTCTTATGACGAACATGTATTATAATTACATGTAAAGTACGTGCATACATTATGATCATAAAATGTATACATGTATTATAATCATAAAATCTATGCATATATTATGATCATAAAAAGTATACATATATTACAATCATACAGTGCACACATATATTGTAATCAAAGAATGTATACATATATTATGATCATAAAATGTATGCATATATTATACTTATAAAACATGTATACATATTATAATCATAAAGTATATATCCATACATGTGTGTTTATGTGTATTCATACGTACGTGCGATTCTCAGTTCCTATACTAAACTTCACACATAAACTGCAGAGTATTGAATACTTTATCTCCCGAACGTACTTCAACAGTTTCATTGAATCACAATAATCCGCAGCAAATAGCAATGAAAAGAGTTACGCGAGAATAACGCAGCACGAGAGAACAAGGTATCACAGTGACGAAAACACGTGACAATCCAAGTGTCAAGATTCTTCCACGTTGAATATTGCATGCGAATTAATAGGTAATCGCGAACGGAACAACGTGGTGAATACAAATCGTCGAGAAACGTTTGATCGACGTGCCAGGAATATTTCGAGTGTGAAGGGTTAATTGCGATTCCGACAGGGGGTTAAAAAAGGAACTAGGGAATTTTGTGTCGCGAAGTCGAGCACGCGCCAACCATTCAATTTCCTCGGCAAATTGTATGGCTGTGTAAATTCGCGTAAATAAACGACGACCGAATCAGCATAATGAAAACTTACTGGGTTAATGAGAAAGACGCTCGAATGCAAATGCAACAGAGTTCTCTTCCTGTCTTTTTTCCGCCGTAATTCGTCCGGGACGGGGAAAATCGCCGAGCGAAAAAACGAGAGGAAACGAAGGTTCAAGGTCCGAGAGATTGGTGTAGGTCAGTCAACCGGAAATGGACGATTTACGAGCGACTTGGCTCATAACGAACTGCTCCCAGTTACAATTGGGCGGTGCCATAGTAATTTCTGTTACTGTCGGAAGCCGCTCGCTTCTAAATTAGCTGCAAGGATTCGAGCGTCTTACAGCGGTATCCTCCATCTTCCTTGTCCACGAGACGCATTTACATTCGCCATCTTGATGAATATCCTCCCGATTGTACGAGTGTACTGCATCCCAATTATCGAACGTCGGCAGCACTGCAATTAACGTAATCCTCCAACACATTTCATTCTGATTATCATTTCGAGATTACAATTCAGGATCAGAATTCTTGAAATAAATTTTGACTCAGAGATTGAATTACAAATGAAGCTTCGGTTCTCGGATTTTCCGAATTCAACGATCTTTAATCGTTGACAGCTGTTAATCGAAACTGCTTTAATCAAGTTGAATTGGAACGTTTAATTTTAGTCGAATTAAACCTTTTAACACAAATTAAATTGAAACCCTTTCCAACTGGAATGAAAAGTTATAATTAAATTTTAAATTAGAACGTCGATTAAATTTCAACATTGAATCGAAAGGCCAGTAATCGATCGCGATATCATTTAGCTGTTAATGGGATAATGAATATCGACAGTTCAGTATGTACTCCGTTACGCGTTGCAGCGGTGTTTTAACGACTCGTAATATCATATCGCATCAGTCTCACTTTCTACGTTCGCAATGAAGCGAAATATCCTGTAACCGAGTCCGACGAGGACGAGAGCCGCGTAGGACTCGTATTTCGAAAATAATTCCACGGAATAATTTCATAATAGTGAGTAGCACCGCGTTTCCCAACGGGTTACTCCGTTCTGACACTCGAAAATGGTGGCTCGTGAAATTCGGGCTGGCTGCTACGCCAGCAGGAGAGGAGGATCCTCATTATTCGTGTGCCGCGGATTTTCCAAATTATATAACGTCGACCGAGCAAAACCGCAACTGGGTCTATAAAACCAGCCAACTCGATGAATCGCCACCCGGAGAATACGTTTCGGATCCGAGAAGGTTCCTTTACCTTTTTACTATCCCGTCATCTTACCTCTATTACTGGCGTTAACGTATTTCTGCTACTGTACGTTCATTTTCTACCTCTTCGAAAATTTGTCATTCACTTTGTACGAGACACTAATGCAAATTTATAGTCGGTACTAATGTTATGATTTGTTACTAGTGGAGAAAGTGTATGTCAGCAATTTGAATATGTAGACATTTGGGAACATGAGGAATATGGTGATTTGGGGAATATAGTGAAATTTAGAGATATAGAAATTTGGGGAATGTAGAAATTGGGAGATAGACATTTGCGAATAGAGAAATTTAGAAGTAGGGAAGTAGTGAATTAAAAAATTAAAAATATAGAAGTTTGAATACACAAGATATTTGGAAGCTGTCCAAACTCTGCATCCATACATTCTTAAACAGACCTAAACATTTGAAAATATAGAAACAGTGAAATACGATTTGAGAACACAAGATATCGGAGAACATACAAATTGGAATCACCAGTGGTTCATACCAATGATATTCATGGCTTTTCATGAATACCAAGATTGTCATACATATAATTCGTTGAAAAGAACCGTTGCCTTCCAGGAATCCTTCGATTACGATTTTGATACAGAATTATTGGAACGCGTACGCGAGAGGATACACACGTACCCGTTTTATTTCCGCCCGGTCCCTTGCGATTCATTTTTTAATGCATAGAAGCTGCAGGGAGAAAAGAAGCACGATCGCAGAGAGGGTTGTTTGAACAGAGGCGACGAGCACGTTACTTTTTTGGAAGCGATTTTTGCTTCCCCTGTATTTTCCACGTTGTCCTTTTTTCTTGCACACTGTCTGCGAACGTTGCACTTGATACAGAAATCCGAGTAAACAGTTTACACGGAATTAAAGTGCATTTCTGACTCGCACGGCTACGTGGACAAAGTTAGAGCGCTACGTAAAAATATCCGGACGAGTTTCTGTGTTCTAAAAGTTTCGCAACTTTTTCAAATTCGTTATGGAATGAAAGGAAGCTAATCGCTTCGGTATTAAGCATTTTGTTCGGATACAAATTGGAAAGTTTCTCCTCGGATAAATGAAACGGTGTACTCTGTCGGGAACGTTAATACGTCTACTTTTTCAATTTTTGTTGCTAAGTACTTTCTATAATCCTTATACAAACGTACTGCACCAAGTTTTATAAAATTCTTCCCACATTCTAACAATTTATAAAACTGTTTCCAAGTTATAACAATTTATAAAATTGTTCCTTAACTGTAATTTATAAAATTGTTCTCACATCGTAACAATTATATAACAATTTAAAAAATTGTACAAATTTTTTTGAAGTTCGTATAGGACTCATATATGCTAAAACCAGAAAGGGGATGATTTTTTGAGGCAAAATTGTCGACAAGATATCACTATCGATTAAACAAAATATAAAAATAGATGTTGAAATGTAACATCATACATCAGTGTACATGTCTAGATAAGTATATATTTATCGTTAAAAATGGACTTAACTTTGCTTTTACAGAAAAGGGGTAGTTATCGTAGTTTCCAAAAGTTTCAGTCGATCTAACTCTCCATTAGAATTGTTTTCCCGTTTAAAAAATCGCGTCCCGCAGGCACGGAAAGCGTAAGCGTTAATGAAGCGACCCGTTCGTTTCCATTTGTCCGTTAATCGAGGCTTCGATAAAAAAATACACGACAAATCGAGACGGGAGAGCGTGTAACCGGGCGATCGATAGGGACTTCGACTTCGACGCTTATTCCGGTGACCGTCGACGTCGTTTCAAATCAGTTCCGGCCGTCGCGTCGGCTCGAGCTTGCAATTCAATCGAGAAATCGTTTAGAAAACATTGTCTCCCTCGACGCGACACAATCGACGCAATCATTGCTGCACACCTGACCCCGATAATCCTTACCGTCCAAGATCGACCCGCTTTTTTCGACAATCCCGAACGCGAAGGGGGTCGTCATGGCTCACTGCGAGTTACATTGTTTCCAGGAATTTAATTTCAAACGTGCACCGACGACGAACGAGCACTGCAATATACTGGGTGTCCCTTAATTGATGCTGCACGGAGATTCTGCTCGCGAAAATATATTGGACGTCTACCGTGATATTCGCTCGAGTTGCTTTCGACAATATTGTTTTTCAACATTTACATTTTGTTTGTGGAAAAGATTTATGCAATTTTTAATTCTGTTTGAGAGTTTCGGATTTTTGTTAGCTTTTTAATATCAGTTTCTTTTGTAGATGGGGTTTGAAAATGACTTAACATCATTGGTAATAATATTATATATAGTAATTTATTGACATAAATCATTTATCGAATACTTTAAATGGTGATTTAAGTGGTCATGATGTCTGTTTACTGATTATACGTTAAGTGGTCTGCAAGGAATTATATTCATGAAAGATTGTTCAACAACCCCAAGAGATGCATCTGCAAGATAGTCGTAGACATAATGAATATAAATAAAACAATTTTTAATGGCAGAATATTATTCTATTCAATAATAAATATTAAAAATAAACTCTTAACGCTTGACAGACATATTTGTTAACATCCCCTATTCATCCCACAGCAAAAAGAACAGCAGTACAAGAGAAAGTATCAAACTTTAATCAGAATTCATCAAATTCCCTCATAAACATTCCTCCCGAAAATTGATCGAGCAAATATGAACTTGCACATGAACTTGCAGAAAGCTTGTGAAATTCGTACAGAGCTACCCTTTAAATAGTATCTGTTCTAGTAGCGTTGTAAGTCACGAAAGATTACCTGGCGCGGTGTTGGGAGATTTACCCGGGCGATGAAAGAAAACGAAACGAAGGAGTTCGTAAGGGTGCAAAGAACGCGAAGGCAACCGAACGAAAACGAAGAAACAAGAAGTAGAGGCGAAAGAAGGAAAAAGCGAGTGTTCCGTAAGGGCGGCGGGGGTGGAAAGCCACCAAGAACTCGAGCAGTTTTATCGGGTGAATTGTATCGGTGTCAGACGTGCCGAGTCCCGTCGGACCGGATTCCTCGGCCCTGCGGAAATTACATTCTCCGATAGAACGTGGCGGTGCAAAAGAAACGCGAAACAACGAAAATGCGAGCTGAGAAAGGCGGAGAGTGGAGTACAGGGTTGGATTACAATTTTGTGAGGCCCCGAATTAGGGGACTGAATACTTCCTTACTAGAAACTTTCGTTTGAAATTAATCCCTAGAGTTCTGGTCTTGGTCCTGTATTGTTTCATGTAACTGGTGGTGCAGAAAATACTATAATATTCATTCTATGTGGACAAATTTAATTAAAAACTTACAATACAATAGATCTATACATGGTTCTATTTATAGTAGAATAGGTCTACATATGATTGCATTTAAAATAGAGTATATCTACATATGATGTTCAGGCCTAAATTCAAGGGTGGTCCACCTGTGTACATAAATATCTCCATCTATTGTAACAATCAGTTCTTCAGAAGTGTTAATATTCTTTTCACGTGTAATTTGAACGATATGAAACGTCGAAACGAATACATCAGTAAAACTATACATCAGTTTTCCAAAAGTGAATATTCTTGAAACATACAACCTACAAGCATCTTCAACTCTGCTCCAGTTTCAGAGTACAACCGTGTACACGTTACATTGCACCCTAATTCCAAATATTGTATTTCCATTCTCGGTTCTTGAGCATCTCTATCGTCTAATTGAATGCAATCTGATTGCATCGAACGTGCATAATTGGAAGGCAATTAGCAACAACGTCCTCGAACAGCTGGTTGCATTCGTAATAAGGCAAACATTGAAGGTAGTCCACGAATTCCTCGATCTTCTCTATCCACCCTCTTCTTTTTTCTCCCGTTTGCCAGAGTTCGTTTCTTTCCGAATCCTTGCCAGTTTCCTTTCTTCGGCACACTTCAGTAAATCTCGAGGTTCTCTGCACCAGAGAGTAATACTCGTGATTTTACGGATTGGCCGACTTTGTTCCCATGACCGAGTCGAATTCGCAATAAGAAAACGGCTTTTCCTTGCCATTGTTTCCCCATTGTTGGCGAAAAACGACGACGAAACGAACTGCAAACAGTACAAATGATCGTCGGGATCGTTGAAACACCTTTCAATCTACTGCTCGATCTTTCCGCGCGTTCAGAAGTTCAAGTGGTAAACAATGTAAGTGTCAGAGAGGAAGATTTCTCGATTCGAAGAAAATAATTCTTCTCAAAGTCAAGCAACGGGCTTCAGATAACGAGACAGGGACGTAGACGCATCGTCCGTTTGCATGATTTAATCATTAGCAAAGGGAAGAAAGAGTACTTCAGTACCGACTGGTTTCTTCAGGGTATTCCGCGAGGATTTTAATCGAATCTTCGCGGGGACTGACTCAGTCATATTGACTCAGAGGGTTTTTAATAGGTCGAAATATTAATGCGCGATGATACCATCATGTGGAGATACTGTGAGTGGCGAAACTGACACGTGATGATTCAGCGCGTAAGAATATAATGTGAAGGGATACCAACGCGTGGCGATACTAGTGCGCATAGATACCAATACCTAGGAATACTAACACATAGAAATACCAATGTGTAGGAACTGTAACGCATGGCGATACGAACATGTGAGAATATCAACGCGCGAGGATACTAACGCATGAGTATACCAACGTGTGGGAAATAGTAGTGTGAATACCAACGTGTGGAGATCGTAATGTGTAGCAGCAGTAGCATACGTGAATATCAACATGTGATATTAATGTGTAAGAATAATAGCGTGTGAGTATACCATCATACAGTGACACAACTCGTAGTATTACAGCATCTAGCGATACTAAATATCCTATTTAACATTAGTACATATAACACGTAGTAGTACAACACGTGTGTGCATCAACTCACAAGGAGCTTGTACCAATAGACCATATACCAATACCAACAAAATTAACCCCACATATTATTATTTCACATATCTATATCTCACCACTTATGGAACTAACCTAACCATACAGTCCCATATTTACTCGCCACTTGTCCGATCTCTCGACTTCTTGTTACCTCCACCCGTAGAATGGACTCGGAGGAGAATTTCAAAAGCACCCAAGCTCGATCCGCTGTGTCGGTGAACTTTCTGCGAGGATCCCAGCTCGCTTTCAAGAAATCCGATACGAAAGGCAAGAGGGATGCATCAACTTGTCAAGCTGTAATACCTGACCTCTTCTTGGACGATTGCTTCTTCCACTCCGCCTCACGTCCCTCCAGCTTCGTATTTTTCGTTACATCGCGCGTTATCCGTAGCTTCTTGAGAAATTCGAATTTGAAGGGAGGCACCGATCGATTTCGAGGATGATGTTCGGTGATCCCGATTTGCCTGACCTTTCAGCTCTGCCGGTCCATTCGTTTGAAGCACTGGATGTTTTTCGATTACTCGGATAGGGCTTGGTTCAGACGAGATTTCGCTCTCTTTCATGCGGGAACCTGGCCACGTGATGCTCGAGGAAGATCTTGATCTAGTTTCTTTCATGCCTTGCTTTTGCTTATTTTCCGGAACATCAAGAACGCTTTTGTCTTCGAACACTCCTCACTCTTTTTGCGCGTTTAATCGTAGTTCGTGGTTTCCGGTATACTGGTCCTGTGCTACGCGGATCCTTTTCATCGTTTCCTTTGATGCAATTTTATTTCTAGATATATTTATGTAAAAGTGTTTTGTTCGTTTGGGTGAACCTGGGCTGACGTTGACGAGAGCAGATTTATATAAAAATATTCTTTTCGTTGAAACTCTGACATTAACAGGTGTCTGTATAGTGATCACATTGTTCATCTGTATAAACTCGGGATCTTTTCACGAAATTTGTATCAATATCTTTGATTTCTTTGATTTCTTTCAAGTATAAAAATTTATAAACTGGAAGTATGACATGGCTGAGAAGATTCATGTCATTTCAGTCGACACAGATAGATGATTCTGAAACATGAAACAAGTCAGACAATTCTCCATAACCAAATTTGAAAACATCTCAAACTGTCTGAATTACCTACAAGGTTTAACACCATCTCGTTACCTAACCCAACACATTTCTCGTATTTTCACTCTTTTGATCAGATCATCCCAGTAATCACAGTCATCTCCATCTTCGATTAGTCGATTAAAGTTTTACCAAGGTTTCTGATACACCGAGTATACACGTATTCATACGCACGTGTATCAACTTGTCACGTAGACGATACCCACCGCAGCCTGGCAACTTCCGAGTGGCAGCTCTACTGTTTGCACGTCCCTGGGCGACGTTTCTACGAGTACCTGGACGAGAATGTGCAAGTTTCAACTTCTCTTTGTCCTCCTTCCCGATCCATTGCATTCTCCGTTGCTTGCCTTTCTCTGTGAAAGCTTCCCGCGCAAAGTTAGGTCGCGTCTGGGTACCTATCCCGGCGACCATGTTGAAAAACTACCCCCGTGTACAATGTAGGTCTCCTTCCAATGCAGGTGAACTATCCCCACATTTGTGATCTCTTAGATTGGTAGATTTAAAAATTCCTAAATACTTAAATATCTGCATTTCCAGATCTCTTTATAGTAGTTTGTATCCTCGAATCTCTGTGTCTCCTAAATTCCTATGCCTCCCCTATGTATTCTTAAAGATGGAGATTCTTATATTTCCGGATCTTTATATCTTCGAGTTCCTATATTCCCAAATTCATATGTCCACAAATTCCTATGTCCCCAAATTCCTATATCCCCACATTCTTATATCCTCAAAATCCTAAACTTCCAAATCCCTAAATACCCAATGCTCTACATCCCCAAGTTCCTATGTCCCCAAATTCCTCTATTCCCAAATTTCAGCATCCCCAAATCCTTATACCCCCAAATTCCTGAACTCGCAAATTCCTATGTCCCCAAATCTCTAAATACCCAACTCCCTACATCCCCAAGTTCCTACGTCCCCAAATTCCTATGTCCTCAAATTCCTACGTTCCCAAACTCCTACATCCCCAAATCGCAAATTCCGGGAATCTAAGGGTCTCGAAATTTCAGCGACCCCAAATTGCAATATTGTCCTTAGGGTGGCCAGATTCGCTGTCGAGTGTACGACCTGACCTAGCCCTTATTGGCATCGATAAACCGTGACGGGAGTTTCGGTGATGGCCGTCGTGCGTCCTCCGGTCTCCACGAAGAACGAAAAAGAAGGGAGACAGAAATTGCGTCTGGTCTTTTATCGTTTCGACCGACAGGGGAGTCGGTGACCCTGCACCGATTGCTCGTACCACGTCCTGAACGTGTTTGTGGACTCGTTATTGGCCGAGACTTAATGGTACGCCCGAACAAGAAGACCGGTAATTTCGTGGTCGACGTCGTTGTTCAACGGCGAGAAACCCGGGAAGATTCATGGGACACCAAGCTCGATACTCGTTTACCTATACCCTCGAGAACTCGACTTTGGAACCTGACGAACCGATCGATCGCGACTTCATCGGGATTACTTTGCCTAACTTTCTTCCGATTGTTCCTTTTGTCAGGATTTTCGAAAGCTCGTCTTCGTCGCGGTGAGCGGTTCTTCGAGTTTGATCAGGAACGGGGCTGAAAATGACTGCGATCGTGGTTCGCGCGATTCACGAGGTAATTAGTCGGTCACGTGGGATCGTTTTTGACGCGTCAGCGTATTGCCTGTGTGCGCTACCAGGCCATAAATTATTTATAGAAATATGTACCTGCGATTATAGTTAATTGTATCGTTTATCACAGCGATTAATAATTTGATGTCGATGACCATCCGATGTTGCTCAAGTACCATTAAGCTACCCCTTGCGTATCTAATCCACAAACAACCCCTATAACGTACTTGATACTCCACAGTTACGCTGCATTGCAGAAAATGGAACACGAATTGTTAGTTCACGGATTACATTATAAACCTCGGTGAAGAGCATTCAAGGTCGAAGAAGATCCTCCTAATCGTGGCGCCATGTTGTACGAGCGAATCGAAGAGGAAAGTCGTTATCCGATTATCGAAAGGGATTCAAGAGGCTTTGCTCGATTCGCGAAAGCGGCGCCGCTTAATTACCCAACAAATACATTTAATTGCCACGTTGTCCGGAATAAAAGGGCGGAAAGGCAGGACGGCTCACCGGAAGGGGATGATGATAATTTAATTGCAGAACGCTTGTTGTGTCTTGGTTCTGTTAGCCTCGAAAACCGTGGAGCAGCTGGCGAAGACGTATTTGCTCGGTGTTTCGTAGCTGTGGCTGCTTGTTCTCCTCCGTTCGTCTCTGCGGGGCTGTTTTTATTGCCAAGTCAAAGACCGAGTTCCGTGCGGGAACTGTTTTGTCACCCGACTAAAAGGAACTGCGCCGGAAGAAAAGCTCGCGGCTCCTACGATGCCGAGGGAAAACGTTTTCCGCTCGAGAGATGTCTTCTCATAAACATCGGACTACCACTTCCGCCAATTTCCCTTCGACTTCGCGTGTTTTTATTCGCCGATCCACGAATTTTTTCCGCGGACTCGGAATTTCTTCGCTGAACTTGCGACGGCTCGGCGATGTAGCGCGTGGCTCTTCAGTCGAGAATATTACAGACTTTCCGACGCAAATTTGAGGCCTTGGGCAGCTTGGAACACGTGGAAATTTGGGACACTTGGACGATTTGGCGATTTTGGAAGATTTAGAGGTTTTGGGAAGTCTGGAGGATTTGAGGAATTTGGGCGATTTGGTGCATTCTGGAGATTTGAAGGTTCTGAGAGATTATGGAGGATTTGGGAATATGTGGGATTTAGAGGTTCTAAGGAATTTGGAGGTTTTGGGGAATTTGGGTGATTTGGTGATTTAGACACAAATTTAATCATTCACTATTACAAAAATTAAAATATATAAAAGTTTGAGAATATCATCTGATTGCATAGACAGTCACAAAACTGACGGAGCAATATAAAACTGTTACTACACACGTACAACTTCATCTACGCCTACGGCAATATAACGAGAGTTCCTGTATACAACAAACTATACTAATAACGGCAGTAATAATTATTGTTATTGTAACAGAAAAATAGGGAAAAAAGCAAAAACATGTTAGTATTTCCTAAACGACGCCCATGTGGTGCTTGTTGCAGCAGCGCGCGTCAATTAACGAGAAGCTGTTGCTCGTTCATTTTCGTTTGTCCAATAATTGGCCTATCTATAACAGCTTCTTTCAGCGAAACAAATTGTTGAAACAACAGCGTATTCTTGAATGTATCGTCGGCGTTCCTCTCCACGCAATTTTCGCGAAACAGCCAGACAACTTCGTTGTTCAGTCCGAAGCGACGTTGATGCATCTGCGCGCGTTGTGCAGCCGAGTATGGATCGGCGAAAGCTTGTTCAGAAAAGCTGCTTTTGCCAGCGACGCTCTGAACATCGTGTTTCAAGAGTATTTCGAGCTTTTACAATGCTACATTTCTCCTCCCTTTTTTTTTTTTGTTCTTGCTTTGTTGGAAACAGACTTTTCGTAATTTCGAATCTTTCCTTGTTATGTTTTTTGTTTGGAGTTGCTAAAGTTTGGTGTTCTTTGGGTGGAGGGAAAGAGAAAAAATTATTTGGTAATTTAATGGGAACTTTGGGACTTTGAGATTTTGGGATTTTGGGAGTTTGGGACTTTGAGAGATTGGGAGTTTAAGAGTTTGGGGCTTTAGAACTTTAGGACTTGGTGAGTTTGGGATTTTGGGGGTTTCGGTCCTTGGGAGTTTGGGGTTTTGGTAGTTTGAGGCTTTGAGAGTTTAGGACTTGGTGAGTTTGGGGGACTTTTGGGGTTTAGGTCCTTGGGAGTTTAGAACTTTGAGGGCTTGGGGGGTTTTGGACTTTGGAAGTTTGGAACTTTGAGAGATTGGGAGTTTAAGAGTTTGGGGCTTTGAGGCTCTAGGACTTTAGGACTTTGGGCCCTTGGAAGATTGGGACTTTGGAAGTTTGGGATTTTAAGAATTTTGAACTTTGGAATTTTCGGATTTTGAGAGTTTGGGTCTTTCGAACGTTAAAGCTCATAATTTTTGAATTTAAAAACTTTGGAACTTTGAGATATGAACCAGTGGGAATTATAGAACATTGGGTCTGGGACATGAGAGTTGGAACTTGACAATGTCGTAACTTTGATATTGTTGAATTTTGTAAGTACATATCGCTGAAACTTTGAAACCGTATACTTTGACACTTGGTAGTTGAAAATATTTCTCAGCTGGAATTGCGAAATATGATCCACAGTGCAGCAATAGTAAATTCCTGCGGTATCCCTTTAATGGTCCGAGCATGTGGTTATTTGCCTTGACGTTTAATCCAGGCCTGGATTCTCCGGTTGTAACGAGTATTCTTTGCCAGGAAACGATTCGTTCGATCTGATTTCTTTGGAAATCAGAAACGCTGAATCAGAGATGCAGAGCCGATAAGCATTAACGAGCAGCTAACTTTTCAGTAACGGGATTTTCTCTGTCGGGGCCACAGGTAAATCACGGGCTCGTAAATCGCGTGGCGGTCGTTCTTGCAGGGAACACGAATCGCGCCCGCGATATCTCCTCGATCGGGGAATTATTTAATTTCACGAAGCTCTCAGCTGCAACGGCAAACGACCGTCGGCCCAGTTCCACCACGATTATAATTTACAACGCGTAAGACAAATGGCCGCAACGTCGTTTCTACCACTCGTATTATGTTGTTCGTTTAAAATGGAAAACGCCCGGGGCGGCGAGAGTGCTCGCGCGTGGAAAATCGATGCCGACTTAATTTGTCGTTGCTGATTCTCTTCCGGTTTTTATCGCCTCCGTTCGTACGGTGCCGGCGACTGCTTTGAAAACGCCCGTTTAATTTGTCGCGTTTGCATTTAATTGCGATCGACACGCATTCGTTCGCTAACTTCTCTGTAAACAGCCGACGCGTGATACGGCAAGCACATCGGAACTTATTAATCTTAGACGGTGCCGCGAAATTAATTAGATCGCTCGAACTCTGAACGCTCATCGTTATTCTTAATTACTCTACAATTTCATTAGACACACTCAGCTCATTTTCGTTACTATCAAAATTAACGTTCAACTAATTTTATGAACTTGCTGTACACACACTACTGTTTTTGAATCATTTCTATATTTTTCATTTGTAATTTTATTTGTATTTTTGTTTGTATCTTTATCTTATTTTATCACGTTTACTATATTATTTTATCAGTATCTATTTTTTATTATACATTATCTATTATATATTATATGTCGTTTTATTATATTTTTATCATAAGTGTATGCAACCTTCTATTTCAGTCAATCAAGTTCAAATAAAATCTGGAGCAGAATCTGTTAACGTCCCGACACGAAAATAATTTGGATTCAAAAGACGAAGTATATCGAATGATAAAGAATGGACCGTCGGAAGTTGAAGACCGAAGATTTGTGAGAGGAATCCGTGATGCAAGAAACGATACTGATATACCGCGTTTTCGAGTCGCCAACTTCCGCCAGCTGTTTTCCTCTTCTGTAACTTTATTTCTCCCGACCGTCGCGAGAATTCGAAGTCGGTCGGTTGGCCACTCGGAAAACGTGTCTATCGTCAGTGGAGCGAGGAATCACGGGCTTTTAAGGGTTCGAAAGAAAGGGCTGGCTAATATTTGATCGAATCTGCTCGATTCCGAGAGAGGTACCAAAAGTTACGAAGAAAAGAAAGCAAGGGAAGGAACATATAGAGGGCTAGAAGTTGAAATATTTGCTTGGTGCAAACAAAAGATTCTCCGGGTGACGTCCTCCCCTTTTATTACCCCTTTTTGCGATTCTTTATGGTCGAGATCCGTCTTTGGTTTAATTCGCGTTCGTAAATGACACCATTGTGAAATGGATCGTTGAGAGCACGCTTGTAAAATGTTGGAAAATTGAGCTGTTTTTTTTGGGGGCAGAATTGAATGGATAATAACGTTCGTGATATTATCAGAGATATTTAGAGGTAAATCTTTATGGTGTTCGAACGGTAGATACCGATCTACATGTTTCCTACGTTTTGTTGATATACCTTTCACCTCCGTCGTTTGTTCGGAAAGAAATGTTACTTCATACTTGCACCATTGTTAAATATCAAGTCCTTTCACGAGTGCTCCGTGGGAAATCATGGATACGTAACACGCGTTGAATGTCGAAAATTAATGTCAGCACTTAGATATCTTGAGGATCACGGGTGGTCAGCATGGTAGGCGAATAAGCGAAAAAATTGAGGAAAATTATGAGTCATATAATCTTTTCGGTTACAAATAATTATTGTTACAATTTACTTTATTAGTTACTGTTACAATATTACTCTTGCATCTGAAGGTATTTTTGCTACTTTTGTTTTCTATTTTCTGTTGTTTATTATCTGTTTCATTATTAGCAATTGCTATTAGCAATTTTGCACTGTATAAATTACAATTATATTAAAATTGAAATCTTCGTTACAAAAAATACAAATGTTTATCATGAACTGTTACGTCTATAATACAATAGTATGTGGCAAAATGGTTAATATTATACTACATATGTGGATAACATACTATAGCAGACATCACGTTGCTAACGCGCCGATATCTATAGTGTCGCTACTTAACGCGCCGATATCTAACATGTCGCTATTTAACGCGCCATTATGCAACACATAGCTGTACATGTATAACAGTAATACTACGCATCTCAATACAATACGCGACAATATTACGTCAGTACAAAATGGCTGACAAATGTGTAACATTACCAGATATAATCCCCATACGAGTGAAAGTGTCAGTTGAACGTATGTGTGTGAATATATGAAACTCATGAAATGAATTCGTAATTTCAGCTGGTTATAGTTGATTAGAGGTAGTTTAGCAGAGTTACCGATTCTATTGCTTCGATATTTGAAAGTGACTGGCGTAACAAGCTAGTGAATTTAAATATCGACTGTGACATAATCGTTGGAATCAGAAGGCATGATAAATTACACGTCAATCTATTCGTTCCACCGGAATGTAGAATACGTTGGTGACAGTGTTCTCATATTAGAAATGAATCGATTCTTTCATCCGTATCTGTGACAGATACTTCAAGCAAATTTCACGCGATGAATTATGATTTTCATAATTCGTATTACCATATATTCCCTTCATACTCCGAGCAGTGTGTGAATGGGAGGAATGGTGTCGATCGTCGGTGAAAATGTTCGTCCTCATTTTTTGTCGACTATTGACGGAAAGGTATTAAATGTGTTTTCAAATTGTGGAGGGATTTGCGCGATTTTATTTTTGATCTGTAATCTTTTAACGCGTCGAATATCGTCGGGGTGATTGGCATCACAAATTTCATATAATGGTCGAATAAAACGGAGAATTAAAACAGAACTTTGGAACTGTTTATATCGAAAATAAAATTCACAGAACTCGGGAGGTTTCATATAGTAGACTTGCTAATCAATTATTAATACATAAACTTGATTAACCCTTTAACCTATGATTTCTTCGACAATTACGTCATTAATCACTGTCATGATATTAAAATAACAAAACTTCAAATGTCAGACATACTTTGAATTTATCTTTAATTGTACAAATTGTAACTGGTATTGAAGTCAAAATTTAGTTGCAAGGTAAATACGATTTTTGTTATATTTGAACTGTGCGTCACGATTTATGAATATAAATATCCAAATCGTCAAAATTATTTCACTAGATAATAAGTATGAAAATGTAAAAGATTGCAAAATAAATCGACCAGGAATAATTATAATTGCACGAACGATGTGTATTTACAACTGTCCACATATTTATGGTGGTTGAATCGAAGGTTGGACTGGGTGTTCCACATAAATCGTGATATGGTAAATGGGTTTCACGGCGTTAGAGAAAAAAACTGCGAAAAAATTCGACGAACCGGTAGAAGAGTTGGAAAACGCAACCAGATGACAATCGGCTGGTAAAAGCTGGATGAAATGTCTATCAATCTGTCGATCTATCCGTGCGCGTTGTACCACAGAAAAATATGGAGATCTATTTTCCTGTCGTTTTTCGATACGAACGCGAGAATGGGAAACGACACGGGGATTTTGTTGACGCATTCGTCACTCCACTATTTTTTTATCCCGCTTTTAGGAACGCGGATCTACGCATTCTTTATAGAACTTCGGATATTCGAGAAGACCCGAACACTCGTTCGAATATTTTCGTTTGTTCTTCCTTCTATCGATACGCTGTCCGGGTTTAAATTAATTAACAAGGATGCCTTTGTCGAATTTTTTTAATTAAGGTGGTTTTCTGGGGTGATTTTCGATGTTATTTAGTTCGGAATTTATAAATTTTTAGAGTGCTGTGAAATAAGGTAATTTGAAGATTTAGAAAATGAAAAGGTTAAAAGTTAGATGTTCAAATCTCCAATTCTCTAAGTTTTCAAGTTTCCAAAATTCTGCATCCTCTAAATTTGCAAATTAAATTCATTATCAGGAACAAGCTAAAACTATTTCAATTTAGAAAATAAAAGTATTTTATCCCCTGTTTCTGTACTCCGACCCTTATATCGCGTACATAAATATATCGAACCGTAGCAATATTTTCCTTACTTCTATCTATACAATAAACCAACGCGCTTTACTAGCCAAAAATCTGGGATAAAAGTTGTAAAGGACCCGAACAGGGCGTAACGTAGTGATTTTATTGTATAACGGTAACAATGCGAAAATACGGGGATCACAGTTTCAGCCAGTTTCCCTTTGATCGTTCGCACGAAAATTTATGAATACGAGTTTTCCGTGAAAACAGGTGCTCGATCGCGTTTCCCCTCTCGTTCGATCGAGCTCGAATCAAATTTCTTTAATTACATTCTCGCCGAGATGCGGCTGTTTTCGTTACACGGCAGTTAGAAACGAGATTACGTTTCCCATAATGCATGCGGCGCATTACACGCGTTGCGTTTAATGTCGGATCGTTTATGGCGGAAATTGCAGCCGCCTCTCGTTTTTCTCCCCCTACATTTCCGGAGGAACATCAACGGCAAAATGTAATTGCATCCCAATAGCCTGGGAGACTGTCGCGAATAAAAATGCGCCGAGAAAAATGCGAATATCCCTCTCTCGTTCTCCAACCTCTCGAAACATTTATTTCGATCGTATTTAATAATTTTCAGATTCCATGCATTTTTCCACTCGCTGAAATTTTTTATTTCGCCACTTCGGAATTTGCGGATTACATGAACATTGGGATTCTGACGTTTAAGGATTAGGACATTTGGGAGCTAAGGAATTTGAGGATTAGACAGTTTAAGAACTAGGGAATTTGGGGACTGAGAAATTTAGGAACTAAGCAAATTGGAGATCAGGAAATTTGGGGACTAGGGAATATTGGGTTTAGGGAATTTGGGATTGGGGAAACTCGGAACTTGGGGATTTGTAGATTAGGAAATTTGGGAACTAGGGAATTCGGGGATTAGGAGTTTTGAGAACTAGGGAATTTTGGAATTAAGGGATTTGGGAACTAGGGAATTCGGGGATTAGGAAATTTGGAAACTAGAAAATTTGGGAAGTAGAGAATTTGGAAACTAGGAAATTTGGGAACTAGAGAATTTGGGGGTTAGGAAATTTAGGAACTAGGAAATTCGAGAAGTAGGAGATTCAGAGACCAAGAAATTTAGACATTTGAAAATTTGGACATTCGGCACTCCGTAAATTGTAAAAGTTAGGTTTCAAGAGTGTTGGTAACATAGATAGAAAGTCTAAATGTAAATTTGAATGTGGTCCTTCAGCGATTTGAAAATTGTGAAGCTAGTAGTCTACCCGATTTCGTACGGTCGTAAACGCGATAAAATTGTTAATTACGCCAGCGATCCGAAATGGAACGCGTCTGAGAGAACTGTCTGCGCGTATACGGTCATGGCCACGGTTGTTTATTGAAAATCGATCGGAACGCGATTCCATTGCATCTAGATAAGGCTCTTCGGAGTAAAAGGCCAATTGATCGCGGGTCTCCGTACCCGTTCACCCACGCGAACGTCTTGGAATCCATGTCCGAGGATCGTTGCCACGAACCAAGGTAAACATTCACCGGTGTCGGCCGCGTTATAAGTGTCATTAATTTCCATTAGAAGTATCGCGGCGCACGCGGGTCGATCAAAGATTCCATTGATCGAAGCTGCCCGCCACTCGAGGAACAACAAATCAACTATTCTCTTTTAATCGATGCACCCAGCGCTGTTTACTCGGAACACTAATCGTATGAACGATCAAATATTTGCCCGGCAACTGGCCGCGCGCTGTTCGCGACTCGTTCCGTCCCTGGCGAGGTTAGTCCAAGGAAATTAAAAGTAAATTGAAATCGCTCGCTAGCCGGTATCGATTAAGCGAACAGAGAGAACACGGGGGGAAAATCGAACGACCGAGTTTCGGCGAGCCGCGAGCCACTTCGCCGATTTCGCGTTCAAAATTTCATAAATCGCGGGTAATTGTGTTGCGCGTCAAAGGTAGTCCGCTGTCATCGTTTAATGTCGTGACAGCTATTGTTCCCTCTTTTTTAGCCCGAATTAAACACTTCTGCGACATTTTTATTACCTTGTTGCTCTTAGGTCATATTTTATCCTGCTCATAGTTCCAACTTTGTTCTGTATCAATCATAATCTTTTTATATTTTCAAATCTGTTTTACACTAAACTCAGTATATTTTAATCATGAGCAGAGGGTAGCAAGTACTTCGAGGGTAACACCGTTTCTAACAACTGATCAGCACCCACAATGAAATATTAATATGTATACCTATGTACATGTATACTGTCAGTCAAATGTTCTAAATGTGATACATTTGTTAGAAAAAAGTTCTCAACTTTGTATTCCTCCCACAGCTGTGTACTGCAAATTATTTTGTGAAATTTGAACTAATTGATGATGGACCAAGTGGATCTTTATATCAATGACATTATGAAGGTCTAAAGGTTCGATCGAAGTTTATAAGGAACGCGATCTCGAGCATTATGGTAGTAATCGAGGGTGATTTCACCCTTGGTAGCCGGTTTTACGCGGTGTCCAAGGGGTTAATACATCATTAGAGAGGAGGACGAAAGCATTGAACGTGACGCATGCAGTACACGTTTTGTTTATCCGTTAATCAATGATAAGCCATCGACGGCGACGTGGTGGTTGCTGGCGATCGATAGGGTACATAACGACTTCCCTTTATCGACGTCTACCTTTAATTAACGTTAACGAACCGAGATAGCGAACACCCCCTCTGTGAAGTGAAGCTGCTCTCTGCTTAGTTTGTATTCGTAGATGCCGCAGAATTTCGCTTCGGAGGCTGCGCGCAATCCCCTGCTTGTCCAGCTTGTTAACGTTTATGCGCTTTACGTTGAATTCCTCTGGTATGCCGGCTAATTGCATGCTATATCTACGCGAGGAAACGCGCGTGTTATCGCGATCATTCGTGAACGAATGAAGCAGCGGAAATTGGTAGCAGACGGTTTCTTCTGTGCGTACGGCTTTACGAATGCGCCATATAATTCTCCGTATGTCAGCTTTACCGTACTCCTGTGTTATTTGGAAGTTTCATATTTGTTGGAATTCGACACATTTTTCACATTGGGGAGTTTGAACTTTTTGCGTTTGGCAATTTGCAGATTGGGGTTTAGGTCATTTGTGGATTAGGTATTTGGGAATTAGGTAATTTGCAGGTTTGGGATTAGTTGACTTGTGGATTAGGTAATTTGTAGATTTGGGGATTCGGTGATTTGGAGATTAGGTAATTTGCAGATTTGGGAATTAGTTGATTTGTGGATTAGGTAATTTGTAGATTTGGGGATTAGGTAATTTGAAGATTTCGGAATTAGATAATTTGTTAGGTAATATGGAGATTTGGGATTAGGCAATTTGTGAGTTAGATACTTCGAGGATTTGGTAATTGGGGAAATTTGGGCTCTGGGAATTTAAGGCAAGGATATTTGAGAATTAGAACATTTGAGGTTAGGCCATTTGGACTTTGGGAATTTAATGCAATGATGCTTGAGGATTAGAACATTTGGAGCTAGGGCATTTGGACTTTGGGAATTTAATGCAAGAATGCTTCACGATTAGAACATTTGGAGCTAGGACATTACTTTGGAAATTTAAGGCTATTTGAGAATCAGTGCATTTGGTGCTAGGAACATTTTGGAATTTATGAATATCTTCATTTGGAGATTAGGAAATTCAAGAATTTATACACAAGTAACCTACAAATTTAGAAAGTGAGTACAATTTTCCGAATTATTCGCGTTATCAGAATGAACACTCCCAGATCAATGTTCACTCATCGCTTGAAAAATGAAACTGATCCAACGCGCTCTAAATTTCTAAAACGGTGAATCGTTTGCAATGTTCCTATTACGTCAAATAAGTATCCGCTTTAGTATTCAGGGCAGAGTCGAGTGAATCTGTTTACGCAGCATCCTGCGTGTCTGAGTTATTAATACGAAATCAATATTCATCAGTGCGTTTTCGGTACCGAATTCGACTGGAATCGATCATCGAAGTCGGGTCAGGTACGGTTAAGTAGTTTGATGGTAATCCCTCTCTGTCAGTGCTAATTAGATACGCAAGGAGATTATCGATACGTAGTTCTGGCGTTGTAGCGCGAAAGATATCGTTCTTATCCCGCGGTTAACGTAGACAGAGTGGAAAGCTCGTTAAGTTTCCGAGTTAAACTTGAACAGAACTCGGATGAGTAATCGACTCTAACTTCCACGTGCTGTTAGCGTTACTTTAGACCGTCTAAAATTGCAGATTTATGCCTGATGACCAGTGCTAGATGATGAGTTAATACCGGCAACGCGCTATGACGAATTCTCTGAAATGGATTCTTGGATCTACTCGAGTCTCGATTAATTCCACCACAGAAACAAGGTTATCTATTGATTACGGTTATACTTCTCACACTTTCAGATCTGATCGTTTATTGCTTGAAATATTTGAACGTAGTGGACTGCTGTATTTATGATTTCTTTATGGGCGGTCTGTCTGATTATGGCTCTTTTTGTTTCTTTTGAATTGTTGATTGGATAAGTTCATATTAGTTATGTTGATAAGTTAAAGTCATTGAAAATGTTTGATGGCTTGAAGTGTTATTAGCACAAATATTTTTTGACCGAGATCAGTTACTACATACATGACTATTACATGATTAACCATATGATATAATATTTTTAGACGAAAACAAGGCTTCGTCTGTGTTCAAATGTTTCATCCGACATTTTGTTAACTAGAAAAAAGTCTTGATCTTGACGATATAGAAGATATTAATATACAGGTACTTAGCATCCGACACTGTTAATATAAATGTTTTCGTAAGTGATTGACGTGGACGGAAATATAAGATATCGAGAAGAGACAAATGACGAGAGTGTTTGAACGATGTAGCTGGGTATTTCGTGTCACGTGGGATCCGGAGCAGTCTCGTATAAATGGTTTAATTTCCTTATTCGGACGGCAAACCACTCGGTGGTACGGGACGAGCATACTGATGAAACAACGACGCGGTTCGTCGGGGACAATCAAGAGGGTCGAGACGTTTACTAGAAACAGCCCTCGTCGGGAGTGCGCTCGAAACTTCCGCCGGTGACCCTTTTCCTGGCTCGTTGTTAGTCGACGACGCCCGACGCACCGGGACAAGAAAAAACGCTGCATTAAAATTGTCAAGAATTGCGATTAATTACAACTTCTCTCGCCGTGAATGTCTCTTATATACGAAAATGGTAACACGCAACATTCGTTCATGTGTGTCTTGCAATTACCCATAATTTAGGGCAAACATGATACTCTAGGAGGAAGAGGGTTTGGGGAGTTTTAGGGATTTGTGGGCTTTGACAATTTGAGGATGGGTTAAGATTTTGGGGACATAAAAATATGGTTATTTTAGAATTTGGGTACTTGGGATCTGAGGATCTAGGGATTTTGGGATCTAGCACTGAGGGAATCTAGGGATTTGGGGATCTAGGGGTTTGGGAATGCAGGGATTTGGGATGTAGAGTTTTGGGGATCTAGGCATTTGGGGATTTCGGAATTTTGAGATCTAGGGATTTGGGAATGTAGTGGTTTTGGGACCCAAGAAGTTGAGGATACAGAATTTTGAAGACCTAGACATTTTGGGATCTAGGACTCCGAGGATCTTGCAATTTAGGGATTTGTGTATTTAGGTATCGAGGAGCACCGACTTCTAGACACTTGGTCTAAAAATTTGGAAATGTAGATATTTGAAGATCCAGAAATCTGAAGCTCTAGAAACTTGTGAATTTCTGTATTGAAAGATCTATGAACTTGGAGATTTCCAAACTTCAGAACTTGAGAAATTGTGAAGTATGAAAATCTCTAAAGAACAAAATTTGCAAATATATCTGATACAACCATAAGCTTTCGCGTCACCATGACTTCTGATATTTGCAATCACATGTCAAGAACCGTTTTGAATCTAATAAAATGAAATTGCAGTAAAACAATGAGTTCGTATATCAATTGCGAGCGCAATCATTTGAAGTTACGTAGAGGAATCGCGAAGAATAAAGTGGTACAAGGCAGTGAATAAACAGCAACACGAAACGTCCAAGGTTTTTCTGTCTCGGAAGCGAGAGAGCAGGCAAGTTAGACGTAACCAGGCTTAACAGCGTATATCTCGGGCGAGTGGCGCGTAATGAAACGGAATTGTATTAAATTGCGGTGCTTATCTCTCACGAGATCGGCCGTTCGGTCTCCCGGTGAACTTTTTCGCGCGAAATAGCGCACTTTTGCGAAACGTTCATTCCATTATCCTTCGTGGCGAATTAAAATTCACACCGCTTTGCGATCGGCAGATTAAAAGAATGAATTTGGAAAAATGTCCGCTCACGACAGCTCGCGTGCTGACACGTCTCTTCGGATCGCGTGAAAAAATACTTTTCGCCGAGGACGGTGTTGGTACAAGTTCTTTTATGGAGGTTATACGACACGGATCATGTAGATCGTACTCTTTTTAGCTTTTATGAGTTGGCTTTCATAGAGTTTTGATTATATTTTTTTTGAAATTCATTCGGCTGTCATTAATTATAGTAGGGTGAAAAGTTGCAATGAGGGGTTTATGAAGTTCACTTCATTTCGATGCGATGTAATCGTGAAATTTTTCAGTTTTGATGGTCCGAGGTGTCGAAGTTCACAGCTTCAATAATTTCAAGGATTATATTTTTCAAAATTTTGATGTCAATGTTCCTAGTTCCTAAAGTTTCAATATTTCGCAGCACTGAAGTTCAAAATTTCCAATATCTCAAAGTGTGGAAATTATAGCGATTCCAAAATCTCAAAACCCGAAGATCCCAAGTTTCACTCCCCCAAAAGTTCCAGTAATCCAAACTTCCGAAGAGCCAGCACCTGAAACCCAATTTGCACATATCAGTACTCGAGCCTCAGAAGTCCCACACACGTTTAGCATACGATTCACGAATTAATCGTGGGTTCCGTAGGTTCGCGTCGATTTAACGCTCGATCGACCTTCGCGTTTTCGAGACAGTTCCCTCAGAAGAATGTCCGTGATTTCCGTTCGGACCGTAGATCCTCTCGCGTTTCGCGACACGTAGCCTCGGAAGAATCAGTCGAATACCCTGACAAAACGGTACGTGTCCTCGAGAACAAACGGGCGATGCATTTATGAGATTTAAATCGCCTAAGCGGTCCATTTCCCTGGTTATGCATTATTCACCGGTTCCACCAGGTACCTGAATGTTTTATATACCCTTCTTCTCTTCGTCTTCCACGTTTTCCGTTTCTCCTCGTCCCGCCGCTTTTCTTGTCTAACCTCTTGCCGCAGAAGTCTCGCAGATACGTACGCGAGCTTATCGCGAGAGCTTGGGGTTGAATGACAAAGAAAGCAACGTGCTTTTTTACCTTCTCTTTTTTCACCGAGACCTTGCTGCCTATTATCATTTTTCATGCGGCCGGATGCAAATAACGGCGAAAGCCTTGACGCGTGTCCGCTTGATATTCGCGGACATTAGCTTGTCTTTAAAATCGTCTGGGGTCGTTAGACCGAAGATACTGGCGATTGTGACGTTGCTGTGACGAAACTGCCTTAAATTACCTATTTTGCTTCAGGTTTGGTGTCTTGTTTCTTGAAAATATAATTTTTACATTCAAATTTTTACGTTCACACTGATCATATAAGCAATGTCTTATTAACCCCTTGGCTTACGAGTCAGATGCACGTTGCAGTTGAAACGTGACAAACCTGACTCAAATTTTGAATACTCTTCAACTTGAAGTTTAGGTGCAATCATAATTCGTATACAGGATCGTTGAACATTAAATACATTTTAATTTTCTTTGCTTCAATTCTATAGCTTGAATAGGTAGTTCTGACTGACGCATCTGACAAATAAGTTGTAGGACAAGGTTAATTTATACTATATTATGTATAGTTGCCTAACTTTACTGACATTGATATTATTGCACATACGAACAAACAGTAAATTCTAAAAATTGCTTCCTACACCCTCCTCCATTTCTGTTCTTCAATTTTGTCCATAAACCGATTCAATCATGTCTCATACCCTTTTGACCACTGACTACCCTTGATTCTCTTAACCTTAAAGCATCGGTAATATAACATGACAAAGTCTTCTAATTTTCTGAAAGTAAGAGTCAGCTGATAGTCATGACAATAACGAAACTCCGAGCCAGCTGTCCGGATGGTTCCAACCGATTTCTCGTTTCGTCGCATTTCGATTTCCTTGCCGCTCTCTTTGGCCGGTCATTCTCCGTTCTTTCGATTTTCCCTCGGCCCGCTATTCGGACAAATGTAAATTTCGTTGGCAAGCTGGCTAGCCGGCGAACGAGCACGTGCAGATCGCATCCCTGGGCCGGTTTTTTGGTATTCAGAGCGTCGATGCACGAATTCACCACGGCATCCAGCTGCAGGAATTTTCCTGATCCTCGAGTCGCTCTCGGGAGACATGGCCAGTGTCCAGTTTCGTGCTTGCCTTACCTTGCCCCCTTTAATTATCCCTCTTTTCTGCCTCTGCCTTCTCGTCCGCCACGCACACGCCTACGAACTCACGTTCACCTTCTCTACGTGACTTCTGCCTTCCTACGTTCCAACTTTGGATCTTGACGAGTTGAACAGTTGCGAGTTTGAGGAGTACAAAATTTTGGAAGATAGGGATTTGGGGATTTGAGTAGTTTTGGAGTATAGGAATTTAAAAAATTGAGAATTTTGGGGTGTAGGAATTTGAGGATTTGAGAATTTAGTGCATTGAAATTTAAGGATTTGGGAAATTGAGGGTATGAGAATTTTGAGATCTAGAGACTCGGGTCTACTGTAATTTGAGGATCTAGGGATTTGGAGATCTAGGAATTCGGGAATCTAAAAATTTGGGAATGCAAGAAATTGAGAATCCATAGATTTTGAGATCTTTGGATTTGGTGACCTAAGAATTTTGAAATCTTAAAGTTGGGAATATAGGTATTCGGAAATATTATGGACATGATGCTGTAGGGATATGGAAACGTAGAAAATTAGAAATCTATGGACTTGCCCATCTAAATATTAAACATATCTAAATATGTCAATCTAGAGTTTGTGAATGTATAAATTTGATGATCTCCCAATTTGAAGAACTTATACATTGACAATCTTGGGATTTATAATTTAAAACAGATCTATAAATTTGATGATTCAGGGATTTAGGAGTACAAGAACTCGAGGATCTATTGTAACATCTAGCTACCTATCATCCTTTCGAAAGTACCTTATAAACCTTTGAAATCGCTCAGTCATTCTACCCGTCAAAAGCAAACGTAACAAAAGTATCGTTCCACTTGTCCCGAATCTACAAAGATTCGTAGACAGCAGTCCGTCATGTAGGATTAATGGTGCACGTATCAGCGATTGAACATATCCGAAATCGAAGCCCGGTGTCTTTTTTTTTTTCAAAGAAGCATCGCGAACTGTTGCTTTTCAAAGACACGATAGAGGATGATGTTCAGCGAGTTTACAGAGGCAGCCGCCCCGCGACTTTCAATATTTTATCGTCAAACAGAGGCGGGAATATTAACCGGACGTCCCCAAGGGCCGGCTACGTACACCGTACGATAATGTGGCCCTGTTTGACGATAAATTTCCAACGATATATCCGCAGTTTTTCTTTTATTTCCGTTTATACTGCAGCCGGTATTGCGATCGAGCCCGTGGGCCAGTCTGACTTCGCTCGTATACCGGCTCGTATTATACTTTCATCGAGCTGATTTTTCCAATCTGCATCGTAGACGTGCCTCGCAAACTTGGTAGCAACGTTTCATTTTGAACCTTTGCATCGCAGATTTTCCGAGTGCGCGTTTAGTTTCTTTGGGGTCTGCAGAATTTTGGATTTGGGGACGGATTTAGTGTGGTACGGTTTTTAGGTTGTTTAGGATGGGTGGATTTTGGGATGGGTAGAATTCGGGTTGGGTAGAATTCGGGATGGGTAGAATTCGGGATGAGTAGAATTCGGGACGGGTAGATTTGGGTATGAGTAGAATTCGGGGTAGGCAGAATTCGGGATGGGTAGAATTCGGCATGTGTAGAATTCGAAATGGCTAAATTTCAGAATGTGAAGATTTCAGAATCGGTATATTTCGGAATAGATACACTTTAAGACTTCACCATATCAAAACAGTAGTAGAAATCTCAGTAGTTCGGAATCTTGAGAATCGTCCCATGAGTCGCACCCAAAGATGCAAACTAGGTATAATATTTGCATTGGGTTAGTCAAGTTTTAATTAGTATTGATTTAATTGTGGGAATTCAGTTAGATTTCGGTAAACCTCGTCGAATCTAACATCAATAAATTAGCGATTCAACCTTCTTCTCCCTTCACGCTCTTGTATTCTTGTAAGAACATCGTTGTAAAGTACTCCGTAAAAAACCTAAAGGGTCATTCGCAGGAAATTCTCGTTTCTCACTTTCATTTTGTCTCTCGACTATCTCCAGATGTCCCTTGCATGTACCTTTTCGAGATCTAAAAGCGTAGGGTCGTGAGTATGGATCGAACATCAATGCTTTTACGACGACCAAGCTGCGGCTTGGCTATAGAACGACGATAAAAATCGGTCATGAAACGTAAGAAGTTTGTTCCCTTTCGTGACGCTATTCCCCGTGTTCGCTTGTATCCGTTGTTCGACGGATTTCTTTTACTCTTTGTTCGCGTGCTTGCACTTTACGACCGTGTTCCCTGCTGCTGTATAAATTAAACTAGTGCCGCTGTGTCGTAAAACCTGATTTTTTTCTTCGATCGTGGATCCTGTTTTATTCAATTATCAAGCTTCTTCTGCATCCCGAATATGTTTCCGAAACAACGTAATTTGCTCTTCGATTGCTGCTAATTCGATATTCGCGAGTCATCTTTGCAGTTTCACAAAATATTGCTGGTAGTTTCGGCAAATATTATTTTTATTAGTTATGGAAAATAGTTTTATTAATTTCAGAAAATATTAATTTTAGTAGGTTCAGAAGATATTTTTTTCTAGTAGTTGCCAAGGATATTTATTTATTTATTTACAGGGTTTTAGAGGGTATTATTTATAGTAGTGTTAGAAGATTATTTATAGTGGTCGGACATAATAATAAGATTTTTATAAATTTTCGTTAATACACGTGTTAAATAATATTCTTCAATAATTGATTCTTCATAGAAGAATCAGTTGATCCAGACGTCTTTGCAGTTACTTTTAATGAACTTCTAGCATTAAACTTTTGTTCGTGCCAAAGTTCGTATGTTCTAATATAGTCCATTGTTTACTAAAACGACCAGACAGCCATTTTATATTAATGTTTATCGATTAAAAGATTACGTACTTATTTTCAAAAAATTTGATCAATCAATTTAATATGATACAAAAGCTATATTGCGATAATTTATGTCATGAAATCCTTGTTATTGCGTTTGAAATCGTTTATTATTTATTAAAATTGTCTTATGTTTAGAATATCGGTGGAGAGGTTACTTATTTTCGGAACACTTCAAGCTTCGATTCGATATGATATATTTGCTATTTTGCGATATTTATATATTATTAAATCCCATCCTTCTTTACATAGTAATGAGACCTCTGATATTTAGGGGTCTAACAGTTTCTTAATTTACGTTCTATAATGCTCGATAAAGATTTACAATATTCGCTTGCATTCATGTATATAAATAAATCGGTAAATAAATGTATATGTAAATACACAGATAGATAAATGAATAAATATGTAAATATATAGCTGGACAAATAAATGAACATGGGAGTACATGGACACGTAAATAAATAAATGAATAGTGAAACAGGTAAATAAATAAATATGTAAATATACAGACAGCTAAATAAGTAGATAAATAACTGTGAAAACAGATAAGTGTATAAATAAATAAGATCCCAACCGATCAGATTATCATTCAAATTCAGTGCATGTCCGTGAAATTCATTTGAACAGTAACCACCGACACGTCTCCGTTTTTCACGGGAATGCAAATGAAACGTCTCTAAAACGCTTTTTGCACGGCTGGCTTTCGATTAACCCGTCTCCAGGTGTCTCGAGTTTTTCGCCTCGAGTCCCATTCGACTATCGATCATTAATAAGCCCTCGTTCAGATTAATTAACGACGATCGCCGGGTGCTTCTGCGCGGTAAACAAAGATTCGTACGCGAGAACGGAGGAGAGCGAAAAGTTTTCCGCGACGAGCAGCGATCCTGCGATCGAAACGATCGAACTTTGTTCGAGCGTGAAACAAAGGTGTCGTCGAACGATCCGACCGCAGGCCGAAGCGGAAAGCAATCGCATCGCATTCGAATCGAACCGCAATTTCAGCGTGTAATTGGAACGGAACCCGGAACAATGGTGAAACGCGGACGATTTTGCGCCACGATTCCGATTTGCCCCTTTTGGACGCCATTTCGAACCCTCTTAAGTCGCTGCCCGAGTTACTAATTAGATCCATCGACGTACGAGCTTCTTCAGGGACTCGCCACTTGTTCGAAAGTGGAGATTTAACGGCGGCGATTACTTCAGAATTTGGAGAAAATCAAGGAGAGATACACTATCGATCGCAAACTCTTTGATATTCGATGATCGAGGGGACAAGTTGGGGAGGATTGGTACTTGTTAAGGTTATATTTGGGAGGCTGGAACAATGGGAGTTCAGGATTTTCTCATTTTCGTATTTTAGATTTGTTGAACTTTACAGTTAGATGTTGAGGTTTTAGGACATTTTTAATTTTCCACTGTACAAGTTAAGGAATTTGAGAGTTTGGGACAGAAGAGGTATAGAAAAGTTGTCAACTGTGTAACTTTAAGATTTTCGGACTTTGACAGTTTGAAATTTTGAAATTCTAACATTTGGAATCCTTAGACTTTGAGATGATGCATTCTAGGTACTTTGGACTTCTTATATTTTTTTCATATTTTTGAAATAATTCAATTTTTGTATTTTTGAAGTGTGGGACTTAAATCATTGAATGTGTAAGTTTATAAATTTTCAAGTTTGTGAGATTGTTTGTGAGTTGGTCATTTTGTGAGTTTGTAAGTATGTAAGTATGTGAGTTGGTAATTATGTAACTTTGTAAGTACGTAAGTTTGTAAGTTGGTCATTTTGTGAGTTTGCAAGTATTTAAGTTTGTAAGTTGTTCATTATGTGAGTTTGTAAGTATGTAAGTATGTAAGTTGGTCATTTTATGAGTTTATAAGTATGTAAGTTTATAAATTAGTCATTTTGTAAATTTGTAAATGTGTAAGTTTTTAAGTTGGTCATTTTGTGAGTTTGTAAGTATGTAAGTTTGTAAGTTGATCATTTTGTGAGTTTGAAAGTGTGAGTTTGTAATTATGTAAGTTTGTAAGTTGTTCGTTTTGTAAGTTTGTAAGTTTGTAACATTTTAATTTAACAATTCCACAAGTACATAAGTTAGTACATCACAAATTTTCATCTCATTTTCCCAAAAATCAAATTCCATAATCTACATGGAAGCACCGAATCAATTTCCGCGCAAATGTGCTCATAATCGAAGTACTGTACGTTGATTTCCTCGCAAACAAAGATTCGTACGGGCAAATTTAATGGTACATTAACGATTAATTTTTGCATGAGAAAACCGAGCAAATATCCCGTAATAACAACGCTGGGCGAAATAATTAGGCGCATTTTGGTTTCGTTCGGTGGCACGCTAGTCGCTCGATTTCGCTGGCTTAATGATCCGCGAAGACGTCCCGCGTCCCAGAACCGGTGCCCGTGAAATCTAAAGTATCCCCGCTCCAATTGAACGATAATTAATTGCACTTTGTTCGAGAGGGGGGAATTTGCAACCACGGGACCCGGTCGATGCACTCGATTTAATTCGATCGCCATCTGTAGGAGACTCGTCTTACGCTTCTACACACGCTTTTACAATCAATAGTCCGACTTCTATGGCGACTATTTGACAAACCATGTTAAAACTTAACTTTAGGAATTTTAAGGGACATTATGGAACTTTAACATACTTTAAGAAACATTCAGAGATTTTTGGAGAGTTAGAAACTTTTGCATAGCTTTAGAATTTGATAGTGGGGTTTTGGGAGATTAAGAATTTGGGGAGATTTAGGATTGGGGATGAACATGAGAATTTAGGGATCCGAGTACATTTAGGGAGTTAGGGAGATCTGTGAATTTGTTCGACATATTTGGGTTATTACGGTTTGAAGGCATATGAGGCATATGAACATCTTGTCAATTTAATAAATGAAATCATTTTTCAAATTTTTCTTCTGACAAAATTATATCTCGACAGAATTACGTAAAGTTCCAACTCCTGCCGGGATATTAATCGGTTCGTTGGTACGTCCGTTTCGTGTTTGGACGAGAAATCATTATGGTTCACATGCCATATAGAAAGCTCTCGAGACAGAGGCTGAGTGTGCCCTTTTTCCGGGAGTAATTAATTTTCTTGAAGCTCGTCGAGGATTCTTCGGGCAATTCGAATAGAAAGAGCGGCTCTTTCAGCGGGCGTCTCGATTGCTGATAAGGCAACACCGAAACCAACCCCACGAATTCACCCATTTCTGAAACCCACTTTTTATGGGCAACGCCCTAATTATTCTCGTCTTTGGTTGCTCGATAAATACAAGGTGTTTCACACGTACAACTCTTTTGTTTATCAGTTGACTTACAGAACAAGGACACTCCACCAACATCCGACGTGTTTAACCCCTTGTACTATTTTGGTCTAATGCGGACCGATGGAAAAATTGTTATAAATATGGCGACAGATTTATTGGTTCCGGTGCTGGCGATCGAAAGTTATTTATTGAATTTCGTCGAGTAATTCTGTAGGGAAATAAATGAATAACGCTGTGGATTTATGGTTGTCAAGACTGATACTTTAACTGGTACATTTTTTGTAAATATATAGGTAAATAACGTGATGTATCGATGTCACGATGAAAATGCTCATATGTACACTGTACTACTTTTCATTTATTCGTAGTACGATCAAAAGAAATGTATTTCGTAATTCTGGAATCAGAATTTAATCATGCTCATTGTAATTTGAAAGTCGTGAATGTTTGGATACCTGCCAAGTCGACATTCGGAGATTTGGAAACTTGCATGACTACATTTGGGAATTTTGCAACATGAACAGAAATTTGGGGATTGGAAACTTGAAACGTGGAAAATTTGCAAAGATAGAGATTAATCTAGACATTTCATGATTTAGAGAATCAGAAATGTAGAAATTTGGGAATTTATGAGTTTGATATTTAGAAGTTTAAGAACTAAAATATTTGACAATTTGAAAATTTAACAACTTGCAGATTGGGAAGTTCGAAATCTTGTAGACTTGAAAATTTCTAAACATACAGATACTCAAACTTGAGAACTTACATATGTCTTCACATGTGACCTCATCCGAAGCCATAACTACCCTAGCTACCCTGATACTTTGGTATCAATTATTATTTATTATGAAGGACACTTATATTCGTCCATACTATTATACAAAGACATCTGATATCTGTTCACCAAACTCGTACCACCACTTGCAATTACGGGTGTGGCTAAATCGAGCGAAGTGCACATGAAGCAGCCTGTACAGTCGTGTATCGAGCAGGTGAAGCTTTTTGCTCGTAGAACGCTGGGCAGGAGGGTTAATGTCGGCCGGTGGTTTTATGCGATATTCCATTAAGAGGGTGCCCCGGCGTCGTTCTATTAAGTCGTCTCCCGGCGAGCCGATAGCCATCGACGGGAAATATCGGCGGTTACGTCGCCGCGACGTTTATTCCGCTCGGCCACGGAGCCGACATTGCGACTGGCAGCCCGTCGATTCCACTTTGAATACGCGACTCGTTCTCGCCTGTCCTCTACCGACGCGATGTCTCGATCGATCTTCTCGGTCATCGAGATGAACGATGGATCGAGATGAACACCGGGATCTACGGAAATACCCTCTCGACGACGCTCTTTCGAGAGCCTCCGGCCTCGATCTTCAAGTAGCTCTATGCTAAATCGTGTTTAGAACTGCGCTTCTCCTTCGATTTCTATCCTGCTATTCAAGACTCCCATTTTTCAAACAGAGGTACATTCCTTTGAAAACATGGTTTGAAGCTTCGTTTTTGAGTGTGTTCAATTTTAAACTTAACTGAAAAGATTTTGTAATTACTTCATCAATAGTGGAGTAATTTAGAATGATGTTAGGTAGAGCATTAGGTATACTTGTTAAAAGTTTGCTGATAGTATACGGTCTAAGACTCATGATCGCAACAGGACTGTATGGAAAAAAGAAGTTTAAAAGTGATAAAATATCTAAGTTAGAATCATTCTATTAATTATAAAACATTATTAGAGAAGATTAAAATGAACATGAAGCAGAGCGTCTACTATTCCCAATTAACACAGCGACACCAATGAAATGATGAAAAGAATAAATTTATTGCAATACATTTAAAAAAAAAATAAATAAATGAAAATCACAGCAGCAATTGAATATCCTTAATCCTTGAAAATTGCGGCGTGTCTGACATGTCTGGATCTACTGCACGAAGGCGCACGAAAATCGATTGTGGTATCGTTCGATATCGATCGAAAACGTGTTTGGATGTTGTTCCAGTTTCATTTACCGGTGGCCAGGTTCGTTAAGGGATAGCACGGCGTAAAGTTGTCGAGATCACGGTGGTCCAGCGCTTTCTATTAATAGGCACACGTGTGCACGCATGACGGGGCGCACCCCGATAAATCAGCGACACATTACTTTTATCGTAGATACCAGCCTGCAACGATCCTTGGATCGACTTCCGAGGCCCACGCGTATCGATACGAGCCAGAAAATCGAACGACGATCGCCCCGGTAAGTCCCATAAATCGCGCGCCATGAAAATCCAGCGAGAAAGCGGTTAAAGACGATTTTTATTTCGAGATTCAATTTTTTCTTATCGGTATACGGGTTTGACGTGGTACCTAATAAGTATCCATAAACTGTGCAATATTGCTTTTTAATCAAACGATAATTCAGTTTCCAAGCTTCGTCTAATAAGCGTTGGTAATTTTGAAGAAATACGGTCTGATGTTGGTTGTTTGCTCAAACCGAGCAGCATGAATTGGTAAAATACAATTTAGGCGAAGACGAAACACTGACAAATTGCTACGACACGATACTTTGCATAAATATAAATATCCACCGACTGGATTCGCGAAGGTTTCAAAAAGCATCAGAAACTCCGGCAAAGACTATGCAAATAAAAACAGAAATCCAGAGGGAAGACTGCCTTCGCGAAGTACGAAAATACTTGGCAGAGTCTTAAAGTCGAGTCACCGCTTCTCAAAACTCGTAAATCCCATAACACCACCGAGGGAAACCATTTCCCTGGGAAATCCTAAGACACGACGTATCTTGCGAGTATTCGCAAATGATCGTGTCACCGAAATAGCGTGACAATGTTTTACGCATTTTAGAAAACACGTAGCCTTGTTTCATAGAGCAGAAAGAGCATTCTCAAGTTCCTTCAGTTATTTATTACAATAGAAGACTACTTAATTTATTACAATAGAAGAGAATAGACTTACTACGGTAGAATATCATTCTATTCATCTTCATCTATTTATTATAACAAAACACTCACCATAATAGACGTTTTTCATCAGGTGTAAAATCCTCCTCAAGATTTATATTTTTTCAAAAGCTCACTGTCACAATTCTCACTTTACTCCTTCCACAAGATATAAATTCAGCTTTTAATAAATCGTTCACTAGTTACGAAACATTCTGCAGACTTTGTGTTTCAAAATTTCGCGGTTTCCGAAGCGGTTCCGAAACGATGCGCAGAAGCAGACGTTGCAAACGCATTCGCGACACTGCGAAGCGGTTTTCTTAGGTTCGAGAACCGGACACGAGGCCCATCCCCGCCACGATTTTGCTACGAGAAACGAGCCTTAAGCCCTGTTCATACTCGTGCAGTACGATGCAGGCCACGACGAGACGAGTACGCTTCGCGACGCAGTTGTCGAACGTCTCTGGAATTTCTCATCTTGACATCCGTTTTTTTTCGGACGGAGCTCTAAGAAGCACACCAACGTTTCCCACACTGCTCTTTCATTCGCATGCCACTCACGACTTTCGTGTTTAGTATTCAAATTTGAAAGGTGTGTTTGACATTCGCGAATTGGACTCTGGACGTTTCTAACATTGCTCGATTGTGGAGAGACTTTGGGTCAAACATGATTTAGTGGAACATCTAAAAATGAAATTTCAGTGGACAGTCTAGTAGTGGACGCAATATGTAACTGACACATCTAATCAAACTATGTGATCATACATTTTATGATCAATCTATGTGATTGTATATATTGCATGATCAGTCTATGTGGTCATATGTACTTCATGATCAACCTATATGATCATGTATATTTGAAGATCTGTCTATGTGGTTATATGTATTTCATGATCAGTCTATGTGGTCATATGTACTTCATGATCAGTCCATGTGATCATGTATATTTCATGATCAGTCTATGTGGTTATATGTACTTCATGATCAATTTATGTGATCATATATATTTCATGATCAGTCTATGTATCTAAATTTCATGATGACACACGTGATCATAGAACTATTTTAGTTCCTTCATTAAAACGTAATCGTGGAATCTGTGAACCGGACAGTGAAATTAATCGGGTTTAATCTTCCCGAGTACGCGGGAAATGCATGAAATGCCGTATGCGGAGGTACATTTTCAGCGATAAGTTAAATTACACCCGATAGGATCTTCGTGATCCAGCTTGACGAGATTCGCGATGATGAGAAACGGTTCGGCTCGTTTCGTGAGTTACGAGCAACGCTGTGAATTAGTCAGCCCGATAACGAAGCCGCATAATTGCGAGCGAGCTTTCCCGCGATACATATCAATTTTCCCGTGGCCACTTTCCCCCGGGTCGCACTGAAAGTCATCGATAATCGCAACGGTATCTCAGCCGGCGACGTTCACTCGCGACCTTTTGCTCGCTTGGAATTCGACGAGCGTTCCCCGCGAGAGGATGCTCGCCATCGATTCGACCATCTAACCTGATCGTCTGAAAACCTTCGGGATACTGTTTTCTATTAGATCGTTCGGATTCTTTCGATTCCACGTTTCTTTCGTGAATTGCTCGGGAAGTTCCATTTGGGGTTGCTCTTCGCTCGTTTCGCTCGATTTCATGGCTTTCATATTGTCTCGTGTTTAGATAAACACTGGTATAAATACTTCTTACGATTCTACTGTAACCTCTGTGAAATGTGGACAGTACGAATTTTTAATTATACATGTAAACGTCAGACCCAGCATATAGGGTTATATTGATTAATACATTCATCACATTTGGGTGACGCACGAATACTTGAGGTGACTACTCATTTCATGAGGAACTTTACTTATGACTGATATAATATTTAAAAAATTTCGAGTTGACACGAGTCGACGAGAGAAGAGTTTAGGTGGTCGACCTCGAGCCCTACGGGCGTCGACCCGCGAGATAGAGACACGTGAGACGATGGAAAGAGTTTCAGACACGCTTCGAGCAGAGGACGAGACTCGTATGAAATTGACACCGTGTATTACAGAGAAAGCTGACTCTCGGAGCGTTTTCTTAAGCTCCCGAGCGTTACCGGATTTCAGGCCTTGCCGGGATGAAATTCATCTGGCCGGAAACGCGGACACAACAGGGTAATCTTTAAGTCCGGTGTTACATTCAGGTGAAATTAAGCGTTCAGTGATTTCTATTTGCCTCGAGATGTGTCCTCTAGGTTTTGATTCGTACAAACATTGTAAACTCAGAAATTATTCCATCAACTCATTACTTCTCTGAGCAAGGAGATAGATAGTAAAGATAGCAAGGATTTGTTTAGGAAGAATATACATCCATTTTGGACATTAAAGCTTGAGAGCTCCTAACTGTAATTTTATCAAGTCACACCTCATTCACTAGGACTTTGAAACTTTGTGGATGTAACACTTATTTCAACCATCATCTCATCACATTATAGCTTTCCAAATCTGTTCAGGAATATTCTGGAGCTTGATCCATCTCTAATTTCATCAAACTCAGTTCACTCTTGACGTCATGCTTCCCTAGGACTGTGAAGCTTCATATATTTAAAAATTATTCAGTGGACACATAGTTTCCCAAGTAGCAAGAGTCCAGAAGTCAACGAAGAATACTTCGATTTTAGACTCCCATCTCTAATTTCATTAAACTCAGTTCACTCTATACACTATGCTTGAATAGGAAGTTATAGTTTAAAATGTAGATGCGTCCAGCATTCGACTTGTGACAAATTCTCCTCACTCTAAAAATCCTGCGACTCATTCTTCACCGTCCCGATCGACCGGTTCGACGACAGCTTCGATGGAAGGAGTCGACAGCCCGTTCAGAGGGATCTTCCCTTCTGATCAGCAGGTGGACCCGTCCGGACGTGTGGCAAATTACCTAGAGGACGGTACGTGATATTGTTAGCCGTAACGATAGACAATCGTCTGGAGGAAGTGACACGAACCGACGGAAAGAACGGAAGGACTCGCGGATGCAAATCGAAGAAGGGACATCGTCGCCAATACGAGACGGTGCTTGTCCCCTTATCGGGGATTAGGCTAGAGGGACTAGCCGGTTTGAATTTCGATGAATCCGGATAACCGACTGCTACGGTCCACGTCTATTGAGAACTCGCCTTAATCTCGTCGACGGTTGTTCCAGTCGAGCGGCTGTCGACCTGTTGGCGAGAGTGGACGCTTGACAAAGAGAAAAACCGACGGATATCTAACGGGCGGCTGGAGAACGAACAGGAAGAACGGACGTGGAGAAATTGCGAGGATAGAGTGGCCCTGAAACGCGGAACTCTTCCATTTGTCCATCGGGTCCTCGAGAACCTTCGTTTTAGATAAGGCTTGTCACGAGAATGTAATAACTTCGAGACCTCGGGATTTTAGGATTTTCAGATCTGGAAACTTATGGACTTGGGAGGAGGTAGTCTCAGATTTCGAGAACATTGATTTGGAAAAGGTGGGGTGACACATGATGATTTGGGATATTTGGAACTTCGTGATTTTATGACAATATTTTGAAATATCTGGGAACTTCTGGATTTTTGGACTTGGGAGAATTGAGACTTGAGAACATAGTCTGAGATCTAATTTGTCTATTTGATTTTTTGACAATATTCTGAAATATATCTGTATCGATATTAAGTAGCATCGAAAAACGTTTGTATTTTACTGTAAGAGATTGTAAGAGAGGTATCAAAGGGAGGATTCTTTCTCCGCATAAAACGATGTATCTCATATTTGAGCAGAGCCATTAAGAAACGAAGAATACAGTAGCATGGCGAAAAATGCAGAAGGAACACGAAGAGCGAAGGTGCTTTTATACGTGGCCATTATTCTTACCAACATCGACGATGAACACCGCGAACGAGAGAGGAGTGTCTTTGTAAAGGGTTAAGAAAATCTTGCTACCTGAACGTGGTCTTCACAATCGACGTGAAACAAAGCAGCCGTGCACAGTTATGCGCGAGTTGTTTCATTTTCAATTCTCAAAGGCAAAGAATTCGTTTGAAAGGAAGAACGTACAGCGTTACATACGAGACGAAGCTCTTAGAATGTGGTGAGGGAGACGCATTTTAAACAATACCGCGTTCCACGCTCGTGACTGGATAGAAGAACATACACCGGGCATATAGTTATCGATTGAAAGGCTCGGCAAAAGGAGGCTAACATATCTTCATTGACAATTACTTTGCTGGGTCCTCGGATGAAATGTAGGCTGCTTTAGATGAGAAGTGGACTTGACAACTTTTTAATTTGCAGTATTTGCAAATTTTTAAGTTTTTGGAGTTCTGAAACTTTTTGTGTTGTGGATTTTTGGGATTTCTAAATTTCTACTTTCTTAGATTTCTAGATCGACAAATCCCTATATTCTCAAATCTATATATCTCTAAATATCTAGATAACCAAATACCTACATTTCCGTACACCTGTCCCCAAGTCCCAAAGTTCTCAAATCTCAAGGTTCTCAAATACCTATATCCCCAAATTACTACATCCTCACTCGGTCCTTTCAAATACCTATATCCTCAAATCACTACATCCCCAAATTCCTAGACATCCCAGTCTCTACATCCCCACATCTCTACATCCCCAAATTCCTAGACACACCAAATCCCTACATCCCCAAATTTCTAGACACACCAATCATCTCTTTCGTTTTCTATATTTACCCCAAATTTGTTCTTGACATCCGTCGACCAAAATTGAGTTCCATCAAATAAAAGACAAAGTCTGTCGGTTCGCAATGCTACAATGACAAGTCCGTAATCGGCAGATTAATTATCGGGACAGGTGCCGCCGATGAGAAGGACGGAGAAAAAGAACGATCGAAAATAAACCGCGATAGGGTTTCGAGGCCATCGAGATCCTGAACTCGACCGTGAATCTGTCTGGACGACATGTTTCGGTTTCCGCTCGAATGTCATGAAAGAGCGCGCGACAATGCGCAGGTTCGAGTTGCCGACCCTTGACGTGCAATTATTTTTAATTCTACTAATTGAAGAGACGCGTCGTCGTGACGCCTTCGCGAGCATGCATGGCGGTGTATCACAAAGTGATATATACGTTTCGAGTGCTACAAGTGTTGATTAATTAGACGATTGTATTATCCTGCTCCCTCGTTCGACGTCCTTGTTCCTTCGATCGGAAAGCTTTGAAAGCTCTTGGGATTTAACCTTCTTTAGAGGCAGCTGTGTTTGTCAAGGTCTGAAGTTTCGAGGACGCGGTTGGGAGGATACTTGGAGTATTTTTGAAATTCGAAGTTAAGCATAAGGTACATAAAGTTTAGTTTGTTAAAGACATTTGATTTGTTATGGACAGCTCCAAATTGGTATCAATAAGTTTATTAGGGTTCTCAGAAGACGTGTGAAGTTCAATTTTGATTTGCTCCGAACTGATTTAAATTGGATCAACAAGTCTCAGATGTTCATATCTGGGTTCTGAGAACACGCGTGAAGTGCAATAGAGGTTATAGTCGTAATGTCTAATAATCATGATGTATACAGTGGTCATGATAACGGTACACTATAATATCATGATAATGATGTGCTACAATTCTCATGACACATATTACAGTAGTTGTGATAATGACACTCTCTACCAACAGTCATGATAGTGATATACAATAGTCATGATAATGATATACTACAACAGTTATTATAGTCGTATACTATAATAGGTCTGATAGTAATGTGCAACTGTCATGATAGTGATGTGCTATGACAGTAATGGTAGTGATATACTTCAACAGTCGTCATAGTCATATATTGTAATAATTCTGATAGTGATGTAGTGCAACAGTCATAGTGACATGCTACGGCAGTAACAATAGTAATATACAGTAATGCTAGTAATATATCATAATAATACAGTTATGATATATTGTAACACTTATGATAATATTCTACCAATGATATACAGCAGTCGTGACAATAATATACGACAGTAGCAATACTGCTATACAATATTCATCACAGTAACATCATAGTCAGTCTAATCTAACAGTCTAATATTGTAACACCCTACAATCACAGTACCGATACATTAGCTTGAAATATTCGAACATCCATGTCACTAATAAAGCGATGACAGTGTTCGCATTAGAGGCGCACTAAAGGTCCAAGGAGCGTTGTACGTTAGAAAAGAAAATATAGGATGTTGGACACGGTGTATGATGTTGCCGAGGTAGGCAAAGGCTGCCGGTTTTAGCCGGGTCGAGGTCCCTTCCGCTTTTACCGCCGCCGCTACCCACATCCTGTCCCAATGCAATCAAATTACTCGCTGCTCGACGCGCCAACGGGGAAATGTCGTTAACCATGGTGGTTATCGCCGGTGCGTGTCGCGTGTCGCGCTTTAAATCGAGTTTCTGCCTTCTGTGCACGGGGCAGCGCAGGCGCTGCGATCGGACGGCTCCTGGCCAAACCCGATTTTTGTTTTTGTCCCGAGAAAATTCCCTGATGACCAACCCGTTCCATCCTCACGCATCGGCTACCTCTGACAACGTTTCGTTTTCTCTCGTACTACACAAATCTACTGCAACGTGCATTTCCGTGGCGTTTGGATAGAGGCTAGGTTACTGGGACGTGGTTTGTTGGAGGTCAGTTACCTAATCGAAGATTAGGTGATCTTGATTAGGGAAATTATAATCTTGGTAGGTATCACAAATTCTTAAGATCAGGATAATCTAAGATGTATCAGGATGCACAATATTCTTCTAACTGTAGGAGTAGCACTTGAAGTCACTATAATTTTTGATACATGTAAAGTTACTGCAAAGTTAGAAGAAAGGTCTGAAACACTATGTGTATTGAACATAACAATTTACCTGAAATTTTACTTACACAACTTCAACACCTAACATTGATCTCTTTGTCACATAAAATACCTCCTTCGGAGAACCTCAAATACATAATCCTTAATATTTAATCAAGATTGAACTGTCGATTAAGGAACAAACAAAACTTCGCAAACAGTGTTGACCATTTCAGCTGATATTCTTAGAACCAAGAGAGACAAGCAATAACACTTAAAAGTAACTAAACTGTATCGCGGTAGAAATAAGGTTGAGAAGCAGCGAGGATCTCGGAGCTCGCCTATTATTCCAGCAAGATCGTTCGAGGTAATTCGTGTTATCGTGCTACCCATAGAAACGTCAATTTGATCGAGAAAAATGACCCACCCCCGATTACATAAGCTCACCTTTCGTCCCGGGGGAGCAACCAATCTTAATTCTCGAACGGCGATTGTCCTTGTACCTGGCCCGGCTGCTGAAACTGGTTCATCGATAAATACCACATTCCACCAGGAATTCTCCCATCGATTTAGCGTGGTTGACTTTCGTCATATCGCCACTTTACTGACTTTCACGCGCTTAATGACACTCCTGCAACATCGTAGAGCACGAACATCATCGAATGTGATCGTAAATCATTTGCCACGCCTCGTATTAGTCACGCGCTGTATTTTATGCATGTAGAATTTCCTTGCGTGGTATTTATCATGCGTAGAATTTGCAGTGCGTGTTTATCTTGCGTAGAATTTGCCGTATGCGGTATTTACTATCGCGGACAATTTCAGGGAGCAGTGCGTCTTATGTACTGCGTGTGGTATTTGCTGCGCGTCGAATTTATCGCGCGCTATACTTGACACAGATAGAATTTACTAAACCTTGCATTTGCTGTATGTATAATTTGCTATGTAGTTTTGTTAACGTGCGGAATTTAACGTGTGTCGCATTTACAGTGCGTTTTATGTATTGTGCGTTTTGGGTACGTGGTATTTGCTGCACGTCGAATTTATCGTGCGTTGCACTTGACACAGGTAGAATTTATCGAACATTGTATATGCTACGTGTAGAAATTGCTGTGCGCGAACATTGTATATGCTACGTGTAGAAATTTATTGTGATGTGAAATTTGACGTCCGTCGAATTTGCAGTGAGTATTATGTACCGCACGTTGTATTTGCTGGACGTCGAATTTGCAGTGCGTCGTATTCCTCCGTTGTACTTGACACAGGTAAAATTTAGCAAACGTATTCATCGAACATCGAGTTTAACGCGCGTAGTATTTCGCGCGCATAGAATTTACCGTGCACGGTATTTGCTATGCGTCGAATTTATCGTGCGTTGTATTTGACACGCAGAGAATTTACCGTGCGTAGTATTTGCCACGAGTTGTATTTGCTACGCGTTGAATTAATCGCGCGTCGTGTTTGCCGCGCGTAAAATAAACCGTGCGTAATATTTATCATGCATCGTATTCGTCGCGCGTGAAATGGAAATAAAAGTAGAAACGTTCGATGGTGTTTTTTTCGCAAATTCAGTTGTCAGGATGAAAGCGTCGCACCGCCGATCACTGATTATCGCCCGACGCGACTCGTTAATCAAGTTTAGCCGGTTTCACATCTGAAATTTCGCCCTTTGCGATGAAATACCTTTGATCCGGTCCCGTCATTCGCGATTTTTCGAAGATTTTCACTCGGTGATTGACGCGACAGGGTGACAAATCGTCGCTCGCAGATTTGCAATCGTCGATTCGCGAAATCCTGTAATGTATCGCCACCGACGAGTTTTATTTGCGTCGAACGTAATCTGTCGGGTATTACCCTTTTGATTTACGTTGCTTAATGATTTTATACTGCAGGCTGTTTATTGTTCAGCTTTGTACGTATTCGACACGTTAGAAACCGGACGATTGTTTCCATAAACGAACCGTTCTGGTTCATTTGCACTCTAATGCGGTTTATTTTTCAATGAAACGAAATTCCATCGCAAACTGGGTCGGATTGGATCGTAACGAATTGTGCATACGGGACAAACGTGGCCGCATCAAAGTGGCCTCATTTATGTTTAATCGGCCTGTCCGCGTGATTTCAATGACGTTCTCGGTACGCCCGGTTTCCGCGAATACAATTGATTTTTCGTATTTCCATATTGTTAAAATGTATTCGATAAATTATTCAAACAATTACCTTCCGCTATACTTTTCATGTCATAACAAGTATTTCCATTTCATGCATGCTATTAATGTTTATTGCGATGGACTCGCGTAGAGCGTTATTATATGATTATCTACGTTTAAACGATATGTGGGCTAAAGAAAATTTACTGTTTTAGTTATAAATGGGGATATAGCAATGTTGGAGTATCTACATTTACAGGCGAGTGTAGGGATATTTAGGTAAAGATATGTTGGGGTTTAGGAATGTTGAGTATAGGAATATTAGGATGTAAGAGACTAGGAGAATTTGAGTTGGACGTTAGAGTATCGGAATGTAGTGATATCGGTAACGTAGAGATATCGGGACCTTAGGTATCGGAATGTAGGGTCACCAGCGGTAAGCATATCGAGACGTAGCAGTATCGGTAACGTAGAGATATCGAGATCTTAGAGTATCGGAATGTGGAAATGTCGGAACGTAGAGATATCGGGACGTAGGAATGTTGGAACCTAGAGATATCAGAACGCAAGAATATTGGGACGTAGGAATGTTGGTACGTAGGAATATTGGGACGTAGGGATGTTGGAACGTAGGAATATCGGGACATAAGAATATTAGAACAAAGAGATGTGGGAATGTAAGGATATCAAATTGTAGATATATCGGTATATAGGAATCTGGGAATGTGAGGATTAGGAAGTGTAGAGTTCTGGGGATGTAAGGTTCTAGGAATATAGCTTAGAGAATATGATCTGGGTATGTAGTGCTCTGCTAGTGCAGGAACTTTCCCATCTAACATCCACAAAATAATAAACTTCTCCCTCACAAATTCTCCATGTTCACAATACATATACACCCTATACATGTCACCTACTCATGACTTCGACACGTATCAACCTACAGCTACAAACTTTATCAAATGCTTCAAAATGATGGCCCATAATATCACCCCTCCCCAATAATCCATTACTACCCCATTCGAAAATAGAATTACAATCTGCCGATAAAATGCAAAGCGTAAAGGTAACGCCTCGAAATCAGAATCGTATAATTCCAGCGCCACAATAATGCGGTGCTTTGTAAACGCGGCGATAAAATACGATATGGAGGGGCGCGAAGTTGGTCAGATAGTGGCTGGGTTGGTCGGGTCGTGCAATATTAGTGGGAAGGTTCGTGTTTCCATCGGCATAGCCCCGGGTGCTCGACCTTGAGTTCAATCTCGCGGGAATTCGGGAACCTCAGCAACGTCGGCGACTCCCCTGTCCTCTCCGTCGGCCGTTTCTCTCGGCGCGGGAGAACCGGAGCGGACTTTATGCTTCTAAGCCGTCGTTATTGCTGCGGCGCGACGGTTTGCACGCCGCGGTATGCGTTTCATGAAAGATGGATCGCGTGCCACGCTCTCCCTTATAGAGACCTCTCGGGCAAGGGTCGTGCGACGCCCATGAAAAAGGCTTTAGACACAAGAAACGACTTTAAACGTAATACTTCGGGACCACCCGGCACACAGGACTTTGCCCAATTGCCTTTTTTTTTCTTCCCTTGGGATATCCGCTTTAAATCGTCGCTGCTACAATTTTCATCGACAAATTTCGTGTCGGAGAAATTGGCGGAGTACCTTGATTGGTTGACTGAAAAATTGAATTTTAATTCATAATTGAAGTTAGATAGCTTGTTAGTTGGATAAATCAGATTCACTGGAACAGGAATTTTCTCTGAGATTTTATTTGCTTGGAGAGTTTAATTGTATTCGATAAGAATGTTTGATAGAATTATTGATTGAAGGACTTCATCTCTGCAATTTTGTGGAACAGGATGATGATGATGAAGGTATTCATTTCTCACCCCGATTCAAGATTTCATTTGCTTAATACCAAATTATTTTTATATTATTATTTCATGATTAGAATATGTGTATCTGTCATTGAAGAAAGACTTCACTGAAGACCTCATTGAAGAAATACTTCAAGAGCAAGTATCTGATGATAGATGATGTCCGTGTCACATCTTGATTCAACATCACATTTTTCCAATACGAATGTACACACGATTAGAATATATGAAAGTATCTGAAGATTCCTCATAATACTCATCATAATACAAGATTTAAAATACATAGTACTTTATCGATAAATGAAGCAGTAATCCAGATTCATCGTGTTGTTATATATTTCTCATGACAGAGTTTTTTTGGTGAGATGTATTACGTGTAGGCTGTCAAGAAAGGAACATGTCCCGGTGGACAGATCACATCAAGGATAATGTCAGCTAAACGAATGATCAATTGATCAATTAAAAAGCAGCTTGTTGCCGATCAATGATCCGTAACACGAACACGGGTACTTAAATACCTGAACAACCAAAGTGTCCACGGATCATCGACGAAACTAGCTCCAGACGAGTTAAACTTGAAAGTAATTGTGTTTGGACCGTGAAAGTTTCAAGGATCTTGAGACCGATATCGTACAGTTTATTGATCAATTTACTAATAACAGGTACCATCATATTGCGTGCTTGAAGTCGCAGTTTCAGATTACTATTTTAACTTCTTGTACCTCACGACTCCAGAAATGTGGATTCAAGTTCTGACGAAAATTCAAGATGATTTTACTGAACTTTTAATTGATCAACTAAAATTCGTATTGTACTTGAGGAATACTAAGTTCGCTTTAAACCTCTGTTAACAGGCAATAGAAGCATTCATTGTTAACATTCGTAAAGTTTCATCAGAATATCATTGTCAAGTATTTCATTAGTCAATGAATCTTGAGTCCCAAATTTAACCAGTTCTGTTAAAGAATTATTTTATCGACCAGAAATATTGAATAACTCTCTTCGTTTCCTTAGAAATTACATATTTTACCTTTTCTATCAGTGGATAATCTCATCAACCAGAAATATTGAATCAGATATCCTTCATCGTACAGTATCTTTAAAATATTCAATCTTGTTAACGATTTCATCAAATCCTATCTGAAACATCGAAGACTAGTCTGAGTTTATACGTCTAATCTCTCTTGTCGGAGAATAATCTTATTGGCCAGAAATATGGAATCAAATATCTTCATAAAGTCAGAACATCAATCTTGCTTAACATTTCATGCATCAGTCAAATGAATCCCGCCATACTGCACCAGAATACAAAAGTACAATTTCAAGCTGCAGGAAGACAACCTCGAAGTGTAAAAATACAATCTGAAATAGCACCCTTCAGGTTTATCACTATCACCGTTCGCAGATATCAAACAGTAGATATCTTTAAACAAGGTACCGCCGAAAACGATCGGAACAATGTTCCGAGTTAAATCCTTAATCCTGTTTCGGGCACTTTGTTCGGGCGAACGTTGCGTATGATCCTGTTCCACGTTTCCCCGATTAATTTAATCGCATTAGTACTAATCGGCGTCCAGAACATCGATCAACAAGGTTTGCGCGAAAGTTGCGACTCGGTGCAGTTGGTTCGGGTAACAAGAGCAAAGTTTTCAGCCGCGTTATCGTCGGCATCGTTGTCGTCGTCGTCGTTGTCGTCGTCGAGGCTTAGCCGCACACGGCGCTTTATCAACGTTGTAACGAGCTGTCGGCGTTATTGCCGAGGTGTCTCCGTTACCACGGAAGCTGACGTGGCGTTTCTAATAAAACGATCGCGCCAAGGTAGCCTGCATCGCATCAGGATCGTGGTAGCTGAATGTTGGTGAAGGGCTTGTGTTAACGACCCGACCAGCCTCCCTATAATCCTGCGGTGGATCAATTCCTCTCGACCCACGGATCCAACATCCTTCCGGAAACTGCTGTTTCAGTTTCCCTATCGAGTTTCGATCGTTATTTCGTTTCCTCTGAATCGACGATTTCTGTTTGCACAAATTCTTGATGATGAGCGACATGTTGATGGAAATATTTTGACAAGAGTTTTATTGCGAACTATTTGTAAGCTTGTAAACTTGCTAGTCAAAATTGCAACTATTTTGAGGTACTGTGATTTGTCTGGACTTCTGCTAACTTGACCTGAACCCAGTTTTCCCTGTAGCTTTATACATTTGTCTTATAGAAGACACACAACTGAAAATAGATCACAGTAGTAGTCATACTAGTATTCACATTGACCCTGAAATTTATTCACGTATTTATACAATAATTGTGTGTATGAATTATTCTGTGTATGGAGTACACAGATGAACATGACTATTTTTTATTCCATTTGCAAGTGATGTTCAGTGACCACAAACTTGCCATTGACCTTTATTCTAATTGTACTATGAATCTTGTACTATGAATCCTGTACTATGAATCTTGTACTATGAATCCTGTACTATGAACCTTGTACAATGAATCTTGAACTATGAATTAACCTTGTACCATAAATTAACCTTGTACTACAAGTACCTGAACAAAGTATAGTTCCCAAAAGTACGAAAAAAGTAAGAGGTAGTATTATAAAGTAGAAGCAAGAAAATTGTAGCACGAGGGTGCATAACTGCAAAGTAACGTTGTGGCGAGGATAAGGGTGGAAAAGAGAATACCGTGCTCAAACGTAGATAAGCAGCCAGGAGAAACATGAGTATTCCCCTTTAATGGCGGTGCACTGTTTACTAGACCCGCCGACAGTAAGTCCTTCAGAATCCCGTTGTCATAATCACCGTTATTTGCTTAATTAGCAAAGGTAATTGTACTCCGCGTGCACTCAAGTAATGCTTCTTGGTTAATCATTGACATTCTGCATAGCGGAGCAAAAAATTCAAGCACCGTTTCAATGGCAATTCAATTCGAAACGATTTCGAGGAATCTCGTGAATTCTTGCGGCAGTCCAAATATGTTTCCGCAGTTTCTCGGTGGAACATTTTAATTAGGGCGAAGTAGGATATATGTAAATATTTGAAGAACCGTATTTATTGAATCTAACAGTTTTATGATTGATTACTGCACAATTGCTCGAGTTTTATAAACGAACTAATTTCATAAATACGTTAAGAATATTGAGAATAAGTATAGTGAAGATTAATGCATTGAATAGTGAAGGAAAAATAAATTTAGAGAAGTAAAGATAGAAATATGTGAAAAAAAAAATGGTAGTGGAGTGAGTTTAGTTCAATTTTTTTTCATCGTAATTGAAGCGTGAAGTAACAAAAATCTTACTTCTTGCAATAATGCGCCAAACTATTGATCAGTCTAAGAATCTTGCGCAAACAGTGTACGCATAGAATACACGGGTCTTTACTTAACGGAGAACAAGTCCCTGTTTTGTGAAAGGCTCTTTTGGTCTCCTTTATATTGCGCATGGGATATAGCTGCGATGCATTAGAAACGCCATAATAATTTCATACACTGTCTAGCGAAGTTTGAAATTAATAACAAAAGCATTATTTAATATACTAAGAGATGAATCGAAGATAAAACGTTTTGTGGTAAAAGTAAGGATTTGTACGTTTTAGAAATAGTCGAAAAAATGAATTACACGGGGTAAAAGTTAATTAAAAAAGGCGGTGTTTGGATGCATTTCATCTTGGTCCGCGCAGATGGTCGATTTTCCCATTCGATGAATAATCAAAGTCCGAAGCGGATAGCCGAAGCCCCGCGAATTAATGAAACCAATATGAGCTTGCTTTCCCCCGGCTACCGACAGGAAGTTGAGAAATTCATTTTGCGCGTCGTTTCACTCGCCGACTTTCAATTACAACCGTCTCGATGAAGTCTACGAATCCCACGCGGGTGCCTCCTTGCGGATTTTGAATTGTAAATGGGTCGAGGAGCTGGTTCGACGTCTGTTCGAGTACATACTGTTCAATTCTTTCATTTTACTGCTTCTTTTTCGGATAAAACGCGCTTTGAAAGTATGGTCATTTCGACTGAATTGGTACATCTGATCTCTAACAATTTAATTAAACTCTTATCAGTGGTTGTTGTTATTCAATGGCTAATTCCTTGTTAAATTATATCGTGGTCATATCAATATGTATTTGTGTCTTATAAAGAATTGTGGTAATTTAGGTACAAGTTTAAAAATGTAAATTTTTCTGAAGACATGGAAAAAGAGTGCGATTGTACTCTTGTACTATAGGAATATAATTAAATTTCAGAATTTCAGTAATGTATTGCAGTTATAAATGTAATATATCAAAGTCATTTATTAATTGGAAAAGTAATTAATTTGCAATAGTCATTATTTGGAACATATATTTCAGATGAAACTCTGTGTTTAATATTATTGCTGCAAATGAAAGGTGACATGTATTATCTACATCAATTAAAATATGTTACAAAGATATTTTTCTGACGTAACGTACAATATGTGTGTATTAGTTGATAATGAAGATTCATGCGAAATATGGTCCTCATAATTCGATTAAAATATATCAAATTTCGTTAAAATATCATATGAAATTGCCATTGGCAGTCGTCTCTATATCTCTGAACTTTATGCAACAATAATATGTACATGAATTTCACTTTGACCCATTGTTTATTGTAATTAATAACCAGCCATTACATATTGATTATATTAACGAGAAATTGGACTAGCCAATTTAATCAAGCTTCAAGTTATAAATTCATATGTCATTATTGCGATTTTACGATACTTTCATAAAATCAATTTTATGATGTTATACATCTATCTGGTTATTTGAAGCATTTTCAGCTTGAAATTAATACTCTGCAATTGCAATTAATCAAACTTTCATGTCCTTCAAATCGTGTCAAACTTTTATGTCGTCAAAACATGTCAGACATTTGTGTCGTCAAATCGTGTCAAACTTCTTTTACGTTTAAAGATCAGCCATTTAACAACCTAACATAACAACATAACATTTCACATCGTCTACATCTATTATAAAAAATATCTGTTACAGTAATATATAAAAAGTATATGCTTTTCAAAATGTAAACGACAATTCCCATTCGAAATGCAAACAGATGACTCTTCTCGAAATGTGAAATACCCATTCGCAACAAGAGCAGCAGAGTAGCGAAGACGGTAATTACAATATTTCATAATTACATCCCTATCGTATCCAGCAAGAAACTCCGTCAAACATGTATCTTCGGTGTGTGCGTTATCCGGCGTGCGTGTCTTCTTCCCTCAGGAATGCTACCCTGTTCAAACTTCATTTTCAGCACGACATGCTCGCGGGTTCATGAAAGTGCGTCGGGTCGTGACGCGTGTTTGGCGTGCGCGTGTCGTCACGCTTCGACCGTGAAACAACGGCTCGTAGTTGCATGGTGGCAAGAAACGCGGTCGACATTAGGGACGATGTCGTCTAATTTTCGCGCCACGCGTCTTGTGCCGCCTGCTCATTAAGCGACCGTGTGTGTACGTGGCCACGCCTGTGCTCGTACCTAAAATACCTTCTCGTGTTCACGGTAAATATCAAACGACGGACTTCGAGTTGCGAATCAACGTTCCTCCTAAATATGTCCATTTTGTCGATCGAAACTTCCCTCTTGTAACTCGCTCGTTAATGTGTAGCGTAATTAGGGTGACGCTGCTCTAATGTGGAACACCTCATTTTAACACTATAACGAGTCTTATTTTAAGTTGCAAAAATTATTCAGAAATTTTTGTAAAAATGTTATTCATCAAGAAGAATCATTGTATGAGATAGTTAACCCTAATTTATTTTTCTACTTTTGTTTCAATTTGAAAACAGCCATGTCCTCTGTAAATCTAGTGTTCAAAGCTTATCGAAGGTATGACCATATCCTCTTTGCAAACTAATGTTAAAAAATGAGATATAAATATTCAATACATCAACCTTTTGCACTCCAACATTTATTTTGCCATATACCTCAGAGAAGACAACCGAGTGTTAAAATAAATTATACACTAAATGACTTAATGTTTCTGTAAATTCGAAATGCGTCAAAATGCGTCATGGATTATCTAGACTCGTCAGAGGGTGGTAAAATTACGGGAGCGAAGAGTCTGTTCGACTGCAAGAAGCCCCGAAGGATTTTGGCAAGCAAGAGATTTTTGGGACGCCATTGTCGACCTGATTCATTGTGCGCCTCATTGTTTCTCGTCACGTGTCAGCGTTCTTGATTCAAGTCCACACACGAAAAACACACGGTCGAAGTTACCAACTCGAAAGTTTCCGGGACAAAGACAATGGGCGAAAATTTTTACGATTTTAGCGATACTCTTGTCTGCGATCAGCGTTATTATTAGCTATTTCTGACTGGTTTAATTACTCTGCATTATTGCACAGGTTCATAGACTTCTGAATGTTTTGAATGTCTATAAGAATTTGAAATTTTGTAAGTTGAAGAACTTTCACGTATGTGAGTTTATAAATTTTGAGATCTGTAAATGAATTTGAACATCCTTAAGTTCCTGAATTTCAAGATTTCTAAGTGGAGATAATCGTCAAACTTCTACATTTAAAAGTATAAAAATTTGCAAATGTCCACATTTGAAACTTTGAACCTTTGTAGGTCCGAAAATGTCAAATGTCATGTAAAGATTTTTGAAGTTTATTTTCTTAAGTATTGAATGAGACTTTACCAATGAGACCTTACCCCCACGTAGATCACATACTCAACTCCCACATAAATTACATAGTCTTTCACAATAACAATTACACAATCGATATTCGATTTAGCCTATCCAGATCTCCCAGCAGCCTAAATCTCAGAATAAATTCAAAGGATCCTATCCGCCCATTTCCGTGGAATAAAAATCGGAATTCACAGGCGATAATTCGATTTCTGATCGGCGAAGTCGGAGCAGCAGGTGGGAACAGTCGAAGGGCTTAAGGTATCGAGACAGTCGAAACATTTCTTTTTCTTGAAGGGAATATCTGTTTCGGTGGCGTGTTGGCAGGTAATTCGTCCTGCGCGACGGATGGATCGATCCTCGCGGCTTCTTTCACCGATAGGAGCAAAAGAAACGTCGAACAAGACCTAGGAGGAGAGAATACGTTTTTCCATCCGATCTGGCGCAATCGTGACGGATGATAAATCGTCGTCCTTCTCAAGGGGACGAGTATCTTTAACGTCTTGCGGACTCCTTTCACGGTGATGCAAGACACTGACCACTGAGACGAAGTTTACGTCACGACGATTTTCTCGTGAACCCGGCAAAAGAATAAGGAAATGTTAACCGGTTGCGACTCTACTTGTCGGTTCTGAGCTCGAAGTCAATTTAAAAAGTCCAAGAGGTATTCTTCAAGGTTTGTGACCTTTAAACGATCTCTTGACGAATTTACTTCATTTGAAATCTTTATTAAAATAAAATATTATCACTGAGAAATAAATCACTGTATTGATATCTGAGTGCTTGACTCTAGGTCTAAGTTTTTCTAGATCCACTCTGGACCTTCATTTTTCCTCTGTCTGCATTTTTCCTAACGTTGACTCTAAAGCTACGTGTTTCGTAGAGGCTCGAGGTGTATTCCGTAGGTTAGGTTCTGCTAGGTTAGGTCCCGCTGCATCCTGGTAGTGAATAATAATCTCTGCTTATGTTTACGGCTATGATATACGAGTTATGTTGAAACTACGGGAACTTCTCGCGGCTTGGCGTGTCGGAAGTTTTTTAATATCACACTGCTGGCAAAGTGGTAGAAGGAGAATGAAATTAAGGGATGATATGGTCATAGGTGAATCTGTGAGCACTATAACTGTTAAGATTAAAATTCTTGTTCGCGTAATTACATTTCTGACGATGTTTTCGTGGTCTACTCGAGGATGTTTTAGATTCTCCGTAATATACTTGTTATGAATATATGCATAATATGGCGTAACTAATTTGCAAATTCTGTAAGCGGGGCAAAAAGTCGATTAGCATTTTGCTGCATGGCCAACTGAAAATTAAGTTCGGTAATTAATACTGGTAATGTAAATAAGTACTACATAAACAGTGAATTGTAAATAGGTTGTAGTATTAATAATTCTGACTTGTAGGTTGTAGTATTCATTTTTAATTGTACAGTACTAATAATACTAAATTATATTCATCGTTTCGTATGTCACTTTAAATTAAATTAACACATTTGTGCAGTTGTTTTCATGAAACTTTTATCTTGAAACTGACATGTGATAGATATTGCTTTACTACAGTTTCATGTCATGATGTGTCAGATCTTTTACGTTACCAAATCGATCATTGTTTGCTACAACTGGCAACCTGCCATTTTATATTAAGAATGTTGACGGAACGTTTTCGTTATTTCCATGGAACATAAAGTTTAAACTTGCTACGTTACAAATGTATTTTTAAGTCATCGTCTTAGAGTTTTTAGCTTCCGAAATATAACAACTGGTTGTCCGTAAGAGTATCGACGAAGCATTTCCGTAGTTATTTCTGAAAACCTCGAGTGTTAAATCGATATATCACATGTGTAGCAGCTATTTTACGATACTTCTATGGTATCGAATTCTATTAAACTTTCGTCGTTTCAAAATTGTTCATCAGACATGCAGCTTCCTGATAAAATATCCTTATGACAGATTTATGACGAACTTCAATCTAACCTTAATTTCGAACTTCGAATTTTACGAAGTTGAACTTTTATTGAAAATGGTCACGGTAATTGTGATTAACCGGTCATTAGAATTAATTCTGGAACTATTAATTACTGTAATCGAGATAATCCTAATCTTGAAAGGTTATCAAGACTTGCCAAACAATTATTATTTCTCTCAACCTACCGAATGAACTTGAGCAACTCCATTTTGCGTCATCGGACCCATAGAAATATACCAATATAACTGCGATTCATGAAGTCCATAAAGTATGTACACATGAAGTCGATAGTCTCCGGAGGCATTATTCTTGCGTTGTCGAAAGCATCGACTGTTCGCAGTGGATCTAGCCGGAAGGAGCACGTACCGAGCTTTACATGCATACGCGATGTTACTATCAACAATACGAATCCCGAAACGGTTCGTTTGTCCATCAGTATGTAGGCCGCGGGCGGAGGAACTGGGCAACGTTCGAGTAAACGTGACCTCAAAATCACCATGCAAATTCGCTGAATAATTATTCCGTGTGACCGTCTCGCCCGGGGGCTCTGCCGAGATCTGCCTGATTTAGGACCGGACTCGATTTGTATGGGTGCAACACGTATACCGGCTACGTTTCGGCCTCCTCGGAGGTGGTTACACGGTCCGGGTGGATTTCGAACCGCCGACGTTCGTCCCCACCGAGATATACTCACGGGAGACGTTTAACGCGATGAAATATGGACGTCGACGATGGGAGGAGCCGCGACTGTTGTGCACGAGTACAGTCAACAGCAAATCTGACTTCCCTTTGGGTAAACATGTCAACTAGCTTTTATCTTTCAGGATTTGGAAATTTAGGGGTTGAGCTGGAATTTGGGGGTGCTGCAATTTGGGGATGTGAATACTGAAATTTATAGATTTGTAGGTTGTGGACATTTAGGGGTATAGAAATACTTGGTAACGGAGGAATTTGGGATCTAGGGATTTGAGGACTTACAAATATGTGGACCTAAGTTGAAGATAGGTACGTATAAGCTGGAAATTCAGAGGATCTTGGAGTCCGGGGATCTGCAGGTATAGAAATAGAGAGATTTGAGAGTTATGGAAATTTTGGCACGTAGGAAGTTGGGGATTTAGGGACTTGAGAGTGTAGGAATTTGCGGACGTCCGAATTTGTACATAAGAGTATTTGGAGACTAGGATTTGGGGATCTGTGAATGTACAAATTTGAGAGTTATGAAAATTATAGAATATAGGAATTTGGGGATCTAGGTATTTATAGAGACCTCAAGGTCAGATAGATCTGATCTGGACCTCTTCAGAAAGATTTAAGGATCTATTAGAGGACATAGGTATTTGTGGACTTACATGTATGATAATTTAAAAATTTTTAGATGTAGAAAGTGGAGTACCCATTGGAGTAGATCTAAGAATTTAGGAATCCAGAAGTTTGGAAGAAAATATCGTGAAACTATAAAAAATTTCTTAAAAAGGCACTGTATATCAAAATTACCAACAGCTGCTACCTAGCTGAACAATATATTAAATTTAATTTGAATATCTAGTTTATGGAACAAATTTTGCCCGTGTCGGTAGCAAAAGACCATTTGTAACATTAAAATTAAATCCTTACGTGCATCAAGATTATTGAACATTTCGCATCAATCCACACACATTACGTGCAACCCATCAAACGTGTCCCGGATTTATCGTCTGCCAGCCGCGTTCCCATTCGCGATTACGCGTCGTAATAACGCGGGCAAAACGAGGATTTACCGATTCGTTCGCACGGTAAACAACGCTTGGAGGCTCGCCAGACCGTGTTTAATTAATCGGTAGTCCATTAGCGGCTAAAGCGGTCACTGTGTATTTTCCTTTGGTCCGGCGACGAGAGCCAATAGTTCGAGCGTGCTTCAAGCTGGGGTTCGATCGTGAAAATCTCTGTTCTTCTGTTCGAGACGGGGGATGATTTCGAGTATACATGATCGTCATTTCTTTCGCTCTCTTTTTTACAAAGGATAACTTCAAGTGTAGTGGCTTTCGTCCTTCGTTTTTTACAAGGGTTTCAGGTTATTGGTGACTTCCTTCGTCGTTCTTAATAAGGGATGATTTTGGGTTGTTCGAGACGAGGGATGATTTTCAATGTGAATACTATTGGTTTTCTCTGGTTGATAAGGGGTTATTCTAGGTTGTTAGAGTCGAGGGCTGATATTCCATATAAATACTACTGATCTTGTCTCGTTTTTCGTTTTCGACGAAGGTCATTTCAAGTATACATACTCGTGACCTCCATTGTGCTTCGTTTTCGATAAGGGATGATTTCAAGAATACATATAGTTTCTCGTGCTCAACAATTGATGATTTTGATTATACATGCTTGCAACTTGGTTTCTCGTTCAAGATACGGGATGATTAGCGTACATACTCCTACCAGCATCCTTCATCTTCTACAAAGAATTATTTGAATAATACCTATAGCTTTCTTCTGCGTTTTCTACACGGACTAATTTTAAGTACATACTTGTGTCTTCGACCTCCTTGACAAGGGATGATTTTGCGTATGCCCGCAACTTGGTCCACCGTCCGAACAAGGGATGATCTTACGACGAAGGATGCTTCGTACGAATACTCCCGGTTTATCGTCGTTTTGGGCTAACAGCGGCATTTCGAGTTGCAAACAGAAACATAAGGGTGGGAAAGAAAGATGAAGGGGTTCCGCGTAAGACGTCCTCTTCACCCTCGTCAGCTCGTAAGAGCGAATATATGCCGGAAGGGTGTAGAATGAAACAAGCACGGGAAGCGAAGCGCGTGTTAGAAATATGTACGAGGAAATCCCTGTTTACGAGGGTGATAAGGGCCGTCATTAGAGACGTCGCAAAGGTACAGGATGTCCTCTCCGCTTTCTGATGGAAGCTACTTTATGTCGAGCACTGTTTTGCCCTTTCGGAACGGTGGTTAGATAATTATGGGTTATGGAGTGTTGTTTGTCAGGCGATGAGGACTGTCAATATTAATTTAAGTACGGAAGATCTGCATGCTGTCGCCATTTGTACTGCTGGTGAAACGTATTTCGAGATTTTGCTAATTAAATAGTTGGGCTGCCGGGATTTAGGGGTGCAGGAAGATGCGAATTTTAGGGATTTTAGAGATGTAGGAGGATACGGATTTTGAGATTTTAGGGATGTAAGAATTTGGGGATATTGAGATTTGGGGATGTAGGGATTTGGATTTATGTATTTAGTGGTATAAGGATTTGGGAATATAGAGATTCAGGGACGTAGGGATTGGGGGACATCTTTGTGCATTTGGAAATTTGAGAATTTATAAATATAGAAGTTTTGAGAATTTATTAATAGAGGAATCTAGAAATTTTCAGATTTGAAGAATTTCAAAAATTTGTTGAATTTGAGGGGTGAGATATTACGGAAATTGTAACTGTAATTGTGTTAAAATAAAAATGTTGTGAAATTAGTTATAAATTTGAGTATATACACCACGAAAAATTTCATACATACTCCACAGTAACGTGAAAACGCGAAACCCCTTAAAATTCACCCTGTAAGATTCATGATATCCAGAGAAGTTGATTCTCCAGGTGGCAGAAGTAAATAACTCCGTGCATCCCTCAGAGTAATTCATTCGGTCGGAATTTCTTTCTTAATCTCTCCCCAAGAATTTCTGACCGGTTGACAAACGACAATTCCCCGTTTTTTCTTTCCTTTTATCCGGTCGTTGTCTCGTTGTCGGTTTCGGCCATGCTGCCTGGAGAAAAAAGCGCCAGGTTTCCAAGACCGCGTATACCAGAGCTTAGCTGTAAATTTATTTTCTAGCGGGCTACCGGAAGTCCCGTCGCTTGTACCTTCAGTGAAAACTCCTCCAAGTCCGCCGGACACTTGAGCTTTCATTGTTTACGGCAGCCTGAAGGGGTGAGAAGATGTCAGGGGTTGCAGTTTTCCTCCAAGAAGAGAGGCTACTGTGACCGCCTCCATTTCTCTGCACGGTCAAAAGCTCGACCCCGTTTCCCGCACTTTTCACGTCGTCCTTCAACGTTTCTCGCGAAACGGAAAGCTAGAGGATCTACCGTGATCCTACTCGTTCAAGTTGTCCACGAGGAACCGGCACGTTCTTCGGGGAAATCTTCTGGATACGAGTGAAATAAATGACATTAGCCGAGCGATGCTTGATCATCCAAACGATTTTCTGGCTTCGCGATGAAACTACACTTCCGTTCTGTGGATGTACTAATGCTGACCTATTCACATTTCTCCTGCTAGGGGAAATTGTATAGGGGAATCACTTGTTAGGTGCTGAAAAATTATTCTCAAGATTATTTTTATTTTTAGAGACTTTCTGGATTAGGGAATGGGGTGTCTAGGAATTTGGGTATGTAGGGATTTGGGAACGTAGAGATTTGGAAGCGTAGAAATTTGGAAACGTCAAGATTTAGGAAATAAAATTTAGGAAATAAAATTTTGAAATATTACAAAAGTGTCCTTACAATTACAAAAAAGAATCAAGTCTATAAAAGTTCATCCCTTCAACATTCCTTATACCGAACTACATATGATCGAAATATATGTGTAAAGAAAAATTGACCGAAACCGTGCGACAAAAGCCAAAACTATAACAAAGATATCTAGAAGTTGATTTTTCAGGCGAGTATCGGAATATTTTTCTTGTATCCCGGAAGAGAGCTACAGACGGTGTCCATAGAAGCATAGTAGATAATATAAAGTGGACGTATGAAATTGTCGAGTGACGATGCCCGTGGCTATCTTACAAAAGCGATATTTTCATTTGAAACCTGAGAGGATTACATTGCATGATCCTTCAGAGACGGTCCGTGTATAAGAAAGTATTATACAAAGCCGTCCATTCCGTACAACGCCGTTGAATATTTGAAGAATAAGTGGATTGATTCTGCTCCTGAGGTTCCAATCAAATATTCACGAACGACAGGCCGCTAAAGAACAGGAATTTTCTTTCGTCGCGATCTACGATACCTTTAAATGCGCGAACAGTGACAAGAAACTTCTATGTTCTTTATTTCTTGATGTTTTTTGTTTCTTGCAACGTGGATCCGTTGCATTATTCAGCGACTGTTTGCGAATTTTATCGCGCGGACTTTCGAAATTCGACGGAAAACTGTTCTTTGTTTTTTGGGACACTTTGACCCCTTGTTTTTGCACACTGGGACGATTGGAAAAGTTTGTGTGAACTATTTGCTTGTGGAACGTTCGATAAGGTAAAGTTGAGTTTGGAAATGATGGAGAGTGATTGTGAAAATGGGATAATTACGCTTTGAGGTCTTTTGTAATTGTTTCTCTAACTAAAACTTCTTTTCTAAATGTAAAATTTCAGGATACCAAATATTACAAATTTCTAACGATTCAAAAACTCTTTGTTAAACTAATCATGTGGAACTCCTCATTTGGACCTCCTCATTTGGAACTCCTATGCAATTTGAACTCCTGTACAAGTTTGAAAATCCAGAATTGAGAGAAGTTCCGCTAAAAATTTGAACCCAGAAGATACATGTATCTAAGAGAACCTATACATCACTATGAATCACATCTCATAGATCTTTACTACGAACTTGACCCTAATTTACATGAGATCTCAAGACCACTATTAGTACTTCACATCGTTTCACCAGATAAAACATTCACTAGAACCCAACCATTGAACCATACAAAGCTATCAAGAACTTCGGAAGATACATTTTCGCAGAAACATGAATTGCAAGGCAATTTATAAACATTTTGCATGGAGCTTGCCATAAATCATGATGCGAAGGGGATACATACATTCGATTCGTACGTATGCATCGACCTTAATGCGCATCCAAAAATATTTATTGCATCCTTCTATTCTGTTCGTCTGCCATTACACAATGGTGATACGCGAATAATGGCGAATATATTGAATGGCACACATAGACGTTGATGTTTCTACAGATTCCCTGGCGATGCGACATGGTTTTTCAGCCAACACCGCTTCGATAGAACCATTAAAAGCCAGATTTTCCCACTAACCGTTCAATCGATCCCGAATAAGCGTCTGCAAATATCGGATTTTTGTTGTCCGACCATCGCGACGAAAATGTAATATTTATTTTCGTCCGCTATTTACGAACGATTCGACCAAATCAGACACTCATATTTATCGGTTGCATAATTTATTATTTTTCCGCGACAGCTACGTTCTTTTTCTAGAATTACTTTTTAGGTTTTAGTTTTCTCTAGATCTTTTTACAGATGTGTGCCTCTGATTTCAGATTTTAGATCTTTTCAGATCTGTTATTTCTGTAAGATTAGGTTATTAGGTCTAATTTTTATTTAGATTTATCTTCTTTCTAGGTGTTAAGGCCTGCCATAGATTTAATTGTACATATTTAGCTTAGCCTTAGGTTTGTAAATTTATAGTATTTAGCTGTTCGTATATTTTATAATCAGTCCCTTCGGCAATTTTGTAAACCGTTCCGTGGCAGCAGTAAACTCATGAAGCCATAAAGACCCGCGATTCTTACCGTAGCTTTTTTCGTTCATTGTTCACATTTGGTCGCCAGGTACCAGCATTTCCAACTTTCTAGTCCGTTATTTCTAACATGTTTTACCACGGTCAGCGCGCTTCTTTACTTTATTGCTTGCCATGGTCAAGGGTCAAAATAGGTAGATTTGGCGAGTGGGAAAAACCCAAGAAGGGCGGAAACTTTCCACCTCCCTTCCATAGATATAAAAATTTTAGACGTATCGGAACACTCCTCCCCCGCCAGGAACATCTATGCCGAGGTTACATCGGACATAGCTTTAGGCACTCTAGGCAGAATCGAAATAGAAGTCAACTAGAATTGTAATAGAAATTAAATAGAAATAGACTAGCAGCCAATAGCAAAGTATAGAAATTAGTTAGCAAACACTTAGAAACTTTCGTTAAATATACAATCTAAAAGGCACTACTTAGAATTTTTTCCCGAACTATCGGGTGGTCCTTCGAACAAAGTGTATAGTCTTTCGTTGGCACAAGCGTGCAAACGCCTACAAAGCTCGAACACCTTCGCGGTACACACGAGCATTTAACACTAGGTCTAGGTTTCTTTAGATCTATCTTTCACTTAAATTTATCTTTTCTCTAGGTCCACGTGTCCTCTGGATTAACGTATTTTCTAGATCTAGGCTCCCCTAAGTCCTTTTACCTGTGTCTACATTTACCACAAATTTTTTAAAACAGAAAGTAGGATGTGAAGATATTTGCTTGTCTGAGTCTTAAGACGCCAACTGTAGATGCAACGTAGCATCCGAGTGTATCAGATAAACGAAGTTGATAGGGTATCTTTAACAAGATACTAGGATATTGAGTTCTAATGTTTTCTTACATCGACTGCTTCCCTAATCAACCGAAGGTTTTATAGAAAATATGTAGGAATATAAAGAAAAAATTCTGTGCCATTCGTTATAACACTAGAAATTATCCACATATCAATCACAAATAATATACTCAGTCTGCTTCACCACGTCACAACCTAGCTATAATACCTTATTTAACGGTATCCTTATATGTACATTCCTAACATACAACTTCCAACATACTCCTTCGTCCGTTATCTCAGTTTATCACGACCAGGTCCAAAAACAGTGCGTTTCGACCGCAGCTATATTATCGATCGTCCCGTACGCGTGTAGAGATCGAGTGCAAACATCGTGGCGCGCGAAGTGGCGCGAAATCAAACGGAAGATGTTCGTGTTGGAAATTAAACACGTGTAGTCGAATGTGAACGAGAGAAACAGGGTGGGCAATCGATAAACTTGGTGGCATTTTGATGAAGCGTTAAGCCAACACGCAGCTACCGAGCACCGTCACGACACAGATAGAATACGATATCTGGATATACATCTGGCCGGCTGGCTGCTAATCAATGCTTTATCGGTTATAGCCAATTAACGGCTGCAATTGGCACGCGAACAAAGCGAGCACGTTCCAATGGGTATACCAAGGCTTTCTGTTACGCGTGGCACCGGCTAACCCTGCCCATTGCTAGCTCGATTGTCCGCCTCGAGTATTACTGAATGCCCCGGGATAAACAATTCGATTATCTGAACAGTCGTGTCCACGGATCAACGGATTGTTCGTCGCCGTCGGTGCCGGTCGACCCTGAAACACCGTCATTAGGTCTTTTATCAGTGGAAACAACGACCCAGATACGCTACGCGTCAAAAGCCCTACTAATTCACCCGAAAGCTCTCTCTTTGTTCTGTACTCGAATGATCTTTGTTCTTTTCGCCGACCCTTTTTCCCCTCGCATCCGTCTATACGATATTTTCACTGCGCGATAAAGTGGTATAAATTATTATTACTATATAATCTGGATTTGTCGGTGATAACACCGAGAATTTGGGGTACGTGAATTTGGGGTATATGGGTTTGGACATATGTGGATTTGAGGTACATGGATGTGGAAATATAGGTATCTGCGGATACAGGGATTTGGGAATACAAGAAGTTGGATATGTGGATTTGGGGCTACATGGATTTGGGAATGCAAGAATTTCACAATATGTGGATTTGGGGACGTAGGGATTTGGGGCTGTATGCACTTGGGAGTACAGGAATTTGACGATATGTGGATTTGAACACGTATGAGATTTGGTGATATAGGGATTTGTTAATGTAGAATTGGGTGATATAGGAATTTGCTAGTACAGCGATTTAAGGATACAGGAGTTTAGTTTATCAATCAGTAAACTTGCTAATTCTGGGATTCGGAAATTACAAAATTTTATTATTTCAGGATTTTGAAATTTGCAGGTTTGTGGATATCCAAATTTTGAAGTACAGAATTTGTGAATGCAGAAACTTGTGAATAGTAGGAAATATTATTTGATAATATAAAGTTCCGAAATAAAATTTCTAACCTTCCTACGAAAGTGACGAGCTAGACCGTATAACTGCAGAAGTGGACATCACAGTCATCCAAAATGAACGCTCCCGTAATTCTTGGCAGCGATCGGACGCGATTCACGTTTCAAGAAGATCCTCTATGGCGACGAATTCATTCATCGTCACACTGTCATCGTTAGCCACGTAGCCGCACGTTGCAATTACAACTGGCAAACGGCCGAGTTCATTGTGCGTTCGCTGGCTTCGGCACTCGGCTTGATTCTTCATGTCCGTCACGTTTGCATACGAGGCATCGATTTGCACGCGAATGCCACGACGCGTTGGAATTTCTTTCGGGACACCATCACATCGTCCATCGATTATTGCAACTATTTCATCGGGTGAACAAATATAACCTCCAATTGCTTCGGGAGGTATGGCACAATGAGACAACTGCAACGCTGAAGTTTGAACAACTTGAATACGCTTCAAACATGATAATCCGGATTCTCGCGAGACCTGTATATCATGTTGGATATGTTATAGGCGATAGTGGACTTTCGAGACCCTAGACACATCGCTGGTTCGGTGTACATAGTGTACTGTAAAGTGGATGTGTTATACCACTTTAGGATGTCAGATGTTCAGATGTTTAATGATCTTACAGGTTGAAAAATCATTGCACATTGTTTTTGAAAATAGACGTTCTCAAAGTATCCATCTTCTTAAATCTACAAATTTTTAGACAAATTTTGCAAGTTCCCAAGTTTAATGACTTTATCAGAGATTGAAAAATCATTGCACATTGTGAACATAGACGTTCTCAAAGTATTCATCCTCCCAAATGTACAAATTTTTAGACATATAATTTTGCAAGTTTCAGACTTCCTAACATCCCAAGTGTCCACATTTTATATTCATATGTTCAATATTTCTAAATTTCAAACTTCACATGCTTAAATCTTGAGATGGTGTAAATGTTCAGGTGCTGAAATCTCTAAAACTCTGAATTCGTAGGTTCTAAAATTTTTGCCCGTCCAATCGCGAGTTGTCTGCGGAAAGTACAGTACTTTTCCGGCGCGATATGTCGTGAAATGCACGAGTGACCCCGTCATCGCGGGTTATAACGCGTTCGCGTTTGCGGTCTGAAATCGACGCGGAAAATATTTTCCTCGCCACGGTTAGAAGATGGTGCAAAAGGTAGAAGCATGGAGCCGGCACGGCACTTTGCTCACGTTCCCTTTTCACTTTGCACGCGGCGACACGAGAAAGAGCTTATGCCGCGTTCACACGCGACGCTCTTAGGCAGCCTCTCTCACGATCTATTAATTTACTCGAATTCTCGCCCGTCCTCTGCACTCTCTCTCGTCGTTTTTCTCCTTTACTCCTTGCGAATTTTAATTCTGCGACCGCGATTCGTCAAAGGACAGCCCGCCCCGGAAATTGATAGTTTCTCGCTTTCCCCGATGAAAACGAGGAGAAGTTAATAGTCTCTTAATAGAACGGTTCCTGCAGGAACACGGCGGACAAAGTTGAAAGGTTAAGTCGAGTTGGCAAGTGTAAGCTCCTTGAATATTAGATGAGGACGTCCTTTCGGTTAATTCAATAACTTCCCGTCAATGAATTATATTCCGATCGTCCGATTTCGTTAGTTTCAACGGCATCCAATTTCGCTTCGCTGAATTTTACGAAACGTCCTGGAATTTCGCGGTAAAGGAAACTACAATTGTCGCAGACAAGATACGTTTGACTGGATTTAAAACTACAACCGCTGGCTGATTCTTTAGGTTTCTCTCGCTTAATTGTTTTCCTTTATCCGTCTTCGAATGTACAACGCCATTTTCACGGTGCACGATAATGGAATTTCCTTGGGTACGGGACTTAAATCGTCGCCGCCGGTTCAAGGATAAACCGTCTCGACTTTTCGTTTTTAACGCGAACACGTCCGACTAGTTCCCAGGGCGGGATGAAAATGAGATCGAGGAACGAGAAGCCGTGTTTAATGATTTCATTAGCGGAGGAAAAAAAACAAGAGTAATACTCTACTGTCTGATAATGCTTTCGTTGCTTTTTCTGTTCCTTTCATCGAAATTAGACGCATAAAAAGACTCTTCGGACACTTGGGCCGTAACAATTTGCATGGAACACATCATTGGGTTTCTCTACATATGTACATGCATACAGATATATTTTTGATAGGTAAACAAAATAATTCCCTTCCTCATGAACTTTTAAATGAGTTCATCTTATAAATATATAGGTGATTATGTACCAAATGCATAAATTTTGTTGTGCTTAAACCACACGATAAAGGTGTATTCATGCAAAAATGTAATAGTCCTCCATAATACTATAGTGTTATCGACTCGTAAGAAGAAGAAAATCGCAGGAAAGAGAAGAGTAAATATCACTCAGATAAAAATAATCTTTCATTGTCGATATTCCGGTCGATTTTGCGGTGCAGCAGTCGCCAAGTAAGGGAGATCAGCCAAACCTTCTAAAAGACGTTCCAGCGGTTATCGCCCGGAAACCGGGAAAGAAGAAATTGCAACGATGCTATTTGGAACGGTTTAAACCCTTTCGCAGCCGTCGCAACGAGTTTTCGCGACGATTAAGAGCGAAGTTTCCGGCCGGAGGGTTGGGCAATTTCGCGGGGCGAATGGGAGGGTGAAAAAAAAGAAGAAGAAGAAGACGAAGAATAATTTAGCGAAACGATTAAACTCCGTCCGTTGCAAGTTTTCGGTCGCGACTCGCCCCGGAACTCGTCCCGGATAACTGATACTCTGCGAGTAAGCCGAGACTTCCGTTTAAACGAGCTATCTTCTTTTTCTCTGTTCCAGGTAAGAGACGTATTGCCAACTTTCATGGGCTAAGCGAAACGTGGTAAGTGGAAATTTGTAACACGACCTACCTGCTACTCTCTCTACGTTTTCTACGTCTCTTCATATCGCTTTGTGCTACTAGATTTCCGTGGAAAATTAACGAGAGATAATTCCCACTTACCTGCAATTTTTAAACTATTGATGTACTCGTTCGTTGGCGAAAAATACTCTCCTCTGTCAGGAGAGATCTCTGTGACCTTACTTTGTCAACCCTCTTCTTTGCTGACAACCCTGATTTTGATGATAACCCTGATTTTATCGTAGACGGGTCTCCGAAGTGACTCACGTAATTACATAGCCTATTTAAAAAATTCTTTCACGGAAATTTATTTTTTAACTACAAAAATAACTTTTGATCAAAATATCGTATTGATGGACACATGCTAGTTGACGCGAGACTTCATATTGTGTATGAATAATTATATTCTAGATTTCACCGTTTTGTGCCTTTGAAACACCACGATAGATGACGAAATATTATTACAAGTATATGGTACATTATAAAAATGTATTTATTACAAATATTATAAAAGTGTAATTATTTCTACATGTGCTACATTGTAACATATGAACATGTACAACTACATCTACTACTACCACTAAGAATTAATAGTGAAGATTTGGTTCCTGATTTCGATCGCAAATTAAAACAAAAATTGAGGTGATCAATAATTTGTTATACCCCATGTTGATGCTGACACTGCAGCTACTTTGTCGAGGAACATACAAGACTCGCAAAGGGTGTCTGTTCTCGAGCATTAACAAACGAAGCTGAAAAATGGAGAACAGCCAACGTGGGAGAAAAATGAACAGGAAAAAACGAAGCTACATGGCTCAGACACGTGAACCGTCATTAATTACCCGTTGGAAAATTAATTGAAGCTCGCCTTCGAATGGCTTTTCTTCGATCCGAAAGAATGCGCAGGAAGGATCGCGTTACGAATATTTATGCGTTCAGTCTGTCGTCGTGAACAAATCTGAAAATGATTCTTTTAAACGGCGTATAAAGTTGTTCTACAGTTACGAAGCAATTAATTTCTCGTTAACGTTTGTTCTTCAGAAATGGATCCCTTCGAGTCGGGACTTGAAAGTAAACGAGAATAGAAGGAAGCTTTTAGAGATTGAAACGTTATGTTATTAGAGAACGTCTCTTGTAAGATTTCTAGGGTTAATTACATTTCTTTTGATTGCTGGATTGTGATGTGAGGGATATAGTGTGGTAAGAGATGGATTTCATAAGTAATTGGAAATGAGTGCTGTGATTTGCAAAATTTTGGGATTTCGAAATTTGGGGACTGAGAAATTTTGATTCTGAATTCAAGTTTAATTATTTAAGTCAATGGTTGATACCGAATTGACATAACATTTCAACTTTCTTTGTCTGTTTTAATATTATAGTGATTTGTTAGGTTAGATTGCTAGGTTAGATGCGTCTGGCTGGCGCATCTCACAAATCATAGTACAAAGGGTTAATTTGCAGATTTTTGTGCAAAGAAATTTTATGGTTCGGTAAAAAATTTGCAAAATTTCCCGATGGAATTATGGACTCTTGAAAAACGTACTCCAGATAAGGGTGTAAATTATAAGGCACATCCTTAATCACAACGGATGTAAAACTTTTTTCTTTAAAAAAAAATGTAAAAATCTTTCTTTATCGAACTTTCTTGGTAAATACTGAGTCTCGGTGGCGTAGAACCTGAACGAGCGTTTTCCTACCCCAAACGAAACACGGGTCGAATAATTAAGACAGAACAGGAATTTCATTCTGAACAACGAACTGAAGCAACAAATTTTAATTTTCAATCGAATCGAAATATTATGTCAGCTGTCTGACTATGTACGATCCTTTCTACTGCGACACTCAATATTGAAAATGGCATTCTTTTAACTTTTTAATTATGAACTTTATTTAAGATTTTGAAGGATGTCGTTTGGAAGAACGTTTTAGTAATGAAACACTCAATGTGTCAAATTCTGACAAACTCCACTTTCTCAGATTTCCACTTTCCCCAATTTCCACTTTTCCAAATTTTCACTTGTCCCAATTTCAACTTTCCCCAATTTCCACTTTTCCAAATTTTCACTTTCCTCAATTTCCACTTTCCCAATTTTCCACTTGCCCCAATTTCCACTGTGTGTGTTGCTGTCACTCGAAGATTTCTGTCAAAAGAAAGATTTGAAAGAAGGTTCCGACGAGTGAAAAGAAGAAATAAAGGTACGATGTAAATTAGGTCGAAAATGTCGGTGTTCGCAGATGCGACCGGAAACGGCATCGGGAACGTGTTTCCTGCAGCTCTCGGGTGCACGGTAGCGGTTTCGAGCCCGTCATTTCCGGCGGGTAAACTAGGATAACGATGTGTAATCACGGCTGTCGAGCAGCCACGCTCGATTATAAACCGACCGATGCTCGTGGGACGTATAAATAACGCGAATAACACCCTACGTGACACACCTCCTCCACCCTCCTCTTATACCGTAGCTCTCGTTCTTGGCCAACACGAGACCCTTTCACCCCCTTGCTGTTTCTGACGAGATAACTCGTCCGATAACCTGGTTGCTCCGTCCCGTGTTCTCGACGCCGGATAACACTCCGCCAGGATACGTGCTGTGATATTTGAACGAGCTACATGAGCTACAATCGTGTGAACTGCGAGCACCGTTAAATTTATCTTCATTTCAATGTACACCCTTTGCCCTTCAATTTTCTATTACCAATTCGACACTTTGTCGTTTTCTGGTCCTTCGAGATCAGAATTCGTTGAAAGCTTTCGTTAAATGCAAAATTTTACAGCATGGGGTGTTTAATTTAAATCAAACAAATTTTAAGTGTAGAAATTGGATATTTATTTATTCGATGCAAATTGGCGTGGTTGAGAAGGGACGATGAAACAGTTCCATTGTTTGTAATTAAGAAATCTGATCGATATCATGAATGTACTCTGGTCATCGTTATATCGGTAATTAAACAGGGAATAATTGTATGATACAATTGCATTGGGCAAAATAGAGGAAACTGAACTGTTAGACTCGAACGGTTTATTCGACAATTTTCGTCGATGAAATCCACAATGATAAACACATAAAAAAGCTGTTTTAATTATTAATTATATGTATAAGTACATCAACTTATACATATACACAAAACAAAGATTTGCACCTATCAAAATCACAATGACAAAACCGCCAAAAACTTTTGATTGATAATTATACATGCAAAATAAATAAAATAAATGATTTGTTAAACACGAATGAGATATACCATACTAAGCAAATTTCATCTATAAAATCCACATTCATAAACATCAAAAAAGGTCCTATAATAAATAATTCTCCGATTGAATCATACGAAACAGATCAAATAATCTGACAGTATTAGACTTAATTAGACTATTAGATTATTAGACTTAATCTGATTATTAGACATCTTGCACACTCAAAGATTTTCACCAATAAAATGATGATAAAACTTTGATACTACGATGATAACTTTGATGCTCACCAAAAAACTTTCACCGATAATTAAGAGCAATTGAAAAATATAGAAGTGATGGAGCCATTTGAAGAAGATATCCCGTGTACGTCGGTGGGTTTACAAGGAAACGGAGGAAAAAAGTTATTAACATTATTTGAAGACAGCGGTAGCGTTTAGAGTGTCTCGAAATCACCAGGGATGGAAAGAAACGCGATATAAAAAGAAAAAGGAGCCAGAGCCCTGGAGACGAGGCTCCAAAAGCGACGAACGTCAACGTAGACGGAAGAAAGGAGGCGTTTGTGCGGAAGCGGAAGTAATTGCGGAAATTGCTCCGACTACTTTTCCTTTTGTGCCCGCTCGTATACAACGGACCCGCGCACCCACGGGAATACGTATAAATACGCGCGTATACGTGTATATGTACAGGCTTCTTTACAGAAGTAATACGACGGCGAAGGGACGGGGATTTTCGGGGGAATTTCGCAGTAATGACGACGCGAAATAAGCAGACTGGCTGGGATAAAGGAACCCCGATAAAGAGAAGAAAGGATGGCTGGGCACGAGACCGGTTACCGTTTCTTGCAAATATTCGAGACTAAACGGGACAAAGAGGAACGAAAGTATCGAAGAAATAGACACTGCTAATATTTTCGGTGTTCGGTAGTACTGTAACTTGATAGGAACTAGGGTGAGAACCCCCTTGCGTGGGATATTGGGGTAGTGGGTGATGTTGGAAGTTTGGGCAATTACCACATTTCCTAAATACCCCAGAGTCTGCCAAATTTTAGATCTTTCAAGACTTAATCTGTACATTTCTACGTTTCAAAGTGTGTAAAATTGTCCAATTTTTCAAATTTCTGAGAGCACAAATTTTCAAATCTACAAATTCCCAAATTTCCAAATCCCTAAATTTTGCAAATTCCTAACTTTCTCGGTCCCCAAAATAATAAAACTTGAACCGCAAAATAAAGCGTATTAATTCGAGTAAAATTGATCGCAGCAAGAATGCGTCAGAAGTGCGTCACGAGTCAAATTCGTCAAAATAATGCAAGATTTAAGAAACCGTAAAAAGTGAAATGTCCAGTTTCATAATAAAAATGATGAGAATGTTAGGTCATTTTTTGACGAGGTAGAGTTTGTTCCATTTGTTTCATTCTGTAGCGAATATTTTGTGCGACCCATTTCTGTCGTATCCCCAGTGGCTTGTTTTCGGGAGTGTCGTCGATAGTTTCCGGATTGAAGTCCCACTTTATCCTTGTCCAACTTAAGCCCCTCGCCCCGTTGGAATTTAATTATACTCCGCGACGTTCATTCGGGGAAAAACTGCGATCGATTGTGCACGGTATCGTAGTCCGGCATTAATTACGAAATGTTGCTCCCCAGGGAGGGGAAAAAAACATCGGATCCATGCATATGCACGAAGTTTTGGGGAAAAATGATATACACGGTATTAGCGATAATTCGACTCGTTTCAGGATGTCTCGATCGGAAATTGTAATTGAAAAATCACCTGTCCAACGTCGTTTGTATTCGTCGCGATAAAAATTGACAATGCGATGACGTATAATTTTTGGTACGTATTTCAGTTGTGGTAATTTGTTATGAATTTATTGTTTCGCGAGTGAATTGGGGATATTTTGGGAAATATGATATATTGATACGGGTGGAAAATGTTTTGTGCGTTTTATTGCGATGGGTAGTCGATTTTTCAGATTTTTTGGATCGTGAATTCTTGAATTTTCGTATTTCTGAATTGACATTTTAGGGTGATGAAATTATAAGTTTTCTCAGTCTCTATTTATCTAATTTCTTAAGCTTCGCATTTTCTCATTGTCAGGAAATTTTCCTAAATTTCTACTTGGCCTAATTTCCACTTTCCCAATTGTCCGCTTGCCCAATTTCCACTTTCCCGAATTTCTACTTGCCCCAATTTTCACTTTCCCAATTGTCCACTTGCCCAATTTTCATTTGCCCAATTTCTACTTTCCCCCAATTTCCACTTCCCCAAATTTCCACTTCCCCCAATTTCCACTTTCGCAAATTTCCACTCCCCCAAATTTCCACCCCACAAATTTCTAAATTCCCAAATTCTCAGGTCACCTTATCACACTGTCAAATCCCACAACGTCAAATTTCTTAATTCCCAAGTCCTCAAGTTTCCACATTACAAAATCCCCAAATCCGCAAATTCCAAACTCCCAATCTTCGAAAAACTTTAAATCCCAAGCTTTCCATCCGATATCAAATTCGTCAAAACGCATCCTAAATGCTCCTCTACCCCATAATCCCAGATATCCCCGCATTGCTAGTTACCAACGAATTCAATTACCTTCCGTAAAGTTACCTCCGAATAATATGACATGACTACCCGTAAAGATTGCGATAAAAGGAAAGGGCATGTTTGCGCATCAATAGATAAAACTCGATCAGAAACGGTAGATGAATATCGGCAGTGATGGTTCTACTTGTGGAACTTTAGGCATTCCAATCGAGAAATTCCCGATGCACTTTGGCAAGTGAACGAGAGGAATGCACAGATATATCGATCCCGGTGGTGCAACGCTATCGAAGTGGATGTGCATGAATATGCTCGTGATACGCGTTTAACCGACGGTGTAAAGAAATGCCCTGTAAAGTGTACACCGATTCTCGATATCTCGAAGAGTCTGACTTCGAACGAGACGTGTTCCGCTTTGCAAACATTTTCCTACAAAGTGTTATGGTCTGTTGGGAAAGACTCGATGGCGACTCTTAAACGCGTCTCCATTTTCAACAAATTAGATACTCAATACGAAACTTTAATATCTTTCAAAATTTTATGCATTATTTTGTTTCAGCTGTTCGTATCGATTCGATATTTTATGCATAATTTTAATTCTTCGTATCTGTTCGAAATTTTATGCATCATTTTATATTTGCATAATTTTGTTTCAATTTCTGTCAGATGGAAATTTTATGCATGATTTGAAACTAAGCATAATTCCATTTTAATTTTCTATCCGAAATTTTATGCAGAGACGATGCATAATTTTGTTGGAATTTTTATGTCGTTTTATGCATCATTTTAAGTTATGCATAATGTTATTTTACGTCTTCGTATCAGTTTAAAATTTTATGCATCATTTTAAATGTAGGTAATGTTATTTTAATTTTTCATATCAGTTTAAAATTTGATGCATTCTTTTAGGTTATACATAATTTCATTTGAGTGTCCTATTAGTTTACAATTTTATACATCATTTTGTTTGGGTAAAATTAATTTTAATTGCGTGAAGTTTATGTTTAATTGTTTTTAGACGTCCTCTGACGAAATCAAGCTGTACCAAATAACCACGCACCAATATTAGATTTCCTATAGCTATAAACACTCACTCTATTATTAATAAAAAAATGTAGAGCTAATTCCCTAAAAAGAATGTCAAGTTGTCCTGTGCGTAGAACTCGACACCTTGGCGCTAACGAAGCTGCGAATTGAACAGGATTTTCTTCGAGGCTTGTTTGCCTCGACGGATTCGTCGAGAAGGGTGTTTGCAAGACGCTTTGGATTTTGATGTTTGCACAGAATAGTCTCGACGAGGTGTGAGCGGCTACGAAATTCTTTATGTCACGTCGAGGTTTGTTTGGGTCGGAATTTGGTGACAGGTAATTTGTCAGATATTTTGTCTAACTGACATGTCTGAAGTATTTTCCACCATTGTTTCCCGCTGTGAAATATTTCAAAATCTGATTGATAGTTTAATCAATATTTGACTACACACTTTATCACTGCATTCGGTGATCTTTTTTAATCACTTTTGAAGTTTAATTACACACTGATTACACTTTTACTTGACAAGAAATTTACATGACAATTTAAATATATTTATAAAATTAAATTAAGTTCGATAGAAAATATTAAGTAAATTTTACATGATTATAATTAAATATTAAATGTGATTAATGTCTTTAATATTTGGTTATATTCAATTGTTATTATATTTCATTATTAAATATGATTATTATCTTTAACGATTAAAGACATGATTATTATGATTAATATCTTTAATAATATTTACATGATTAATCATGTGACCATGATTTAATCATGAATTTAATGATTATTATAAATCGTTATGTATCTCTATCTTAACACATTGACCACGATGGTCATATGTGATCCTTGCAAAAATTAAATTAATTATTAGCAAATTCAATTAAGATAATTATTACCAAACGGAAGAAACTTTTAACACGCTAACAGAATAATACATGAAATTGAAAGATTAAAAAGATTATGAGACTGAAAGTTTGCGACCCTTAACCCTCAAGAATTTGAGAATGTACACACATGAATATGTGGAACAAACTCCAGTTACTAAATAATCGTAAACAGAGTAAAATCAGAAAGCACATAAGAAAGAGTAATCGTACGATCAGAGATCCTTTGGACACGCAATATTTCCATGCGGAAACGCAGGAATCGAGCTTTCCAGAGTTTCAATAGCAAGAAAGGAAGCACCAAAACACGGGATTCTTTCTTCGCGGGAAAAACTGTAGCGCCATCGTCCCTTCTCGACATTCAGCGTTTTCCACTGGAGGTAAGAATAAAAGCAAAGGGGAGTCGAGTCGCAGGAATAGGTTCTGAGAGGCTGCTCTGGAAAGCGTAGTCGAGAACCAGAGGAAGAAAAAGAAGGGTAAAGTATCGGGAGGTGGAGAAAAAAGGTCTCTTCAGGATAGAGGATCTACTTTCGATCCTTGCTGGCGAATCGGAATAAGAACACGCTCGTATGCATAAAAATGTTCGCAATAAAATTGCTAATCCCGCGATAAACACGTCCGATACTAAGCCTACGTTGCTCTACTATTTATTCCGTTCGATAAATCGATTATTGCAGCGAACATATGAGAGGAAATCGCGAATAAAGGTGGGTTAAAAAGGTCGAGTAAAAAGTTTCACGGTATTAATTACTGAATTTGTTGTTGTTTGACGTTGTTCGAATTTCGTAAGCTTTTCAGCGAAATAGCAGACGTTACAAGCAAATGTTACAAGCGTTTTAGTATCCAACTTGCAAGCTTTGTTGCAGCAAAGTTGTGGGAACAATGGAGAGATTCTCTACGACCGATATAACTCTCCCTTGAGAGCAGAAAGTGCTGCTGTGGCATGTGTTTGTTCGCGTGTGTTTAATTTTTAATATGATTCTGAAGTACTTTCTCCGTGGAAACAAAAAGTTGGATTGTCTAATTAGATTGATTAGGTAGATTTGTTAGTGAAATGCGATTGCGTGCAAGATGCTCAAGTTTTCATATTTTTAATATATGATGATGTTTTAATAATAGTATAATGTGTAGCAATTTGAAGATTATACACGAGGCAATTAAGTAGTAACTTTAAAAACAGAACATTTAACAAGCAATACAATGAAATGCAGTTATAATTCAGACAAGATCATTGTATTAAATACAATCTGAAGAGCATCGTTTATTCGACAAACAATGGAACGAATGAAATCCAGATACAATTCAGACAAAATAATAATAAGAAAGCCTCAAGAGCACCAATCACTCAACAAGATACACAACGAATTAAATCCAATTATAATCCGAAAAAGACGATTACATCAAACAAGAAAAAGCAGCAGCAATCGCTCAGCAAAGGCACCAAATAAAATCCAATTACAATCCCGAAAAGATTAAAGAAGAAAATCTCGAGTCCTATCATTCAACAACCAGCTCCACAAATAAAATCCAATTACAGTTCCGAAGAAACAAAGATCGCATTAAACAAGATCTTTTAATCTTCTACGCCTAACCCTCCGTCGCCATTAATTATCGTCTCGAAAAGGGTTAAAAGCACGTCGAAAATTCAAGCCCGACTTCAAAGCCGAGTCTCAAAATCAAATCCGAAAGCGCGATACGGTGTTCCGCGTTCGCGAACAAGATGGAGGGTTCGGCCCTTGAAGCCAATTACAGGAAGGGGGTAGTTAGGATGATCCGAGTCGCGAGAAGAAGAGTCGGGATAAACAAGACGGGGCGAAAGTTCATCCAATCTCGCGTAATAAGGCGGTAAACGAAGTGGACTCGAAACACGGCGAAACACGGCGAAACACGGCGAGGCAGCCGGGGGTTCAAGTACGATCATCGGTTTAGAACGATAGGACGGTCGCGAGAAGCTGTCGGTCTTGTTCGCGGTGGCTTTTAGACCGCGAACTTAATTACCGTTTAATGAAAGCGCCGCCCTCGGGATGAAATCCTTATCGGATCGAGTGCAACCCCCGCGGCCGAGTCTCGAAAGGAGATCCAAGGGGTCGCTCGAGTGCCCCCCGGCTCGGTACATCTTTTCAAATTTCTCTGTGCTTTCTTTTCACCGACGTTTTCGAGCCGGCTTCTTCGAGTATATTTAACTCGTTGAATGCCGACTTCTTTGGACGCGAATGTTTAACCCGTTAAGCACCGGCTGCTGATATCATTTCGGACGATTTTTACACGCGAGATTCTCTTTAATCTTCACGGAGTTACTTTCGAGAGGGTACTGCACCGCGTTTTGTTGCAGGGTCGAGCGTATTTATGAACGAAAATTATCTTTTATTCGCATTCACTTTGATAAGAGGGGTGACAATAAATTTTCTACATTTTGGAAATCATAGTAAATCTTTAATAAGTTATTTACCTCCCGAGTAATTTCCGTTTATTTATAGCTAGAGATAGATCTTCAGATGTAATGTAGAGATATACGAATCCGGGAACAGATGAAATTACGGACATAATGTATATAGGGATACAAAGATTTATGTCATATGGGGATATGTGGATATAAGTACCAATGTCTTGCAATAACGAATACCAATATGTTGCAATAATAAATACCAGTATATTGCGATAATGTATGACAATAAAGAATGTACTACAGAATTACGCAGTAGAACTCATTGTTGATGAAAATCGAGAACACCATTGATCAGATGGAGGTCTGGCGCTCGAAACTCAATTTTTCGGAGTTAGCCACTTAATGGCGTTCGAAGCGCTCGAAGATTTATCCAGTGCCCCCTCAAGGGATTATTAAGAAGATTAGATTACCGAAACTCTTCCCCAGGGTAACTTTGATCTTACGAGTTTTATAATTTCCAAGATGAAAGCTCTTTTCCTGTTTAGACTATTGAAACGAGGGGCATCGCAAAGAATTAATAATTCTTCACGGTCACTTTGCATACGTTGCATTGCATAATATATACACTACAACTGAATTGATTAAATCATTTTCCTATTTACATCAACTTTCGTTGTTTCACAGTTTTTGTATCATTAATTTATTTTCTCTAAGGTATTAAATGAATGTTGCAGAAGGCACATATAAGGAGGTATATGTGTACCTTCACATGTGCGAATGGTTCACACATTGTGAACATCTAAGCATATACCACATATGAACCTTCTTATGTCAAGGAGGATTAAGAAGGTACATAAAGGTACATATGTCCCTTGACCACATGTGTGAATGGTTTACACATTGTGAACATCTGAGGATTGTGTTCATATGTTCCACATATGAACCTTCTTGTATTAAGGAGGATGAAGAAGGTACATAAAGGTGCATATGTACCTTGACCGCATATGTCAATGGTTCACACATTGTGAGCATCTGAGGATTGTGTTCATATGTACCACGTATGAATCTCCTTATATTAAGGAGGTAAGAAGATATGTACATAAATAACAGTCTTCCTGTAAAAAAATATTATTGGTTCGATTACTCCTCACTGTAATTTTGAAGTATGACACCGCTTTGATTACGGGGTTTAAATATTTAGTCGAAAATAAGGTTTGTCACACTATGCATCAGAAAGTTGGTAGAATAGTAATTTGATAGCAAACTAGTATTACCGGTAGAATGTTCCGTCTCTGCAATTTTGTGTTAATCCGCTATTAAAAAGTTGAGTCCATAGAATCGTCTGAAAGGTGTGAACCAAGCGTTCTAAAGTGGTTCGGTTGGCAACATTCGAGAATAATGAGCAACCTTTAATAAACTGTCAGGCTATCGTCCGCGTCGGAGCAGTTTGAAACTCGAGATCCCCTTGTCCATTTTCAGTTTCCCTCCCCTTTCCCCTGACAGTCTGCTTCTGCTTCTTTTTTCCTCGCAAATGTCTGCGAATGGTTCATAAGTTGGTGGTTCTCGAGTCGTCTCCTCTCCTCCTTTTCTCTCGGACTCTCTCCCTTTCTTCCTTTCCTCTACTCTTTTTTTCTTTACGCTGTTCTTACGCCAGTATTCTTATCCGAGAGGCTCCTTTATATCGTAATTACCATTTTTATCCATCCTCTTAGCCTCCCCTTTATTCCTCCCATCGGAATTCATTAGAGTCTCCGGAGTATTCTCGCGTAACTAGGGGACTTACCTTACTACCCGAGGACTTCAACGTTGCTGGAGAAAAAAATCCTGGATTAGAGAGACGAAAAGAAACGCAAAAGGAAACGGGGTCACATCCCAGGTTCACTTGGCTGCGTTCCGGACATGGCTTCTGAATACTTGCACATGGGCACCTTTGGTCTTCTTCTGGACTTACACATTTTCCTCTCTTCAAAACGTTATACCGCCAAATTTCACCATTCTCGAATCTCAAGATGTTTCTACACATCAAATTTTTAAATCTGAAATTCGTAGATCCTAAATTCCTGGGTCCCACTTTTCTATATCCCAAATTTCTACATCTTCAATTACTAGATCCCAAATACCTACGTCCCCAAATCCCTACACCCCTAATCCCTAGATCCCAAATTCCTACGTCCCAAAATCTCTACATTTCCAAATCCCTATGTCCCAAAATCCCTAGACCCCCAATTCCTAGATTCCTAATTCCTGAATCCCCAATTCCTAGATCCCAAATCCCCAGATCCCAAATTCCTAAATTCCGAAATCCCTACGTCCCCAAAATCTCTACGTCTCAAAAATCCCTAGACCCCAATTCCTAACCCCTAAATTGCCAGACCTCCAAATTTCTAATTTCCAATTTTCCTATACCTGCAAATTCATCTACGTCTAAATAACCAAATCCTGAAAAATCCCTAAAGGTCAACAAGCGTGAAGCCTCAGTCTGGTTGTATTTTTTGTAGAGAAGCAAGATTAACCGTTAAGTGTACGACAGAAAATCTCCCGTGGTGTTTTATGGAGAGTAAAATTTAGAGTATAGCCGAGCGGACGGCGTAATCTTTGCTGGAAGTTACCATTTTGCGACGTGGAATCTCCTGCACGTGTAATGGCTGCGATCGCCGGCGATTCGAATCGAGTTACGTTTAATTGCACGAGAGCCGGAAGTGCGCGAATGGAAACTCTTTGGAAGGAACTAACCTTTCTTCTACCTTTTGCTCGATGCCGAGCGAGTCGCATTAAATAGCTCCTTTGAAATACACCAATTACACAACGCGAAGTTCGTTCGCGAAATTGCGAAAGGACTTAGCCGGCCAGCTGGCAAATTAAAGAAAAGGGCTGGGAATTGATTCGTGCGGTACATCCCCCGAGTAATCGATTATTAACCTTTAATTAAGCGTGTTACTGCTACCTTTTACATTTATTTCTGTTTCGTTTGTTTTAGACAATTGAAATATCGCTGAACGTTATTTGGTGGTTAGATTTTTTTTGTGGCGAGACACCATTTTGTGTTACTGCCACTTTTTTGTTTTATTCTCTGTTAGGTATGATTTGAATGATATAGGTTGAACAATGACAGGTTTTCGGAAACTAATTGGTAATTAGCTTCTTACTTTGAACATTTGAGAAGTACAAATTTGTATTAGCATATCGTAAGATTTTGTTAAAAAACTTCCAGTTTACCAAATACATCAATTTGAAAGCAAGAAAGTTACAATTTGCAACTTTAAAATTTGAGATGTTCAGTGCTTCTCTGCACAATATGTCTGACCATGTACATCAGTTTCCACTGCGAACATTGAACCACTGTAATACACACAGTGCAGTATCAGCTTTTCTAAGCGACCTTTAATAGAAGTAGAACTCCGTTACGCGACAAGAACTAGGAAGAAAAGCAGGGACGGGTAAGATTGAATCCCTGCTCGCGGACGATTTATCGTCGCGGATGTCTGCATTTCTCAGTGCTTTGGTTGGATTATCGTCTCGTTGGATGCCTGTGTCCCGATAACGGGAATCGCGGGATTGTAGTAACCTCGCGAGTCTTTCGCAGCCCTCCTTCGTGCTCGCGCATTCAATTAACATTCCCGAAATTGCTGCGCGTCGAATTAACGTGCGCGAAATTTCCATGCAATTCTCTTTCCGTGCCTTGTGTTCCTACGCGCAGAATTTCGTTATTCATAGAATTACCACGCATCGAATTGTCACGCGCTATATCGCCACGCATTATGTCATCGATCATTGCGTAAAATTGACCTGAAATAATTTATTTCTACACTTACTAAGCCCTTTGCAGTCTCCACCTTACGTTTTAATTGTTTATCGCCGTAATTAAGTTTGTCCTTACCTAAAATACTTTCGTTATATCACCGCGGGTAGATGACAGTGACCGTCAAGAATAACCGTCGGCGAGTCCGTAATCAGCGGCAGTCGAGAAAGGAGTGACACGACGAGAAAGGAGAAACGGGATGGTAATTCCGCGATCGCAAGATTCATGGCCGGGAAACGATCGATCGATCTCGAAGGACAACGCGCGCGATCGCAGGATGAGCAAGGGACAAGAATGCGGTACAATACGCGGGACCGGTTTCCATGAACGGTAATGGAATCAAAGGATAACGAGGCTCGTTTGCAGCAGCGAGAACAGAGATTTCCCTGGACGAGGAACGGGAATCACGTCGATGAATTTTTATAACGAGCTACCGTCGTCGATCGACGGGCTGTATCGATAGGTCGACGTATGTATAACGTCGGACTAAACGAAATTCAAACATCGCTTTCGCCTTCGCCGGACGTAATTTAACACGAGACACGGGCGTAACGATGCTGTTTACACTTTTATTTATGAACGCGAAAACACCACTTTATTTCACGAATATTTTACTATGAACCTCGTGTTACCACGGGCAGATGTTTTTGAAGGCTGTCAAAAGCATACACTTCTCTTTTTATTGAACGCGCTGCATCGATGCTCCAGCCACGAATTCTATTCGATCTTAACGGTAAATCAGAATCAACAATGTTTTACTAGTAACAGATACATTTCATTAATGACAGATAACAGTTACGAAGATTGGTACGTGTCATGCGAATATGTGCATATATTCATATTACATGTGTAGGTATCTTTTGACGCACCACTCGTGTTACATGTATATGTATCAAGTATGTTCAGCATGTTCTACATAATTCCGGAGTAAAGTGTCGTTTGTTTCGGCTCGATACGGTGATCGTAACCTGTCTGTAGCACGAAGGGGTTAACTTCCACGTCGCACCCTCGTCCATGAACTTTATAGTTCTCGCGAAACGAGCCAATAAAGGGGACGATTTTATCCGCGAGCCTTGACAGCGTTCGTTTCCCGACGATTAAACTCGAAGTCACGTATGAAAAATATTGTTTTCCGCGCGACCGCCACCGCCGCCAGCTTTTTTATATTTCTTTCTCCTCTTTTTTTTTGATCCACGGATTATCGAGCAGAATTTCGATTATCGGCTCGCATGGAACTCGCGGGAACCCCTGCTTTTTATAGGAAATTGACGACGAGGACCGCTCGAACGATCGAATCGGAGTAATCGTTTTAACGTCGGTCCTCGTCGCTCTGGTTGCGCGAATTAATCGATAGGTCGCGTGGAATTTGATCGGCTCGATGGTGCTTCAACTTCTCCCCAGACTGTTTGAAATCCGTTCCCCTTTCCTTTATGCCCGGCAATCTGGATAAATTGATCGTGAAACGGCCTCGTTGGATCTCTTGAAATGAACACCTTCATTTACCATCGCTATACGACTACCATTCCTGTTTGCGTTAGAGCAACAAATTTATTTTAACGAAGCGAAAGCTGATTGTAGCCCTCCTACGTTTCCACCACTCTGATTTGCATTGTTCCACGATGGGATTGTTGTTTTCGCAATCATCGAAGGGATCCTGGACGTTGAACCCACAGTCGATTGTCCTCTGCTTTCGAATTATTTTATCTTTATTTTTGTTACCATTCGCCACCCCCTTTGATTGCAGGTTATTCGTTGCGCATCAAAGAGTCCTTGAACATTTGCAACTTTGTTAACAATTGGACTTTATGAACAATGTGGACTTTGTGGACAATATGGGCAATCTTTTGTAGACATTGCTTGATGTACATCACGTAACACATTGCTCGATTCGTTCTTTATTTCAAAGAACCTACTTTGTATTCAAGATACTAATACTTTAATGTAATACACAGTTAAGAACTAAATGATAAGTGTACTAACCGTTTGCACTCAAAAGGTCACACCAGTCAGTTTAACGCAACAAATTTGAATATTTTTCAACTAAAGTTACAGTGTTATACACGTGATGTATGAACATCATTTTAGTCTTGCTACCTGGCAACAGCAAAAATATCTTCCAGCACTAAGGGTTAAACTTGAACATTCCTCTCGTTGAAACAACCCCTGAATATTCTCCTACGATCCTTACATCAGAGACTACTAACATGCAAAGCAAGAATTTTCTAAATGATGCAGTAATTGTCTCCTCAACAGAGAAATCGAGGCCGATCTGAGACCTATATGCTCTTAGTTTTCAGCAAAAGAAAGAAGGATGACAAGAATGTTTCCCAGAAACTCCACGCCCAATCAAGGCTCTCTTCAGGTCCTCGTTGGCCGGGTAAAAGCTAGGTTAATCGATGAGTCGACCATCATGCCGCATCCGCAACGTCCTCGGCGTCATCCTTCTTCTTTCTTACGGGCCACTGTAATCCTTTCGCTCGCGGTGTCGTGCGAGTTCTCGCTCGCTCGCGAGATCGTAACTTCTGCTCTCGCCATCAGCGTCGACAAATCCTTCTACGAGTACAAACTCGTGTCCCGTGGAATCAATCCTGCCTAACGATCGCGATAAAAGCTGCTCGAGGAAGCTTTCCAGGTCGACGATTTTTGTATCGCGAAGATATACGCGCCTCGTTGCCGAGACGTTTGTCGAAGGACGAGGAAGAACGGGATAGGGAGAGGAAAGTCTGGTTCGTCTGCTTCTCCTTACACGGAATCGATCCTGGAGAATAGGCCTTCTTTGTAGGGGAGTACGGGCAGACTCGGGGTTTAGGTTAGGTTTTATGCCGAATTTGGTTGTTTGGACATTTTTGGGATTCGGAGGTTTGTGGGTTTTGGGGTTTGAGAATATGGGAATGTGGCGATTTGGGTATGTGGAGATTTTGGAGATTTAGGGGTTTGGGGATTTGAGGATTTGGAGATTTGGAGATTTGGACATTTGGACATTTGAAGATTTGAAGATATAGGAATTTTGGGATTTGAAGGAATTTAAAAATATCAAATGTGCAAGTTAATAACCAGAATCCCAAAATGTTAAAATATGAAAATTTTCTTTACTCTTTAGCGTCAGTCCCAAGAAGGTATTGAAAAAGAAGGAATATATTTGCAAACACGATCGGTGAAATTCCTGAATAACAAAGGACTACCATATACTCGATGAAATTTTCGATATGAATCGATACGATGAGAATTTTTCATCGAATTCGTGCGCAATTAACACCCACTCTAGCGTGAATCAATTATCCGCGAATATAACGAGAATTTTTTTCCTCTTTTTTATATAATACATCAGCCATAGCAGGGGAGATTAAATCATCGCATTGAATTAAACAGAATCGGCTCCGAAAGTGACTCGTAATCAAATTAATTGCTGTTATTGATTTTTATCGAGTAGTACAGGCGAGAATACGTTCCCCGTAAAACGTGCACCTATTTTCGAATTCGTTTGAAACAATCATTAAAACTATATTCATACTCTTCATTTTTTATAGGCACTCGCATTCTGATTTATAAAAGTGTCCATAACTTTTCGGCTGAAAATAGTAGTACTATAATTTCATCTTTAAATTTTTATATTTATAAACTAAAGTGCCTCCATATTAAATTTCTCCCTCAAATTTTCTTCCACTTTAAAATCAACAGCGCAATTTATTGCACCTCCGTTTCCCCGATCGAGAGGCTCTCGAAATTTCCTAAAAATTCGAAAGGTATCGATTTATCTCGCAGCAGCATCTTCGCTGGTCCCCGCACGTACACAGCACGGTGTCGAATGCAGAATACAGAAGATCCTCGGATCCTCTTTTTTCGATCGTCACGATCGTTCTTCGGGAGGTTTCGTCTTCGTTTTCTCCCCGATCGCGGTGTTTGTTAACCCGGGAGTTGCGGATGTTTTGGCTCGAGTTCACCGCGAATATTCGGTTTGCCGAATCCAGGAGAACGCGGTGCACGACACGCTCCGAGGAACCCGAGGGAAACGGAGAACAACGAGTTCCTCGGCCGGGAACTGGGTCTCTGGAAACCGGGGAAAGTCTGCTCTGTTCCCGGTACGTTCAGAGAATTATTTCTCTCGCTGTTGTTTGGTCGCGTTCGACCCACATCGGTTCGTGTCGCGAACTGTCCAAATATGGCTGCTTCTCACGATTTTGTATTATTACGAATTTTAATCTTTTTATGTTAATGTTGTATGTGGACAGGTCCCAAATCATTTAGTATCAAGACATAAAATTCACGAAAGTAAGGGAACTGTTATGTTCACACATGTTCACGCATGTGAACACAACCTCCAAATCAATAAACTTCTTTTTAGTCCAAATCTTGACGAGCTTCGTTTGCTGTGAATTTCAAGGTTTTAATTATACGGTCCGTCCTTGAATAATCACTTGCGATCATTTAAATCTTCAAGACCCTGAAGTTGCAAAGACATAAAAATTTAGGAAGCAAGAAAATGGAGAAGTTCGCATATGTGGCATTCGGGACGCAGCTGAGTATGTGCGCTAAACGTTCAGTTTGACGAACTACCTATGTCACTGTGCATTTCAAGCTTCTAACCACACGATACTAACCTTGAATAGCCACTTACGATTATAGTTTCATTAAGGAAACTGTCATGTTCACTTATGTGGCATTTGAGTTGCATCCGAGTGTGTGCTAGACTTTCCTTAAGTCGAAGCTACCTATGTCACTGTGAATTCCGAGCTTCTGATCATATGGTCCTAACCTTGAATAATCACTTACAAGTCTTGAAGACGTAAAACTCTAAAGGCTTGAATAAGAATTTAGAAAATAAGAAAATTGCCAAGATCACGTATATGGTAGAGTGCGCGGTAAACTTCCTTCAGCAAGCTCGAGCTTCGTGTGTCGCTGTGAATTCCGAGCTTCTAATCACACGGTCCGCGTACCTCGAATAATCATTTCCAGTTACGTTTCCTTCAAGCAGCCCCTTCCATTACCCCTTTATACGTCTCTTTAGAGCGCACCCTTTTACCTGGCGAATCTGCTGGTGTCTAACAGCCATCTTTATCGGACTTCTTACGGTCCAGATAACCGAGATAGTCCAACGCTGAGAAATCTTCTTTTCAGTTTTAAGCAATGCCGAAAGATCTTTACCGGATCTCCAGGGACGTACCACCAATCTGATCTTATGATGGTGTTTTCAGGAAAATGACTCGTTGCGTCAGGTTCACAATGGTAAACGGATGGAACGTGATTCGTGAACAATGAGACTTCCCGGAGATTTCTGAGAAGTCGGATGCACCCTTTTACGTCAAACATCGCTTTGAATCTCGCGTTTGACCTGGAACAGGGTCCCGGACAGGTGACTGCGAATACTTGCCCTGGATCCAAATCGTAACAGACAGCTCGATTCCTTGGAGCCTTCGGGAAGTTTGACGATCGTGGCCCACTTTCTGGTTAAATGGCACTTGTTGGGGTTATTGGCTTGAACAGTTTCAAGGGTGGATCTCGAAATACCGATAGTGCCGGATTAGATTCTGAACTGTCATTCGTTTCGGTACTCTTAGGGATGTTTGTTACAAAAGTCACATGAAATTAAAAAAATTTGAATGTTGAAATTTAGATACAGCGAATTTTTTCATTTGTATATTTGTAGAATTGCGAGATTTTATATTATAAATTTCTAAATTCAAAAATACCAAATTTGTACATTGTCAGAAATCTTCAAGTCACATTATCAATAACTTCAGTTCTCAAGTTGACACATTCTTCAATTCTTAAACCCCAATTTTCAAGCCCCAATCTTCCAAAACGATTACCCTGAGGACTACGATTATCACGTATGTTGAAATATTTTTACAAATGGAACCTGTATGGTTATCGATACACAAAGAACAATTATCACATACCCAAAAATGCATCATCAGAAATTTCTGATGCAATTGCTCGAGTCCCTGATATATTACAAGGCGAATTACGATCCTAAAAGATAAAGCTCCCCTGTCGAAATCACATATTAATATTTCCAGAGCACAACAATAAATAATAAAAGACAGTTTTATCCGATGCAGGGGGTATTCTCATTAACGAACGAAATAGGAACCTTTCATAAAAGGTTGTGCACGGTGAAAAAGAAAGTTTATACCGGCCAGGGACGGGAGGTACGAAGAATCTGCAAAAGGTACGGATAAATAATCTAAAACGTAACGGGGACATGTTCAAAAAGCTTCAGCTCTTCAAACGTGAACGAGGAGCGCGTGCATATGGCCGAAAATATTACAGGACGCGAACGAAACACGGCAAAGGCCTCGGCCAATAAAAATATCCACACTCGAGATTTTCATTTGCCGCGAGAAATGAGCGCAACGAGCTTTTCTGCCCTTTTCCTCGCGTGGAATCGGAATGAAAAGGTAGACAGCCTCTCGTCATCGTATAATCGCGGGCCCTTGCCCGGGAAAACCTTGGCTGACCAGGCCAGAGATAAAACCACTTCCTCGCCGCTTCGTCGTTATGTCTGCCCGCTCAAACTTTGGACTTTTGTGGCGCGAATTCCAGAAAACCACAGGATCGTCTGACCACCGATTCCTGCGTGAACTTGTGGAGTGGAAGTAATTTCGAAACGACCCTATCATGTGTGGAATTGTCGTTATATTCAAATTGTGTGTTTGTAGTTTTACAGTTTTTATGGAGTTTCAGAGTTCTGTATAGATAAATTCTTGTGTTTATGAATTTTCACAGCTTCAAATCTCTATGTAGAACCTAAAGTTTGATATATCCGAATCTAACATACTGAGATTCCCACATCTCTAAATCTTCATATGTTCAAATCTTCACATCTCCAAATCTCCACATCTTCAGATTTCCACATATCTAAATTCTCATGTTCTCCAATTCTCACATGTAGAACTCCACATATCCCCAAATCTCAACATTTCCAAATTCGTATATTCCTAAATTCTCACACACCCAAATCTCCACATCCCAGAATTTCTATATACCCAAATCCAACATTCCGAAATTCCCACGTCTCCAAATTTCTATATCTCCATATTTGGACATCTACAAGTTTCCATGTCTCCAACTTTCCACATCTCCAACTTTCCACATCTCTAAATCCTCACATCCATAAAACATCTCTAAATCTCCACATCCTCATATCTCCACATGCCCAAATCCCTATATCCTCAAATCTCCGCATCCCCAAATCTCCAAAAGTAAATAACCTTGTCCCCCAAAAAATATCTTGATTACCTCGATGACAATGGTTGGATGAAATTAACCACGTGCAAACTTGTGTATGAATCGCGGAACATAGTTTAGGGACCAAGTGCTGGAATCATGTTAATCCTGATAGGCAGTTAACTTCATACAGGTACCGCGTCACCGTCAGTTTCCCAGAGGTTTTTGCAGCTGCCTATACGACGACAAGTTTGACGCTTCGCCAAGATGTGGAAGTTCCGTGGAAACTTGCGAGACAACATAGAACGAAACTTGCGAGGCAACTCTGCGTCGCGAATTTCCTCCGCGCTGTCTCGCGCGACTGTAACGACGATGAAAACGTTTGCCAAGATATTTTGTCGACTTTCAAGAAAAATCGTCCCTCTATCTTTAAACGGGGTCTCGTTGCAACTTGCACTCGTTCATGAGACCGGACTGAAGTTCATTACTTAAAGAGGTGAGGGTTTGATTAAAATAAACTTGAAGAGGTGGGGGTTTGATTAAAATAAAGTTGACGAGGTGGGGGTTTGATTAAAATAAACTTGAGGAAGTAGGGGTTTGTTTAAAATAATCTTGCAGAGATTGGGGTTTGATTAATATAAAGTTGACCAGGTGCGGGTTTGATTAAATTAAATTTGAAGAAGTGGGGGTTTGATTAAAATAAAGTTGTAGAGGTGGGGGTTTGATTGAACCAACTTGAAAAAGTGGGGGATTTAGTTAACGTAATCTTAAACTTGAACTTGTACTTTGAAAATGTAGTATAATGATAAACAATTTAAACGAAAAATGTTCACAATCATTTTCTGTCTGTTTCTAGTTTTCTGAGCAATAGAATTCATCCAAATTAATATTTTATATTTGCATAAATATTTGTGTCGTACTACAAGTACTTTCCGAGTGCACTTTTGCAATGCGAGGTGGAAGCAGATGAAAGTATTAAATTCGCACTAAGCGATATTCAAACGAGGTGAATTACTGAGAGGAATTTAAAGTTCGAATTTATAGGGTAATTTCGTAAATCGAGCAGACTATGTAGATTTAAAATTACAGTTGTTCTTAATTTGCGACAGCTGTTCAAAGTTTCTTCATTTACCGTGCTAGTTCAGACAACTCGACGCATACACAATACGTCGATTGCCACCAAAAGCGACGCGACTGAAATACATTCACGCAATTCACCCGTATGCAAACTTTAGATCTATGTAATTCATTTTCCTGCCGTTCCCCACGAATCTTTTATATTTTCGTATCAATATTTTATGACTCTAATTATAGCCACTGCCAAATGGCGTGGAAACTTGAAAAACAATTTTAAATAATTCTGCAATTGCAATGCTAATTGGATAAGTCAAAATGCAGCATCAGATTAAGTATTCGTAAAATTGAATAATTAAAATGGAAGGAAAAAGAAGGAAATGGTTGAATTTCTGTTATATCTGAATAGGAGATGAATTAAAAGCTTGAGTTAAATAATTGATTGAATCTCGAAAAATTTGAATTATTTCCTGTCACTTAGAAAGACGTAGAAATTGAGAAACTTTACAGAAATATCTCTTGGATTGTGACCTCATTAAACGTTATATTAATTTTTCAGGATGTGTGACAAAAAAAGAGGGTAATACGTTGTGTAATTATTATCACATGTTATTTCAAGATTGCAAGTTAAATTGAAAAACGTATCTCGAATGATCATTACAACGTGTTTCATTGCACACGATCATTTTCAGCGTAGCAGTTAACGTGTTAATGTCCGTAATAATCCATATTATCGCGCGTCTGACTAATCACGGATATTTCTACTGCGTCAGGCAACGCGACTTACCAAAATACTGCCGGCACTAATTAATCGTAATAATTTTCCGCGAAAACGGGTTGTTTGATAAATCGACCGGTTGGAAATGTTTCCAATTGCGAGTTTCGAGAGTCGAACGTATTTCGTCGGGCCATTCGATCCCGGTTTTTTTTCGATAATCAACCGGCCGAAGGATTCGCAATTTTCTTTGCCGTGTACTTCAATCTCTGCCGATGACAGGGACGTAAATATTTCATCGTCCGTTTTAATGGACAAGCTTGTCTGCTTTAACAGCCTCCGTTCCCAAACACTCGGGGACGTATTAATAGAATTTTCAGGGAGGCCGGGATGAGTCTTACCCTGTAAATTAATTCGCAGCCCTTCCGACACGCTCATAATTGAGACGATTCTTTTCTTCTTAATTTTCCGCCGACTTCCCTCGTTTTCGCCGCTTCACGATCGCAATCTCGACGAGATTGAATTTTTATTTCGCTAATCGTTCATGCTCCTACAACTTGTATACTTCACCGAATGTACTTTGCCGAGGGTGCTTCAGAAATTGCATCGTTCGAACATTCTTTTGGATAGTTTCAATTCTCGTTTGTACACAAGCTTTTAAATATATTTCTGTGTAATTGAATTTTGTCGGATTAATTTGAGCGTTTAATAAATGAATGACAAGCTAGCTGGTATCAAAATCTTGTTTCAAAGTCGGCCGCGTGGAATATTAATGCGATCGTACGAACGTCACCGGTGATGGATAGATTAAATTAAACAGAGCTGAATAGTTTAAAAAGCTAGAGATTTTTAGCAGCAATTCTTTTAGTTCGGATGGGTGGCTTCCTTGCAGACTGCTATATTGACCAGAACTTTGATTATACAAAGATTGATTCATTGAATTTGTATAAAGATTGATAGAAATATTCGTGTGTCTGACTACCTCGGATGCACTTCTACTTACATTATTTATATTTCCAATATCGTTTTCCAATATTTTGCATTTGTAGTTTGGGGAAATTAGATCTAGGAAGAGTGTTAGGGCTTCAAAGTTTTATAAGTATGACGTTTCAGAATTGGCTCCAAATCCACAAGTAAAATCCTAAATTCCCCAAAATGCAGAAGTTTTGAAATTCTCAAATTCCCAAGTTCTCAAAATTCCCAATTCTTCAAATCCTTAAATTCTGAAGTCTCCAAATTTCTCGGAGTACAAATCCCTACATCCTTAAATTGCTATATCTTCAAATTTCTAGGTTTCCAAATTTCTAAAATGCCAAATTCCTAGATTCCAATATCAGTAGATCCCTAGATCTCTAAAGTCCCAAATCCCTAGACCCCTAATCCCTAAATCCCAAATTCCTAGATCCCAAATTCCTAAATCCCCAATTCCTATGTCCCCAAATCCCTGCACCCCTAATCCCTAGATCCCAAATTCCTACGTCCCCAAATCCCTATACCCCAAATCCCTAGGTCCCCAAATCCCTAGATCCCCAATTCCTAAATCCCAAATTCCTGGATCACTAAATCCGCAAATCTCTAAAATCCCTAAGTCTCCAAAGTCCCTATACCTCCCCATGTCCCCAAAATCCCCAAAATGTCTAAGTTCCTTATTTGCCAAATGAACATTAAGAATAAAGGTAATATCCCATCTCGCTTTAAGCTTTTAATTCGACACAATGCTATTTAAAATCATTCTCCGTTTAATGATTCGAGTATATTAAATTTTGTTTCGCCAATTATCAACGATATCCGTGATGTTCAATTTGTTAACAATGGTGTTGCTTTCTTCATCGTTTATATTTTTAATGGAAACAGTATTCGTGGCTAACGAACGATGCTGTACGCAGTACGAACGAAAACCTCATCGATCTCCGATAACCATATAACGATAACAAATACCCGTCAGTTTTCATTAACGAGCGGGCAAAGACACAAAAATGAACGGGTATTTTCGTAACGTCGACACAATCTCTTGTGAAAATCATAGCTACGAATATGATCTTTCCGACAGGACGAGGAACTTTTCATTAAAATACACTCGACGTATCACGAACGACAATAACATTATCAGTTCTCTGTTGACGCTCGCCACGTCGTCATTATTTCGGCTGGTACTAGGGTGTTCAGGATGCAAAGTAGCATTTGTACGTATCCTGCGGTGGGACATCGTCAGCTGTTAACTTTTCGAGTTAGCGTGGCAGATAAGACCCCATGGGGCACGGTAGAATAGCACTTTGCCGGGAAGTTACACCGCGATAGACGTATCAAACTTTCCCGGCCGGGCTACTTAGGACTACTCGTAAACGGAATTAGAATCTAATGGATCTGGTAAACGCAGAAAATCGATCCAAAAATTCCTTTCAAATTTCACGTTCCTTCTGATAAATATCACCTTCGATTAAAAACCGTAATTACTCAATAAGTATTAGTTATTGCAAAGCTCTTAGTCGGACACCAAGTGTTTACCTCACGAGTTGGCACATGAAGAGGCCCAGGTGTTTAGCAGAGCTACGACTCCAATTGGTCAAAATAGTAGACAAACGTCATAAGAGTGAGCGAGAGAGTGCGAATGTGATGCAATCTGTTATCGTCATTATTTGCCGAAATGTAACGCTGGAAGTAACGGTGGGATAGATAGCTTTTACTTTGAGTTGATCAACTCATGCGTTGACATCGGTACATAACGTCTTCCATTTGCGAGTGCTGCGTATCTAAAATCCTAGTTTTCCATAACTAAATTTCCATCGAAAGTTATAGTAAACGATCTAACCCTCGAAGCTAAAACCTGGAACGGTAGCTTTTGTGACTTGACACGCCAACTCGTGATACGTGTACAAATACAATTTACGCGATTGCGGACCGCGTAAAAGGAAACCGCGCGGCGTCGGTCCGCGTAAAGCAAGTCGAAATAATAATAATTGATAGGTGTCGAGCGTTTAAACGTTTGCCGTACAAGCGTTCGTTTAATAATTCAGTGTAGTTCGACCGCGCCAGTTGATCCTATAATTATTCTCTAAATAGCGAAACATAAACAGAACGATTACCCGGTTGGTCGGTCAGCGCGAGTTTCGTGGCAGTCGAATAACGTACAATTATTCGGTTAACTGACCGGATGAATTATTCCGGTCCTCCGCGTGCAAATCAATGCCCCTCGACTCGGCTTCGCGCGATTTATGGCCGCACGTGTCACGTGAACGTTCCTCCGGCTCGCGAGACCAACTTTCCCGAATTAAATCTTCGTGCCGACTCTGCAACTAGGTCGATCCCGCCAACCTTTTATGCCGTGTAATAATTTCATTCCTCTGCTCCCGAACGCTTTGAATTGATCAAATTCGAAATTGATGCGCGGGATTCCATTATTCTCGACGCGGTCGCCGGCCATTTTTTTATTTCGTGCACGGAGCGATTCTATGGCTGGACACTTTTTGCTCCCTTTTCACCTTGTCAATACACGAGCTTTCTCGCGCTAAATTTATTGTGAAACTCCTGTCGGATTACTCGATAATTCCTGTCAGATTTGACAAATTTCGTGTTAAAGTCTTTTGTTTCGCGATTTGTTCGCGAAAGGACAAAAGAAGGAGCTTTTTCGAGGATCTCCAGTTAAATTCTGAAGAGTTTTAGTGACAGAGATTGTACAATGTAGACTAGATCGTAGTTGATAACAGTGGGAGCAGAAGCGAAAAGAATATGGGAATCTGTCTGAAGTTTCAGCTTTGTGACGCGTTCGTGAGAATACTGCTTATCGTAGCTAAGGCATCTCGGATCCATTAAACCCTTAATGATTAAGGGGTTGTTTCGCAACGCCGGAAGCTCTTTGACTGGTAATCGTGTCAAGTGCGTTACACGCCTCGCTTTGTGTGAACCGATGTCTCCCCGGAATCAAGAGTGTTTTCAGTGTAGACTGTCGATAAGCTGGTAACTGTGTAATTGCTTACGAGTTTCGGTACTCGGGAGACTCCGCCTCGTTCGCTGTTAATTCGATACGAACGTTTCGAGGATTCGAAAATTTTGGGTTTCAAGTATTCGGGGATCCTAGAATTTGAAAACAGAACATTTGATAGTTCATCATTTAGTCGAGTATTTCAAAAATTTGAGAGATTTGAATTTTGGCGATTCGAGGAATCTTTACAATTTAAGGATTTGATGATACATGTTTGAAGGTACAAATTTGGGAATTTAGAAATGTGAATATTTAAGGATCTTCAGAATTTCAAGAGGATGTAGAAATTTGGGAATTTAAGAACTTGAAACTACCAAAATTTTTAGGCCTTCAAGATTTAATTATATTCTCAAGATAAACTGTAGAAGTTTAAGAATTAGAAAAATTTGAAGTCTAAAAATTTATAGATATTTAGCAATGAGAAATCTTTTGAATTTACATACTTAAACATATGAAAACTTGAAAATTGACGAATTAAAAAATGTTCAAACTGCACAGATTACATCCACAGTAACGGAAGCGCTGTATTATCTAAATTCCTTGCACGTGTCTGTGAACGACTAAGCTTCGGTATCCGGCGGTAGCCATAAAAGCCGAAAAAGGAGGCCAATTAAGCTCGTTAACCAGAGCTGTCCCTCGGAGAAGGTTTCACGATCGATTAACCGTGGTTGGAACGTCGCGTAAATTAACAGAAGCTCGTTAACTATCGACGCACGGTCGTGCTCGAATTAAAATACTCGTGTAACAACCGATCGCGGATCTTGCTTCGGGTTGAACGTTCAAAGAAAATATATTTGTTCATTCCTTTTTGAGATCGCATACTCGTTTCGTTTATGCTCCCAGCATAGAGAGGATCTTTTTCTGTTCTTTGCATGCACTGAGTATCGTAACTTGATCCTTCCACTGTCTTCGAATCCATATTACCCTGATCGCACTTTATATTTTACCTTATATTGTTGCTTCGAATACAGTGTTACTTTTATTATATTTAATATCTTCACTTGCTAGTGTTATAGATATGGAATACCTCAATAGTTGGAGTTATTAGTTAATTACAAATCTTCCTGCTTTAATATTTTTGAAGTTAGATTTGCAAGTTTTCAATTTCTCATTCCTATATCCTGAGTGTCTTCAAATTTGTAGGTCTCTAAATGCCTTCATTCACAAATTCCTGGATCTTTAAATATCTATATAAAATTCCTACGTTTTAAAATTCCTAGATGCACTTATTTCTATATTTCTAAATTTCCGCATTTTCAAATCCTTGTGTCCCAAAATTGCGAGGGCCCTAAAACATAGGCTCCGAAAAAATGTCAGTAAAAATGTAACGAATAAATAAGATTTGCGACATGGTTTGCGACATCGTAGAAATTCTATTTCCGCGAAGATAGCGACAAATTGATATCGCGAGAATGGTAGTCGAAACAGTGGGGTATGGAGGATCGATGAACGGGAAAATGAACTTTTCGAGCGTGAACGCGAGGCAACGGTGGCGGGTTTCCCGTTGGAAAACGAAACGCAATCAAACGTGAATTATTCAGACCAATACGTGGCCCGTCGTAATACGATATCGGCATGACCAAAATGATTACCATTAGTCCGACCGTTGCAATCTGCGTCGCGAATTTCCGCTGTTTCCCTTGTAATTCGCCCTATCCGTTCTAGCCTATTACTCTTCGATTGTTTCGAATCGAACGCTCTACAAAAGTTGCGGAAAACGTTTCGTACCCTTCAAACTTTTACATCTGTACATGTTTCGTCGATAAATTTTTAGGGTACTCTTTGATCAATATTCTTTGATTCTATTGTTCTTAATTTCTAATCAATATTTTTCATGTGGTTCATGAGAGGTTTTGTTCAGAAAACTTAATTGAGGATCTCATTCAAAAGTTAGAGGATCTATTATTAAGTGAGGATCTATTTCAAAAGAACTGAGGATGTAACTCAGAAGACATATCTAAGAACCTAACTGAGAGTTAGAAGACCTAACTCTGAACCTGACTCAGAGGATCAACCCAAGAACTTGACTCAAAAGATCTACCTAAGGATCTACATCAGATAGACTATTTTGAGAGCCTGCCTCAGAAAGTCCAACGACGTAACTCAGAAAACTGTGCTGCTAAATCTGTAGACCTAAGTACCTACCTCGAGAGACTGTTCTAATCACCTACATCAGAAGACCTAACTTGACTGAAAAGACCAACCTACTTAATTCAAAAGACAGTAACTTAGAAAATATAGCTAAGAACCTACTTTAGAAGACCCAATTAAGGACCTACCGAAGATCAAAAGCTTCTTCATCATATAGAAAATGAAATTTTAATATGGTGCATTCAAAACCTTGTCACAACCTCGAGGTGATTTATATCATACAGAATGAACTTGAAACCAGAATGAAATGTGAGTAAAACCTGTGAAATGACCGAAGTATACGAATATAAAAATCGAAGAAGGTAAAGTTTCAGATGAAACTAGTATTTCTGATTCGACTGCTGAATATTTATGACAGCCGAGCGAAAAATCAGTTAACAAAGATTATCGAGTACGGTTACCTAGAGGAATAAAGTCATCGGTCTTCGAGCACGGACAGAAATTGCAGTGCGTTGAAAATGGAGATAATTCCAGGCGGTCGCTAGTTAGCCCGGGGTCCGCATCCCTTGGCAATAAATTCATTATAAAGCCGCTTTTAATTGTCGGCTGTTTCGCAGGGTAGGAATGAATTCGCCCGGATCCGCCTACGTCTTAACCGCGCCCAGCTAGCAAATTGCAATCTTCCTGCGCGGAGTAAACACGCCGGGAGGTATACTCTCCCAAGTCAGCCCCTTAATCGTGCCACTTATTTATACGAGTTAATTAACAGAAGCTGCGTGAGCTCGCCACGATCGTTTCCGGGATGTGTTCGATCCTTTTCCGCTTCCTGGTTACAACCGCCCGTTGTTATGCGCTTTCGACTCCATTCTTGAAATCAACTGCTTCACGAAGTTATACAAACCCGTATTATTTCTGGGGTTCATAGGTTCTTACATCTTCTCAGATAGCTATTTAAGGTAGATCTTTTCGGGGGCAGGTTAGGTCTCTTGAGGTGTATTCTGAGGTAGATCTTTAGAGTTAAGTACGTGGGTTGGTCTTTTAGTTCAGTTAGGTTAGGTCTTTTGAGGTAGGTCCTTAAATAGATTTGTTGAAATCCTTAATTAATTTGTGTGTGACTGAAACCTGAAAATTCTCAAAGCACTAATTTTCAGAATCTCCAAAATCTCATATTTTCAACTTTCACGAATCCAAATTGCCACATTCCCAAATTTCCAGTGCCCCAAATTTTTAAGTTAGCTCTCAGAGTCCCCAAATTCCCGGATTCCCAATTTTCAAATTATTGGTTTCTGGAATTCCTAAATTCTCACATTCTTAACTTTTGCAAATCTAAATTTCTAGTTCCCCAAATTCTCAAGTTAGCTCAGAGAGTCCCCAAATCCTCACATACCTAATTTTGACGAACCCAAATTTCAAATCCCCCAAATTTCCAAATCGTCAAATATCAAAATTATGAGCCTTCTAAATCCTCAAACACCCAAATTTCCAAAATTCAAATTCTCAAAGTCCCAAAGTTCCAAATTTCCAAAGTGTTAAAATTCCAAAAAACAAACTTCCAAAAATGCAGCTACGTTCCATTCTGAATCAATTTCAGAATGAAGTAATACATAATTTAAAAGCGTTCGTACGGCAAGGCGAATTCCGAGAGATTAATTTGAGCCACGAGAAATTAATTCAGCGTATTTTCCAGCACGGCGATCAATCAAAGGCGGAAATCAAACGTTTCTCGTCGAACAATGCCAGCATTCGGTCAATACGGAGGAAAATTGAAAGAAAAAGTAGGTCTTTCACGAAATCGATTTTGTTAAGGCAAACCAAATTACCCGATAAAGCAACGGAATGCCATTGGCGATTAAACTCCGAGCGTCACGATTCTTTTCGCTCGTTTTGTAATTCCATTAGATAAATCCGCGAATAATCTTCAGCGGAGACAATCTTCCCTAGAAAAAAAAAAAACAAATATTCCCGACAAGCTATTTTGACTGTGCAAGCGTTTGTTAATTCGTAGGAAAACCGCACACAACGAAAGACTATAATCGAAAAGCGATTCTAGGTAATTTAACGAAATAACGAAATTGGGTTAACGTTTTATCGAGTTGCCATAAATTCGACTGATTTGCGCGATTAAGTTGGGAAAGGTCAATTGACCTCTCGTTTTGGGAAATCCTGACAATTATTCTTTTAGTATTTTTTTTATGTCAAGGTTGAATTAACACGGAGAATAATTTAACTTCGAGTCAAATTAAATTGGTAATGTATGGTAATTGATAACGCGAAACATTATACGGAAATATAATGTGAGTAATGGTTATTTGATATCGTAAATCATCCCTTTTGTATCGTTTTATGTCTCGTGAATTTCTCTAGAAAAATAACTTTATTCATTTATCGTTGATTAATTCTCGAATATACGCTTTCGAGTTTAGAAATTTTGAGTTTCGAAATTTGAGAAGTTAAAAATTCTCTCTAAAAATGTCTTAATTACTACTTATACGCACTACTTAAAATCTTAACGTACTTGGAACATTAAAGAACTTAATTAAAATTTAAAAGAAGAAATCCCAGAATTAGCAAAGTTCAGCTAACATTAAAAACCTGCTTCAATCTTTCAGACTATATTGCAAAAATATACATATGCTGGAGAAAGTAGTCCAAATGAAACTGACAGATGGAGATGTAAAATGTCAGCTCTGTAAATGACATTTGTGTTCGACAGCAAAAGTGACGTCACTTAAAATGTGACAACTAATAACAGGTCAAAAAATAAAATTTTAGAGAGACACCCTAAAATAAATGTACATATTCCAAATTAATGTACATGGTAATCATTAATTATTACGTACAATTATTTTAACTTTAAAGATTTGTTTCGTTGAAAAAAGACTTGTTTATAAAAAGAATTGGAAATATAATCTTGAATAGGAATTTTGAAATTTTGTGAGGTCCACTGTCAACATCGAACAGGGGTATAAAACAAAAACCAGGTATCAAGATGTCAAGATAAACCAGATATAAAAATAGTAAAATAAATCAGATATAAAAATAGTACAATAGTAAGATAGACCAGATATAAAACTAGTGAAATAAGATATCAAGATGTCAAAAACAACCAGATATAAAGATAATAAGATAATTAGATAAACGAGATATAAAAATAGTAAGATAGACCAAATATGAAAATACTAAGGTAAACCAGATATGAAGATACAAAAATAAACCAGATATAAAAGTACTAAAATAAACCAGATATGAAGGTATCGAGATAAACCAGAAATAAAGATATCAAGACCGATGAGACTATCAGAGGAGAGTATATCCTCCAGGAGGTATTTTCCCCTCGTCTCCATAATTCTTGGATCGCTACTAAAAAAAGAAGAAAAGCCGAAATTTCCTCGAGCGCTTACAATCAAACGATGCAATTAAACTTCCAGGACGCGAAGGCATCGCTTTCCAATTACAGCCGCATCGTTGCCCAAAAGAGGAAGCGATCCGACGAGCGAAAGGGAACGAGCAGGTCGAGAAAGAAAGAGAGAAAAAAAAAGAGAAAACGGAGCGAAGGGCGAGTGAAAGAGGAAGAAGAGGTGAATTCCGTGGTATAAAGCCGCGTTCCAAGACGCGCGGATCTAGAGCAACGTGCCACGAGCTAATTAGAAAATTAATTGACAACCGTGCCGTCGGCGGCGATTTATCAACCGGCAAAAAAGGAGCGAACCCTCGATTCAGTCGTTAATATCGAAAATCATCGACACTCTGTCGATTTTCGCACTTAAACGATCGTATCGAGGCTGCTCGAGCGAAGGAGGAGTAATTAAAACGACGAGCAACTGGGTCATCTTTTAACCGGGAAAAGTGCCGCCTTCCGGTTCTTGTGAAACGAGAAAAAAATGTTTGGGATATGGTAGATTTGGGTGTTTAGGAAATTGTAGTTGTTTGTGATTTGGAGGATTGGGAGTTGGGAAATTTGGGATTTGGGGGATTGGGAGTTGGGAAATTTGGGATTTGAGAAGTTGTGGACTTGGAAATTTAGCAAATTTGAGAATTGGAAATTGGGGATGTGGGAATTTGAGATGTTTGCAGAATTCATAACCTTGAAAATGAAAAAAGTATGTAATGTGTAAATTGTATAAATGAAGGGATAACTCAGTGGCAAAAATCTCGCATCCCTTAACTAGCTCCTTTTCCATCGGAATAAACACATCAAACGTTTGCATACGAAAGCGAACGAAAGTTCATTTTCTCGATGCATTTCTCTTCGTTCACGTCAGAAAGGAAACGGGCAAATATACACAACGGTACGTGTTGTTCGATTTCAATTTACTTCTTGAATATATATCCTGCATACAATAAACATAACACGTTGAAATACACGAAACATAAGAGGGACGTGTGGCGCATAAAACAAGAGGAAATAAAATATTCAGAAAGCATGAAATATGCAGCAATTTTTAAGATAAGAATCATACCTGGGAACACCAGTTTAATAGGAAATGCAGCTCCGTATTTTTATGAATATTCGCACAGTTCAAACGTGAGGAATTCGTGTCTGTCTGGAAACGCGCGGAATTTATTACTTTTTCAACGGGCGTCTCGTTTTCTAAATTTTAAACTTTGCGGTGCTGTGTGCTTCGCGCGCCAAGATATTACTGTTTCGACAAATTCAAATTATTCGCTACTTTGCAAATCTGCGGGATCTTGAAATTTCATATTTCTCAGTGCTGAACTATTCAATATTTAAAATTTTTAAAAGTTTAACTTTTTAATATTTTAAATTTCTAAAAACTTCTCAATATGTAAAATTTCTGAAAACTCAAATTCTCAGTACCTCACATTTCTAAAAGTGAAATTTTACAGCGCCAAATCACTACATTTCCAAACTTCCAAATTACCAAATTACCAAGTTAGAAAATCCTCAAGCTTCTGAACTCCAAACTCCTACAATATTTCAGAATCCCTAAATTTCCAGATTACCAAATCCCCAAATTCCTCAAACCTTCCAAATCTCTAAATTCCAAAATTCCCAAGATCCTAAATTTCAAAATATTCAATTTCTCGAATCTCCAAACCCCACACCCCAAAACCTAAATTTCTATACTTCCAGATCCCCAAATTCCCCAATCTCGAAATCCCCCATTCTATAATTTCTCAGAACTCCAAATTTCCTAATGTCAACATGTGATCACACATGTCCACATACGTGTCCACACACGCAATCAAAGATTCTATAAAAAAAACCAGAACATTCTACCTTCAACAAAAAAGTAAAGCACCGTTGCATAACAAAATGAACTCGCTATTTTCCGCACACATGTAGCATTCTGTATACGGCGCAGCAATTTAAAAATCAAATTTTCGGGTGCAACGAGGCTTGACCCGATTCGGATGCAGCGTTGGTCGTTCAATTAACGTAATCGTGCCACAATGGCCCCCAGAAAAAAGAGATCAATTCAATTCCAGGTAGCTCTTAGCCGGTACGATTGCATCGTTTCCCTGGAGAGGTCTGATCCTCGAGGCCAACCGCCCTAGCCGGCAATTTCGCGAAAAAGTCAGCCCTCTGGCAGAAAGCGACTTGCCCACCGCCCGTGGGCCACCCTTTACGTTCGTACAACACCGGCAAGAGAATCGCGGGATTCATTATTCACGGCTTTAGCCCAGTTTCATCGGTGTTCCTAATGAAAGATAAACATAATCAATCCCGGCATGGCCGAAAGAGGGAATATTATATCGGGTGGGCTGTGTAATTTCGTGGCCCGCGGCCCGTTGCGTACCGAAGCTACATGTGCGACCGATGTTTTCGTTTCATTATGCCACCCTCTAACTGGCCTCCGGTCATCATCGTTCTAATTATCCATTCGGACGGCTTAACCGTGGATCCTTCTATCGAATTGCACCCTTAAACACTTAACTTATGACTTCTAGTTAGATGAACGATCTAGTTATTGTTATGTTAGGACTACCTTCAAATATCTAGGTTTCTATATTCATGAATCGTGACATTTCTAGATTATCAAATCAATGGATGTGGACATCTATGAATTTATGGATTCAAATACTGAAATATACTAGACACCTAATCCGCAAATGTCGGAATTCATAGATTCCTAAATCATTAAATTCCCAAATCCCTGAATCCTTAAGTTCTCAAATTCCCAAATGCCTAAATCCCTAGATTCCCAAATCCCCAAATCCCTAAATCCCTAGATTTCCAAATCCCGAAATTTCTAAATTGGTAAATCCCCAAATTCCTAAATATTAAAATCACCAAAACCCTAAATCACCAAATCCCTAAATCCCTACATTCCCAAATCCCTAAATTTCTAAATTTTCTGGCCCCCAAATTCCCCAATATTCAAATCACCAGAACCTTCAATCTCCAAATCCCTAAATTTCCAAATTTCCAAATTCTCAAATTCCGTAGTACCCAAATCCCCAAATCCCTAAATTTCCAAATCTCCAAATGCCCATATCCCTATGTCCCTATATACCTATACCCCTATAAGTCCCTATATCCCTACATTCCTGCTCAAATTATCAACTATCCAAATCACCAAATATATATACTGGCAACGAAGAAATATCGAAAACAAGCGTTTAATGTTTAAATGTTAATGTTGCAAGAACGAACGATTTATCTGAAACGCTTAATGAAGGTTCCATCGAGCAAGCGTTTCAATCTCCATTATAAAGTTCCGTTCATGCGTGTCGACGCACAAATAATGGCAAAGCTCGTTTCCGTTTCGCCTGTAGCGGCGCATCGATTTCGAGCCGACCGATATAATCGAGCATTCACAATCTACGATTAGCAAATGTAATTTCGAGAACCGATACCTGCCCATTATGCATTCATTTTCTATTGTTGAGAAAACAGCTTGCCGATGGTACTTCATTATTCAGCGGCCTTCGAAGCTCGTCATCACCGGGTTAAATAATCAACCGGACAACGTACGAGGTATTCTATCGTGTAAACTGTGTCAGTGGTCAACTTTGTTCTTCGAGTAGAAATTTTGACAAATTTCAGCTAATTAACATTTCTTACCATGGGAGGACATATGTAACACTTGTTACATGTGTACGGTATCATGAGCGACTTATACGAATTTCCCAAATTCGCAAGTTTAATTCGGGGACGGTAGGCGGAAACATTTATTAATTAATTTTGTACTTCTAGCATCCGTCGTTATTTTTTAATTAAAACATAAACCCGATGTAGGCGCATTCCGTGTACCCATCAATAAAATCTTCGTATAATACCGGTATGCATTTTACCGTAAATAAAATTGTCTATAAATTATCATTTTATCAAGCTTGCACGACACACCGGAATGTTAGAAATGTTTAATAAAATTTTTCGTGTTCAACATCAACACGTCGGCTCACGGTTGACCGTCGGCTCTGAGTTTAATTAAACAAATTAAAAAATAGCGAGGGCACATTTTCGTCGCCATTAAAATCACGATCACCCCGTTCAATTAACAGCGTACCCCCAAAAACGAAGTTTGCCGATCAGTTTTTTTCCCCCGTGAAATTTCTCGACGTATATCGCGCGGAAAATTACTCGATACGTGAGGAATAACTGAATCCGTCGCGTTTCGAGAGAGCGAAAAATTACCAGTGGCAAACAACCCCCTGTCGCGCATAAATTCAGCGGCCGCGTTGCGTCACAGTCACCCTGGGTCATTATACTCTCGTATTTTGTTTAAAAATCGTCACAGAACATCCTGGTCGGCGCAAACATGCCCGTGTTTATCCTCGGTCTATTTGCTCGCTGTTTAAAAATCCGTGAAAACAAAGGGTTCGGGGGTTGAACGTCAACGCGATGATCGAGCGTAATTGCTCGTCCGCTCTCTGTCCTGTTTCGCGAGCCGGCGAAAAAATGCGAAGACACACCGGTCGCATCAATATGCGCGGGCAGGGATTCGAATCGACATGGAAATCTGTTGAAATTTTACTCGTACGCGAACAAAAATTGTGCCGTTCGAACACCTGCAATTTTTGCGCCTCGATTACCCTCTCCGGTATTAACATACTCGACGATTTTCTCTCTTTGAGGGATTCAAATTGCCGTCTATTGAACAAATCGGAAAACTGACATTTTATGGTGTACTTTTTTTTTTCTCGTGAACGCTGTTTCGCGCGAAAAATAATTAAACCGCTAATGATGCGGACGGATCAATCGTAATCCAAACCTATGAAACCACGGTACTTTGATCAAAGTTTGCTACGGTTTTTATACCGATGAATTTTGTGTATCGGAAAATAAATTTGGAGATACTGGAAAATAATATGAATTGTACTAAAATTTATAAGTGATGATAAAATTAGATACATTAGAAATTTTTGTAATTATTTTTCATTTCTTTATCAGACTTTTTTTAACTTTGCATGTATATATATATATATATATATATATATGTATATGGATCACATATGTATATAGTATTGTCACGATAGATTTTTATTTTTTTCAAAGGAAGATACCTCGCAGTATATTCAAGATTGATAGAGTTTTTATCGATCGACAGCATGATTGAAAATGGCGACGACAATGAACACTATAGAACGAAACATTTGAATAACAATCAGTCTGTACAAACGCGATTGTTCATCTGCAGTGAATCAAATTCCAGATCGAGCGCATCATAGATAGGTTTGCCTAGTTACCGTTAATGAGACAATCCGTGCATCGCACCTATGTGCGCGATAGCCAATTAATTTCGGCGAATTTCACGCGAAGAACATCGATTGCTTTCGCGCCTCGTGATATATTAATAATCGGCCGACGAAATAGCTGATCAAGCCAGCGTATTAATTAATCACGTATTAATTTATGAATCGTGTACCGTAACGAGCTTTTGTCTCGGTGGATCTACAAAATAACTTGTTGACTAATTTCCGAAATTATTCGGTTATAAAGAATTCATGTCAACAGAGTTTATACGCTCATTGATACTCTGTTCACTTCGAATGTGATTGAATTAATTGTTCAATTATACGCATGGGTAATGGGGATGGCTGACATTGATCAGTAAGTAATTCTCAAAATGTGAAATTTTTTATTTATGTATCTAAAGTTGGAACTTTCTGTATTTCTAAATTTGTGTATCACCAAATTTTTATGTATAGAAAGATTTTATCTCTATATCTCCTAATTTCGAATTTTCCACATTTATAAATTTTTAAACTTCTAAATTTGTAAATTTCTAAATCCCTAAATTGCTACGTTTCTGAACTTCTAAATCCCTAAATTTCTAAATTACTAAGTTTCTTACATTTCGAACTCCCAAATGTGCAAATTCCCAAATTTTCAAATTTTTAGACTTTCAAAGTAATAAATTCGAAAGTTCACCGCTACCTAGATTCTTAAATTCCAAAACTTGAAAATTTGCAAAGCGAGATCACTAATTATAACAAACGATCCAATAAAGTTCCAAAAGTAGAAATGCAACGTGATGTATCGAATTTTTAATTGACTGTTACGTTTTAACACAGTTAGAAACATCGTCAGAGTCAAAATTCTAAAATACCCGTTCCACATTTCAAATTAACCACTTCTCGTTGGGTTAAATAATTGATTATAGTTCGTAATATAAGAAGCTCCCAAATCTTCCTCAATATTTATTAGATGTTAATAATTGTTCAGTTTTATTAATAGGAGATTGAACTTTAACTCGAGTGCATATTCGAGTGACAACTGAAAGTTATATTTATCGGTGTTGACCTAATGGCCCTTTGACCCTGTACAATTCCGCTGATAATCGTTAGCGAGTAAACTGCATCGTGTTGCCATCTATGCAGGCAGCATTAAACTTTCTGACACGAACTTTTCTTTATTCGTGCGCTCTATCGATATCTGTGTCGACTAATCCCTGAAGTATTCTACATAATACACTATATTTTAATTTATATAGCTAATGTATGTTATTATTGCGTATGTTATATATTAAATTATTACGGTACGTATTCTCTTTTTAATTTATTTGGTGAATGAAAATATATTGTTTTGAAGGTTTGACTTTCGGAAATTTTTGAGAACTTTTCAAAAGAGTGTTTGATAATTTTTATATTTTATGCAAATCTACCTTCTGTGTCACTAGTATTCAAATATTGTCTCTGGTAATATGCGAGCATAGTCAACCGAGTGTTTTTAATTACAAACTTTCTATTTTTATATTTTTAGATTTTTAAATTTTCAGATTTCACCAACTCACAATGAATGCAAAGTTCGAACAACGCAAACACTCCAGTATCGAATACTTTTTAATTCACAATTTGCATTGAAAGATCCCACTTCACCGTCGCACTTTAAAAACATCCAGCTCTTGATTTTGCAACATTGTACGTTGGAGAACATTTGACACAGATTCCAGAAGCTCTCATTTTTAGAATTGTCTCATCGCAAAAGTACCTCGAGTACAGGTTCCTAGAAGTTCGAAACATGCTTAAAGTCCTTGATTAAAATTACTAAACCCTTCTCTTTATTTCACTTTTCTTTACATTTTCTAATATGATATTAAACATCGCTATCAGTACTTCTAGTATCGAGTATATAATAATAAATACATAATAACAGCTACAGTATTTTCTGGTGTTTATTATAATAGCATATGTGTAAAATTATGTGTACATTACATAAAAAGTATTTACATGGGATTTATAGTAGAACGATGAAAGTGGATGCGAGGGAAAGTTAATCGATGAAGATGCATTGAAATGCATGGAAATCCTTCGTTTGAGGACGACAGGAATAAGAATGAGAGGACAGAAAAGCCACGAGAACGGGTCGAATTAAGTTCTCGACTGAACTCGATTCAAAGATCGCTTCCGCTACGATGATCTCATCCCTCCTTCTACAATTTGATCGGTACGCATGCTGCCATTAGAGGGAATTACTCTTCTTTTCACGCTGGAAAGTCTATTAAAGATACAATGGCCATCGTACCGCGTGATCATTGTCGCTTCTAACACACCTCTTTTCAACGATTTTATACTCTCCTTCGAAACGATAGATTTATGTGACACCCTTATCGACATCTTGCATCTACCTTTGACTCTGTTGCGTTATTAGCGTGGTATAGTACGAACCTAAATAGAGTTATTCTGCGATGTACATTATAATGTTACATTATTATATATTTGTATTTGCGAGCCATGATAAATAGAAAATTCAACACTTGAATATCAAGTATAATTTTAAATAGAATAACATATTTTAAGACTATACAAGTCGTATACCATATCAACGTCTGTTTAAAAACCAAGTGGTCTCGAGATTTAGAATTAAGAATTAAGCAGTTGCGAGTGTACAAAACGAAAGGGACGTAAATCTTTCATCGAGTCAGCAGGAAGTGGATGAAAGAAGACGAAGAAGCTGAATGAGAGAAATGCATTAAGTCTCGAAATGGTTACCGTTAAAACGATCTATATTTAAGAATCGATAGACGAATTTTCTGTAGAATTAGAAGCCGTCGATGAATTATTTACACGCACAGCGAATATTTTTAAATAGAATACTTATCTCCACCGCACGATCTCGAAGATAGACGAAATTACGATAGCAGGTATAAAACGAACAAGAAGTATGGTAATCTAACTGAGACCGGGCTTTCGAATTAGGTCATAAATCTCATCGCAGAATCCCGGCTTTCCCTGGAAATATAGTATAGAAGTAATTCGAAATCTGGCCAAGATCTAAGTATCAGGGAGGGATCAGAGTTTGCTAACTATGCTGGAACAGAATATTCCGACAATTAGCAAATATGTAGACGTCCCTGCAAATTAGCGAACCTGTATACATCGGATATTAGTATGTATACCACGTTGCGAATTAATAACTAGTTATTAATGCGGGCTTTAACGTAGAAATTTTGTTATCTATTTTAACTACAACCACGGAACAGTATTTACATTCATGATGCAGTAAATGAATCTGTCTTTGATACCTTTGATAGCGAATATGGAAATTCTATGCTCGTTACGAGGCAATTTAATGAACAGTTAATTCGAACAGTTAATGAAAATCCGCTGAACGTATTTTAACAAGTTACGAAAGAAATAATTTAATCGGATGAACAATGGTTACTCGACGCATTCAATTTCGAGTATAAAAATGATGAACATCACTTCCGTATTTCTGACACTACACATTTATTGAGAGAACGTATTATGAAAAATGAATTTCTCTCACAGTCTATTACGGCTAATTATATTAACTTTGCAGTGTAATTAAAAGTTCCCAATTTCTTTCGAACTGTTCATGAAGGCGTAACATAATCGAAAGTTCGAACAGAAATATTTTGGAGCAATTAAATGTAAGTTTCCAAATTTCTGGAGCATCGATCAATCTCCCGGCCATTATTCCCGTCAATAAGGGGTAGCGAAGGTGGAAGAAAGTTTTAAAAGGGGCTCAGAATCTCGACAAATAGGGCATAGCTATGATAAAATACGGATTTGGTGAAAGGCGAACATAGGCCAATGGCTTACACTTTCTTTCGGCGTTTCGATAACAGGGTGGTACGATGGAACGACTTATATTTCGCGCTGATTGATCGTCCGCTCGTCGCGAAGACTTATCGACCACTCTGTCGAGCTCGAAAGAGTTATTGGCCCACTCGATTTTCACCAGAAACGCTCTTAATAGCCTTCCAACCGCAACTCGTTCGCTCTTCGCGTAATGTCGCCGATTACGCCGATAAAATCGACCTGAACGGACCGTGGCGGAGCCATTCTCAGAAAAACCTATCGCTTTAATCGCGCTGTGACTCGACTCTCCTGAAATTTCGAGTCGCTTGGAAAAACCTTCGATACGTGCATGCTCGAGAGTTTATCACGTCCCAATTTTTCCGAAATAATATCTGTTTTTTATTCAGCAGAAGATTACTGATGGAGATTCATTTAGGGCGAATTTAGGAATTTGCGGATTTGGGGATTTGAGGGTTTAGAGATTTAAAAATTTGGGAATTTGAAAATTTAGAAATTGTGGAATTGTAGAAATTTGAAAGATTGACAATACATTATCATCATATGTCATAGTGCCACGTAGTAATGTCACATATTCTTGTTACATACTCAGACACATTCATACATCATACACATACATGTTTATAGTTCATATACACACATATTCATACTTCATATACCCACATATTCATACTTTATTCATGTTTATACTTCGTGTCCATATTTATGTGACACATGTACATGTGAAATTTTTGACTTCCTATATGAGATAGTTATACTAATTCTTTTGTATCATTTAAAAAGATAACCAAAATCTGTCGCATAATCTTAAAACAACATATGTGCATCATCACATATGTACATCAACACGTATAACATATCAATTTATCTGTGAAATTATACTATTTACTATTTTATAACGAAGGTTTCACCCGAGTACTAATAAAGTTCCACAATGAATTAACACCGTCCCCGTTCTCCAGAAAACAATACAAGTAGCAAAAAAAAAAGATGTTGCTATGTTTCTATGTTTACCAGCGCCGTCACGAAGATTGCTCTGTGCTCCTCTTCATTCAGCCGGTTTCATTTTAACGAAGTAACACAATCGCATTGAAAGAACGATGCCACGCGAGCCTGAAAATTGCATTTTCACGCGGGTATGCGGTTCCCTTTGTTCTCCCGTTCCCGGAAGAATTTCCCGCTCGAAAACAGAGCCCGTAATTGGAGCTCATTATCGCCATGCATCTGTAACTTTTAGCGTCCCGTATCGTCGAAAGTGAAACGGTTCTTCGCCATTGAACATCGATGATACTTCGACCAGTTTCTACCGTTACATAAAATACAAGTGCTCTTACCAATTTTTATCAAATTTACCTTGCAAGAGAACTATTAGTACAATTTTACAGTCATATTCAAATGGAACATAATTTCAGTATTAAAGCGGAACATCTGCGATAATTTTCGTAACGAAGTTGAATTTAACGATGGCATGAAATTTAACAGTTCAGTTGTACAATTTTACACTCCTGTCATGCAATTTAACATCTCTGTTATAGAATTTGACAGATCTATTATACAATTTAACCCCTTAATTTACAATATGGTGACTCGTGACGCGCACCACAGTTGAAATGTGATCAACTAGACATATTTTCGTTGCAATTGAATTTTGGGTTCAATTGTAACTATGACCTGTAGAATCAAAGGGTCACTGAAGGTACTATGTGGTTAACATTTTAACGTCCTTTAATTGTCTTAACGTTGTAGCAATAATTACCTAGCTGTGGCAACTGCCTGTAGTTAAATGAAAATTGTAGGTTAAGGGGTTAGTTTTATTATACAATTTTCGTACATGAAATTTTTCGTTCTTCTGTCGTATTATGCGAAGAAATAGATTTAGAACGAAGTAATTTAAGAGTGCAAAACTTATAAAAAAATTGTGAAGTGATTTTTGAAACGGAACTTCGGTCCGAAAGATTTCGTTGCGTCTAACTTATGTTCTCCATTATGAAGTTATGCAACTTTGCGTTGACCCACTTTTCTCCTAGGATAGTTAATACCCACATAAATCAGAGGGGTAATTTCGAGTGTGCCTGCCTCTGTATATTATGCAATTCGATGGGGCGAGAATAATTTCGGGCGTCGATTATTCATGGTGCAAGTTGAACATTACTCGTGCGTTTTAACTAGATAATAATTAACGATACTTCTGGTAAGTATCTAGAAACTATAGATTAACGATCGTATTGATTTACAACCAAAATTGATCGTCTATAACGAGACATTGTGAGGTCGGATACAAAATTAAAACCGTTCTGAAATATTACTGAAAAATATTTCTGAATAGTTCAATGAGTATATAATAATTTTTTAGAATTCCACATCTTTAGAAAGTTAAACAGGAAATTGAGGGAAAGGGCGAACCCGCATCTTTCGAATAGTTCTTTCACACGCTCATTTGTTAAATCGCTTGATGCAATGTATCAAGTTGTTTCGATCAATTTTTACATCGAACAATTTGTCGTTGGTAGCGTAAGCGTTAATACGGTATGAGCTTCTTTGATCTTGGCGCCATCGTGAATCGGATGGTTGAAATTTTCCGGAAGTCTTTCCGTGACACGATCCCTCCTCGGAGATTCCCTTTCATGTTTTTTAGTCCCTGAAATTCCTTAGGGACTTGCACGATAACGTCTGGCGCTCGTTACATTGTTCCAAATAAAAATGACGCGACGTTTGTGAAGCACCTACACATTTTTGTTAATATCTGCAACATGCGTATTGACTACACCTACCAGCACATATACATTTGGTTTAAAATTAAAAATTAATAAGGATAAAACATAAATTAGTATACAAATTCTTTTTCTTGATAGACATTAACAAAAATTTCAAGAAAACCACCATAATTTTGTAACTTAAAATAAGAAACTTGTGAAATGGTCATTTGACCTATTTGGTGGTTTTAGTGTCAAATTGCAGCGAGCAAAATGAAGTATATTTAATCCTCAATACTTAATATAAATTTTAATAATATACACAATGATATAAGAGTAATAACTACAATATCTATAGTAACTATAATTACAATAACTATAATTGTAATAACAATACAGCAATGTAATAATTTAAAGTAGAGAATTGTGTTATAATCTGTAATGTCTGCATTACAACGAATTAAAATATAAACGTTACTCAAAAATATTCTCTCAAAGATCATCTCGTTTCACTTAATACAACGAGCATCAGGATGGAGGTTTGAGGGATTCCGAGAAGATTGATCGCCTGAAACAGAAATGAAAATGGATAATAACTAGGAGATTAAATTGAACGATGCTGCGTTGTAGAAGCCGGAAGAGGACGAAAAAATTCATTTTCATTCGAAGAAATAAATGAATTACCCGAACTATCAGACGAGCCAACTTTCCAATGAAGATAATAAATTCTCTTGCAATTAGAAGAATAAAGTCGAAGCGTGAAAGAACAATTTAATTTGAAACTAAGAGCTAAAGTTGCAATTATGTTCATTAGAGACGGAAGATTCTTGCAATTGGTTATACATTGGCTTGGGATGACGATATTGATATTACGGTAATTTCCATACAATTAGTAGAAAAGTTCGTGTAAAGGTGGCGATATAACGAGATTTTATTATAATACTGGTGTTCTATCTGTTCTTTTTTTATGCTGACTCTATGTGGTCGCAGATATTTATGACCTGAATATTTTATTACTGAGAATTATTTTGCATTGACATGAATTTTAATTGTAAATTAATTATACTAAAATTCAAATTGTTACAGAAAAATGTCGGTCAACGTTGATCCGTAGTTTGTAACCCCGGTATGAACACGATTCGAATATATCACGGAATTTCCCCGAAAATTAGCTGGTGCTGCATTTTCCATTCGGCGAAACGTTGGCTGGTATCAAGGGTAGCGCCAGGGGAATGCGGTTTTCTGCATTTGTCTAAAAGTCAGCGTGCATCGCGGGCGTATGAAACGGTCCTTCTGCCACCGCCACACCATACGCTATTAATATCATGGGGTATATTTAGATTTCAATGGGGAAGAGCGGGACCACGAGTTGCCTGGCCGATACGCCGTCTGCAAAGTACACCGAGAGCCAGCCAATGAGTCGCAATAAAGGAATTCGGCTCTTTGTCGATCTGCTCCCGACTATTTTCAAATCTTCCTCTCGTTTATGAAAGAATCTTGTGTTCCGTAAATATTCTTATCTGCTCGATCATTGACACTGGACATCTGCCAAAATATGTATTTACATAAACATGTTTACAACGTGCAAATTCGTTCATACTAATTTATTTATTTATTAAGCAAGGATAAATGAACTCATTGTTGGACATGGAAGAGTGGGATGATATAAAACTGGTCACTTTTTATTAATATGTAACGATGTTTGCGTGGTGTTAAGTAACAATGATAGATTTAGCTTTCAAATTTCATAAAATATATGCTGTTCCACATTGAATTCTTGAATTAGACCACGTGGCGGATGCACAAAATAACAAACTGAAATAGTTGAAATTATAGTGTACATATGTTAAGTAAATCTATGCTCTTCACACATAAATGATCATACCATACAAACGGAGATAAATTATTTATTCAAATATTAATTATTTATTCAAAGTGATTACAGTATTATAACCAAAGATGCATGAACTCAATCTACATATCCATAATCCTCACATACCAAAATAGAGCAAAGTAAACCTTATATATTCATCCACAAATAGTTAACCTCGTACGACCCCCATTGTAAACAATCTAAATTTTAATCAAAGATGAATTCTGTACCGTGAGACAAAAAATCGATAGCAAGGGCACAATAATTATTCCAGGATGAACGAATGGCATCCGAGCGAGTGGAAGGTTTTATTTTTGGTATTCCGAAGCTCAACGAACGAACGTTTTCTGGTTCATATTTATAATTATCGCGGGCCGAGGTTTTCACGCTCGTCCGGCGACATCCTGTTTCTCGATGCTTCTTCCTTTTGCTCGTCCGTCTTTCGAGATCGCCAACACGTGACTGGCAAACGTTTCGTCATTTCGCGGATGCACCAAACGAACGTTCCCCGAACAGAGGCTTTGCAACAAACTTTTCCCTGCTACCTCGTCGAAAACATCTTCCTTGAACTTTCTTGAACCGCGTGTTTGCGACCTCGCGATTCTGTGACTTGTTTTATTAATCAGCTAAGGAGAAACTGACGTTGAAAGGTCTCGTTTTAAAGACTTCGGCTGAAGTCCACGGTGAAGCTTCATCCTTGGTGAATTTGAGGGAAAGCTTGTTTGTAGAAGTTCTTTTGGAGAAAAAAGTTTCAAATTCGAATGTCTGGACATCAATTTTTCATATTTTCGAGTCCTCAATTTTGCGATTATTCAGTTCTTCCATTATAAAAATTTTCCATCATTCGATTATGAAATACGAACATTCCGAAATCTCTGAATTCCTGAATTCTTAAGTTCCCAAAATTAAATTGTTGAACTAATAGTTTGTCGCTCTTTAGTATCTCGGGACAATTACACGGTCATATATGGAGGTGCAAATCGGTGTTGCAGAACGGATCAATAAATCGTAGAGAAACACGAAACGGGCTAGGCAAAGCAGGCAAGAGGGTCGACAAAGGGAAAGGTGTATCCATGGCGGAAGTGTATGGGATCGCAAACCGGTACGATCTAGTGCGTTACGCGACAGAATAATCCACAACGAGGCGAGCTTCTCTCTATCAGGTTTCATTAGCGTGGCCAATCATCTCATCACTCGAACTATGGGCTAGTACTGGCTGGTGTTGGCTGTACGCGGCCCTAACCCGTTTTCTCGTGCTCCCTGGACCTAATCCCGGTGTCTAGATCGTAGGAAAATCGATCGAGGATCGTTCAGCGGGACGTCTGATCCTGGTTACGAGCGGGTTACCGGGGAAATCACTGGAACCGGTCAACGGCTTATATTAAGCCGGGCTTAGACCGTAAACGCGTTTTCCATCTCGTGCCGCAAGCCAGTCCCTTCGAAAACAGCTTACGTGGGATAGAATGTATCGGGACGTTGTAATTGGACCGGATCCGATGTATCCAGCGACACGTCACCACCCGGTAATATCGAGCGATATTGTTTCGGCAGGGATCACTTCCTGCTTCCGGTCAACGCTGCGCCTCGAGATCACTTTCGTACTTGCCAATAACGACTGTGATCACGCTGGGAACGCCATTTTGCTATGCACCCTCCGCATTTTCGTTCTTCTCTAATTTTATACGTTTATAAAATGTGAGAATGCTTACTTCTAATGTTGTAAATTCGTGTATTCACTTTCGTTGAAATTTGAAGATTTGTCATTGGAAAATTTGGTGACTAGGAAACTGAATTTTTCAAGCTTAAGTTTGCAGTTGTTAAAAATTGAAGGTTGTACATTTTTATTTACAATTTCTTATTTAAAGTGAAGTATACATAAGGAAACAATGTCTTTACACATGTTCAATAACTTTTCACAAATTCACAGAGTGATCACAAGTTTATTGAAATTTGGACAGGATGTCTGTCATGTCAGCTAGTATATACACATTAGAAATTAATAAATTAGATTGAAAGTCCCCAAGTGAGAAGAGCAAACTTCATCAATTTTTGCAACTCACTATCGAATACACGAGTATAATTAATTTTGAAATACATTTTTGTCCGAATCAATTTCTTAAAAATACATACGAATATAATAATAAGAGATGAATACTGAAAATCCCATTTTCGCATTGGAAATTATCAAGCTGACTACAATCGATTAAATAACCTCCATGCACAAATTTATGGCAGTCAGAGTGTTGAAGTTTCGTCTAGACTTTAGAGGCAGAGACTATAATTTACTCAAAATTAGTTGATTACTCAAGGCCAACCGTATCATTCAATTACCTAGTTCCATAATCCTCTCTGTCTGTTTTTAATTCGAAAAATCTAAACTCATAGATATACGTGACTGACATAGTAACGTTTATAACGGAGTATGTGCGAACGTGCGTGTACGAAGACAGGATTTATGCTGGAAACGATAAAAATTGTGGAGATTTACAGATATTTGTGATAACTGTAGATTGTATAAATTGTGTATGTGCAAACGTGATTTGAATATGTTACACTTTCCTCGCGTGATTTGCACTGCATTTTCCTCATTTGATACGGTGATATCAGGACAATAAATATTTGAAAGGGCAATTTATGTTTAAAACATGCAGTATACTTTGTTGCGTGAGAACATTATATAATGAACAACCTACGAGATGCAATTGGAATAATTTGTTTAAAATTTATAATCAGAGTAACTTGCCTGAAATTTGTATGTAGAATAATTTGTCTGAAATTTGTATGTAGAATAATTTGCCTAAAATATGCAACGAGAATAATCTGCTTAAAATATGCATCTAGAATAATTTGCCCAAAATGTACAACTAATATAATTTTCCAGAACATGTTATTAGTATAACTTGTCTAAAATTTGCAACTAAAATAATTTGTCTACAATATGCAACCAGGGCAATTTCCCTGGAATATTCAACTAAAATAATTTACCTAAAAATTGCAAGTAGGATAATTTATTTAAAACGTGTAATCGGAACTTGCCTGGAAAAAATAACTAAAGTAATTTACTCAAAATATACAACTAGTATAACTTGCCAAAAATGACTGCAGTAATTTTCCTAAAAATAAGTACCTACAAATTATCTAAATTAGAATAACATTGTAACTACAATAATATTTCAAAAATAACCAGAATTAGCGAATATGTGAAATCTCGTAGAAAAAAAGAATCAGGAGGAACTTTTGTCAAAATTCGATGATCGAGGGAATAAATAAATTGTTTCTGGGATTTCCTTGAAGATGGAGAAAGAACGGTACGCAACAAATGACAGGTCGTCAAGAACCGGTTGTTCCCATCGTCGACGACTCACGAGCACCAGCAGCCGGTCGTCAAGAAAAATCGCGTCCTTATCTGAGAAATAGTGGTCCATAAAGAATCGGCGCGAGATAGGGTGATCGTTTCGTATAAGTTGACTCGGTATCGTGGCCGTGGTCTGTCGACAAAGTAGCGAGTGATAAAGAGTGCAAAGAGATCACGGCATTCGAACGAAGCACCGGGAATCGGTCGTGAAAGAAATATCGCGTTTATTTGCCCGGATTTCCGGCCCGTTCGATAAAACGTTTTCACGCCACCTTATCCTCTAATGGCGAAACGTTCAATTTCGAGACCAGTCAGCTTTTCACCATTCGCGCCCGTGTATCTTCTAATATATTTCCCGTTTAGCTCTCGACCGATTCCCGAGGAAAATGTATGGCTACCTCGGTGTAATGTGAGCCCCTTGTACCGATTTTTACAGAATATATGTAAACGTGCAGACTTTCAAATTTTTTGGATTTCTGGATTGATGGGTTTCTATATGTTTAGGTTGAAGTAATCGTATTTTTAGACTACCTGAATTTCCTAATTGGTATGCTTCCAAATTATTGTATTACAGAATTATACTCTCAAATAACAATATTTACAAATTTCTAAATTTTCAAGTCCCTAAATTTCCACCTCCTAAAGTTCCGAATTCCCAAATCCCCAAATTCTCAAATTCCCAAATTAAATATCTAAATACCCAAATTCCCCGAAGCCCAATTTTCCAAGTACCCATAAAAGAGCACGCAACTTCAAAAGTACGAAACAAACTACCCTACATCCATTAAACGAAACGGAAATGAAAATTACGAAAGTGGATCCTAATTGAGACAAAGAGGTACAGGTAGCCGAATTAATTTTGTTATGAAACTCGTCTCCGGTGTGTTCTAACGAAACAAGATAATCCTCGTTACACGAGCTTTACCTAATTAGCTTAATAAAAGGCGTAATAAAAAAAGAAAGAAATTTTTACACCTCTCATAATCCGACTTCCCTTTCGGAGGATAAATTTTCGAAAATTTCGTCTCGGAGGCACGATCCGGCCATCAGGATAAAATAATTTGCCAGGTACTTACGTGTTTAACGCTTCAACGATGGATACTTTTTCCTACTACGTACTTTCGCAGGCTTTTCCCCCGAGTGTGTCACCGTGTTCCTCTTTTTCGCTGAAACTTTTCTGCTTTTCACGGAGCATCGGAAAGAGAGAGGAAAAATTGGGTAGAGAAAGAAGGGAAGAGGCAACAGCCGTTTGAACATCAACAGCTGCATCGCAGCCCTCCCCAAGCTGGCCATCTCTATTTGCTCCTGTTACATTCTTCGTGGAATAGTTTGGTCTCGCCGTGGAATATACACCGACTACGCCCAGAGAACGAAAGAGATTAAGAATATCTTTTTCGGTGCGTTTCCGAACAGAATCGTTTCTCGTCCTGCGGTTCGACTCCCTTCGTCGAGCACCACTGTCGCTCTACAACGAGAAAAAATATCCGTGTCGACCCCTGAACTCGAAACGCGTTCTCGACCGAGAAAGAACAGCGAAGGACTTCCTCGAGAAATAACACCGCTACTGGAAACAGTCTCATAACATTTCCAATTCCTTACTTTCTGCATATTTTATGTGGAGTTTACATTTTTCGCTTAAAGAAAGAAGTATTTTGACAGTTTGGATTCTACAAATATATTTCGTGCTTGTAAAATTGGTAATTTAGCAATTTCTCAATGTGGAAATTAGAGAACTAGAATTAGAGAATTTGGGATTTTGGGGATACTAGGATTTGAGAACCTGGAGTTTCAGATATTTGAGAATTCCAAAGTTTCAGAACTCGAGTATTTGCAAGTTGTTCTAAATTTGGAATAGTCTAAGTTAGGAATAGTCTACAACCTTCCAATTTACCAATTTACAACCGAAATATTACCAATATTCTAATGTCAATTGTTGATCCTAAAAATCTTGAAATATCGCCAACAATATATTGAACACCCACTCGTATTCAAATCTACCTCTCCATCATTCCGCACGGACCAAATTTACAATGTACAAAGGAATCTTCGACCGAAATACGCGTATTTGCCAAACTAGATGGAGTGTCAATAACATAGATGGTTCCAGGAATGTCATGATAGTAAAGCGATGGTGTAGTTGGTTGTTGGGAGTATAGCCCAAAGGGAAAATGTGCCGGGAAACTTTATGGGCGTAAAACAGCGATGAAGTTCGCAGTCACATAGTCTTCGTAACGGTGAAAACGCTCGTAAACTGGGTAGATGTAAGACAACGGTAGCTGCAGGCTCTTCTCCTGGGAAAGACAAATTCGGGATTGCCGTGGACGTGAAAACAACGACGATGTTCATGGTCAGAAGAGAAAATGAATCTTCAGGAATTAATCTCGCACCTGTTGCAAATTCATACCTCGTACGCTTTAAATTCTTTTCTAAGGAAGATTAAGTGGAATAAGGTGTTTTGTATCAACTACCATTTTCTTTGCGAGTTAGTATGAATACTGAAGTACAAAATCACGATTTTCCTACATTTTGAAACACTGGTGAGCAGTTAACGTAGTCATTAGTAGCTGGGCATGTTCATGGTTCAGACAGTTACTTCAGTTCATTGTTGATTTAAAAAATTATATACCTAAATGATATACTGACTTAGAGAATGATATACCTAAATGATGTGCTTACAGATCGGTAACTGACTTACAGAATGATATACCTAAATGGTATACTGTCTTAGAGAATACCTAAGTAATACATCAATTCTTAATTGCTACAATCGCTAACAATTTACGAACACGAAAGATCTGAAAGATAAGGATCAGGAAATGTGATCACCAGGTTCCAATAAAAGTCAGTCGAGGAATGTGAAATACTCCTTTAATGATATCTGACGAAGCAAATATATAGAAATCTATGATACATCCATGGCCTCTGGAGGCAAGTCTAAATAAACCTCGCGATCGTTGCGGTCCCACGGACCCATCCACTTGACCAGCAGAAAAGACACAACGATATCAGTCCCTTAAATTTTCCTATCTTTTTACACTTCCCTGCAAACATCTCTCGTATTCGATCTCACCTCGTCTACACTGATTCCACGGAACCTTAATTACAAACATCTGGTCAGCGACACTTGGTCGTTCCTCGAGGAACAATAAAAAAAAACATCGAGAGAAACCGTCTCTCTGCAGTCTTGTCGTTGACGACACATTATCACAGACAATCGACGAAGTTCATCGTTATGACCTCGCCAAGTTCGCGGAATCTTGGTCAGGTTTGGTGGGCAGTGGCCTGTTAGCCATTTTGCCGGCAGGAGTCGATGTTTGGGGTTCAGGTAGTTCCGAGTAGAGGTGGGCAGTCGCGTCGGATGGTTCGGCGTACTCGCAGAGCAACGAGTTGGGCCTCTTGTTGTTGGTCTTCGAGGTCCCTAGGATACTCTCGCCCAGAGCCTTCAGGAAGCTCATGGGACGGCCATGATTTCTGGACTCGAGCTTGGGGCTCTCGGGAAGCCTGTGATTGCCGGTCTTCAGGCTGCCGAACATCTGGCTCGAGCGGTCGTTGATCAGGTGGTCGTTCACCACGTCCGGAGGTAAAGGTTGCGGTGCTCTTCCGGCCAGGGTGGCCAGGATGGGCTGGGAGAGTCTGCTGGTGCTAGGGACAGTTTCGTCGCCTGGTAACTCGGCGTAGAGATGGTTCTGTTCGCTGGGTCTCTGATCGCGAGGCTCCGTGTACTCGGTCAGAGGTGGCCTGGGTTGGATACCGGAGGGCGTCAGCTTCTCCAAAGAGGGCGTTTTGGTGCCCACGCTGACACAGGGCTTCGGAGGACCCCTGTGCTTCCTCTGCTTCGGTTGGATCACGTCGTAAGCGTTCTCTTCCCTGGCAGACGGTTGCCTATCATTGTTGTTGTTGCAACTCTCCTCCACCTTGATCAAATCGTACAGGTGTTCGATCATGTCTCTCGCCTGGTTGTAATCGTCAGGATCGTTGAGCCTCTCTCTGAGATCCCTCAGGTACTCCTCAGTGAGTTCTTCGGGCAACGTCTGCGTCGCCTTGTTCTCGGTGTAGGGATACAGTCCTTCGGCGTCTTCCTCGTCCTCTTCCGCTGCTTCGGGCTGCGTTTCGACCTCGAGGATCCTTGTCTCCGGCTGGAGACCCGCGTACTCGTGCACGCTTAACCTCGAAATCGACCTGGCAGAGGTGGCAGCCGTCATTCCGCTACTCGGCGACAACCAGCTGGCGAGGTTCATCAGGTGTCCAGATGTTAACTTTGGACACACGCCGTTTCTTCGTATGTACAGAACCCCGGAGCTGAAACTCACCAGCATTATCAACACGGCTATCACACAAATCACCACGATGATCCTCTTCTCGCGTTGCAGTTGCTCCGAGTCGCTCATCTCCACGTCCAAGTAGCCCTTGTGTCCGGGGTACACGTGTGGACCGACGCTGGGTGGGCTGGCACTCGGCTCCGGTTTCGCGGACGGCTTCTCGCAGTTGATGTGATTCCCAGGCATGCAAAAGATCTTCGTGAAGTTCCTCATGGACATGTAACCCTGAGGTAAATTGAAACACGTGTCCAGCGAATGGTCGACTACGCAGTAGCTCGAGTCCATCATCCACGACACGGAGCTGTTCTTGCCCGTCACGTCCCGTATCCAACTTTCCAGGTTGCAGTTACACTTCTCCTTGAAGTAGTTGTTGCCCACGCGGGCGGTGTTCACTCGCTGAGAGATCGCTGCGAATTTCAGAGAACCTGACCGAGCTTTCTGTATCTGGTTTCCGGTGAAGGAGAACTCGAAGTTCGGTGCCGATGTGGCGTCCACCTCGGCGCTGATCGCGTCCGTCTCTAGATCCACGAACAGATTGTAATCGATGGCTATGTGGTTCCACTGGTGCAACACGATTGCACCCTGGTGCAGATTCTGGAACTCGTTGTTGTTGAAGCTGACCGTGGCTGCGGATATGTCGATGGCTCCCGTATCCACATCCGATAGGCTATAAACGTAAGACGGTATTGGACTTTGAAAGGTCATGCAAGATTCTGAAATGTTCAAATTAAGGTCGGGTGACTCGAAGATTACTCTTTTAATGACTTGGTTTTTGTAGAATTTGAAGCTGTCTAGTTTCACTTCGCGATTTCGCAATTATATCGATTACGAAGGAAACATCGTAATAACCTTTATTAAAAGACTTATATAAGCGACCTGGTTTATCGAGAAAAAACTTGTTATTCAACTCAGTCTATCATTAGGTATCGTAACCTTCGGTCAGTTATTTTTGTTGAGGACTGCTACGTTTGTAATGTCATCTGACCAACGTAAGGAGTTTTATTCGCAGAATAGCTGATCTAGCAAAATAGCAATAATATATTCGTAAGGTAGATTTACTTTGGGTACGAAATTATAACGTTTATCTTTAATTACTCAAACTCTTCGTCTTCGAAAATTCTAAATGCACCCTACTATAGCTGTGCAAGTGGAAGGAAGGTCTCGATTTAATTTTCCTTAGGGAACCAAATTATTTTGTAATTACATCGAGATGGAAGGAACCGTGTATACCTTGAATATTGTATCGTGAGATTATCGTGGCCAGCCCTGAACGCTCCTCTCTCGATGTTCTTCAATCTGACGTCGACAAATTCGAGGCTTTGGATTAACGCCCTGTCACTGAACGCTCCCGTCTCGATCGCTTGTATGGAAGCGTTGCTGATAGTCACGCTGAAGATCGTCATGGCGCAGAATGCGTTCTTGCGGATCACCTTCGTCGACATGTCGTCCATACGGATCTCGGCTACCGCCGATGGGAACACCGCTGTCGGCAACTCCGTGATTTTCACGCTTTGGAACATAATCTGCACGAGGGAATTAGAAAATCGACATTACGGAGCTGCTGGAAAATCGCCAATTCGCCTAAACGAATGTGTACCCTTGCGCTCGTTCATCGAGAAACGGTTTGTCGATCGATTCGAGCGTGAAAATAAACAGACGCTACTTTGAGCTGCGCCCCTTTGAGCTTTGTGACTGATCAGAAATAATTGGATTCGATTCGGTGATGCGAATTGGCGATTTAGGGCACATGTTTTCTTTTTTCGATAGTTGGATATTGGTTCATAGTTTCGATTGTAGGGAGATCTTGATTAAGAGTTTTCAACACTTTCGTTATGGCAATATAACTGTGTGTACTTAATATACATTAGTTGCTGATCACATCGAGGTCTGTAAAGTATGCATAAATTTAACTTGTAAGATCCACAGTCTGTAGATTGCATGACTTGGATATATAAATACATAAACATCCGTACGGATCACTAATGCCTTCACAAAGCACTTATTTCTAGTGATTCATCTTTTGGTAACTCGATTAAACTGTAGACTTCGATATATCATAAAGATTCAGCGTCCAATCACTAATGACTACAAATTTTCTATTAAGACATCCCGTAACTGAGCTAAACTTGCAATTAATTCCTGCAGCCTCGTAACTATATTCTACCGTGGACCACTCGTGACTACGTGACCCAACTACAAATTTCTAAGTAAACGAAGTAAACGCGAGTGGTGAATTTTAAGGTAATTCACCTTGGTTGCTGGTCCATGCCTGCCGTGCTGCGAAGCTTCGAGTTTGAACGCGTTGCTGGACAGCTCCAGGGTGGGTACTTCTCTGACGGTGATCAGAAGCAGCCTGGAGAACGCGGTCGGTTTGATGCCGACGTGTCTGCACCTGGATATCGAGACGCTGAGAGTCCCTCGTGAATTCCTGAACGCGTGACTCTCCAGGATCACGCTGTCGCACTCGGACACCTCGAGATGCGTGTTGGGTGCGCTCAGATTCAGAAAGGCCTGTGTTTTGGCTACCAGACTGTAAATCCCCGACACGTGAACTCGTTTCACCGGTGAACCATCCGCGAACGCGCCCGATTGGATCCTTAACACTCGGCAGTGGGACACCTCCACCTCCATCACGTCCGATGGAATGGTCCCCTCGAGCAGTTCTACGTCCTAACAGAGAACATTAATTATTGGTAGAGTCAGATTATTTTTATAGGAGATTTATTGCTATTCGTGTATTCAGTGTACTAGGCCCTAGCACTATCTAGAACTCTAAGCAAATAATTGCCCTGAATAAATAATTACTTTCTTTCTCAATATGACACTGTGACTGCAATAATTGTTCGATTGTGCAGATAATATAATGCAAGAAATAAAATTTTCGTTTTAATCAATCGCAGCTTGCAGTGTCTTGCCAGGACTCGTGACGGGCGAATAATAGATAGGGTATTCTCGGTTTAAACTGGTTCTTGTGGATTAACGTTGGGAGAGGCATTTTAATCCTCAAAGCTTTGGAAATCGTGAAAAATGTTAGGTAGGTCGAAGCCTGGATCGTAATATAATAATTCTAACTCAAATTTTCGAGAATATCTGCTCCGTATACCCCAGATTATCTACCCAATACTTACTTACGTTTTGTAATTTAATTCTTGGCTTTAGAAAATAGCATCATGTAATTTTTGGTCACGATTATCTCGTAGCTTCGTAACTCTTTCAATTGTGCTTCGATCTAAAAGATTATGTTACAGTGTGAAGAATCCTTGGGATGCAATTATATTTCGTTAAGAAATTACACGAAATTGCGAGGCAGCTCGGAAACTCGAGGAACGAGAGCAACTGGAGGCATTGTGTCGAAGTCGAGACAAATTACCGGAGTAATTCAGCACGTTGCAGATATTCGAAAACATTCTTCTTTCCGTAACTGCAACGTGACAGGTTAAATCGTTTGGTTTCAACTGTCGTGAAATGGGTGTGATTGCAAATATCGCCCCGACAGGATTTTCCTTTCCTTTCTTTATCTGTTACATGACGCCGTAGAAGTAGGCGGGGGAATTTTAATTGACCCCCGGGAATAATTTCTCGGAATAATTTGCCTGTTACGACTGTGACGGCGATGAATAATAATTAAATAGTTAAAAATTTACATAATGAAACGGAAGCCTTTTGCCCCGTCGCGTTTTAAAATCAACAAGTGAATTTCTGTTCGTTTGAATTGTTGTGGAAAACGAGAAAGCGGAAAAGGAAACGGGAAAGTATCGCGTGATGTAATTAATATTCTGATCGTTAATCCTGATATTGCGAATTCTCGATATCGAGCGAAATTCTATCGTGTACTCGTGTGCTCGTAAATCATCTCGTAACTATCGTTTATCTGATGCTTGAACCGAAATCTTTTTCGTGCAGATTATTTCTAATGTTAGTTATATCGTTATACTAATATTTTATATTTTATCAATATTACGTGTTCTTACATTCTTGTATTATTAAGTAGATAAGATCATAAATGAGTATCGAGTCCGCTAGTCAACGATGGTTACACAAAATGGCGGCCCGTTCCAATTGTGTCACGTACATTCACGTAAACGTATATTATTGGCAATATTTCCCGAAAATATGTTGAAAGGTATTTATTGTAATCACTTTTATTTCGCATGTAACACGTTCTGCATACCCATACGTTTTGTAAGCTTCAAAGCATAAATATTCGCAATCATAAATATGTATTTTACCGCGCAGTAATAAAATATGGCGATGAAATTTTGTACCGATAAAATGGAACATGCATAATCAGACTGTCTATTCACGTGTTAGGAACAAACGAGGGTGTATATTTCACAATGATTAAAGCGGTAATACCCCTGAAGCACGACACGTTATCTTTTTAATCTGATCGCAACAATTTGACTAAGTTACAGCGCACGTTTGACCGCGTTCAAATTGAATGGGTTCGATGAAAAATTCCCGGTAGAATTTTCCGCGATCACTTTATTCACGGTCCCCGAGAACGGCATCAATGTTAATCGTCCCCAGAAGTAATTTTTAATTCAACGAACGGAAAGTGCATACGCGATGAGATGGGAAACGTTCCGCGTGCTAGTCCTCGTGAAAAATGAATCACGAAGCTGAAACGCACGCGATTACCGGGAATATCTGTATCGAGCACATCCAAGGTTACATGCCCCGTCGTACGCATCCTTTTTCGCATTCACATTTTCATTATATAACGAGATATCCATGTCTGTCGACGTACCATCGCTAACTGCGCCGTGCCACGCATCCTTTCTTCGCTTCCGTTTCTGTCGAATGCGGACGTGATTTTATAGAAATCTACTCGGGTCGCGTTAACCCTTCTCTTTTACATAGTAAAATAACCATCTTACACGGTAATGTTGTTGATGTACAAACTGAGGATTCAATTTTATTTTCCTTTAACATATATCACTTTTATGATATATTATCTTAATATGAACAGTTGTATTAATATTAACATTTTGTGTTAATATTGTCAGCTATACTTTTCGGTCTAACTATTAGTAGAACCATTAAGAATAAGTGTTCGTAAGTTCATGTATAGTTTAATAAGTGTCACTATACAAATAGCTAATTATCAAAATTGATGTGTCACTAAAGAAAGTTTATGATGGGTCATTACATAGGCATGAGTTTTCAGTGGAATATTAATCACATTTTTCGGCGAAAGAGAAAACGAAAGACAGGAAGGAGAAATTGTTAGCCCACGACAGGTTACCTTTAAAAGTACTTCCGCTGACGTCGGCTTCCGGGCTATCCCTGCTTCGCTGGTCAACACAATTTAATGAAACGTTCGAGCACTATGCCAAGTAATAATTCTCTCGATTCTCTCTAAAGTGAGTCACGTACAAAAATTATCCAATTAAGGATTTGATCCACCGCTTCCATAATTTTGCAAGGTTGTTAGAACATCACATTATGGTTAAATATGACAAATCTTTGCGCAAGGAATTTTGATTTCAGTATCAATAATTCGAACAAATAAAGATTGTTAAATGAAAAATATACTTCTTTATTTATCTTAAAATTGCAGTAGTAATTTGCAACTGCTGAAGAAGTTAACTTGTTCAAATTTGAGGTTAGGTTGCATGAAATATTCAAAAATGCTTAACTCGGTAAAAACAAGTTTGCAAAAAAAGGATTTAGGAAAATAAGTACGAGACAAGATCAAGAATCACAGGAAATTTTGTCATTTATACGCGGAATTGAAGCACGATGTAGGAAGCAGAGGAAAAATGTTTTTTCCAAAAAATGCGTAAAAAGGCCAGGGAAATGGAGTACGGCTGTCGCTCGGATTGGTCGTGTCTCATTTTTCCCCGGATTTCCCACGCCACACCGGTGATTTATATTCACGACGTTGCAAAGTTTATCTTTGCAAAAAGAGAAGCACCAGCACCCGTGTAACAGTTTGGAAAAGCTTCGAGACCGCTTTCCAGCGATACCTCGCTCGCGCAAACACCATCGTCCGGAAAATCCCTGCCGGACTAACGTCTAAACACGGTATATAGGGTGTCTAGTAATCGGCCACATAAATAACTAAAATTCTGCGTTCTGCATTCTGTATGTTGATTCTACGCCAGAGAATAAATCTCTTTGTACAGAAAGATTACTCTTCTTTTCAAAAAAATACTCTTCTTTTATAACTATTCTTTTAAAAGCATTATATTCGATGATTAATGTAGCTGCACATAATTGTACTATAATTGTACATTTGTTCCATAACTATAATAGTTTTCTTAAAGACTTAGAAAATTGTTGTTTTAGTGTTTAAGCTAGTTTTGATCGATTTTGTAAAGCTTGACTAAGAATATAAACATGACGATTTTATTCGACCATCGACCTGTGATTGCTATCACATGTATAATGGGGTGAGAGTGTTAACAAGAGCTTTGTTATAAAGTATTCGCATTTCTGTGTATTGTTGCTACACTATTCTTTACAATGGAAATAGAGCTTCAAATCTTGATGCAGTGGAAGAGAGAAAAGAATTTGTTGACTGATGTCAAGGCGGGTCACGTTTGTGCTTTTTATAAAGTACCGGGAGTCACGATGCTATTACATTCGGTTAATGGTAGAAATGGAAATAGACCCTCGAATCTCTATGTCCCCAAATTTACAGTCCTCCAAATTCCTAAATTCCCAGATACCTAGATCTCCAAACATCCATATCTCCAAATTTCAATGACCCTAAATCTCTATCTTACTAGATACCTATGTCCCCAAATCTCTACATGTTCATATTCTTAAACCTCCAGTCCCAAAATCCTCAAATTCTCAAATTCCTATATCCTCCCACTCCCCCACCACCAAAACCCTATTTGCATCCTAACCCCGAAAAAACCCTAAATTTCAAGAAGTGGTTTCCTCCCCGTCAAGGATCATATTTTCCGTGAACTAAATTTTTCTGGACTTTACAACAGCGATTACCCGCCACCGTGTATAAGTGTGGGTCGAGCTCGAAATTTCCATGAGAAAACGTGGCTGCTCGATGAACCGTGTTGCATCGATGAAGCGTTCTTTCTAGCCTGGAAGCCGGTAAATCGGAGGGACGATATCCTAGAATCCTATTTTTCGAGGAGGAGGGAGTTAACCGTGAATCCCGAAGGTAAAAGGCGGTCCAACCCGTTCTACAAACGACTGGAGTCTCCTCCTGCCCCGTCGCTTTTAAAGGCCATTGTGTGCAGTAAAAGTCAAAGCTGTTTTCGAGGAGTTTGCTCGTCAGCGACGCGGTGGCCGAACGACAAAAATCGAGACGTCGCGTCGCTCCTTCGACTAAGTCGAGTGAAGATAGCCTAATCCCTTAATACCCTCGTATATCGAGCCCTTTCTATGCCGTACAACGTGGGGAAAGGTTCTCGAGTTCGTTAAGCCGCGTTGCTATGGATAGCGAGGAAAAATGGGGGCTGAATAGAGACGTCCGAAAAAGGTGGAAAAAGTCTTTCGCTGTTAAATTCCATAATCGTACACGTACTAACTGTGGAAATTGTACCGAAGTTCAGTTTTAATTTTGTTGTACGTAATGTTCTTCGTGTACCGATGTCAATCCACGAGTTGGCGCGTGAAGACCAGCTATTTAGAAGAGCTACGTCTCCGATTGGAATAGAAAAATGATCTAGATTGATTTGGTGATTTGGAAACTTGCAAATTTGAAATTTGAGTATACCAGTATTCAAACATTTGAAAATCTGAAAATTTAACAATATAAAAATTACAAGTTCACATATTTCATTCCCCAAGAAAGTCCAACTCCGCCATCCAAAGGCAATCCACACTGCACTCAAGCGTACATACTCAACATACAAAAATAGAATATGTTAAATACACACGTTCAGCATATAAAATGAAATACACAAATTCAAGACAAAGCATAATGAATAAGTCAAACTTCCCAGTATATTCTCGGAACAAAATCACCAGAAGATACGACTGTTTGCGGAGATATCTGCAGTTTAGTCATTGTGTAATGACCTGACACATACTCGACCATATACTGATGTCAACCCTCGAGTTGGCGCGTGAGGCTGAGGTGTTTAGAAGCGCTAACTGTTCGAAAGTTTTCGTTATAGTAAAAGATATTTGATACGAAAACCTTGAACGTTATGACCAGAATAGAGTACGTTATAATTTCGAGTGAGAATAAAGTACGGTTCCAACGTGGTGCACAGGTGTGCGTGATTTATCCTCAACATGGCTCTAGTGCATTAAGTTGCATTAGGGATAGTGCAGTCTACTCTTAAATTACACGAGTGCGAAGAAAAGGTTGCTTCACCTTAATATTCATATTTCTGATCCTCGATATACAAACACGAAACGTTGACTTTTCGCGAAATATGGTAATATGGTAGCGTTGTAGGATTGGTGTTATAAAAAGAGAAATGGAAAGGTGGTTCTTAATGAAATTAGAGATTCTTGGAGGTTCTAACTCGCTAAAAATAGGTAAATATGTCGGACGTTGAATGTAAAATATTCTTTATAAATATGTGTTATTAAATATATAGTTCCTTTAATTTAGCTAATGACTTGAAACTTTTGGTTGGTAGAGTATGCGTGATATAGATGGTCGTTCATCGGCGCGTTTCCGCCACTTTGGACGAAGGAACTTCCTCTTTTCAGGGGAAGGAATTTTCGATAATTTGTTTATCTTTCTCGTCGCGCTATTCTCGGTGAGCTTTTCGTTCCCCTTTGGTCGCATTTCGGGAGATCTCTCTGTTACTCTTGACTTCTTTGGATAAGCACACGTAAATTTCACAATCTTTAAATTCCTGAATTTTTCAAATTCTCAAATTTTTAAATTTACGAATCCCCAAATTTCTATATTCTCAAATCTTCAATCTTGTAAATTTTCTACTCTCTCAGTTTCAAAATTTCCAAATTCTCAGGTATCTCAATTCCTACATTTCCGTAGTTGACAAATTTCCATATTCTCAAATTTCCAAGTCCCCATATTCTCAAATTTCCAAATCTCCATATTCTCAAATATCCAAATCCTTATATTCCCAAATTTCTAAATTTTCCAAATTCCACAAATCCCAACCTCTACATCCCTGAATTTCTACACGTCCAAATTTTCAGTCTTTTAAATTTCCACCCCCAAATTATAAACTTCCCAAATTCTCAACTATCCCTAATTCCTACATTTCCCTAAATCCCAAATTTCCAAATCCCACACTCAAAGTATTGTAAACTCCCCAACATGCGAAATTTTCGATATTCCAAACTTCCACGGATAAAATTTTCCAAATCGTCGAACCAAAAATTCTCAACCCTATTGTCACACTTCCCTAGGGAAACGAAATTTGTTGTCGACTGTACGCATCTTTCCCTCTTCTCAACGCAGCTAAATTCGTTATCTGCGGGTATTTCGGCTCTCTCGAGATATCACAACATCCATTTAGAAACCGGGGACTAAAGCGATGCTAACCAACGACGACTTGATTCATTGTAATGCGCTAGCTGCGAGATCCTGCCGGCAAGAAACACGAGCTTTTTCCACGGAAAGAGTGCGCTAGGAATAATTAAATAATTGTTATTCCAACGTCGCTCCTGTGAATTACCGTCCCATCTGCTCGTACTCGCGCTTTCTTATCGTTAGCGTGAAAAGTATACGTGCCGTAGCGACGATTGTTTGATGATCTATTGCTGCAGTTAGCTGAAAATATTTATCTCTACTCCAATAAACGTGTTTCATTATTTACTTGAACTTATAAGAATGTTATAATCTAGAATTATTTCATGGAAATTTATTAGTATATTTTACACTGCTGCTTGTTTTTAAAATATTGGTTCCTGCATTCTTGTAAAATATTAATCTTTAGCACCTTGTGAAATATTGATCTCTAGCATCTTGGAAAATAGTGATTTCTAGAATTATGTAAAATATTAATCTTTAGGACCTGGATTGTAGAATCTTGTCAAATATTGATCTTTCGGATCTTGTAAAATGTTAATGTCTAGAATCTTGTCAAATATTGATGTCTAGAATCCTGTCAAATATTGATCTCAAGAATCATATAAAATTAATTCTTATAAAATATTCATCTCTATAAACTTGCCAAATATTGCTGTCCTAAATCTTACAAAACATTGACCTCTTGATTCTCATAAAATCTGAACTTGCATATCCTTCCAAAATAACCTTGATTGCCTCGAAACATACTTCCTCTCCCAGAAGATTCATCACCATAATTAGTTCTATTTCCAGGTATTTTTATCAGACCTCGCATAATACTGCATCAGTTATTCAGACACAGTGCCAAGTTCCGCAGAACGGATAAAAATAAATCTGACTCAAAGTACTCGGTAATCAATGCTCCTGTAATTATTCTTTTGAGAACGTCTAAATGTATCATATCTGACCCGCGTTACCTCTTCACTTTCCCTTTTTCGTGAGAAAAACGGTATCACCCATTTCTACGAGGTTTTCATCAAACACCAGGAACAAAGTCGTTAAACAGCCTCTAGCTACCGTTTCAAACGTTCATTAGCGAGCTGATGACTCACACAAGTATGCAGTCGCGTCTTTAGAACGGTCTCAAGCTTACTAGAGTCTCGAGTGTAACTCGAAGCCGCTCGGTTCGTTCATTTTTCCTCGACATCGCCAGTTTCCAACGCAATTCCCCAGCTCGATTTCAACCGGAGACAGGTTCGCCTTGAACTCGCCCATAGTTGAGCTCTCAGCTGGAAAAGCGTTCTTCGCATACTGTGTTTTTTTTTCCGAGATGCGACCGTGGATTAACATGGGAGCGTGGTTAATCAATATCGTTGTTGGTAAATGTGGATATTGTTGGAGAGTTATGGAGAATTTCATATGTTAGTATCGTTAAGATATTGTTTAGGTTAGGTTAGGTTAGGGCAAGAAAGAAGGTTAGGTTAGGTTAAGGGAATGGAGGAGGTTAGGTTAGGTTAGGAGAATAGAGAAGGTTAGGTTAGAGGAAGAGAGAAGGTTAGGTTGCGTTAGGGCAAGAAAAAAGGTTAGGATAATTAAGGAAATATAGGAGATTAGGTTAGGTTAGGGCAAGAGAGAAGGTTAGGTTAGGTTAGGGCAAGAGAGAAGTTTAGGTTAGGTTAGGTTAGGGCAAGAGAGAAGGTTAGGTTAGGTTAGGGCAAGAGAGAAGTTTAGGTTAGGTTAGGTTAGGGCAAGAGAGAAGGTTAGGTTAGGTTAACGGAATAGAGGAGGTTAAGTTAAGTTAGGGTAAAAGAGAAGGTTAGGTTAGATTAGGGCAAGAGAGAACGTTAGGTTAGGTTAAGGGAGTAGAGGAGGCTAGGTTAGGTTAGGGGAAGAGAGAAGGTTAGGTTAGGGCAAGGTTGGGGTTTTCTAAGGTTCCAAATTCTGTAATATCTTCAAATTTCCCAAATCCTCAAACCCCGAAATTCTGAAAATTCCAAAGTCCCTAAAAGACCAAATCCTCAAACATCCAAAATCACCCAATAGTCAAACTTGAATATTCCCCAAAACCCCAAATTCTGAACCTTCCAAAATTGCCAAATTCTCAAACTTGCAATATCCCCAAATCCCAAAGTTCCCAAAATCTCAAGCTTCCAATTTCCCTACTACCCCAAGTTCTCGAATCCCCAAATTCCCTAATTCTGAAACTTCCAATGTCCCGAACTCCTAAAATCCCCAAAATCTCTAACTTCTAATATTCCCAAATCCCCAAATTCTGAAAGTTCCAGATCCTCAAATCCCCAAATTCTCAACCTTTCAAAATCCCAAAATCCTCAGATCCCCAAATCTTCCAATTCTCAATCTTCCAAAATCCCTAAATCCCCAAATGTTCAATCTTCCAAATTCCCCAAAACCCCAAATTCTCAACCTTCCAAAATCCCCACTTCCCCAGACTCGCAGCGCTCATCCCCACATCGACAACATCCATAAAGTACCGATAAATGACCACCAGATACACGTCATTTTGATCGTACGAAACGAAACGTTTATTTAGTGCGAAGGAGTGGAAACGATGTCAGGGAATTCATTAGAAGAGAACAATGAGGCCAGTGTGCCCCCGTAAAATTACGAGAACCGTCGACCGTTTCTCGATCGTGGTGCTCGATTACTGTATAGTTTTCCAAGCGGCTCCGTTTCTGCCTCCATTTTCGTCGAAACGCGTGCCAATGCTTTTTACACGGCTGCCTTTTATATTTTTATAAAGAAACGACTTTATAAAACGAGGCTTCTGTTCGTGGACACAATTTACCCATTGAAACGGACGCGTTTCTAATGGACGGTTAAAATTGTTTTCCCGGAAGATTAGGCACTTTTGGAAGACACCTAAATCGTGAGCGAAATTTAATTCCAGGATTATTCTCGAGAATGTTTCTGTGACACGTGCTGGACTGTTTGCATCAAATCATTTGGTTCTAGTGAAATTAGCAGTTATTATTTTCATTGGAGCTGCATTCATTACGTATATTATTTATTATACGTTTATTACTCATATTTATAATTTAAAATAATATTTGTTGTATGTGTGTATGAATTTATAAGTGTATGTTCAGTTTAAGTTTCTGGTTGCATAGCTAAAGATAATGTTTATTTTATGTACTTCTGTATTTTAAATTTTGTTTAAAAGGGAGACAGAAAAATGAAATAATTTCCTGGTATGTACTTGAGTATGCAGTCTATGAATCCTAATGAAATGTGATCATATAAAAATACACATTTTTATAAAATATTTCGTTTTTATATCATTTTGCATGTTGCACTGTTATACTGATTTCTCGCATACAGTACAAGATATTTTCCTTTGAACAGTTTTATAATTTTACGCATAAGATAAACGGTGCTTTTCGAGAGATGAAAAGAGTGAAGTGTTCGGTAAATTTGAGAGGTACCCGAGCAACGAAGTGCCTTTACAGAGGAAATGCAAAGCAGGTGAACGAACGTGCGGTACGAAATCGTGCTTGAAATCGCGTTTTACACGAAAGATGAGGCTGATCGCGTGACGAAGAACGATCGAGGACAGGGTGCGGCGATGGGACTGCAATTACTTCCTGCTGACCACTCCTGACCCGTCACTCCATTAAGAAATGAACTCGAAACGGAACCGTCAAATTACCTTCTGTTTCGCCTATTACTGCAATCTTGGCGTCATAACAGCGGTCACTGGTCGTGTAAACCGTTTTATCCTCGCTGCTCCATTGATTCCCCTCTTGGTCGCTCCAGAATCCCAATACCCACACGATCTCATCATTTTACACCCCGATTCAACTTCCAACAACACATTTCTTCCGTACAAAATTCCTGAACTGCAAAGTGCGAAATTAAAATTTCAAATTTCAATTTGTAGTTTTACGTAAATATCACTCTCCTCGATTCAAAAAGTTCAAGCTACGAAAGTTTGGATAAGATGGGGAGTCCAGAAAGTTTAAGCTGGGTGTTACATAGACTAGTTTTAATTAGTTTAGGGATTTTTGTATGTGTTATTATAAACTTCTATTGACGTTTCTAAAATTGACGTTTCGAAATTCTTTAGCGAGTTATGCAAATTCTACAAGCTTAAAGTTTCATGGTACTAAAAGTTCCGTAGAATCTCAAAATCATAAAGTTCTGTAATTACAAAATGTAAAGATTCTAACACTTCCAAAGTCCTGCAATTTTAAACTCCTATAGTTCAGATAGACTCATAGTTCTACAGTCTTAGAATTTCAACATCTGAAAATTCAAACTTTCAATGTTCTAAAATTACAAAGGCACAAAATATTAAAGTTCTATAAGATTGAAAATTGTCAGGCCTCAAAATCCCTAAGAAAGTCCCACAATCCTGAAATCCCGAAAATCCCATATTCCTAAAATCCTAAAATCCCAAATTCTCAAAGCTCCAAAATGACTCCGCATTTCCCAAAGTTCCGCAACATAAATATCCCATAAATCTGCTAGAATGTTCTAGGTAAAAAAGTTCCCTAACGAAAGATTTATAAAGACGATTCCAAGTAACGCATAACAGTAGAGTCTGTGCACTTTGTAGAGTGCATCGATGACGTCAGGCTCGGTGCATCGTTCTGGAACAGCTGGGGCAGCTTCTTCGAAATAAAGAGGAACGGGGCCAGCGCTAGGGAACGAACGCTTCCTGACAGTTTCCTGCGTAGGTCGTCACATTTACACCGGGTCTCCCCCGTTTTTCCACGCTCGATGAATGACTAAGACTGCTCTTAAAATTCGTGCCATTTCGTGTGCTGCTGACTCAAAGGATGGGACAGGGATAACGCCGGCTATTTCTGCACCTAGTTGCCAGCACAAAGGGGAGGCAGAATTATGAACGGCGCTTTAACTCCGACGCGATGACGATCGTCGTTGAATTAATTGCGGATATAATGATCGATCGTCGCTCGAAATAATCGGCTTGAAATTCATTGTCGTTTCTCTGACGCTTTGTGCAATATCGTTTTAACGCTAGATTTAACCTGAAGCTAAAACGACACCTATCTTAGGTTCCTTACTTTAGATTACAGAAAGATGCTTTTGTAGAAATGAAGAATTGTATAAATTATTTGATGGTTCAACACTTATATATTTATCGTTGTACTTTGTTTGAAATATACATCAAACGTAAATCTTGTTTTAAACGCTTTTGTTCTTGCTTTGTTCATATGTAGTATCTTCGGTAACCTCTACTTACGTATATGTGTTTAGTTCGTTTTTAAATTCATTAATTAAAGATCACATGGATCATGCAGATACACCTTCGTATCAAGTACCATTGTTTTTGTGTATTATTTAGTGATATTTACATTTATTTTCTTTTACGTTTAGTAAATCATATTTATTGAATACTCAGATTCAAGTTTCCAAAACAACGAAATAAACTATGAAAAGTATTAGTGTACAATTTTATTTTATTTGTTGAAGAGAGATCGTGTTGATAATTTCTGGGACGCGTACAAAGTCTGGTGGCAGAGTGTGAGACACAGGAAAGCCACTGGAAACAATTAAGAATTAATTTTATGGCACACAGGATGCCACCTCAAGCTGTGAAGCTATTAAGAAAAAAAGATCAAAGGGACCGGTACGGTACACCATACAGTATTTCACATCCGACAATCTCCTATAAATACTTCTTTCGTAATAACTTAACTAATCGTAACCTCCTTGACAAAAAAATATCGACTTAATTTACGTAAAATTTCCCCCCCAAGAAAAAGTTGATTCTTTGTTCCTTTATTTTCCCCGAAAGAAACACCTGCTGTAGCCACTAAATCACGCAACCTGCCAACCCGTGAAAAAACCTCGGAACTGGTTACAAACGACCCACATAACCGTGGTCGGCTCGATGCCTTTGGAAAAAACGATCCTCAAAAGGAAGACCACTGTGCGGTGTACAGTTTCATAGGGGGGTGGAGAGTTACAACGGCGAGGAAATCTTCACGGGGAATAATCGAGTTTGGTATCGGTCGGGTCATAAGCGGCAAAAGGGATGACGTTACCCTTAACGTGTAGGGTTTTCGCTTTTCGAAGGTTTCTTCGTGAAACTTTGCCATTGAGAGCAGCGACCTGATGCGAGGGGCTGCAAGGGGTATCGAAACAGAGAGTCTGAGTAAGCAAAGAACAAAGTAAAGTAGAAGCACGAACTTTCCTTGGTTTAATTTCATCGCCGAAGAGACGGAGGAAGAATTTCCTAGTTGCGAGCTGGAAGGGTGCTTTTTTGGACATTCATGATAGATAGACTCCTATATCATGATAGATATATTTAATTTTTAAATATTCAAGTTCAAATTTCAAATTGACAGCTATTCATACGACTCGATCATCTAAATTTCTTCTTAAATTTTAAACTTTTGCGATTTTTAATTTTTCAGATTTCCAACTGTTAATATTTGGATACTTCCACATTCCCAAATTTATAAATTTCCAAATCTTCCTATCTTGGAATCCCTAAACCTTCAAATTTCTCAGTTATAGATTCTCATATCAGTCAATTCCCAAATCCCTATCTTCCCATATCAGTAACTCCGAAATGTATCGTTGCACAAATCCAATGGTACTAAAACACTCGATAAATAAATGAATCGAAAATAGATTACGTCGTTAAATGTCCAACTGCAACGTGAGCGAATTAAGTCGCGAAGGAAACGAAACTGTGTTCGAAAGACACAGCCGGTGCTTCCCCCGGCCGTTTTTTCCCGAGGCTCTCCCGAAAGCGCAAGGTAAGCTGCAATTCTTTACACTGTACGTCAAAAAAGCGGGGGCCCGCCGAAATTTACGGTTCTCGCGGAAATTTTGCGGACACGGAGCGTAGAACGCGACGATATAAATTACCGAAGAAAAATTGGCCCGTGAAAGTGGTGCTAACCGCTTCTCACGCGGCGTTCAACAAAGAGGATTCGCTCGGCCCGATACGAATCTCGCGTTTCGAGCCGCCATCGACCCCCAAATTATACGCTCGAAGAAATACTCGATCGAGAAGATAAATAATTAAGCAGTTTCGAGACGCGTGTCACGAATGCCGAACAATCGAGCTGGCCGGTTTAAGGCATCGAGTCACGAACCATCGAGTATTCGCCGGCTGAATCGAAATTGACGAACGACCGACAATGGCGAGGCCGTGGATTAAAACGTGGCCTCTCCGACCAGCCTCCTCCATTTTATGGACGAGCCGTGAACGGCAATGACGGGAATCAATTCTTTTTCTCCTTCGAGACCGTAAACCATAATTCAATTTGAGTCGGCAGATCGTAATATGAACAACCCTTTTTCCCTTAGTGTCTGCGTCTTAAATTGATCTTTATGTGCTGTTATTTATGATAAATATGATTAATTGCGATATGTTGATTTATCTGGATTTATGGAATGTTTCATTTTAGATGTTCTTTACGACTGTTGAATTCAGGATTGTGGAAGGAAAATTTCGTCTTGACAGGAACACGCAAGTTTGTTTTTAAGAGTGTTTGGTAGGGCATGTAGACTAATATGACGCGTATCAGATTGCCAACCTAGCAGACGTGTACACGCGAATGAGGGTTGCAAATCGCGTGAAGGTGTACCTGTGTATCAGATAAAATACGTATTTTTAAAGGATGTTGCGATATCCATCAGAGTATAATACAACGTCGAAAAATAATTCTCGATAAAAGAACATAACTGTTTTTCCTGGTGAAGATTGAAGTTCACTTTTTTGGTCAAGATATCAAGTATCTTGGAAACTCTAAAAATCTCGGGTGTCAATGTTTAAAATATCAAGTACAGAAATATTTTAACACATCAAAATACACGTGTGTTTATACACGTGTGATGTACAAAGTCAATGTTATTTCTTTCGATAAAAAGATAAAATGTAAGAGGATGAAAGTTTGAATGTATTTTAACATCTTTGCGATTGATGATGAAGACAGGTCGAAAAGCAAGAAAGTGGAGACTGGAGGACAATAAAACTTTTCGAAAGTTTCCATCGTTGAAGTTGGCCGCGAGTGCAAAGGGTAATTGAAGAAACCTAGAAACAGAGCTGGAAACAGACACTGCCCTGCGAGAGAGGATAGTCGGTGTTTACAATTGTAATTCTGGCTGAGACGACGGTAATCGAGTTATTCGAGATTCGATTAACTCCGCTCGACGCGTCGGAAGTGCTGTCTTCTTCGTGGATAGAGTTAAACCCGTTAATCGATAAGGATTATTCGGTTACAAAGGAAAATTATTGCATTCTTCTCGATATAAACTTTACTAATTTTTAGGGATTTTTGGGAACACGAACTTGAGGATGGGTTAAGAATTTTTGGATATAGGAATGTGGAGACTTTGGGATTTGGAAATGTGGGGGTTTAGGGATTGGGGGATATAGGGACTTAGAGATCAAGGGATTTGGGGATGTGGTGATCTAGGGATTTACGGATCTAGGAATTCAAGTACCTCGGGATTTGGAAATTTAAGGATTTGGAAATTCTGGAACTTGAGACTTTGGAGATCTGAGGATTTGGAGTCTATGGATCTAAAGATCTAGGGATTTGGGGATTTCGAAATTTGGGTGTTAGAATACTGGGAAATCTAGGAATTTGGGAATTCCGAAATTCGGAATTAAAAAATTTGAAGATTGAGGAATTCGGAAATTTGGAAACTTTCAAGTTTGAAAATTTGGTATATTTCTAATTATCCTAAATTACCCAAAAATTCACAAGACCACTAAAATATATCGCTAGAAGATTGATACGAGAATGCATTTGATCAATTGAAACAATTGAAAATTTCCTGCAATTTCAAGCAGTTCGTTATGGAACGATCGCACCGCGAGATCTCGAAGCAGTCACACGCTCGGTGAACGTAATCCACTTCCGGTGGAACGTATTCCCCGATCATTGTGTTTCTTCTGAAACGTCGCTACGTTTAAAAGTACTTTGCTCTTTCTCCGTTTATTCAGCTCCCTCACAAAAGAGGAGTTTCACGAAAAGCCTCGACACGCATACCAATGTACGCGGTTCTTAATGACGATAGATAACGATGTTATCTGACTGCGTGATTCAGAGCTGAAGAAACGAAGAAGCAACCGGTGGAACGTGGCGTTTCAAGGACCATCTTGTTGGTCCCACGCGTACGACGCAGATTCAAGGCTTCGAGAGCGATTAGTAACGTAATATCGAACGAGAACTCGCTTCCGAATTGTTTTATCGATAATTATTCAACTTTTTATGTTGGAGACTCACACCCACAATTTGGAAAATACTATAGTATTTTTTAATTACATTTTGTTGCACATATGATGTTTATATGATGTACATTTGATATACATAGTGATATATATGATGTACATAGTGATGTATATGATGTACATATGATATACATATGATGGACATAGTGAAACAGTAATAAGCAAGAATAAACCAATTCACTACATGTTCAAATTGTCACATTCTCAAAAAAGCTTACAAGTAATTGATTAATTAAAAATGATTTTGTTGAACACTCGAAAGTTTATTCAACAGGAAAATGATTAAATGTCGGAAATACCAAATTGAAATTGGAATTATCAATTGAAATTTGATTGGAAGTAAAATTATTGAAAGAATTCCCTGGAATTTTAGCGTGACACTCAAACTGTTTAAATTTCAAAGTAAATTACGCGAGCGTTGCACGTGTCCAATCATTTAAACGATTTCGATTAAACCTTTACAGTTCAAGTATCAATCAAACTGGTCGGCTCTCGGAGTCCTATTTAATTAACAATGAAATTTTGTCGGGGTTAAGTAAAATATATAATGTACCGATATAATGTAGCGAACAAAAAGAGTTATCTTTTAATAATTAACAAAAATCGATTAATCCTGTTATTTATTAACTGCGTCGTGGTTGAGTAAAATATTTAATATGCCATTCCATATAGCGTTTAAAAATAGTTATGTTTTAACAACTCACAAAAGTCGATTAATTCTGCTATTAACTGACTCCACTGATTTAACCTCTTACATGATTTTTTTATCAGGTCAGAACTACAGTATTAAAACAGAGAAAGAAAGTTGAAATGTTGGTATCAATCGTTGACTATACAAGTTGAACTCCAAATTGAAGAGTAAAATGCGTTAATTCGAGTGAAATTTTTCATAGCTGAAGTACGAGTGCTTCAGACTCGTCAAAATAGTGCAAAGGATTATAAACAAACGACTCTGTAAGGAAACGGGAAAACCCAGGCCTACGTCATCTGCTCGGGCGGTCACCCTTTGTTGACAAGGGTTGACGATCCGAGTAAAAGGCTTGAACTTGGAAGTTTTTTGAAGGCAGCAAAAAGTGCAGCTTCAGTATATACAAGTTTCATTTATAATTACTAAAAACCTTTCTTAAATCGTTCCATTAGTCCATTTTTCATTAAATATTTAGTCAAATCTTACAACTGATCAAATATTAATCTTTCTAACCTGTCTAAAATATTTGTCAGATACATTGAGAAAGTTAAATGTTTAATTCTCTCAAAGTTTATATATTCAAATATTATATAGTTCTCAAAGTTTATATATTTAAGTTGATATATTAAAAGAATTAAAGTAATCTAGGATTCGTATCTGAATTCCCGTGATTACAAAAAAAGAGCTAAAAAAATTCGTGGATCTGAAAAGTAGCTGGTGAAACACGGAAAAACGAAACGAAAAAAACGAGGTGGCAAGGAAAAAAGGAAAGAAAGCAGGAGTAGCAATCTAGTGGTAATTGTACGGTTCGGTTGTAGGGAAGAAGTCAGGGTTCGATTTCCTGGTAAATCCTCCGTGCAGACACGAAAAGTTTCTAAATGTTGAAAACCACCGTGGAGAATCGTTATTTGACACAGTTGGCTGTCGGGACCAGCGTAGGACGAGACCGCAACAGGGGTCTGGTTGCTGTTCCCGGAAGCTAAATCGAATTTAAAATTCCAGCTGACGCAGAAGGGGGACCCTCGTGATCAATCGAGCATATTTAAAACGAAACGAAGCATCGCGTAACCACGATGCTTTCTACCACTCGAAACGTCCAAGCTTCTCGTTTTCGTGAAACTAGTTTTTTTTACACTTTTTAAATATTCTGTGAAGGCCGAACTGTTACATACTCTGTTTTATAGGCTCAGTATGTAAATTTTTTGAGGAAGTCGATTTGAAACGTTATTGATTCTTGAAAAGACAAAATTATTTCTTTTATGAGTTGGCTCGTGGGTTTAGGTTTTGAATGTCTTTGTTAAAAGATGGCTTTGTGGACTGAACATTGTGATGGTCATACTGAATATTGATAATGTTAACATCTGTGGACATTGAGACATTTTGAACTGTGACGTTCTTGTTGAATGATATTTCATTATAACTTTTCTGTCTTGCAGGAAAGGCAGGTTGTTTTTGACGTTATGTTTGTATGGTATCTGAAGTGTAAGTGCTATTTTGTTAGTGTCCTATGATATTAGACTTGAATATTGATTAAACTATGTAGGAACTTTCATGAAATCTTAAGCTTCATTATTATTGTTCATAAGATATTATCTTCTAACACATCTATGTTAGATCATATCTTTCAAACACTTCAAGTTACCCATTCGACCATTTTTAATAATGTACTAAAACAACATACGTTCAAACTATAAAGTCTAAAAACTTTGCAGTAATATTTTAAATAAAATAAACTTGCACAATATCATAATTAAAAGAAGCGAATAACCAGTTTAAACTATGGAGGGTATCTCGTGTACTTCAGGCAACTTTTTCAACGAGCATCATGACGTATCACGTTCCACTTCAGCAAAGTCGGATGAACTTATAACGAAGTTTCAAGTAGAAATTAAACAATACACCAAGAAATAAATGCATCGTACACAACATCGTATTCTCTGTTTGAAACGCGTTCTAACTCGACTTAACGAAGGATAACGTTGCGTGAGGCTCGACATTTCACGGAATACGAGATACGGTCTCGAAGATAGTCCCAAGGTGATAATCGATAACCGGCATCGGATCGGTCCGAGTGACTGGCCACTGTTTACTTGGAAGCGTGTTGCGAGCCGATACGAAACGGGAGACCCGTGAACGCGAGGTTCAATCGGAGTTCAATGTCCGATCGATGGATCACTATGCGAGCTAGTATCGATATTGCGTGTTTGTATCGAAACTCCACTTTCCCATCGAAGTAATGCGTGACGATATCAATTGAGGAAACATCTGGTTACAAATTTCGATTAGAATGTGAAGGATTTGTGAATTTTTGAATATCTTGTGAATTTAGTTTGTACGTTTTGAAATTGCAAGTCTCCAAATCCCTAAATTCTCCATCTCTCAAATTCCTAATTCCAAAACCCCAAGACTCTAAAGCCTAAATTCCTAAATTTTCAAACTCACAAGTTGAAAAATTCCCACATTTGCAAATCTGCATATCCTCAATTTCCAAGGTTCCCCAATACCTATATCACCAAATTGTAAAGTCCCCAAATACCTAGACCGAATCTCTGTGTCCCCAAATTTCTAGATCTCCAAATTCCTAAATTCCCATATACCTATATCTCCCAATCCCAAGCCTTCAAACATCCATGTCCCCAAATTTCAAGGACCCCAAATCTCTATCTGACCAAATAGTTCCAGAAACCCCAAATTCCCCTGTACCCAAGTTCCCGAGTCCCCCAAACCCCCATTTCCCCGAACAGCTCATAACTTTCAGCAGAAAACTAACAAATTAAAACCCAAAAAGCATGAAAATTTCCAAAAGTAACGAGCATCTCCACTGCTCACACATCCTAACACCCTCAAATCCCATTTCAACCGTAACATCCCAAATTACCAGCCGAATCCGCGCGTACAACAATGCGAAAAATACGAACAAATTACCAGAGAAAAAATTCAGCTGCATGATAAACATCTCTGGCAGAGATACAGTGGAAGCCCGTGTCTCGTTACCGAAACGAGTTACAGCGTACAAATCAGAGTCCGCCAGGGGAATAAAATCAGCGGGAAAAGCTGTTGGTTCGAGCTTTCCAGCAAAGAGCAGCACTTAGAGGTCCGTCCAGTCTCGGTGGGCCGGCGATTAACCGAATTATCCGTCCACGCGGATATGTCGGGTCCTCGTATAATGGCGGCGTGTCCCTCGGTTTCGTGTGTCCGCACACACGCTCGCCGAAAGTAATTTCGCGGTGACGGCAGAAGGAGCGTTAACGCGTGCACCATCGCGTCGTTTCACCAATTAACTTCCGGCATTCCAGTGACAACCATCGCACGCGAAATTCTGTCGGGTTTCGCGGTGCTACGCGTGTTGCCGTACGCGGTCCGGGGACGACGTTACGAGATAATATCGCGGTCCTGGCCTTTTAAAATTTCGTCGGTTTCGACCACCCTTGGGGCTTGTTTATTTGCTCCTGCTGATGGAAACCGGGAAAATTGAAGAACTGAAGAAATACAATTCATTATAATTGAAGAAATACAATTTATGGCGAGTTGCTTTCCCTGATAAAGTCGGTTCGTTACATACATAGTACATATACTAATATAGGCTCATAATAGAACTTTACCCAATTGTTAGAATGGACTAATTGATTGTGACGAATTGGGGAAACGTCATATCAATGGGACCTATGAGAAAGTAGATCTGTGACGTCATCTGTAACGTGTTATGTGGAACTTGTTTCTGGCAGTACCAGTTGATGGCAGGGTTCTTTAAAAATATTGTAGGCAATCAAATTATTGGAGCTATTTCATGTACACCGACAATTTTGCATTGCAAGTTACTTTTTAAATGCAAGTATTACTTGCTAATTTTTAAGTGAGATGTAGAGTGGTAAACGTATAGGTACCTGGAGATGTAAGAATGGACGTAGGATCTAGCAGTTCAAGAATTTGACAGGTATTCATTTTGAATAATAAAGTTTTTGAGCACAGTAATGGGTGTTACATAGGTGTTTTGTCCGAGAGGGTCAGGATAACAGGAGCGATTTTCGAAACGAAAAGACCAATTCAGTCCTTCAAAGCGCATTCGGTAAGCCTATTCATCTCCCGTTGCAAACGCACGTAGACGTGCAACGATTGCGACAAGTGTATCAAGCCGTTCCGTACACGACCAACTGCTCGACGTCTGAAACCTTAAACATCGCTGCAGATTCTGAAACACTCGAGGCACTCGAACACGTCGAGTACCGCTCACAAGTTAAAGCTACTTGGATGATACATCTGTCAGCGAGTTTACGTTCGAACAAAAGAGTCTTCAGTCAGACACCATTACTCTAAGTCCAGTCGTTTAAACTTTTATCTTCTTACTGTGCTCTATAATACATGTAACAGTCGCCAGTTTCCTCTGGTAATATTCTTTGGTGATGTTTTATAAGTGGTTTTAGACTTTTTATTATGGGGAGATCATGGATTTGATATTGGTTCATAAGTAGTTTTCGTAGCCTTCTTAGTTCGTGGAGATCATAGACTATATTGGTTCAAAAGTAGTTTTCATGGCTTTAATATTTTTATTTATGGTAGTATTTCATAGAAGCTGCACTAAAGTGTATTTTTGTTGTAGACAAAAGCATCTTCAAATCCTCGGTTGAAACCTTAACAAAATTTCTTCAAATTATCTCAATTATTAATCACCACATGCTCCATATCACCATAAATTTCAAGCTTGTAAATCCTAGAGACCCAAAATCCTGAACTCCAAAGCTTACATCACGGAGTTTAAATTTTTCCAACAGCAAGATTACATTTAGCCTCCGAAGCATCGGAATTAAAAAGCGATTAGTCCATTGATCTTTCCACGCGACAAGATATATACGTTCTGCGATAACGATCGTGTTCAGACAAAGAATGCATCATCAATGCCAAGATTGTGGCTCGATACAATCACGTCTGACAGTGACATATGCAGCGATTTTCACACGTGTTTCTTCGTAAAACGAGCCGAGACGAATTTCGATTTCCGTGAAAATCTTGTACTTGAACAGGAAGGGACTTCGAAAGGAACTGCACGTCAGACACGGTTGACCTTCGCTAATCGAACTTGTGTAGCATGGTGTTCAAAAAATAAACTCGATATTTATGGAGTTGAATGATTTTCACGTTTGAAGATTATAATGAACAAATGGTCTCTGTAATTCATAGTGAACAAGTGGACCGTAGTTTATGATGAACAAGTAGACTCAACAGTTTATGATCAACAAGTGGACTATAGTTTATAATGCACAAGTGAATTCCATAATTCATGTTGAACACGTTGACTGTATACACAATGATCAAGTTGACTCTATCTTCCACAATGAACAAGTGGATTTCATAGTTCATAGCGAACGAGTTGACTCTATATTCCATAATGAACAAGTGGATAGTTCCCAGTGAACAAATAAATCATATAGTTTATACAGAACATATGAGCTCCATGAGCAAATAGACTCCACAGATTATAATGAACAAATGATATCTATAATTTATAATGAATAAACTTCATAATTAAGTAACAAGTGGACCATATAATATACATAAAAATCGGTGTTATTTAACATTTCCTGGCCGTGTTTCGAATTGAACCACATGCCACCTTTAGCACCTGAAAACGTGCCAACGTTCCGTATTTAAGACCAAGAATATGTTGAAAATATACACGGAATACGTGATGTGGGATCAGACACTCATCACGAAGGAAATAATGCATAAGGTCTGGGATATGCGTTACGGTTACTGCGACGATATTTTACGTGACACCTGGCACGTTTTGAACTCTAGGTATTGTTTAGAAACGTGCGAAACGTTAGAAACGTAAGACGAGTATGTTCGAAGGAACGTTACAAATTAAATAATAATGATTTCATGGGAATAAAAATGATTTAGTGGATTATCACTGCCACGTACGGACATAAATATTCGATTAAAAATACGTGATGAATTAAATGTGTATGTAAACAGAAATTGTTGAAAAATTGATGATTCAACTTGCAATCATTATTGTTTGCTTGGAATCATTTACTTGAAAAAATTATTAAAGTTAGGATTTTAATAATGCTAGAAAAAAGTGTCACAATTTGTTTAAATTAAAATAAATTAATACTGTAAAGGGTTCCTGCAGTAACAAAGAACGTGAAACTTAAGAAAATTCCAGTTCGCGGAAAAAATGTCTAGAATTTCAGTGAGTCCCGATCGATAGTGTCGTTCGAGCGTACGCACACGTACAGTTCTCGATTGCGACATTTCCTTTCACGAAGTTTCGAATCTCGACGCATGTTACTGCTATCGGTCCATAAATAAACCCTATGCTTATTAGATATTTCCAGAGTTCCGATCTAGAAACCCAAACTCGAGTCGATCCCACGAAATGGAGCAACGATTGATTTAAGATTGATGCGGCGGAAAGACAGGATAACAAACACGCCTCCCACACTAAAAACGAGCAATAAAATTCCGGTCGACAGGGAAACGAAAGAATAGAAATAACGGTGCTGAATAATCGTTGAATTACACGACTTCGTTTCTGAAGACGCTTTCGCATATTTCAATTTTGTCGAAACATCTGTTATTCTAAAACTGGAAGATTGAAAGACGTTGATCAAAATGAGGTTAAAGATCGTTGGGATTATTTCTGAAATTATTCACTGATTTCTAATTGCGAATAGTTGACATTAAACCTACCGGTAAGTAGTTAACATTAATCCATATTTGCTCTGAAATTAAAAATGAAGTTGAGAAATAAATAAACAAATGAAACATAAATTATGTACGCAAGTTGAAAAATAAGAAAAAATGATAAAACATAAATTAATATACATATCAATTTTTTATCCTCATGAAGATCAACACAGATTTCAAAGAAATCACCTGAACAAATTTGGTAACTTAAAATAAAAAATTTATGCAAGGGACGTTTGACCACTTTGGTCATTTCGGTGTTAAATATGGAATTGCAAGTGGAAAATTGATATTTCTTGAAAATGTAAAATGTTCGATTAAAAGTTGTCAGTGAATAATTTCTTGAAATAAATCTAAAAGATGTCAGTATTTGTGGAGTCTCCACGTACAAAGAACATATTTGATCAAATTTCCCACTTCTAATGAAAGTGACTCTCGTTACGGAAAATGTTCCTAATTACGCGGAGGTATTTCATAACGAAAGTTTGCGAACTTGATATCAGAGTGCTGCATCGCGTCTTCGCTCGTATCAGATAAACGAAATTCATATTCGTCGAATGTGCATCGCAAGCGACAACGCGTTCCCTCGAATCTCGCGTTGTCGAATGAGCGCGTTAAGCAACGCGTGAATTTGCGAGTGAATTACACACGCTTATAGTTGAAACGAGATCGAGAGAGAGCGGGAGAGAGAGAAGTAGAGCGAACAAGCGGGCCACTTCGCACGTGTGGCCAATCGCGATAACTCGAGTGTGCTCGCGGGGTGTTACAGAGAATTATCGTCGGGAATGAACGAAGCAGGATGTCGGCTATATCTACGCCCCCGAGCGAATTCTCAGACAAAGCCGGCGAACCGCAATCGGGCCATATGTGCGTGCACGTATTGTGCACCGAGAGGCCCGTCCTAAAATAATTTATCTGCCCGCCGGGGATATGCGCACCAACTGATAACCGCGTGCCGCGATTTCGATTCGCGACGTTTATCCGATTATCGAAATTATTCGTTGATGTTCAGTTTGAACACCTTCGATGACTTCCGACGATCTTGTGCATTGCGTCAGTTGGAGGCATGGGTATCTAGGGATATAGGAAATTAGGTGAATGTAGGAGTTGGAGTGTAGGAGATTATGACAATTGAGGAGAATGTGTGGATGTAGAGATGTGGAGATGCTAGGATCGAGTACAAGGAACTAAGGGTATCCCCATACCCTGTCTATCTAGATCTCCTTCTATGGAGGTAAAACTAGGTATACAGGATGCTGCAGAAGGATGTAGGAAACTAGAAGAGTAGATTTTCTTTCTTTTCACCTAGTGATTTAGAAATATAGTACCTCTCATTAAGCAAATTTTGTTCGACCCATCTTACTCTCAGAAGTATTACTCTAACTTATTTCCCTCCACAAATAATGATATTGACATAAATTAAAATATCGAGAGACCCCAATATAGCGAAACATCCTACATCCCCATTATACCTCCAATTTTAAACGTCTGCTTCGCAAAATATTGAACCTACCTCGACTTTAATAAGTACAAGTTCTCCATGGTTAGGTTGTTTGGAACGTTGTTAACGACGTGAAATGAGTTCTGTGTACACGGTACATAGCGTAGCTCGGTAATTCTCCTGATTTAAATGCGACCGAAACGCTCAATTTACCTGAAGTTTACCTAAAATGTCAGGTTTATTGAAGGTTCAATTGAGAGTGAGGCATGTGTACCGGAAATAAAGGACATATTCCTATATTCCGAATGGAGGTCACTATTAATAACCAACAGTAGTCAAACTTGTTATACCGATTTTATAAACGTAAGCAATAAGAGTAATAATTCTTTACAAAAAGTTTTATCTACAACTCAGAGTTGAATTTCCTATCGCTTTCCCAAAAGTCAAGACTACCGATACCACCCAGATTATCAGGAATTCCCCAGATAACAGGATCCAAAGTTTCAATCGTGCGTATCCAGAAAGAAGACTCCGAAAAAGAGCTCGATCAAAAAAACATGAAGCAAGGGATGAACATGTCGGACGATAAATGGCATCCATAAGTTTCGACGTCCCCCTCGCGTCCCGTCTCGCGCGACACGCTACCCGCATGATTACGACTCGGTAACACCCAGAGATTCGTCGTGGACCAAAGTGTAATTCGTTGAAAGAGCCTATTGTGAATAAATTGAGCCGGAGCAAGGATTGGGCCAGCGGTCGACGAGAGTTCGACACGGTGTTTCTCTCGGGCATCGCGTGGTTCGTTTTGTCCGCATGAAATTCCCACCGCGGTCTAACCCTGCCCGCCGCTCGGACACCCTCTGTGGACCATCAATTTATTAATCCAACGATCGCGTTGGACGAACAACCGCACGAATAAAAGACCCGCAGAGGTGTGATCGGTTCTTGAGAACTCGACGACATTGTTGGTCACTGACGTAACCTGGGACCGAATGGGGTGAGTACCCCAAAATTGCGATGCAGTGTAGTTGTAGTGTCAGATATTGAAAATTTGTGATGTTGGAAGTTTGTAGTTTCAATTTTTTACTTTTTGGACGGGGGATTGCGGAATTTATAAGTTGTTAAGATTTCTAATTTTTTGATATTCCCACATTCCCACCTTTCCAAATTTCCACCACCCCAAATTTCCACTTGCCCCAATTTCCACTTGCCCCTATTTCCACTTTCCCCAATTTCTACTTGCCCCAATTTCCACTTTCTCAATTCCCCACTTTTCCAAATTTCCACTTCCCCCAATTTCTATTTGCCCCAATTTCCACATTCCCAATTTCCCAAATTTCCACTCCCCCAAATTTCGAAATTCCCAAATTTTTACCTTCCCACCTTCCCAAATTCCCAAATTGCCAAATAAGTAACTAGCTGCACGACGAACACACGTAATCCCAAAATTGTTATCATCAGCACGCCTGATATGAAGCTACAACGATTCTCTTGTCCCAAAATCGTGCACGGGGAGCAAATAACTCGTGGACGATCGGAAACAGCGAGCGTGTGCGAACGATAAAAGCACTAACAGCGGAAGTGAACAACGTTCCACGGTTATATACGCTACAATACTCGCGTGACAATACGACGTCACGCCTGAACTGAACCCTCCTAATTATCTGACCCAATTATCGCGCAAACATAACCGTGAAAATGGCGCGATCGTGACCTATAGATACATCCATAGGATAGTATTCATTTCGTAATCCTCAGCATTTGTTATTTCTATCCCTCACATAAGTGCACTTTTGTATAGAGTTACGTCCCCTTGCTTTAATAGTCCACAGCTGGGGTCATTAAGTGCCTTCTGGAAATTTGAGGATTTGGGGCTATATAAGTGTAGGAATTCACAGTTTGAGAATTTGAGGATTTAGAAATCTGGAAAGGTAGAAATTTGATAAGTATATATGAGAATTTGAAAAATTTTGGGAATATAGGATACTTGACAATTTAAGAAATTGGGAACCTAGGAATGTAAAAGCTTGGTAAAAGCTTGGTTCAAAGAACAATCTATACAATTGTCACTATACTATCTATCTACAGTGTCGTACCATATCACCATCGCCATTACTTTTGCTAAATTAGGTGAATCAACCCAACAAACGTATCACATTATCCTTTAAGAACAATATATAACATTGTTACCCCGAACGCAAAAATCGAAGAAGACTAATGTTGTCTAATAATAGCCACATAAGTTCGTCGATGGATTTAAATTATCGCATCGGAATGAAATTAGCGTCGCAACACGATCGGAGACCGCGGCACACGTCTGATACGTTCAAATCATCGCTGCCGTTAATTTGCGGTCAGTGGCCGCGAGATAAGGTTAATCAGTAATTTTTCTCGAATACCATCGTGAGCAGAGGAAGATCAAACCGTTTACGAGGTTGATGAGAGAACAATGAGTGCCTCAGACGCGGAGAAATACCGTGCGAGCAGTTACGATGCGTCGTTCGGTCAACCCTTCGACCGGAAGTTGGCCGCGCACCGGAAGTCGACTAGGTTTAGGTGATCGCACAAGCTACGATTCTGTGGGACCTATCGCGACGATCTACACGGGTTTTCGACTCTGTTAGACGTCTCTCTGAATGCATAAACACGAGTTCTCGACTCCTCGAGACGCTGTCCGATCGTTTCTACAGAAATCACGGACGTGTTCGAACACGTACAGATGTCAACCCACGAGTTGGCGCGTGACTCAAAGCTTCCACCGTTACTTCCAGGTTTTAGCTTCGAGGTTTTAGATACAATCTTTTACTATAACGAAAACTTTCGATGGAACTTTAGTTATGGAAAAGTAGGATTTTAGATACGAAGTTCTCGTAAATGGAAGTTATGTACCGATGTCAACCTGAGTTGGTCGACCCATAGTAGCTACCTATCCACCGTTCCAGCGTTACTGACAACAACTGCATCACGCAATTCGCATCTCAATCTCGAGACGTTTGTTCGTCATTGTTTTTGCCCTAATTGTGCGATCGTTCGAGCCAATACTACCGAAAATACGTGTGAGGCGTCCATTTTTCTATTCGGACCAAGAGTTCTTCCAAACAGCTCAGCCTCACGCGCCAACTCAAGGGTTGACATCAGTATATGGTCGACTATGTGTCAGGTCATTACACAATGACTAAACTGCAGATATCTCCGCAAACAGTCGTATCTTCTGGTGATTTTGCTCCGAGAATATACTGGGAAGTTTGACTTGTTCATTATGCGAACCTTGTTTTGAATTTATGTATTTGATTTTATATGCTGTGTGTATTTAATATATTTTCTTGAGGAATGAAATACATGAACTTAAATTTTGAAATTTTCAAGTGTTTGATACTCGGATACTCGAATTTTAAATTTGCAAGATTCCTAATCATCAAGTCATGGTATTAACTATATATGAGTAATAGTATTATAAATTACACATGGTAAATAGTATCAGCTATAATATAGACCCACAGTGTATATACAGGGTGATTCATAACCGATTAAAGTGCAGATAAAGTAGTGACGTTTACATGACCTTATTTTAACGAGTTATAGTAAACAATTGATATACTTTAATGGGTCGATAATGGGTGAATATTTATCGACGATGGTCACTGCATGAAATTGTAAATCGTTTTTATCTAAACATGTATTCATCTTATCACCGGTGTTCCAGCGATAAAGTCCACTTCAATATTTCACGAAACGGACGTCAAGAGCTTATAGATCCAGGAAGGTAAAGACGGTACCTAAATCAATTTTTTATGCTAAATGTTCGCGGAGAGATTAACTTCCCTGTTGAATAAATGAAAACTTATTTCAGTTCAGAAAGAATACGAGTGTACCATGAAAGCGTAAAATGTGTACGCATTTATTAGTAAAAGTTCAAATTTCATTGTCCGTGAATACATTTACTTATCAGTTAGTATGCGCATACATTGAATTGTAAGTATATACATTTACCAGATTAATACATTCGGCGTACACAATTTCTCGTTCATTTCGAATTAAAAATACATCATGAAATAAAGATCCTTGTTACGTGGACCTAAAGAGATTAAACCCTGAGATCACTGAGACAGAGAATATCTAAGTTTCATTTTTCTCTCTCCTCTTTCACATTCTCTATTTCAAAGTCTTATGGACTAGGGATTCTCAAGATTTTATGAACTGAGACTTTTGAAAATTGTTATTCTTTTTATTCATTTATTTGTAATGTATTATTTTCCACCAAAGTTCTGGATCAGATCTTAAGTCTTCATCAGAGAATTAAGTTCTGGATCAGATCAAGTCTTAAGATCCTATAGTCCCAGAAATTGCTAAAGTTTAAAAATCACAGTCTCACATGGCTCTAAACTTAGCTTGTGATTAAAGTTTCTGAACCAATCTCATGAAGATCCTTGCCATCTAACCTAACCATGCCTAATCTAACCTCAATACATAAAAATTCGAGAATCACCTTCACATATATTTCCTTCACTCCCCTTTCAATTGACCCACACAACCCCAATATTCAAATCGCAAAAATAAGACTGTATCCTAGCGCCATGACGTAACTGTCACTCATCTCATCGGTATCCCATTCATTCGAATCATCGAATCTGCTCGAAAGCCCACGTTTTAAAGAAAGTCCGTACATTTACCGTGCACAACTGCAGCCTGTAAATAGAATTAACGTCGGAATGATAAGTGAGTACGTGGATCTGATTCGATTAGGAAGTATATCTCACCGGCGAGAGCACTCGTGGTGTCAATGAACCTGAATAATGGCTGTATCTCCGCGGGGAATAAAAAAAGGAGAGATTAACCAGACGTTTACCTATTCATCGATGATTAGAGACACCCGGTATACGAAGCAATGCGTGTCACGCCTACGACTGTCGCGTCAGGCGTTTGTCGGATCGACAGAAATTGCTTTCAATGATACGAAACGTGGTAGGCACCGAGGCTGGTTCGCACAGCAACTATTCTTGGATAAATTCTTCTACGATAACACGGAGAAATAGGCAACGTGACGTTTCAATCGTTCGTTGTCGAAGATAATTCACTTCGCGGAACTTGGACAGATTTGTGACGAAAGTTGTACACGTTTACTTGAATATCGATAACATATTGAAAATTCAATTTCTGATTGTTAACGTTTATTAAAAATGAATCTGTGAATAGATAAAATGAACACTGACCGAACTCACAAGAGTCTAAAATGAACAAAATTCATTTCGATCATATTGCAATAATTCATAGTGATAAACAATCGATCAGCAAGAGACACGATTAAGTACGAAGCTTGTGTACATTTCTAAACGAGTTACTCCGAGCAAACGTGAATCCGTGAACAGGCCGAATGAATGTTGATTGAAGGTGGTAAAATGAAAGGAACGAAATTCATTTCGATTTTGTAGGTCGAAGAGAATTCGCGACGAGGATTTCGTTGATTTTTCGGTAGAAATTGTCGGCTGGAAATTGTTCGACAAATGCCAACAGCCGGTAGCGAGGCCGCGAACGGAATTTCCCAATTGCCGCGCAGAACTTGTTATCCTTGCGTATCCAGGCGGCGCACAGATTGGAATAACGATGGCGAATAAAGAGCAGTACAGTTTGCAGTCGTCGAGCGTAGCATCGATACTTAACCCGATATCGACCTCAGAAATCAGAGACGATCGTCGATTTCGCGACGCGTTATTAGCGTATGATCCGTTACGGGCTATTAACATCACGGTACGTTTCGATCGAGCTCCATAACGCGCCAGGACATTAACCGAATTCCAAAGACCCGGTATTCCGTTGTTGCCCATTTCCCGATATGTAATTCGATTTCCGATGTTTATGATCGCCCGTGCAAAATATCGCGTTACCAACAACAATACCAATTTATTGTACGGGTTAGCACGTTCGATCTAATTCGATTTCGTTCGAGTTTCACGCGAAAGTTTCCTGTACGTTGTTGGTTGGACTGCATCCAGCCAAGCTTGGCTGATAACAGGAATGGCAAGTGGAACTCGGGGATAATGCGGCGAAACGTGTTCATAGAAGATGTCTGTACCAAGGTGTAGACCGCGTCTGCTGTGTGCACGGTGCTGTGTGATTCCCGCCATATTCACGGACCAATGATTTATATGCTAATTCTAACAATAAGGGGAACAGGATCCCTTGTTCCGGAAACTTTCACCTATTGGGATTGGTAAGCTGGCGAAATGCCTTCGACGCTGACCAATAAACAATTTGTCGCTATTTGGACACTTATACCACCGTGTTATATCGCCAGGGATATTTACATTTTAAAGTCATACTTGTCTAGCGTTGTATTTGCTGCTTGTACTTGTCCAGTATTGTATTTAGTACACGTTGTATTTTCAAGTATTGTACGTCCAACGCGTTGTACTTGTCGTATGGTGTATTTACAACCCACAAAATTTCTCATGTGTGATACGTTATTTTCGATATACGTTAAACTTCCCACGCACTGCGTTTCTGATGCGTAAAATTTCTCACATCGTCATGCATGGTGTCACGAGTTGTATTTAACGCTCATAGTATTTGGCACGCGTGTATTTGCCATGCGTTGCATTTCCACGCGTTAAATTTCTGGTGCGCAAAATTCTCACGCGTGCAATTTCTCACGCATTGTATTTACCATGCGTAGTATTTATCACGCATTGTATTTGCCACACGTAGTATTTGTCACGTGTAATGTTTACCATGCGTTGCGTTTCCACGCGCGGAATTTCTTGCGCGTTGAACCTCTGATGCGCAAAATTTCTTACGCGTTGTATCGCCACGTGTTACATATCCACGTGAAAAATTTACTCGTTGAGTCTATGATGGGTAAAATTTCTAACGCGTTGTATCTGCCACATGTGGAATTTCTCACGTGTTGTATCACGTGTAGAATTTCCCACGTATTACACGTAGAATTTCTCACGTTATATCGCCACACGCAGTATCACCGCGTCACCTAAGATTCCCATAAACGCAACATCAAACGAGAAAACTTGTTAACTTGCCACCTCCGGTTTCTTGTGCTACAAATCCATCAGTGGCAATACAACAAGTATCTGCAGTACTTATTCTGTTAATCGAGCAAATCTACACGGCTCTGTTCACAGCGAGCGTGTGAACGACGATAACAGTGGACCCAGATATTCATCTACTTGCAAAAACTAGAAAAAGAATTCGAAGACTGCGACTCGTTCTTTTCGAGTCCGACTTTCGAAAGCGAAACACGAAGAGGATGTTAACGATGATACCCGATCGAAGGTCTAGTTTGCAGAGCGTTCATGTTCCGAGAACATCCTTTGTTCTCGAATCTGCGGAATGCACCTTCTCGTTTCGGCGAGAAGTAAACTAGCGGTTTGTTCCGCGGCGAAAAGGACTCCATTTTTAGATCATGCGATCCTACGGGAGACGGGTCGGTTATGTATCATCTCGAGTGTTAGTCATCGGTGGCACATTTGCGTCGCACGTTTTCGTCGGTATATCGTTATCATCGTGGCGACAGGACGTTCGAACGGGTAGATCCTCCCGGTCACAACCGGGATACAAAATGGAGTTGTTATCGTGGGTTAGTCACGGATCGTACTTCTGTTTCATTCACCTGATCTCTGGAGAAGACGCACTTGACGTTAATCCAACGGTGTGCCTTGACGGTGCAGTTGCACCCGTCCATCGCGCATATCCCGGGCGGTGCACTCTCGACCCCACCAGGCAGAAACAGTAGACACCACAGAAACACCGACCATACGATCGCACGATCACACTTTAGCCCGTGCAGGCCACTGAACACTCTTCTTCTCGCGTTCATCTCGGATCGGTTATCCTCCGCGGGTCGAAAGGTCAGGCTCGTTCGACGATCAAGATCGATCGATCGTCTTCGATCTTGCTGGCCTGTCGGTCTTCCTCACATCGTTCACGACACACCGTTACTCGTACCTGGCGCGCACTTTCATCGACCTGACTGTTCGATCCTCCTCGCTGAATCCCGGTTACATCTGTCCCTCGACTATGGCTATCTGTTCGTTCATAAACGATGACTCGGTAATCGACAGAAGCGGCTAGGTAACTGGATCGAGCAGTCAGCCACGAAGAAGTCCAAACACGCGCGTATCCGAAGAGGTGGGGCAACTAGAAGCCAGCTGACGCGATCATGACGGAGGTTGCTTTCAAACTGTGGTCGGTGGCATGCACGATCGGTGTCTCCTCCCCACCAACAACCATGTTCTTTGCCGAGCCTTTGCCACGGCTCTCGCCTACTCTCCCTCTTCTTCAGCCTTTTAAAAGATAAAAGCCAGGTCGGAGGGGCGAACTCTTGCTCGCCGTTGCTTTCGACCGGGTTCGATCTGTTTAGATCGTGAGGCTTCTTCTTCTTCGCAGCTCGAGGTACACCGGTTTTTCGAGCAGGTCCTCAGGGTCGGCGCACTTTGCGAAGGGCTCTGACCTTGACCAAGTTAGCGGACCAAACACGCTCTGTCCATCGCGGACCACGAATGTCCTCGTGCTGCCTTTACGTAACGTTTCTGTTGTGCGGTTTCGAAACGGGTTACTCTTCCTTCGTGGAACGGCGATCGCACCTGTTGAAGCCGGGATCACGGTCGCCTCGTATCCTTTGTCGCTTTTGCGGTCTTCTTCCTCGTTCGGAGGAAGATCTGTTGCTTTCTGCGGTTTTCTTATTTTCATCGGGATTGGAATAATCTAGGTGTCGATTTTACGGCGACGAGTATCTGTTTCACCATTTTTATGGCGTTTTGTGGAATAACTTGTATCTATTTAATATGACCGACACTCTGATGTTTATATAATTCTGGTGTAATCATATATGCTTGGGGAATTAATTTATAATAATCTTCACCTTGACTGACCTTGAGATCAGCCTACTAAAGATTTTTTAGAAATTTGTAGATAGCCACACGTTATTTATTAAAACATGAAGAACCAGGTAAGTCTGACTTAACCTAACCACAATTTTGATACGCGACATTTTCGTATATAACCACTGTACCATAAGCTTGTTTGTTTGCAAATAATGTAACATAATTCCCTGGATATGTATTCCATGGCTTATAATCATCCATATTTCATTTGGTAATGGAATCTATCTCTCAATGGAATCGTACTATCGCTCCCAGGGAATAAGACCATTTAACAAATGAAAACAATACTACAACTTCATAAATTAAATTTAGCAATACCATTTTGGAAACCAATACGTCCAGTAAAAGATCAGTAGAAATAATTTGAAGTTCATAAAAGGTGGCCGATCGCTCGATATTCCACACGGATGCATATACCACAATTACCCAATGAAAGTTTAAGAAAAGCGCACGTAACAGAAGACCGTAAAGCCACCGAAATGCATTGTTTTACAGCCGTTTCGCAGAAAAGTTGAAAGTCAGCGAGTAACGAGCAAAAGCGTCGTAAAAACGAGACACGGCTGTTCGTAGCCTCGTGTTTCACGGCGGAGTACGGGGTTTCCCTAAAACTCTGTACACCATGGTCGGCTGTGTTCGCTTTACGAGCGGATGCCTGACCATTTAATTTCCCATGAGAAATTGCGCGTGTCGGTGGAACTTCGGATCCCGTCTGCGACACATATGCGAGAACGTCCGTTCATTCATAACGCTTTTCCCGAACCAGGAAACACCTGACGCCAACCGGGAAGTGGCCATTTCCGAAATGACCACGTGCTGACCATACGTCACATCGCCGGGTCAGCCCTTCAAGCTAGCCGAGCAATTTACGGACGAATCTTCTTCTAGTTCGATTGAGTTTCACGTTCTTTCCATCGATCCTCCTCCCCTGTCTCGTGTTACCCGACGTGATCGGTAAAACGAAACCTCGCGTCAAGGATATTCTTGGTACCGGTGTCAACCAATTGGTATTGACGTTTCTGATGGATGAAGGCTCCCGGTTTAAACTATCTGATACGAACTGGATCGCTATTTCATATCTTGGTATTTCATACTTTGGTATTTTTTTTATAAAGGTGTCTGGTATTTTGGTATTTGGTACTTTGGTGTTTATTACTGTGTTCTTCAGTAGTTTTAGTAGTTTGACATTATCGATACGTAGATATTCGTTACCTTGATATTCTATCAAGTAGCGTCTACTTTATTACTACTTTCTAACTCTACCTCGACATTCGGTACCGTAATATGATTCTTTAGAATTTGATATCTCATTTTGGTTCCTTATATCTGATTTCTTCACTATTATGTAACGTCATATTCCTTCACCAAATGGTTCCTTCATTACGTAACGTTACAGGTTAATATTTCATCTAAATATAACCCAAATCTTGCAAATATTTCAAAATCTACATTCGAACCTCCGAGACAGAACACGTGTTCATATCGGCAACAGTAGTACCTTAAAAATGATTTGCCTCCGATAGCAGTTTATTAAATATACAATTAAGAACCCATATCTCAACTTCATATTCAGAGTTCAATTACTTTTCACGCTACAACAAAATGTCACCAAGTTCCAGATCTAACCTCAATCAGCCACATTCGAGTCCTAAAGACCTTTCGCAAATTGCCAGAACATTTATCATAACAGTAGATTTGCAAATTGTCTAGCTATAAATAAATGAAACATATTAAGTGGAGCATTGCGTAAACGCAGAGTTTCTTTCACGAGCGAATGTCGATTAAATATACACAGGCAAGCGTTGGATACCGGTTTGGTCGCGCGTGTTTCTTCGAAGGTAGTCACGTCCAAGGGTTTCGAAGAAGTGGTTCTTGCCGACCGGGTTGGACAACAAAATCGGCGAAGCAATAATCGCGTATAGGTAGAGAACACGTAGTACCGTGTACGAGCTGCAGAGAACGGAATTACGACGTGATTGCGCCTTATTAGGGATGAGTCCGAACGATGACTCGGTTGGGGGAAGCAGCGATTGTCTGGCTGACAGAAGAGCATCGTCCTCTGGTCGTGATCTACCCAGACGAGATCCGTGAAACGGCGCACCAATTAGGGGCATCGCGGCTCGAAAACTCGTTGTAACGAGAAGGCTACCTGCGATGATCGTGGCCTCCTTTGAAACCGCTTCTTCAACCGCAACAGTACTCGCGATTCAGCTTCGTGTCGTGCTGGTCGTTGACTCCGGTTACCGTATACAATTTAATAGGGAAGCAAAATTCACCACATTTAATGAAAGATATTTGTCCTACCACGTGCCAAAAATATGTAATTGCTTCCATGTTATTTTCGATTCATCTGCAGCGTGTAGGTTTTTCATGCAATCTTTTTTCTTGTTCATAGTTGTCACTCGAACGAACGACACTTTCTTCGAGATTTCGTATCGTGCTCGGCTGGGACCAGCGGTGGGCGTCTAGCAAGATGGCTGCAACCGGACAGCTTCGTCGACCCATCGAAATGCGAGGCACTTTACTCGAAGGACGAAATGAAGTGTGGATGGCCAGCCATAGTTACTATACTCACCAGGGACCAGTACGGGGACGTTGTGCACGTACCCAACTTAAAGGTATTTCGATACCTTGATATTAGGCACCTATATTTGTTTTTGGATACTTTGATGTTGATTAGCTACATTGATTATGTACCTACATTCTAATACTGTACTTTAATACCTTACTGTTCCACAACTTAGGCATCAGCAGCTAATTTAATCCAGAAGCTTCAATTTCGAAAAATATATTTCGTTCAATTAAGTTCCTCGTTTCATGACTCTAGGTCGAAGTAAAGGCAGTTCCCATCGAGAAAAAAGACCTAGCAGATGCAGATCAAGGAAGAAAGATCCGACGAGTATCGCAGCCAGATCCAATGAGCTTCGGAGGTCATCCTCAGCCTCCATTAGACGTGCCGTACGAAGTCACGATCAACAACAAGACCTGCTTCTATGCGATCACTATCATGAAGGCTTATCAAAATTATTCATTCGAGGAGCTGAGGTTTATGTCACCGACTATAAAAAGATCGAGCGAGAGTATGCTGGTTAGACCTAACGGCGATGGAAGTTATAGCGCTACGTGGACTCCATCATCCGTTGGATGGTACTCTCTCATGATCACCGTGGACGGTTATAACATGGAGGATGTAAGTACATGTAACCCCTATTTATTCGATTCCTCTGTGTGTAGATTTTATATATTTATTTGAGAAGATGCTAAAGGTATTTCTTTTCGAATACCAGAATTCTCGTATATTACAACCGGGTACACGTCCTTGTTAATGGTGGATTTTGTTGTTCTTAGAATTACAAAGTGGAAGTGAAGGAACCTCCGCAGGGTATGCAACCGCCGACGCGAAATATCGTCAAGAAGCCGCAGCATCAGCCGAGCAGACTGAGAAAATTCGTGGCGAAGAATAGCGCCGGTTTAAGGATCAGGGCTCATCCGTCTCTTCAAAGCGAGCAAATTGGAGTCGTCTCGGTTAATGACACTATAGCGTTCATAGACGAGGTAATTGCGGTTCCTTCGAATTACTTCTTCCTTCTCGAGAAGCGTCTCCTTCCTGAATGAGAGCATCGTTGCGCCTTTATAGATACATAACGACGACGGCGTATGGTTGCGATTAAACGCGGAGACGATCAAGGAATACTGCAGCAGCAACCACCTAGAAGCTTGGTGTCTGCAATATAATCAGCACTTGGGCAAAACCTTGTTACTTCCGATCGAAGAACCGAAATCGATTCTGGACCAAGTTGTCAAGGAGACCATCTTGCGAAAGAGGCCCGAAGTGGTTGACGAGTACGTGGGTCAAAGTAGTTTTCGTGTTCTGCTGGTTGTACACTGATTTCTTAATCGAGTTTCCCGTTTCAGTAAAAGGAAAACTGTTACCTTCGACGGCGGTAGGAGTATGGTCGTAGTGAAGTGCGGCGCATCCGGTCACAATATCAGAAGTAGGCCAAGTTTGAAGGCGGCACCGGTGGGAATGTTGGCTCTGGGCAACTCGGTGACCATTCAAGAATACGTAAGTTCCGATGTTGACCATTAAGTACACTTCAGAAATAATTAAATACGGATAGAATGATTGTCAAACGATCACTATTCGAATATTGATTCGAAGATGTCTGTTCTATTAGTTCGTGAATAACGAAGGAGCCTGGGTGCAAATCGACGACGAATCGATGGCCAAGTATTGCTTCGACAAGGGTCGAATGGCCACGAGCGAAGCATGGTCTCTCGCCATTAACAAACACGGTATCACGTACATGAAAATCGAGCAAGACCTCGAGAACGATCCGGTGGAGAAGAAACCGATCATCGCTGATCCGTCCGATTCACCTAATCACAAAGGTTTCGATTTCTTTGTGCCTTCTGCGAGTAACGAGGGCTTCAATTTCACTGCGCAGAATTACACACCGGGCACGGCTGAGTTCGGCGAAGGCAGCAATACGAATCCGTTCATTTTCGGGTCGTACAATCAACACGATTCACCAGGTATGTTTAGAATGTGTTTACAACAATTTTGTTTATTGTCAGTTTTCTTAGTTCCAGATTCCAAAGACTCTAAAATTGCAAAGCTTGAAGATGTCTAACTCCCAAATCATTGTACTAAAATATTCGTCGCGTTGTTTAATTTCAGGCAGCGATAAATTCACACCGGAGAAGACGGACGTTTCTCCGAAATTCACGAAACCTCATTCGAAGGAGCGAATGGTGAAGGAAAGGGAGCGCGAAGGTGGTGGCGGGAAGTTCAGCGTGTTGCAGAAATGGCTGCGTGGGGACGACAAGTGTCACGGGGAGAAAAAGAGCTCCCCTGGCAGGTGAGTGAAAAAGAATGAGCGGTAGTACGTTCACAGTTTGGATTAAGTTTCGTCATATAGTTTTGGCATCTGCAGGGACTTCTCGGAGTTCGTCGGGGTGTCTGTGAAGGAGCTGGTGAAAGCGATGGGCGAAAGTCGAGCGAACGGTAACGGTGCCACGCCACCAGAGACACCCAGAAGATTGTCGAGAAGCTCGTCGCCAAAGAATCCCCAAGGTGGGTCACCAAGATTTCACAGCCCGCCCTCTAGCCCGGTTCCGATACCTGGTACGTATACACTGCTCACAAATCACTCGGACAGAGATATCTTTTAGTTGCTCTACTCTATGACAGATCTTTATATTTTGTTTCTTCTTGTCTCTGACCTCATTGTTAATCTCATACATTCATGTGTGTGTCTTACTTCACACTTTTGGCACCGTATCTGAGGAGGGAACCGTTTCAGAAGCTGAGAGACACGATGTCGATACTTGTAAGATCATGTGTAAATAATGTCCCAGAATCGATGTTTCTTTTGCTCCGTCCAAACGGATTGTTTAGAACGAACCATTAAGTTTGAATAAGTCACACCTTTCCGAATGTCTGTCTTAGGTTATAAACATATACATATATATATATATATATTTTTAAAAATCTTGTCGGATTAGTTATAACAAAATAGTAATGTTGATCTTAGCTGGGTCCAGTCGACAGCCAGTTGGTTCTGGTAATTGCCTCTTCCCTCCTGCTGCTCATGCACCAGGTACTCGCTCCTTTCCTACTCGACAATAATCCTCAGTCTGTACAGTTTAACGATATATATTTTCTATATATATAGTGCATAGTGTTTGTGTTGTTCGATACTCGTACCACATTCTGAAGCTCTGTCGATTTATACATTGTTCTTGGAAGATGTTATAGCACCGTAGATTTTGTTCCCATTTTGTTACTGTACGAACACCACACGAATCGGGTGCATGCAAGCGAGAAGAAATATGGACACTTAACTCGTAAAATAATCGAGCGAATTGTTGCACGTACATCTACCTGTTACAAACACACGTTTCACGTTACCCGTACATTCGAGGTAGAGCAATCGAATTAGTGCACAGCCGAGTACACGGATAAACGAGATCCTTAGCATAATATATAATACGATCATTACACGTCACATGTATGATTTCTACAAATGATCCAAAAATTATCAGGTGGGAGAAGCTTGATAGGAGGGGGAGACAGTATCAGTAGCAGCCCTGTGCTATGTGGCTCCCCCCGAAGTGTCGGCCTCTCCCCATTAGGTAAGAATAAAACAACACACAATATAATACTCTAGAAGCTTCACACGAACATAGTTTGCACTCGAACATCAACTACGTTTTCGAATCATTATCATGAATAATACCGAGATTCGATTAGTTTGATCGTTTCGTTTGTTCACGACAAAGTGGCACGAAATTATTTTGCACGATATCGATGCGCTATGCGAGAGAATGCCACGCAAAACATCATTTTGTACCTTTGTTACGTTCATCTTGAGGAGCAAGGTGAGATAGCACCGAGCGATATAGAAATCGAAGGACGTTAGTTTCTCGAATTTATTGCTGTACGAATCGTGCGATGTTTCTACGAACGCTTTGTTTACCTTTTCAAGTATCCGGTGGCATGGTGGACAGTATCACGTCGCAGCGGCGGGGATCAACACAAAGCGACACAAGTGCCTTGGTCAGTAGTCTAACGAGGGATCCTTCGCAGTCCCCAAGTGCTGTCAGCACAACTGCCAATACTCGCGATCTTTCTCCAAGCCCAAGTTGTAGTTCTTTACATATGAGATCAGAGGGTAGCATAGCTAGTCCACCAGACACGCCGAAGCAAGATGGCCGTGATGTAAGTAATTTAAATACATCTAATACTTTGTGAGCTTTTCGATAAAGAGTAGTGTAGAGGAATCTTGTAAAACTTGTCTTTGATTGGAAAGAAAAAGTGTATTCCTCCAAATCGTCATTTTCTACGAGAGAGCCTATTGTGCACACTAATGTGCAGTACAGATCCAACAAGTTAGCGTACGATAGTAACACCATTTAATTAATTTCAAGGATTCTCAAGAAAGTCCCCGAAAGGTGTCTCAAGCACAAACCCAAACGAGTCCCGAAAGCGCGACGACGGCCATGAAGGGTCACTTCAGCATCGGATCGACTGCACCAAAAGAGGAGCGTCACGCAACAAAAATAAGTAGAAGGGATCATAGTAAAATATCGAAAACCAGAACGAAACGAGTGATCTCGCCGACCCCGCCGTCTCAGAGTCCAAACCCTAGTCGGACCCTGAATCTGAACAAGGACAAAGTGAAGGAAGCGTTTAGTCCTTCGGTGGCGGAGTGTCTGAGAGCAGTGTTCGCGGCGTTCCTTTGGCACGAAGGGATCGTGCACGATGCTATGGCCTGTGCGAGTTTTCTCAAATTTCATCCCAGCTTACCGAAACAAGGTGCGCTCGTGGTGACCCGACAAGCGGTGCTACAATCGTCGGACAAGCAGAAACAGGAGCAGAAGGCGAGGCAAAGACACTCGGTCGAGGTGACCAACGCTGGTAACTACTTGCACATTCAGCCGAGTACTCTGGAGACATTAACTCGATCGGCTGCGAATGCCAACGCGAATCGGAATAGAAAGAAGCAGGAAACGACTATTAAGGAAGAAGTCCAAGAAAACGGGAAATTAGGTGCTCTACCGGAATTCCAAACTGTGGCCGTACTACCGCCAGCTTTGAAGAGCTTGGTATTCTTGTGGGAGGAGCTTAGCACGAATTGTCTTCAGACGATAGAACAACGATCCGTGTTGCCCAGCCCGACATTGCAGATACAAATGATGAAATTGAGCAAACAGCTGGAGAAACGAATTCGAGAGGACAAGGCGAAAGAACGAGACAAGAAGAGTAGCAAAAAGAAGAAAGAATGGAAACCGGTCGGAAGAGCGAATGGGTCAGAAGTTTTGGGAGGAATAGAACGAGAGACAGTTTGCGAACTGTGCGGCCAAATGTTTCCGCATCCGGTCACGTATCACATGAAGATGATGCATCCCGGCTGCGGATGGCACGCAGGAGGAAAGGGGTACAACAGCGGAGGCAATTACTGCATCGGTTGGGCAGGAAATTGCGGGGACGGTGGGGTCGGTGGTAGCTCCTGGTATCTTATCTGCGACACCTGTCGCGATAAGTATCTGAGGGCTCGAAAGCTGAAGCTCGCGAAGAAGAACGGTGTCGGCAAAATGGTATCGCCGCTCGGTAGTCCCAGCGGCAACGAAACGCACATCATCATGAAGAACAACGCCATGTTCCTATTGGACCTGGCCAGCGCTTCTGGGTTAAACATTCCAAAACAGCAGAGACGACCTTCTCAGACGTTGTCGTCCGTTGCTGAAAACTATAGTCCTCCAGAAGCGGCTGGACCTTTTCCACCGACTGGACCGTTTCAGTGTCTGCAAGCTTTAGGCGTACATCATTCGCAGAGTCACGACGAAAGGTACTACGAGGAAACCCTGAGACGACAAAATGGACAGAATGGTTACGAAGGGAGCAGCGGCATGTCCAACACCACAAATGGCAGGGTAAGAGATCGCTGTTCGTTTTCTGTTGGATTTTATAATTGATAACCTTGGGGATTTTTGTGCAGCCTCTATCGGAACATCCCATGAGCGACAGTGACAGTGAAAGTGCTAAAGGTCGGGGAGCTTTTCATCGATCGGTGTCGATGTCCACTGGGGCACCTTGGACCAGAAATACCAACGACGGTAGGATCGTCATGATGCGGAAGCGGAATAACAGCAGCAGCGAGATGAACAATGGTATGTGAAATTTATTGGACAACGTAGAAAGTTCTTGCCGTTTTCATGACTTTAACTCAGTGGATCAAACTTTAGAACTTACTTTACTATAATTTAATACATTTTGCGTTATTTTTTGTTGTTACTTTTAGAGTATGTGCACGTGTAGTTGATAATTAGAAAACACAAACGGCAAGATTCTTGAGGAACTACTATAATTTTCTCCTTTTTGTTTGTTGGTTTACACCGGTAAGATTTGAAGTGGTGAATGACTTGAAGCTTATGAACCACTCAGCCTAAATGAATATTCCGTCGTGTAAATAAATCGTTTCTTTTTTGTACAGAAGCAGGTTCGTCCCTTCTGTGCTACCCTTCCGCAGCACTCCAGAAGCTGGTACCTTCGATGAACCAATCGGCGATCGTATCTACCAATCAATCAGAAGTGACCAATACCGATAAGATAGAAATTCTGATGAGACCAGTGATGCTGTTCGTTCTTCAGCAGCACAACTTGCAACATTTGCAACTCGCCATGAAGCAGGCGTTACGTCGTGCTGCCTGTCGAGTTTACGCAATGCAAGCATTAAACTGGCTGTTAAGAAGCGTCACTCAACCAATCTGTCTTCATGATTTGCTGTGGTGGTTTGTTGCCTCCCTGTCACCGATCGTGTCACCTGACATTGCCGAGGCGAACGACGAGGACAATCGGGTGGAAAAGAGAGAAGATCACGTAAGTTATATGCAGTATAATCAAGACGGTTGAAATTCATATATGACTGGTAGAAAGTTATCAATAAGAATAGATTCGAAAATTCTGGAAGTAGTAAACTTGTCGCAAAAGAAGTAGAGTTGGTCTATAGTTTATTTCATAAATCAAATGTGTGTAGTAACAGTAGAATTGATCTTTAAGGATATGATCGGTGTATGCGAACATCCCTTGAGCGATCTAGTCATAGCAGGCGAATCTGTTAATCCACTGCCAACGGTGTTCCACACTTTGCTGCAAACTATTGCGGATCTGATGCTTTTACCACCACCTGGTATGTCATTCAAATGATATTGTATTAAATATTAACATCTGTGAAATTGCACAGGTGCAAAATCATCTGCCTGTAAGTTATCCGCTATGTTACTATGCATTTAGGTTCACCCTTGCAACAAGCCGCTATCCGTTGTTGGGGTATCAAATTCACTCCTGCGGATCACATGTTCTTGCATAGAAGTCACGTGTTTAGTAACATCAGCAAAATACTGTCAAGATCGGAGGAGGAAGAGGACACCACTTTGAGCATGCACGAAAGCCATCAATCGATGCATTCTCAACAAATCAATAGTTGCGTGGAGGTGCTAAAGGACTTGACGTGTGGAGTAGAGATCAAAGCCTCCAGTAGACAAGCTATGATCGTTAGTTTGACGGACAACTCGACGGAAACCTTCTGGGAGTCTGGTGACGAAGATCGTAATAAGACAAAGATCATTACTATTGTCTGCGGTGCTCATTCCATTCCACGAGTAGTGTACATCCATATTGACAACTGCCGTGATTTAACGGTGAGTATAACAATATGATTTAACGATAGTATAACGATAAAACATAATTTCTGGTATTTATAAAAATGATATCGTAGCACAAAGTATCCAGCGTGACGTTTCAATCGGGTAACAATACGGACGAAATGGTGAAATTGAGGACAGTAGAAATTGAAAGTCGATCAGCCGGCTGGATCCATTGCCCAGTTACTGGTAACTTTATCTGTTACTCTAAACTAGGGAGAATAGTTGTACAAGTACTGATATCACTTTTTTATACAGATCCACGTCACGTTATCGTGAGACTCGATTTAAAGGGTCCAGATAATTCTTTACGCGTTCGACAAATAAGAATCCTAGGCGAGATTGAAGGGGAGTCTTTAAAAGTTGGAAAACAGTTGAGCGCGCAAACGATCCAGCAAAGAAATTGTGAAGCTGAAACGTTGAAAGTATTCCGTTTAATCACTTCTCAGGTAAATAATTGCAGCATATTAAGTCGGTGTTCAGTGATGTGATAGATGAATCAATTATTAATTTTAATGCACTAGGTATTTGGTAAACTGATACAAGGTGAACAACAGCAACAACAAACAGAAAATACAGAAAGTGCTAATGATGACTTAGAAGATAGCAATGATCTTCGAGAACATATGGTTGGAATCCTATTTAGCAGAAACAATTTGACGCATTTACAGAAACAAGTTTGTACACATATTGTTCAAGCTATTCAGGAAGAAACTATTAGAATGAGAGAAGAGTGGGAAGCGCTTTTATGTTCACCAACGCCTGCTAACAGTTTGCTTAGCGATAACAGTGATTTACCAAAAGCAGCTGATACTTATTGCTTTGAAATGTTGTCTATGGTGTTGGCTCTAAGTGGTAGCTCTGTAGGACAGTATTATCTGTCGCACCAGTATGGTTTATTGAAAGATTTATTGAGTCTGCTACATACAGGATCAGCCAGAGTGCAACGTCAAGTATGTACTTCATATTTTATACAAACTCCACATTTAATATGTGATGTTCAATAATATATTATTTTTTAATGATTTAGGTAATATCGCTTTTGAAAAGGATTTTACCAGAAATCAAGCCAGAAACATTAGCTAACGTTATCAATATCAAACGTCTACCACCGACAGATTTTAGTATCGTGTCTGCAGCGAATAATGGTTTCACTGATACCACAGACTTCGATGAACATTCCCCAGGAATTCTCGACGTTTTCCTAAGTTGCATCGCAAAAGCACTAACAGTTCAAGTTAAAATAAAAGGAAAAGAAAATAATGGCAAAGCACTGCAGACTGTTTCGCTAGCTAGTAGTATTCATCCGGAGAGTTACGTCGGCTCAAGATGGTGGTTAAGAGGGTGCATGACTCGAAAGCTAGCGGAAGTGATAATTCAACTTTTGAAAGACATGGCAGCAGTGAGTATCAATTAATTCGGTATTTTAATACTTAATGTGTGATTCATTGTTAAATGTTTTCCAGGGAAAGTTATCAGAAGCCTGGGCATCAGTGACCAAGGCAGCAATCGCAGAAAATATTTTAAATCTTACCAGATTGGACGAGAAGAATCGTGATCCATCCGAATGCCTGAAAACTCCAACCTTGTGGTTAGCTCTTTCTTCGTTATGCGTTTTGGACTCCGATCACGTCGAAAGATTGTCGTCTGTACAGTGGACCGGTTCGGAGGGACAACCACCACCTCCTAGAGTAAGATTGATACAAATAATTTATTAAATCTATTGCATTTCATGTATCTAATATTATGCACATTTTTTATCTAGCCAACATGTAGTAATCACGACGACGACGAAACAACAGCGATCATTCAATGCAACGTTTGTGAAAACTTGTGCGCAGAGTGTGACAGAATTCTGCATTTGCACAGAAGAACTCGAATGCACATAAGGCAAGTTTGCAAAGAAGAGGAGGAAGCGATACGGGTGGATCTACACGAAGGTTGCGGTCGCACGAAGCTCTTCTGGATTTTGGCTCTCGCCGATAGCAGAACGCTGAAGGCTTTGGTAGAATTTCGCGATGGTGCACCGAGGAAACCTGTCGGTGCCACATCCGGTATCTGCAGATTCTGCGGCACTACCGAAAACACGGGTCTACTGGCGATAGGCAACGTATGCGCCGATCACGAGTGTCAGGAACACGCAAAGAATGCGTGCACCAAGGTGCACCCATGTGGACATATCTGTGGAGGTGTTCGAAACGAGAAGACCTGTCTACCCTGTCTACACAGGTGTCTGTCAGGCACTGACTTAAAACAAGATGCCGATGACATGTGCATGATCTGCTTCACCGAAGCTCTATCGGCTGCTCCGGCGATTCAACTACAATGTGGACACGTTTTCCATCTGCACTGCTGTAAACACGTTTTAATGAAACGCTGGGTAGGACCGAGAATCACATTCGGCTTCTCTCTTTGTCCCATTTGCAAAGTACCGATGGAACACGCTACTTTGGCCGAACAATTGGCTGGTATCAAAGAACTGTATGACGATGTTAAAAGAAAAGCACTGATGAGATTGGAGTACGAAGGTTTAAATAAGTAAGTATAGATAGTTTATAACTAATGATGAAGAAGTATGCGATGTTCTAACTATACGTGGTGGTTTTACAGGGCTGAAGCAGTGTTTGGTCCAGGTGGACGATATTATCAAGATCCCGCCGCGTACGCGATGGAACGGTACGCGTATTACGTTTGCTATAAATGTCAAAAGGCCTATTACGGTGGTGAAGCACGATGCGATGCACAAGTTGGCGGAGAAAGATTCGACCCTGCGGAATTAGTATGCGGAGGTTGCAGCGATGTAGCGAGAGCCCATATGTGCCCCAAACATGGGGCAGACTATCTAGAGTATAAGTGCCGATATTGTTGCTCGGTGGCGGTCTTCTTTTGCTTTGGAACCACTCATTTCTGTAATCCTTGTCACGACGACTTCCAACGGGTCACTACCATTCCAAAGAGCGAACTACCTTCGTGTCCTGCAGGTAAGTTTACTGTAAACATACAGTGCACGATACTGCACTTAGAGTTATAGAAGTACCTAACCGATCCTAGATGAAATTTGTAGTTACTCTCATAACTCTAGTAAATGGACTATGATGTAATTATAATTTGTTCTTTTATTAGGACCTAAAGCGAAACAACTAGAGGGAGACGAATGTCCTTTGCACGTAAAACATCCACCAACTGGAGAAGAGTTTGCGCTGGGTTGCGGTATTTGCCGTAACGTGCATACGTTTTAAGACAAACTTTTGATATAACAACTGGATACGAGACGTGATCATTTCACAATTTTAACAGGCAATCTTTGTTGGCTCTTATCAATGCAACTATACTAATTCAATTAAGCGGATATACAGTTCGATATAAACATTCTTATGATAACGATGGTGCGTCATTAATATGGTAGAGAAAAGATAGTTTGTTCGAGGATTTCGATAACGGCAGACGTGGAATTGATACGACATAATGATGCACGAGGAATCAAATTAGGAAGAGAACTGTGTAGCTACAATCATAAGTGAGAATCTGACGATGCGCGAAACTATAATACTTGTTAAGTATTACATAAGTCGTTTTTATTGGTAATTATAGAAATTACTTAAAACGCATAATGGAGATTGGGTGTATTAAACTTCCATGCAGTGCGACAAATGAGAGAGCTTACACATGCATAAAGTCATACAAAAATGTAGTGAATTCATTTTCGTAGAATATTCTAAGTATAAGCGTTTAAGATAATATAATATAATATAATATAATATAATTCTCTACGATACTTAAGAAATATTTAATAATTATCGACAATGATCCTAGTAAATTATGTACGTAGGTAAATTATGTATGTGAAAGAAGTATATTATTTAAAAAAAATGTGAATCACCTGTGAAGAATATATCGATATCTTTATTCTAATACCACGTATTTAACTAAAAAAAAATTTTACAAAAAGGAAAAACGAACTGATTGTTCCAATTCAGTTTTATATTTTATATGAGTATCTTGTACAATTCATAAGATAGGCATATAAAATATAAGTGATATTAAAATGAATGTATCGATATATACGTATATAAAAGAAAAAAAAAGAAAAAAAAAAAGAAGAAAATGTTTGAATGGAAAGTTGCGAGTTCCGTAACGTACGGAACGAATCAACATTTGCATTTATCATTCAAGATAGTCATGAATTTGTGCATTTCTCGTGTTAAACACTTTTCCTTGTTTTCTGTACTTTTCCAAAGGAACAGTATGGGTAAATATCTCATACGTGTCGCGTAATTTATTTATGATTATATCAATGTAATGTTTTGTACTACGTGCGCTGTGTTGCGAAACGATAGAGTCACTGTGTATATTCGTATACAAGATGAAACGTGTAAACGATAACCGCGTGTTAAACGTCGATTGTTATTATTTGTGTTTCAATCTAGTGCAGATTAAATGAAACTAATAATTTCAAAACAGAGCAAACAGAAAAGATAAGAATTTTTATTAACCTACCTTTTCGTCCCTTTTCAAACATGGCGTCAAAACGTGTTTGAACAAGAATCAAACTCGGCGCACTTTTCGACTGGCGACCAATCGATCCAAGATGGCGGCGTACGACAGCGCCCCGATACGGCAGTTTGTCTCAAGCGGTGCGAGGTGTAACGTGTGTGTGTGCGCGCGATCCTGACGTTTTTCGCCTGATCAGCGGTAAGTAGCCTTTATTTACGAGTCGTGCAACAATAGTTATATAATTCTCGAGTCACTCGAGTTGTTTATGCCCGTTCGTCGATCAACCATTGGCGGGAAATATGCGTTTTTCTAATGAGAAACGATCGGAGCAACCGCTCGGTCAGAGATGATCTCCTACGCACGTTCGTGCCACCCTGCCAGCATTGCTGTCAACTCGCTCTGTTTATTTTTACCACGAATTGAAGCCAATTACAAGTCGACCGTTAGCTTAATTGAACAAAATTGCACGTATACTTCCTTCAAATAAGAATCTTCCAGTCACTATTTACGATAATCCGTATCCACCGATCGATTCTTTTATTAAATGTTCTATAAGAAAAAAACAATGAACATTTCATCCGTGTTCAGTGATCATTAACGCGTAGGTCATCTCTTCGATTCGTTCGCCGAATATTTCGTCAAAATTACGTTGTCACGACACGAAATTTCGTTCGCGAGTTGTCGTCTGCTGTGTCGATACTTAACCTCACTTTGCTCACTTAACTCGAAGTGCTGTCAAGTTACGGACGCTTCCGAGGCTAAGTAGTCCTTGAATTCGGTAGTCGATACTATCTATAGAATTTCACAGTCTATCCTATTTGTACAAAGAAGAATAGAATCAAGGGATCACATTTTTAACGATCGTTTCTTAGTTACATAAAAAAAAATATTTGTCATTTCACCGATGTCAGACGCGTAACTAATATTAACCATTGTTCCCGGTGAATCATACAATGAAAGTCAATGTCGCAATCGTAACTGTTACGACAAATAATTGTTTCGTGGGATTGGACTATCGACACGAGTACAATGGCTCGAAAACAAAACGATTAGTCGTAACCATGCACGCGCGTTTATTATTACACGATTGATCCGCGTTCGTATGAAATCGTATGGACAGACGTCACGATCGTAAAACATCTTCGATTTGCTCCGATACGAGGGAGAAAAATTCACTCTTCGCGGGAGCCGTTTAGATTTACGTGAAACTGGTTTTAGACACGTGCGTACCACGCGGTCTAATGCATTTCACGCATCTCACGCGTTCGAGCACGCGTTCGTCCCATCACGGGTGTGAATCGTCGAATACCATTACGCGATAACACACGCCTCGTCGGCTCGATGAATGACTTTGCTTCTTACCAGTTTCCGTTTTCTCGGAATAAGTGTTATTGCCTTGTCGTGATGAACGTAATAAAATAACATTTCATGTCGGATTATTTTATACTTTGACTGATGACTCATTTAAGTCGTTGTTTTAGTACATTTATCATTTCAGAACTTCAAAGCAATGTTAATATATACATACGTTTCTTCTACTACTTCATTTTTTATATATTTTGTACAAGCAGTGTCAGTTTCTTAGTACGACGCAGGCGGTGCGTTATTAGATGCATACTGTAGAACTCATACGGTGCGTTATTAGGGACATACTACAGGACGCATACGGTGCGTCATTAGGTACATACTGCAGTATGCATACGGTGGGTCATTAGGTGCATAAAATAGTACGCATACGGTGCGTCATGTGGTGTATACAATAGGACACATACGGTGCGTCGTCCGTCTTGAAATGTATTAACACTGATTGCTGTATAAAAGACGCTTCAGATGTAAAATATAATAGATGTCGTTGACCAAAGGATTGATTCAGAAGATCGTCCGGTCGATTGTCCGTGTGACAATCACGATTGCTTCACACTGGACCCCCCGATTGAAGTCATCGGTATTCCAGAAAACCAGTTTCAGTAGAAGATCATCTTGTCCCGTTATTTTTACTGAATCGTATGCATTGCATCCGTGCCGTACGTGTTGTGGCTTTTACTCGAAGGATGTCGAAGGTTTACCGAAACTTTCATCGTTTTCAGTGAAATCGAATACAGTCATCTCGAACGTTATTAAAACGCTGTCTACTACAAGATTATCGAAATATTTCGTTCGATGTTTTTCGTTCGCAAGGTACGAAATATCGAGCACAGAACGTGCCCAATTAGTCTGTGGTTAAATAACGAATTTACGCCAGGTTACGGTGAACGGTTACGATCGTGTATCGTCGAGATAATTAGCTATCTTGGTTAAATATTTCCGCCATTTTTTTAACCGAACGTTTTTATCTCGTCGAGACAGGTGAACAAACGTACGATTCCTCTCTAGGATTATAATTTTCCGTGACCCTGTTCGAGTTTCATTCGATCACACTTGAGAATTCTGCACTCTGCGATGCAGAGCGGTTCAACTATTTTTAGAGAATCACTTGTGCATTTCGATGGACGCTAATTAATGAACTTCCTAGCGCAAACTATTTGTCGAGAGCTTCGGTCGATATCGTGGTCGGAAAATTTTCACCGAGGATATTTTATCCATCCTTGTTTAGAAAGCTGTAAATCGGACGTTGGTTCGTGCTGGACACTTCGTGTACATTAATTGGACAGGCGAATAAGACTTTCGACGATCAATATTGTCAGTATTTTAGGAAACACAACAATTAACGTTAACTATATTGCCAATATTTCAGTATTGTCAATAAATGTTCAGCACTTTGAAATATTATCGATACACAAGGTCTATATAAGACTTATAGTCTCAACTAGATTATTCATAAACGATAAACATTTTAATCCCTTCCTGTGCCACTCAGCTCGACGAAACTCGGACCCAAGTGGTTCGCGATGTTTACATTTGGCCCGACTATCACGAGCCTGCCTCGTCATGTTTGGGCCAAAATCTTCATCGCGAGACAGACTCGTTAAAGCATGGGAAGAGGTTAACCATAAAGATTTTTAATATTTTGAGACTATTAGTCTTCAGGAAGACTTTAGATATACATTCGCATTAAAAAAACAACCTATTGTTAAGACGAAGTTTCGCTGCTGTTCAGAAACTTTCGATCGAGAATCAATAATCTGGCCATTCGTAAAGAAACTTCATGGATTTGGTTAACAAATTAGTTGCAGAGAAATTCGTTCGGAAAGATCGAAGTTATATTGTGAAACCAAGAAGTTTTCATTTATTCGGTTCCGATGTTATGAATACAAGTCTAACAAGTTTTAACAATCTCAAGTCTGAGTCCGCTTATTTGTTCAAGTGGTGAGAACCATTAAAACTGATCATTTTACCGCTCAATTTAGATGTACTGTTTTTTATGTAATTTTGAAGATGACTTTATTAAGAATGATATTTTTAAAGATTGTATGATTTCTATATTTTAAAATATTACATTAAATCACAAGATTTATTTAATTGCACAATATATCTCACGTATCTAAGATATATTAATTTATATTCTTTTTGATCATACGAATCTAATGATACCTTCTGAATATAATGCATCGTGTATAAGTTCCGTGCAAAACTGAAACTAAAAAATTCCATTTTACCGGCATTTCTTTTAATCTTCCCGGAGATATTCATCAAATTTTTTTTCCAATTAAGTTCCCCATAAATTTCAGAAGAATTCTTGCCTGCAACTATCAGCAGGATCATCCGCGTGTATTTAAATTCTGCGTTTTATGGTATTCAGAGTGTGACTGTGCACGGTACATTGTAATCGCGTTAAAGCTCCGTCAACCAACGGCGCTCTCATTACCGAGATTAACGGCGTTTTAATTACTCTCGGAAGTATTTAAGCTTGCGTACGCCAGTCTAGACACCTTCCGATGAGCTTAATTGGCCTTTTATCCGATGCGTGTATAATTTCGATGAAAGAAGTGCCCGGTGATTAATACGATCACGTGAACGCTGGTATTGGAACTGTACATGAACTATTAATTAATACATCTTACTGAAGTCGAATCTAAAATTGAAAGCAAGCATCATTACTGCTCTTTTTCGCGTTATGTAATTAAGACGATTATTCTACTTTATACCCACAGAGAATTCCATTACCAATCAAATGACTTTATGGATTAACCCTTTGCGCTCGAGAGGTGACACTCACTCGCCATTTTATTTAGTACTATAATTTAAAACAAGCATTTTTTAATCGATTCTATAATATGACACGTGTGATGTATAAACACACTGAAACAATAGTGGAAATTATTAGTAGAGAAATAATAACCTCAACAAAAATTTAGTTAACTTTTCAACTAGTAAGTTTTAAAGTTGCTGTTTGAAAACAGTCAAATTACCTTCGAATGCAAACGGTTAATAACATTCGTTACTGCTTGATATATTTATCGTAGGAAGGTTTATGATAGAAGGGAGTATTTGTTCGCGATAAACATGAGATATAAGAAAAACTTTTGAATGTATTCCCAAATACAAGGACTTTAAACGCGGAAGTCAACAGAATCTTGTCAATCCCGAATTTCACAGATCAGAAATATTAACACATGGTAAATTTCTCCACGTTTTATATTGTAAAAAAAAGGATGTGCAACTAACGAGGCCATTAGTCCGTGGAACGACGTAAGGTTGACGGTCAATTACGAGTCACGACGCGTGTCAAAGGATCATTTGTAAATGCAAGGTCGAGGAAGCCCTCCGCGAAGAAGGTTGAGTTCGAGCATAAAGTTCGCGGGAGGACGCGGTCGGGAGCGTGTGCCCGTAAGAGAAAGAGAGCGGGCAGATTCGCTCACGCGTGCACACAGGTGCGTGAAACCCAAGGTGAATGCGCCTTGAGCACGGTGGGCACCTTCAGTCGTATCTTCCTCTTCGCATCGAAACGCAACTCTTCGAGAAACTCGTCTTTGATCCTCTCGAGGCTCCGTCAGGTTCGCGCTCGCGGAAGCTGTCTTCGAGTAGTCTTCGAGATGAGCTCGAAGGAGCACGGTGCTCGCTGAAAGCGTGATTCAGCTTCCCCTCTGTGATTATTTCTGTGAAACAAAGCAAGAACGAAGAAATGGTTCGCAAGATATTTGGGACTCGATCTGCGGATGACGGTAATTGACTTACTGCTCGAACGTGGAGTCGATTCGGAGTTGCCTCGTGATTAATTAGCAACGTTAATTGCTTGCCTCTGCCGATCGTCAAACATGTAAGCTTCCGTGTAAACGTGTTTCGGAATCGATTAACAGCGATCGCAGGTGTTTGATTCAGCTGGCACGTTTTCGAGAATTGAAAATTACGGACGTTCATTTTCTTGTGTCTCTCTGATTAATGAAACGAGAGTTTCGAAAGTGGTGAATTCTGTGTAGTGTCACGCGAATCGAGACGAACAGGATTTACTCGATAGAAAAACTTGCTTCACTTCACGAGATATGGGAGAAAAGCTTTACCATGGTCGTCGTGGCGTCGTCGGCGATTACCGTAATTGAGGACTTCTCAAAGGATACGTTGGGAAGGTAAAACTAATATGCGTCTTCTGCTTCATCATCTTCGTTATTCTTCAACTTTCTTAATCTACGACGACGTGTGCCCTAATCAACTTACAAAATACGAACACGTGGATTTCGCTCAGAATTACGCCCTAAGAAACATCCCTACATCCATCTTCCCAAAGGAGTACAATATCAAAGTTTTATGCTTCCGAAACTTCCCGCTAATTTAAGTATAAATACAAGTATTTTAAACAAAGGGAGCTCAGATAGCGCGGAGTAATTTAAAGTAGCCCGCGTAACAACCTCGAGCAAAATGGACGGGGAGGAAAAAGTTGAAGGAGGCAAAGTTTCGCGTGGAAGTCGTTCAGCCAGAAAAAGATCAGACAGCTTGAAAACCGTTGGAAGGAGGAAATTGTTGACGCGACACGGTAACAATACCGTGAAATAATGTCGTTTCTTGCGGTGCACCTTTAGACCGAGGCTTTTTCTGGAATCATTCTTCGTGCCCGTTAGACGCAGCGTTGGACATCAGCGTAATTTCGCGTAACTCGAGCAGGACTTTAACCCCCGTTGCTGAAAATCGTGCGTTACGCTTCTATGGTAATGCCAACGATTATACCGGCTACGATGATGGATCTAACAGTATTACGGAATTTCCGTATATTCTTTTAACTAGCTAATTACTAACTTTGTTGCATACCGGACGGTTATTGTAATACACATGCGAGGTGTAATTTTGATGGTAGCGGGGTGAATATTTGTGGCGTAACAGTTTGAAATTTAGAGATTTATGTAAGTAATTTGTGTAATTTGAGTTGGTGGATTGAGTGTGAGTTTTGGAAATTTTGTATTTGGGGAATTTGTAGTTATTTGTGAGTTAAGGGGAAAGTAGGGAGTTGGGTATTTGAGGATTGGAGGCTTTGGAAATTTGGAAATTTAGGGATTTGCAAGGTGTGGAATTTGTGCTTGGGAATTTGAGGATTTGAGGACTTTGAACACTTGGAAATTTGGGAACGTGAGAATTTGGAGTTTTGGAATTTGGGAATATAGGAATTTGCAAATTGTGGAATCTGAGGATTTGAGGACTTGAACATTTGGAAATTTAAAAATCATGAAAATTTGAAGTTTTGGAACTTTGCTAGTTTAAGGATCTACAAATTGTGAAACTTGAGGCGTTATCCTCAAGATTTAAAAATCTAAGAGTTTGAAGTTTTGGAAATTTGTGAATTCTAGAACTTGTGTATTTGAAAAGAGTGAAAATATTTGACTTTCAAATAGATGCAAAGGTACATAAGCAGGTGCGTTTGCCAATGCGCTAATAGCGATGCTAATTATAATAATCGAAACGACATGAGACAGATGAGAACGGTGGAACGTTTTTTAGGTCGGTGAAATTCGACGGGTTGTTTCTCCGTTATCGTTCTCCGAGCAGCGATCGAAAGTACATTCGATCCTGGTTGTAGTCACGATCTCACCTGAAATCGCGTACACTAGGGTCGCCACGTGAACTTGGCCTCGTTCGTTAGCATTGAAATTTCTGTTTTCAAAGCTGAACGCCATTCTTTCTCGTCGATCAAAGCGGCAAGCTCGAGCCCGACGTGGTAACCGATATCGATCGCTTGCAATTCGACTTTCCAAACGACTACCTATTTCCTTAATCGGTGTCCTCCTTCGATATCGACAGGTAACGGTGGATGAAAGAGCAATCGATTGTTTCGCCTTTGTGGAGCGCGTTCGTTATACTTGCACGTATCGTTTGAACTTCCTGACGGGTTAACCTCGTAACTGATTATGACGAATTAATTCGTCATCAGATTGATCAAGTTTTTGTATAGTACATTTACTCAAAAATTGTTGCTTTTAAGTATAGATACAACTTGAAACTAGACACGTATGATAGACTCATGTGTAGTAGATCTGTTGCGAATACACATGTGTATATGTATATTGGATTTAGGTATAGATACATATGAGAGTACTAAATTTATGTGTGAATCTATCTTGATTTAGGTATAGATACACATGTGCATATGTATGTTGAATTCATATGTAGATACACATATGTATATGTTTACCAGATTTGTATGTACATACACATATATATGTAGTATTTTAGAACAGTCAATTTTTATTCTGGAGATCTTAGATACTTTTCTGTTCTCATGCCTTGTTGTAAGTAATTTATAAATATTTGATTTCGTATCTCGACGCGATATGGGACTTCAAGGGTTAGAATGGCTCACGATTTCTTGCGAAAATAGTCGACTTTCGGATCTACCTCCTTTATGAGTTCTCTCAAGAACAGTTTACAAAGTTCGAAGTTTGGCAATGGTTCTAATGAACCTAGAATCTAGAATCTAGGAGATCGTAAGAGCAACTTGAGTCCACAATAGTAGAAATTGACCAATTTCGAACCTCGTTGCCGACGAAGACGCGAGTACAAACGACGCAATTATTTTGACAAAAAGTCCATGTAAATTCCGTAATTTCGCTGTCGGTGTAACAAGGAATGGTAATTATGAAAAGAACATTAAAGGGTGGTTGTTTCTCGAGAAAATGTTCGTTAAAATTCCTCGGTGGCATTGGATTATTTTCCCGTTCTCTTGCTCGACGTAACGTCCGTTTCCACGGGTTTCCAACTGTAAGAAATGCGATTTACTGTGAGGGAAGTTTAATGAGGAAAACGTCAAAGATGGACTGAAATCGACGCGATTCGAGGGGCGGAGGAGAAGCACACGGTCAATTAAAGGAATCACGCAGCCCGGAACGAACATTGCTCTACGAAGCATCGCACATTGTGAATGCATCCGTGCAAAACCGAACTATATGCACTTTACGAATGTATACACCTTGTTGCTAATTCAGTTGAACATAAAGAACAGGCGTTTAGTTAATTCTCTGATAATTACTTTAAAGCTACAAATGCTCGAAATGATTGAAGTTGAGATTTATGTTATTTGGGAATTTAGGGATTTGGAAGCTTGAGAGTTTGGAAGTTCACGAATTTCTGGATTTAGGAGTTTGGGAATGTTTGGGGATTTGGAGATGTGTGGATTTGGTATTGTGGAGAATTTGGGGATGTGAGGGTTTGGTAATGTGGAGAATTTGGGAGCGTAGGAGTACGGGAATGTGGAGATGTGGAAACGTGGAGGGATGGGAATGTGACGATTTTGGGATGTGGAGATGTGGGAACGTAGGGATTGAAGAAGATGGGAATTTGGGCAGGTGGTAATTTAGGAATTTGGGAATTTGGGAAGGTGAGAATTCAAGAAGATGGGAATTTGGAAATGTGGAGATTTGCAAATGAATGAATTTAGAAATGTGGTAATTTGAGAACCTGATAACCTAAAAATTTGATAATCCAAAAATGAAAAAACTTCGGAATACGTCACCTCAACAATCTAATAGCTAGAAATGATCAAAAAGAAAGTAATTGCTTTCGGTAAAAATTAGATTCACGATATCCTCAAGATCGTCTGTGAGAATCTCAAGAGTATAAAGTGTGGCTGCTCACATGGTGTACCGGTCCTTTTGACCTTTCCTTGACCTTCACCTACACGCTGAACTTCCCGAGCTTCCGCCTAAGAAAACATATAGGTGTATTTACGTCCACGTGTTACGCCGCAAGGTTTGCATTCCCTGGAATACATGTATGGAATGTTGCAGTTGGAGAAACGATCGATGCAAGAAACGACTATGATTCTTGTGCACGATTTGCTCGATTGCACTTATGACCTCTTTATAAACGTCACGATCGGTCTTCGACAGGAGACGACAAACGACTTTTTTACGATGAAAGTGAAAAGTACCAGTCGGTTAATTGGCGATCAGTGTAAAGAGAAACAACGTACAAACTGTCAGTCGCTCGATACAACCGGTTTTTCCTTTCGATTTAACGATCTTAAAAGAAGGCAGATTGCACGTTCGTGCAATAATAAGCGGTTGAGTGAATACATTGATTGGCGAGAGTTTGAGGTTTGAATTTTGGGATTTTCTTGCTTAGAAATTTAGAAGTGTTCAAATGTAATGTTTAAATTTCACGATTTTGGCGCTTACAAATTTTCAAATCTAGAAGTTTAATAGGTTAAAAATGTATTAATTTAAGAATTAGAAAATTTTTAAACCCATTTTGTAATTTTCTGAATTTAACATTTAACATTTAACTTGCTCGAACATTTGAGAACTAATATCCCTAGTTCATACAGAATATCCTTAGGACCAACCATAGTTCTATGACAATATAAACAGTGGTAAAGTACAAAAGTTTACTGTAGTACTTTAATACTGTAAAACTCCAAATAGTCGAATAACTTCCACCAAAATATGCTACCTCCTCACAAAACCATTAATTTTTAATAGGATACGTCGCGTACCGTTCATAAAGCAGAATAAAATATTCGTGTGCAGCATTCGCGTTCGGGACACGTGTCCTTTTATTTTCGCTCTAGATTCACCAAAATGTCGGTGACTCCGGTCTTCGACCTTGGACCCCACTGATTTAGGCTACCGTTCGCTACATTCAAGTAGAAAGCGCACAACCATCCTATGTATTTAGGTTAATTTTCAACCTTCATCTTTTTCATAAAACTTTGCAAAGTGGTACCTCCTCCATCCTCTTCACAAAACCTTGCAAAGTTGTACCTTCTTCACCATTTTCATAAAACCTTGCAAAGTTGTGCCGGTGTTGCACCGATCATAGTACCGATTGTTTCCTGGTCAACATTTAATCATTTTGCCGGTAAATGACGTTGCAGAAAATTAGGATCCTCGACGGAACAAAAGTGAACGATAGTAAATCTTGGAACGTTCAGCTACCATGAATGGCGAGCATGAATAATACATGCATGTGACAGGCACGCAAAAACGGTAGGAGAGGTAGGTAGTTTGGTAGGAAGTCGATATGGTTTTCGGGACACGTATTTTATACTTATACTCGAGGTAATCTGATTTTCTAGACCAGCCATGGAACTTCTTGGCTGGCATACTTGATCGGGCCAACTTCACCGATCTCACGCGTTTTCGTTTATGCGAGATCATTCGGCTTCTTAAGTCGAATTTATAACTAGTCGATCGAAATCTTGTCTGACGCTCGTCTTTTTTACTACCATATTTATCTTCGTGGAACTTGCTTTCAAAATTTTATGCGTTTATGAAGAAGTATCAAGTATGTTATTTTAACTTTACCTAGACGGAGTGTTTTATAAGATATTTCATGTGTTTCCTGCATCATATTTTTCAGTGTTATCAAGTCCAGTTTGTTTTTAGTTCAAAAAGCAACAGGTCCATGATTCTCTTTGATCTCATATTCATTCCTAAATAAAATGATACGATTTTTAAAGATAGAGTTTTTTAAATAAAATTTTTAAAAATTATCTATCTCTTCCCTAAAAGAATTTCACACATCGAAAAGTTGCAGGATTTTTCCTAAAGTTTGAAAAGTCATCTGATTTCAACTTTAAATCCTCATATGTCCATCAGGATTTTAAACGATGAACAATTTAACTTGACAAGCGAGAGAAATGACTTTTTAGTTTTAATTGCAGATACAATTAGTTTTGGAGTCCATAAATTTGTCGAGTGTGGAAGTATTAATGAAATAATGAATTTTTCTCGTGTTCGATAATTGGTACCATCGTATGTCTTACTAACTGCGGATATTTCTACGGTAAATTGCTATCGATCGTAAAACCTGTCTGGTTCTAAACTTTTATCAGAAGGTCGTTTCTCGTCGGCCACGAATCGCGAAGTTTTTTCTTCAGCGTTTCTTTTGATCGTGCACATAATTCTCCGTTGACAGTATAATTTCACGACCGTGGAATTTCGACGTTTCTTCCCATATTTATGTCGAATGAGACTGCGTTTCTTCGATGGCGAGTCGCGCGCGTTGAAGGAATGCAAGGTTGCATCATTCCTGACGACAGGAGATGATAGTTGGATATTATTTCACACATTCCAGATCAGGGTTCTTTTACACAAATTAACTCTCGTTTCATGGAACACAGTTTTAGTCTGGAATGCAAATATTCATGGTCAATTTTGTAAATTTTGTACTAGTCTTGTTGCGATTATACCAGTGCCTAATTTTAATCGAGATTTCAATTGAAATTTAATTTAACTCGATCTTAATTTAAAGAATTGTGCATCAGTATGCTGACTGGTACCAATTTTGTTTGGAAGTAGTAAAATTTGAAATTTTCCCACATCCACAAGATCCCCAAATTTAAAACAGAAAAAATTTGGAAATTTGATGATTTACATGTCAAAAGTCAAATTCTAAAATTCATGTAATCCTACGAATCAGTAAAACGAGCAGATACGAATCGATCGGAGTTATATGAAATTAATTGCATCGAAGGTTGCTTACTTGGCTATATGCTAATCAAGGTGTTAACGAACAGTGCGTGCTGAGCACTTCCGTGAGACGAGTAGCGTGCTCGAGTAGTTCGATAACAAGAGTAGTCGTTTAATCGAGTCTCCTTTCTTCTCTGTGCTGTCGTTGTTCGAACAATAGAATCGAAGTTTCTTAAGAACGCTCAAAAGTATATAGATTTCTACTAAACATCCTATTAAATCCTTTTTTTGCGTGTATAACACGTTACACATTACAATCAGAGCACAAAGAGGCAGAATCAGAAAAAAAGGATGTTTTTTATTTCATATGGCTTTAACTTTTAAATTAATTTCTGTTCCGGAAGAGCTGGAGGCAACACGTGTTGCACGGTGAATTAATCAGATTTCGTTACAATACTTTAGGTTCGCAATTAGGACGTTTGATTCTACTTCTTTTTTACTTTCGAAAATTATAAAATACTTATAAAGCGATATATCTTCACGGGTGATGAGCAAATAGATGATTGTTATGGTGCTTTATATTCTCTGTCAGGAAAATATACAATATATAACAAAAATCTTCCCTAACAAGGTGTCAGAGAGTGTTAAATTACATCTAATTTAATTAGAGTAGTTTTTTAAGTGGTTCGATCTGAGATTAGTTTTTCATCCACTTCGATGAATGTAGCTTTCACCGGATAAATTTAGTTTTCACGGAATATGAATACGTTGCTCATCAAATTATTTCATCCCATTAATTATCATCTTTTTTTTCCTCTTGCAACGCGAATTCTCCGATGACGTAATCCAGACATTTTTTCATCCACGTTCACCTACACCCGTCCAGACTCTCCGGTGATCGATTCGCCGTTTCGCCGTTTCGCCGTCTTCCGTACATTGCATTCGTGCTGCGTGGGTTGCGTGTAGAAAATTCAGGCTCGAAAATATCGATCCGTTCGCTATTTGCGTCATTATCAGCGGACCAGTATATTGCGAATCCGTTGAAAGGGAAGAAATACGTATTCCGGCAATTATCGAACGATTATGCTTACAACAAAAGCCTTAAACGAGCTGTTCAGCCTTAATTCAACTTTAATATTAACCTCCCTATATTATTTATTCACTATTTGAAAGCCTCGTTAAAACAGTCGAGTGCATAATTTTAGTCGTATTGTTAAGCAATTTTCGCAAATCTCCAACTGTACCGATTGATAACTAATTAATTTTCAGGACATATATATTGGATGTTGAATTGTCCGTATGATTTGGTTATATACTGCGTTGTAATATGAGACGTGGCAATACTTGGCAATATGGGTGGTTATATAGCAAGTAGTAATTCTATGCGTTGAAATTTCACGTGTATCAACTCCAAGTGTGAAACAGTTTCACGGGTGGCGATATAGCGCGTGGTAATTCTACGCATAGAAATTCCAAGCGTGGCGATACAGCGCGAGACAATTCCACGCTTAGCAATATAACGCGCTGCGATTCCACGCATCGAAATCCCAAGCGTGACCATACCACGCATTGCAATTCCACGCGTAGAAATTCCACCCATTGCAATTCCAAGCGTGACAATTCCACGTGTAGAAATTCCAAGCGTAGCAATTCCAAGCGTAACAATTCCAAGCGTAACAATTCCACGCGTAGAAATTTCCAAGCGTGACAGTACCACGTGTTGCAATTCCATGCGTAGGAATCCCAAGCGTGACAATTCCACGCGTAGAAATCCCAAGCGTGACAATTCCAAGCGTAGAAACCCCAAGCGTGGCGATATAGCGCGTGACAATTCCACGCGTGGGAGTCCCAAACTTGACGATACAGCGAATGACAATTCCACGCGTTTCTATCACGATTCGGCGTTTGTAGTTACACGGTAGACGCGTCGCGATGCTCTTCGACGCGAGTTTCCGGCGCCGTCGCAGAGACGCCCCGACGCCGAGCGTCGAGCCAGTGTATCCTGCGACGTCGTCTGTACGGTTCTGCCACGTGCTTCCGGTTCTTGGTGTTTTGCAACGAGATTTCGTGTGTGATGCATCATCCAGTGAGTTCGCCCTCCTCACGCGATACGTGAATGTCCACGGTCCACAAGACGATCAAAAGAAAGTATGTAAATATATCGTGAAGCATCTTTTAATCATGTATGATATGTTAAAACATACGTTAGAAATTCAACTCCATAAATGTTTATGCGATTTCCTTGCCAGTTAATTGAAATACTTTTTCATTATGCTACACTTGAAATTCTACTTCTAATAAAATTATTCATACGATAACTATTAAACGCGTGAAGCATAATTTATGTGTCATTAAGTAATTTTGTTGATATGCATATTAAGTGTGTACAGTTTATATAAGTTTCAGATAGCAATCGAAGAATAAGTGAAATTTAATACTTGGTCAAGTTCTTGCGCATTAATACTTATCGGAAGCTAAGATCTGTTTTCAAGGAAATTATTCCAAGTGATCTTGTTATACTCCAATATAATCCGAGCATTTTTTCCATCTTGCTAAGCATATTTAAACGCGCTCGTATTATTTTCACCCGTTGGTAATGTTATACAATAAAGCGATAGTAAAATGCTATACGGATTCAGTTACGCCAGCTCAGCTCGTTACAAGAATTATTGAAGCACAAAAATGTCTTTGTATATTCTTTCCTGCCGTATCGAATTAATTCAATAGTTCTCTGTAAAATTATTTTTCCTAGTCCGTGAAACTGTACACATCTGCAAGTTATAATTAAATAGAAATTCTGAAATCAATTTTACCGTACAATTTTCTGCATGAAAGGCAGGATCGACGAAGACGTTTAATCTTCTTTCCCCTAAACAAACGAATCAATCTGTGACATGTATACTCATGATCAGAAGAGGCTGTCATACATCTGTACGGTACATTAACCGATAAACTACGCGAAGAAAGCTGCATATGTGAAACTACAAAGCATCACGAGACTCCGTGCTCGTTGCGTAGATAAAACGTCTTAATGTTAATTTGTTTTCACGAACACGCGTTTGCGAGACTAAATGCGCGTTGTTCTACTCTACATAGCAAGTGTGGTGCCTTTAGTTGGCTACCTGCAAGATTTGCACAATTTTTTTATGGAAATGATACACCATGCTGGGGTATTCGAATCGATCACGTTTCCCCCGTTACTCAAATCGAGGCAGACTTCTCGCACGATTTCTTTCCACCCTTGCAATTTTATTATAAATCCAATATCTGAGCGTTGCTAAATTTCGAGGTCCTAATATTCGGGAACCTCGAAGTTCCAAAATTCGACGTCGCAGTTGAAAGTTTCAGTTCAGTTAGAAGATTCATATCCAAAAATTTCAGAAATTGCAAGGTTTCGAAATTCCAAACGTCACAAAATCTTAAGTTGAGAAATTGCAAGATTTCAGAGTTCCAATGCTACAATCTCAAAATTATAAAATTCCAAAGTTCCCAAGCTACTAAACTTCTATAAACCATGTGGTTATAAAATTCCACAAATCCCCAAATTTCAAAGTTATAAAATTCCAACATCCACAATTTTGAATTTCCAAAAGTTCCATAATCTCAGAGTACCGAAATTCTGAAGTTCCGCTACCCTAAACTTAACAACCCAAAACTTACCTTAAACTATCCTAAACTCAAAGAACTCCAAAATACCAAGGTTGTAAAATTTCAATACGAGCAACTTCGCTGGTTGAAAGTACGTCGATTCCTGTTTTCACGGTTTTCTTTCGAGGATCCTTCGGGAGATTTATCGGTGCCAAGGACCTCTCGGCGGAGCATTTTCTGCTTCGTTCAATTTTGCGCGTCTATAAAGCTTCGAAAAATCGTAGCGAGCTACTTTCACGCTTTATCGACCACGTCGGGGTTGATTCGTTCGCGAAACAATGGAGGGCGACAAGGACCCGTCACGAGGAAGGGGTGAGTTCTCGATCTACCCCCAAGTGCAAGGCCATGAACGCGTCTTCGATGAACTTCGAATCATAGTAAATTCAATTTTCGCTCGAAAACTTCTTCCGTAAACTGTAATCGAGAAACATATCTAACAATTTCTTTGAAAATATTTACTGTTACGTTTTACCATAATAATGGTTGTTTCTTTCACGTTTTCAAGTATAAAGGTTCTTCAGTGATTTCATATTGATCGATTAATTAATTGCTTAATAAAATTATTTGGCAGATAAATTATGGTAAATGTATGGAAGTATCTCGTTTGAAGACGTAGAACAATATTGAAATTTTATACTCTTTCATGGGAGTTCATCAAGGTTGAATGACATGGATCACCCCGTAGACAAACCCTCCTGAGTTGATCTCCCTTCAGACCTCGCTGCCAATGAAAAAATCCATGATCCGTGCTTTGTATGGGCACAGGACTTGGTAAACAAAAGGATACTACCTCGATTGTACCCAATTGAATGGTGCACCATAATGCTGACGAATTACGTTGCTATTCTTCTTTGCGCACGTACGAGATGGAACGACAGGTAATTCTGGCGTGGATTCGTTGCTCTTCCCTTCACATGAAGGATGGAACGTTGCACATAGTCATGATACGAAATCAATAAGCTAAATTCGCGAGTGAGATGTGGTTTTAGAATATATTGTCAGATAGACGATTTTTTATGCTATTCGTGATATTAGGGGTGGGATAGGGCTGGGTAGGTCTAGAAATGTGGTAGGTATTTGGGGATTTGAGGAATTGAAAGTTTAGGAATATGGGAGTTTGAGAATTTGGCTTTGGTTTTGGAAATGTAGGGATTTGGGTTTGAGAATTTGGGAATTAGAGAGTTGGGGATTTGAGAATTTGGACATTTGAAAGTTTGGCGATTAGAGGATTCGGAAATTCAGGTATTCGTACATTTGTAAATTTAAAAACGTACCAACTTGAATAAGTCAAGGGTTCAAAAGTTCGAAAGCTCGAAAATTTGACACTTCAGAAAAATCCTTAACACGAGGTACAACCTAAATTTCTCACGCTACGATAGCCATCTGCTATTAATCCTTACCCCGTTGAAAGCATCCTTGGACATAAATAGGCTAATATCGTTGGCACAATCTTTGGAATAACTCAAATCGAACGGTAGATCGTTCGAAAAAATTGCTCCTCCACAACCTAATCGTATCACGATTCCGAAGGAACTTGTTTCGGCAAGGTCCATTTGGAAACTTTAATTTGGCAAGCGTTCAGAGCAGCTCATGACATTCGAGTTATGGATGTTGTACACGCTAAGATCGATAGATACTAGAGAAAAACGTGTCGATGGTTCTATTTTCGAGTTGTTTCGAAGCCGTTCGCGAAGTTTGATCGCAGAGGTCGGATGTGTGAGAGGATCGTGGGATGGTAGAAAAATGGCGGAGCATATTGTCAGACTGTTTCCCAATCGGTAAGACCGGGAAGGAGAAAATGCGAAATGCTTTGCAGAATGAAGCTGGAATACTTGACGACTTCTTGAGCAATCTTGCAAAGTGGTTGTGCACGAGACCCCGCATACTGTTTCCATTATTCAGCGAACGACGAGACCGGAAATGTAATGAAACGAGTCTTTTTATAGGACTATTGATAACTGTTGTTTACTAGTCATACGTAATTAGGAATATTAAAGTATCTTCGGTCTTTAATTTCGCTCTTAACGTTGAGATGTTTCTTATTACCGTTTCATTCTTGATTGTATCGATGCATTTTGGTGCAAGTGGGGGGTTTTGTCTGAGGATCTGGTACTGATAGATTTATTGTTAGGGCGGAGAAACGTGGCGGGGAATTTTAGAGGCTTGGGGAATTGGAGGTTCTGGGAGATTTGGGAGAGGGAGAAGGTGGGGATTTAAACATTGGGCAGGCGAGAAGTGATGCTGAGATTTTGGGGATTGGGGGTAGGAATTGGGAAATTGAGAATTTGGGGTTTTAGAAATTGGGGAGGTAGGAATGGAGAGATTGAAAATTTGGGGTTTTAGGAATCAGGGATATGGAAGTTGAAGGTTTGCAAATTGGGCTATTTGGGAATTAGGGATTTCAAAGTTGGAGATTTGCAAATTGGGGATTTGATACTGGGGGATCTGAGTATTATGATATTTAGAAATTGGGGATTTCGAAGTTGGAGATTTGCAAATTGGGGATTTGTGAATGGGGGATCCGATTAGGGTATTCTTAACTTGGGTAGTTTGAAGTTGGAATTTTGCAAATTAAATCCTAAGTCGAGTGTGGCTCGACATTTCTCTTGGATCTTATATTTTCATTTATTTACTACTTACAGCAAATGAAAAATATATTAGTCAGGTACTCCTCGCTTCATTTTATCTAGAACCCCATGATCTATTTTGAAAATAAAGAGGTTGGTAGATAAAATAAATTAAGGAACGCAAAAGGTTGTGATAGAGTAAATGATCTACCACCTGCCCACATCCTGCAAGGATATCAATCTTGCCCACGTCTTTCAAACACAATCAGATAATAAAGTAACTATCCAAATAGTAGTATAAAATAATCTCCCAGTGAATTAACGGAAATCCTATTTTATCAGGAAGACTGGAACCGCGTTAATCACGGTGACGGGTTTCGCCCGGTAATCGCCTCTCATTTATTTAGTAACCGTTAAAGCAAAACGAGCAAAGTGCGTCTGGTCGTATGAACGAGACTTGCAGGTATGAGCCTCGATGTATCGAGGAATCCGTGTCGATTGAAAACGAGGGAAAAACTTGTCACCGACTAGCTATCTGGCTATGTAAACGAACACCGGTACTCGGTGTTCTCGGGTCAAAGGTGAGCCCCGATGAATGCCTCCATTACGGTCCGGGTAATGACTTCTTTTCCTCGAGCTCGACGCTGAAGTAAACTTAGAGCTTGGTCATTCAGCCGAAAAGAGACCGGATACGCTTTTGTGAATCACTATCGCGAGCGATGCACGCAGGTAGACCTCTAACGAATCGAAGCAGCCGTAGGGCGATGACCCAGATCGTCGTAAATATTCCGTGACTGGAAACTGCCTAACTTATTCCGTGACAGGTAACGAAGAGCAGGTTAATTATTTCGACGACGCTTTATAGGATGGGTGTCTGGTTAGGGCCGACAGTTTGCGCCGTTCGAAGTTTCCGGGTGTAAATCGTGGAGGTGGATGTGTAGTTGCACATAGACTAGCCTGCGAAGTTTTGATCTTTTGGGAAATTCGGGAACTTCGGCTTTAGTTAAAAGCCTCATAATGGAGGAACTGTATTTGGGAAAGTTACGGTAATCCGTTTGTTAGCTGGACGAGTGAAACGCGTGGGGCAAATTGTTCTTTATATTTCATTTTTGAGTTTGCCTATCAATCAGTGTGAACTTCGTTTATCGACATACTTTAATTTAAGAGATACTGTAATTCAAGGTTTGAGATTGAGATACTATAATTCAAGGTATCACTATTTCCATTAATCAGTTGCTGCAAGTATAGAATTGGTTCGTGACCTTGCGTGATCTTCATATGTTGAAAATTGAAAATAAAATTGCGCAATAGAATTGTTATAATAAATATACAGAAATACTCATAGTTCGTCAAGAATCTTCAAGTAATTACAGATCGATAACGATGTAAATGGAAGATGTAAGCTCTTGAACAACGTGCAATTAGCCAAGCATCTGAATGGCGACCCGTCGCAAAAGACACAAAGGGAAGAGAAACGCCTTTTAATTCGGAGGTTAAAAAAGTCTGGGTTTCAGAAAACTGGTAGAGATGCTCTTGTCGGAAAAGCGACACAAAGAGAGAAGTTTGAAAATCTCTCGACGGCTTTTCAAAGAGGTCGTCTTTTCGATGTTGCCGCGCTTAATGTTGAGTCTGGTCCACTATATCCTTTACTATCGGTGTTTCTCTGCTCCTCTTGCATTCGTACTTCCGGCTTTCAGACGTCCAGACAAGCACCGTCACGCTATTGTGTATGTGTCATTCGGGTAACGAGTTAATTTATTCGATAATCGTCGCGAAATCCTCAATGGTCGACAAAGTATGTACACACATTAACAAGTTGTTCATTCTCAACAGTAAGAGTACTTTAACTTTCATTTTAATTTTAGTTCTTTTGATCTGGATATAAGATCATTTATTTTACAGTATATGTCATACGGATCGAATGTTTTTGTTTGTAATATTGCAATGGTTAGTGAGGTTATCAGATTATCCAGGGTTAGTCAAATGATCAAATTATTCAGGGTTAGTCAAATTATGAAGTGATAATTAAATTATCAGACATAGTTGATTCTACTCAATTCATTTACATAAAGAGATCTATTAGTTCAAGAGAAATATTTTCCAAAAATTTGGAACTCGTAACTGTACCTAATCCCCGTTCACGTTCCTGATGCAAATTTTCGAGATTTCAATCTGGAGCATGTGCTCCGCGATGCAAATCCCGAACTTCGTTACACCAGGTAATTTCCTTATCTCATCGCTTGCACTTTCAACAGTCGTAACGAACAGCAAACACCGGTTTGATCCGTTGAAATTTCACGATCCCAAAGAAATTACGTTCCTCGATAAATGGAGATACCGAGAGACAGAGTTTGGGTCCCGAATCAGGAATCAGAAATTGCTCCATCGCTGTTTTGCCCTCCTTTTCCGGTTATCCGTCGTTTTCGACGCCTACCGCGATATAATGAAATTTCTCCGTTCTGCTGCATTAACGCTGCTGCCAGATTGTGTGGAATCGAATTTTCGTTCAGTCGTGATTGTTGATCGCCCCTGGCGTTAATACGCGCTAATTAAGAGCCTGTAGATTTAATGCTGTAGGGATCGCGAAATCAGCTGGAGCAGAAATAACTATCGCGAAATTTGTGTTGGGAATCGTAGATTTTGGGGAAGTGGAAATTGTTTGTAATTGTTGTATTTCCAAATTTTATTTATTGTGACGTTATGGAATTAGATATCACATTTCTAAGTTTCTACGTGTTTAAGTGTCTATATTTCTAAATTTCTGAAATTTTGGGAGATCTCAAATTTCTAGTCATCATATTTCTTATATTTCTCAAATTTTTTAAATATCTGAAGTTTGTTATATTTCTCATTTTTTTTAAATTTCTCAAGTATCTTATATTTATCAAATTTGTAAATTTCTAAACTTGGATCCTCCGTGTTACACAATCTCCACATCACTGCTACAGTCAGTTTGGTTTCAACCTAAATCATTAATAATAATCCGTAAATTCGTGATTCCACTGCCTGTATGAAATCTTGTAAATAAGAATCACGTAAAATGACAAAGATGGTAGACTCCGCGGGGTTCAACCATAAACGGAACAAGCATAGTCATCACAGGTATAAAACCAAGAATCGAACGGTTGTAGCCATCACTCACCAGAACCGATTAAACAGTAATTAAACGCTAGTCCCTCGTGCAGCGTGTCAGTCATTAGAGGAATAACGTGTTACAAGAAAGGGGAGAAGCATCTAATAAACTCGACGATACTTCACTGTCGTACACGTTTATTGAAACGGTATTACCATCGATGCTTGCATCAGCAAGCAATTACTAGGTGCTAACAGTAATTGACTTCTATAATAACCGCATACAAGCGTGAAACATTGTATAGAAAGATTGTATATAAAACATAATAAATAACAGTCTGATTTGCCGAGTCCAGATTCGCTTTACGGTAATTGATACATTCGAATCGGTTCGTCTCCGCTGGTGTGCACGCAAATTCGATAGGATGAAGAGGAACACGGGGAACTCGAGCCGTAATTGACGACGTAATTACTACTGTAAGTTTGCGGTAGCATCGTGTACTGAGTGCTGGGTAAATAAGATATTGCCTGACCGTTGGGAAGCTGATAAACTTGCACCACTTGTTGACCACTGTTTCCTGCTAAATTATTCGACGTTCCGTCGTCCTGATGAGCGCTGGAATCACCGGAAGGGTCACTTCTGTCCGACGCCTGTTTGAACGTGCCCATCACTGCATGACTATGGTGACCCTTCACCAGTTTTGTGTGATGCAAACCGCCGTAGTTTCCAATCATCAATTTGTTGGTTTTGCTCAGACCGATTACCTTTGCTCCATGCTGAAACATAATTTTGGGGTTCATTCACATAAAATTGTTAAGTGTTTAGGTTCCCTAATTTTCAAAGATTTTTTCATTTCTAAATCCTTAAAATTTTAGACTCTTAAATTTTTAGGTCTTTTTGGTCCACCGAATTAAGCTTTTAAGATCTAACTTCATGATTTTTGCATTTATAAATTTTTAAACTATTAGTCTTTTTATTAGGTCCACCTTTTTGGTTCAAATTTTTTTATGAAATAGTCAAACAATAACTATTTCATCATCTTCAAACGATACATTCTTTACACTCTATCCATCAAATGGTGTCTCATACATAAAACACCAGGAGCGACCATATACCTCAATACCTCTATCTACCTCAATAATAAATATCACATGAATAATCCCAAAACTTGAAAGTTTAAAAATACGGCAGACCTTTGAGACCCGAATCGATCTATCGATTGGCAACGAGTCATTTGAGAGGAAGCAAAGCACTTACGGTGGCCGAGCGAGGATGGTTATGGTTCGACGTGTCAGCTTCCGGCGATGGTCTGGGATCAGGGAAGTTCCTTTGCTCCATGCCTGGCGAAACTTCCGTCTGCTGTTGTTGAGGTGCGGGTTGTTGCAGTAGCATGGCGTGTTGTAGATTTTCCAGTTTTATTTGAGGGGGTTGAATCGGCGTGGAAGACACTTCCGGATACTGCGACGCTTGCTGTGTCAACACGGTTTCCTCTGCATTCGTTTCGGACGGCGTCTGTTTGCTCGTAATTTCCTGGTTGGAATCGAGGGCTGGCTCCATCACGCGATATTCTTGGTACATCGGGTACATGTTCGAAGGATTCAAACCTAATAGGGAATCGGTCATCGGTTGCTGATTGTTGTCGCTTTGACGTACCTTCACGTTCTTCTCTGTGGAGTTATCAGGTGATTCAGTCAGGTTTTTTATAGTCATTTATATTTATTTCTTATTAAAGGATTCTATGGAAGGCAAAATAACTACAAACGTGCGACTGTATACATAGTTTACATAGACTGCAATAAATGAAATTAATTCAGAGCTTGTATTTATTGCAATGTAATGTAGAATTTTAATAATTCATTTTGTTGAATTGAAGGTGAATTTTAACCCCTTAACCTACAATTTCTCGAGCAGTTATTCACAGCTATCTAATTATTGCTGCAAGGTTAAAGCAATCGATGGAAGTTGAAATGTTACATACATTTTGTCCTTAATGATCTTTGACTATGCAGGTTATAATTAAAATTGAATGCAAAATTCGATTGCAGTGAAAATACGAGTCAGGTTTATCACATTCTGCAGTGTGCGTCACGAGTGCGTCACGATATTGTAGGGCAAGGGATTAATTATGTTAAAAATATCATGATGCTGATTTTACCATCGAGACCTTTGGTGGATTCGGCATCTAGACTCTGCAAATCAATGACTGGGGAAATATTTTCGTCTAGGGACGACTTCGTGGCCACAGCATCGGGTTTATCCCGCTTCTGCCTCTGCCCAGCAACACTGGGTTCGATAGACCGCCTGTCCCGGCCATGTACTGGCTAAGAAAATTGATCAATTAGCTCTTAAATATTATTATTCGCCAATATAGTCATTTCTTTGTCAAATTTTTGTTTGTAACATTTATGAGAGTTTCTTCAATTTTTTTTAGTAAAATGACACTCACCAAAGGAACATATTTGGTTAGTCATTTTTCTATCATTAACTTGATGCATGCCATTAATATTTAAAATTCGTCAAATTTTTGTGTGTAACGTTTATGAAGGTTTCTTCAATTTTTTGAAATAAAATAACACTCACCAAAGGAGCATATTCGGGTGAAGCTGGAACAGGCATACCCACAATTCCCAAATCGCTCATTTGCCCAGGGTTTAGATGATTATAATTCTGTGGTATCAGCTGATAGTGTTGCAATAGAGGATGCAGTGCATCAGCAGGGATGTGATAGGAATCCGTGTAAACTGGATGAAACTCCAAATGGTAATCCGCGGATTTCAGTTGTTGAGGATGATCTTTGTGCAAATGTTGCATAGTTTCAGGAGGTTGGGTTATTATTGAATGCTGTTGGGGTTGATATCCAGGCTGAACCAAGATATCGGCCATCCCGCTTCTCGTTAACACAGCCACCGATAACTGAAACAGTCGTCATAAATTATTTGATATCCACGCTTTCCTTCGGATTTAACCGAGAAATTACCGAATTACGGTCGAATTAAAAGATTATGTAAAAAGGAGAAAATATTACTGCACGAGACTACGGTTATTTCAACTTTACGTTCACGCTGGTTTATTAGAACTTTCCCTTCATAATTCGCAGATATAATTAATGGTCTTTGGTTCCTTAGAACTTGAGGTAAACAAAAATCAGAGTGAGAACTACGCTTTCTTATGATTTCATTTTTTCAAACTTTCTCAACACTCTCGTTTGGTATGGAACATTCTCTATTCCACCTCCCAAATAAGAATAATAAAAAAAGACTATAAAATCGTACAAAACTCACCAGCAGTATCCATTTCGCCATTGTTATCTCGTTGTCAATCGTTCGGGGGTTCAATCGAAACTGCGACTCGTCGTTCAGAAAACGCGTGAATTAATCAAGGAAAAATTGCTGAGGCCACAAATTTCCTGCAGCACGCACCGTTTTTTGTCAGGTCAACCTGTCGTAACTTCGAACAATGGCTAAATTCGCAGATCCATTGTGTTTTTTTTTGGGTCAGTCTGTCTTTCGAAATTGAATTTCGCGATTGTACGTGGATACACTTTTACCTGGCTTCGTATTTTTCTTCTTTTATCGCGTTATATTGTATTATCTGTGCCGTGGAAAGACACACGATGGTTCCTGCTGGGAATTTCCTTTTATCCCGAAGAAATAGCTTTTCGTTACATTGTACTTTATCTTGTCATGCGGAACGTGCAGATTCATAATTCACACCCTCTCGAATCAAGAATCGCTTTCCGGCAAACTTTCATCGCCATATGGGGGCGCAGTCGATAACGATTCTCCCTTTTATCCATAATCTTTTTTCTCTGTGGCGCCTACTGTCTTGGCACGCTGAATACCGGCAGCTTTTTGCAGGAATATAAAGTGGTTGATTTGAGGGAAACGATCTAAACACGAAAGTTAGGCGTTTAGGATTCCACGTTCAATATTTAGGCAAGTTTATGTATTGAAAGAGTGATGTAGACTTTTTTAATTCACAAGCTTTCTCTATTAAAAATTCTCAACTTCCTAACTTCATAAATTCTTAATTTATGAACCTAGAAATTTTTCAATTTCAAACTCAAAACTTACCAGATCACAAAAGTAATAACTTCGCAAGATTATAGCGTGCATCTCTCCGTAATAGGAGAGAAATTCGCATCCAAAGTTATTTAACGTCTAGTTAACTGCTTAAATCGCATTACACGCAAAGCGCGCTAGAACCAACCGAAAGGTGCTATGCTAAAGCATGCGTTTACTAGTTTATGCATAGGATTTTAACGCAGTTCAAGCAGTTAGTCGTTGAAAAACCGGACACTCAACACCGTGAATTTCTCTCTTATTTCAGGGCGTTTCGTATCGAATAATTATCTCGACGTACGGAAGTGAACGCGAACTTCGGTTTAAATATTCAGTCGCGAGAGTTCAGTAGGAGAATGGTAGATCAATGTCCGAATCGTCTATCCATCCAGTTTACGAGACAATCAGGGCATGTCAGCAGAGACGGTGGCCTCAAAGTGCAACGAACTTGTGAAAACAAGGATTTCGCACATTCCTTACGCGCATACCATTATTCGGTTTTGCAATACCGCGTATCGTTCGATCGATTCACGATTACAGTGAATCAGATCGTGATACTGTGCTGAATTAGGGTTACCTCTGGCGCAGATTGCAATCAAAGAAAACGATGTCCATAACTCGCTTGATTATACTGATCATGGTCGTGCCACAAAATTACCCATAATTTCGCTAAAACGACACAGCTGCACGATTATTGAAATCGTGCTACAATGTAGCTTGAATAGGGAACGACGTTGGGTTCACAGGGAAGTTGAATTTTATTATTAGGATTATCTGAACAAAGGCTGATTCGTTAAAATTTCGTAGAGTATGGTTGATCAGGATCGTTTATGCTAACACAAATTGGCCTGTTAACATTATGAAGAGGTAGAGTTCTATAACATAGTCATGAACATTATTACAGTCATAGAAGTTTGATGAAATAGATCAAACTTGAGTAGATTGGAATTTGCAAATTTTACCTCTGGGAGTTGAACTCTAAGTTTACTTCTTCCGAGCTTAGAAATTTGGGAATTTGAATTTAGTATTTGATAAATATAGAAATGTCGAATTTTGCAAGTGAGAAATGTTCACATTCTAAGCTGTTCCAAGCTCGAACGTACCTCTATAATTATATTAAAGATGGGCGTACAGTAAATCAATCTCCAGTTCTCTAGCTGATGATCTTTCCAATATATTGAATATAGCAAGATGGAGGGTGTAATTATGGTTTCTGTGGATGTTTAGGTTGCGTATTCGGTACGTGATGCCGGCGGCGCACCTGACGCTGCGCGAGGAGGACGTGGTACGCTTAACCTTGGAGTTCCTCCATAGCCGTGACCTTCACATCTCGCAGCTATCGTTGGAGCGTGAGACAGGGGTGATAAACGGTCAGTACAGCGACGACGTCCTCTTCCTTCGTCAGCTGATCCTCGACGGACAATGGGACGACGTGTTGGAGTTCATTCAGCCTCTGGAGGCGTTGCCGGACTTCGACATGAGGAAGTTTACCTATTCGATCCTGAGGCACAAGTATGTGGAGCTGTTGTGCATCAAGTCCGAGGCGAACGTGATCGCGGCGGGTACGAACGGAAGCGTGGACAATGCTGTGGAGGAAGTGGTGAAGGTGTTGAGCGACCTCGAGAAGGTCGCGCCCTCCAAAGAGGAGTATAGCAGTTTGTGTCTGTTGTTGACGCTCCCGCGGCTCACTGATCACCTGCAGTATAAGGACTGGAATCCTAGCAACGCGAGAGTCCAGTGTTTCCGGGAAGTGCATCCTCTGGTGGAAAAATTTCTGCCTGGGGACCGAAAGAGCACCGACCCGGCTCATCCTGTCTCCTCGGCGAAGAACGACCGACTCATACAGCTGATAATTAAGGGCATTCTGTACGAGTCCTGCGTCAATTATTGCCAGGCTAAGGCCACAGGCTCGAAAGAGAGCGAACAGGTAACTATTTACTTTGCTTTTGTCTTTTACGAAGAGCTGAAGTGGTAATGGTACATGTGTTATTTTCACAGGTGGAGATGAATTTCTCTCGATTGCTGGACGGTTCCGTCGGCTTCAGCGATTCGGACTTAAGTTTGCTCTCTTGGCTGCAAAGTATACCACCGGAAACGTTCGCTGTTCCTTTCGCGCAGCGGACTCTGAACGTGGACGTGGAACGCCTGGAGAGACCGTCGTTGGAGACCTCCTGGACGGAACACATGTTAATCACCCCGATAAAACCGAAGACGTTCCCGCATAGCGCGATGCCGTTCACCAGGCCGCGATCCGCCGCTGACATGATGTCTCGCAGTTTAGTGCCGGCTTTAGAAGCTGGACTCGGACCAAGGAGTCCCGGGCCTAAAAATACGCCGATACCGTCTGCGGCGCTAATGGCCCTGTCCACCGGTGATATAAACCCGATGTCGAGATCGTCTTTCGCGAGCTTTCATCTGACCGGCTTTAAGAACAACAAGCTAATGAACACCAGCGTGGACAGGCTGTTCGAGAACGAGGGTGACGTCTTCCTTAGCTCTAGCTACGCCGAGTTTCAACAGCTGCCTTCCATACAAGAGACAACGACGAACAGTCAGCCGAAAGCTCCACCCAGAACGAGAGGGCAGTCGAAGAGTCCTGAAGGTGCGTTTGGCATCATATACCTTACCTAAACACAGTCTTAATCTAAATCGAAATTAATTACAAATTAACGTTTCAATGATCATATACACAATTAACGTTTAAATTATCCGTTGAAGGTATCAAAGCTGACCCTTCGGCAGCCTCGACCCCGGAGCGAAGAGTCGCCGGCAGAGAATCTCCTGCACCGTCAACAGCCAGGAGTTCCAGAAGAGATTCTTTAGCTGAAAAGCCAACCGGGGTCGCGGCTAAGATCACTGAACCCACCGTGATCCCTGGACGACCCTCCTTGGGCGGCGAACATCTAGAACAGAGTTACAATGGAGACCTGTTCAAGGAGTATCAAAAGCAAAAGCAGAGGCTGCAGGAGAAGTTCCAGCAGAGAGAAAGGGAATGGGACGATTTGGTCAGACAGCTGTCGGCACCGTTGTCTCCGCAGGTGGTCGACAACAGACTTCAAAATGACGGGTAAGTGAACATGTTGTGACTCGTTAGTGATCCCTTTATAAAGGTCGAAGAGATGGCTGTAGATCAATACTGCTTGAAGGTTCTGGATGTAAATGTAATGGGAAAGTTGTCCAAACCTTCAGTTGTATTAATCGAAATCGTACTGTGAATTTATGATTACACAATTCTCATGATTATATTCAAATCTTGTTGAAGGATAAACGTATTGGTAGAGTGTTCTTCAAGACTTAACAATGTTAATGGTGTACTTAGAATATTAGTTATCAGAATAAGTAAAGAAACATATTGTTCGTCGACGATTTTAGCAAAAATGTATAAATTTGTATGCAGTTTATGAAGATTACAAAGTTTTGAAGCGGATGAAGATAATCGACAGATAATGTTATAGCTGTTTAATTTAAGTAACACGTTTAGATATATTTCCTTCCGGAGTTAGGGTTCAAATGAACGCTTCGTATTTTGGTTAATTACTCGCCGGATATAATCTAAATGTTATTGTTTTCCGTGTGTATCGCGGTCGTATAGCAGTGCATGCAGTCAATCAAACCGACTGGTTAGCTACATTCTCTAACAGATGGCAGCAAGGGAATGCCTTTCTCGCGCTTATTATGGTACTAAAGCGCGAGCCGAGAATAACTTGCTCGGTCTAGACGGCAACTTGGCGCCGATCGAAATAGCGATTCACCACGGGCCGCGTTGAAAAAAGAATCAGCAGCATTATTTTAGTAGCTTGACAATGACCTCCGACTTCCGGCCTTTGGTTCGACGTTCTGTTAGAACTGTGCGGAGTGTCCCAATCAAACGTCCTCACATTTTATTTCTACCGTACCACAGAGTCCCTATTTAGCTTTGTTCAATTACAAAATCTTTATGTTTCAATATGAACAAATTTGTAATTAGGAGCATGAATTTTTTGCATTTTTTAGCTTTAATAGTTGATAGTTAATAATAGTTATAACCAGAATCAATATACAATTAGTATAATTATAAACAAAATGTTAGAATGATCGATTATATTAAATTAATGAAGGTCTATACAATAGAATATATAATAGATTATACAAGGTCTATACAATATAAATAATGGCACATTATTTGAGAATTTATATTTTTGTCAAAACAGCGGCAGGGATATAAATCTTCATCTAGAAAATTCTCTGAATTTGAAAAGTTTACAAAATCACCATGCACCCGGCAGAAAAATATTATTTCGCCACTTCCAGTTAGAAGTTTGTTTTTTCTTTTCGCCCGAATCTTTTGGAAGTTGCCGAGCGTAACGGCGCTGTTTTCCCACGTCCACATACACGAGCAGCTTCACCATAGACAAATCAGTAGTGACAGGAAGTCATCCCTCGTGAGTGTCGCGCGAATTCCTTTTCGCGAACGAATAAACGGTCCCGACTGTATCCTCGTAAATGTCGCGTAACGAGCTAAAATTACCGTCGGTTTCGAGATGTCAAGTGCAATGTATCTTTTCTACGAAGTCATATCGGTCACATCCGGTAATAATAATTGAAACGGCGTTTCGCTTCGAACCTGCGAACTTTACCGCGGGTTAAGTTGACCCACATATCGAAGCGAGATCATTATTTTTATCGGCGTCGTTCATTAGAAACAGCTTCATTACGAATATCGCAATTCCCATAGTATTAAAGTGGTTTTATGTACTCGTAATATTTGTATGCTGATGTTAAGGTTCTTTTAAGATGGCTATAAATCTAGTATGGGTATAATCTGTCAGTGCTTAGTTCTGCTAGATGTATCTAGAAAATATCTACGTATTCACCTGCTTATACCTGGTGAATAGCATTTATATCTATATCATACCTATATCTTACATCCTATATATCTGTCTACCGAAATATCTTAAGTTATGTAATATTTTATGTCTACAGAAAACGTAGAACTGTATGAAACATTTAGCAAATGTGGATGTAGGAAACCATAGGTCTAGAAAAAATGTGAACTCAGAGGATCTATATCTAAAGAAAGCATCCTAAGGAAAATCTAAACGTAGCATAATTGCAAAAGCCATAAATCTCACAAGATGTAACTGCGTATCATCAAAGTGTTAAAGTATGAATAGGGATCTGGTTTACCGACGCATGTACCAGCAGCTCGGTTTATCATCTGTCAGGTGTAGTTTCCTTATCTTTAATCGAACATTTTGCAACCGCCGATTAGGTTTCGTAACCCAAATAGCTTTCAATGACGTCGAGTGGAAAGAGGTGGTTCATAGATATGAAAGAAATGAAAGTGGAATTCAAGCACGGTTCATTGGCATCGACCGCTGACATTGTTCCACGGCCGGATGCCGGATGTATGAGAATAGTAAGTACGTGCACGTTGTTACAGGGAAATCGTGACCATACAGCCTCGTCATTGGTCGCGTCCCATCGACGGGTTCTCGCTTCACGATTTCGTTATACATATTTATGGTCTCATTGTCTCATTCATGCACATCGGTGCCCGGTACCTCGTAAAACGCGAATGAACGTGCGGATTTAACGACTTGACGGATGAGTTTTCCACGTCTGACAATTCAGATATTATCTGTCGAGATACCGAAACTCGTCAGAGCGGTTATTCTACATTAAACACGTGTAAACACATTTTTTTACGGTGGACGTATCGGAGATGTTTTATATTTTGGATCAAACTCGATCTGCAATCTCATAATTTTTCGTCGACAGAATTGCATATAGATGCTTAAATATCTGTCGTATCGTCTTAAAGAGATAGGGAGAGTGTTATCTCCTCTCACATTTCGAACTTGAAATATTCATCAATCAATCGAATTGAAATATTCGCTGTAACACGTAATTGCATGTAGATATGCAGAGTCCGACAATGTTTAAATATCTTTTTATCGTGTCAAAAAGATTTTAGTTTGTAGTTGCTCGAGTGACCTCCATTACCTGTTCTCATATTTCGAAATTGGAATATTCATCGCTAGAACACGTAATGGGAGTTAACGATCGCATTTAGCTTGAAATTCGTTTGAGCCTAATTAAATGCAGACACGGATGGAGTAAAATACCAGACACTGGTGCTGTCTGAATGGTATTCGGAGTTCAAAAGGCTAATTATCCTCGGCCGTTGGTAGACAAGGTTTAACTTATTCCAGAAGTGACAATGCAGTGGTTGCGGTCGTACAAGTTGGTTATTTGCGCGTGCATATAAATTGAATTACAAAGAATGTTATTACCAGAGCCATAAAACAAGCAATAGATGTTATTGAATGCTGAAAGCTAATACTTTGTAAAGTGTTTCTAAGGTTGATACAATCTATGCAGATAGTACTATTCACTTAGGGTAAAATAATACGTGTCAAGTGTTTATAGGTTCGTGTTAAGAACGTATACATCAATTTATAAATTACTGTAATGATTCTGTTTGAGGTCAGATTAATCATTCGCGAAGAATTAATTATCTCGTTGTTCGATCGACGCGGAAACTCTTTTTCTTTCGCGTTTATTGCTGTAGTAACTTGCGAAATTGAACGTAAGGCTGATTCAGAGTTCTTATCGGCGTTATCTCGATCATTCGATCTGGAGAGACATAATCGCGAGATTATACTCTCGGGAGGTCTTACCGTGTCTCGTGGAGAGTTCCAGTGATGACCATTAAAAGAATCGATCGATGTATTCTCGATAGTTGTAAGAACCAATCATGCAGTTCAAACAATTTTATGTCTTCAATGTTGATAACGTGGAAAATCTTTAAACGAATTGTTAGATTTAAATTATGAATTGTTACAATATCTGAATTTGTAATATATTTGAATAATCAGATCCAGTATATTATTTCAATTTTAATACATATCTCGAATATTCAAAGTTCACTTATGGTTACATAGCGAAAATTGTATCAACTTTCTGAAGAAAGCACAGAGTACACTGATTCGTTCATCGGCTAAATATATAAAGACTGCGAAGAATTGCACGGATTTTCTAATTACGTCCGAAAGTCTAATCGTCGATGCTTAACGAGATTATATCCTTTCAATAGCGTCCATTTGTAGACGTACTAACGAGACTGGTTAGCAATCACGTTGACGTGTTCATGGTGTAAGTCAAGGAATTAGTGGTGGCCAAAAGGAGTTTCGAGTGTCTGGCCACTTCGTTAACCGCAAAATATGAGCGCATTTAAACAGTGAGATTTACGTTTCGTGGCCACTGAAATAAGGGCTGCACGAGAATCCTTGATCCTTCAACAGGTTCAACAAACGAGGTCGTTCCCAATGATTCACTGCGCTTAATTCCTCGCCGGCAAATCCCTTTAAATGGCTACGTGCTACTGCAACTTTGGTAGTAGAGAAAAAGTCAATGTTCGAGATTGTGTGCACTAAATTTATCTTTGCAATTGTAGCTCAGATTGTAGAATTACAGTTCACTTCGTTGTATCGGAGTTGTATCGGAGCTGTGGTAAGGGATGAACTAAGGGTAGTTTTTAAATTGGGCAAGTGGGCTGAACGTGAGTGTCAAGGGTGATAGAATGCAGGTGTATAGTGTGTTGGGGTTATTAGGGAATACAACGCGTGGTGATTACTATGCGTGGGAAATACAACGCGTAGAAAATTCAACATGTAGCATATTCCACGCGTGAGAGATTCAACGCATGGGAAATTCAATGCTTAGAATATTGGACGCGTGAGAAATTCAACGCATGGAAAATACAACATGTAGCAAACTCAACGTGTGAGAAATACAACGCGTGAGAAATTCAACGCATGGGAAATTCAACGCGTGGACATTACTACACATGGGAAATATAACGTGTGGTGATTACTTCACATGGGAAATACAACGCTTGGAAATTACTGCACATGGGAATACAACGCGTGGGAAATACAACTCATAGGTACTACTACGCGTAGGAAATACAACACGTAGAAGATTCAGCACGCGAGAAATACAACGTATAGCAAATTCATCGCGTGGGTAATACATGTGGAGATTACTGCCCCTTGGGAAATACAACGCATGGTGATTATCACACGCGTGAGATACAACATATAGCAAATTCAACGGAAATTCAGAATACCAGTTTGAAAATATAATACATTGGAAACTCGTTACGTACAATTCATGGAAAATAAAATGCACATATTCAGCAACTACCACACATGACAAATATGTGTGGCAATAGCACTCGTGCCTTCAAAAGAGAAATAAGAACGAAATGAGCGCTTACTGATAGTTAACATCGCAAATTTGTGCAAGAAAATAAGAAATAAAAGTAATGGAATAATTGCCATTAAAATCGCATTACGAACGCGAGGCATGTAGCTGCCAAAGAAATGACACGGGCAACGAGTTAAACTTGTTAGAGGACGAAATTAGCGTAGAAAGATGAAATTTTCGAGTGTCTCGGGTGCACATTCCCGATTCGTTCGAGTTGTCGAGCGGTCGACACGCGATCGTCACGGAGGTTGCTTTCTCTGAGAGGATCGACGACAGTTGCCAGTCATTCGAGGATTTTCTTGGCTCGGCAGCTGCATTTTCTCGACTCCTCGGCAACGTTATGGCACCAGCAGCGGCGATCTTGTCCACCTACTTACTTGCGTGTAATTAGTACGCGTGACCGACCGAGATTGGTCACAAACGTGGCTTTGTTCGAGGCTCGAGCGATCAAAACGGGATATCAAAACGTACGTAACGTACATCTCGTATTAAACCGCTTCGTTAACATCGGAGAATAGCAGGTGTTGTAAATGTTTGTGCGCGAAAAAAGTGGATACACCGAGAGTAGGTTAGTTTGCTTTGGTTCAAGGTGAATCGATTGCAGGTACTCGTGGGTTGAAAATGTCTCGTCATATTGCAATCGTTTCTTTTTATATGAAGATCCAGTCTGGCTGTGATTTAAATCATGTTGATGAACGTTTACTTTATAGAGAAATATTTTGCAAGCTTTACCCATCAAGGAAACTGCAGACACTTTTTAATCAAGCTTTATTGGTCTATTGAAAAACATATTATACATATATGTCGTACTATATGTTATATTTCTCATTTTTATTTTATTAAACATTTTATAGAAATGTTTTTCTAGATATAAATTATTAATCTTATCGCACTTGTATTAGTTACGTCGCACACGCTGTCTAGCGAGTATAAGCTTACAGAGATAAACCGCAAATAAAAATAAAAAAATTCTTATCACAGTCTTAGTGGAACATAAAGTGCATCGTAAATATATTGTTCCGCAAACAATTGAACATCGTGTTCCAGATATATACATTCTTTACAACATTCTCTTTCAAAATTCATATCGTAATCAAAACCCTGACTCAAACAGGTGTTCGGTGAATCGAACTCTCTCGTCGAACCATTCATAAAATTTGCACAGTCAGAAAACAAACGTTCGAGGCACAAAAGATTAATAAACCAACAAACACGGAGCGTCTGTATTTGATTTAGGAGCTTTCAAAACGAACGAATAAATTTACAAAATATTTCCACAAATACTCATTTGTGATTCAAATTTATTTTTTATTTTTTGTAATTGTATAAATATTCATTTTCTATCATTTTTAGTAATTATATAAAGATATTTTAATTGGGGAGAAATCATTTTTTATTGAAATAATTTCATGGTATAGTAGTTTTGGGAAGGTTATATTTTTTATTCATAAATAAGTGTTAGGATAGTGTTGTAATATATAATAGTTTTTGAGATAGTTTTGGTCTTTTTTACCTTTGAAGGTAATTTTTAGTAAGACTAGTAAGATTTAGTAAGGTAAGTGTTATCTTCATTAGCATGGCAGAGTCTCGCTATATGTCCCTGGGGTTGTATAATCTAAAGAGATTATATAGGCCATATAAATAGATTTCTTTCTATGTAATAATTAATTGTCAGAATCCTATAATCGACTGTATGAATTTTTTAATTCCCAATGTCTACATTCTTTAATTTTCCAGTTCGAAATTTCTGAATTTATACTCCTAAATTTCAACTTCTAAATTCCTGAACCCAAAATTCCGAAAAGTTGAACCTCGAAAATTTGAAAATTTTGAATTTCCCGCGCGATATTAAATAATGCGAACCCCCGTTCGGTTACGGAATAAGTAAAATTGAAACGAAGAGTGTTAATTTTTAATATGTAGGGTCTAGTAGGCACAGATGTAATATAGATGTGATGTACATAGATGTAAAATAATCCATGACAGCTGATCGCAGGCGTACGCGCTTGAAGGGGAGCATATCCGCGGGAATCAAAGCGGGCTGTGATAGGTCGCGTCGATACGCTTTGTTATTACGAGCGTAGTCAGTGTCGACGTATAGTAGAGTTCTCAGTCGAGTGTAATGTCGGTGGCGGGCGAAATCGTAGCCGTCGCTCGAGCTCCCTCGATACTCCACGTCGGGCTTCCTCCGCAGCAGCATCGTGTTCCCCTGTTGTAACGTGCACCGTTCCGTAGCCTCGCGATCCTGGCATTCCGTTCGTTGCTCGATCACGCTCCCTAAATAAGACCCCGGTGACCACTTTGAATTCCACCACGGTCAAATCGCGTTGCGATCCTCCGCGTTCGATCGTCCTTTTAATCGGAAACGCGGTCGCGTTCCTCTGGTGTCACGGTCGACCAGACGTCTCGAGATGAAAGTGTGAATTTGCCTGTGTTCTACGTCGTTTATCAACCACCATGATTTATCACAAACCGACTGTACCGCGGTTTCGTATCGCCGAGCGTGTCAGTGTGGCGCCCAACAATCGGCCGATTTACACCAAACAGACCAGCCATGGGAGCACGTGCAGCCTGAAGAGCGCCGGTTCTACGCCCCCATGTGTCAATCGGTACATTATTTTATCTTATCAAACACTTCTTTCTTCTCTTCACGTTCGTTCATTAATCCTTATGCAGTTTCGATGTTTGACACGTGTTTTTTCCATTTAACAATATGTTAGACTTTCATGCTCGTATATTTCGTGGTATCTCTTGTAACATCGTATTGACCTTTGGTTAACCTCAAATTTTCACAAAATTTCAAACTGAAATAATTTTTCTGTGTTCTAAATCGATATCAGTTGAATAACAAAAATTCGAAAGTATTGACAATGCACACGCGTCTGGAGTTGGCAGGTGAACCAATGGATCCGCATTGCTTCTAACTGCCAACTTATTAGGCATGCATGGTGCAAGAATGAATATCACCTCCTTTTTTATGTAACTAAATTATATTGATACTATTTTGCACATGTTCACATATGACGGTTGTTGAATTGGGACTGAACACACACGTGCAGATATGAGCATGTGTCTCGATAAAGACATATAACAAATATTTTCTTAGGCCTCGTGTATCTAAAATTAGTATACATACAACAGTTGGGTGGTGCCCATATTTGATACATGAATTGGGTGTTGGCCATATTTGATACACCAATTGGTTAATACAATTAACACCCATATTTGATCAATCGAGTCACTTGGTCAACACCATAATCTAAAATTTTTATGAAACCTCAATATCTTACAAAATTAGCATCTACATTCATTTCCCACATTTATAAAATACATCAATAATAATCGGCTGTGATGTAAAATTATCTATTATTGTATCTCATTATACCTCACTATTGTTACATTGTAAGACATAATGGAGGTATTAATTGTTTTCCTCGTTGTTCGTTTCAAAAATACGCGTCTTTACATTCAAATAGATAATTCGTCTGTGAACCATCTCGTGGCACGTTCATTTAGAATGCGACGCTCATTATGAACAGTTTCCGTTTCCAGTTCCCAGACACGCGTTAAACACATATCAATTCCCACAACTGTCCACGAAAAACGACGTTATGTATCGATGTTTTGAAAAATCGTAATTGGCGAATGATAAGCATACGCGTAACGGAACTCGAATATTCGGAAATCGAGCTTGGATAAAAACTGTTCAACGGCAGAGGTAGAAAATATTTGTAAAACACGCGAGGTTTGATCACGCGACCGTTTAAAAAAACGTTCCGTACATTATGTTCTGTTAGTTGTAAACACACGAAGACCTAGCTCCGTTACGTTGATACACGCTGCTCAAAGTAATTGCACAGTGATTTTAATTCCTAAAATATTACCATTCTTAATTACTTAAATAGTTTTATCAAGCCTTAATTATCCATTGTGAAATTGCTAAAAATTAACGAACCAAAGAAACTCTCAAATGCCGATATAATACTGACATATAACGAAGCTAATGCACATTTTTTAATATTCTATAGCTATTTTTTTTTTAATTTACATCTTGGTAATGTGATTAGTACTGGTATGAATTTTAATGAACTACCCGGTTCATTAATTTGAAATAATTTTACAAACAGGTTTGTATCAGTTTATTTGTACCAGTGAGAGCCATTTATACAATATATTAGACAAGTGCAATAGTTTTCTAACGTCCTTAAATGTTGTAACAACGAATTCGAAAATGTTTTCGTTATACACGCTTCCTATAAAAATACGATCACAAAAATAGCAAAGTATGTAGGCAATTTGATGGAAAGATCGCCTTAATTAGTCACAGTTTCATGACCATCTTATTACGCAATAAATAATGCACGAAAACAAGCGTGTTCACGTGAAACCAGCTTAAAAGCTAACATTGTAGTTAACAACAAAGCGTGCATTCATTCAGCGCGTGTAAAGGATGCGGGATACCTTGTTTCCATAAATCACGTCCTGCTTGAATAATGGGCTTAGTGTCTTGGATGACCTTTCCTAACCCCATCGTCCCCGCTTTGATGATATTCTATAGGAAATCTTGATTGCCGGTGACCCTCTAAAGCATTTGCCAACAACGGCAACGATGCCTTCGCTGCCAAATAGCCACTTTAAACCTGGAGAAAATTTCGAGTAAATAATACGTGGATCGAACGTGTAATCTATTTGCTGTAGCGATTTATCGACGGCATGGTTTTTATATCGAACCGGTATCAAATTTTGTGGGTAATACGCCGATAACAGTATCGTGATTGTGGTTGAAATTGATCGCTCTTTTTTCGGGGTAATTGCAGTATAAAGCAGCCTCTGGGGAGCAAAGGACCATCACCTGTTCACACCAGCACCCCTGCTAGGTCTGGCATACAGTCGCCCAAACCTGTGATCAATGGGTCCGAACCTATGGTGTAAGTACCTCTTTCTGATTTATTATGCTTCTTCACAATATTAAGCGTGTCCAAGCGTGTTTTAATTGTGGGAAAATTAAGGGAGAAAATTTGTATATTTGATCATTTCAAATGGTGGGATGTTGGGCTTTTAGAAACTTGGAATTTGAGAATTTGGGGATTTGACCATTTCTGTATTTGAGAATTTATGGGTTGCTTGAAATAATCTTAAAAATCTGTCGTCTCCACTACTCAATCCTTACACGACAATATGATGAAGGTCTACTGTAGATGTTGAATAATGTTCGCAGGAGACAGAACTCGGCACTAGGCAACACGTACGACCCCAGAGTGCAGGAGAGCCACTACGACGTCGTCAAGCCCATAAAGGTAAGTCAGTAAAATCAGATACAATTACATTTTTTAACAACAGAAAGGTGCGATCACTTATTGAATATCTACGTTTCAATTTTCATACTTTCCCTCTTTCTAACAATCCAATTATCTTTGAAACTTTCGAACTGCAATATGTATTTAAGGCGTTTCTACGAAAAATGAAACATCCTAATTACCTGTGAATTTATTAATATTTGCCTCTTATCAAGAATGTAACATTGCGAATGGTTAAGATAAGACAAACGGTGTTTGAAGTAAGTTATATACTCGTAATGTAGATAGTAAAGGTAGCATATCGAGCACCGGTTCGTAATTTCTGACTAATGGTATGTAATAATATCGCAACGACATAAAATAGTGAACTAGATTATCGAAGAATCGAATATTATCGTGCAGCTTTCTACCTGTCCTTCCTTATTACCATGGTTGCCCGTATAATCCCGTGACCCGTTTACGGTTATGCCCATACTGCACTGGTTAGTGAAACTGGCCGCGACAACAATTTCCACGAATCGTTGCGAGCCTTTCCTTTAAACTGCGTATCAGTAATTTCAGCGAGCAGAAAAATTTTATTCCGCGATTACCCGCAATTTTACCACATAGACCGTTTCGGTTTGTCACGCGACGTAAATGTCACACGCGCGTTTTTAATCGCGATTTTAATCGGTTGGCTCGGTGAAAGCGTTGGGGTGAAAACTTTGGGAAATTATGTTCTCGGAAATTCGACTGGGAGCCGGAGAAACTCGGTTCGACTTTGATCGGCGACGCAAATCGTCGATTGGTTAATCGAGAAATTGCCAATTAAATACGATAATTAACGTAGTTAGCCGTTGATCGCATAACTCCTCTTGTCATCGAGCCACTGTGCCCAATCCTTTTCCGGAAAGTCCGATGATGTAACCGGTGTGATACATTGCGAGCTCAACTGTTTGGAAACTATTATTGCACTTTGCAATTCTGCAATTTTTGGTGCTTGGAACTTTGAGGTTTTTTGGATTTATGGAATTGGAAAATTTTGGGAGAGTCGAATTTTAGGATTTGGGATTGTTGGGTCTTTATGACTTTGAAACTTGGGATCTTCAGGCAGCTTTGGGACTTGACAAATTTTTAATCCTGGGGATTTTGGGACCTAGAGTCCTTAGGTACTTGGGATTATAGAAATTTTGGACCCTCAAAACCTAGGAACCTTACAGACCTTAGGACCTGTGAACTTTAAAAACTTAGGGACGTAGAAGTGCTGGGACCCTTGAAACCTAGGGACATGGGAATCTTAGGCACCTTGAGACCTAGGAATGCAGAGAACTATGAGAGCTAGTTATATAGAGAACTTGGAACTTTGAGACCTAGGGATCTTAGGATCCTTGGGAGCTGAGGACTTCATGAACCTTGAAACCTAGAGACCTAAAGACCTAAGTACGTAGGGAACTTAGGTCTTTGAAGTGAACTCAGGATCCTTGGGATCAGAGGACTTCAGGAACCTTGAAACCTCCCTAGATCTCTACCTCGGAATAAAACTTGAGACCTGTGGACCTAGGAACCTAAGAACCTTGAAATGTAGGGACCTTAAAAATCTGGAGAACTTTGAGATCTAGGGACCTAGAAACCTAGAAATGAAGCAACCCTTGGGACCTATAGACCTGGATTCCTAGATTTCTTGAAATTACATTTTGTAACTGTGAGACTTTGGAAGATAACCCATCACCTAGATAGCAAAAAATAATCCTTGTCAAAGATGAGTGCTGGTCTACTTTGGAACTCGCTGATTACGAAGAACATATCTTGAGTAATATAAACAAAACGTAGTACGAATCTTCCACATTTAATCGTCTCAGTGTTACATTACTCGCGGTATTAGTCATCTCGATTCTAGAATCGCAATGTCAATAAGATTCGATTACGTAAGTCGAGCATTTCATGGAACTGCGGCAAAGTGAGGCCAGGTGCGCGTCCAGGTGTCCATTCGGAAGAGCATAGAGTGCGATTTCGATTCCATGCTACGTGATCGTCGAGACCGCCAACAGCTGTTGGCAACATTGTCTCTCTATGGACGTATCGATAGGTCGTGGCCTGTTTTGTCTGTTTCTGGTATCGCGGACGAACTAACCTAATCGATCCGTGTTAGTTCTGCTTGGCGCAGAACTCTTACGAAATCGGTAAATACGCTTCGCAGGATAAACAGCGTCGCGTGGGATGAGAATAGTTATCGTCCATTGAAATTGTGTGGCTACTGTTGCTACTTTACTATTTCATCGCATCTTTTGAATTACTTAATATTGATTCATAATGAAAAGATATTTAAATTGGTTCATAATCAAAGAGTACATAAATTCATTCAACTCTGTTGTCCATGTGACGCAAAATGATTATATTTGCATGGTGATAAATGTAACAAGTAGAAAGCGATTTTTCCAAAGAGTTCTATTGAACACGTTAAAGGAACGTAAACGTGAACTTTGGCTTTGAGATACATATCTTGAGATACATACCTAATTACCTTATTTGATGATCAAAGACATTTGTCACGTCACACGAAAACTACATTTTTTCTTCTCTAAAAAAAATATAAAGACGGGTAGTTTGGGTTTCATTAATCATATGGTCTCAAGTTGTCATCCTTCCGGTGCGGTTAATCTCGTAGCCGCAGACAAAGCTCCACATAAAATCGTATTTCAAGTTAATCTCTCATTCTACATCGCAGACCACGCGTTGATAAAAGATAGCCAAATCAGAATAACTTGTTTCGCAGATGTAGATTTTGAACAAGTACATCTTTTGTATGATCTGGACCAAATGTAACAAATGAAGCTAACAAGTGGAATCCTGCAATTTTTTTTTTGTTTTCGTTACAAGAGAATTGGCTAACCACGACAAACTTCTCGACAAGGTTTGCTCGCCTACACTTGAAATTCTAATGTTCCCTCGCATCTTTGGATTATATTACGCGATGACGCAGTTCCAAATGCAAATCGAGATGGACGTACAATTAAAAGATGCGCAAACGAAAATGGTTGTTCCGTGTAGGCGACTGCGTTTTTCCGAGATTTTTGTCACGCAAACTCGTCGATGATTCTTATGACAAATTCCGATTTCAATAACGATGACGTTAACCGGTACTAGAATTGATCAAATATGTGTATTCGTCTCGAGATGTTAATCGTTGAACAATGAATTGCATCTTTGCTGTAATTTTGTTGGTGATCTGTATTTTCAAGGGTGAATTGCATGATTCCACTGTAAATCGTAACATTGTCACGGTGTGTACTCGTTGGAAACTGGACACCTGCCAGCGTGTCACTTTTCCGAAAGGGTACACCTTTTCCAAGCTGAATTAGCACCACGATACACCTTCGACCGTCAAGGTAAACTAGAATCAACGGCCATGTGGGTGTCAAGAAGCCTAGTAACTCGGTAGTGACACGTGCTCGTTGTTATAATCGCGTTTACTTTGCAATTATGCTGGCAATAATTCAATTTTCAATCGGCCAACTTTTGCATTCCATTAATACCTCGTGACTACTGTCTACATAAATTTATTCCATCTCCTGGAATACAAATACAATGATACATTAAAGTATCTTCAAGAACATGAACTCTCAAATTTTGCACTTCACAAATGTAGAATTTTTAATTTTACAAATTTAGGAATTTGGAAGTTCCAATTTTTCCGAGTTAGGAATTCAAGTTTCAGTTTTCCCAGTCTAGAAATTTGGCAATTTGAAATTGAAGCACTTACAATTCACAAAGTAGTAAATTTTGAGGAGTCCGTATATATGGTCCTTTCCGTAAATTTAATTTAGGGTGAAGAGCAATTGTTCAATGATTGTACTGTTAATTTATCATACTTTAAATGGAAAGTCATGGATTTATTTTACGTTAAATGAAGAATCATTCATGTAATTTTAAAATGTAGATATATGTAATTTTTAAAAACTATGTCCTCTGGTTCTATGGCACGTGTGTGGAATGTAGAATATAGAGCGTGAAAGAGAATTGCAGCTCCATCTCGTTGCGCGTACCAAAGTCTACAAGTGCTCTATTACCACTTGTGATACAGGTATTAATTAATCTTATCGCTACGAAATCAGACTCAAGATTTACCGACTCGTTCGCGTTTTCCAAACGAAATCTCAAACTAACGAATAATGTTACACCTCGCAATACTCGTTTTGGAAAATTTTATTCCACACTTATTTTAGCATTGAAATTGCCACACGTTCAAAACACAATAACACAACGTTACGTTTGCCACAATCGACTATGACTCACCGACATTTTCGTTCCTGGTAATGATCAACAAACATCCTTTTTTTCCGCTGGTTTGTCTGCTAAAGGCAGGCTTCCTTAGCCAGAATACCAAACGCGAAACTGGTATAAAAAATATACCAGTGATTTCATCGTTGTACCAAGAATACAGATCAATCTACGCTTCTTTCTTAAATTGGATCTTTCAAGAATTCTCGAGAATTATCGGTAAAATTAAATATAAAGTTAAATTGTTACAAACAATAATACCGATGCATATCGCTTGATAACATTGTGTTTATTAACTTTGATTGTTATTAATTTTGAACTTTGTTTCGTTTCCATCTTCCAGATTCTAGATTACTTTTTGAAGTATTATATTTTTGATGTAGGTTTTGACAAGATTTTATTTTAAGCTTGAGTGCTTGATATATTCACTGATGCAGTGATAATTGACGTATGTAGTAAGATAATTGTTCGGTAGGTATTTTAAATTTAAATTTTTTATTTGGACACTTCTGTTTGCTAAAATTAACACGTTGAAATTATTCAAACTTTCGCACAATATTGGATATTGTTTAAAGACCCATTTTTAAATTTATGGTCATGGTTCAGTCATTGAGGTCTGAGTACGATAGGCAAGGTCATAGTATAGTAATGATCAAGGTCACAGTACAGTGATGGCCAAGGTCAGAGTATTGTGGTAGCCAAAGTCATAGTACAATAATAGGTATGGTTATAGTATAATGATAGACAGGCTTATAGCATAGTGATAGACAAGGTCATAGTATAGTGATGAGCAAGGTCATAGTGCAATGATGGTCAAGGTCACAGTCTTGTGATAGCCAAGGTCATAATACAATAGTAGACAACGTTATATTTGTCTAAATGTCAACTACAATGCTATAAAATCAAAAACACATGCATAGATACATAATGCATGACTATTTACAAAGAGTCAAAATAACCTTAATCCTTCATGAAAGAAATTCTTGCAAATTCGTATCGCAATTTATACTCCATTCAAAACAGTATGATATCTGTAGTAAACATTTTTCTGTCGGATTACTAGAAGTACCTGCAGAATGGTTTTGCTGAACACCCCATATTTCGTGGGTCTGTCATGAATGACTTCTAGGTCGATAACATTGTCTGCAACGTGCTATAAAAAGAAACCATCACTTTCACGATACGGATTGTTATTATTAATAAGAATACATCGTGCAGGTTGTATTTGACCTGTTTTTACGTGACATGAATGTAATAAGTATTATATCAGGTAAATGTATCCGATATTTACTGAGAGTGTACGTCTTTTATAATTAATATATTAAGTCAAATAACATATTAAGTTTTGAATGATTAAAAAATGTGTAACAATAAAGAATGAAGTAAAGTATGTTGAACCGGTGTCCGAAACAATTAAATACCGGACATGCTCGATAAGAGCCTGCCGTAATCGAATGGAACGCGAAACATGGAATGCGAGGGGTTCCATAAACTATGCGACAAAACGTTCGCACCGAATAGGCCTGGAACGATGGCGACAACGGCGGTACACGGAAGATCGGCCATAAACAGAAGAAAATAGAGGTTCGTGAGCAAAGGCAACACTCGACCCGATTACGAGCATCGTCAGGGTCGTGTCGCTGTTCTCTCGCAGTTTTAACGCGACAAACCCATAAGCTTTGACCTAATATGGAGACTTGGACTTTACGAATGCCACTGCTCTGGTGGGGATCCGTATGGAGAGCTCCTTTGAGGCCTTCGGGTCTCTCTCCTCACGGAGTCCCCCAGTACCTCACCGGACGTGTGTTACGCTGCACACGCGTTTCCACCTAACTATCACGTTTTTCATCTCGTCGATCGTCATCGCGCTTCGTAAAGTGGCCAAGTGAATTTTCGCCGACCGATTCCCGTCTCGATCACCGAAACGAGTCGAGTCACTCGTAGCGACAGATAAGAATTCGAAGGACGTTCACGATTGTTTTCGTCTGGCACGAACGTGCCACGAGACTCTTATTGTCAGTACACCGGGATCGTTCGCGTCACGCGTTTCAACGTCGGAATGTGGTGCTTGGGTGAATTTCGGTGTACGAACTAGCTGACTGAAGACAACGAAACGAAGCAGTTTGTTAAATCGATCACGATCTCCGTCGTCATGTCGACGTACGCGCACCAGCAAGCGGCGATCCGCCGTCTTGAGGCACTCTTCAGGGACGTGAAGCTGGAACAACAGCAGAATCACGAGACAGTCAAAGTAGAGATCGATTCGAGTTGCTGCGATATCCACGGCAAACACGCCAAGGAGAATTGTTGGAATCGCAGAGGGTCCATCGGGAACGCGTATCAGACCCGAAGAGATTCCCTCGGTCGTCGAGACGGTTATCTAGGAACATCTCCTAGCAGAAGAGGATCTCTCGGTCTGCCGATGTCGCCGCCTAAGAAGGAGCTTCATCCGTCGGGTTTTCCGAACACCTTGAGGAAGAATCCTCTGGGCTCGTCCATGAGCTCCATAAACCACCCTAAAAGGGACGTTCAGCCGACGTCGTTCGGCGGTGCGTTGAGACGCGATCCCATAGGACGATCCATGGGATGTCTAAAGAAAGACACCGCTTACAACTACAACTCCCCGTTGAGACGGGATTATGTGGCCAAATCGATGACGAGCCTCCAGAGACCGCCTTCCAGGAGAGACAACAATTTGTCCAGCCTGTTTGCGACTTCTCACGCCGCGCAGATCTCGTCGAACAACGAACTGAAAGCTAGGAGCACGTCGAACTTGAAGAGCTGCCTGGCTGGATCCAGTGGAAATCTGAGGGGTAATTTGAACGTGACGCTCAGCACTGACCTATCGACGGGATCTAGTGAGAATTTGAAGAAGGACAAGTTAGCTTCGATGTCGAACAAGAGGGGATCATACGACAGGAGGAGACTCTCCACGGACTCTTTGGATAATACGAAGAGAAACTCGTGGGATCCGGGTCGTAGGGGATCTTCCGGATCGTCCGGCGGATGGGACGATCCCATCTGGGAGGAGAGCACTTTCGACGCTGCCGATCAGGTAAATTTCATTACATTTTATTTCTAAATCCCAGGATTTTGATTTGGGAGGGAAATTCATTTGGAGACAAAGATCTCTTCAAGGTTTTATCGTTAGAAATGATAGGTATGCATACTTCTTCAGATTTTACTTATTAAGTTGAGTGACTATAGAAATGATCGTACACTTAATAGAACACGGGTGTAACATATCAAGTGCAGAATATAAATCAAGTTTGTCGCATTTGAACTGCAATTTGCGTCACCAGCTCGAAAGGTTAATGTAGACAAGCATCGATGTTACTCGTAAAACACATACGTTTATAAGAATGTATTAAGGTTGATCAGCTGCTGTGCCATCAAGCGACAACCTTAAAGTCTCGATTCTTTAGTGGACTTGGCTAAAACGTTGATCTACGATGACCTTTAATTTAAGCAATTTAGTTCCCTCGTTAATTCAGTTTTAAGGTGTTTCACGTGTGGCGCCGGTACGCAAAGTGTTTGCCGCCAACTTACGTCATCGACATACCTTGCATGGATACGTTGCTCGTTGTTAGTCATCGACCGATTATGAAAGCGACTCTGCGTTCAACGTACTGTTCGCTCGCCACAAGATGACTCCTGAGGATACAGCAATAAATGCGAATTAGAATAAAAAAACATATTCCAACCTTTGTACATATTTTACGAACACGTATCCTTAGGAGTGACTTATTCACGTCAGTCGTTAAAATAGTTTTAAAAATAGTTCCTTGCAATTTATAGAGCTCTTGTGGTCCGTGAACGGTACAGTATTCCCGATTCGCGTTACTCGTGATTTACTGAAATTGCGGAAAAGAACGGTGACAATTTAAAGCCGAACGAACATCATTCTCGCGAGTTTGCCACATTGCGAACAATCAGTTGGTGACATTTCAAGGGAAAGGCGTCACGGCTATTTACAACGTCGATCGGCAAATATTTGTATTCCCATCTAGCGTAGACGACTCTCGAATGCATTTCACCTGTTGAATACAGTCATCGGATTGACTGTGCGATTTCGTCTCTTCCTATTCCTTGTTCGAATCGAGCGTTTAACGACTGTGACTGTGTGGTAACTATAGTCTCTCGTTTCTCGAAAGTGACGGACGTTGAGGAACAAGATTTATGATGATATCTGGAGAAATCAGAATCTGCGCGTCGCTAGAGAGCTAAATATTCACTTATTTCTTAGTATCTCCTCGGGATATGTTAGGTCTCAGCCATGACACCGAGTGTATAATAAGGTGCAGCTATTTAGATATAAGTGGTTGCATTTGTCATTATAGGATTCGCTTCTGTATTCTTAGGTGTGATGTAAGCTTTGTATAGTTGGGGATTGCTTTGAGAGATTTAATGTAGAGAACTTTGGAGTTTTTCGAATTTTAGGACGTGTTAGGGTGTGAATTTTGGCACTTTGGGATTTTGGCACTTTGAGATTTTAGCACTTAGGGGTTGTGGGACTTAGGGGGTTTTGAAACTTTGGAAGTTGGAAATTTTAGGACTGGAGGATCTTGGGACTTTCAAGTTTAGGGTCTTTAGGACTTTAGAACTTTGAGACTTTGGAATTTGGATATTTTTAAGTTTTAAAACTTTGGGATACATGGACTTTGAGATTTTGGGAGTTTGGGGTTTTGGACTTTGAGGTTTTAGCATTTTGTAGTTTTGGTACATTACAGTTTTGGTACCTTGAGACATTAATATTTGGGCATATACAAATTGCAAGATTTTAAAGTTTGAGACTTTACACTTTCAACATTTTGGCACTTTGTGATTTAAAAATATTTGAACATTGGAACTTTGAAACTTTGAGATGTCACAATTTTTAAATCTTATAATTCCAGGGTCTTGTATCAATACATTGAACTTATAAAGCATTATTGCTCACAAAAAGATTGCCATTTTGCAAAGTAAGTCAGTATCCATAAAACTTGAAAAATCACTAACCTAGAAAGAATACATGAAACCAACTCATACTAATTTCAAACATATTCCAATAAAAATGATTGGATTTCAAAATTTCAGTTATCTGTTATTCCAAAAAACGTAATTAACGAATTCCGGCAGTAAATACGAGAGCCAATAAAAAATTTCGCCTAGTGCCATTAAGGCACCAGGAAGTAGCTTGGAATGGAGTAATTTGTTTCCTCGTCACAATTCGATGGCGGTGTTTTAATTGGACACGAAGGACCGAATTCGGTAATTAAAAACGAGCTCGATCGTTCTTCGCAATTATTGATAGGATTCGATACGACAGAAGACACACCTTTGATTTTTTGATACGTGCATTTCCCGTTACATAAAAACTTTCTTTTCCATCGCAAATCTTCGAGTTATATAAAGAGAATTTTCTTCGATTTGATCGACGTTTTCGAAATTCCGGCTTGTGGACATTTGAAACGGTTTAATATCCCGTGACGGGAACGTTTGTGCTGTAACGAGTCATTTTTCAGCTTGCTGAAAAACGCTGGAAAGTTCTTTAATTTATATAAGTATGTGTTGAGTAAAAAATCTTGTGCGATTCGAAAGGTTCCGTCAGTTTCATAAAACAATAAAATCGGTTGTAAAATAATATTTGTCCTAAATATTCGTATTTGGGATGCAAATATGAATTGCAAATTTCAGCTCGATTTCACCCATTGATCAACACCCACGACACTAATTAACATTAAATGTCTGAAAAATAGAGAACTCGGATAAATCATATATTATCAAATGATCATTGTCACGTAAATTTTCAAACATTTCACACTTTAAATATTTATTCACATTTTAAGATATATAAGTCGAAAGTTAGGATAATTTGGGTGAAACACTTCATCGATTTTGTCGGATAAACATCGTTTAATGACGCAAAGCCAGAATTGAAGGTGACCATATCGAGTCGCGATCGCTGCATCCAATCATCGTTTAGGTTTATAAAAGAGGGCTGCGAAGTGGAAGAGGAAGCGGGACAAAAAACGAGAATGCAAAAAATGTGAGTTACAAGCGCCGCGCAGGTGAGCGTGGGCTCTTCATGGCCAAATGGCGCGTGGGTTTCACCTGCGACCAATCTTGTTGCAGGAAATGCGCTCGGTGCCACGAATAAAAATTTGAAAATTTTTTAATTCCCTGCAAATTAAAAAATTTGTAGATCTGGTAGGTTTAAATTGGAAAATATACTGACTTGAAATGTTTAAATTAAATAGATTTGCAAGTTTAGAGCTGTTAAAGGATTTAATCATTCTCAAACTGACATCCCCAATTTTCAGGAATAAAATCAAAACTTATTAAAATATAAAATTCCGTGACTTATATACCTAAAGGCATCAAAATTCCTCCATTCTTAAATTCTAAATTTTGTCAAGCATACTTCCGCCACGATAGAGACAGTAATGAGTCGAAAAGTTGCACGCGTCATTTTCCTGTGTCGCACAGTAATCGCGTGTGGTCGATCTAGTTGCGGAGTCCCGACTAGGGAATTTCCGTCTAAAACGGAACAGCACGCGAGGTTGGTTGGATGCACGGTTTACTTCCTCGCGATGCGCTTTGAACAGCGTGCGCGTGTCGCACGAGTTGCACCGATTTCGTGTCGTGTCTCGCAAAACCGTTTCGTCTCACGGTACGATGTCCGAGATGATTGACCGATCGAGACCGGTACCGTTAGCAAAAATTGACGTTTATTGACGTATAAACGTGCACGTCCTGTCGGACACATGGCCACCCTGGCTCGCTTCTCCCTGCTACAGTTTTATTCCTTTTGCAAAATTCACGGAGAAATGTCAGTACCGATGTCAACCCACGAGTTGGCGCGCGAAGAGGTTGACACAGGTGTCAAGTTGTTCGCAGAGATGGCTGCAATTGGTCAGAATAGAAAAATGGACGTCTGGACTAGGACGTACTTTTGGCGGTAGAGTAATTGGCTCGAGGGGTCAGTATACGAATTAGGTGAAAAACAATGACAGGCAAATGTCTCGGAAGTGAGATGCGATTTGCCCGATGCAGTTGTTATTGCCATTAGGTTTATTTGCCGAAATGTAACGCTGAACGGTGGATAGGTAGCTTTTACTTTGGGTCGACCATGGGTTGACATTGGTAACTTCTTCCATTTTTTTGCGAGAGCTACATATCTAAAATCCTAGTTTTCCATAACTAAAGGTTCATCGAAAGTTTTCGTTATAGTGAAAGATTGTATTTAATCAAAAACCTCGAAGCTAAAACCTGGAAATGTGATAGGTAGCTTTTACTTAGGATCCATGCGCCAACTCATGGGTTGACATCTGTACATTTACGTACGTATTATGATATCGTAAACCTATTTCACATTCATGGGATAATTTGAAACTTGTCATGAAATTATAAGTGGAGCGCGGATGTTTACGAGGTCTACTCTGTCAATCTTATATTCAACGTTATTCATGTTGTGTACATTGCATGATTTATACATGCAAATTTTGATGTACTGAATGCATACATATGCAGTCTAGTGATAAGATAGACTTGATCTATTGATAAGGTCTTGAATATATATGGGTTTTTGTATTCTTCTGGAATTTTTAGGAAATCCTTGTTTTCAACGTTTTGGTTTGCTTTTTGTTCTTATTGAATTCGGAAGAGTGATCTAGATGCACGGTTTGCTTCTATGCATATAAATTCTGTTGTCCCCGTTCGTCCGGAGAGTCAACGACACACGGGCTATAACTTATGCATTCTAATATGACTGTTGACTTTTCTGGAATCGATGGAGCAATTTTCTTAGATCTTGATACTGATTGGTGATAGCGTTGAATATATTTGTATCAAGTTTTAGTAGATCCACAATTTTTCGTTTTAAATTTAAAATATTTGGACCTCTGTCCAATATACATGGGTAGATATTTTACATTTTGTAGGTGTGTAACATTATTGTCCATCGTATATAATTTTTTATGCATTAAAAATTTTTAAAGTATGTGCTGAACCCAATAAAACTTCTTTAAATTTCTCCTGTGTCCAATAAAAATTCTACAAATTGCACGGATCATTACAAAAATATAAATCAACACGAATATCAACATCAGTGAAAATAGAAATTGTTATGCAGGTACTGGGTTGTCCACACACCGGTTAAATCGAATTCCCAATCGATCAAACATCTGACAAGTCCAAATCAAATTTGCACAGTCGCATTGTCCCCAGATAGATATACCTTCGATCTATCTATACAATTGCAATGTATGAAACGTAAATACAAGCAACTAGGTCAAGTTCGAAGTAGCATCGTGACCAGAAATCGGTGATTCATGCGGCAAACCTAGAAACAAAGTGGGCTAGTGAACCTTGACATTTCTCCACCAAGAATTCCTCGCTCCTTTCCCTATTAACGAGTTAATTAAGACAGCAGACGTATGATTGCGAAACTCCATTTATATATCTTGATATAATTTATGGATTGTTTCGAAAACCATTTCGCGCGGATATTATTTATAATGGATCTCTTTGGACGTAATAATTGTATTCATAGATTGTGCAGTTTGTAAAACGTGATGAAGTGTTCGACCATGACGAATGTGATCGTGTAAGAGTGCAGTTAGTTATGGTATCGTTTCGTTTAACTTCTTATTTGGAAAGTAATACTTGTGGTGTTATTGGCTGCTAATGTAACTATGTGTTAGTTGTTCTAAGTTTATATACATTTTGAAGTTTAGTAGTTTATATATTCCAACTTTGCAAATTTACAGATTCTGAGATTCTCAAGTCCCTGAATTCTCAAATCCCAGAATCCTCAAATAGCAAAATTCGCATGTCCCAGAATTCTCAAATTCCAAATTTCTCAAATCTCTAATTTCTGAAACCCCAAATTTCTCAAATCCCAAGATTCTCAAACCCCAAAATCCCAAAATCCTCAAATCCTCAAAATCCCAAAATCCTCAAATCCCCAAATGTCCAACGAATAATTAAAACACTAATTTAAGACTACAATAGACTCTCTATATTGCCCCACTCTAAAGAATTCACTCTATGAAGCAATATTACGTCAGCGCCGCAATCTCAAAATTTCCACGATAGAATAAAAATGCGTCGTTACAATTACGTTTCGCGTTCATGGAGATTACCTTGCTGATTATTACGTTTCGTCATCTGCAATAACCTGCTGGTCAGTAGAAGTCCATTTTTAGTAAATCGCGTAGGCATTGCACGATAACATGTTTACGAAGGTAGCCGGCAACACCCATCGATTTTTCTCTTATTTTTCCATTCTTCTCAGCTTCTTCCTTAACAAACTTCTTATTATCTCGATCGATTACTAAACGAACTTAATTAAGATTCTTTTATACTGCTTAACAAATTGATCATGCAACTTCTATTTTCTTCTTAACTTCGTTAAACTTCAATTCAGTCTAATGTTCATAAATTATATATTTTGTTCATTAATTTCTGTGTGGATTATAACGAACTTTGGTTGTTTTTTATAATGTACAATTTAATTAATTAAAATCAAGAGATAAGATATCTTGTTGAATTATTAACTCATTTTTGTAATTTACATCTTTAATGGGATATAATAATTGTGCAATTATTTTCAAGTAGAAAATATGATAATGGAAATTCGTTAGCGAATGGAAAGCGCGATTAGCAATTCCCCCTTGGAAACGAGTCGATATATTTTATTTGGTATTGAAGCATTCATGAATCGAGTTTAATAAATATTCTTTCGTACTAGAAGTGCATCAGATGCGCATACAGGATACTGCAATTTATTAAAAAAATAAAAAAATTATTCAGTAGACGTAATAAAATATATAAGTATATTTCGTTAATCTCTTGCACATCGGGATCTGATGTTTCACCGTTTTTGTAACAATTTTTATATTACGCAATTTCTAGTACTGCGTTTACAAATTTATTAACAATGACTGAAATTTAGTGAAAGTTTTTTAATTTTTAAGTGGTGGTTCATTAACAACACATCAGAGTTGACTTTTACCTCTTTTTCATTTTCTAAATTTTAGATTGCTTATTTCAGTGGTTTTGTATGTCTTCCAAAAATTTTAATTATGTACATTTAATCATGATTTTTACAACAGTACTGTGTGCGCCATCTAGCGAGGCACGTCGGAACTAGAGCAATAGAATATTTTTTTTCTATAAAAATAAAATTGTAATACCAACTATAATAATTTGTGTTATAGATCATAGATAATTGACTGTGAATATATTCAAAATTTTGTAAAAAAGAAATAATAAAATTATATCTGTTCGTGCACATATCACTAGGTGGCGCAAGTGATGTTCTTATCAAAATTAATATAAAAATTAAAAATCACACAAAGAAAGTATCATACAATCAAATTCGCATACAAGACATCACAATTCAGTTAAAAAGTCACTCCCATAAAATTTAACAAAATCAACAAATGTAATCCATGTGGAGTCACTGTTTTACCTACAACTAGTAAAGTCACACTAGCCCTGTATTACCCATCAAGTGTTACTAGCAACTTTCGATTTCACCAAATCAAGCTTTCAGCGCTTAAAAATTTCTCACCCAATTGTACATCGAAAGTAAAAGACGTCTAGAAAAAGGACAAAGAACATTTGTAGTATCGATTCTGAAAGAAATCTAGGACAAGATGGTTGCACCAACGGGTACAGATCCGACCAGGCGGATCTAACGATCATCAACTTTCTTATAAATTCTTGACGATTTTCACGAGCTCGATCTTTTCTCTCAATCATCCTCCTAACGTCTCGTATTTCTAAAACAGTCGCCAGGTTGTAAACGCGTTACAGATCAGCGCGCATCCATGTTGCGATTCCAACCGGGCCTCTAATCGAATTACCTTGTTCCAAATATCGTACATTCCACCCCGTGCATACGTACATAAACTCGTCAAAGTCACCGATACTTTTTACGGAGAATATATATTAAGGCCATTTAATAAATCTCGGGAGCAAATAGCCCAGAACCGTCCTAATACACTCGTATACTATCGATCAAACTTTCTATTTAATGTTCGGTGAAAAGCTACTATAAATTATTTCGAGGAAATTCTCACTGTCAAAGTGGACACTGATACTTTCAATTGTAACAAATTTAGTTTTACTTTCTTTCTGTAATGGAACTCTTCGGGATTACTCTGGTTCAACGGTTTTCAGATTGCTGGATGGTCAAATTGATGGACTTGAAAATTTCGGAATTTCTAAGGTTATGTGTGCTGAAGTTGTCAAATCTTCATATGATCAAATACCCAAATTTCCAACTCTTCGAATTTTCAACTCTACACAAATTTTCAAACTCTCAAATTTACAAATTTCTAACTCTCCGAATTTCTATCTCCCCAAATTCTCAATTCTCCAAACGTCCAACTCCCCAAATTTCTAGCTCCCCAAAGTTCCAGCTCCCCAAATTTCTATCTCCCCAGATTTCCAACTCTTCAAATTTCTAACTCTCCAAATTTCGACCTCCCGAAATTTTCAACACCCAAAAGATTCATCTGCCCAAGTTCACCTGTCTTGCAATCTCCCCTCAATTAACGTCATGGCGTGCGAAGTGTCTATCAATCGCGTTACCACGATAGATCAGAATTTTCGGCCCAGCGCCAATCAGGCCTAGTCATATTCCTCGTAGCAAGACCGGACGAGAGATAATTACTCTGCTGAATCGAACGTTCATACGAGTCTACCGCACTTATCGCGTATTCGCGCGTGTGCCAGGTTTGTTATTAGAATTTTTTCCAGAACCGTGATCCGGTAATACCTGACGGTATGATTTTTCCCGGGTAAAAGGGAGAAAAAAGAAAAAAGAAACCAGGAGAAACAGAGTACGGTGGTTGCGCAATCCGCTGGAACACGCTTCGCAACGAACCGGGTGAACAGGTTGCACTTTGTTCCGGCCCCTCTCGTGAACGGCTCAATTGCAACACGATTGAATCACCGTAAGACTAATATTTTGAATCTGATACGCCGGCTTAACGGGCCCTCGTTTAATTGAAACGGCTGGTTGTCGCTGGTTTTCGGAGCGAAACGATCGGTATCGCGCGCGAAACCTCGCTCGTACGCGGTGTTAAAAAAATCAACGCCGATTCGAATCCTGCTGCGATCCTCGACTCGACCTTCGACTATTGTACAAGGTAATAGGAGCGACTTGCTGGAGGCCTTGTTCGAGATTGGTCGTGACTAAACCGCTCGAACGTGAACACTTTGCACGTATTCATTTTGTAACAGTTATATGTTCCCCTGTTTACCGTAATTAGGGGATTAGTTCTCAGATACGTGTTCCATTGACGCTTTAAGGTTGCAGGAAGTCGGTCATTTTCCTAGATGTGGTATCGATGTGGTATGTGTTCGAAAGGTGATATTTTAGGTTTAATGCTTGAAATATTTGCATAACAGGTGCACTTGCGTTTGTATAATAGTTCGTAGGGTTTCTAAATAAAGAAGTCCGTTGCCAGGATTAAATATGTTCATACTAAGATGTGTAGAACTGACTTTTCAACTGATTTGCAAAAGGAAAAACTTCTTAACTGACCCAGAGTGGTCGATGCTAATAAAATTGACAGAATACCTCTTAGGCCCTAAGTATAATTGCCAATAATAGAGCCAACCATCTACAAGTTATCTGTGTAGTTTCATTGTTATCTGGGTTATTCGTTAATTTCATAATTGAGATGCTTTATGAAATTGGATATTAATAATTCAAGAATGTAAATCCTGACGGCTAACATCTTATAACACCGGAACAGCTTAAAATACCGTAATAAAACACGAACCTATGAATGAGATTCAGAAATTCTGAGACCAAGTCATCCACAAATTTCGGAACTCCAAAAACGAATCCTTGTTATTGAGATAATGTGTTCCCTCAGCGAATGCTTGTTATTGAGAGAACATGTTCCCAAAAACTTCATAAATGCGTACCAGCAGAAAAAAGAGGGCAACTCCGAGAAATGTATCTCATGATCGAAAGGTCCGTAAAGAGAAAGGTGATCGAACATGTTCCGAGTACCGTTTCCGATAATGTTCGCGTTTCTGCGGTAAGCATATGCAGGCGAAAGAAATGTAGGTTCAACAGGTCTCATTATAGAAACTTTACGGTGACGTTGTAACGGCATTACGTGTATATTATCGCGGTTAGTGCTGCAACAGTGTTATATCTATATTACGACGACAGTTTCACCGTGTTAGTGGCGGGTATTCGTGACTTTGATCGATAAAATTACTGCTGCCAATATTGAAAATAACCTGGTAGTTCGTATGTCATTACATTTCGAATAATTAAGCCTGATTGGTCACGTTATGTAATTCCGAGTGAAATAAATCGTTGTATCTCTGACATTTTTTAATGTTATGTGAATAACATTAGTAAGTCCTGTTTTAGGTTGTAGGATTTTGGGATCTGAGGACTCTAAGGCTCACTATGTTATAGAATTTTAGGATCCGAGGACTAGGGTTCATATGTCCTATGATTGCCAATTTCTGACGTTTCTAAGTCTTACAATTCTTGGATTTTAGGGTTCAGGATAGATTCTAGGCCTCAGGATTTCTAGATTCTAAGATTTCTAAGCTCCAGAATTCCTACATTTCAGAATCACCACGCCCTGGAGTCTTCAGATCCTAGAATTTGTAGATTTCAAGGTTTCTAGCTCTACTAGTTTCTAGATTTCACAGTTCTTACATTGTAGATTTCTTAAGTTAAAACATAGATTCCCAAGATTCTTAAAAATTAAACTTCCCGGATTCCAAAGTTTCTACATTCTAGAATTCCTAGTTTTTCACCTTTCTGGGTTCTAGGATCTTTAGATCCAACAATTTTCAGATTCAGGTCTTCTGGTATGCCTAAGTCTCAATGTCCTGAAGTTTCGAAATTTCTACGCTTTGGTATTACAATGGGTTATAAGAATTACTAGAATAATGTATATAATAACATAAGACGAAGTTATATAACTTCCAAGTCTTAAGTTCCAAGTGCTTCAAAGAGCACATCAAGAACCTGGCTCACGTTTCTCCCGCATCAAAGAAAGTCGAGTTGTATGCAAACAGCAGACCTTCAAATGTTGAAAAGGCACAATCCCCTTCCTATGACATATAGACATTTCGAATCTCCATCAATAGCAATGCAGTATGAAAGCAATCGGTTCATCAAAAACTGCATCTACCTTTGAGTGAAAGGGAACTCGGTGCATCGCGAATTGCAACGGGAAGATGTTCATCAAATTCGTTCCGTCGAAAGTTAATTTTTTGCCCGGAACGATCTGTACCATAACGAATCGAGCGTGCCGTATTCACTTAGAAAAAAGGGATAAAAGTGGAATTGCACCGTTTTGTCGCCTGAATCGATCAGATAAACGCGGACGACCGGATCACGGTAATTTACGTTTCGTGTCGCGCGGTAAACTTTCTCTGAAATCGCTACGCGACTGATATCGATCTGAGCGTCTGCTTGCACGTCTGGTCTCGGCCTATATTTTCCGGCCGATTTTGGCCGGCGAACGGTCTGAAATCGCCGAAGGAAAGCGTGTTCGATCGAACGAAATCGATCGTTCTTCTGTCCATCACTTTTACTCGTTCCTCGGAATGAATCGATCGTATCCCCTTGGCGGGAGCCGGGGCTCGTTCGAGCGGAAAATGATATTGGGACATCTTGGCGTGAAAGTTGCCGGACTTTGTTGCGCGTTTCGACGTTAATGGAAATAATGGGAACATGGACTGTTTATAATAAGCGATTCAATCATCGATTAATAGCGTCATTTTCCACGCTATTTGACATCTTGTATCGATTTCTTCGAAATAATCGAACTTAACATACTTTGGTCTATCTAACATATTTACCTAGGTCCATCAACGTATCCACCTACGACTATCTAACATATCTGTCTAACCTGTCGACCTACCTCACATAACCTGCTTATATCACCTATAATATAATATGTAGCTAATCTATGTATATATTTAATATGTACACCTATATATCTGGATAATGTAGCTAACCTATTTATCCTATCTTCATACCTATCACTAAGCCTAGTCACCTATGTAAATAGTCTAAGTAGCTAACGTAGCTCATGTAACTGCACAATTTCATTAACTGACCTACTCTCCTAATCTATCCGGGTAGATATTCAACCTACCTAATGTGAATTATGGTACTGATATGTGGAGACCTAGAAATGTAGATACCTGGAAGTTTGGGGGCCTTGAAACTTTGGTACAAGGACTTTGGATAGGAATATAAAAAACTAGGTACTTGGTTAGGTGATTTGTAAATCTGAAAATCTGAAAATTGACAAATTCGAGAATGTAAAAGTTTGAACAAATGTGTACATAAGACCTACGTTTCGAGAGGAAATCGCGTGGTTCTCGGAGCACGTAGTTTTCTGCAGATCGAAAGAAGAGAGCAGCGAAAAGAGAAATAGAGGAAGTATAGAAAAAATAGAGAAGAAGATTGCCGCATCGTCGAGAATTATTAACGGAGCGTATCGGAGAAAGCTGAGATGGAAAATTGAATCGACTTGAACGCGCTACTCCGAGTACAGTTCCGCGAACAATTCTACGTTTAGTAGAAAAAACATGCATGGATGAAATTTGGAGCGGTAATTTGCTACCTAATAATGACTATTATCATTAGAAAAGACGGAGCGAATGATTTATCGGATATTAGGAAGCACGCTGTGATTTTCGATGACATACGTATTTTTAAAATTACCACAAGATCGCGACAGGTATATAATTACATGCGATCAGAGAAACGATCTTCGTTAAACGAAGAAAAGATAGAATCGATTATTATTTAAATAAAACGTAAAAAAACGCGGACCAGAAACGATTTCCCGGAAAGAAACTATAAAGAGGGGATAGCGATGGGGCTCGTAAGGAAAGTATTTTACATTCGTGATTAAACTCTTTAACGATCTCGTCGCGGTCCTCTGAATATGTTTTTATCGTCCAGAGGTGAATTAGCTCTTTACACCCACCTTCCTGCGTGTAATGACCAGATTTCTATCGAAAATAAAACGAGCTCAGGATGAGGCTGGGTCGTGATCGAGAACGGCTCAGTGAAAGCTGAGGACGATAGAAAAGGAACGTGGTTCGAATCGTTTTTAATTTTCCTCTTATCACGCTCTCTCGTTTCGAGTTTCCATTCGATATCAGCATATTCAACTACATGAAATTTATAGTTGATCCTTGCAACCTTGTTTCGTTTCAATTTTCTTTTTATTTCACTGCAATTATTTGTGGGTATCCACGTAATGAAAATATGATTTGTGAGTAATTATTATAGGGATTATATACTATCCAGACTTCCAAATTCCTTAATAACCTTAACGTAAGGTTAACTAGGCCTAATCGTTACTAGAGAACCAGAAATACTTTAACAAGATGATCATCTGAAACATCGATAATTACCTTCATCCGCAAATAAATACATAAAGCATCGACTGCACATAACCTCAATTTTTTACTAAAAAACTGTTTTACTATTAAAATCACATAAATCCGCAGAGATATAAATGTAGCCCGATATGCAAGAAAGTCCTGCAACCTGTTGCGAAATCGAGGAGGCATCGTTCTTAAACGGAAGCGGCGCGCTCCTCGAGAGTTCCGCTCGCGAGTGGGACCAGGGATGAGTAGAACAAGAGTTGGTAGGGGAGATGAAGTTTCGATCCCGCGAGGAGGAGAAGTGGGTCGTTTCTCAACGAGTCGAAGTCACTCGACGAGAACGCGTCGGCCACGCACTCCTTCGCTGCATTCAGCTGAGCACAGTCGTCTCTGATCCGCGATCTCTTTCCTCGCGTTTCGAATCTCGATCGTCTTCGATCCTCGTGATTCCTCGATCCTCGGCGACAAGAACATCGGGTGATAAGTGAGCATCCGGGTCGATATCGCGAGCTAACCGCGTTCAAGGTTGACTATAGGTGTGAAGTGATGATAAAAGTGTCGGGCAAAAGGGAAGTACGAAAGTGACAGGTTCTCATCGCGCGTTGGAAAGTGGTGAAAATCAAGGCCCGTGTGAACCCGCGATTCTTTGTTTCCTCGACCTTTGGTTGTCGATTTTCCGAGGCTGAATCGAGGGAACCGGTACGACCCACTTTGATGATCCTACATATCTTCGCCGAGAGAACAGACTTGGACACCGTTAAATTCTTCGACCATGAAGCTCATCCGCGAGGACTAGTTAGCGCGATGAACAGAGTCGTTCGTTAACACCGCAGCCGTTTAAGAAGGTCAATATCGATCGAGAAGATGGGCGACATTCGAGTGTTGGATCCTCGAATGGATCCTCGCTTCGACCTCAAGCAGTCGCGTCCTTGGCCTCCGATGTACCGGAGTCATCCAGCGACCAGAGGTCCCTCCTTCTGCTACCGTCCGCTTCCCATGGACGCCATGACACAGTGGATGACGCCTCATCTGGACTACAACTACGTACCGGCTAGAATAAGCTCGTCGAACGCGAACAAAGGTCGTGATTACTATTATCTGACCCCGTTGTATCGGAACGCTATGCCACCGCCGCAGGCGATGTCGCCTCTTCAGGTGCCACCTGTGGCCGTGTCGCCCAGGATGATGATGATGGGTCCTGGCAGTCGGGCCAAGAGCTCCGGAGGACTGTGCAGAAGCAGCGTGCCACCCTGCACCTGCTCCGTGGGCAGGACGAGATCCCTGGAGGACGTCAGGAGCGAAGCGAGCGAGTGGGAGGATTATCACGACGAGAACGGGAATCATTTGCAGAGGAAGAGCCCGAAGAACGGGGCTAGCAAACAGACACGCAGGTCCATGGAGAACCTGTTGGACGTGGAAACTGCGGAACATGAAACGACTACCTTCGAAAGGACTGGGAAGGGATGCAAGAAGGATGAGAGGAGGAGCGAGAGACCTGGAAAAAGACGGGGCAGCTATATGGTTTGTTTTATTTGTCCTTGAGTCTTTTTGATTCTTCGATTCTGGGTCAGGTACTTTAATTTGGTGGATCGATTTGTCAGATCCATGTAATTGTAGCTTTTGTGTCGAGGAAGGATCAGTGAGAGAATTACAGTTTTAAGTTTTTATAATTTAATGCACAATGTTGAGGAACACTACAAAATATACAGAACGGTATATTATGTGGAAGCTAGTTTTGTTTAGTTATTGGATATTATTAATAAAACAAAAATCAGATGTCGATACTGAGTCCCTGTGTCACCAGGTTCTGAGTTTTAATTATTCATGATATAATTGGAAAATGGGAAATGTCTTATAAAATTATAGTTTTCATCTATTTTGACCGAACCCTATCGGTAGATTCGATAAAATTTGATAAGATCTAATAAAAATTTCATGAAATATTGCCTATGGCGCTGACATTAAACAAATTTCCTTAATATATATTCAAGATAATGGGTATAGACTGGATAAAATATCGATTTCATGTATCGATATAGACTCGTTGAAATATCAGTTTTTCACACTTTCTTCGGAGCTGTAAAATTCTTTAAATCATTTATCGATAAGGTATCCTTTTACACTGTCAATATAGTTGCAAATTTATGTAAAACGTCAAAAGACCTATAATTTATCCAACCGGAGAAATATATCAATTTGAGAAACGCCTCCACATACATGAACGAAAATCTTGTTAAAGCCTCTTTCTTACTCTACTAAATGGCGCGTTTTGCTCATGCTAATAAGCGGGAAACGGCTTTTACTAGAAACTTCATTTCGATTTATTTCACGAATCTGTCTTGCGCTTATCGAGTCTCGTATGTTAATTAACGGGAGCAACTTTTTAGTGGAAAGTATTCTGCAAGTTTATTGCTCCAGTTTCGCGATCTTTAATTAATATCAGAATTAAGTTCTGTGAATGTATGTGATCTTTCGGTGGGCGAAACCCTTAATATATGCAATTTCTATGCTTCATTAACGCAAAAACCACTTGATAGTTATTTATTATAACGCAGTATACGATTAATCTTTTTTGACACAGTTATAAAAATAACCGGTTGGTAATATAACGCGTGGCTATATGTATAATTTATGAGTACATTGTGTGTGACGATAGAACGCATTGCGATACAATGTGTGGCACTTTAATATATGTATAGATGGTACAATCCGTGGTGATCTATTATATGGGTGATGTAGCGTGGGTGATACAATATGTGATAATCTAACGCGTGATAATCCAACGTGTAGTAATCTAACGCGTGGTAATGCAACGTGAGGTAATCCGACGTGTAGTATTTCAACGCGTGGTAACGCAACGTGTAGTATTCCAACGCGTGATAATCCAACGTGTAGTAATCTAGTGCGTAATAATTGAACGCGTAGTAATCCAAGGTATAGTAATCTAATGTTGTAATTTCAAACCCCCAATTCTATTGCATCAAAATAACTCTCCATGGATTTTCTAAAAATGGAACCTACTTCCATAATTTATGAAATATTGTAAATAGGGTTAATTATCGAAATTTACCTCGAATCTAGAACATTGACCAGCAGGGACAATTAAAACTCGGACACTTTCGAAAAAAGCATTTTTCTGGTGAAAGTGAATCCGCGGTTGCACAATCATCAGGTGCGAACGAGGACGAGCAATCTCAAAGTAAAACAAGATTTCTATAAACTATTAGCGCTCACAATCTTTTATATTTGTTTTTGTTCGTGTTTTAATCGACCAGATTGTCGAAAGTGCGCACGCTGATGTTCGCTTGAACGTAAAAAGGCATTTAATTAACTTGGTACCCGCGATTGCAGAATTTTGCAATTACAATGATTATTTTCTTTTTTTTTCTTAATCGTTACACGAGAAAGTACTGTTATTGAAATGAACGAACAAAAAATAATTCAAATTAAAAGCGATCCAATTGATGCACTCTCGTTTGTGTAAAAATGATTGATTTCCTACGGAGATTGCGAAGGATGGTTTTGCTTAATGGAATGGATCGTAAAAACGCTTCTTGTTTCTTAGTTTCTTGCTGCGTGTTATTTTATAGCTTCATTAACGAGCCTGTTGCAGTAAACTTGTACGTAAGAAGTAATAGATGATTGGAACTTATGAAGTGTTTCGTCAACTTTTTGATACTATTTCCTAAACCTTTTCATATGGAAAGGTCTTTCCATTTTATTCGATATTTGATAAGATTTCTAAAGCGATTCGTATCGCATTCTAATTCAATCCTTTCACTACCGCCTTTCTTTCCTTGTACTCATAAATCCATCATCAAATCTTGACAATTTTTTTCCCTTCTATACGTCGTAGAAAGAAAAGGACTTTTACTTTAAATCGATATTACCACTTTCTGATAGACGCACGTGTGTTATTTAATTAGTGCCTTTCGAAGACACGTACAGTGCTGTACACGGTTTCAACATTGAAACGATTCAAGTGAAAACTAGTGAATTTTTAAATGTTAGAAAACGTTTTACATTTCATAAGTAATTGAATATACCTTTGGATTTAATATTAGAAAATTTGACGCTCTCGGATTTTATACATATTAGAAAATTCTATGCTTTCGAATTTAATATTACAGGATTAAAACTGATACTTTTACGCTATTCAAAAATTCCATGTTTTTGTATCTCATGTTTGAAAATTCGACGCCTTCAAATTTTACATAGACATTCAACCTCAATGTCTAAGAAGTTCAGAATCACAGCTTCAACTCTTTTTAATAATTACACCACTTGTGAGGCACCCTGTATAAGTGACTTATATCTCACCATACACGCTTTTTATCGAAAACCCGTAAATCTGATTATAAGTCAAATTAGCAAGTCACTTAATGGTGTTTACAGAAGACAAATAAGTATCCAAAAAAATAAGACAAATAAAAATTGGATGAAATTAACGATTAGCTCGTTGACATATGATCTGTCAGATCATATCTCATCCATTACCATTTCGTTACATAATTGTTTGTCATAAATTGCAAAACTTTCTGGCCATTTAACGACACGGAGAACGTTCACTGTCCACTTGAATATGCAGGTGTTCTCTCTTTCGCCGGAGGGATGGCATCGCTTGAACTATTACGTGATCGATTTAAAGGCCTCTGGTTTAGAAAAATCCTTCCACCTTCGTTCGAGAAAAGCCAAGCTGGAATCACCGGTTCGATCGCGCTCGATAAAACCCCATTGGCTACAACCGACCCCTTGTAGAATTTCTCGATAACGATTAACGTCATTTCTCCAAGTATGCCAATCCAGAATTTTCGGTCCGCTATCAGAACTAGTTCTTTACCCTCGTTCCGTTTTAATCTGTGCGTCTCTTGTCTTTAATCGAGCTGCCACTCCTGTTAATTTATGTGATCCGCGTTTATTTCTCGTTTTGTGATCGATACGGTTTCTTGATGCTCCATATCGGTAGCTTTATGTACTACTCCTATTGCTTTGCGATTAGCTAGTCGAATTTGCATTCCGTTTTGGAAGATGGAAGAGATCCGTAGGCAAGATAATTATTAATCAACACAAATTGTTTTGAGCATTAACATTCAGAAAACCTGAAACTCGTTCCTGCGAATTCAATGGAGCGTTTAATGACGTACATACCGGACAGATTAAGAAAGTTGACATATTACGTTCGTATGGCAAAAAATTTGTCCAGTAGCGCATGCTAAAATTATCGGTAAAAATGTGAGGAGTTAATGATCTAAGGAGACATAGGCGACAAATGCAGGGATTTGGGGAAAAATTTTTACATGGGGAAAAACATGACAAGCATGATGGTCTAGGAATATAGGGATCTGGGTATCCATAGGAACAAATGTTGACATGCGGAGAAACGTGAGAAACATGAGGATCTAGGAACATAAGAATGAGAGTATCCATAGGGACAAATATTAACATGAGGAGGAACATGAGGATCTAGGAACATATCTGGGTATCCATAGGGACAAATGTTGACATGTGGAGGAACATGAAGAATATAAGGATCAAGGAACATAGGGATCTGGGTATCCATAGGGATAAATATTGACATCAGGAGGAACATGAGGAACATGTGTATCTAGGAACATAGGAAGAAATGTTAACTTAGAGAAGAACATGAGGATCTAGGAATATCTTTATACATACAAAGTCCAAAAATATGGGGAGTTGTAAATATGAAGATCTAGGGATCTATAGCTTAGACAATGCAGCAATCTCCAAATTCCTAAATTACCAAAATTATTGAAAAATTTGAGTAATTTCAATCGAAGTCCAAGACTACTTATAAGACACCGACATGAATCGCCATTTTGAGATGAAATACACGACACAGCGAACTTCCGGTTGATCGGCCAAGTCTCGGGTCGCGTCCACACTCGTATCTTTGATTTCCAGAAATAAAACCGACAACAAAAGTGTGCCACAACCCAGATTCGCGGGACGACTGGTTTCACCGCAATTATACCACACTCGTATTCTCCCAGCTTCGATCGATCGATCGATCGCACGATCATCCTTGATGTCGTACGTGTTTTACGCGGCGGAGAAAGGACGGGTTTCCGGTTCGACCGGTTCGTCGTTAAGAGTGAAAATTGCGATTGCGTGGGCAGGTTTATTTCGAGCGGTTCGTGCAATCACGATTTTAACCTAAGTTAATATAAGTTGAAGGATTTACGTGAACGTAAAGATAATGCTCGTCAGATCGGTATGTAAAATTCCAGGTGTAATTACAGCTTGCAGACATTTTATATCGTAAAATCTTACCAAATCAAGAAAAGAAAATTGAATAAAAACCATAATTATTGCTACCGTTAATACACGCGTTAAAGCTTACGCAATTAATCGATAAATCTTTCATTTCCGTCACTCGAACAACAGAGAACGAGACGTATATCGAATCGAAATCTCCTTGTACGGTGAACAGCGTGTCGAATCGCCGCCATTTTCACCGGCAAAGAAACACAAAATTGCTGCCAAGCGTAAACGCTCGAGGAAAGCGATCGGTTAATAATCGAATTCGCATTGTCTCGTGAAACGAAGTGAAATGTTTCGCGGATAGATCGAAGGATACATTGTTTTAAAGATCCCGGATACGGTAATCACCGTGCACGGTGTTCGCTGCAGGATAAACGCGTTAACTGTACAACGAATAACAATCAACTTCTCAAAAGCCACACGTGGCATGATTAATAACAACGGTAGCCGCATGTAGCGTGATTCATTGCTTAATTCGTCGAATTCCAACGGGATTTCCTGCTTGCAGCGTAAAAGTACGAATTTTTCAGAGCGACAAGATTAAATCGCCGAGGTAATTAAACACTTTGCGGGGTCCTGAAAAATTATGGTCAGATTAATCACTCTGATTAATCGCTGCTGTAATACTCGGGAACCCGGTGTACTTGCAAATTTCTTTTTTAATTTCTTTACATTGATTTGTACATTTTTGTGGTGGGATTTTCTTAGGATAGGATTTTTTATGTTAATTCTTGCATAGAATAGGATGTTCTATATTATTGTTATTTGAAAGCTACTCTTTTGATGTATATTATGGAATAGAAATTTCTAATAATTTCTAGACGGGTCAAAATAATTTATTTGTGATTTCTAAAAGTTCCAACTCTAAAATTCTAAGACTCTCAAAGTTAAAAAGTTTTAAAATTACAATTTCATGGTCCCAGAGTTCTAATGTTTCATTTCTGTTATTCTAATATTCTCAAAATAATAAAATTCTATATTGAGTTCCACTAGCCCACTTCTAAAGTTCTACTAATTCTACTAGTTCCGCTTCCAAAGTTCCACTGGTTCCACTAGTTCTATTTCCAAAGTTCCACTGGTTCCACTAGGTGCACTTCCGAAGTTCTACTGGTTCCACGTCCAAAGTCCCAAAATTGCAATATTCTAAAATCCTAAAGTCTCGAACTTGCGACCTCCTCAGTTAATCAACCTCTGACCCAAATTCGATTGCAAAAATGCAAACTGCAGCCATAATCTCGATGATCTCCAATGAATAATTCATCCACTTGCGATGATCGAACAAAACGAGCCTATCGGACGAGCCTCTCGCTTTCCATCTCGATTATTTCAGTATGCATTTGCATTGCTGCCACTTTCGATGGTTAATTCGAACACAGCATCTGAATCGCTTTCTACGACGTTTATCAACCATTTGCACGCTTGCTACCTTAATTAGCATAATCAACATATTTATCTGCGAATACCTCTTCATCGAGCAAACTCTCAACTTGAACTAGAGACGTTTAACCATGCTACACAATTATAGTATTAACTAGAAGTAGCATTAGATGTTTGGCCACTTATTTTTAAATTGAAGCTGAAGTAGAACAAGGAATAAATTAGGGATGATAACACAGTGATCTTGAAAGTCAACATGTTTAACAAAACATTTTGACTAACTTTTGAAATAAGAAATGTTGAGGAGTTCCATAAATCCAGTAAACCTTGATGCAAAAATAATTGCCATCGTCGTTGAATAAATAGTAAAGCAATTTCCTCAAGAACAAAACGGTCTGATACACAGTTTTGGTTCGTTTAACGAGTTAGCTCGCCGAAAAATCATTCGTACCGTTGAAATAATTAAGAGAAAGAAACCGCCGATAACTCGCGAGTTTACTGACCCGTCAGAGAAACTAGGCCCCTGCAAAATGCTCGCTCAAATTTATGCTTCGTTCCCAGATGGTTTACCGTTTCCGGTACGTTTAACGTCCGGAAGAAAGTCGATTCGTCGATGAACTTTTCCACGAAGTTTGAAGTTTACGGATTCGACGATCGATTCTCTTTGACGGCCTCGTTCTCACTCGTAAATCGCTTCATTTCCATTTTAAATCGTCGCACGTTTCAACAGATTTGTTATTCCATTGGTTCCTTATTTTCTCTGGAAATTACCGGTGATTTACAACTGGTTCGGTGATTATGAACTTACAGTTAAACACTGTGACTAATTTCTTTCGAACAAGGTTTGTGACAACGTAGATTTGTACATTTATAATGAACTTGGTTATAGTTAACACTGTGACTAATTTCTTTCAAACTACATTAGATAAAACAAAATTAAGATTGTACATAACAATCAGAAAATTTGTGACAATGTTAGATTTGTATATTTATAATGAACTTGGTTATAGTTAACACTATGACTAATTTTATTCTTGTAAAACAAAATTAAGTACATAACGATCAGAAAATAGTAAAGGAAAAATAAATTTGGTCTACTGTAATAAACTAAGTAACCCAACCTAACCTAACCTAACCGTAAATCATTGACTATCACTCACGTCATCAATCGTCTCACATCTGATCTCAAATTTGTTATCTAACAACGAAAAGCTTAATCGAAGATTTATGCGAGTGTATTTTCTGATCGAGTCGATTTCTATTAGTGTTTTACCGTGAACGACACAGCACGGTGAACACCGATGGAGAAACGGCGTTCGTGACTAAGCAACTCCGCTGATTCGCGATGTGTTTGCCGGCAATCGTTCTACACCTGTCTCGTCCTAGATCTCTCGAATTTTTTCTTTTTCGCGTTGCTTCTTCGCTTCTAACATTCGTCGAAATTATTTCAGCCGGCAACTGACACGCCATTCTGTCTCGAATCTTCGACGAAATCTTCTGAGCCACTCCCATCTAACTTTGTTGCATGTTTTCAAGTTTATGAAAAAATACACTTTCTAGCTCTCTGTGATGATAAGATAAATGATCACGTTCTTTATTTTGTGGAAAGGTACATTAATGTTGTGCATTTGTAAGATTCTAGAAATGGGAAGCAAAAGATGAGTTAGAAGAGGAAGAATGTTTCGTTGATTTCACTATCAGCTAATTATGTTGCTACTTAATAGAAACATAGCATAAATGTTAAGTAGTAACATATTTATGGTACTGTTTAATAGCACATGTGTTTATGTTTGACAAGATACAAGAATTGAACCAGGTATTATTTTGTGTAACATATTGTAGTGTTATCGGGTGTTAAGTGTCTTCTGACGTTTTGAGCATTGAGTGTTCATATTACAGTGATCTATGAATTTCCACTCAAACATATCTCATGTTCCATTTATATATTATAAATAATGTCATTAAATATGTGAATGCCCCATATAAGATTGAGCTAAATATTAAAAGAATAGTTCCTAAGTTCACAAAAAATAAAATGAAGCATATTTGACCTCGAACCAGAATCCACAAAAAAGAACCAAAAATCATTTCGACAGACATACTGAAGTCTAAATTTTGTACTGTATATATCAATGTCATTAATGAAGTACCTAGAACGTGATCTGCAACGTAAAAGTGTGATCTGCAATTCAAAAGAGACAAATCCAATTGACATTTGGTGCGGATAGAAAGAACAGCTTAAAAGGAGCGATTACCAGCGAAGGAAATTATTCAGATCTTAATCCGTGTTTCGCACGGTTTAGCAAGAAGAGATCGATGATGACAGCGGACAACGGTCCTCATTTGCTTTGCTAATTCGGCTTTATCGCGAGAGGATCGAGCTGGGTGCTGGAACTCGTGGAACTCGAAAGTAAAAGCGTGGCGAGGCGCGCGAAACGTTGTGCAAGACGAATCGCGAAACGATTCCGGGCCTCTGTTCCCGTTGGGAAAAAGTCCAAGGAAAATTCGTCGTGGAATTCTATTAGCCGGTAAAATCGATTGCGTTCGAACGATTATCGTTCCGTGACGTTGCGAACGGACGAATAAAAATCAACTCTGAGAGAACCGAACGATTTAACGAGCTAGGGAGATATGCATAACGGGGTTACACGATACTTTAAAAATTTGCTCTTTGGTGAATCGAATTGTTACGCTCCGAAGTCTAGAAAGTCGCTTTTCGACTAGTTTAATTATTTGCTGAATTTCGCTCGGTAAATTTTTAGCGTGATATTCATCAACCATTTTTTGACTTCAATGTAATGGTGAAAGGTGACGAATTCGAAGGGTTATGAATTTTGTATGCGGTGATTGCTAATTACCTGATATTGGTCTGTATACTCCGTGTTTACATGTATTGTACAGGTTAGTGTATAACTCTTTAGTGTTCTGGGTAGCGATGGGTATAGGTGTGGTAGGTGAACATTCTGAATTTTTATATTTAGAAATTTTGTGATTTGAATTTCGTGCTTTAGAAATTCGATAATTTGGAAAGTTGGAATGGTAGAATTTGGGAATTTGGGATGTTAGTTTGGTAATTGAAGAATTTGGGACTTTAGAAATTTTAAGATTTGAGATTTGATACAAATATTTGGAATTCTACAAATTTGACGATTTAGAAGTTTGAGGCTACAGAATTTCGATAATTTAGAGTTTGAAAAGATTAGAAATTTAGAAATGTAGAAATCTGATCATCTGAAAACTTGGATTTGTAGAAATTTGTCAATTTGCAAGAAACACTTGATTGAAAATAAAACTGGAAATAAAAAAGCTTGACAATTTGAAAACCTAAGTCTCTTCCCAATCCAGTTACTTTACATAACACGAAACATTAATAGTTCATTATGTATGAAATTCATAACACTTATTCGTAACGCTTCGTGACAATGAACGATTATAACAACAAGTTCACCCATAACAATGTGAACGAGCCTTTAAACGATAAAACGCAGGAAACTTCACCGCAGATTAGCATACAAGTAAAATTCAGGATGGTTAGAAATCCATTCAAGGTCTAACTTTCTAATTCTTCTCGTCTTTTCGTTGCGTTCACGTACCAAGCAACTGGCTGGTTCAAACCCACCAAATGTCCCTAATTTGTGCTTTTTATTACGCAAAATGAATAAGTCAAAGCTGGTCCTACTGGGACATAAACACGATCGGAGCCGGTTCTTGGAGTGGAAATGTTAACAACGACAGCTTCGACAACCGTGTGTCTCGTTAAATGTGGCAATTTAATTCTCCCATTTTTTCCCGGCAAGGTTTTAACCTTCTGACAGCTTCCTGAAATTTCGACGACTTTTACATGGAAATTAGAGAGTATTGCAAGTGGAACAGCGTGTTATTTGAACGCGTGCAATTCGGGATAACCTGTTGCGATTATGTTAATTGTCTCCTGCTGCAACGAAACTGAACGTTATACTCAAGTGTACGTGAAAGCATACAATTTCGGAATTTACGGGAGTTTATGGTCTTTAGAGGGAATTATTAGAGGGAATAGCTTGGGTTATGTACACATTTATATTTCTAAGTTTGTAGGTTATAGTTGCATTTTTATATGCTTGGATTATTAAGTTAGACCTTCGAGTTCCTGTATCTTCAGATACTTGGATTTGTGAATAACTAGAGCAAAGAATCTATAGATTTCCGAATTTCTGGGTCACCGATTACCTGGAGCCTCACCTATATGTCCAAATCTCTACTTTATCAAATCTCTAGATGCCCGAATACTTAATTCTCGAAATCTCTGCATCCCCGAATACTACGTCTCCAAATTTCTGCATCCCCAAATTTGTGACTCTCCGAATACCTACATTTCGGAATCCCTACATCCGCAAATTCCTACGCCCCGATATCTCTATACCCCCAAATTCTTACACCCCAGTATCTCCATACCCCCAAATTCTTACGCCCGGATATCTCTATACCCCTGAATCACTACATCTGCAAATTTCTACGTCTCCAAATTTCTGCATCCCCAAATTTCTAACTCTCCGAATACCTATAGCTCCCGAATCCCTAGAACCCCAAATCCCTATACCCCCAAATCTCCACATTCTCCAATTCCTATACCCCCAAATCCCCACACCCCCAAATCCCCACATGCCCAAATCTTCACATCCCCAAATCTCCACATCCCAATACCCCTAAATTTCTAAAACCCTAGCACTGACAAATGTGTACCACCCAATTGAAAATCCATTAAGTGAAAGATCACTTCGAAGATGAAATTGCTCCCGCAATTACTAATTTTCTCTCAAGCTATCAATATCAGTATTGAAAGCACGTGTCAGCGATATGCAAACTCAGCCGCAGTGCTCTGACAGTTGGTTTATTGAGGTATAATTTGTCATGCAGTGCGAGGAACGACAGATTGACACAATAATTAGTCAGAAGAATCATTAACCCCTCATCCGTGGTATTCTCAGTCGAAACCGAGATGTTCCGTCAGCAACTTTCTTATGGATAATTAAACTCACTGACTGGAAACAGAGTCAGTACAGAGTCATGCTTAGTACGATGATATTTTAATACTTCACTGTCAGACTTTTCTTCTATTTGGTAAATTTACGCTGATGAATTCATGGTATCTGTGATCGGTATCTGTAATCGTGTTAACACCTTGTATGATATGAAAGTCACTGGTACACCTTCCATTTTTGTACGAATCGATTAATAAAAATGAGAGAAAGTATAATGCACAGAATTTTATATTAATACAGGTTATTAAACCAAGAGCCATTTGTAAACCAAGTCATATTCTTTATTAGTTTATCATCGTTGAAAATTTGTACGAATCGATTAATAAAAATAAGAGAAAGTAGAGATATTGCATAGAATTTTATATTAATAGGAGTTATTAAACCAAGAGCCATTAGTAAACCAATTCATACCTCATAAGTTTATCACGGCTGAAAATCGTACATAAATTTCTGTTTTAATATAGATAGCATCAATTTTAATTTCCATCAAAATGAAAACAGAAATTTCTCTTCGTTTCTACTCACTACGCAACAGTACCTTTGATAATATCATAACTTAGTAAGATAAAGGTGTGATAAATCAGTCATACACCTTGATCATACACCAGCTCCTTTCGCAACGAAAGTGTTGTGAGAAACAATACCAAACCGATGACGTATATCTTAACCAATTAACATTTATGACGTGCGAATTCACGTTCACTTGATCGTATCTTTGTTTCTGTAATTTCACTGACACCGAGAGGTGTTGTTGACCGTCAACGACCATGAAACGTGTCTCTTAACGGTGACTTTTCGTTTTCAGCAAGAACCACGGCAAGAACTTGATAACAGCAATGGCAGCAGCAACGGCGGTAGACCGAGATTCGTTCCTGTCACGGCGTTGGAGGATGTGCAGGCGGTTCGCTGCGCCGAATTTCACCCCCATGGAAAACTCTACGCTGTGGGATCGAACTCGAAAACGCTCAGAATATGCTCTTATCCAAAGCTCCACGATGTTAGGTAAGCATTTCTGATCATTTTTATAGTAGCTTCAATTATTTGTCAAATGCGTGGATAATTCATGGATGTTCACTTCAGATGAGTTATCGGTTGATAGCAGTTTGGAAAATTTGGAATTTGGAAGATTGGGAGTTTGCAAAATTGGGGATTTGGAAGATTGGGAGTTTGGAAAGTTGGGACTTTGGAAAATTGGGGATTTGGAAAGTTGGGACTTTGGAAGATTTGGGACTTGGAAGTTTGGTTGTTTGGAGAGTTGAGACTTTGGAAAATTGGGGATTTGGAAAGTTGGGACTTTGGAAAATTGGGACTTTGGAAAGTTGGGTATTTGGAAAATTTGGGACTTGGAAGGTTCGGAATTTGGAAAATTGGGACTTCGAAAAATTGGGGATTTGGAAAGTTGGGACTTTGGAAAATTGGGGATTTGGAAACTTGGTAGTTTGGAAAATTGGAAATCTGAGGGATTGAGGACTTGAGGATTTGGGGGTGCTGGAAGTACTGGAATTGAGAAATCTATAAATTTATAAATATACTAATTTAGAAAATTGAGTATTCAGAAATAAACTTGAGATAAACTTGAGAATTCGAAAACTTGAAAATATACAACTTCGACAATTTTACTCTTCCAAAGCATATAAATTGACGAATCTGAAACTGTTCATATAAACATACCTCATACTCTTCCTCCCACAATTATTCGCAGCAAGAATAAACGTACACGCGTTCGATTAAACACGAAGAGTAGATTACCTAATCAATTACTCATGCGAGTAACATTAAAACGTTGCATGTCCAGAAATTGCATAGAACAATAGTAAGTCGTAAGGACCGTTTAGTTCTCGTTGGAGTGAAGCTTCGTTTTCCACTTGGTCTGACAATAACCTGCTCATTATTTACGGTTGCAAAGCTGGCCTGTTCGCGAATCGACGACGCTCGAGCCACGTTTAATTTCGCCGCTGGTAGACTAATTTTACGCAAGTGTGCTGACTTAACGAACGGCGAAGACCTTCATACCAAACGGAGCATTCTCGAATGCTCCACCAGCCTGTGGGTTCTTCTTTTATTGCCAACCTTTATTGCGATATTATCTCTTTATTCCATTCTTTCGATGCATTTCAACTAGACCGGTAAAACCTCCAACAATGGAACTTCGATACCTCGTATAATTAGTGATACTTTGTATCGCTGGTGTATCTTTCTATTCCATGAACGATGCAGCGCGATATAATGCACGGTGATATAACGCGTGACATTGGGCTGCGTAGCGATACAACGCGTAACAGTGGAAGGCGATACAACGCATTGTAATATAACGCGTGACAAGGCATAGAGGTACGATACGTGGCAATATAATGTGTGGCGATATAACACGTTGTGATACAGAGCGTAGCGATATAACGCGTGGAAATTCAACACGTAGAGATACAACGCGTGGCGATACAATGCGTAGAAATTCAACGCGTAGAGATACAACGCGTGGCAATATAACACGTAGAGATACAACACGTGGCAATTTGACGCGTGGTAATTCAAAGCGTAGTAATACAACACATGACACTACTATTCGTTGCAATACAACGCGTGGCAATATAACACATAACAATACAGAATGTTGCAACACAACATGTGGCAATATAATACGTAACAACGCAGCAATACAACACATGGCAACGTAATTTTGAAAAAGTATCCTACTTTCGATGTTACGCATTTAAAGTACTTATATTATTAAACATAGAAAGAAATTCTATATATAGAGACCAGGTGCGTCGAGAGATTTTAAGATCGTATCATTAAACGAAAAGCATTTACTTAATTTTTCATTGCCGTACAGCAATGCTGTATGGAATCACGATTGTTATCATGGAATTAAACGGATGAAACACGTTCCATATTTTTTTTTAATTTTCTATTCAAGCTGTAGTGAAAGCGTAATGTGCTTCTAGTTTATAGTTTCTCTCTAGTGATACTGACATAAAAAAACAGATCTTCACTTTCGTTTGACATGAAAGAAACTTGAAGAGAATAGCCTATTCAATTTTCGACTTCTCTTTTACGGAACTTTCTTTGGTATTTTAGGAATAACGTTATTTCTAGTAGGTATTGTACTATTCATCAGCTAGATGTCTTTTGCTTAATTAACCTTCGAATACACCTCGCTACATTCATCAAAGATAATAATAAGATATACAAGTACAATATCTCTGTTGAATATACATGTAATTTATGAAACATAAATCATAATCAAACGATCATTTGATCTTCCTCAAAACTCAATCAGTTACTCTGATGCAATTTATCTCTGCTACGTATACTTTCGTGTACACAAAATAATTTATCGAGCAATAAAGCTCGTTTCTCATCAAATCTCAAGCATAATTTCATTTACCTACAAGCTATATTTACATGTCATACAAATATGCCTAACATAGCAATCGACGTATTAATGCAACTAACATTTCTGTCCAACGCATGATATTTCTAACAATTCATATTTCGTCGAAAGTAATTACATTGCACAAACACCCGATTCTTCAGTGAAACGATTTTCGATTCTATCAAGGAATCCGTGTGTCACCCACGAACATAACGCGTTTCACTTTATCCGCGTGTAAATTGGCCACGCGGAACGTGATAAACGCGTTGCAGTGTGACAGCGGTTGATTGATAAGCGAGAGAGCGCCTCCTCATTTGTCGCGAAACATCTCGCAGAACGATATCAGTGCCAAGTATCTTTACCGTCTTTCCTCTCGGCATCGTTTCCGCCAACGTTTGTATCCGCTTTCCAGAAAGAAAACCATCGGCTGCAAATCGTCCTCGATTGATAGTTAATTGCTTGTCAATCAACGTTTCCGCAATCGTGCATTTTCTTTTGCTTCGAATTTCCGTATTACCAGATCCCTATTTCTTCAAATTCCCATATATACTAATCTCAAATCTCCAAATTATCATATCACCAAATCTCTGTGTCTTCAAATTTGTATATTTACAAATCCTTGCGCCCCCAAATCCCTATATCCCCGATCCCTAAATCCCGGATCCCTATATCCCCGATCTGTAAATCCCCAATACCTAAGTTCCCGAATTCGTATATCCCCGATCCCTAAGTCCCCAATCCCTAAGTCGTCGATCTCTAAATCCCCAATTCCTAAGTCCCTGATCTCTAAATCCCTAACTCCCCGAATTAGGGATTTAAACCTCAACATACAAAAATTTCCAACTTTCCAAACTTCCATGTCCCAAAATTTTGCAATCTCCCAAATTCCTAAAATCCTCAACTTGCCAAATATCTCAGAGAAGAAATCCACTGACCCAAATCTCTCTCGCTGTCTGCCACTCTAACCGCGCATGCAATTACAGTGCAACCTTAGCAAATCGAAAGAACAAAACCAAACACAGTCGCTCATCGTTTTAATATTCTCCGGGCGGAGAAATCGGGAATTCCCGCTTCGATTCCTCTCCGTGATTTCAACCATACCGATCATTTTCTACACGCAACATTCGCATTTCCACTGGAAGAAAGCGAACCGAACATCAAGATTCAAAGAAAATCAAGACGAGTTTAATCTACAAACAAGCACGCACCCGTTCAAGTTCACTTGATCAAAATCTGACGGAAAGTGTAGGCGGCGTGAAAGTTTCTTGTTTGAAATTGTATCGACGATCCTCTCCCTGATTTCCACGCTCCTCGAAGCTTGTTCGCATCCTGCTCGTGATTAATTAAGAGCGATGTACCTGGTCGCCTGAGAACGAGGATGAAAACGAGGCTGAAAAAGAGTGACGCATGTGAACGCGATGCTTACTCTTCTTTACTTACTGTTCTTGTTAAACAAAGGATATTAATATTGATTATAAAATGAGTTTTGTCGGGTAGATTATTTTAATCACATAGGTAATCGTTGTTTTGTCATAACGGAAGATCTCGGATTTTGTTATGAATTAATCTTTGAATGGTCGATCTTTTATTTATAACTAATTGTAAGAGGAAGAATATAATTATTACGCGTGGAATTATTAATACGTGACAATATAACGCGTGGTAATGACAAGGATTAGAGATACAATGCGTAGAAATATCTACACGTGGAGATATCTACGCGTGGAAATATCTATGCGTGGAAATATCTATGCATGGAAATATCTACGCGTAAAAATCCCAACAAACAGTGATAGAACGCACAGAAATACCAACACGTACAACATCAAGATGTGTCAATTCAACTCGTGCGTAAAATTGCAGTAAGGACCGAATGAAAGTAAAAAACACAATGAGCGGTCGTTTCGATGATTGAATGCTTCAGCTTTGAAATTTATGGTACCGAAGTGGAAAGTTAAATCGAGAATCGAGCAAAAGTGAAACGATTCGCGGGTAAACCGGTGGATCGATGTCTCGGTTGCGTGCATTCCTTTTAGTTGTTTTAGCGATAGCTTGCGCGGTGAAATGAAACAAGCGCTATTTCGAATCGTTTAACGGAGACCCGTTGATTATAGATGAAAAACATTAACGATACTGTCAATGTTTTTCAGAGAGGACCATCAGACGTATCAGCCCACGGTTCTCTTCAAGAGAACGAAACATCACAAGGGTTCGATATATTGCCTCGCGTGGACACCGGATGGACAGCTGATGGCGACCGGAAGCAACGATAAGACTGTCAAATTGATGCGTTTCAATGCTGACACATCCAACCTCGAAGGTACGTAAAAATTGTTAAAAAGACAAGTCTAACTTAACATTAATAGTTAAACAATCAAGTATGATTTATTTTACATTACTCTCAGTTAAAATTTTCCTTATAAAACATGCGGTTTATTAGCCCACATTTAAATGTAAACTAAACGAAACTAATTCTAGTTTAAAACTAGTTTAAATTAATTGAATAAGGAATATATAATTTTCATATAATTATCGAATTTAATTGGTTCAAATTGAATGCCAATTGCAACCGTGGATTGTTACTACTGTGATTGTGTACTATAGTGTACAATAACTCACTTGGTTTCTAAATGTAGTGCATGGTCAAGATTTAGTTGATAGATAACGTTATATTTCATTACACGTGCTATCTTATTAATCACGCCATATTTAATAATATATATAAACTTGTACATAAGCTGGAATAGATAAGACGTATAATAACGACATCTATACATAGAGCACGTTTCACGTTTCACTCAATCATAAACAAGGACGCTCATTTATCCCAATCAATCTACCCTATCCGCCTCAGCGATCAGACACTAAAACCAGAGAGAGGCTCATAACACCTGCCGTAAGTTTCAAATTACTTAACATATCCTGAAACTGCTGGGAAAGTCCAGTTAATTAAAGCACCGAGAAACTATATCACCACCACCTACCTCCGCTCTATAATCCACCAAATAACAGCCTTTCGACTTCCTGCTTGTCACTCGGGCAGCACCCGAACCGTCTCGCGTGTAATTCTTGCGTAACGAAAGTTCCTCAAAAAAACTTTCACCCCGAACGAACATTCTGACCCTATCTGACCCGTTCCCGCAGGACAAGAAGTCGAGCTGACGATGCACGACGGCACAGTACGGGATCTGTGCTTCCTCGAGGACACGTCCAACAAATCGAGCCTTCTGATCAGCGGGGGTGCGGGCGATTGCAAGATTTATGTCACCGATTGCGCCACCGGAACACCCTTCCAGGCTCTCAGCGGACACAGCGGCCATGTTCTCACTTTGTACAATTGGGGAGGTGCGATGTTCGTCAGCGGCTCTCAGGATAAGACCGTGCGATTCTGGGATCTGCGAACGAGGGGATGCGTCAACATGGTCACCCCGGCTACGGTACCTGGAAGCAGGGTTAGTTTGGTTCCGCTAAAGCTAGCACGAATTTTTTCAAATAGAAACCAGGTGGTGTACTCTTGCTCGTCGAGAAGCAACATTTATTTTAGATACGACTTTGTGGATGTTGAAGCATGGTATCGTATTGAATGACGGTATCATTGATACTCGTGGTATTATGTGGATGCAGGGTAATGGATTGTTGTAGGGTTTTGCATCTTTCAACTTTTATTATGTACATCACTCCACATGTTCGTATACAAATGTTATATGTCTGTATACAAGATCAATGCTGATATCGATAAATATACTGATATTCAAGTTTTCAAAAGTAGTATAAGTCTGAACTTTCATGAACACCGTAGTAGCTATACCACTTGGTTTCTTAAACTCTTTGATAGTCATCATCGTTCACCGAGAAGAAATAGAATCTCGAGAGTTAGTATTCGCTTCTCGGTTAGTGCTCTTTTCCTGTCATCGGCACTGATCAATGAAATCCTTTCGAAACATCTGAAGCATATACATATCAGGTAACCATATGCAAACTAATACGATCACATTGCTTCCGCCAGGTAGATGCACTACCTGCTACATGTTTTCTTAAGAAAATATTCAAGATTTTTAGTCCTAATCAAACTTAATCGAATTAGTTTCTGTAACAAGTTAACTAGAAATATGGATCACATGAAAAGATAATTACAGAAAGGATTTCTATGATCGACAGCGCATCCAGCATGCACCGCCGACATCATCAGAATTTTGCGTTTGTTCAGTTTCGTTTTTGAGTTCCACGTCCGATAAAATTTCGACCCACGTTTTTAAGTCACATCGGTCCATCTTCTTCACGCATTCTCTCTGTAGACCCTTTCTCTGTCTCCGGATCGAATTTTTATCGGACGTACTTCGAATCAGCGTGGAACGGAAGCAGTATCGCGTGTCTGATCAGCATTTGATACCGTTACAGGTTGGCAGTCCGGTAGCTGCACTCTGCGTCGATCCATCCGGACGTCTCCTGGTTTCCGGTCACGAGGACAGCAGCTGCGTCCTCTTCGACATCCGAGGCGGTAGAACCGTGCAATGCTTCAAACCTCACGCTGCTGATATAAGAAGCATACGCTTCTCACCTTCTGCCTACTACTTGCTCACAGGTGGATACGATAATAAACTCGTTCTCACCGATCTGCAAGGTATGTTTCAGTCGAGTTCAGGTTGGAGCTCATTGGTATACAAGATGCAGTCATATTTGACACGCATTACGATAGTTAACAGTGTAATCTTATCGATAATTGCAATTTTACTTCTTCATTTTTTGAATAATTACACATAGGATAAATATCTAAGGATACTTACATATGTGTGAACATTTAATTTTAAATTCATGAACCAAAAAGGGTTATAGTGAATTGCAAGATATCGAGAGAATATCTTCTTACCTATGTACTAATTTTGATATTTTTTTTGCAGGAGATCTAACGATGCCCTTACCCAGCGTGGTCGTCGCCCAGCATCAGGACAAAGTGATCTCTGGACGGTGGCATCCGACGGAGTTCTCGTTCCTCAGTACCTCTGCTGATAAGACAGCAACTTTGTGGGCTCTGCCACCTGTCTAGGCTATCTGAAACCGAAAATCGCGCGTTCATCACTCACTTTGCTTTCTTCTTCCTTTCGGCAATAATCTTATCGCTGATCGTTCGTGATCGCTCCTTTATTCTAGCTTCAACAACTTCCGTATCATCTTTTTTGTTTCTTTCAAAGTAAAAAAAAGTGGAGACTGAATTTTGTTGTAACGTTATAATTCATCTACGTCCGATCGGAAATAGTTAATTTGTAACAGCGACGGAAGAAGGAGCGATCACGAGCGATATGAACGCATGAGCGCGTTGTTAATACAGGAAGAAAGTTTCTTCGTGTACTCGCGCGTAATTCAACCATGACCAATTAAAAAAAAATCTTCCTGAAAAACGCACGCGAATGAAAAACATTGTAACGTGTTACCGAGTAAACGTTGCACGCTTCGAGAAGCTCGGTTTGAGATTAGTGAAAGTTCAGTTTCGCGTAGACGGTGCATCGAGAGCATCATGTCGTTTATCGACGAGTCTAAGTAGGAATCATAAGACTGCGAAAGAACTGACATGAACATTAATAATTCGGAGATACTTAACGCGGACAGTTGCGAACGTTGACGATTCGTGAACTCCTATATGTTATAGGACCGATCGTCGACACGGTGGCATTTTGAAATCGATCAACAATATTTTCGTGAGTTAAGATCGAGCGTGTTGCTTGGTAGATTCGTGGTGTAACGTTTGTCTCTCCATTTGATAGAGTTTCTTCGCGGTTGTGTGTTTACCCTGATGTAAATAAGTTAGCGTAGCGTTAAGAGCGTCGATCGTGGGAGACGAAAATCTGCTCCGTGTACGTCGCAATCGACCCTTCATTAATTTTGTAGTATTAAATGCTCTCTTACCCTTACCCTTTTAGGCATGTGCGGGTAACCCGATACGTTGGATGTATACCAAGTGTATTTCTACGTATTGCTAGGCACTGCGGTAATTTCGAAGTTTGAGAACTCGAGGAGTTTGAAAATTTTAGGGGTTTGAAGATTCTGAGATTGGAAATTTCGGAATGTAAAAATTCAGAGGTTGGGAAATATGGGGATTTGAAAATCCAGAGATTAAGAAGTCAGAAACAGTTCGAGAATTTAGAAATTTGAAAGTTTGAAAACATGACTTCGAAAATTTCTAAATTGATACGAATTTCGGGTATCGTGGAGCGATAAATTTTGAGCAGAGTCCCGAATCGAATTTGGGATACTCGCACATCCCTTCCTGTTACTGTTTCGTTGCAAATAGGATCTACATTTACGCGCATGCAAAATAACACCTGTAAAATGTACGTTTTTCTCTGAGTTCGTCCATCAACTTTCTTCCCCTTCTGTTTGTTACTTGTGTTTTTTATGCTACATTAATTTAAACCTTAAACTAGAACAAGAGCGTTTCTTCCCACCAAATCATCGACCCTATCCTCTTATCGATCCCCGAAGTCACGCCAAATATTCGCATATATTATATACTTATATAATATAATAGATTACCTATTCGTATTAAGAGAATCAACGTATTATACGTACGCTCATTTATTAATCGCTATTTTTTACCAAGAGGATTTACCAATTGACGAGAAACGAGATTGTGTGTGGACGGTCGAGTCGTTCGAAAGATTTCGACTGTGCCCGTCGTTGTCGTAGCGCGATAAGCAACAATTATAGCGAGACGAGAATGCTTTTAGATTTAAGGTCGTCGCTTGTCGAAATCGCCAAAGCTGTCGAAGTAGCCGGTGAAAGAAAAAGGAGAAAGTCTTGCGTTGTTTTAACACTTAACCGATCATATTTCTCCTTGTACATACTTGCACGTTTTCGCGAGGATCACATCTTTTGTGTTTTATTTCCAACTACATGTAACGAGAGCGGACACATATTTTGTGTCCTTCTTGCACTCTTTCGATGCAATGAAAGACTCGTAGAGTTGTGACCCAGCGATCACATATGTTATCGACAGAGGGTTTGAAAGCAATGTCAATTTTATAGTCGATCTTTGAAAAATTACTTATATTTCTTTTGTAAAATATCTCCTCTATTTTCATATGCAAATCTACACAGGTTATTCGATAGTTTATCCATACTGTCACTTTTTATAACAGCTACATACAGTGAACAATAATTTTGAAACTGCAAAGTATTTTTGTATTAAAAACAGTCATTTCGCTAGAAGTTTTATAAAATTGACAGGTGGAAAAATAGTGATTATTTCAAAGCTTATTACATTATAATAAAGTCATAAATGCATACCATCTAATAGTGAGAAAGTTAAGTACAATCTTGTGCAACTTCAGCTACTCTTAGTCAAAGGAAAGAAGTATAAGAAAATATACTATATTCTTCTACCTAAATTCACAAAATAAGATTTCCATTCAAACAGTAATATATCACCGTAACCTAACCAGAATTTAGTACAGCATACTTTATTCATAAGCACATAAATGTATTTCCAAACTTGCTGTCGATAACGTATTTTCGTTTGCGACGATAGAACAAGATTATCGTTTGTCGTGACAACAAATGATTTTGTTTTATTGCACGATGCTGCCTTAATATCGTTCTCTTTCCGTTACCTATTCATGATCGATCGAGCAGGATTTCGATACAAAGACAGAGTCGTTGAAAAGGAGCAAAGAAGCGAGCATCTGGCTTCTTCCGTAGCAATTTATCGTGCCTTCTGTCGTGGCTGCTTTCGGCGATTCATACTTATTTTTCTATTTTTCCGTGTTCAATACATTTGTCACTCAACTCGGCCCTCGCGTTCCTTTGCACCTCTTCTTTCGAACCGATCGTAATTACCCTCACGACTTTCCCCATCGAACTCGGTTAAAGAACGCTGAATTATCGAACCTCTTCGTTATCTCGTACGATAATTACCTTATTATAATATATACATATATACATATGATATAGCATAACTTATAACTTTGTACTTTTCCTGTAGATACGACATAATACTGTCACGTCTAATTTAAACAATAAAATTTACGTTATTAATTATCGTGGTATTTCAGTGACGTTAGAGAATAGTCTTCATGGGTAGTTTTGAAAATTTTTCAAGTCGTGAATGGATGTTGTCATATGTGGACCTGCGAAGTACGAAGTTATATACAACGGCATTGATGCGAACATTGTGAAACAATTTTTTTATAAAAAATTGTGTGCAAAGTTTCAGAATCTGCAGATCTTAATGCTACAAAGCCCCACATCGTGACTTTAAAAAACGAAAATCTGCATTGAAATGAAGTCATCGATCGGTACGATCAAAGAGAGCGTCAATTACGCAATTAAGCGGGTAAAAGCGATTACCGCGAAGTCTCGGAAAGGGTACCGGGACCAGGAACCCATCGACTTTTCGAAAATTTCCCATAATCACCGGGCAATCATGCAATCATCCACCCGCGCTCGTTTTACGCACCTAGGTTCACCCGGTCCGCCATTTTATTCCAGCTTACGAAATTTTTTAACCACTGAAGGATTCCCCGGTTTACCCTTATTACGTTTACGACCCAGAAACAGGCAATTTGGGACAATAGAAATTTATGTAGGGTGAAAGAAATTAATCTGACCATAATGTGATCCTCTACGTTTTGGATCAGGTAAATCGAAGCTGAATGTAAAAGAAAAAAAATGTATATTAGGATACCAAAAGTCGGATAAATTATTGAATATAAATGGGGTAAAATAGTAAATACAAAAAGGCCGGGCTTCGATACATATTGTACAATCACTGGTTACAATAATTATAGAAATTGTAAGCACAAGTAAAGTAACTATTAAGTTAGACGTGATGATGCATATGTAATCTTTGAAGTGGATCATTTAGATAATGTATATTAGTTTACTTACCTTTTGTGTCTCAAAATGTGTGTTTCACCTCACGTTTATGAATCCCAAAGTTTATGAATTATAATTCTGTATAAGTGATTATAAAAGTCCAGGTACAGAATTCTATTCAAATATAAGGTAATAAAATGATCGTGAAGGAGGATCCAGAAGGGCGCAAGATTGAAACTGCTGCAGGATCTGTCCTTAGGACGTGGATCCACCCACGAAATTCCTAGGTTGCGTTACACATCGATTCGACGAAGCCGTTTCTGTCGGTTCGCAAATATTCTCGAAATCCTGACCGCGGGCCAAACCGACCTAATTATTATTGGCCATCGTTGAATACGATCCTTACTCCCCGAGGACAAATGCCGTTTCCTTTCTACTCGAGCACCACCTACGATCGGAATTCCATCCCCTGACGGAAGAACCAGAACTCGAGCACCACGTTGCACAGACCTCAGGAATGCCCCCCAAGCTGTGACTGTTCCGTAATATTACGTTTCCGAACTGAACAAGGAACAATGGACCTGCGGCTGAACATGTGTCGAATGCTGTAAAAGAAACTTTCTAAAGGATCATGGACCCATAAGCATCGGTCTCGCAATCATTTTTACTCTTGTTCAAATTATGCTGAATGTTACAGATCATTATGAAGATTTATATTCAAAAAATTTTCATAAATATGTAGAAAATACTGCTAAATTTTTTAGAATTCTTGTTTGTAGAATTGTAATAAATTGTATAGGAGGAAATAAGAATTCGTATTTATTAAATTTGAATAAATTATGAGAGAAAAATATGAGAATCAGAAATTTGATTGTCAATAGTTTTGATATAAGGTAATTATGTAAAAGTAGGCAATTCGAATCTGCGAATAAAACGGAGTTACCGTAGAAGGGATAACTGTATATTTCAATAAATTTGAACGAGGAATTAAAACTAAAATTATTGCGAGATAAAAAGGAGAAAGAAGAAACAAATTGGCACAAGATATATCGTGAAACATAAAAAATTTAAAAGCACCTTTCATTCAGATTGAGGATAATTTAAATCTATCAAATTAAACGTTCAAATTACCCCTATATGGCGGAAGAGGATGTTGAAGTACCATGATTCTCGATTAACAATTATCATCGAATCCACGAGGGACTGATGGTAGCCATTAAAGAACCGTGTTTCGAAAACACGAATTTAAGAGTCATGGCACCTAAATGGACAAAATGAAGAGGACGAGGTATCCAGAGTGAATAGCAGAGGGGACTAATTGGCACGTGCCGCGATTCCGTCGATGCGAAATTTGCGAACGAGTGGCGCAAACGCGCGTTCAACGTTAGAAACGTAATAACAATAATCAACCGGTCACGGTTCCAGGAATAATCTTGCATTTGGTCCCGCTAATAGAGTCTCGCAATTAAAAAGGTCCAGGGAACGCTGATGGATCGGGACCGTTACCGAAATCACGAACAAACTATCGGCAAACGAGACGCGTAGGCAGCGCAGAAGAGGACGCTCGATGCATTAGCCTAATCGCGCCGTTAAATAATTCATCGGACCAGGCATTCAAATTAATAACGTATTACGTGAATCACCAGTGATCAAGCCTGAATACGGCCATTGCTTTGTATGCTTTACCATTTCCGCAGTGGTTCTCCGTTACGGAGTCTTGTGAACGTTCAAAAATTTCGAAGGACACTTGTAAATAAAAGTATCAGTATTCTAATGCATTCGAGAATTCTAAAATTCCTAATTTGGTATTAATCGAGTCTTAAAGTCCCAAAGTTCAGAGATTTCGAAGCTTCGACGGTCCTTTGGCAAAATTAAAGTTCTTTGTCAAAATTAAGAAACCTCAATGTCCTAAAACTCCGAAGATCCAAAGTCTAAAGGTTCCAATATTGGATCTGCATCGATGAGTAGATCTCCACCGAGCCTTTATGAATCTCCGAATCAAATGCTCATATTCATTCGATTAACCGCGTATAATAAAGCTTTGACACCTGTATTTAATATCACCGCAGAACGTTGAGCTTGAAATTTATCAGCGAAACTGGCATACATCAAGCGGTTGCCCACTGTGTTTATCGAAAGACGAACGACGGTAAAATTACACGAAACATGATCTCGATGATTATTACCGTCGTTACAAGATCCGTTTCTATAGCTCTCGAAGGCACGGTTTCGCTCATCAGCAACGAACAAGACGAAGAGAGCGTCGAAGGAACGCGTGTGCACCGCTGCCAGTCCAAATCGCATTCAAATGAGGAAAGGGAAGGGTCTCGAAAAACAGAGACGACCGCGTGTAATCATTCTCGGAAGGGCGAATCGGTGGACGGACGGAGGGATGATGATGATAATAATAATCTGAATGTGCCCACTTAGCATACGTATAATTTACCGCTTAAGATGATTCCGTCGTGCTGCTCGTCCGCTATTCCTCTCTGTTGGACGGTCCGAGTCCACGAATAGCCATCCGAAGTCGAACGACGAAGCCAGAAATTCGTAATCATCGGGGGTTGGTGCCCAGGGCGTCCGCCCAGAGACACCATCATCTGCTGAAATGAAATGCGAGGGAAAACGTGGCCAATTTGTGGCCGTTCGCTCGCTGCTAACACTAAACACCATAGGAGAACGACCATGCTTTTTATCGCTACGCATTTTTCTACCCTGTTGCTCTTTTCCTCTTATAGCGACTTTTTTAGTTCTTTTATAGTTAAAAACATACGATGAAATTCATCTTTACAGGATGATATACAGGTGAGTGCGCTTAAATTATAAAATGATGTTAACATACTGGAACAACCTTTAGAATTGTTTGACCTGTTCCTTCAACTTCAGACATAAATCGGGTCTGGAAAGATTAAGTAGCAAACACCTGATCAATCTTGTCCACTTAGTAACACTTTCTGTATTTTCATAACTGAGAGAATTCACAGAGTCACGATTGAATGAGACTATATATAATTTATGATTTATATTCTTTGATGCAGAGCACGTATACTAAATGTACATATAATAGACAAATGAAAGAGGTGTGATATTTGAATAGATAGTTCGATGTCCAATAGCGGGACAATATATGAAAAAATTGTTCCTATTCTCCATATTAGAAATTCTAAGCCTAAGAATGAAGTCTATTCGTGCCGCGAAATCACCGGGCGAAAGAATATAATCACCAGAAATATAATATGCCGAAACACGTATAATTTTGCAGCCATCCGCTACACGTTAGAGTTTCCGCGAAAAACGGATTTCTTTGTTTTTAAATATGGTGATTACGGCGAGCAAAGCGTCGCGTGACGAAGAATGATAAACAGTTGGTTAAGAGACCAAAAGCCGAACGCTGATTTAATGGGGCAGGGATAAAAAGAATTGATTGTGGGTCCAGATTATTATAGGTATTTTTGCACAAATATTTGCATGAATTCACGGCGAACGACTGTCTTGCCCTTAAATTGCTGTTCTTCGCGAAAAATATCAAAATTCGAATAATTTCGACGTCAAAATTTGATGCAATTAATTTTAAAACCTACCTTTAAGAATACGTCAAAATGATAGGTTTAATACTTTTTTGTCTCGAATTACATAAATTATTAACACGTTATCGTCATGATAAAGCTATTGATTTCGTTAGCTGATACTTATCGTTTGATGTGGTTCATAATTTCACGTAATTTTTAATGAAGCAAGTGAGAGAGTTTTTGATGATATGAACTCTTCTGTATGTAATAGTAGAAGTTCCTAGGAAAATTCAAACATGTATAGGTAAAATTATCAATTGTTCTAATATTAAAATACAAAATTACAAATAATCATTGTATCTAAATTAAAGTCGATCAGAATTATGGATTACTGATACTAAAACTCAGAGTTAATAGTCCAACTATTAAAATACCATTTATTCCTCAACATTGTAGACGAAAAACGCTTGTCACTCAAACAAAAAGCTAGCCTAACAAAACGAACAGCAATCTTGGCGTGGCGATTAATCAAGGTCGATTACGGTGATTCCCATGGCCACGGGGTGAGGGTGGCACCACGCCATAACTCTCCGTAATAGCTAATACCACAGAAGAGTCGTACAAACGCGAATCGGTTACTAGTTACTACTTACACGCGAGCTTGTATGATTTATCGCCGGGGGCTGGAAGGCGAAGGCGGTGAGAAAAAGACGATTCGAGGGTAAAAGACGAAGGCACAAGTCGATAGACGAAGAGGGATGAAGAGACACGAGTGTGAATCTCTCAGGATGCTCTACCGTGGCCAATTAAGGGTCAGTTTTAATCGTTCCACGTCTAATTGCTGGCCCATTACATTGTCTCTCCAGGGTAAATACATCGGGTTAAATACCCCCCCGTCAGCGGAGGAAATTCGAGCCCTCGAAAATCATCAGCGAGTAAACACTGGCTGGTGAATCTCCTGTCAGGGATTTTACGAAGCTGCTAGTTTCGTTGTTAATACAATTTATCTCCTGGCTATGCATTGCAAAAGGAGAAATAAACTGGAAGTTCAATTTGTATAAAATAGTCATTGTGTTACACAGTTGTAATTTGATGATTTAACCCTTATCGAACGATTTTGCTGATAACTTACTGGTAGTATCTAGTCAAAAGCTAGTAATAGTATATAATAAAATAGATGGAATCTAATTTCTTTTACACAGTTAATAGATATAATCATACACAATTTTTGAAGAGGGTAAAATTGCTCTCGTCTTTATTTCGATTATACGTGTTAGTCTTTGTGTAATATACAGACGTTGCAATCTGTCCACATAAATCATTCTTCCAGTTCTAAGCAATTGTACTTATTAAATGTAATTCACCGTTGAGTGTTGTTACACTCTCAAGTTTTAGTCCGCAAGCAAGTTGTCGCGTAGTTTCAGAATGGGTGCAGTGGGTGCTGTATCATCTCCAAAGCCCGATCGGTGCTCCCCGTTCGAACCGGTCCGTTAATAACCACCCTCGCACATGGCCTAAGGATCACCATGGCGACCTACAATCACGCCATAGACAACTCGCAGCGACTCGATCATTATCACAGCCAATAATCACCGGGACGTATTCCGTTAAGTGCTCCTCTCTGTTCTAGAGCACCCACTCTTTTTTTTCCACGAGCCGCCCCGGTCTCATTTCTCTTGTTCTTTTCCATTTGTCCGTCCCGATCCTTGCTTTATCTCTCTGTTATTTGGCCGAACGACCAGAGCGATAATCAGGGAGTCCGAGACCGCCGTCGGATGGACGGCATCACTAATTCGGTCCAATTACGCCAGGCGATTAAAAGGATTTAATTGTCCGACGCGCCGGGATCTCCTTCAACCCGAGGAAGGGATATTTCGAACCTGGGGACTAGGTTCCTCATGGTTATGGTTTTGTGCCTATGGGATGTAGATATAGAGAGGTGGAGATTTACGATTTCTAGCTTTTCTATTTGGAATTACAGAATTTCGGGATTCGGAGATTTGGAAATTGGGGTCAGTGAATTTTGGGATTTAGGAATTTGGGGATTTGGGATGCGAGAATTTCGGGATTTAAGAAATTTCGAATTTGAGTATTTTGAGATTTGAGAATTTTGGGATTTAGGAATTTGTGGCGCGAGAATTTCGGGATTTAGGAATTTGGGGCGCGAGAATTTCAAAATTAAGAATTTGGGATGCGAGAATTTCGGGATCTGGAAATTGAAGTACAAGAGTTTGGGCATTTAGGAATTCGAGACATGAGAATTTCAAGATTTAGGAATTTGTAATGTGAGAATTTCCGGATTTGTAAATTGGAGCAGAAGAGTTTCGGGATTTAAGAATTTGGGGTGTTGGAATTTCCAGATTTAGAAATTTGGGATTTCAGGATTCGGCAATTTCAGATGTGAGAATTCGCAAATTTGAAAGTTTCAACAATTTAATAATTTTATTGATTCACATACACATCAACCGTTTACCTCCCTAAAGATCAGCACGAATTTCAAGAAAATCTAAATAAACCTTGTAGATTAAGACTTGAGTCAAGAGTCTTGACCGGTTTGGCAGTTTCAGCGTTCGTCTCTCAAACGCCATCGTATGAGTCCCTCGATCAGTGATATTCCGAGGCTGCAAAGGAGTATGAGATACGTCCGATCGTCGAGGACCACGGCTTAATTGACAGTAGCAGCGTTCGAGGGGGGTAAGTTGGCGGTTGGCTCGCGTCCTTATTATCGTTAATTTTAATTAGAGGTTAGTGCCGGGTCTCCGGCGGTGTCCGGGCGAGATACGCGCAGCCACGGATCAGCGGGACGCCGGAAAGAGGAGCGTCTCATGCCGCGGGAGGAGACGCGAAAAAGGACACACCGGCTGATCCTGATTATAAACGACTGCTCCTGCGCGGATACGAGCGGCACGCGGGCATCCCGTAGAGAAAGAACGTTCTCCGGAGAAGCCACGGAGACGAGGACGTAGCCGAGACGAGACGTGATTCCGCGAGATGATTCGAGAGAGCTACCCCTCTGCGTGAATCTTCAGCCGGACGATATCTGATCCTGCGAGGGACAGCTCCCGGATTCGAGAGTCCTGCCGCGGCGAGGATCCCGCAGCGAATCTAATTTCTCTAATTTCGGACCGCTCGAATACGATGCCACCGCTTTACTCGCGGGAGGACTCGGGATTTTGACTCCTCCTGTCTACCGGTTAAATTGGGTTCAACACACACTGGTGTTCTTAAATATTTTCCCTTCGCTAGAAATATTCTGAACGGAGGATTTGTGTTCCTTTATAGATCAACGTTTTTGTAATTCCAAATTAGACACTTCCCGAATTCGAATGTCTACATTCCCTTTGCAGGTATTAGAATTCTCAAATTCATGCTTAATTCATGTTTTATCGATGTAAACAGTTCATACACATATATGTATAAATTAACCTACATAATGTATTATACCTACTGTATTAACCTTTTGTATTAATTTTTATTACCTACCAACTGCGGAATTTACAAAGTGGTTCAAGAAAGAATTCTCAATGAAATGTATTGCCACGGAGCATGTGACAAATTTATTATCAGAACTAAATAAATGAAAATATGTGTTCAATCTATCGAATTATTTACAAGATCCAATGTCGAGCCACACTCGACATAGTGCAAAGGGTTAATAATAAATAAATTAATGTTTCATCCTTTCCTTATCCTGTTATCTACTGAATTAATTTCAAGTTAGAAGTACATTGAGTGGCCAACAGATCACAAGCAGTCAGATTCGTACACAAAGTGACAAAATCCGTAGATTCTCAAAATCTATGATATGGATCTGAGGTCTTTGAAATCTTCGATTTTGTGTGACTGTAAATCGATGAAGTTTCGCGAGGTCGTAGACAGAGTCTCCTGCAGAATTCTCGAAGCAGAAGATCACCGTTTACAATTTTTATCAATATTGTCCACTCAGAACCTGTTAATTACTTGGGCGACCACACAAGGCGTAGAACGAAAAAGTCTCGCGATTATGCTACACCGTCGTACGAGAGGCCAGCCTACTCATTATCGCGTTTCGTCGTTCCTATTACAACAGAAATTTTCTGCGATCTCACGTCGCAAACTTGAAACCCTCGTCTTCATGAAGTTTCTCTCTTGTATTCGTAATTGGTTTCTTTTCTTTCTGCTTGTGTAGATTTTCAAAGAGCTGCTTTCAAAACGTTTGAAGGAAACGAATACTTAACTTCTGCGGTAAAATGGCTTTTGGTAATTTGCTGTCTTGGATGAAAATTAATTTTCTTTACCTTGCAGAAATTTAAACCTTGTTATAATAATCGCTTTTCATATCTTCTAAGTAAATATTAGAAATTACAGTCATCATCATTTAAGATACAAATCATCGTCATCCAGAATAGTTATCATTAAAAGTCATCATTATTGTTTAAAATTAAAATAACGTTATCCAGCCATCTTTAGAAAATATAATCAGGTCAAGAGACAAGCTATCGATTACATCTACATGAATATTTATTAAGTCTTCCCTATAACATAAATAGATCCGAACACCCACACCGTGTTCTCACAGTCGACAGCTCTTAAGCATCTTGAAAACGAAAACGCTGAAGAAGCCGAACAGTTCGAGATCGTTGTCAAAAATAAAGGACTCAGCCGGGTAGGATCCCTCGTTTAATTACGGACCGCAGCGTCCCGATTTTACGTTCATACCCTCGCGTTATATCTCTCCGGACCCTGAAGAAAGGTGTGTCATAAAATGGCGAGGTGTTTCCTTGGACGCGCGTACGCGTCCACGTTCACCATGGAATTTATAGGTTTATTAGGCGAGGCGATAATACGCGGCCAACGTATAAGACGCCGGTGTCTAGAATTATTTACTGGGAACAAAACGGGTCGTTTACTTCGTACAGCTGCAACGTCTCGAAAATCCCGTTTATCGACGATCATAGAGAAACGAGAAGAGATAAAACGAGCTTCGAATTTTTGGAGATCGCTCGTTAAAACGCTGGACATTTTTTAGAGGCGGCGCTAATTGGGAAAGCATTATAAGAAACAAATTTTAGGGACTAATTTTCGGGGGAAATAAGCAAGAGGTATGGTATATTGTAATAAGGAAGAGGATTCTTATTTGGACATTTTGTAAGGTTTTTGAGAATTTGGGGAACTTGAAATTTGGCGATTCTAGGATTTGGAAATTTGGGAATATAGGAATTTAAGAATGTGAGGATTGAGGGTTGATAGGTATTTGGGGATTTTAGAATTTTCGGATCTATGGTATGGAAATCTAGGGAATTGCGGGTCTAGGAATTTGTGGACTTGGGAATTCTGGGGATATAGATATTTGGGGCTCTAGAGATATGGGAGTTAGAATTTTGGAAACTTAGGAATTTGGAGATATCTGTATTTCACGATTTTGGGATTTGGGGATTTAGGGATACGAAAATCTAGGAATTTGGGATTTTAGAAAGGGAGTTTGAGAATTTAAGAATGTGAGAATCTGAGAATTTGAGAATTTGAGAATGTGAATGTGAGAATATAAAAATGTGAGAATTTGAAACGTTTCAAGTGTACATAATGTCTTTAACTGAACGAAATGTCTATACGTATACATAGTAGTCAACGTGTTAATTTTAACAAAGATACACTATAAATTCCTGTGTCCAAATCCCCTATATCATCCATAATAACCAAACATCATCGAGATGAAAGATGGCGAAACTACCAGAAGACAGGGGTCATAATTCCTGAAAATAATTTTCCAAACATATTGCAACAAATCCAAAACCGTTTATCTCAATTCCACATTCTCTTCATAACCGACACCATAACTTATCCTCGTCCGAGTATCACCTAAATCTCGCTTCATGAGGATCGACGTAACGACGCTGGCGTCCCCGAGGAACGCGTTTCACCCTCTTCGAACTAATGGTACACTCGGATACAATGTGGCATTCCTTTAAATACAGAAACACGTAAAACACATATTTTCATATTTTAGTATATTCAAGTTTTATGAACTCTTAAATCTTGAAATTAATTTTCAGATTTTCTAGTGTTGTAGTTTGTTGTTTTATTTTCCAAATTTTCAGATTTCCAAGTTTGTGGATCTCTAACTTAAACTTTCATATTTCCTAGTTTTCAAATTCTCAAAACTTTTAATTTCCATATTCTTACATTTTTAAACATCGAAATTCCTAAATTTCTCCCGAGTTACAAATCTGTATATCTCTAAATCCTAAGTTCATAAAATATCTAAACCTTCACATGTTCACATGTCCATCATGTTCACATGATGTTCATATGTTCACCAAGTCCCAATATTTCCATTTTCGTAAATCCTTGATTTTCGTACATCTTCAGATCCCAAGTTCCCCATACCTAAGATTCTTAATCGATCTCGAAATTGTGCAAATCGTAAAGAGTGCGTAAGAGTCCCTAAGTGGGAGCCCCGGTGCCACAGTTTCCCTAGGGACGTCAGATTTGCTGTAGACTGTACGTTGGCTAGGTCAACGTTGATATACGAGAGCGATCATTTCACGTCATAACAGCGGTGTTGGTCGTCGCGAACGAAACGAAGTGGCCGACGAACCTGTTACTCTGGTGGCATAAGGCGCCTCCTCGAGTCGGCCAGCTGGCGCGAGTGCGCCTATAAATACGGGGCCAGTTTGCATAGCGATCGTCCCTCGAGATTACGATCCCGTCGCGTTCAGGAAAAACTACGAGGACGACGTCGACGCTCTCTTTTAACGATTCACGGCTTTTGATCGTCCGGCTTTCGTCCCGCTGCAAGCTCCTTTCACGAATGGTGAGACGTCCAATCCACGTAGCCGACGTAAATGTCCCCCAGGTAGCGTCGCCAGTGATACACGATCGTAAATGATCCCGCGGTGAACCTGTCGACGAGCTGGTTTCTAGACGCGACCAAAAACGAATAAGGATATTCGTAATAACGTTCCGATATCGGGATTATATGTTTGTCTCGTAGCACCAGTATTTATGCAGTCACTCAGTCTTTATATTTCGACTTCTCGATCCAGGAAGTTAGGACTCAATCGACAGAAGCTTATTATTTTTATGGTAGTAAATAATCGGTTTTAGAATCCTAGTGAGTAAACTGTCTGCAAATTGTAGACGGTATGTGCCATTGGCCAATGTATATGTCAGTGTATATGGTGGAATTATGTTTATGCTTTTGAAAAGATTTTAGTTGGTCGTAGCTTGTCTGGTTAACCGGGTGGCTCGCTATCGAGCGCTGGATCTTTATCATAATTAACAGTATATTGTTGTTGATTATATGATTGTACAATCAATGTGTTTCATATATCAACCATCTTCATTCTGGGACATTCAAATTAAAACCTACATCAAAGACATGTGTATTATAATCTATTTAATAATTAATATCCTTAAAACGTATATTTTATGATCATGAAACATCTGTTAAGAATATCAATGACAGATTTATTTAGACATTTTCACTGATCTTCAAGCTTCAAATTGATATAGCCGAAGTGCATCACCATTTGATCATCAACATTGAATGATCAACTTGACCATTAATTTTTACTATTAAAAATCAAATTTTTGTTGCCTTTTGTGTGTCATTAAATCTGTTGAAATTGGCAATTATCACAATAGGAATTATCGAGTCGAAATTGCGGGATAATCTCTGATCGCGATCGGAATCTCACCCTCTTCTTCCGCTTACGCAAAGTCACGAGCAGTCCTCTTAAATTCAATTAAGGGACCACCGAAACCAGTGGAACCCGATCCGACATCATCCCAGTCATCTTCTGCCCTTATACGTTTACGTTCGCGACACTGCTATAAAGTGTAAATGAAGCGATCTCTTGACAACTATCCCATAAGAATTATTACGATGATAAATTATGGAGATCTGCCGGTGATATGCAACTTCTTGTACTCTAAATCGTTTAGTCTCCTTAAAATACTGATCGCTACAGCACGATGCGTGATAATTTCTTCATTTAATTCTTACTTTTTTCGTTTCGAACTAAAAGCGTAATTTTATTGGTGTTAAGATACCTTAATGGTTTCATCAAACCCTGATGAATTTTTTATGGGGGAACTGGTCATTGTTTTGGACATTGGTCATTATTTAGTTATTTAAACCAATTTTAATTTTAGTTATTAATAATATTTAGATATTGTTAAAATGTTTAGATATTGTTAAAAGCATTATGTAGTTACTTAGAATAAGTTTCTATCTAGTTATTTGAATGAAGTTATTTGGGGACCATTTGGTAATCAGCCATTTTGTGACCGACATGTTTATAATTTTAAATGATCTTCAAACTTTAAATTGGTATAGCACAAGTGTTATTTAGTTGTACTTTTGTGTCATCAAATTGTGTTAGACTTTAGAGGTACTGAAAGCAATTGTTTGATACAGTTCATGACCAGCCATTTTGTGATCGAGATATTCACAAAACGCGTATGCAGTCATTTTCAACGAACCTCAATCTTCATACGAATACAATACAAGCTTAATTTTACCTTACTTATAGTAAGTAACGCAGTCATAATTTACGTGTGAAAATAATTCTAATGTGAATAATTTGCAAATTTATTTGCACTCTGTTACAACCTAAAGTGCGTTCTTGCGCCCCAAGATTCACCATCCTCTTCCACTTTTTCATTCTGTCAATATCAATTCGTTTACCATAAACGTAATATTCGATAACCTAACCGAACCGTTCGCAATTTTTCAAAGAAAGTCTGTAGCTCCCGTAGTGTATCCGCATGTGCCCGCGCGAACAGGTAGCTCAAGAGCAACAGGTTGTTGAACACGAGGTTCGATCCGAGCAGCAGTAAAGTCCTAGACAAGGCCGACAGGGAGAGCAACACGGCGCCGAGAAGCGCCTATTAGAAAGTCCCAATGCACCCACGGAATGCGATTGTTCGCCACGATTGTGTCTTATTTAGATTCCTACCGCATTCCCGTGTTCGCCACGGCTTTAAGCCACTGTCGTCGTTATTGTCCGTGAACCGCCGATCGCCATTTTCATCGACGACAGCGGCTTTTCGTGACGGCCCGTTTAATCGTAACGGGTACGTCTCGCCGGTTTACTGTGCCGTATAAACTCGCACGTCCATTGTGCCACTGTTCACCAACGGCATTCCGTTTTCATTCTTCGATCAAACTGTTTCGTGCACGCGTAGTATCCTTACAAATTTTATAGGCTGACCCCCAACGATTCGCACTTTTCTGGATTTAATACGACATCGGTTCGTGATTTGAACGGTAGATGAAACGAGTATTTTGGTTGAATTAGTGAGCTTTTGTGATGTAGTTGTTTTAAAATTGATTAACTTAACGATTAAAAAATGTGCAAATTCAGAAGTCAAATAAGTAAACAATTTTTTACCAAATTACGAGTTGGTAATATAACAATGAAAAGATTCAGTAATGCAGATATACGAAAACAGAATCACTAACGCAGCTAGAGATCGATTCATAGGATGATTGTTTTTGCGGGAGAAATGTTTAGTGTTCAGTGTTTTTCTTTCCCTTATTATATGGCCGATGATGAAGTACCGTCCGGGTTACCTAATGCTCGCACAATGGCGACAACGGCGCGTTCCATGCGCCGCACATAAATCTCCGAACAACGGGCATATGTGTGCCGAGCACGCTTACAAACGCCGCGTTATCTCGCGATGTATCGCAGCACCACTACGCTAAATATGTTATAAATTCTCTGGTGAAACATTAGGGAATGCTTTGAATGCACCTAATGTCGGGCATTGACTTTCCCCCGCACTGGGTCTGAATAGATCAACCACTAACCACCCTTTCTCTGCCATTTTTAACTCCGCGATGAACGGATTCCTGTCTATATTAGCACTCCTTGATATGTTAAAAATTATTTTTGTACATTTAAGAATGTAAGATGTAAGATGTAATGTAATAAACATTTACACTTTGAAAGAGTACATTAATATAATCAATAAACCCCTCCTATAATTTTGTACAATATTTATTTTTAAGAACATTACAAAGTACACTCTGAAATTTATTTCACCTATCTTTAGTCTTTAAGAAATCAGCGTTGATATTAAGATAAAATGTACCTCTAACAACTGCATTCATCTTTAAACAACTATTTCCGGAATACCGCGTGTTATCCATATAAAGATCAGTAAATCATCAAGTTACTTATAACCGAAATGATAAATCAGGGGATTAATCAAAAAATTGCTACCCTATTTAGCTCCCGTGTCCCATTATTAAATTTATGTTTGTCCGGCCTGAATACAGGTATCACCGAAAGGATTCTCGTTCTTTTCAGAGGAGATTTCTGGTAGCAAAGATGCGAGAACAGCACAATTCGCGCGAAAAAAGAAGAAGGATCGAAGGATACATTGTAGTCCCTCGACGACGTCCAGCCGGATGATTTATTTACGAATGGCGGAGCGAGAGATCATTTATTCGCTGCATACCGGCTGATTTAAAACTTAGACAGCTCGCGGGGAAATTTATAACGATAATACGTCGGTGGCTCGAAACGTGGCAGCGCGACAAAACGAGCAAAATCGTCGCGTAAATCATTACTTTTCGGAGATAAATGCGTGACTTATCGTTTCGTCGAGGGGAGCCTTTACACCTGCACGAAATTTACATCCTCGAGCTTTTGAAATAGATTCTATGATAAAAATATTCGAGCATCAATTCCATGCCACTCTCTTGTTATATGTAATACAATTAATTATACGGTTAACTAATTAAACTTTTTCTGAGCAAGTACTATCTCACAATTTTTTGTATCATAGAGATTCAATACTCGACACATTCTTCGTGTTTTGTAACTTAAACATTTTAAGTTTCAAAGGAGAAAGATTAATTAACTTCAGATTTCTCAGTTCCGTGACAGTAAAATTAATACAATAAATTAATAATTTATTACATCTGTCGATTCTTAAAAAGTCATGAAAGCTTTTTACCTATACATATTTATATCATTCATGAAAAATCTGTTGGTAAAAATAAAAATTCAATGAGCGCCATCTAGCGGATGGTGCTATAAACCAGCTCCTGGTAGCAGGATCACAGACGAGCAAGGAGGTACCCGGAATAATAGGAGGTTACCTGCGCACTTCCATACGCATGCGCGGTAGCAAAACAGAGCCGCCTATACAAAATGGCGACTCGGAATAAATCTATTTATGATCGATCATGCTTACTAATTACGCGTTTTCTGAATACAATGTATACACATTTATGGTTGAGAAATAAACTTCAATTGAATTCTAACCTTCCCGTGTACAATTCATTAACACAACATCCTACTGGAATCACTGCCACCAACAATTATTAATAATTAACCACTTCACCAAAAATGTCAACAAATATCGTACGAGTGCGCAATACTCACAGAACTTTCAAGAATCCTTCAGTCTAACTTCTTTGAACCAATTTTTATGTAGAATAGCGTTATGTTAGAGTTCCAAATGCACCCTAACCCTATCCTAACCTAACCTAAACTCTATTATAACGCGAAATACGTCCAGAACTTCCAAGAATCCTTCAGTTTCACTTGTCTGAACCATTTTTTATATAGAATAGGGTCATGTTAGTGTTCCCCATGCACCCTAACCCTATCCTAACCTAACCTAAACTCTATTATAACGCGAAATACGTCCAGAACTTCCAAGAATCCTTCAGTTTCACTTGTCTGAACCATTTTTTATATAGAATAGGGTCATGTTAGTGTTCCCCATGCACCCTAACCCTATCCTAACCTAACCTAAACTCTATTATAACGCGAAATACGTCCAGAACTTCCAAGAATCCTTCAGTTTCACTTGTCTGAACCATTTTTTATATAGAATAGGGTCATGTTAGTGTTCCCCATGCACCCTAACCCTATCCTAACCTAACCTAAACTCTATTATAACGCGAAATACGTCCAGAACTTCCAAGAATCCTTCAGTTTCACTTGTCTGAACCATTTTTTATATAGAATAGGGTCATGTTAGTGTTCCCCATGCACCCTAACCCTATCCTAACCTAACCTAAACTCTATTATAACGCGAAATACGTCCAGAACTTCCAAGAATCCTTCAGTTTCACATCTCTGAACCATTTTTTATATAGAATAGGGTCATGTTAGTGTTCCCCATGCACCCTAACCCTATCCTAACCTAACCTAAACTCTATTATAACGCGAAATACGTCCAGAACTTCCAAGAATCCTTCAGTTTCACTTGTCTGAACCATTTTTTATATAGAATAGGGTCATGTTAGTGTTCCCCATGCACCCTAACCCTATCCTAACCTAACGTAAACCCTATTACAACCCGAAATACGTCCAGAACTTCCAAGAATCCTTCAGTTTCACTTGTCTGAACCATTTTTTATATAGAATAGGGTCATGTTAGTGTTCCCCATGCACCCTAACCCTATCCTAACCTAACCTAAACTCTATTATAACGCGAAATACGTCCAGAACTTCCAAGAATCCTTCAGTTTCACTTGTCTGAACCATTTTTTATATAGAATAGGGTCATGTTAGTGTTCCCCATGCACCCTAACCCTATCCTAACCTAACCTAAACTCTATTATAACGCGAAATACGTCCAGAACTTCCAAGAATCCTTCAGTTTCACATCTCTGAACCATTTTTTATATAGAATAGGGTCATGTTAGTGTTCCCCATGCACCCTAACCCTATCCTAACCTAACCTAAACTCTATTATAACGCGAAATACGTCCAGAACTTCCAAGAATCCTTCAGTTTCACATCTCTGAACCATTTTTTATATAGAATAGGGTCATGTTAGTGTTCCCCATGCACCCTAACCCTATCCTAACCTAACCTAAACTCTATTATAACGCGAAATACGTCCAGAACTTCCAAGAATCCTTCAGTTTCACTTGTCTGAACCATTTTTTATATAGAATAGGGTCATGTTAGTGTTCCCCATGCACCCTAACCCTATCCTAACCTAACGTAAACCCTATTACAACCCGAAATACGTCCAGAACTTCCAAGAATCCTTCAGTTTCACTTGTCTGAACCATTTTTTATATAGAATAGGGTCATGTTAGTGTTCCCCATGCACCCTAACCCTATCCTAACCTAACCTAAACTCTATTATAACGCGAAATACGTCCAGAACTTCCAAGAATCCTTCAGTTTCACATCTCTGAACCATTTTTTATATAGAATAGGGTCATGTTAGTGTTCCCCATGCACCCTAACCCTATCCTAACCTAACCTAAACTCTATTATAACGCGAAATACGTCCAGAACTTCCAAGAATCCTTCAGTTTCACATCTCTGAACCATTTTTTATATAGAATAGGGTCATGTTAGTGTTCCCCATGCACCCTAACCCTATCCTAACCTAACCTAAACCCTATTACAACCCGAAATACGTCCAGAACTTCCAAGAATCCTTCAGTTTCACATCTCTGAACCATTTTTTATATAGGTTAGATTAGGTTAGGTCTGACCCAAAGGTTAGGTTGGAAAAGGTTAGGTCTGACCCTAAGGTTAGGATAGATTAGGTTAGGTCTGACCCTAAGGTTAGATTACATTAGGTTAGGTCTGACACAAAGGTTAGTTTAGATTAGGTTAGGTCTGACCCTAAGGTTAGGTTAGATTAGGTTAGGTCTGACCCAAAGGTTAGGTCGGAAAAGGTTAGGTCTGACCCTAAGGTTAGGTTGGATTAGGTTAGGTCTGACATAAAGGTTAGGTCGGAAAAGGTTAGGTCTGACCCTAAGGTTAGGTTAGATCAGGTTAGGTCTGACCCTAAGGTTAGGTTAGATTAGGTTAGGTCTGACCCAAAGGTTAGGTTGGATTAGGTTAGGTCTGACATAAAGGTTAGGTCGGAAAAGGTTAGGTCTGACCCTAAGGTTAGGTTAGATCAGGTTAGGTCTGACCCTAAGGTTAGGTTAGATTAGGTTAGGTCTGACCCAAAGGTTAGGTCGGAAAAGGTTAGGTCCGACCCTAAGGTTAGGTTGGATTAGGTTAGGTCTGACCCGAAGGTTAGGTTAGATCAGGTTAGGTCTGACCCTAAGGTTAGGTTAGATTAGGTTAGGTCTGACCCAAAGGTTAGGTCGGAAAAGGTTAGGTCTGACCCTAAGGTTAGGTTGGATTAGGTTAGGTCTGACCCTAAGGTTAGGTTAGATTAGGTTAGGTCTGACCCTAAGGTTAGGTCAGATTAGGTTAGGTCTGACCCAAAGGTTAGGTCGGAAAAGGTTAGGTCTGACACTAAGGTTAGGTTGGATTAGGTTAGGTCTGACCCTAAGGTTAGGTTAGATTAGGTTAGGTCTGACCCAAAGGTTAGGTCGGAAAAGGTTAGGTCTGACCCTAAGGTTAGGTTGGATTAGGTTAGGTCTGACCCTAAGGTTAGGTCAGATTAGGTTAGGTCTGACCCAAAGGTTAGGTCGGAAAAGGTTAGGTCTGACCCTAAGGTTAGGTTGGATTAGGTTAGGTCTGACCCAAAGGTTAGGTTGGATTAGGTTAGGTCTGGCTAAGGTTAGGTGACCTAACCCTAGGGTTAGATTGGAAAAGGTTAGGTCTGACCCGAAGGTTAGGTTGGATTAGGTTAGGTCTGACCCAAAGGTTAGGTCAGATTAGGTTAGGTCTGACCCAAAGGTTAGGTCGGAAAAGGTTAGGTCTGACCCTAAGGTTAGGTTGGATTAGGTTAGGTCTGACCCAAAGGTTAGGTTGGATTAGGTTAGGTCTGGCTAAGGTTAGGTGACCTAACCCTAGGGTTAGATTGGAAAAGGTTAGGTCTGGCCCAAAGGTTAGGTTGGAAAAGGTTAGGTCAGACCTAAGGTTAGGTGACCTAACCCTAAGGTTAGATTGGAAAAGGTTAGGTTTGACCCAAAGGTTAGGTTAGAAAAGGTTAGGTCTGGGCAGGGTTAGGTGACCTAACCTTAGGTCTGACCTAACCTTTTCCAACCTAACCCTAGGGCCAGACCTAACCTTTTCCGACCTAACCTTTGGGCCAGACCTAACCTTTTCCAACCTAACCCTAGGGCCAGACCTAACCTTTTCCGACCTAACCTTTGGGCCAGACCTAACCTTTTCCGACCTAACCTTTGGGCCAGACCTAACCTTTTCCGACCTAACCCTTGGGCCAGACCTAACCTTTTCCGACCTAACCTTTGGGCCAGACCTAACCTTTTCCAACCTAACCCTAGGGCCAGACCTAACCTTTTCCGACCTAACCTTTGGGCCAGACCTAACCTTTTCCGACCTAACCTTTGGGCCAGACCTAACCTTTTCCAACCTAACCCTAGGGCCAGACCTAACCTTTTCCGACCTAACCTTTGGGCCAGACCTAACCTTTTCCAACCTAACCCTAGGGCCAGACCTAACCTTTTCCGACCTAACCTTTGGGCCAGACCTAACCTTTTCCGACCTAACCTTTGGGTCAGACCTAACCTTTTCCGACCTAACCCTAGGGCCAGACCTAACCTTTTCCAACCTAACCTTTGGGCCAGACCTAACCTTTTCCGACCTAACCTTTGGGCCAGACCTAACCTTTTCCGACCTAACCCTAGGGCCAGACCTAACCTTCTCCAACCTAACCTTTGGGCCAGACCTAACCTTTTCCGACCTAACCTTTGCGCCAGACCTAACCTAATCTAACCTAACCCAAAGTAGGGTCAGGCTAGATCTGCTATTCTAACAGGACCCCATTCTACATAAAAAATGGTTCAGACAAGTGAAACTGAAGGATTCTTGGAAGTTCTGGACGTATTTCGCGTTATAATAGAGTTTAGGTTAGGTTAGGATAGGGTTAGGGTGCATGGGGAACACTAACATGACCCTATTCTATATAAAAAATGGTTCAGAGATGTGAAACTGAAGGATTCTTGGAAGTTCTGGACGTATTTCGCGTTATAATAGAGTTTAGGTTAGGTTAGGATAGGGTTAGGGTGCATGGGGAACACTAACATGACCCTATTCTATATAAAAAATGGTTCAGACAAGTGAAACTGAAGGATTCTTGGAAGTTCTGGACGTATTTCGCGTTATAATAGAGTTTAGGTTAGGTTAGGATAGGGTTAGGGTGCATGGGGAACACTAACATGACCCTATTCTATATAAAAAATGGTTCAGAGATGTGAAACTGAAGGATTCTTGGAAGTTCTGGACGTATTTCGCGTTATAATAGAGTTTAGGTTAGGTTAGGATAGGGTTAGGGTGCATGGGGAACACTAACATGACCCTATTCTATATAAAAAATGGTTCAGAGATGTGAAACTGAAGGATTCTTGGAAGTTCTGGACGTATTTCGCGTTATAATAGAGTTTAGGTTAGGTTAGGATAGGGTTAGGGTGCATGGGGAACACTAACATGACCCTATTCTATATAAAAAATGGTTCAGAGATGTGAAACTGAAGGATTCTTGGAAGTTCTGGACGTATTTCGGGTTGTAATAGGGTTTAGGTTAGGTTAGGATATGGTTAGGGTGCATGGGGAACACTAACATGACCCTATTCTATATAAAAAATGGTTCAGAGATGTGAAACTGAAGGATTCTTGGAAGTTCTGGACGTATTTCGGGTTGTAATAGGGTTTAGGTTAGGTTAGGATATGGTTAGGGTGCATGGGGAACACTAACATGACCCTATTCTATATAAAAAATGGTTCAGAGATGTGAAACTGAAGGATTCTTGGAAGTTCTGGACGTATTTCGCGTTATAATAGAGTTTAGGTTAGGTTAGGTTAGGGTTAGGGTGCATGGGGAACACTAACATGACCCTATTCTATATAAAAAATGGTTCAGAGATGTGAAACTGAAGGATTCTTGGAAGTTCTGGACGTATTTCGCGTTATAATAGAGTTTAGGTTAGGTTAGGTTAGGGTTAGGGTGCATGGGGAACACTAACATGACCCTATTCTATATAAAAAATGGTTCAGACAAGTGAAACTGAAGGATTCTTGGAAGTTCTGGACGTATTTCGGGTTGTAATAGGGTTTACGTTAGGTTAGGATAGGGTTAGGGTGCATGGGGAACACTAACATGACCCTATTCTATATAAAAAATGGTTCAGACAAGTGAAACTGAAGGATTCTTGGAAGTTCTGGACGTATTTCGCGTTATAATAGAGTTTAGGTTAGGTTAGGATAGGGTTAGGGTGCATGGGGAACACTAACATGACCCTATTCTATATAAAAAATGGTTCAGACAAGTGAAACTGAAGGATTCTTGGAAGTTCTGGACGTATTTCGCGTTATAATAGAGTTTAGGTTAGGTTAGGTTAGGGTTAGGGTGCATGGGGAACACTAACATGACCCTATTCTATATAAAAAATGGTTCAGACAAGTGAAACTGAAGGATTCTTGGAAGTTCTGGACGTATTTCGGGTTGTAATAGAGTTTAGGTTAGGTTAGGATAGGGTTAGGGTGCATGGGGAACACTAACATGACCCTATTCTATATAAAAAATGGTTCAGACAAGTGAAACTGAAGGATTCTTGGAAGTTCTGGACGTATTTCGGGTTGTAATAGGGTTTACGTTAGGTTAGGATAGGGTTAGGGTGCATGGGGAACACTAACATGACCCTATTCTATATAAAAAATGGTTCAGACAAGTGAAACTGAAGGATTCTTGGAAGTTCTGGACGTATTTCGCGTTATAATAGAGTTTAGGTTAGGTTAGGATAGGGTTAGGGTGCATGGGGAACACTAACATGACCCTATTCTATATAAAAAATGGTTCAGAGATGTGAAACTGAAGGATTCTTGGAAGTTCTGGACGTATTTCGCGTTATAATAGAGTTTAGGTTAGGTTAGGATAGGGTTAGGGTGCATGGGGAACACTAACATGACCCTATTCTATATAAAAAATGGTTCAGACAAGTGAAACTGAAGGATTCTTGGAAGTTCTGGACGTATTTCGCGTTATAATAGAGTTTAGGTTAGGTTAGGATAGGGTTAGGGTGCATGGGGAACACTAACATGACCCTATTCTATATAAAAAATGGTTCAGACAAGTGAAACTGAAGGATTCTTGGAAGTTCTGGACGTATTTCGCGTTATAATAGAGTTTAGGTTAGGTTAGGATAGGGTTAGGGTGCATGGGGAACACTAACATGACCCTATTCTATATAAAAAATGGTTCAGACAAGTGAAACTGAAGGATTCTTGGAAGTTCTGGACGTATTTCGCGTTATAATAGAGTTTAGGTTAGGTTAGGTTAGGGTTAGGGTGCATGGGGAACACTAACATGACCCTATTCTATATAAAAAATGGTTCAGACAAGTGAAACTGAAGGATTCTTGGAAGTTCTGGACGTATTTCGGGTTGTAATAGGGTTTAGGTTAGGTTAGGATATGGTTAGGGTGCATGGGGAACACTAACATGACCCTATTCTATATAAAAAATGGTTCAGAGATGTGAAACTGAAGGATTCTTGGAAGTTCTGGACGTATTTCGCGTTATAATAGAGTTTAGGTTAGGTTAGGATATGGTTAGGGTGCATGGGGAACACTAACATGACCCTATTCTATATAAAAAATGGTTCAGAGATGTGAAACTGAAGGATTCTTGGAAGTTCTGGACGTATTTCGCGTTATAATAGAGTTTAGGTTAGGTTAGGTTAGGGTTAGGGTGCATGGGGAACACTAACATGACCCTATTCTATATAAAAAATGGTTCAGACAAGTGAAACTGAAGGATTCTTGGAAGTTCTGGACGTATTTCGGGTTGTAATAGGGTTTAGGTTAGGTTAGGATATGGTTAGGGTGCATGGGGAACACTAACATGACCCTATTCTATATAAAAAATGGTTCAGAGATGTGAAACTGAAGGATTCTTGGAAGTTCTGGACGTATTTCGCGTTATAATAGAGTTTAGGTTAGGTTAGGATATGGTTAGGGTGCATGGGGAACACTAACATGACCCTATTCTATATAAAAAATGGTTCAGAGATGTGAAACTGAAGGATTCTTGGAAGTTCTGGACGTATTTCGCGTTATAATAGAGTTTAGGTTAGGTTAGGTTAGGGTTAGGGTGCATGGGGAACACTAACATGACCCTATTCTATATAAAAAATGGTTCAGACAAGTGAAACTGAAGGATTCTTGGAAGTTCTGGACGTATTTCGGGTTGTAATAGGGTTTAGGTTAGGTTAGGATATGGTTAGGGTGCATGGGGAACACTAACATGACCCTATTCTATATAAAAAATGGTTCAGAGATGTGAAACTGAAGGATTCTTGGAAGTTCTGGACGTATTTCGCGTTATAATAGAGTTTAGGTTAGGTTAGGTTAGGGTTAGGGTGCATGGGGAACACTAACATGACCCTATTCTATATAAAAAATGGTTCAGAGATGTGAAACTGAAGGATTCTTGGAAGTTCTGGACGTATTTCGCGTTATAATAGAGTTTAGGTTAGGTTAGGTTAGGGTTAGGGTGCATGGGGAACACTAACATGACCCTATTCTATATAAAAAATGGTTCAGACAAGTGAAACTGAAGGATTCTTGGAAGTTCTGGACGTATTTCGGGTTGTAATAGAGTTTAGGTTAGGTTAGGATAGGGTTAGGGTGCATGGGGAACACTAACATGACCCTATTCTATATAAAAAATGGTTCAGACAAGTGAAACTGAAGGATTCTTGGAAGTTCTGGACGTATTTCGGGTTGTAATAGAGTTTAGGTTAGGTTAGGATAGGGTTAGGGTGCATGGGGAACACTAACATGACCCTATTCTATATAAAAAATGGTTCAGACAAGTGAAACTGAAGGATTCTTGGAAGTTCTGGACGTATTTCGGGTTGTAATAGGGTTTACGTTAGGTTAGGATAGGGTTAGGGTGCATGGGGAACACTAACATGACCCTATTCTATATAAAAAATGGTTCAGACAAGTGAAACTGAAGGATTCTTGGAAGTTCTGGACGTATTTCGCGTTATAATAGAGTTTAGGTTAGGTTAGGATAGGGTTAGGGTGCATGGGGAACACTAACATGACCCTATTCTATATAAAAAATGGTTCAGAGATGTGAAACTGAAGGATTCTTGGAAGTTCTGGACGTATTTCGCGTTATAATAGAGTTTAGGTTAGGTTAGGATAGGGTTAGGGTGCATGGGGAACACTAACATGACCCTATTCTATATAAAAAATGGTTCAGAGATGTGAAACTGAAGGATTCTTGGAAGTTCTGGACGTATTTCGCGTTATAATAGAGTTTAGGTTAGGTTAGGTTAGGGTTAGGGTGCATGGGGAACACTAACATGACCCTATTCTATATAAAAAATGGTTCAGAGATGTGAAACTGAAGGATTCTTGGAAGTTCTGGACGTATTTCGCGTTATAATAGAGTTTAGGTTAGGTTAGGTTAGGGTTAGGGTGCATGGGGAACACTAACATGACCCTATTCTATATAAAAAATGGTTCAGACAAGTGAAACTGAAGGATTCTTGGAAGTTCTGGACGTATTTCGGGTTGTAATAGGGTTTACGTTAGGTTAGGATAGGGTTAGGGTGCATGGGGAACACTAACATGACCCTATTCTATATAAAAAATGGTTCAGACAAGTGAAACTGAAGGATTCTTGGAAGTTCTGGACGTATTTCGCGTTATAATAGAGTTTAGGTTAGGTTAGGATAGGGTTAGGGTGCATGGGGAACACTAACATGACCCTATTCTATATAAAAAATGGTTCAGACAAGTGAAACTGAAGGATTCTTGGAAGTTCTGGACGTATTTCGCGTTATAATAGAGTTTAGGTTAGGTTAGGTTAGGGTTAGGGTGCATGGGGAACACTAACATGACCCTATTCTATATAAAAAATGGTTCAGACAAGTGAAACTGAAGGATTCTTGGAAGTTCTGGACGTATTTCGGGTTGTAATAGGGTTTAGGTTAGGTTAGGATATGGTTAGGGTGCATGGGGAACACTAACATGACCCTATTCTATATAAAAAATGGTTCAGACAAGTGAAACTGAAGGATTCTTGGAAGTTCTGGACGTATTTCGCGTTATAATAGAGTTTAGGTTAGGTTAGGATAGGGTTAGGGTGCATGGGGAACACTAACATGACCCTATTCTATATAAAAAATGGTTCAGAGATGTGAAACTGAAGGATTCTTGGAAGTTCTGGACGTATTTCGCGTTATAATAGAGTTTAGGTTAGGTTAGGATAGGGTTAGGGTGCATGGGGAACACTAACATGACCCTATTCTATATAAAAAATGGTTCAGAGATGTGAAACTGAAGGATTCTTGGAAGTTCTGGACGTATTTCGCGTTATAATAGAGTTTAGGTTAGGTTAGGATAGGGTTAGGGTGCATGGGGAACACTAACATGACCCTATTCTATATAAAAAATGGTTCAGACAAGTGAAACTGAAGGATTCTTGGAAGTTCTGGACGTATTTCGCGTTATAATAGAGTTTAGGTTAGGTTAGGATAGGGTTAGGGTGCATGGGGAACACTAACATGACCCTATTCTATATAAAAAATGGTTCAGACAAGTGAAACTGAAGGATTCTTGGAAGTTCTGGACGTATTTCGCGTTATAATAGAGTTTAGGTTAGGTTAGGTTAGGGTTAGGGTGCATGGGGAACACTAACATGACCCTATTCTATATAAAAAATGGTTCAGACAAGTGAAACTGAAGGATTCTTGGAAGTTCTGGACGTATTTCGGGTTGTAATAGGGTTTAGGTTAGGTTAGGATATGGTTAGGGTGCATGGGGAACACTAACATGACCCTATTCTATATAAAAAATGGTTCAGAGATGTGAAACTGAAGGATTCTTGGAAGTTCTGGACGTATTTCGCGTTATAATAGAGTTTAGGTTAGGTTAGGATATGGTTAGGGTGCATGGGGAACACTAACATGACCCTATTCTATATAAAAAATGGTTCAGAGATGTGAAACTGAAGGATTCTTGGAAGTTCTGGACGTATTTCGCGTTATAATAGAGTTTAGGTTAGGTTAGGTTAGGGTTAGGGTGCATGGGGAACACTAACATGACCCTATTCTATATAAAAAATGGTTCAGACAAGTGAAACTGAAGGATTCTTGGAAGTTCTGGACGTATTTCGGGTTGTAATAGGGTTTAGGTTAGGTTAGGATATGGTTAGGGTGCATGGGGAACACTAACATGACCCTATTCTATATAAAAAATGGTTCAGAGATGTGAAACTGAAGGATTCTTGGAAGTTCTGGACGTATTTCGCGTTATAATAGAGTTTAGGTTAGGTTAGGATATGGTTAGGGTGCATGGGGAACACTAACATGACCCTATTCTATATAAAAAATGGTTCAGAGATGTGAAACTGAAGGATTCTTGGAAGTTCTGGACGTATTTCGCGTTATAATAGAGTTTAGGTTAGGTTAGGTTAGGGTTAGGGTGCATGGGGAACACTAACATGACCCTATTCTATATAAAAAATGGTTCAGACAAGTGAAACTGAAGGATTCTTGGAAGTTCTGGACGTATTTCGGGTTGTAATAGGGTTTAGGTTAGGTTAGGATATGGTTAGGGTGCATGGGGAACACTAACATGACCCTATTCTATATAAAAAATGGTTCAGAGATGTGAAACTGAAGGATTCTTGGAAGTTCTGGACGTATTTCGCGTTATAATAGAGTTTAGGTTAGGTTAGGTTAGGGTTAGGGTGCATGGGGAACACTAACATGACCCTATTCTATATAAAAAATGGTTCAGAGATGTGAAACTGAAGGATTCTTGGAAGTTCTGGACGTATTTCGCGTTATAATAGAGTTTAGGTTAGGTTAGGTTAGGGTTAGGGTGCATGGGGAACACTAACATGACCCTATTCTATATAAAAAATGGTTCAGACAAGTGAAACTGAAGGATTCTTGGAAGTTCTGGACGTATTTCGGGTTGTAATAGAGTTTAGGTTAGGTTAGGATAGGGTTAGGGTGCATGGGGAACACTAACATGACCCTATTCTATATAAAAAATGGTTCAGACAAGTGAAACTGAAGGATTCTTGGAAGTTCTGGACGTATTTCGGGTTGTAATAGAGTTTAGGTTAGGTTAGGATAGGGTTAGGGTGCATGGGGAACACTAACATGACCCTATTCTATATAAAAAATGGTTCAGACAAGTGAAACTGAAGGATTCTTGGAAGTTCTGGACGTATTTCGGGTTGTAATAGGGTTTACGTTAGGTTAGGATAGGGTTAGGGTGCATGGGGAACACTAACATGACCCTATTCTATATAAAAAATGGTTCAGACAAGTGAAACTGAAGGATTCTTGGAAGTTCTGGACGTATTTCGCGTTATAATAGAGTTTAGGTTAGGTTAGGATAGGGTTAGGGTGCATGGGGAACACTAACATGACCCTATTCTATATAAAAAATGGTTCAGAGATGTGAAACTGAAGGATTCTTGGAAGTTCTGGACGTATTTCGCGTTATAATAGAGTTTAGGTTAGGTTAGGATAGGGTTAGGGTGCATGGGGAACACTAACATGACCCTATTCTATATAAAAAATGGTTCAGAGATGTGAAACTGAAGGATTCTTGGAAGTTCTGGACGTATTTCGCGTTATAATAGAGTTTAGGTTAGGTTAGGATAGGGTTAGGGTGCATGGGGAACACTAACATGACCCTATTCTATATAAAAAATGGTTCAGACAAGTGAAACTGAAGGATTCTTGGAAGTTCTGGACGTATTTCGCGTTATAATAGAGTTTAGGTTAGGTTAGGATAGGGTTAGGGTGCATGGGGAACACTAACATGACCCTATTCTATATAAAAAATGGTTCAGACAAGTGAAACTGAAGGATTCTTGGAAGTTCTGGACGTATTTCGCGTTATAATAGAGTTTAGGTTAGGTTAGGTTAGGGTTAGGGTGCATGGGGAACACTAACATGACCCTATTCTATATAAAAAATGGTTCAGACAAGTGAAACTGAAGGATTCTTGGAAGTTCTGGACGTATTTCGGGTTGTAATAGGGTTTAGGTTAGGTTAGGATATGGTTAGGGTGCATGGGGAACACTAACATGACCCTATTCTATATAAAAAATGGTTCAGAGATGTGAAACTGAAGGATTCTTGGAAGTTCTGGACGTATTTCGCGTTATAATAGAGTTTAGGTTAGGTTAGGATATGGTTAGGGTGCATGGGGAACACTAACATGACCCTATTCTATATAAAAAATGGTTCAGAGATGTGAAACTGAAGGATTCTTGGAAGTTCTGGACGTATTTCGCGTTATAATAGAGTTTAGGTTAGGTTAGGTTAGGGTTAGGGTGCATGGGGAACACTAACATGACCCTATTCTATATAAAAAATGGTTCAGACAAGTGAAACTGAAGGATTCTTGGAAGTTCTGGACGTATTTCGGGTTGTAATAGGGTTTAGGTTAGGTTAGGATATGGTTAGGGTGCATGGGGAACACTAACATGACCCTATTCTATATAAAAAATGGTTCAGAGATGTGAAACTGAAGGATTCTTGGAAGTTCTGGACGTATTTCGCGTTATAATAGAGTTTAGGTTAGGTTAGGATATGGTTAGGGTGCATGGGGAACACTAACATGACCCTATTCTATATAAAAAATGGTTCAGAGATGTGAAACTGAAGGATTCTTGGAAGTTCTGGACGTATTTCGCGTTATAATAGAGTTTAGGTTAGGTTAGGTTAGGGTTAGGGTGCATGGGGAACACTAACATGACCCTATTCTATATAAAAAATGGTTCAGAGATGTGAAACTGAAGGATTCTTGGAAGTTCTGGACGTATTTCGCGTTATAATAGAGTTTAGGTTAGGTTAGGTTAGGGTTAGGGTGCATGGGGAACACTAACATGACCCTATTCTATATAAAAAATGGTTCAGACAAGTGAAACTGAAGGATTCTTGGAAGTTCTGGACGTATTTCGGGTTGTAATAGGGTTTAGGTTAGGTTAGGATAGGGTTAGGGTGCATGGGGAACACTAACAGGACCCTATTCTATATAAAAAATGGTTCAGACAAGTGAAACTGAAGGATTCTTGGAAGTTCTGGACGTATTTCGGGTTGTAATAGGGTTTACGTTAGGTTAGGATAGGGTTAGGGTGCATGTGGAACACGATCGTGACCCTATTCTATATAAAAAATGGTTCGGAGATGTGAAACTGAAGGATTTCTGGAAGTTCTGGACGTATTTCTTGTTATAATAGGGTTTAGGGTATGTTGGGATAGGGTTAGGTTGCATTTGGAACACTAACTTAACAGTAATATGTAAATTGTGTTAGGTTGTGCAGATCGTTGAAAAGTTGGTCCAGGTGATTAGATGGTTGATTATTCTCCGTAAGATTATTCTTAGAGAACATTGGGTAAATAAGAGATCTGTAAAGTGAAACGTTCATGGCACCCACGCGACCACCGGTCTAGATGAACTGTTTGTTGTTGCGTTTCAGTGAATTATGACCAGGCCGTGGTCCCGTGCTACGAAGCCGCCGTATATTAACGGCTGAAAGCCAGCAAATGAGATCCAGGAAACATTACAATTACCATCGCAAACAATATTCCACTGTAGAATGGAGCCGAGAAAACGGTTATTTACAGCCCATTATACTTGTGGGACAACCGAGGGAGGAAGTGCAACTTACACCGACACTGCACGTCTCTTTTGTGGATTAAGGGGAGGATCTTTAACACCTTCATGATTGCTCATTTCTTTTAGTGACAATTAAATTTCTTCATTATCCTTCAACCGGTTAGATTTAATTATGATTATATTTATGGAGGGACATTACGGAAATTGTTAATTAAGAATAGGAACATTTGCTTTTCTAATTTAAACTTTCAATTTTCTATTGTGGGTGATTGCGCTGATCTTTTCTAACTTTTCTAACTTTTTATATTGGAACGAATTAATGTATGTAATGTTTGAACATTTGAAGTCGTCAGATCTCTATATTCCTAGATTTCTGTACACTGAAGTTCTCATATCTTTAATATCCTAAATATTTCTGTATCTCCATATTCTATATTTAAATAGCAAAGTTCAAGTGAAAGCGCCAAAGCATTGCTCACTTCTGAGTCAATCCAAAGATATGTACATTGTGCGATCAGTGGTATAAGTCAACGATTGGTGAGTCGCATGTTTTATGGTTCCACAATGACGTAAGTCGAATTATATGATTACATTTTTCTTTTCCGTGTCAAGTATTTATGCGAACATTAATACCGCGGAATTCCTGCCACTTTCACTTAGATACTGCAATAGATACAGCAATGAATTATAACACGATAATTCATTGGTGTCTACATCATACGTCAATTGTCATAATTGCAACTTATCAGAGCACAATTTCATTTTCCATCTGCTACAAAATTAGTCTAACAATATCTTGGCAGCCTATTAATATCGATTTACAAAATTGATATCGTATTAAAAAGTTGATACAATATTGACGTTAACTCGGGACATTCGGTAATTCGATTGTGGAAGATTAGCGAAGTCGATCGCTGTTTGACCCCCACAGGGTCCAACGCGTTCGAGCTTCCATTTAACGCGCTAATTAAAAATGTGAGAACAAATGGTCGATGGCTGGCAGTGATTAAGCTGTGAAACGGAAAACAATTTACCGATGCAAATTCACGAGCGGCTCGAAGGCGGCTGAATCTCGAGGCTGTGATTCATATCTGTTCTAAATACCTCGTATTATGAACCGGCCCGCGAAATCGTTCGATTACACTTGACGTTTCGGTGAGCTCGTATCGTAAGCTGTTGCTTCGATTAACATTCCATTCGATTCGCAATTGCAGCCCATTATCGGCACCGTTTGTACACTTTCCGATTGTTCGTGGGCGTCGAGGCTGCACAAACGATTTCTCCGATTATTCAACTCGATCGCTCGCATCCTGTTCCGAAATAACGAAACGTAATGATATAGGGCAATATTGATTGCGATAATTAATTAAAACCTTGATCTCATCGGGTGTGCCTAATGAATATTCATGACGGTAATGATGCGGATAATTGCGTGGCTCCGTAAGGAATCTTATAGGGACACGCGTGAGATTTAAGTCTCTTAGTTCAAATTATTAATTGTTTAAATTACTTATATATTAACAAAGTTATTCAATAATTTTCAGATTGAATTTGAGGCTCGTGGAATATTCTGTACTGCAGCTGTTGCTCAACAATTATGAAAGTAATTTTTAGATACTTTGATTTTTAGGTTATTAGATTTCTTTCCAAGATTAATAGATTCCTAGATTTCTAGATCCCTAGATTCCTAGATACCTAGATCTCGAGAACCCTGGATCTCTAGATCCCTAGATCCGTAAATCCATAGATACCTAGATCTCGGGATCCCTGGATCCCTAGATCCCTAGATACCTAGATACATATATTCTAAGACTTCTAGATTCGTAGAGTTCTACGAATTCTACGAATTCTAGTTCTCTCTCGTAGAACTCTACGAATCTTCAATTTTACTGCAAAAATTTCATTCCTCACAAACGTCATATATCAACTTCCTTAATGTCCTTCGTGCATACGACACTGAACTTGCAGGAGGAAATTTTCTGAATTCTCTCCACTGATCTTGCAGGAAGAAGTTTTCTGAATTCTCTCCACTGATCTTGCAGGAAGAAGTTTTCTGAATGCTCTCCGCTGAACTTGTAGGCAGAAGTTTTCTGAATGCTCTCCGTTGAACTTGCAGGAAGACGTTTTCTGAATGCTCTCCACTGAACTTGCAGGAAGTTTCCTGAATGCCTAGAATAACATATTAAAAAAGTGAGCAAGGGTGTTCTCAGAAGGCAGATGGCAGTTAATCGGCTTGGCAAATGAGTGGTCGAAACGGCGCCATGAATCTCCACTGAACTTGCAAGAAGAAGTTTTCTGAATGCTCTCCACTAGTCTTGCAGGAAGTTCTCTGAATGCCTAGAATAACATATTAAAAAAGTGAGCAAGAGTGTTTTCAGAAGGTAGGTGGCAGTTAATCAGCTTGGCAAATGAGTGGAAACGGCGCCATGAATCGGCTGAAACGCGACATTCTTCGAGGAACGATAAGAGAAAGCTCGTCGTGTAAAACAGATGTATCTGTGAGCGTATCGAGCGAAAGGGGCGGCAAGTGATTCGCGAAAACTCATAAATATGCGAGGGCACGATAAACGATCGAGTTGGTCGGCCCGATGGGAGACGTTAATTACAATTAGACCGATAATCGGTGGTCGCTCGTTTTCCAGGGCACCGGCCGTAAATTACCGATCTCTCCGTGGTCCGCGACGTTTATAGGCGACGTAGCCGTCCCGCGAAAATATCCGGCCGGACCTGGTGAACGTTCAGTTACGAGGACGTGGTAGACGCAGCTCGATTAAAGGTACGTCTAACGACGTTGCTTGATCGTCGATCGTAAACTGGGAAGCGACTGACGGCGTTATGGACGACGCGGAACGAAGGAAAAAACAGACAATCGGCGAAATAAACCGTGTAACGAACGAGAGAGGCCGGACAGTTTCGTTCTATTCCTATCCGTAGTGAAATTTCGATCGCTATGTATGTGATAAGGGTCTCCGTGAACGCAGTGGACCTTAACGCGACGGCTCTTCTTTTTCGAATAGCCATGGATAATCCGCATGAATGGCAATCGTATTTTTCTCCAACCAAAGGGTTTCGTTAATGAGATTTTTCATCTTACTTTTATGGGGTATTTGCATATCTAGGAGTAATTGTACGTCTTTTTCCATCGTTATTACCCTGTCAGGTAACAACCTTACTTACTGCGAAAGACACCCTTCAAAATTTTCAACTTTCTGAACATCTTTTCGGTATTTAAATAATTGCGAAGTTCATTTGGAATTACGAAATTTCAAGACTGAGAAACTTAGGAACGATACTTCCATATCTGAATACTTGGAAATTTGATGAAATGTAACTGGGGTGATCAGGGGTTGTGAAGTTTGCAAATTTACAGCACTGATTTCGAGCATTTGAAATTCTGTGAATTACAGATCTGTGGATTAGATCAGGAAGTTTGGGTATGAGTAGTTTGGGAATTGAGAATTAGGACATTGATATTGAGAATATTGTATCATAGAATTGTACCATAGGATATGAAGAAGTTAGGTGTCTGAAAATTGAGAAAAATCAGAACTTGAGTAATGCAGAAATTCGAGGACCTAGAAATCTAGAAATGACAAAATTTCTCATTTCTTCCAAGACCCTCATCCTTCGTTATTCCTCCTACACTACTGCCACTATCCAACGAATACTTTCACATTATAAAATACTTTAAACCTTCGTTTTGGTAATTCAGGTATAAGAAAAATTTGACAAATCCCCAAAAATGGAAGTCTTTGTCTTCATCCCCTGCTATTTGAAGTAAAGCAACATTGCACCGGAGTGTACAAACGATTCCATCGCTCGTAAGCGAGAAGCGAAAGGCCTTTACACGAGCAACCCGTGAATTGATTTATTCGAGCGTCGCATTCCCGGACACTATCTCACGACCTTAAAAGCGGCTAAACGATTCAATTTGTAGTAATTATAATGCAACCGGGCTATGGAGCACAGGGCTGGCCGACTGGCTGGCTGGTTCGAGCGTGCGCTTTTTTTTCATTGATACCACTTAAGATGCGACGAGGTTTCAACGTGTGGGCGTACGGTGGTCGGTCGGTTCGACTGAACACTTCTCGTCCCGACAATTTCCAGTTAATCTAAGCGATATTGCACTCGCCGATGTTGAGCACGTTCGATGACCAAAATTTAGTCGTACTACATTGTGGGGTAGTCGTACTACTTTTGGGTGTTGGGTTATTCGAGACCTAACATCTATCTTATTGACTGGTGAATGTTGTACTTTAATAGCATGATAATTATTGTAAAAAGGTACTTGTTCGTGCAAATTCTTATATCGACTTGATACTTGGCTAACATTGTGACAATTAGATGAAGGATGTTGGAGCAAATCTTACATCGATTTGAAATTATGATACTCTGAGTAAGAATGTGATTTTATCAAATATTTTCTCTTTTCAGATAATTTAAGATCACCTCGATTACATATTTTGCATATATCATTCGTTCAGTTTATGGTAGGTATAAATGCATAAACACCTCTAGCCTAGTATTAGAAACGAAAAGTTTATGTATGGTTTGTATAGTAACTGTTCAATAACTGTACAATACTTGTGTAATTAACTATCTACATAATACATATATTTTCTTTTTGATTGTAATAATTGGTCGCAATTGAATCCTCAATTGGTGAGAGGCAATTACTGTACCTATGACGAGTTTAATCTTACACAAATATTGTTCCACTTTGAAATCTTGAATCTTTGTATCATTTTTCAATACCGATCGATGGCACGATACTAAAAACTTGATAGAAGCGTTTTACAGTCCGCACAACTGAAGCAAGTTATATCTCTGTTTCAATCGATAAACGATAGAAAAAGAAGGCACATGAACCGTATTCGCAAAAGTATAATTTCCACGATAAAATTAGTAATAGAGAAAATGCGTATGAACATATTGCCATAACGAAAGGGTTAAACGCCGAAGGTGGTTCAACGGATGATGAAACAGCGCGGCTTTTCAGCGAGTGAAAAGAATAAAGTCTCTTCCTTATTGCTGTCGGTGCGGCGTGTTCACATGAGAAAGCGGCTTCCTTCGCTGGCCACGCAGGTGGTCCAACCATAATGGTAACAATAATCCTTGCGCTCGTAACCCGTAATACTAAGCAACCGTTACTGATTCAGTGGTCAATCGGATGCATATTTCCAATTATCCGATGCTAGTTACTCCCACGCGTGAGTCACCTGAAAATTATGGGACTGTCGATAAGCATTGTACTATATGAATGTTCAGTGAGAAATTAATTAATGTAAATTCTCTGTGGAATGATGGAGAAGTATGATTGAGAAGTATATTGATGGAGAAGATTTTTTAAGGAAAATGTGGTAATTAGGGAGGAGGAAGTTTGGTGAGTTTTGGGGACTTGACAATTTGGAGATGTGGTTGGGGAATGGTATAGCAAAATGGTTAAATGGTAACATGGTAAAATGGTAAAATGATAAGTTGGAAAAATGGTAAGATTGTAAAATGGTAAGATGATAAAATGGTGAGATGGTTATACAGTAAAATGGTAAGATGATAAGATGGTAAGATGAGAAATTGAATAACAGTAAGATGATAAAATAATGGGATGGTAAAATAATAAAATGCTAAAATGCTAAAATGTTAAAGTGCTAAAATGCTAAAATAGTAAAACGGCCTAACAGAATAACAGTATAATAGTAATTAGCGTTATAAAAGAATATCAGTATAATGTCATAGTGAAACAGTAGAACACTGAAATAGCAAACTAACAGACTAGTCAAGTAAATAATAATACCAGCGAACAAGCACAATAAAATGAATACAACAGAATACAATGTAACCGATATAATGAAATAGTAGTACAAAATGGCAGAAAATTGCAATAGCAGAATAAAGCACCGCACCTCAATAAATCCCCGCAGCAAAATACCAGAAACAAAATAATTAAATAAGATCTGCCGTGAATTGCATGTCGGAATTCAGGAAGTAACATAATCTGAGTTTCGACGTGTAGAAGAAAGATAATCGTACTCGCTTCGACTCGTCGAGCGCAAGAGATACTCAGCGCGGGAAACTGTGCCGGCATTCTAAAAGAAGAGAATTTAATATATTCGAGCACGTCATTTTCCACCCCCATTTCCTTGGACTTGGCGAATTGTCGTAGATACATCTGAAAATAGGCTTCCCGGAATAGCGAAGAATTTAGACCACCAACGCGCGGCTCTCGTCTCAATTAACGCTTAAAGACTCGTCCACACGGAACCACCACCCACTACGCATCTCGACACGCTGTGTTTGTTCGTAACAAGAGTCGGGCTTGTTATCTTATAAGAGCTAACCCGACGATACCGATCTTGATTCATACGTCGTCCGTGCTACGACGAGATCGAGCCTGGTGCTTGTAAATCACGCGAACATGCCGCGCACCTTTCTCGGTTAAAACGCAAGTGTTTCGATTCTGAACGTGCTTTTCACTTTATGAATATTTATTGGAGCATTTGGTACATTGGTTTGGTCAGAAAGCTGTCATTTTTGGGGTAGATCCCTTTAGGTTACGTATGTATTTTAGGGTAGTTTGGTATAAATGATAGTTTGTTATTCTAAATCTATGATATCTATTTCGGTGATGTAATATATCATTTTCATGAAGATAACTATAAGTATGAAGGTATAATATAGCAAAGTTGCACTACAATCAGAAATATTCCTATGAACACATGTTCTAAAAGTCTTACAAAAATATGGCCAGTGATAAATGAAGGTCTTGATTCAACTTCTCGATACAAAATATCTAATGATGCATATAACACGGGAAGGAATTGAATTTGTTAAGGAAATTAAATATTTCATTAATATATCTACATGATTAAATAAAAGGGGTCAAACCGATTGAACGATGATCGATCTACTTAGAGCTCATTCAATTATCTTCAGAATAAAAAAAAAACATTCATCGATCCATTCGTAATTTTCTTTTGTATCTTTGAAATTGCTATTTTATCAATTTATTTCCAAAGCTGGTAATTGCATGTTCTAGTTATACCCAAACAATGAAATTATGATACCTGAAAATCGTGTCGTTAGAGTACGTTCTTGCAGAAGAATGCGAACACACATGATTTACCTGGATGTCGACGAGCACGGAAGACCGTGCAATCTGCGAAAATCTAGACATGCCCGCATGCCGACTGAAATCTGCCCGCGTAGTCGCCTGAGTTTCGCAGTAAAGTGGGGTCAATTAGAGACGAGGACCTCGACCGCTTCGCTCCCACACTCTGCAGAAATTTATTCCGTCACTCTAATCGAGGCCGACTGGCTTCTTCGTTGCGAACACTGCTCAGAGATTCATAGGAAATCTCGTCTCCCTTCTGCATCATATTTTTTTATGGATGTATCGTACAGCGATGTATCGTCTCGCGTTGTACTGCCGCACCTGCAATGTATATGTGCTGTATCATGTGTTTATACTTCTATGCGATAGGTAGTACTACTAGTTAGTGTATTAGGTAAGGTAGGTAATACTAGGTAGATATATACGCGTTATATTGCCGTGCGTTGATATTTCTACGTCTCGTATTAGCACGCGATGAAATTTCTACGCGTTGTGTCACCACGCATGCCATGTGTAGAAAATTCTAACATGTGAAATTGCTATGCGTGATATTGCCACGTGTCACCACGCGTTGATATTTCTACGCATTGTATCGCCACGAGTAGAGAATCCCAGTGCGTGGAATTACTACGCGCTGTATTACCACGTGTTGATAGTTTTACGCACCGTGTTGCTACGCGTAGAAAATCCTAATGTGTGAAATTGCTGCGCGCCATATCGCCACGCGCTGTATCGTCACGCGCCGTATCGTCCGCGTCGTACCACTACGCATTGCGTCGTCACATTACAACACCTCATCACATCTAAACTCCCCCAATAGCATACCATAAATAAATTTCAAAATTTCGTCGCACACACATGTACCCCTTCATTTTATCTCTTTTTTATTAAATCATCTTTTTCAAGACATAAAATTACGACGACACTAATCTGCAGTCGTATACTCTCATTTACATCGCCGTATATCACACAGTACTCGATTAATGTAAACGAAAAACCATGAAAGTTGATTTTAATAAACGATTCGAGATTATAGTATAGTCGATTCGATTTCATGGTTGATTATCGAAAGAACAGAACGGAGGTTCCATAGTACTCGGCGATCGGAATAGAAAAATCCAGCTATGATGTGCTTCCTACCGACTCGAAACGAGAAAGAAAAGGAACGAGCAAGCAGAAAAAGCTGTTAATGGCCGAGTTATAAATTATTAATGCGGGTATTATCCACGTAGTACGGCCGGGAAGCTTTTATGGGCAGCGCGCAAGACGCGGCCCTCAGCTTCGTCGTTATTGTAGTCTTCGGCATCGACTTTGGATAAGGTTTTACTACCTGTACGCGTGTGTATAGGGTGGTTCGTAAGGCACACGGAATTTCGATGTTACGTTAATAACATACAGTCTTTCAATTTCTGGCGGTATTCAATTTTACTGGGAAAAACGCTCTCTGAAAATATTTACTTGGCTATAGTCTCACTTATCAACTCCTTTACCAATTATCTGAGTTAGCGGAACTGAATTAAACCCATTTATTTTATTGATACCCGTATTTCGTTTAATAAACGAAAGGATGAGTTTTAACACCATAGCAGAATATGTTCATATATCTTTCAAAATTTGGTGTAACGCTGTTTTTTCAAAATGAAAGGTTTGTAAGGTTGGTCTGCTTGTAAAGCACACGAATGAACTATTCTGAAATACAGAAACTCATGTTCAAAATGAATACTGTTGGACATCCGAACACGAAGAGTGACTCATGAAGACTGTTCATAATCTGGTACAACCATAATAGGTGTATAGACATGAAATAACACTATACAAATATAATAAGCTAGTTTCATACAAATCTTATTGTTTACTAAATGTTGAAGATTCTTCTAGTACAAATTCCTTGCTTACACAATTACGCCGACAAGAAAGTAACAATAGAACGAAGTCGTTAGCAAACAGATATAACCTCATCGATCTCTAACGCAATAAACCCGGACAGCAATATACATAAAGGTCCTATATACCTCGAGGTGTATGTGTACCAAGTGTCCACAAGTGTCCTCGAGTGTACATTAATTCAAAAATGAATCCCCAAACGAAAATATGTTACTTGAACTATATGAGTAAAGTACGTCAGTTTCAAGTTTGACAAGGTTGTCTTGAAGAATGAAAGGACCTGTATACCCGGACACATTGTGCTCGTGGTCTCAGCATGGTAGACCGGCCATTAACGCTTTTTGCTGGCGGCCGTGCGTGTGTCATTGACGCTGCTTTTATTGGCCCGGCGCATAACTTCCTTTAGCGTTGCTCGTTTATGAGCGAGTAATTGCACAACGATTTCGGTGCCAGTGTGTACACTTCGGGGCAGTGAGGCGGGGGAGGGCGAAAATATGGAGCATCGATAATGGTACAGGGACCACCTTGATTACCGTAATAACGCCACAAAAAGATTAGGTGTGCCGCTCGGCGCAATTTTCATGACCACCTAAAATTCCACCGTGATTGCCGCGCCGGGGTACGCGGAATTGATTTCGGACAAGAAAGATGTCTCCCGATCCGGGGGAACATATGTCCTCCGGCATACTTTGTTTCGTACCTTCTCTTTTTATCCTGAATCGAATGATAATTTCATATATATGTGGTGGGGGGTGGAACATGGAGCAAATACCTTTAGCAGGGTTTATTATTTGTGCACAATTTATTGTCAGGTATAGTAATGAATATTACATATATTGTATCGGTGACCATTGGTGTATATTAAATAATGTTACACTGATATTAAGTAATTGATGATGTATATTAAATATTAGTAACAATTATTATCAAGTGTAATATCTTTTTAATTTCAACCTCAATGGCCGTTCTTGATCAGACCTCACATACTACATGTCTACTGATGAAATTATATTTGAACCCAATCTGCAAGTTGTAACTAACATCTGAGAGTATAAAAATGAGGAACCAGAAAAGAATTAAGAAATTTACAAATATGTTATAAATATTTTAGGATGTCGTGTACCTAAGATTTTAATTTTGTAAAACTGACCGCGATCGAATATAAAGGACCGAAAGTTTTCAAAACGGATTAAAGTTACTTTCTAAAAGGAGCGAGTTTCGACGATAAATAATCAACGTGACGGTGTTTTACACGGATCTAAACCGAGCTGTCTCCGGCGACAGGGACAGAAGGCAAAGGAATAAGCAAAGGATTCAATCGGAGAGAAAACATTTTCACAGTGGCTATCGATGATTAAACGCGACAGCCACGACCGGCGCATTGAAAGTGATTTATTTCGTCCGTGACAGGGAGATAAATTAGTAGCGTAATTCGCTCTTCTTCTAGTTACACGTACGTAAACATTCGCCGTCGTATTTCATAGTATCATCGTCCGCTGGTTTGCGGAAAAGCCACGAGTAAATAGTCGGTGTGTATCAACGCCTTCGGCGATTACACGACCAGCCACGTGTTAGGCATAATTAAAGAACGATTAAGATGAGTGTTGCCGGTGGTACTACCGCATGAAAGTTGACTGGTTTGATTTCAAACAAGATGGATGCATCCACGGCCTTTCCGCGCTCGATAATTAAACAGAAAAATCATGTACGTTCTTTTCAAATTACGATTAACTTAAAGATGCAAGATAGACAGCTTCTTAATTGAGTATAAGAACAATAAGGAGAGTTTAGCTTGCGGTAAATTGATCGCGCGAAAGTCGAGCTCACCCTAACGAATAGGGCGTCAGATTTTATTCCCTGACAATGAAATATTCGAACGGAAATTAATCGTCAGATTAATGTCAGTCGATTGAAAGTCTGTATGCAAAATCGTTTACGGCTAATCGTTGGTAGTCTTTTTGGTAGATGTGATTAAGCGTCTATAAATTTAGCTCGTATTTCTTATTACCTCTTCAACGTGGCATGTATGCATAATTCTGTTTACATACATACTTTTTAATAAATCATCACGCATTCACCTGATTAACATAGAGTCTTCGAATATGGAAATAGAATCTTTCGGTGATCATTTCTGAAGTGTTGGAGTATCATCGATGATTCGTGAATTACAAAGAGAAAGAACGTCCGGGAAAGGGGTAAGGGTATAGAGGAATCCCGAATGCAAATGGGCCAAGTACGAGAAGGGCTAAACTGCTTATTTTTGGATCTCCGGGAATGCGACGCACCCCATGGTTCCACGGTTGACGGGTGTCGTTATTTCGGACGATGGGTCCGCACTGGGGACCCCAGCTGGAGCAACCATTACATCGTCCTCGTTATTCGGTGCTAATGACGCCGCGAGAGCTGGATTTATGGTGTTGAGAGTTAAGGGCCGAGCGGATTTCGCGCGCGGAACGTGTGGGCGAGATACTCGCGTAAATCGGGCTCCTTCGGGGAAGCTTGTTCCGCTAAGTGACTTTACGACACGATTTCAGAAAAATGTGTCGCGATCCTGACCCCTATTTCGTTCGCTGCTCTCGCTGGGAATCGCACACTCTGATTAGTACAAGTTTTATATTAGAGATCTTGGATTGTCAGTATTTAGGATAATTATGATCAATTGTTGATATTTTTGTTAATATATGTTGACTAATACTTTTCACATTTCAAAATTTCAAAATTGTGAACTTAAGAAATCTTCCAGTTCTCCAGTTGTTAGGTCCCAGAATTCTCGGGTTATCCAATCCCTTATCTATCAAATTCCTAAGTTCCTAAATTTCTGAATGATCAAATCGCTTAATTCTTAAATTCTAAATATCTAAATTTCCGACTTACGATTCCCAGTTACCACATCCCCAAATTCCCTAAATTCTCAAACTCCCAAATGAATGAACCCACTCCCCAAATGAATTAAACCACATTAACCATATCTCGTAGTCCGGAAAAACCAAACAGAAACGCAGAAAGGATTGAAATACCGATTGCAACCCTTATTATCGGGAATGACGTAGAAAATGAAGCGATTAGTCGAAGCGATTGCCAGTCTCTCGCTAAAGTTTCGCGAGCAAAAACGGAATCGATGGGGTAAATTCCAAGGAAACGAGGAGAACGGACGACGTTGTGGCGTTGGAATTGCTGGATGAACAACGGAAAGGAAGAAAAAAAGGGATGCGAAGGAACGTGAAAGAAGAGGAAAGAGATAACCACCTACGAGCTAACTGGATTCCATGGAAAGACGGTCATTGATTGATTCCTAGACTTCCAGACAGACCAGTGAATCGAGTAGTTTCGTTACTTGTCGCTTCTTTCAACCTTCTTCCGCTTCTTCTCTTTGCTGACGAACGGTTATCTTGAAAAAGAAAATACCGTTGTCTCGTTTGCTGAGATTCGAGCGATGGCTATGAATCGCGTTTAAAAATCTCTGCGTTTTCTGACTTTTAATTTTATTTGCAATTTACGATTTTATTTCCGTCAAGCTTTTATGGGCCTTTGGTAACAAAAATAATGTGTATGTACTCGAATTATTATAATACATTAGTCTCTTATATTATAAAATTTCTGAAAAATCAAATATAAGGGAGTAAACTCGTAATCTGTCACTTTGTGAAATTAAAAAGTTCAATTATTGTACAAAATTTTTCTCAACCCAGTCTGAACCAAAGTTAATGATTAATACAAAGAAATGTGAAAGGTTTATTATATCGTGCTGTAAACTAGGAGGAACATAAAGCAAAGAATAAGATGAAAAGACAGGAAGATTAATTTCATCAAGGATTAAGTGATTAATAAACGGCGAGACGTCGATATCAAGCTATCCAGTTACAACATCGATTATGGAACGTACAATTCATACACAAACACCGAGGTAACCGAATCGGTCCTGAAATTATCCATATACGAGGCATGTTCTCGACGATTTAATCGCGACAGAATAATCGAGCTCGCTGATTCAACCGACAGGAAAGCGTTTCTATTGATTAATTGAGATTCCGACACGACTAATGAGATCAATACAAGAGATACGAAATTACAGAATGGATATCTAACGAGGAACGAACTGCATGAAATCCTCCCGATTGCGTATCGTACTCTGCTTATAATTGGAACAAGATGCGTCATATGTGAATCATGACGCTTTTAAGGTGTGATGCACAGATCCATTGTTACATGAGATTCTTATTGTGTAATACTATTTGTTATTATGTGTTAGTACACACATAAGATCATTGCATACACATATCTATATACATACATATATGTATACATGCATGTATGTATATATGTATGTATGCATGTATACATATATGTATTTGTGTATATATGTATATACGTATGTATGTGTGTATATACGTATGTATGTGTGTATGTATGTATGAATGTGTGATAAAATGACAACTTATTAATGAAGTACAGACTTCATACACGCAGTTCACAGCGTTCACAGAATTCTTACCGAAGTACATCCATTCGAAATTGATGACGAATCACATTACTCATCATTAACATGTCCAACCATTAAAAGTTAAAAAGAAGTTGATTGCAAATACTCGAGCAATGATTCCAAATAGTAACATACACGTTAGGTCTAATACTTCTATGTCTTCATATATCCGCTTTAACCTAAAATACCAGAGGTATCCTACAAGGACCTAAACAGTGGCGCCCTCCTTGAAACTAAGATATTCTGCAGGCTACATAATTAACCCGTAACTTTGTAATTGCACCTGACAGACGTGTGCAATCGACATACATGTAATCTTATCGACACATACATCACGATCGAACCTGGCGTTATTCCAGAATCGATTGACAACGTATTTATCCAGCACGGAAACGAACTTACGGACACGTTTATTTCGCGGGACAGTCAATTAAACGCCATCACGAGAGGAATAAAGAGGACGCTTATTCGCGTTTTTCGTTGAACGCATGTACATATATCGTGGAGCTGGCAGAGTAACGAGGACGCCACCAGTAATCCAGGCTAATCAATTTGGGCCTAATTGGAGATTACGACGATCCTCACGGTCCACCCGGCTCCGTTTCCCCTCTTTTCTTTCCCTCTTTTATCCTTGATTCGCCGCGGACGACCGCGGCGCTAATAGATTAATTTATTACGCCAAAGCCCTCAAAGACACCGCCCGACGACATATTAGTATCGTGTCACAGCGATCATTAAACAAACCTGAGAGCGGGAGGAGAACCGCGAAAGACCCGCAAGAGGAATGTTAATTCCATCGGTGATCCACGGCGCATACGCTATGCCGGCGTGGGTGAAACTTAATAATCTTTTTTCCTTTACCGAGTTTCATCCCATAAACGGCGAACATTCCGATGAAACCGAGAGAGAGAGAACATTTTTATCTCCGTTGGGTCATTTTGTTCCTGAACGTCAAGGTATATTTTTATTTAGGAGACTCGTTTCCTCGAAATTTCCGTTCACAAAGTTTGCCTTCGTGATCTATCGATTGATCGAAGGGTTTGCACCCTTTTAGGCTACTGTTTACCCACGTGCATGAACGTTTTACAGGGTGAAAAAAAAGGTTGGTCGTGAGAAAGGATGTTGCAAGGTGCTAATATTTTGGGAAAAGGTTTATGGGCTGTTGAAGGAACAGAACTTTGGGAACAGTAAGACAGAAGATTCTTAGGACTCGTGGGAGGTCGGAATTTTAAAACTTTGAAACTTTGTAATTTTTGTATTTTGGGATTTTGAACTTTGGGGTAAGTGTGGAATCTTAGAACTTGCAGTTTTTGTACTTTGCCTCATCGAGACTTTGTCACTTTTTAATTTTTTAATCTTTAATCTTTGTAACGTTGAAGATGTAATTTGTGGGGTTCTGCATCTTTGCAAACCATTCGTAGTTTTGACTATACAGCATATTGCAATAAAACTTACAATAAAATAGCAAACAAAACAGATTTTAAATTGACGCTACAATGTCTACGTAAAGATGACAGATGTACAAAGCCACGATGATATTTTTACGTTTGATAAATATAGTACCGATGCAATATAATACTGTTATGCAAAACATTCAATTACGGTTAAGCCGTCAGGACAAAATGATGGCGGTAAGAGCATAACCTGCAGGAGTTTGTAGCAAACGCAAAAGGTTTGCGTTAGCGTAACGCGATAACGCGAGATCAGAGGAGTAAAAAGGGAAGAAGAGGCGAGGATAATTGGCGGGGCGGAAGCGTCGTAGGCGTAAAAGGGAAAACGCGGACGAAAAAGGCCCGTGGACATGAAAGAGGAAGCGGAGGAATATATCCTACCTGTTACGTGTATTACCTGGAACGTGCGCCGCTTTCGTGCAGCGGTGAGATAAGTGGTGTATGATTTGGCGATGATTGATGGGGTCATGGGTCAAAGTGATCAGCGGCGCTCCAGGCGCCTTGGCTCACCTGACTCGAACCCTGGACTCGAATACCGGAGGTCCCTTGGGATACCCTCGTGTAATACGCCCTCGACCCTTTACCTCCCACTTTTCACCCTCTTCTACCTATTGCCCACGCGCAACCGGAAATGCCCGCTTCTCCAACGCAACTTTTCTCCCAAAGGTATTTTGTCTTGACTAATTACTTTCCATCGGATCTTGAAGGATTTGACGGATCGAATTTTTTTTTCTTCTGCGACTTTATTTCGTTGTCTCACATAGGGTGAGTCCAGTAATTCGGTCAAACGATGTTTGATTGTTAGTGAAACTTCCCATCGGAGGATCTTAAAGAAATATTTGACAGATCGAATTTCTTTTTGTTCCGTTTTGACTTGATTTCCTTATTGTTTCACACAGGGTGAGTTCAGTAACTCGGTCAAACTATATTTGATTTTTAATGAAACTTCGCATCGGAGGATTTTAAAGAAATATTTGACAGATCAGATTTCTTTTCGTTTTGTTTTGACTTGATGTCGTTATTGTCTCACATAGAGTCCAGTAATTTGGTCAAACGATATGTTTGATTTCTAGCGAAGATAGAAAAATAGTGAATGATTTTGCATTGTCTGATGACTTCTGTTATCGTCCGATACGATTTTGTACAAGCAGTGATGCAGTTGCAAAGTGCACTTGCTTAAATGAAACTTGATAATTTTACTCGAATGGATTTCTCATGTAATTTTGAATCAATAAGTGAATACGAACGAGTAAAATACTGAAGAAAATGTTCAATAATATTCATCTACACTCCTGGGAAAGTATGTACTTTTGTAATACCCTGACGAGTAAACTCGTTACAGAATTTGAAAGATCACGCTGACACACTGAAAGTCGATAAATCGTTTTCTTCGCTGTTCCAATTTCACTTAAAGGCACATTATGATTAGAAGGATGAAAAATAGCGTCTCGTGCAATAATTCACCTGCATTTTCACATATTTCCCAGGGTTCGAGAAACTCGGAGTAATTAGACATCGATGATGAGGCCTCTGTACAAATATTAAGAATTCAACGATCACGTTTGAAAATCAAGATCTAGAAAGAGGAATAAATCCTCCGTAATGAGCGACGTATTACATCTGTAATTATAGCCTCTCATCTGCCAAGATTCGTTCCCGCGGAAGCTGCCAATAATGGCATCGAGTTAATGAGAGAAACCACGAAATTGGCACCGTTCCAATTACTCGTGACGAACCGTGACTATTTAGAAACTCTGTAAAGATAACCCCAATTAAAATAAAAAACAACGTTACGATTCAGGTGGTTGCATAGAAAACATGCTTAATTATTTGATTCAAATTGTCTAATATGAACTGCCGTTAGGGAGCATATGTCCTGATGGTGTACTTATGGTAATAATGATATTTTAAATTTGCAGACATTGAAAATAAACCAAACAAGTAAGAAATGACGAGGCACATCTTCCAAATACGCAATTTTTCCTATGAAACTGATTGAGCTAACAAAACCAAAACCTTTTTGAACGCGAAAATTTGCAACGATCATCGGCTCGACCGGTGCAACCACACCCAAGTTCGTCTGTTCGAAGATAACATTCTTGGTGCGCCGTCGGAGCGGTAAAAATGCGTTTTGAATCGGCGATCTCGATCGACCGGTCGAAGAGCAGAGATTCCATCCAGCCGTTCACATCCCCCGTGGCATCCAGGCTCGTTCGATCTCGACCGGTCAGATATATATCGATGGGGCTCGAATAAAACGCGCAACTCGATGGCTGTCACTGTCGAAGCGGCAGCCTGAGAAAAATCGATCCGCGTATCGACGATCGACGCTACCGAACGGTGCAACGAATGCAACGATCAGTAAGACAACTCTTGCGCAGGGTCGAAGCTGGCTTTTCAGCCCGGGATGCGGCTCTATGCGTGTCCATCATAACGGACACTTAACATCGGTTACCCCTCTCCGTCCCGTCCGGGTCGACTACGCGTGTACCGGCAGATCGTCAACATTTTTATTTCTCGTTCGTTCGGTGGTTGCTTGATTTACATGTGAATACCGGGCGTTAACAGACGCTTCTTCGGTTACTAACTACCATCTGCCTACTATCGGACCTGTCACAGGAACCTCTCTTCTTCTTCGAGCGTCTTTCGCTAGACCATTAACCTTCGTCTACTTGAAAGGATCTGCACGCGTTTCCTTTTGCTCCTCTTCCTTTCTTTCTCCCCCCACCCCACTTTCTTCCTCCTCTTCTTCCTACCCTCGTACGCGAGGCGCAATCGCGGTTTCGACGTTGACGAACAAACCGAGTTAATTGAGCCCCATTAATCGGCCAACATGTCCCTCGAAATTAGACGAACGCCAGCCAGACTGCTGCTATACAAAAGACCGGTGTGTTCCGGACGGCAGCAAGGAGGAAGAAGAACCTTCCCCTTGTCTCGTCGAGAATTTCTAATACCGATAAAAGCGTTCTTTTATGCAAATACCCTTAATACAAGTCTGAGTGATCGAGCACCCTAGTTAGCTTTGATTTCTGCTGCGGGTTCAACAGCTTGACAGCACTAATGAGTCCTCGAGATCCTCGGCCCGGTAAGTCGAGTTTGAAGGGGCCTCAGATAAGGAAGAAAGGGACGGCTGACGGCGAAAACATCGGGTTTGCCGCTATTTGCAACAACATTCGTTCATTTACAATGTCTCGTGTATCTTGATCAATTGCGGATACGTTTTCGGTAGCAGGTTAAGTCGCGATCTTGATATTTTACTTCTAATTCTAGCTGGGAGAGCATGAAGTGTATGGGGGGGCCTATAGGTCAGGGTTTAGGAAATTTAAGCATTTAGGGTGAGCATTTGGAAAGTTCATCATCGAGGAGTAAGTTAGGGGAAGACTAGGGTGAGCCTAAGTGAAAGAACATAGAGTAGTATATGCAGAGTCTAAGATCTGGGGAAGTTACAAAGATCCTCAAAATGTAAATTGCAGAGTCTGAAGGTATCAAAGTTCCAAAATTCTGAAGTCTGAAAATCTTACAGTTAGAAGGTTCCAAAATTCCAAGATAGCAAAATGTGTTATAAGAATCCTAAAATCCTAACATTTCAAAATTTAGAAGTTCTAAACACCCAACATTTCAAATTTAAAAACTTGTCAACTTTCCAGGTTCTGCAATTCCAAAATTGCGAAGACACCCAGAACCATCTCATGATGCCACCAGCTCCGATCGTAAGAAAACATCGGGATACCACCCAACCCTCAGTAGACGATTCATCGACGATTCACTGATAACATTTCTGATATACGAAAGCTTTCGAAGGCAGCTAAGATTTCCATAAATTTCCTATCGTCCAGCGGTGAATGTACGAATTCACACGGTATCGAAGGAACACCCATCCGGAAGATGGCGATCGACGAAAGGGACAGGGTGGCAGAGACACGAGGCAATAAATATCTTTATGCAAAGCTCGCTAATAAACATTGTCTTAATGATCGAGGATCTCGGATGTTCGGTTCCCGTCTGGAAGAGGCCAGCAAGCTGGCAGCACTAATGAGTTCCCGTAGAACCGAGAGATCACTCGGGGCCCACGGAAGATCGAGAGCGTGCAGCGTGCGGGCAAACGAGGACGGACAGACGGAAAAAAGGAGTCGAACGAAGGGAACTCGAACCGATTTGTTAAGATATCTGGTGGCCGCCTCGCGGCCGTCCATGAGGAATGTTGAAAGTACGTGGCCACGGCAAGAGACGTATTACGTACACCGGTTCGAGTCCCAATTAAAAGTTATCGGCCAGCTTCGGCCCCGCCTACCGAGATCTACAGTTTCTAATTATCGGATAAAACATTATCCCCCACCCCCCACCCCCCGCGATAAAACCAGCCAGGGATCCGTTTGGGCCCGCGCCAAAAATGTATATTTAGGCACGGGACACCTAACGCGGGATATTAATAACCCGATATCACTTAAAATATCGCGCAACAAGACTCCGTACGTCGTTTCGATATTATTTTTGACCTGTACTCGATATTTTAGGGGATATTAATAAAATATCCGGCTATTCAATTTTATACTCGCGAAGATTTCTTAAACGGGGACATCAAAAATATCTACCGATCCATCCGATTTTTTGTACGATTTCATCTGTAGAGGTCTTGAGGATTTCTTAGATACAATTATGAAATTATGAAGGTTCTAACCCGTCATTACATCGGATTGCAAGCAAATAAATTCTTGTGTGTTGTCATACATAGAATAGCAAATTTTGTAAGTTTGAAATGCTTCTTATTTTTGGTTGCACCAAGAAGTTGCGTTTCGCACCCTCTCGCCCTTAGATCGAGCGCATGATTTGTAGAATGTTACAATGTAACCGGACCGGATTTCCTGTTTGGACTTCAATTTGATCCAGTGTTCTCTTTGGACATGGCCACTCGCGAAAGCTTTCTTCTTATTATTTCGGAACTCTAGATGTGTTCTCGGTATCTCGGTTCGACCCGCGGTCTCCCTCTGTCGTTCTTTCTCTCTTCCTTTCCATTTCTGGTTCCGACAGCCACTTCAGGGTGTCAGGAATGCTCGACTCGAGGCATGGCATCCCGTGGAGTTGGCAGGGACCGACGATTAAAGGTGCATCCACAGAGACCACTATTCTTGAATCCACTTTCGCTGGAATCGAGTGATCATTGTATCTTCTTGACTTCGTCGACTTTCAAGCCTTATGAATTCGTTTGGGATGCTGTTTATATGCAGCGTGAAAAACTTGACTTGTTTCTTTCGCTTAAACCACCATTTGCAGTCATATTTGACGAACGTTTATTCTTATCGAGGTGTGTTCGGGTAAAAAAAAGTCTTTCACATGTTAATATTAAACTGCTAAATAATAAAATAGAATGAAAGTATTAGAATACCTGCTGTATACAGGTGGTGTATAGACGTATAACTGTGGTACATAAATATGATTGCAAAACATAGAATAACAATTTAAAGGTATAAAAAACTGACATCGTTAATATTAAGAGAAGTCGGTCGTTTTCGTCACCAACTGCCAATTATGTATTAAAGTATAATTATGAGAGGATATAGTGATGATTTTCCTATCCGACGCAGATAACATGATATTCAACGTTATGCGCATAATTTAATAAAACAGGTGCAAAACCAAGATTATTTTATGTATAACGTATCACAAAGTATAAATATATGACAGCTTGAACAAGATTTCACGCCGGGAACACCGTTGGAGAGTTATAAGCTGCGTACACTTTATGTATTCGCTTTATTTTAAATGAATGCAATAGACTTGTTTCTATGAGAAACACGGCTAAAGAATTCTGCGATAGCGCTCGAAAATGATAAAGTGAGATTAACGGTGAATAGTAAAGTACTAACAAAGATAAGTGCAGATAGAAAACAAGTTATTGCGGTGGCACTGTACTTAATAATATTAGGATTATTAAATGCATTATGGATCCCGTAAATGCGAATGTAATTACACTATTAATGTTCTAATATAAATCAATTTTCTATTAATATATGATACAGGAAGATGTTTAGTTTAAAAAAAAGTAGGTAACACCGCTAGCTTCCTCAATCTTCGTGTACGAGAATTTTAATATTTAACAATATTTTAATTTTTAATAAAAATATCGCAAAATCGATTACGTATTTTATTTCTCGGACACTGTCGTATCGTTTTAAAGGTTCAAAATAAGAAGGACAAAAATTGTGATTGCAATGGATGCTCGGATATGTGATTATCTGCATAACGGATAATTACCTGATATTAATGTTTCATTAAGACGTTAATTGCTGTGGTGCTCTATAATTGTATACTACATATTCAGAATGCGACCATTAAAATTTTCTGCTGCTACTTCATGGAATTATTATAATATCAATTCTACTTACAATCATTTTTATGTAATTTGCTTTTAATTATTCAATTATATTGAATTTGTGATGCTGGTCAGTGGCGACCCCCACGGAAGCGGACATGTTAATCCCACATGTTTCCCCTTACTACCTTGCGTAACTAACACGTTGATTACCGTGGTGTTCGCTGGTGACCATCATGGATTTAATACTTCGAATTATTAAAAGGAACAAGACTTCCAATTCAACGTAACATTAACAAGATACTAATTTTATGAATTTGTAGAGGAAAATTTAATTATCGTATTTCATATAATAACTAGATTTCAAGATTTACCACATTCTTAGATTCCAAGATTTCTAGATATGTGGATTTGCAGATTCTAAGATTTCTATGTTTGCAGATGATTAGATTTTTAGATTTATAGAGCTTTGGATGTCCAGATTTCTAAATTCTTACATTATAGGACTAGATCTCTGAATCTAGATTCTAGGACTCCTAAATACCTAGATACGTAGATTCCAAGATTCTAGGATTCGTAGATTCCCAAACCCCTAGATTGCCAAATTGTAGGATTTCTACATCCAGAGATCCCTAGGTCTACAGACCTTTAGATGTCTGGATTCCTAAGTACCTAGATTCCAGGATTGCTAGAGACCTAGATTCCAAGATTCCTAGATTGCTACATCACTGTATTCCTGACCACCCATGCTCCTGAATTCTGGTGCTAGATCTTTAGTCTCCTAGTTCCCTATAGTCCTAGTTCTCCATATGCCCAGATCCAAATGTTCTTCAATCCCTATGTTCCCAGATACCTATGTCTCTACACCGCTATGTCCATACTTCCCCATAATTGCAGTAATGTGGCGTGACTATAGTCCCTCAGCGCTATAGTCCCTTCAGTGGCGAAGGTGTTAAAGCTCACCATGGAGAATAATCCGAAGATCGAGTAGACGTTGAAAATCGAGCAACCAGTAAACGATCGTGGCAAAGATCGAGAGACAGATGGTTTGGCATCGACACAAAACGACGATTTAAGAGTTCTGAATGCGACTTGAGTAGTCAATGACGACGGGAGGTCCAATGAGGTGGCGCTCGCGTGTGCCAGAAAACAAATTGGAGCACTCGAAGACAGTCGGGTGCCATTCAGATAGACATCGACACAGATCCCATGATTCCAACAGCGAGGATGACGACGAAAAGCCCGAAGAAACGTGACGCGTCCAAACTGCCGCTTATTATCTGGCGTCGATATAAGATCGATACACGAGATCGAGATCGATGCAGATGTAATGTATACAACAAACAGCCCGAGGGAAAGAGGAAGGTCGATAAGATCTTCGAAACGTCCACTGGAACAGCGGCGAACAACACGGTTTTTCTTCTGTGTTCTTTCTTTTTTTTATTTTCTTTAGACCACACGTCGATCTAGAAGTCATAAGGTTTTGATTCTTTCGAGAAATACTCGATCGACGGCCGATAGTCGAGTGATCGATAACCGTTTTACCGGTTTGCTCGCGAGCTGCTTGATCATTCGCGACCTGTGAAAACACGTATTTATCGATGTTCGAAGAATGTTTCGACGATGATTCCCTTTTCTCTTAGTGAATAGCTGGGCATTTTAAATTGTTATACACGATAACAATTTAATGATTGTCATGATTGCGGTAGCAATCTTTGATAGAATAGGAAAGAGCTGCAAACTTGAGGGAGAAATAAATACCTACACGATTTTACGAATTTCGCTCGATCTCTGCATTAATTAGTCAAAGTTCGATTATGTGAAAAAGTTTGAAAATATATTTGTCAGTTATTATAAAAAATTGCTATAACATTATAGCCGTATTCGTAACTCGTCGAATTTAATCGAAACAACAAATTGTTCGTTAAACGAGGGTTACCGAATAAACTGGAAGACACCAAAATGGCCGTAAAGATCGCAAAGGTGGTCGATAACGCGTTCGACGAATTCCGTGACGAGTGCCAAAGATGAGGGACCACGCAAGGCGAAAAATTACTTATTCATGCGAAACTTTCGGCGCGAAAATTGATTACGGCCAATAAATCAATCAAAAAGGGGTAGACGTCGAGGTGGAGGAGGAACGGGGAGAAGGAGCGGCGCGGTTTCTGTGTCAAAATTAATAAATCGATTTAATTGATTTAATAAGTCGATCGATTTATGGAAGCAATCAGTGTCGGTGGACAGATTTATTGCCGCATAACCGTTTCTTCGCGTAACGGTTCCGCGAGCGTCACGCACCACGAATATTTTCAGCCCTTCTCGAAGAGAAATCGTGTCCTAAAGTGTTTCTAAGAAACAATTCCTCCCAGCCAGCCTGTCTTCTCGCTTTTGTTTCGTCGATACCTTGCGTACCTCCAATTTATTTCCAACGAAAATATACGAAATATATCATTAACGAATAGCTATCTGAATAATACGTATCTAAAAGTAAAAATTTCAATTTTATTTCAATTTTGTGTAACCTGTTATAAATTCACATACTATCCTAAATTCGTAAATACTCAAATTTTAAAATAATATTAAAGTTGCATACAAAGTCTTACCGATCGCACAAAAATTAACTGAATTTATTTTGCGACAAAATTGTAGACAGCGTAATTGCAAGTTCATAAAATGATACCATATAATTTTACAATCACCCATAGTAATTAATTCACAACGTGTCCCTATAAATCTGCATACCTGGTCGTACAATATGCAAGCGGGATCAGAATACCGTTTCGATTTTCCGCTTTGCGGATATTATAAACATATTAGGATTCCCGTTGCAGCGTTAAAACGTGGCCGGCTGTTTCCAGTCACGTATCCCTCGTCTAATAATCGTCAGATCGTGCTGCGTCGCTGTGTGCAAACACGCCCTAGCTTGCACTACCGCGAATGCAACCGTGATTTGCATACAATCGCGCGTCCCATAGCATCGACGTATCGTTTCGCGCGTTTTCAAGACTTCTTTTCTGCACACGCACCTCGACCCACGAATGAGATATAACACCCGTAAACTGTTCGACCTGCCAGTCATTTATTTTATGGTCCCGTTGAAATGTATCGACAACCGTGCTCTATGCAACAATTTGCGCGTTTGTGCAACTTGTACGAAAATGTGTTATTTATTCTCTTACGTTCACGTTTGTTACTCGCTTGAATATGGTTGTAAAGTCATTCATTTTTTATGGATTGGATAGTTAATTCGTACAGATGATTTGGAACTACCATATTTGCAAATTTCACTATTTACAAATTTTATCACAATTGTAAATGTACATCAATCTGATTGATAAGGGTTAAAAATTTAACGAAGTAATAGAAATACATTTTGTATATTCAGAACTAATATTAATTGAAATTAATTAAGAGAGTAGCAATTGTGAGTGCAAGTAAATAAAGTTCTGAAATCTGTTCATCCAGAGCTAAAAACTCGAGTTACAAGAGAAAGAGTTGATTGTCTTCGCGCGTGTCATACAAGAAAGAGCAAGAAAAACCTGGTTCGAAGTTTGTGAGTATAAAAAATCTGTTATCGACGTAAAAGGTGATGAACGATGGAGCAACTGTTTAGCGAGTACATCGTGGACGGTCCGGTGAAAGCGATAGTAAAAGTATCGACATAGAAGCGAGTAGCTCGTAAAGAAGAAAAGCGGCGTTTACGTGTGGCAAAGAGATAGAGGTGCTAGATATATGTTCGATCGTAGATAAGTAATCTCGGTTGTGGTCGCGAATGATGGTATTAAAAGGTGCCATAACGTTCATCTAGAATGGCATGTGGATCGGGGGGAGTACCGGGGAAGGAAAGAAAGCCTAACGAGTACAAATTTTATGAGCAACAGGATAGCGTAACGTCCTGTTTTTCCGCGGCGGAGCTATCCGCGCGATTATCTGTCCGCGGTTCGCGGCGCAGGCATTAATTCCAACGGTTTAATCGCAATCGTTATCATCGCGAATGTATACCGTCCTAACAAGACAGCTCCTGATAACCGGCTCCTTCGATGTTCATCGCGCTTGTTCCACGAGAAAACCGTAACCAGCTTGTAATTATGAGTCCGTGGAACGAGACCGCGATCGACCGGAAGCTCGTTTACTCGTCGAGATCGAATCGCGGGATTCGCTCGATCTTTGCCCGGTTGATTTCCGGAAAGTCACACGGAGACCGATCTTCTTTCCGATCTAATCGGCTCGGGCGATCGCGATTTTCAATTTGGCCACCGTTCAATTTCCAACGAAGAAGAGGGTGGCGAAGGAGAAAGAGAGAAAGCTCGGACGAGCAGGACGAAGCAAGCCGATTGGCTACGATCCAATTACGTTCAATGAAAGTCTCTCGAGGGATTTATGCCCTCCGTTTCTGTCCCGTCTCCCGTCCCGCCGCAAAAACAATGATCCATGGATCCCTTTTCCGGCACTCGGTGCACAACCACTCCGCCGACCAATGGTAAGTCCCTCTTTTCGTTCTGACCAGGTGACGATTTTTTGCAACTGCAACTTTTGGCCCGATACAATGAGAAACGAGCCGCAAAAGGAACGCGCCGATGATCAACGGGTCGACCAGCTACGGAACGGGTATAAATTTCCAGAGAAATCACGTGGCCGCGACCACGGTGTACACAGGTGTACCGGTGTCGTGAGATTTTCGAGGAAAAAGACCGAAACGGGATGAGGCTGCTTCTCGGGTCTTTGTCCTTTCGCGTTCGAACACGGTTCGATCATTTTATCACCCAATTAGGAAAATTAACAAATCGATTCAAATATATTCAGTTTCTCTCATTTTCTGTCATATGAATACATCAAATTTCTTCATATGAATACATTAAGTATATGAATACCTAAATACATCAAATTTCTTTACATATCTAGGTATTTAGGAGAATTTCCTATATAAAGAATCCCTTGTTCTTTACGGAAATTCTTATTTATTAAAAATAATTTAGACCATGGGGAATGAAATTTACAAAATGGACGAAACACGCGAATGGAAGCGTATATACGAAGGTATACGGAAAATGCACGTAGCGCTCATTAATAACGCGATTATTAGGCGCAGCGCCAACCCCGTTACGCTATTCGGATCCTAACCTAATTGGCATGGACAATCGGCCACACCATGAGCCATTTCGTACACCGATGAATTTATCTTCTTTCCTGTGCTCCACGATGCGAGCCATAATTCTCTGACGTTCTTCGACGATGGTCCTTCGACGAATAAATTTTTCCCCGTCAGAATAGGCGCCGCCATGTTACGCCCACGCTCGATGATCTTACCGAGAGTTTCCGTTATCTCCTGCAAGCGTTTCACTCGTCGAAAGATCGCACTTTGCACGATTCTAATTTCTACTGCAACTTCACGTATTCAGAAATTCTTGACAAATCACGAATTCAGAAATTTAAAGATTCTTTCATTTGCAAGTTGGAAAATACAGAACTGAGGAATTTAGAAATCTTCAAATTTTTAGATGTTCAATTTGAAGGATTTAAAAGTTTTTTAATCGAGAAATTAGACAATTCATAAATTTGTAAATTTACACATTTACAGATTCTTAGATTTGCAGATTGAGGAAGTAAGAAATTCGAAGGTTTTGAAATTTAAAAACATTGAAAGCTGCACCGAAGGATTTCTAGTAAAGCTACTGTACTTATGATGCTGTTCTAACATATTGCTGTTAGCTGCCGAGCACTTTGTATACACCTGTAATCATGCGTCGTTTAACCTTAATGCCGCCCGCTCGCGTTTCATCGACACTGTTGCACACCGCGCGAATTAAGCATACGAGGTCAAGAACATCGTTCGCAACACGCATGAAATCACTCGTTACACGTGCACCACGATCCCATAAAATAGAATGTTTCTCAGCATTATGTGTGCATCAGACCTGTTCATTTTGTCCCTTAAATACTGCAAGTTTTTCGCCCGCGAACGTACCTCCTTCATGTGTATCATATGTGTGCTCTCAATGTTAATATCATACATGTCAATGTCACATATTCCTTTTCAATGTCATGTGATATTACATTATTATCGATTGAAATATTTTTTAACAATGAATCTTGACATCAAAGTATTTAAAACACATAATTAGTTCCTTCGTAAAATTATAATCAAATGCAAAGTCGTTTCAATTAATAGCGTTAACCGACCGGTGTGTAACCATACATTTAAAGGTACTTTTCCTTATTTCACAAGAATCGTAATAAATAGCGCTGCTAGGTTTAATCTTTGAAGTACCGATAACTTCATCATTATCGCACCTGCATTCAACAGTTAAATAAACAATCAATTTTTATAAGGGAAACGTGATATATACGGTGACTGAACGAATTTATGTTACGAGCTAATAGTATGTACATGAGTACGTTATCTTGATAGAAATTAACATACAGTTCGAAGAAAACAGTCTTAACAAGCTAATTTAAAGGCAGAAACTTGCATACATTTGTCCGGTGGAAAATTATTACCGTAAAATACTAGCAATCAATGATTGGCAATGATTAAGTAAACACCACATCAGAGGATTCGATGTACAAATAGCGGCATTGATACGGCCGATTTTATAACGTTAATCAAAATTCAGAAGTCAAAGCAGGTGCCCAATTATGTCAGTCACAGGACAAGATTCTGACAGTATGATCAATTCTTATGAGTGATTGGTACTTCTCGACGACTACAGAGTTGCTGTGAAAATGATCATGCCCGCCTATAACCAGCCGTGCGCTGCTACGTGCACCTGCGTTCATTATGCGCCTCGAAACGCGAACGCGATAAGAATATCCAATTTAAACGATCGTTTCATAATTTCATATCGGTGCATCGGTAAGCGGAGAATTTAATTTCCAGTTAACATGGGCTCGCGCGGAAACGCGTTTGCGTACCAACCTACGAAATGGTCTTGTTTCCAGATTCAAACATTGTCTTATCGTAGTGGTTTAGCGACAGCAATATTGCCATACAACTCCATAGCGTTTCCATACTTTATAACGCGTACGGAGATAGCTTTTATTAGGATATTTATTCCATGATTGCGATTGTTCCTCTATCTTGGGGAACTCGAGTTAGGGTGTAGATTCGAGTGTTGATTATCAACTAGAGCTTCGACGTGTAATCTTTTCGATCAGATTATGACATAAATATTTATATGCGGATATAATTATTATTGTGTATTCTTATAACCGGGGTGAAGAATTACGTATCCAACCGTATAAAATATAATTATGTGTGTAATTAAAATGTCAGTAATTTATGTATATATATTAGACATGATTAGTATCGTTAAACATATAACGAATACGATTAACATATATATTAATTCCGTACGGAATAATGCTTTTCATAATACTTTATAATCTTATCGCTTCGAAACGGGAATAAAAAAAAATGTTTCATAATTTCCCTTGTTCTAAAAACAGGGATGCCGGTGGCAATTATCCGCGTTAATAGAAGTGTGGCGTGTAGGGAGAAGGATGGCGTTATGTCTCGCCCTTATCGGTCCCGTTTAATTGGACGAAATTACACGGTGCGTAATGCGCAAGTATCGCAGGCGTTGCCTCGTGCATACCTACATTGTACCGGTACCGGTGCTGTACCGACGCCGAGGGCCGTCGTTGAAATATTACGTTTTTTTACCGTTAGCTCAACGGAGACGGTTAATTATCCCGTTTAAGGCGGAGGTGAAAAGTTTTAGTCACCTCTGGCTCGCACGGCCGAGAGAAAAATATAACGGAAGCGCGACGGGCCCCGTAATGCTCGCGAAATTGCACTCGTAAAGCGGATCCGTGCCATTTCGGCGAGTTTCACCAGGGGTAGAGGGGCCGAGTCCCGAGGGCCTACCGTGATTGACACTCCGGGCCGCGGTTTCTTTTCCCGACTCTGCACTCGCGAGAATTCGTAATTAATGAATGTGTAATTAAGGAATTCGAAGAGCATTCTTTGCGGGCCGATGATTAACGAAATGGGAGGAGCAATTTCGCGGAATTCGATGCTTGGAATCTTTTAACTTTAGGTCCTTGGAATTTTCGAACTTTCAGATTTTATGGCACTTTCAAAACTTATAACAGTTTTGAGATTTTACAATTGAGTCTGGGAACTCTGGAATACTGGTATTTTTAGAGATATACAGGGAGTCTCACAACTGGTGTAGGTCCCGGAAATGGGTGGTAGAGAACGTGGTTCTGAACATTTCCTTTTGCAAAAATGGGGTTTGAAGCAAAAACAAGACTACTAGAGATACTATTAGAGATACTAATTTTTAGAGATGTATGTAACTTTTAACCGTACGCAATAAATAAATGTATTACAAGTGTCTATAAAATTTTTCTAGACCTGTCATTCTAAAAACTTTCTGCCGAAACCACCTCTGTTAATTAGAATAACCAATGTTGAGTCCCACACTTTATACGAACCACACTGTCACTCGCGTCGATTAAACAGTACATCCCTGTTGTAAAAAGTTCTTCGTCACCGGTTTCATTTGTACACCACTTATCGATGGCGGAGGTACAATCGACATATTCTTCTCTGCCTGAACTTTTCTTCCGAAAGGTCATCAAGATACGTCCGTTACACCCGAAGACAGTCGTCGTTGGCATTTCTCGATTTGGCAGTTTCTTGCGTTTCCCAGGCTGCCTATCCTCGTACATAAACAGCCGCCAGGACACCTGGTCGATGGACACGCTGTTCGTGTAGACGCTAATCGGGAAAACATCCCTGTGGACGAAGACGAACGGGAGTCTGTGGATCAATCTTCGCAGGCATAGAGAAATGTTCCTTTCTTCGATAACGTACATGCACAGATGGTTTGACGAAGAAAGTGTGGCGAAAGCGAAGTGTACAAATACATTTGCATTTAGAGAAAATATGATTTGCAATTGCAATTTTTTTTTGTTTGAGCACACGAATTTCTTTTGGGTATATCAAAACTAATGACCACTCTTGTAAATTAATGGTATCGCGATAAATATAATTATACAGAATCTTGTGGGGTTTAATTGTACCAATGCCTTTGAACGATAAATTCCTGGGGAGACTCAACTAGTCCGACTTCTCACCAGTGCAGAAAAATTCCCTTTTATTTGCGCATCTCTGCTTGCACGAGGATTACCCGTCTATCGACTCTTTCATTCAGCGCAGATTATCGAAGGGGGCACAATAGCCTCTGTATAGCAGCGCCTATTGGCCGATTGTGTCGTGCAAAGTCTTGGTTATCTTCAACCTTTACCTTCCCACGCGTATCGTCTGCGATAAAGCCCGAGGGTATATAAGCGTGCGAGAAGTCTGGAAATCCGGTAACGCATCCAAACGAGATTTCTTTGACGATTGATCAAACGCGTAATAAACATGTGCAATAAGTAATTAGTCAAATATCTCATCATATACAACTGAAACACGCGTGTACACGTGTGAGATCTCCATACATCACTACATCTTGATATCCCTTTGTATCTTTAGAGCCTCATATACCCAGATCTCCAGATCTAGAATTGAAAGAAACTTGCTACGTGTATGCTATACGATGCTAAATGTGCTATTTATTAATAAGATTAATACGTGATACACCGATTTATTAACGAGTGTATTAGTAATTGAGCGAGCGGAGCAATTAAGTGCATGCGTCCCCTCGAAATCTTGTAGAGTCGAAACCTCACACAGTGTCGTTCGAAATCAACGCCAAACGTCTGTCCGTAAGTCCTCGTGTCGAATCGGCATGGTCGATACTCGCGATCAAGTCGATCGAGTCCCCGTTTAACGAAGAAACGAGATTTCGACGAGGGATAAAAGTCTCGCGATCGTTTATAGAGGGTGGTCCGATTCCCGCGATCGCATCGTGGCGAGGATTTTCGGATATCGAGACGGCGCGATCGAACTCGCTACGAGACAGTCGTGAAATCCGTGAACGTTGCCGACGCGAACGAAACCACCCCGGTGTCCATTTGTACGTCGGATTAAGACGTTTTGAATTTCGCACGGAACGACCGAATGAAAGACACCGGAAGGGCCAGGTCGAGGGAGGAGAGCCATCGTATGGGCAATCGACCGACTGCCAGATTAGTATCACGAGCGAAAAAGCTTGATGGGAATTAAGACGACGGCGCCCATGTCGAAGCGGTAATGCATCGAACTGATTCTGCTCTCGCGATGCGCTAGCCGGACGAAAATGGACAACGAGAGAAAGAGAAGACCCGTCGGGATCATCTTTTTACTCGTACACCTGTGAGAACGTTTATTCAGTCGATTCACGAATAACTACTTGGAAAATAATTTTTATTGTGCATCAAAAATTTTCCTCTTTTAGCTGCAACTAGTTCAAATTGTTAGGCGCGAACACAAAATGTAATATTTAAGAAAAATAGTAAAGAAAGAACGAATTATATGTATGATAGGATACGACGTATGATACGAATATGTATGCAGGATACGATATGTATGATAGGGTACTTTGTTTAAAACAGACTTGGACAAAAATGTATGAAGGTATGACACCATATATGTATATATATGCATCAGTTTAATTATCGGTATGTGGCTGTAATTATTAACATGACTGTTATGGAGGTTATAACAAGCAAAAAGACTGAAACATTTTATGAGAAGAAAAGGAGTATCGATCAAATCACCGCCAACTAGGTCTTCCCCAGTTTTATGATTTTATCAACCCCTTGCAGTATTTTGACTAGTCTGATGCGCTCGTACTTCGTGAACAATTTTACTCGAATTAATACACATCAATTTGGAGTTCAAATCTGACGCACCCGACAAATCGTAGTGCAAGGGGTTAAGTATCGTGCCAAGCAAGTTACAATGAATTCGCGAATTGAATAACAGATTTCGAGCAAAGTACTTAAACGTAATATTCCATCTAAGTTATGGAAGAACGTGTCCGCGCGGAACATCCCATCGGCTCCCGAACGAACGTGTTGGTATTATCTGGAATCGCGGAAGATCACGGGAACTTACGTACTTTATGCACCGTAATTATTATCATCATGCGTCCCGGTAATAACACGATACGCCGTCGTGTGTGTACTTTAAAAACAGCCCCCGAAACCATTCGGCTTTCCTAAAGAGCAAAAACTCGAAGAAATTGCCCATCGATTCCGCGCGAGCTCTCTCCTTCTCTCATTGAAGCGCACGGCCACGCTTGTTATCGTCGCGGTATCTTTTGACCGGGGAGAGGAAACGCATTCGCGATGAATATCGATACTTATCTCTGAAACGCGTGCCGCCATATGGAAATCGCCGCGTCAGCGAGAATTCGACGCACGTCGATCGATCGGTCCGCGCGAATCGCGAGCGTGTTCTTTCGCTCGCGAGCGTAGGAGTCGCGAAGACCGGTTTCAAAATGTCGACGATCGGCCCCCCTTTTACGCGTAACAGCACCGACAAATATCAACGTCCCCACGATTTTATGCCCTCTACCGCGCGATAGCATGCTCCAAATGTTACATTCGTTTTCAAATAATCAAGTATTTGAATTATTTATCTCTCAACATTAAAAAAACTTGTTTGAAGTTAATTGAACTACTTGTAATAATATCAATTTTGATTTTAAATCATACAATTCGTTTCTGTACCTCAGATATATTCCGCGTAGCGTGCATTCGTAAAGTGCCACTCGCTGCAATAATTAATTAAAAAGATAGTTAGTCATTCTAGAACTCGGTGAAAGCTATTAAGGAATAAAATATGGACTTGTCTATCTATATTTCAATTAATACTTATCATGTCGATGTCAGTAAAATATAGACGTGAAGTAAAATTTTTAAAAAGCGAATAAATGTAAGGTGGAACACATCTTCTAAATTACAGGGCAGATGTATGAGATTTAAAGATATCACGTATCCCATTAATTTTATTTGTAACTAATTTACCTTCGACAAAGTATTCCACGATGTAAAATGTTTGGAAGTTAGCCGAGTAATGAGTTTTGGAACCTGTTGCTCCGGAAGGTAGCAAAGTTGCAACAACAAATATACTTCATTTATCTGCACAACTTCCCATTAAGTGAATGGTCGACCTAACAAGCACGCACAATGTGGACTTAATAACTTTCCTGTTCGCGATAAACATCGAAACACGGTGGAGGGTTAGGTTCAAGAGTAGCCAGTTCGAACGTGGTCATTATACCCTCGTGATATTTCGATATTGATACTTCCATCTCCCTTATTTTCGCATTACATACTTGAGCCTAAGCCTACCTTACTCGGCTGCAACTTTGTAATCACATTTTTATTTAAATTACTGTCATGCAATTATTCAATGAAACGACGTGATCTGTTTATATAAGCGTTCATAGACAGGTTATGTTAAAATCACGTATTCTCATCTCATCTTATGTCGTGAGCCATCAATTAATCATCGATCATTCTAGTCGATTAGTTAGATTACGTCTACGCATTGTGTTATTACACATCAGAGTAGTGCTTGTTACGTTATCAAACGTTACCCGCTAAATTACGTGTTGAGTTATGTGCTAAATTACTGCACGTTGAATTACTACGCATTGCGTTATTATTCGTTAGATTACTACCTGCTGCGTTATCACACGTCAAATTACTACACATTAGGTTACTACGCATTGAGTTATCACATGATAGATTACTACTCGTTGCGTTATCACGTGCCAAATTACTACGCATTGTATTATTACACGTTAGATTACTACGCTTTGCGTTATCACACATTAGATTACTGCGTGCTGCGTTATAACATGTTAAATTACTACACGTTAGGTTACTGCGCTTTGCATTATCGCACGTTAGGTTACTGCGCGTTATATTACTACGTGCTGCGTTATCACGCGTCAAATTACTGCACGTTAGATTACATTAGATTTGCAAATCTATATATTCAAGATCTTGATCATTTGTCAATTTGGGATTATTGCCTATTAACGACACTGAAATACTGTCACTGTATCGACAATATTTACATACCAATTGCGAAACTCCTGAAACATTTGCAATTCATATTGATCAGATCTCCATTAATTTGTCACATGATACATCACCGGATGAGCCCACATGTCCTGCACTCCTCTCCATATCGATATTTTCTCCGGTAAAGTGAAAAGCCTAATTACATCCTGTATAAGTCATTAAATAGCAAATGCTTAACGAGCACCCTTCAAGCTAGCAAGCGGAGTAACGGCAAAGACTACTCGCGTAAGCAACGTTCCTCGAGGCGGTGACGCTTCCCGCTCGCATAACTCGCAGCGGAAACGGCGTTCTTGGGAACGAGCTCGCCGTGGACGACAAGCGGTTTACACCTTGTAGGTACACCACAAAGAATCGACGTGTTAATCCGCTCGCATGCGCGCCGGTATTCGTAAGCAGTACGTAAATCAGTAAGTAAATCAGCGTGGTGGATTAAAGCGACGTGTCCGCGGGCCGCTCGTGCACGCGCGTTACACGCGCCTCCGCCGTGCACACACGCTGCCGTGTGCCTACCCTTTCGTGTAGGCAGCTCGCGAGACGAGAGGAGCGTATACGCCTCGAGCAAACCGAGCTATTCAGATTTTTGCCGCGAGCAATCTAGGCGCAAAAAATCAACGCAGCCCAGACAATCGCTCGCTCGCTCGCCCACGCGGTTCAACGCCTGCGTGCACCGGATCCCTCTTGCTTTCGCGATCCTTCCACGTGTCACCGGGATATTTATCCGTCCTGCAACTGTGCCGGTAATCTTGATAATTGGATCGTTGCTCCGGGTCACGGTGCACGCGATCTTGTGTGGGATCTGGGACTCCCATACCCAATCAGGATCTTGCGACTTCAAATAGTAATAACCCAGCAATAATAAAACCTATACTTCCGCTTAAAACTCAGAATATCACTTCCCGGAACCCCGACAAAATAATCGATATCTCAATTTTTACCGTTTCATGCAATTAATTATATCTATGTTTATCAGAAATGTCAATTACGAAAACGAAGCATGTGCAGCTATACTGCAACACATAGTTTGCAACGTGTACATCAAAATGTCCGTCCGGTTATTAGAAGTTGATAAACGAGTAGATATCGCAAACTTGCAACATTGCGTTTTTTATTCTACCGGTACTTGATTCAATCCTGAATGGTACTTCAAGATTGAAAGTATAACACGTGAGTATTTGTGCTTCATTTACAAATATTATGTTGATTATCGGGTACGCCTGGATTTATGAGATCCATGTTACCGTTGAAAATGTAGAATAAAATTAATAAGTGACACGTAGACGGTCCGGATTTCGTCGATAAAAACGGGATAATAAGTCGAGCACGGAAACGCGTTCCACGGTTTCAACTAGTAACTTTCATATTGTGTTCTTAATTACGGAACGTACGGAGAAAAAAGTTGCACTTACATGTAATTCATTTGCGTAACTTATCATTACACGAATTGAACGTAATATACTGGTCACGATAAATCTTCGTGGATTAATATACCGCAAAATAATGTTATGCTTTGCGAAGCGTAACACTATGCAAAAACAATTTCCTTCGTCGTATACCTATTTGACCATATGAGACTAATATGTGTAATAATTATACGTTCGACGAGTTTAGAACACGATAAATCGAACATTTACCGTAGTAAATTTAGAAAAGAAATTAGATATCATTATCTTTCCTGAATTGTGAAATTTCTCATTCAAGAATGATATTAATAGATTCGAGGGTAAAAATTCTTGTAGCCAGTTTTTTATTTCTAACGTGTGTAATATGTTTTTATACAACTGTTTTTATCGAACAAACTTTTTCTTTACTATGATTGCGGTGAAAACTATTCTCCTACGTATGTGTACCAACATATTAACTCGACATTAAAATAATTTTAATAGGCGTGCGAGAAGTTTCATCGTAGCTTCCTATTTTAAAATGCAAATGTGTTTAGTGTAAGTGCCACCTTCAAAGAAGATCTCTGTAAACGAAATTACCCGCATAAACGATACAAAGAAGGGAGCAAACGATGATTGTTTCTTCTCCTAAATCTGAATATTTAACAACATGTAGACACCGTATCATCAAAGGGATGCAAAAACTGCTGTTCGTCAAAAAAATTATAGCAGCAAAATCAAGTTCGCAACATTCATCCCGCTTCCGGCAAATTTCAGGTTCGAGCATTTTCGAGGCAGAAAAAATTACACGAAACACACCGGTGCCACTTTGCACCAGCGTGCAATGTGCAATCTCGTTGTCGAAATTAGGTAAGCAAATTATAAGCAATTAACCGCGAACATTCGATCTTAACAAATAATAATGTAGGCAGAAGCTGGCGTATCAATGTATCGAATATTTGTGTCAGATGCTTATCTTATCGTTGTATCGGTCATTATGCGCTTAATGATATTCCTCGCGTGCGCTTTTCGCAGAAAAAATTATATACAATCGGCGGATGAGTAGCAGGAAATAATCAATTACATCACTTGTAGCGATATTCCTGGTAGCGACTTTTACATTTGTATATTGGTATCAGATACGGCTCGTTCTCGAATTATTTCGGAATTTCGTATTCTTCATTGAATAACCTTTCCGCTGGCCATCGCGTGTCCGGCCAGATACGCGCGCAAGAAGTCCGCTAATAATGTTAAACAGTATAATCCGTCTAATGACACGTTCGCGGGACACGTGTTCGCGTGTAAACTGTGCAAAAAGCACATTGCAACTGGTATTAATCGAAAGGGAATTTAATACGAGGAACTCGAGATCTGTTCCAACTATCCGATTGTATCTCCGATTTCTAGAACAACGGGTTTTACGTGTTCCTGGAAAATCCTTTCGTTCGACGCCATTAAATTTCTAATATCTCGAAAAGATTATATCGTCCGACCGTGTAAACGACGTCGAAGAAATTTCTTTCGCATTTTTCAGCGCTGATGTAACCCGGTAGAAATGTATCGTTTCTATTAGGCGACACGAACCATTTTACAGCTTGTTAGCTCTCATACGTTACACCGTTCGATTGCGATCGTCGATCATTTGTACTTTCCTATCTGGCACATTTATCTCGCACCGGCCAAGTACCGGAGGTGGGTGATAATCGAAGCGGCTCGTTATCGACCGTTCATACGACATCTAAAACCTCGACCACGACCAACGCGCTCCTTTATCATAGCGAACTATTGCCGTCGTAAATGCTGTCGCGTTACATCGATCACCCTCCTCCATAAAAACGTTACACCTACAAAATTTAATATCCTCTTTTTATAGATCGACAGATTCTGTTATCTGGATATTTACTGTTTAGACATTTTCCAACATGTATAGGTTCATACAAACATGTACAGACATATGTAAACAATTACAGATACGTACATGTGTGCAAATACATATAAGTACGTACGTACATAATTGAAATTAATCGAAATTAATTACCCTACACGTACAAAAATTGTTGACAACTTTCATCGACCTCTTGTATATCTCGCAATAAGGGGTGCACACATATGATCACAATTTCAACAACTGTATAAAATACTAATACAAAGACTAGGTACAACTGTGTCAATAAAAGGAAACTGCAGCATCAAGACGTGCATCCTAGACATCTTGTACACCTCGCAAAAAGAGGTGCACACATTATCAAAATTTCAACAACTGTATGAAATACTAATCCAAAGATGTGACTAGGTACAATTGTGCCAGTATAAGGAAACTGCAGTATCAAGTCGTGCATCCCACGGTTGCCCTACAACCGCTAGAAGCTGCGTGGTACAATTTCAGCGATCGGTGTCGTTCAATTACAAATTCGAGCAGTCGAGATGGGGAACGCGGTTTTCAAGATAATGCGATAACGAAGGGCCAGAGGGAGTTAGCGTGCGAATCGACGCGAAACAACGTTGCCCCGAAAAAGCGAGAAGGTATCACCTTGTATAGCCGTCGCAGGAAAGAGGACGGAAAGAAGGGACTTACGCTGATAAACACGTGTAGCTTTTAGCGAGGCATCCCGAAGATCGTATCTCCGGTAAAATATGCCCTCCGAGGACAATATTAACTGCTTCGTGCTTCTGCAGCCTATCTTTGCCCCTTGCGACACCAACGACCGCCGTCCACCCCATGCACGCGCGAAACCCTCCTGGATTCTTCGGCCACCGCTGAATTATCGCCCGTCCGAATCCTTCGCGGCAACGCGCCGGTAATTAAGCGGCTTTAATTATTATTATACGTTGCACGCGGGTGGCGGGACCGCGTCCGTTTTATGACCCCCGCGTGCCTTCGACCTGACCACTACGTGCTTGCGTATTTTTAACGTCTTGCCGCATTTTCCGCGCCGAGGAGCAAGGGGATGCGATCAATGAAATTCAGAATCACACTTTGTACCTTCTATATTATTTACCGACATCTGACAGCTTAAATTATACCTCTCGAGGCTACTAAATTTAGATATAGACACTGTGTGAAATCATGCATTTCAAAATATAACGTACACCGATGGTATACAAGATGGGTATCAGAACTGCTTCTATACCAAATAGAAAAACTTGCTTTAATAGAAGAGCTAATGTATCAATATATCGCAATGAACAAATATCCGAAAGATAGTACAAAGATCGAAAAGACGAAATACGTGTTGAAATAATTGCATCGATCTCGAAAACGATGAAAGGAAAACGTCGAAGGAGTTAAGATCTCGAGACAGAGATAGCCGAGTAGCGGAAGGGATATAAAAAGCTTGAATAAGCAACGAAGCAACAGGTAGACGAGTAAAATGAGCAGGGTGTCGTCGTCGGCGATAAGCTCGCCCCCGCGTTCGAATAAGAAGCAACCGTTGCGATCCTCGGCGACGATTGCGCCGCAAGGTGAAACTTTATTGGCACCTCACCGCTCGAAGAAGTTGTTGAACGAAGCTTTGCTTCTCGTTCGTTTCCTCTTTTTCTCGCCCATAGTCGAGCAAAGGACCGGACAGCAGCGATTCGCGTTGCATTAATAAGCGCCTATCAGACGTTCATCTATGGAATCTTGCGTACGCGACGATGATCTACCGACCCGTTCCGGTTTACTGATGTCATTGCACCGCGCCGCCATAATTTTCAGCCCCTTTCCTGTTTCTTTCCTTCCCGGAGAATGCCAACCGATTACGCCAGCTGATATCGAGCCGGTAGCGAGGATACCAAAAAACCATCTTCAGAATCGAAAGTATTCGCCGGTATACTATAAGGAATAAGGGTGGGTCTCGAACCAGATTTTATATTCGCTTTCTAGAATTTTAAATCCTTTATACTTTGGACATACGGAATATTCTACTTTCCTGTTTTGTGATTTTGGTATCGAAAATTGCACGCAAGTTTTTGGATTTCAGAGTTCACAAATGAATTGCATTCCCGATTTCCTAAACTCCAAAAAAATTGGTATCCTTGTAAACCAATCATGATCAAACAAATTTTAGCAGAAGGTTCGACTGAAAAAATGTATAAAATCTGAAAAGATTAAGAGACTGAATATGCATAAGCAACTCGTATTGAGTGTTTGCACGGAATAATTTGCTCTTATCGACCAGTGATATCCGGTGATTCTTCGAATTGTCTGTGAGTCGACACTCGAGTCTGTCAAGTTCGAATGAGAGCTGCTGGTTGACTGCAAGTACAGGAGCCACGTCGCATCTTTAGAGGCAGCTGCATCTATCCTACTCGAGCGATGGCCTTGTACAGTTATCGAATTTGTTCAACAATAATATTAGGATAATTTTATGCGCAAAGTGGAAGAATAATTGAACGAAATATTAACTTGAGGATTTACACTGCTAATGATGAATGTCCAGCTGACATTTATCTTTTTATCAGTAATTTACTAATGGTGCAATTTTCTTTTACAAGAACCAATCTTGTTTAATTTATAAATATCAACAAACTAGAAAAAATAGTGTATATGAAATATCCCTAGAAATGGAAGTGGATGTATAAAAACATCTCACAAAACCTTACAAGAGATATTCTGGAAGGCAATTCGTTTCAAGTACATGGCAAGTACTTTTAATCGGTCAGCATCTCCCTCGCCGATCGAGCGCATAAAAACTGATTACAGCTGTATATTCTTTGTCAGTACACCGACTGTTTATGAAAATTCCTCGATGTTGCGTGTAGTCACACGACCTCGAAAGGGTTAAAGTAATTCTAATTTACAGAGTCTTATTGTAAACGATCGCGTACCGGATTCCTCGGTATGTTGATCATAAGCAGTTTCCGTGGATCGTCATCGGCATATAACGGCCCGCGAACGGTGAGGAAGTGGACGATCGGAAAAATCCACATACCGTCAGTCCTCCTCTCGCTCGCCAAAGATTATCTCAATTATGAACGCGTAAAAGAAGCAGACTCATGCCGGTGTGCTCGGTCATCACCGTCGTGAGAGCGCAATCGCAATGCCTCCCTGTAATCGTGCGCGCGTATAAACCGCTTCTCCGTCTTTTCTTTTTCCTCCCCGTACGCTTCCCCTGCCTCCCCTTGTTTTTTCTTACCCTGCGCGCGCGAACGCGTACATATACGCCTCCACCTGCCACTCGACGATGAACCGCCTATAAAACCCGACGAGGGAACAACTTTTAGCTCGTATCTTCGTAGACAACGTACAGCTTTCTACTTGAGGATCTCTGGTTCAAAACTCCTTCCATATTTTCTACGTTGAAATTGAAACGTTTTGCGGGTTTACAAATTTCCGCGGTTCCATATTTCATACCTAACATTAAAAGACAAGTGAGTTTGACCCCACCCTTGTTCTAACTTAACCCCTTGTTATACAATATCGTATCACACTCGTGATACAGTTAGAATGCGATAAACCAGACCTCCTTCTAGACGCACAAAGTCCAAATCTATTAAATCTACCTGCTTCATAGAAATGAAATATCTTTGCAAACGATTTGATTGATCTATCCAGTCAACAATAATCTGAAAGTGCTACCAACAATGTAAAAATGTAAAAAACTGTAAGACTACAGTATAAATTTGATGAATAGAGGTAGCGAATGCAGGAGAGACTAGAAGTTGAAGAAGGAAGATAGTTAAGATGGTGGGTCAGTGATTGCAGCTCGAATTATCCGAACGAGGCAACATTTCCCGAGCGTATAGCAAAGAGTAGAATTCCATTTCTACGATTCGATCGAGCATCGCGCAACCAGCTGCCATTTGGCCGTCAGTGGTCGGAGAAGGATGGGGCCGCATGAGAACCATGATGATTGGACCCAATTACAGGTGGCGCGGGCGTGCTCGGGATGTTCTTGTGTCCCTGTTCGAGCATCCTCTCTTTTCGCTTCGTTTCTCCGCTTCTCTCCTCGTCGCGGGTCCGTAAGGTCTCCGCCTATGCCGTGTTACGAGCCTGCATGTTTCTTGGCAGGTGTATACACGCATTTCCCTCCCGTCCGTCTCGCCCCGTCCACCGCCATGAAATATCCCTTCTCCGCGTTTTGTGTCTCCCTTGTTCGCGAGATACGTTCCTTTCTCCGCCGCCCTCGCCAAAGGAAATTAAATCCCACTTAAACTCGCTGATTATCGTTGTCACGTATACGCGAGCGAGTGCCCGAGAAACGAGCGGACTCCACGGAGCAAAAACTACGCCCGGCGAGCAAAAAGCTGAACGCGAACAGCGGCCGCCGACGACCATTTCCTTTCCGTCAAATTGAATTTTGATCTTGCCAACGAACATCCAGCTGTTCCGCTCCTCTTCCATTCTTGGCGCGCAGGCGCCTTGCAGCTTTGATTCCGACAGATTTGCTTCAGAGATTCGACTCGCGTTTCTTGCCCTTTAAATTGCCCCACATTCGACTCGCTTTTCTACCGTTCCGGAAGTCGTCAACTCCGTTTTGGTGGCTTTTTTACGCCCTCGGACACTCGCGAATTCGGGGGTCTGATTGGTTCGGCAGATCCGGGAATTTGGGATCTTGTTTATTTGGAGATTGTGCGATTTGATATATTTGAAGGATAGAGCATTCGAAGATTTGGTAATTTCGAAGTTAGGCGATTTGATGATTTGAGGATGTGACGATTTCATTCCACAGTGAGGAGTTAAGTATTTGAAGACTTAGAAATTTGTAGATGTAGTGTGGCAGATTTGGAAATGTACAGAATTTGATCATTTAAAAATGTGAACACTTGGAAATTGTTTAGGAAAAACTAGAAATTTAGAAATTTAGTCCTTCACTAATTTGGAAGATTAGAGATTTACGGAAATATAGTGATACGGAAATGAGTAAATTAGAAAATTTGTAGATGTAATCTTGCAAAAGAGTGTCCTATCTCCCTATCTCCTATCTCCGCGAACATCTGCAGAAACGGTGAAACCCCAAAAATTCGCCGGCTCTTAAATCATCCCCGTTGGCTGCAAAGAAATTAATTACCCTACACCGAGTGCTCGAGAAAGCGTGAAAGAGAAGCACGAGGGAAGGGTCGATCGCAAAAAGGAGCGAAGAAATGAAAGCAAATGGAAAAAAATAGTGGAGCAAACGAAAAGGAGCAAGAAGAAGAAAAAAAGGAGGGCACGGATGGGACAGTGAAAGAGAAGAGAAAAGAGAGCGCGTTAAGAAGGAAAGAAGAAGAGAAGGAAAATAAACGTGGAACAGCGTATCAAGCTGGATTTCGCTGTAATGAATTCCACCCTCAATGGGTAATCATGGGCCTCGCTCGATTACCCGTCTCTCCCTCTCGGCCACGATGGAGAGAAGAAGAAATCTCTGGATGAAAGGAGAGGAACGAGGAAGGGGTGGCTCTGGTTCGGGGCCCTGGAATAGCACTTAGGGCCCTATACGTGCCTCGGATGATACCCTACAAGGTAGCAGGAACGGCAGCCGACGCTGCCGGCGTGGTAATGTTTTAGTGCATGGAGGCGGAGGCGTGCTCTGGTAGTTAGGTTCCCCTTCGCCGTATATACAGGGTGTCATGTACTACATGAAAAATTGAAATTCCTCCGAAAAAATCTTCATGCTAATACCATTTGCGAATAGGTTTCTTCGTTTTTGACCAGTTCCTATCGACTCGATCAACTTCGTTGCAGATTAGCTCTGTTCATTAACAATGATGATAAATCACCTCATATAAACACTGCAACTTGTTTTGGTTGAAATTTCAGTGCTACTCGTATGACGTGAAATTGAAATGTTAAGAAGAATTTTTAAAATGTTGACACCGAATTTTTAAAGCGAAGTGATCACTTAGGTTGAAGAGTCGAAATGTTACGAAGAGTGCAAATTCCTGAATGTGCACATTTTCACACCTACAGATCTTTAAATCCCAGATTCTCAAATGTACAAATGTCTGAATCACCAAATTACCAAATCCTCGAAATCCCAAATTTCCAGCTTTCATATCTCAAATTTGCAAGTACCCGAATATAAAAATCCCCAAATCCTCAAATTCCCAAATATCATACATCCATACATAGACCAGTACATATACGCATCTTCGTGCTGAATTAAAGTGTCCCAGCATCCAAGTAAGAATAAACTTTTTCCCATTTCAATTGTATGACCAGTTACATGACACCCAGTATATTCGTGGAACAACGACGCTGACGTTGTTGTCTGTCGTTGTTGTTGTTGTTGCTGCTGTTGGTGGCGGTGCATCGAAGGGGGCAACGTGCACGCTATCATTAGGAGAAGCAAGAATGAGGGGACGGTAGGAGGATGGATGAGATGGATGTTCCCTCCTCGCTCCTCGTCGTCGTCCTTCTTCTTCTTCTTCTTCTGCTCCCGCTGCTGCTGTTGCAACAGCTCCTGCTGCTGTTCTTCGAGTCTTATAAGCGTTGCACCAGAGGAAGGTCGGTAGCAGAGTCGCGCCTCGGGCTACGGCTCTTTTATATGTGGAGCAACCCTCTCCTTCCTCTTCTTCTGCACGTACCACTCGACCGGCAGATATACCTTTTTCTTTCCTTCGTTGTGGTCCTCCCCCGAGCCTCGAATATTCGGTGCTTCGCGGAGCTCGGTAACGGGAACCCTTTCGAATCGATAACGAGAAGAGAGTTTTAACCTGGGTTGCCGGATGAAGGCTTCGTATATGACGTCATGTAGGGATATGTATATACGTGTGGTTAAATCGATTTAAATTGATGACACGTGGACTTATGCTAATCGAAATAGATCGTTTTTACGATGTCGTGAGTGATGTATGATGTCATGTTAGGGATACACGTGGTGATACGAGTGGGAGTATCGTATGACGATTCAATATATGGAAATACGCGCGCGTGAGAATTATAATGTGTAGGAATATCAATGAATGGAAATATGGATGAGTAGAAATATCAGTGGCGATATTACGTGTGGCGACAGGGCGTGTGGAGATATTGACGAATAGATATATCAAAGCGTAGTGGTATAACGCGGGAAATTTCGATACGGCGCGCGCTAATAACGATACATAGAAATTTCAGCGCGTGAAAAAGTTAACGTGTGGGAATATCAATGGGAAATACGACGCGTGGGGATATCAACGCGTAGAAATATCAGCGAGTGGAAATATTAATGCGTAAGAATATCAACGCGTATAATGTTGAGCGCATGGAGCTACGACGCGTGGATATACGGCGCATGGAGATATCAACACGTGTAGGCCATCACGTGGAAATATCAAATGTAAATACTCTCCCACGCATGACTCTGCCCTACGATTAACACCCTCATCTAAAAAGGAACAAAATTTGAACCTAACACCCAATGGAATCTAGCAGACAAAAAACTGTTGCCAGTCCACTTGCGATGCTGATTGTCAGCTTCGTTAAAAGCATTATCACGGCTATTAGTCACAATCACCGAGACGGTAAAAAGGCAGTATGTATTTCGAGTGGCCCTTTCTATTACGATCAAGCGCCACATGCAGAGAGCTGCTCGTAAGAGTACAAAAGAGAGCCGCGTGTCATACTTGGATGCTTACGGTATGGATTTATGAGCGACCATGACCGAGGAACGTTGAAGATGTTCACGTGTAAGTATCTATCCGTAGGGAAAAGTTCATCGCGGGTTAATCCTGAAATACGGCGACCGAGCCGCGGGGTAACACAAAGAAAATGCTAAGCCGCGTTAAACGATCGATCCTGCCCAACTGCTGTTACCTCGTAATTTATGGCATTTCTAATTTATCGTGGAATTTGGAAAAAGCGAGCTCGTTCGACGGGTTGGGGCTTGAATACCTGGAGCGGAGAGTTCAATGCTAGGTGATTTCTTTTCTAACTGTATGATTTTGTATGAAGTCCTCTGGATAGGTCTTATGTATGAAGTATATAGAACTTTGTGTGAAGCACATACTAGTTATTATATACAAGATACATACACCTTTATGCACTCAACTATATGCACATACAAGATACACACAACTTTATGTATACAACTATATGCACATGCAAGAATAAACGCCAATTGATGATTTACGAAATACTTCCATTTTATGTACCAAATCTCATACTGTTTAATTTTAAATATTTTTCCAGCTGATTTTGCGAAATTGTACCTCAATAACTTTTATGTAGGAAATATTAAAAGAAATAGGTGAATAGACGATCACGTCAGAATTCTGAAGGACAACGTCGAAATGATCATCAAAGATTGAATGAGTCGAATAAAATAATTCACTTACACATAATTTGTCTATATTCTGTATGTGTCCTATATATCTTTGAAGTGCATTTCAAGTGTATTTGCATATTTTGAAATACCGTAACAGCAGGAAGATTTGCAATCGCGCATCAATTCAGTGACTCAGCAAATAGTGATTCCCAAACTGGTATTCCCAAAAGTTGAATTTAAATTTGATTACCGCCACCTGTAACAACCACGAGAGAAACCAGATGCAGGTAATGGATGCAGGTCCGCTCCGGATGAATGGAAATCGCGTGAATGACCGAGAAACGCCCGAGGTGATCGAGTCGGAGCAGAATGAGCGTCGGCGAGCCTACATGCGTGATCGAGGATGATCGACTCGTGATCGTCTATGGATCCTGTTGCTCGGAGACGTCGAGGACGCTGGAAAGCGATAACCGATCGTCCTGCAGCATCTTTGCACGCGTGCATTCGAAGCGAGAGAAAGACGCAGAAGTCGGGAAACGGGCGAAGAAGAGCGGGCTCAGAACCGGTGAAAAAGGTAGAAAAGGAATAGCCAAGTAGAAAGTGGCAGGCCACCGTTATTGGCGGGCCGAAAACGCGCCGCCTCGAGGCGCAATATGCAAACGACGCTTTAAAACGGGATATTTGCGCTTCGCGTTCACGCACACATCTGTGTTACTCGGCCGAGTAAACGCGGTTTTACTGTTTCCTCGATGCCGTTCGCTACCCGCTGCTGCATTAGGCCCACGCATCTGGGCCCTCTCTGTCGGCGGCGATAAAAAATACCCAAGCCCCCTCTGGACATGCGACCTGTAATCAGCCCGGGAACAAAGCCACGGTGCTCGAGTATGCACCGGTTGATTAGGATTTACATTTAATCGGGACCAAGCCTCTACTCCTTCGGGGCGATTCTGCTCCGTAAAATTGATAAAGAATAGGTGAACCGACGGACTCGTGTTAGAGCAGTAATGCACTTCGGGACTCGTTCGATACATACGAGTCTTCTTTTATTCATTTGGGAAATTTTGAATTGACGGGAAGTATTTTTAAGCGAAGTGGGAAATTCAATCTGCAAACTTCTACGTTTTCAGTCATCAGATTACTCAAATTTCTAAGAATTGAGATATTCAAGATTCTGAATTTATAAATCTGTAAGTTCTTCAAACCATTTAGGTTTACATACCAAGACCTTAAATTCCTAAATCTAAAATCATAAATTCCATGTATCAATTCCTCAATTGCTAATTTTCATTGTCCACATCTCAAATCGTTATTTCCACATGTACAAATCCTTAATTCTCAGATCTTCAGATTCCAAATACTCAAATCTGAGATCTGAAACCCCCAAATCCTTAAATTTCTTTATCCCCATATTGTCAAATCTCCAAATCCCCAACTACACAACTTGTAGACCTGCCAATACCAAACCCTCAAGTTCTAGATCCCAGATCTCAAATCCTCAAACCCCAAATTCACAAAGCTGCAAATCCTTATATCCCTATATCTCCATATTACCATATTACCATATCTCCGCATCCCCATATCCCTAAGTCCCTATATCTCAATATCCTCAAATCCTCAAACCCTCAAATCCAAAATCTCCAAAAGTATGTTCGTTAGGTTAAGTGATCTTGAGCGATGTTTTCGCAGTTTATCTTAGTGGGCACTTTAAATTGCGAGAGAATTGACGGGATCTCACCAATGATGCGCGTCCGATTCCATATTCTGGTTATAATTCACTTCGCGACGCTCGACGAGCAGGCTTTTAGCTGCGATAACAGATTTACAGGCGGTTTTCGAGCCGCGAGTGTAATGGACGTTAAGAATAGAACATTGGCATGGTCTTACTAATTCGACTATTATTCTCAACAACGTTCTCTTTCGAGATATTGCATTCTTTGCCTTTTCTAGATTTACCGAAAGCAATACTTGCGCTGCTTCTCTCATCATCGTCTAAGAACCAGATTATATTCACTAGACATCGGGACGAACTTTTAATTGTACCTTCCATTTCTAATTTTCCAAATTTTCTCTTTTAAATCTTTCAAATGCTTGAACTACTTCTATTCTTCATCCATCGATTCTTCTTCGTCACAAAGTTTCAAATTTCCAAATTTCTCAATTTACTCTTGTAATAATTAAATTTCTCAATTTCCTTCTACTCGAATTCTCCAATTTCCTTCTATTCAAATTTTCAAATTTTTCAATTCGTTATAAGTATAAACGTGTATCCTAAAATTGAAGGTAGCAGACTACAGACAATTTGCCAGTCGATTCTTTAAAGGGATTAGTTTCCTTTCATTCGAAACGGAGATTAAAAGTCGAACGAACGTTGTGTCACGATGATCGTAGCTTTAATGACCGTCAACCCTTCTCGATGTCGGGTGCGCACGAGGGGGCGTGCCCGGGGGCAATTTGGGAAAAACATAATTTAACAGGCGTGGCCCACCGCACGCAAGGTGCAACGAAAATGAGATTTTTTATCGTACGTCATCGCGGTGCGAGCGAGCACCCTTTTCCGATCTTTCGTTTCGCTTCTGCGAATAGAACGAGCCATTTTGTGTTGAATACATCAATTTCAAAGAACAAATTTATATTCTAATACTAGTAATAGCTTACTAGTAATAGTAGTAGTTACCATACCAGTACTTGACATTGTTGCGATAATTGATTTTTGTTTATAGTCACAATGGCTATTTGCTTATAGACGTCACGTTAACTTCTCTTCGTTCAAAAATTACGTAAAGAAGTCATGTATCCACAAAATTTGCTCAAAAAAGCATGCGTTATAATTACAATATGAGAAAGGAGCGTTACGGCGCCAGTTGTGCACGTTTATCCTAATTCGTTGAAGCGACGTTACATAATTTTACGTAATACATATTTTCAATTAACGAGCGGTTTAATTGTCGCCCGGTTACTTTTACGCCCCACGATTTATGCAATCGACATCGAAGGAGATCGCACCTTAAGCGGGCACAAAGTTTCTGTGTTTTCGAGCTGGTTAACACGTGCTAATTGGCGTCCCCGCTGGCGGAAATGCTTTCACTTCGACGTCAATCGACGTCGAGCTTGTCGAACTGATTCACGTAATTAAGGCCTTCGCGCGTTCAACAAACTATACGAAGCGCTTGTTAAGAACACGTTGTGCTACAAATAGAAGCCATGTTGTATTATATAGGATATCCGCTTGAAAATTTCTTTTGATTACTATGTAATTATTTGCTATTCGAATGATGCGCGTCGAATGTAAAAGAATAGGAGAAAAATCTTGTACGATAAGAGGCATCTTGATACATTATACGCTCAAAGGGAAGTGTGCACATTAACAAGTATTGCAGGTTTACAGGAGGAAGAGGATGCTCACTCGTTGATTTTTCATTTATCAGATTTTTGCGTTTAGAACTTGTGAGATTTTCACGTTTGGAGATCGTATCTGGGGTTCTGGAAATTTCGATATTTTTAAATTTGGGAATTTGAGGATTTGTGGATTTGTAGATTTGGAGACAGATATTTGGGAACCTTGAGATTTGAGGGCTTTTAGAATTGGGGATTGAAGTATACGAAAATTTAGAAATTTTGGGGGGGTAGATATTTGGGTACCTGGAAATTTCTGTGCATAAGAATTTGGGGGTATAGAAATTTGGGAACATAGATTTGGGGGTGTAGAAAATTGGAAACGTATGTATTTGGATATCTAGAAATTTGGGAATACAGAAATTTGGAGTTTAGGAACCTATGATTTGAAGAATATAGTTATCCGAATACAGGTAAAAAATGTACGTTTCCGCCATAGATCCCATTTTATCTTGCAATTTCCATAGAAACAATTGATGTAATAATTGATAGTTGAAATATCGCGACTATCACACCTAGACGTGTACACCCTATAGAATCTAAGGGATGTGGTAATCCAAAGAAAGCCTGCATCGCAACCGAGCGTACGCGCAATAATATACCCCGTCCGTAAAAATATCACGAATCGCCATCGTCACTTCCGTTTCTACCTGTCCATCGTGTTCGTTCATCATCGAGCTCGATCGCGACTTATGACGCGCGGAGTCGACGCTCGGATGGGCGGACAAAGGCGAGAAAAAAAAAGCGCGCCAAGTAAAAGGTTTCGCGAGCAGATATATCAATCCGAGTCGGTATGAATCTTGCCGACAGGTTTAAGACTCGTGAAGCGGATGAGTCCCGGACAGGTGCGAATCCTGTGAAAGACGAGCTTCGCCCTTGCGCGCGTGTGAACATGCATTATCCTTCGAGCTGAGCTTTAGAATTAGACGTCCAGTGGAGATTCTTCGAGAAGAGACATTCGGTCGGGATCATTAATAAAACCGTTTCAACCACTTCCGGTTCAGGGTTCATGGGAATTGGTTAATTCTTTTATCTTCTCAACTTTTACGTATAGTTTGAGTGAAGATCTGAGGATATCCCCAGATTCATAAGGTTCTGAATAAGAAATTTTCGAATGTACAAGTTTCTAAATCAGGAAAGAATCACAAAATTTTGGGACCTTCAATTCCCTGGATCCAAAAATTTCTAAACCTCCAAATTCTTAGGTTTCCACATTCATTAATTCACAAGTTGCAAAGAATCTAAAATCCAAGATCTTCGAATACCTTTGTCATCAAATATACTCCCAAATTTCCTCGTCCCCAAATACCTAGATCTCCAAATTTCCAAACTCCCCATCTCTCAATGCCCAAATACCTATGTCCCCAAATTCCTAGATCTCCAAATTTCCACCCACCCAAATTCCCAAATTTCCACATCTCTCAATGTCCAAATATTTACATCCCCAAATCCCTAGATCTTCAAATTTCCAAACGCCCCCATCTCTTAATGCTCAAATACATCCCCAAATCCCTATACCTCCAAATTTCCGACCACCCAAGTTTCCAAATCCCCACCTCTCTCAATGCCCAAAATCCCCAAATCTCTGGATCCGCAAATTCCCACGTTTCCAACTTTGTAAATCCCCGAATCTTTAGATCGACCACTAAATTCCCATATACGTAAATCCCCAAATCTAAAACCACTCGAATCTTAAGATCACCAAATTCCTATCCTCCCAAACATACATTCGCAGTTATTGGGCCACCCCTCTACGACCCTTGAAATATTTCGCATGGTTTGACTTGAGGATTTCGTAGCTGTCAAAGTATTTCCAACAGTAAGCTCCGCGACTTAACGAAGATAAAATCGAATTTACACGTTGAATAAGGCAATATGTTGAATTAAATCTTTATTTCGCTAAGCCTCTTATCCACGCTGACTTTCATCCAGAGTGTATCTCGAACGCAGAAGATTAAAGCTTTGATCACCTGCTCTTGAAAGCAACACTGTCGGGTTTATGAACGTCCTGTAATCGTATATATGAAATTCTTTTGTGATATTCAACTGTTATCCCACAGGCTTTGTAACAGGAGATATTGAATATTTTTTGTCCATTTCTTTTGGTATACTGCCACGCGTTACATGATCTGGCGTTAGATCACCGCTTTCTATTACTACGCGTTGTTATTTCGCGTTATAATTCTATGGGATATAATTCTAGACGTCATAATTCTACGGATTGTACTTCTAGGCGTTATAATTCCACGTGTTGTAATTTGATAGGTTATAATTTCGCACATTGTGACTACACGCGATATAATTCCACACGTCCCTGTGTCATAACTCTGCACATTACAATTGCATATGTCGTGATTTCACGCGTCGACACTCTACAGGTTGTAATTTCACGCGTTGTAATTCCACACCTTGCAACTCCGCACGTTATAATTCCACGCGTTGCAACTCCACACGTTGTAATTTCACACGTAGAAACCTGACACGTTATAATACTACTCGCGCTAACATGCGTCGTAACTTCGCACTTTGTAACTCCATGCGTTATAATGCCCCGCGTCACAAATCCACGCGGTATAACATTACCCTGACATTACGCTTTATATTGCTTCCTGATAAATCTCCACGATCGAGCATCAATTTCTATAATCACACCTATATCATTATAAGAGAATCTAATTCCTCACACGCAGGATTTATTTCAAAACATCATTCAGTAGCTGTCATTAGAAAATCCTGTCTTCTATCGTAACTGATCTCAATCAGTCATTTCGATCGGAGTCTCCTCGTGATCGATTATGGTTCACGGCAACAAAAAACGATGTTCGTGATCTAAGATAAGAAGACCATCGGATAGATTAGCATCGATTAAACGTTAGAATAAAAACATCAAAGAGTTTCGCGAATGACTGCTAAATCGATATCCGCGTAACACGATTACCACGAGCGATCAGCAAACGATAGCTTTCAAATCCTTACGCGATCAGTTTTCCTGTAAAATCCTTAATGAAGCAAAACCAACACGGTTGCTCAAGATTTCTCGATATTCAGCTGATTGGCTCGTTCCTTCGTCGCCAATGCGATGTCAGTATCGATCATTATCGCGGATCGTACCGACTCGTGACAACGGCCGATCAATCAAATTCAAATCGAGCGTATTAAACGGGCAATGATAAGCGCCACGGGAAAATGAGACGTGTGGAGCTTGAATGTATCTGGGCAAATTATCAGAGCCAATTAAACTAATTTAAACCTCGCCACGGCTACCTTAATCATTGTCCATTTCGCAATGAGATTATAGCCCAGGGAAATCAGGATCTCTCACCGAGGCAATTTCTGCCGAGCTGCTACTTTTGTACGGAACTTTAGTTCCCTGTTTTTGCGATATGTTAAGTCTCTACGGAGAGCCAAAGATAACGGTTAATCAAGAATATCTCGTTATTTATCAGTCCTACGACACTGATAGTTATTACTAAATTTTTGCCTTAGGAAATTCTCTACAAAAAAGGTTTTATGAGTTTTTGTCTAGAGGTAATTATTTTCATGTTAGAAGTGTCCAATCTTCACATTTCCGATAAGGACAAGCCGCAGGACACGTAAGTTATGCTAATTTAAATCATAGAGAATAAGTACAAAAGAAATGCGTAATATTAGCTGTGAGTAAACGACTTTCTATAAAATACTTTAAAAGTTTAATGATGTCAGCTATACATCGAGTGTCACGTGTCAAGTCTGATACATCAGAGAACACTTGCAAGTCATCGTATATGCAAATGGTTACCCCCATGAAAAACTTTATCTAACATTTTTTATGAGGAATTTCCTAAACTGTAAATCCTGTAATCACTATTTTTACCGTGGATGTATGAGATATCCACGTAACTATCCCGTTTATCTTCGATCAAACTTCTATCGTGGATCACAGTGTTTAAAATGACGTAACTCCGTACAAAAATCTGCCGCAAATCATTTCGTAGATCAGCAATATTTTTCATTTTCGCAGCCTATAATCACGAGGAGGGAGACTTAGCGAGCACATGTAACAGTCACGTGTGGCGCGAAGTCTCGACGAAAAATCATCGAAACGTTCGTCATTAGCGGCACGCACCGATGCAGAAGCGTGTGCTAGCTATTACACGCTTGCACAACGAGAACCAAGCCACGACGTTGATGCTAATTAATGCCGAGAGTCGGTCGTTTGCATGCGTGAAATCGATTTTTGAGGCGAAACCTGACTAGAACCTGCTTGCTCCGTGTCGTACGAGTTCATTAATTCGGTGGGTGGAGGAAAGGGACCGAGTGAGATATCAGCGAGATCGATCGATCGATTGATCTCTCCGTGTCGTGCGGCGGACACTGTTCGACCGTGAGATCGATACGCGAGGATCCGGTGAACGATACACCTTGCGAAGGCGTCGCATCGAATTTCGTTCGATGTCGATTAGTGTGCACGTGTTGGACTGCGTGGGTGGTTAATCAGCCTCGTTTTAGGTCGATCATGCAAGTAAACATTTTACGAAGGAAATGTACTTGATTTACGAGAAAATTATTTAAAGTGGGAATAGCGTGTTTCGTCCAGGAAAAAAGGACATTTTTGGAGAACTCACTAGGAGATGTCAATATGCTTGAAACTTCTGATGAAAGGACAATAGTTGGCCGTTTTTGTCAGTATTTATTATGTGAGAAGATATTCAATACTGTATTCTTTGAGTTCAATATTAAATTAATATTGAATGAAATTAGTGAACGATATAATGAATGTGACAGCAAAGATGGTAGGTGAACTATTGAACTATGTGAGGTTAGTTGTATGTGACATTGAAATAGGTTGAACTATGAATCCCCTTATAAATCTCCTCTGATTTTATATATTGTTTGCCTTCTTTCAGAAGTGTGGAACTTATAGACTTTGAGACTATCAAGTTCGAAACATAGAAACATCACAATCATAAAAATCTTGAAATCACATTTCCAATAAATATCAGCTTAAACTACAATAATAGTATGTATATAGGTCATCTGTCTTCGTGATACTATAATTATTAGAACGCAAGAGACACGTTCCGAGTGAAACTTCAAGAACAATCCGCTCGTGTTTCAGACAACTGTTCACGAATCCGAAACAAACTCGCGGGGGTGTCACGCTATTTTCGTGAGCTCGTGTCACGACCTAATAATACTTGCTTTGATGTACTAGTCGTCGTTCAACGTCATTTGATGGGCCTGTATGTTACTACTCACCTTTCAAAGAGATCGTTTCGTTAGGAAAAATGGGGCTCGTTGACACTCCCAACAAAAGGGGCTCAGAAACTGATCTGTACGAGGTTCCGAAGGCAGTCGGACATTTTGTTGACACGCGGAACATGTGATTGTCTACTCAACGTGCTCTACTGTGCCACTTACGCGTTTACTAACACTTTATACACGAAACGAATACGTATATGAATACAATATCACTAATAAAATAAGAATTGTGTTTAATAGAATAAAACAGTGTAACTTTGAATGATGGACATTGCATCCCCTTTTTCAGATTAGATGACAGAGATTCAAACGATACAAGTGTACATAGCATTTACGTGATATAGGTAAATTTTGAAACGAGGATACTCACAGACCTTCCATTTTGTTCCCACAAAAGAATCTCCCACAAAGAACTGGTTTCCCCGGTATTAAATTATTTATTACCGCATTCAACTACTGATTTATTATGGACTACATTTTCTTTCGTGTGAGCCAAGTTCTCTAGAAGTATCGAGTAAGGATGAACGTGTGCTACTAGATTTCACAGCGAATTAACCTACGTAATTTATGTGCCGCGACAATTACAACACGAACAGAAGAAGCACGGAACTATATCAAAGTACCGGCTTGATTAAACAATTCGGTTATCTGAAATCTAGATTAAAAAGGAGGAATCTAATCGAGCGCCACGTGTGTGTGCGCGTATAAATAACGCGGAGAAACGAGAATTTGTACTTCCTTATGACAATCTAATCGTTTCGCTTGTGTTTTTCTAATCTTAGCAGGGTGAACGCGAACGCTGTTACATTCATGGTCATTTGCGAGGCTAATTTATCAAGGCGGCCTCGCGAGCGACTGAAATTAATATTCCCGGCTCGTAGATCATCTCGCAGCTAGATTTTAATGGAAACTTCGTTTTTTCATGCCTCGCTCGGAAATAACGTAGCTGAGTGTTATCGATGCGTTCCTACATGAATCTTTATTTGATCAACATTTTCTGGTTCATGAAATCAAAGTTTCGTTTTACCATGGCCAAATTTTTGGACATGACTTTATACACTTTGCATGAACTTCAAGTTTTATCGCTAAATGTACTTCACGTTTTATATTGCTATATGTACTACAGGTTTTATATTGCTAAATGTAGAGTACATTAAACTTCTGGAGTATATTAAATAATCAAAGCCATTTAAATCGAAAATCAAGACACCTGATACGAACAGCATCGTAAATATGTCGACATATGCATAATTCAATACTTGCTACAAATAACATTGTAAGTTCAGCATCATATACGAGTTACAATAACACAGGTCTCAAACGTCTCACTTATGCAAGCAAATACTTAACAAATTCAACTAAATCTAAGTACCAAATTATATAATAACCATAAAACAGCATCATACTGAAAAACAAATGTGCAATATCTCCAGTCAATTTGAACCGGTGTCCGACTACCTGTGTCTATTTCTACTATATCATCCATGTTAATACCACATGGAACTACCTCGATATTGTAACGATATCAGCACACATCTTTGCAAAGAAAAATTGTCTAAAAAAGAAAACAGCGACAGCAAGGAATAAAGTAAGAAACGAGACAGTGGCATGAATTCTCATCGCAGTAAAATGTTTGAATTAGTTGTACCCGCGTTCGCGTCCATGGATTTCCTTCTTTCCGGGGTTTCCTGGTCGCAATCTTACAAGCAACTCGCGACCAGTTCCAGCTCGAGCTGTTAGGTCCCGCCAATGAGATACGCCACGAGAGATTTTTTTCCCGAACAGGCAATTTACGGTAAAATTGCTCGGCGAGGCGTGAAGAATTTTGAGAGGCGTGCAACAAGTGGTTGGGTGCAACAAGTTATTGCCGGCGACGTACGTCTGGCTTTCCAACGCTTGTCCCTTCCTTCCTTCTCCCGTTCCTACGATTCTCTTTCGCCTTTGCACCGCGAAATTCTCCGATTCACCGCGTTCCATCCGCCAGGCGACACTAGGAGGAAAAATACGTGACCCCGACGTGAACGACGGACCATGTGGACAACCGATTAACTTCGAATCGATGGCCAAGGACCGTTTCACTTAGCGCACATTCTACGGAGTTTGATGTACATAAATTTTCATTTGACAATTTCAGAAGGTGCATTTCAAGTTTCTTCAATTGGGAAATCATTTTTGTAATATTTTTAAATTTTAACAATTTCGCAAATTCTTTTATTTCCAAATCCCTTCCTATTCAATGGGGAGTTCTTTGATTTCCAAGTCCCCAATTACAGAATCTTGAACCTCTAAATTCTCAAATTCTCAAATACACAAACTTTTAAATTCTCAAACTGCCAAATTCCCAAACTCTCAAATCCCCAAATCCCCAGACTCCCAAACTTCTACCAAAGTTCTGAACTCCCAACAGTCCAACTCCGAAATTAATCGTGTATTTCCGTATTACAAAACGGTAGTCTCTGTTCCATGCAGTCCTCTGTTTATTCTGCGAACCGTTCGCTTACATAAGTTCCCGCGATATTTCAAGTCCACGGGTTCAGTTAGCAGACGGACAGTCACCACCCACATGCACCGACCTTCTCTTAATCTTCGTCCTCCGAAGATCACGAAGCGTCGCGACGCTCGTCAACAGCGACTGACAACGCTTCGCGGACTTTACGAAACGTTGCAAGTCAACCTTCTAAACGTCCCTCTTCGCCTTGGACATCGACCACGACCATGCACGCGGCTGATAATTCCTTGCTACTATTTCAAGCGGACGTCCTGTCCCGTGTCGAGAACCTCGTCTAGCTTTGGCCTTTGTCCAGGGCTTTCATCCAATCCTCTTCGAAGGATTACTTGAAAATTGTCTTCTGGAACGTTTCAGGACTTGAGAACTTTAATAGATCGGGAGACGACTCTCACTTGCTTTTCGATTTTATATATTAACTTGAAATAAGCATTTTTTAATTCTATATTACACGTGTGATAGACATTATGAAACGGACAATGGTGGAAATTATTAGTGGAGAAATAACCTCAAAATTCACTCGATATTCATAATTAATCTCATTTAACTAATAAATTTTTAAGTTGCTATTTGCAAACAGTGAATACTTCCGAGTGCAAAGGGTTAAAAAATTGGGAAATTGAGAAACTGACAAGTTGACGTATGGGTCCTAAATGAAAGGAGACCACGTTGCATCCAAATGTACCGGCTCATCCTCTACTTCATATAATAGTTACAAAATATAAAATATTTCGAAGTTGAGAAATTGAACCGTGTCTAGAATATCCCGAAATCAGAAAACTGAATTATAATTGATATAATTGAATTGTTATCGGAAGGTGAATTGGAAGAAGCCTCGAAGAAAGTATCCAGGCGCCTGGCGCCACAGCAACATACGTACAATGTATCCGAGAAACGAGTGTAAGTTACTTAACACTAGTACACGTATGTAATTTGCCGACCAATTTTACCGCTGGCCAGAACCTATTCTCAGATAACGGCTGTTCTCAGTCAGCGATCGCGTTAAGCAGCGACGTGCAGGGTAGCAATAACGCCGTCATCGGCGTTGCTGCTTCGGCTCGGGGCAAGCGTTACGGGCAGTCTCGCGGAATTACGCTTAAAGTCCCTTGCCAGAGGAATGCGGCTAAAGCGAGGGTCGACGATTCTACTTCGACGATGGTGCAACAGAGATATGCTTATAAGAAAGAACGAATTTTGCGGTGGAATTAGCATAATTCGAAGAGGAGAGCTGTATAAAAAGGAAAATTGTGGAAGAAGAAATAACGAAGAAGAAGAAACAAGAAGACAATCGTAGAAATCGGGGAGAAGTGGTGGAAACAGTTCAGATATGGATGAAGTAACTTTTGACACCTGTATTTGCCATCTGTTCTTGAATTTCTGTTTAGCAATTTGGGGATTTGGAAATGTTGAGATTCGGAAGTTTGGTATCTGAGAAAACTGAAAATTCGGAAGGGTGTTGATAATTTGAGAATGTGTCATTTGCTCTACATCCCAAGATTCCTATATTTCTAGATTCCTAGAATCCCAGATCTTTAGACCCTTAGATACCTTAGAACTCTTACATCCCTAAATCCAAGATTGAGATCCTCAGATTTCCAGATACCTAGATAAGTACATCTTCAAATACCTACTCCCCTTGGTTCCTACATCTCTACATAGATCCCACCATCTCTATATCTTTCCCTCCCCAAATTCCCACAACCTCTCTCTCCCTAAACTCATCAAAATTGCAATACAAATTACACAAAGACCCAAGCAAATTTGCAGTCACCAGCATGAGAAAACAACCTTTCAGAAGAACGCGACATTCAGCAGAATGTGTAAGGATCCAAGTGCAAATTGGCAAAAAAAGAAGAAAGAATCGTCTGGTGTAACGGTTTGCGGACAAAAGTTTGCCCGGTCACGTTCTTATTTAACAGACGTTAATTTACGACGATAGCGTTGCGTGACGCTCGTTGGCCGAAGCTGAGACCAATCTCGCGTCCGAGACTACTCGACAACGAGCAAAGGCGTTGGGATGCTGGCGGACAGTTGCCGGAAGCCGCGTTGTCGGCCGACGGGCTCTTTTGTTGTCGCAAAACGATGTTAATCGTCGCTGTTTGACGAACAATTCTATTCCGAGCGGTGCTCCTCTTAGCGAAGAACGCCGCTCGTCACGCGGCTTGAACAAATATATTACGTTCATTTTGCACCGTTATTACTCACGGCGACAACACGATTATGTGTCATAATTACCTGCTCCGTAAACTTAACAGCTAGCTATTGTTAACTCTATTGTGCATACTACAGTTAATTATGAAGAGTGGTTAGCTCAGGAAATCGAAATTTTGTTAGGTTACTATCATTTTTCATTTTGATGCAAGTTTTATTATGGAACGTATTCACATCGATGTTCCTTAACTCTGTAAATTATCAATTTCGTTCTAATATTGAAGTTTAGTCAAAACCTTTCACTTCTCATGACATACATCATGTATCTATATGATGATTACATATAAGTCATAGTCATCAGTATGAAAATGTAGCTAGTCAACTTTTAATATCTAAATAACGGTATAATATGCAAAGAAATACATTGTATCATACTAATAATAATACTAGTTACGAGTTATAATAAGTTTAATATAGGTTCAAATAAAATTTTTAATCTGCAGTCTGCCATGCAAGTAGAATAAAGTATGACGAGTTCAAAAGGAATATACTACATGAAGTCTACACGAAGAGTCGATGTGTGTTAAAGTACAAAATGGTCGACTACCGTCCTACAACGTAACCCAATCGTCCGTGCAACATTTTGTCCGTTTCGGATCACGGAGACGCCGCGTGAAGCGAACAGGGTAGAGGAAGAAATGGCAGAGGTAGAAATTTGTCAGGTGGAACGCAACATAGAAAGACGAACGTCGCGGAGAAACGTCGGCTCGCGTTCCGTTGTTCCTTGTCTGAAACAGCACGACGTTTTGGCATGACGGCTACACGTGTACTATTGTTCGTCCAATACATGGCCACCCACCGCAAGGGGACACGGTACAAGCATAAGAGAACTGCGTTAAGATGGATTAGATCAGAGAGAAAAGCAGGCAGATATGAAATAAAGGAGGACAAGTCTCTTTGGCCGGTCGACTCGTGATTCCCGCGTATATTATCGTCGCTATTATTACGCCTTCGCCACCCCCCAACGAAACGTTTTGACAGACAGCGCGACAGACAGGTTTCTGCCTCCTCCTTTCTCTACATCTCTTCCTTACCCCATCACATTTTCCTTTTTCGTAGGTGTAGTCTTTTTCTGCTCGGAAATGGAAACTCTGGTACTCTCGTGACACCGCGATTATTAACCTCTTGGCTTATATCGAATCATACTTCTGACGCACAGTTCAAATAAAAATAAATCTGGCTATTCAGTTTTCAAGTCAATAGCAGTTTGTCTAATTTCAAAATATGTTTAACATTTCAGGTTTTTTTATTTATTTTAATATTGCAACAGTGGTTGGTAACAGTAGTTGCAACATTAGTTGGCTCTGACAAAAATATATTATAATAGGTTAAGGGGTTAATAAAGGCCCTCGATCGCTATGCGTGCGAAAAGTTGGACAATTTTGACTCCTTCAAGTGGAACTATTTGCACTTGAAAAAGAAATTTCTACATTTCTAAATTCACATAATCCTGAATTACCAAACTTCCAAATACCCAAATTCTCATGTTCAAACTTATAAATTCTGAATTTGTAAAGTTTCCAGCGCTCAAGTAACGGTCTCCTACATCTTTTCTCACGTTTTCCACGTCACCACTTTTCTCATTAAATCCTTCAAGTGTGGTCAGAATACGATGTATCGAAGTCGCAAAAAAAGAAGCAAATCGCAACGAACTTGGCGTAAGTACGCTGCCCCAGGCACATCATCGCAGTGCTCTATTTTCCATCCGCGCTCGGATATTGGAGCGGAGTAACGATACGAATCAGATCTGAAGGCAAAATGGATTGCCGTTCGGACACCGTGGCGGACTGGTTCGAGCGCGATAATCTCGCGACTGTTTCGTAAATAAAGCAGAGCCAATAGGTAGAATAGTCTGTAGAGGTACTCACCGTTTCTTCCCTCGCGTTGTATCTGGCTGAGTGATCTACATCTGTCCACAGGAGAAGCAGCGTGCGCGCGAGTTCCTTTGTGCATCGAATGGTGGGTGGCCCCAGGATGAATGAACAATAGTACACGTGTACTAATCATGCCAAACTGTCATGTTGTTTCTAGCGGAACAACGGAGGCTCGCTCGGTCTGGCTCGTGTTCGTTCGCTACACCTCCTACTAGCTACACGGGATTACACGTGGCGCGCGCGTTGTGTTTCTCCGTTTGATCTAATCTGACGAGCACGATGATGGATCACGCTTTTTCACGGGGATAATGAACTCGTTTCGAGCACGCGGCGACCGCGTCGCCGACGTCGGTTCGGACGCTTTTCGAGAACGATCCGTCGAGGAAACACGCGAGAAATGTTTCACGATCCGAGATTATCGTAACCAATAGAAAACGCGACGTGTGGCAGAAACGCCATTGAAATAGAAACTGAGTATCTTTAAAAATAAATGAATTTACTGAAGCGACTCGGAAGGACGTCCGCACGAGTCAAGGATCGAACTAAAACTGCCGTCTACTACCCGCGGAACGATAACAGTCCTCGGACTGTTATTGTATTCACCCAATTGGCCTTTACTATAAACACGGCCTGTGGACTCTGGAAACAGAGTTAACGCGCTTTGTTATTGTAGACCCTGATTCAGAGCATAGATCTTTTGTTGATATTAATTCAAATGAAAATTCAATAACCTATAAGTTGAAACTGTGTAACTTATTGCAAAAATGGCAAAACAATATGAATTTGTCCCAAAGTTTGTTTTGACCCGATGTCACGTATGAAAGGATACGTGGTTCTTTGCGACCATCGAGTCATTTCGTTAATAATGTTTGCGTTTTAAAGAGCTTGTCCCGTTAAATAAACGAATAATAATATGGTGACTTTGGGAGTAGTATCACTGTAATGGGTTAACTCGGATCAGGGTTTGAGCGATCGCATAAAATGACATTATGTATCCAGGATAATGTGACGATCGGCAAGCAAAACCGACGCAACGGCGCGAGCTTAATTACTAACGGGAAGCAAATTTATTTGGAATTTTCGATTACTAAATTGCGAGCGATTATCGTTTAGCACTGGCCGCCGGGGGTGCACGCGAAAAGTTATTTTTCTCTACCGTTACCTTTTTGCCCCACCTCTTATTCTTCGTTCGCGAACCATCGATATACGCGAACTGGTAATTGGACCGTAATCATTATCATTGACAATTTTACGAGCGACCATACGCCGATGATCGTTTCACGGCGTAAAAGACCGCTGCAGGCCAGACGCGGGCCTCTTCTCCGTCTCCTTCGTCTCCTTCTCGTCCACCGTGGCCACTAATTTACATGGAAACTATAACCCGAACACCGTCCTACTATGCTCTCCCGACACTCCGTCGACCGCTCTTTCGCGATCGAAATCGCCGACGATTCCTGCGCCGGTGCGTGCCGATTTCTCGGAAATCCAAACGAACAGATCCCTGCAGCTTTCGAAGAAGCGATCGGTCGAAAATCTGCGACTTTGCGGATCGAAACGAAGATCGCGTTCTGACAGCGGAACCTACGCGAGCGACTCGATTTTGCGAATGACGACGCAGTCGGACGACGAAGACGACAACAACGACTTTTCATCCACGACGACGGGGCTGACGTGGGGTATGCGATGGCGAACAACTCTTCGCGGTTATGTAACCACGCATGAAACTAATATATCAGAGTTGTCCGGCTTTGTGACAAACTTAGACCGCGTCCCGAGCCAAGCCTCGTCTTCGACCAATCTTGCGAATCCTTTCGCGAAAGAATGCGAAAGTTAGGGCGAGCTGCAGTTGTGCAAATTCGCCTTTAACTTTCACTGAAAATGGCTATATAAACATTTACGTTGATACTCTTAATATAAAATAGCTGATTGACAATTGTAATAGACAACTGTCGAGTTCAAGAGTTAAAAAATCTGAAACGATTTGATCACAATAAAAATGTAACAAAAATATACTTATGGTACATGAACATCAAGTCTGAAGTTTACCGACTACATGAACATTTCGTCAACTTATCATAAAGTAGCTGATTGTAAATTATAATATATTGTATAACAGTATGTGCAGTCAAATTGTATAATATTCGACTGTAAAGTCGAGAAAGATCGGGAGAATCTGATGACACAAAAGTAGCCAAAAGATTACAAGAGGTTAACAGTCGCGACAAGCGAAAGCCACAATGGGTTTCTAAAAGAAGACATATCTCGAAGTTCCGAGAACGAATAACACGAGTTGCAGGTATATTTACGATTCGAGTAATCGTCGAATCTATGCTGCCGCTGTAATCCGTTTTTAATGCGAATATTAATGCGTTCCCGGGCGAAGGAGCATGCGACGAAACACAGAGTCGTCTGAGAACGAAGCGTCGGAGGCTTAACGAGCATTAAAAATACGGAAACTTCTTTTTCTCGGTTCCGTTGTCTTCGTCTCGCTAAGACGTCGAGTAGATCCCCCTGTACAAGTCAGACTAAACACTTTATCCCGGTCGCAGGCAAAAAGGGAGGAGAGAAAGAGAAGAAAGAGGGTCAGCAGCATTTTCGCGATGCGTGCGAACAATATAAGAGGCGCGGAGAGAGAAGGAAACGGGCCAACGAAACGGAGACGACGCGTCTGTCTGGGGTCCTTAAAGGCCTCGGAGACAACAGATGTTCCCGTTTTTTCGACGGTCTGCGCATGCCACGCGAAAAAATTCTTCCTCTCACGACCCTGTCAAAATCGAACGAGGAGATCTTATTTATTGGAGGGGTCCTCGCCTCGCCCGTTCCTTTTCTTCTTCTCTTTTCCGCCCGGGCCATGCGGACCAACGGGATATCGATATTATCCTCTCGTTTGCGTGCTGTAAAATTCGTCCTTAATGAACTCGTATCTTGTGCGGTTTCTGCGATGTCACCCGTGTGAAATGTGGGTGATTTTGGGGAATTTGGGGAGGGGAGAATTTGGGGTTTGGACAGTTGATCTAGAAATGTAGATATACAAGATATGTCATCTTACGAATTTGAGACTTTGGGGAGGGGGTATGTGGACACTTACAAATTTGCGAGATTGGGGGTTCGGGGACTTGAGAATTTAGAGATTAGGGGTTGGAATATGTAGGAATTTGGAAATTTTGGAACTCGGAGTTTGAAATCGGGGATTTAGGTATTTCGAAGACTCGGAATTTGGGAATTTTAGATTTGAATAAGAAGATTCGGAGATTTGCCAAATTTGACAATTTCAGATTTGCTAATAAGATTTAGAATGTTGCGAATTTATAAATTTGAGAATCCGGGAATTTGGAATTGGAATACATGCGAAATTGTATGCTGAGAAATCTAGGACCTTGAATCTTGAAAATCCCTAGTCTCCATCTACTACATCAGAACACCTACACTTATCAACATCATCGAATATCAGCCAATAGAATGTAAGTGTACAAACAATTCTGGCCATCGACAAAATATTCAACAGTTCGTACATTGTCTCAGGGCTCGTGACAAGTCTCGGCTGTCGCGTTTCTCGATTTTAAGGTGTGCCTGTCGTTGGTCGCATTTAAGCTCGTCCCGCATACTGTTGTAACACGTTCGCGAGTACCTACGCTCGGCGTCGAGCTGTCAGTTCCATTGTGAACGCGCTACGTGTGACACAGGCATGCGACATATCGCGTACACAAGATTTACCGGTAACACCCACATGGCAGATGCGTTCAACTGCGCGAAACGCGTGTCTCGTTTTCGTTCAAGCGCGATCCGTCGAGACCGAAGGCAAAGAAAAGGTCACTTGGATTCGACCGACATGGAACGATAATTAATTCGATTCAGAACGGCGTGAAATTCGTTGACAATGTCCGGGAGTGTGTCTCTTTGATCTGATCGTACTCTGATGATCGAAAGAGATCGGAGATGATAAAATAGGTACATGGTTTACTCTTGGAATTCTCTTCTTATTGGTTAGAAGCTACCCAGATATTTGCTTCTTATGTACTATAAGTGTCTCTGGGTGGTTCTAGGTCTCTATTCTGTTAATTATAAATTATTGTTGAAATTATTTGAAGGTGAGTGGAGAATCAAGTGGACCTTCAGGTTTTGGTAGATCTTGGACTTCTGTTAATTATAGGTCATTGTTGAAATCTTTTAATTGGAGGACATAGGGTGGATGGAGAGTCAAGTGTACTTTGAGATTTTGGTGCATTTTGATCTTTGCAGATTTTGAGTCTATTTCTCGTTGATTCATATTTCCTGTAGGTTTAGCATTTTCCTAAATTCGTTATATATCAGGTTAATTTGTTAGGTTAACATAGAGGTTAAAAGTATCATAACAAAGTATAAACAACACTAGCTTTATAAATATAATTATAAAGAGCAGTCTTAGAAAGACATTACATAGTACCGAGATAGATTAGTCCATAAATAAAGTGTTGAGAAAGAATCAAAGAACATAAAATGAGATCAATGCTCGTAATTTATTAAAAGACGTAATAACAGAGATCATAGCAAATAAGACATTCGAATCTGTCATGAAACGGTTCCCTCCAATTAGCTAACGGATATCACAATTCACCACCAGTGCATCGATTAGTATACGAAATGTCAGAGGAGTAAAAAAGAAACGGAAATGATGGTCCCGTTTAAACGCGACCCGTTCGGACCGAAGACAATCTAAATAAAAAGCATCCCTAAATGGAACGTTCTTTTACTGATCGTTCTTCTACCCGGTCATCTGACTATGGATGAATTATGGGTAACACTTAAAAGAAGATTTGCCAACCGGCGCAAAAAACTAGAAACACTCGTTTTAAACGGGGGAAGACGGTGCCTTTAACTCGATTACTGTTGTCCGTCTGAAATTGGCCGATCACGAGTCCGGCTATAAAAGAGCAGACGTGTCGTTTCTTTAAACGGTCGTAAAGAATGGCGGATATTCTAGCGATTGCTAGAAAGTTTCGATGATGCTTTGAATCGGAAACGAGCTACGTGTTCGACCGTAATTAAAGCCGTGCAAGAGAACCAACGCGAGTAATGGGATTATAATGACACCGCGAGGATTTTCGACCCGACATCGACGAACCTGAACGCGGATTCTAATCGTCCTGGGTCAGTAACACCCGTTAATGCGCGCTACGTTTAATCGATACAGCCAGAAACACTGTTTTTCTGCTTTCATTATAGACGCACTAACGACCGATTACCGTTCGCGGTTCTTGCGAGAAAAATGATTGATCGATCGATCGAAACATTAGACCTGTCGTTCGAATTCGACTTTTTTCTTTCCTCTTTTTGTCAGCTCAACAATTATACCTAATTATATCGATCATTTTCTGCTTCGTTTCAGATTTATATTTTGTAGTGTTACACGAAATGTACGAGTGTTTAAACTAAATAAATAACAAATTTTAACACTTGGATGTTAACGTACACGTACGATCGACGCAAAAGAATTCTTTAGATGTTTTAAAATACATCCTAAAAGACGTCAAAGTTGCATGTAAAATATTTGTAATAAATGTATAAATTATTTGTTTAAAAAAAATCTCCCAAAAATATTTGATTAATTTTTCTTTCCAGAATGGAATTTCTATATAATTTGATTACAAGCATATTTACAACACCTTTAAAATAATAATTAATTAGCGACATTTCATATATTCATAATCTTTAATCTTTCATTAATGCTTTCACTTCATTTACTTATAATCTTTAATCAACTTGCATAATTTAGTTTACTCATAATTTTTAACGATTAATGACTTGCGTCACCGCGGTTATTTACAATCCTTGATCATTAATTACTGGCGGTATTAACTCCCAATCTTTAATCATTAATCAGGTTCACCTTTGAAAGGGTACAAATTAGGACCCGTTTTATCGATCACCTTTGTCTTCGCACAAATTGCGAAGCATGCAGTGCATATAAGAAGGTTATTTGAAATTCCGATACTCCACGAAATTGTCAGCGCCGACAAGGCTGGTAATAATAATTCAGAAGTGTTGGCGGCTCGTAGTTTCCCAGCATACGAATTAACACCTCGTTCCGAGACAAACGGAAACCGAAAACACCCACTAAACGTCGGCTGACGGCACGCGTAAACCTACAAACAAATACGTTTCCCTGGGTTAGACAAGTCTGAAATATGTTATTGTTATTATGCTCCGCGCGTCATCTAATTTTCCCGCATGAACACCGCTAATGAATGGAAATTGCTCACGTCGTACATTTTCGCGGGTCTGCGAAATCCTGCTATGCATATGAGATGAAATTGGAGATAAACTGGTATTTCATAAATAAGAAATCGAGTGTAGAAATAGTGATACCAATTTCTCGCGACTAATTATGTCACAAAAGTATAATTGTACAAGCTTCTCGCGACATATTTTCGGTAGGCAAAGCTGTTAACCCCTTAACCCAAGCTTTTCAGACCTAATTATTACTGCAATTTTAAGATAAAGACTCGGTCTTTGTGCAAATATTTAGGTTTGTAACTGTAACGTGTGTCACATGTTATAAGCCAAGGTGTTAATTCATACAAAATGCTTTTATTATTTACGTGGAGTTAGATTTGAAATTCCAGATGAAATTCTACTTAAAATATTGAAATTTTACTAAATAAATAATAAATAATGAAAAGTGGCACATACAAATATGAATAAACAGGCTTCTAAATACCAGGAGTACAAGATACCGTATGTCCAAGAGATAAATATTAAGGGTAAAGAACTTCTCAAGGGTTAAACTTAAAATTGAAGGGTAAAACTTGATAAGAATTCCACGGGAGAGAGGGAGGAATTCCATAGATCGTCGAAAGTCACGGAATCGGTACAGCGAGGAAGGTCACTAATGGCCCGGAATGGCACTCGCAACAGCTTCTTTATCGATGTAAACAACCGCTAAATTCACCGGGACGCGGTACATCGTGCCAAAGTGCGGTCGTATTTTTGGAACGCACTCTCATGGCGTCTCACGTCAGCACGCCCTCGCTCGAATCGCCAGCCGTCTCTTCCGAGCGTTGGCAGAAAGAGTCGTGTGAAATAACTCGATCTCATTCGAAGATCACCGGTTTCATCGCGAAACTTCGACGGTAATCGTGCTTTGTGTCGGCGGCCAGTATCAACAAGTCACTGCGAAAAATATTTATAGCATATACTTATAGGGAACATTCTCCTTTTGGGTACTCAATGTGCAAATGAAGCTGATATGCATACGAACTTCCAAAGTTGAGTGCACAATTTGTACATCCGTACGTACATAAACCTGTACATGTACATAAACACCATGCAGATGTACACAAACACACTGTGTATGTATAAATCTCTTGTATTGTAGAACAAATCTAGGTGTATTAAGATAAATGTGATTTTACAGTTAAAAATGTAGTAACTTGAAGATTTGAGAATTTCTTGAACACCAGACCTTTAGAATCCCAAAGGCAAATTTAAAAATTGAGTTTGCGTGCCCTTATCTAGGTCCAGGTATACGTGTATATCTGCCGGTTAAGCAGCGGCTTTTATCTCCATAGCGGTCCACGTCATTTTATCGGTTTTTATCGGTTCTGATGCGAAGTTAATTGGTTGTCCGTGTTGCCACGGCGAGCGTCGCTACCGTGAAAACCAATATAACGTTTACGAGTGCACGTAAGACGGTCATAAATCAAACCGCTGAAAACGAACGAAACGATACCATTCGTTCTGCGTGTCGCTCCTCCGGCTGGTTCCTCGGGCCTCGCGGCGGGCGCGATGCGTCAAAATTTTATATATATCGATGTTTACAGGGGAAAAGTAACTAACGACCGGTGCGAGACCGTTTCTCATCCTAGCCTGGGGAAAAGAGGATACGCGTAAATCATCGTGGAACCGCGAAATCGCGAGGCTAACGAGGCGTCGATTTCAATTTTCCCCCGTCTGAAAACGGTTGCTACCGTGCCGGTCTTTTTATTCTTCTGCCCGAGTATGCTAATGGATCTCCTTCAACAGATACTCGAATTCGATCGAATTTAAAAAAGAATTCAGATGTTCGATTTAAATGGTCAAGGCATTCCTTCGAAATGAGGGCCTATGAGCATTTGCAGGGAATGCAAATATGACAGAATGATAGTGATTGATGTTCTCGAGATATCGATCGAGACAGTTCTTGAAATATTCTGTAAATTACTCGAAATTGCAGTTGATAACGTCTAAAATGGCGCATAAAAAGCAGCAATCAACAGTCGCTTACGTATTCACATAAGTATCCACGTGGAGCCAAACACGATCTCTTTAACATCTCTTTTTCTGATTATGGAAATCTTGATCTGGCAACGAGTATATTACTTTTTACTCGTGAACGTCTATTTAGTAGAAATTTTCTTCTTGTACAAGAAATCTTCTTTTTGTAATAATAACGAGTAGTCAGTTTTTGCGAGCAAACTTGCTAATTTGCAAAGTGGATGTATATTAAATAAGCGAAGACAAGTATAGTTTACAATGAACCAACGAAAGTTTACGTTGTCTCGGGCGTTCAACGATTACGTCTAAATTGGCACTATTTTTGAGACACGGGCCTCCAGAACGCAGCCCGTTGAACCGCCTTCTGACGTTTACGACCATTAAGAGCGCCATAAATTTCGCGGACGCTTTTTGCGACGTACTATACACATTTAAATAAACTTCTTTCGAAGGCGTTAATTGTATCAACTTAACGTCTTCATTTAAATAGATTGAACGCTTTGTAATCAAAATTAACATTTCCTGCACCAAAAAAAGAAAGAGGCATGCCAATTATTTTTATTACCGCGAAACACGCTCCGATATTATAACAGCTGTATGTGATATAAATTAAACGTCGTGTAAACTATACACGGCTTTCAATTAAGCAAATTACATGCAGGCTTCAAAAGTAATTCTCGTTTTATCTTATCGGACTCGTAAACTTCCTATCTTAATCGTAAACTGAGTGCTGTTATTTTATAACATATAAAATTTGTATACATTTTATTACTGATTTATATGTACATTTTATCGAGGAACACGAGTTTGAAACTGTGAATTTATATTTTTAGATCTACGTGAAATTTTCTCTTTTACGTTACGATTTATAATACCGCGTATAAACTGTTAAATTCACGTGTTTTATAAAAGAGATAAATACCGTAAAAATTGTTTATTAGATGTTTCAAAAATTAAATTACTATCTGAAAGGATTTTCCCTGATGTTTAAGCAGCAGTAAGGAGAATGAATATTTTATTCCTTCCGAAGAAATTTTGCATTCAATGCATCATTGCTACAAGTGCGTTTGAACGCAAGAATGTTTGAATATAACATCATTGCTATATTCAATGCAAATGTGTTTCACTCTAACGTCAGTGAAGCAGATATGTAGTTAAAACAGATGCGATTTCAATTAAATCGCAGAAATTTTTGCAAAGTTACAGCCAAGGATCCAGGTACTCCTTTCTTGTCCACGCATTTACTTCAAAAGACGCTCCACGTCTCACTAACTTAAAAATTGTAAAATCTCCCTGCTGCTGTATTATGGAATCCAGTATAGAATCAAAAGATAAACAGAAACTTAAAGATCTGATGCATCAGACGTACCAGAAAACCTTTTTTGAGAAGAAACGACAAAAAATGAAGGAGAATAGGTGTTAGATGATAAGGATTGATTTTCTTAGGGCAGAATGGTGATCCGGTGGTCGTCTGTTGCACGCGGTCGTAGACCACCGGTCCTGTCTATTATTGTCATCGGAGTTGCAATAGGAGCGCAACGACAAAGTCCTCGGCAGCCACGGGACGCTACATTCATCCGCGTTCAACAGTCAGCCAGACGCTAGTTTCGTTCACTATGTTCACCATGGCGATTCATAGTCTCGCGGGTGTTCCATTAATGAGGGTTCCTCGTTGCGGCTAACCGCGGCTGTTATTATAGCTGCTCATAACAGTGAAGCGTGGTGGGCAGCGGAACGAGGGATTCTGGCAGCCGCGTCGCGGCGTCCCCTCACTATGAGGCATTGAGCGTCTATTTTCACGCGAGCGTCGCCAACAGCGTCGCTCCTTGTTGCGTCATCCATACATGTATCCAGCCGTGAACCAGCCTCGTGTGGCAATTAAACTGGACGAACAAACCCACGTCCAAATATTTTTTGTACACCCGAGTCATTTTTTCAGCTTGATGAAGCGACTGAAGAATTGTGAACACGGTGCCGAGGTGTCGACTCATGGGGATCTCTAACTTATTTGATAAATCAAGCACATTTATCAGATACTAAATTTGTTCCATCTATCAGAATTTGATACGAGCTCTATTACTCTTACGTTAAAGATATCTGTCGGGAATATTTCAATTTGCATAAACATATGTTATGTTAAATCTCACGAAGAAGTTTCTTGCGATGGAACTCAACTGGCTGCCAACGCCTACGTTAAAAAGATGCACAGTTATGCACACGTGTTCCGCAATCGGTTATTAGAAGAGACATTTAATCACGACGGATAACAAGAACGATCTACATTTCGTTAATCCTCGTTAAATGGGGGATGATCGGCGCGAGTCGGTTCGCGGTTAGATGCTCGAAAGCCGCCACTCGAGCAGGCTATCATAAGCGTCATTAAACAGACTAGTCGAGAGCCGGTTGTCGTCTCTTCTGACACCAACGCGTGGCACATCTAATTATGTATCTCTTAGTACTTCGGTTATAATTTTATTAGCGATCGCTGTTTTTCCGCCAACTCGGCATCGTTATATTTTACCCACGAGCTTCTCGTAATTTACGATCATAATATAACGAAAAGTTGAACGATTAGAAATCGATTAGAAACTGAAAAACGATGGCCTTCAGCGAACTCGTTCGCAGTTTGCTCTTCGATTCCCGGCGAGTTTATTAAATCGTGTCCAAAAGCAATTGTAAATGCACATATTTCAGGGCGTCGTAATTTAGAGCGCAGATGTAATCGGCCAACATAGAAGCACTTCGAGTTAATATATATGTAAAGTAAAAACAGATCGATCGGAAGCAACCATCAGATAACGTAATCCTCCGCGAGTTTCCTCCCGGTTTATCGGGACGCTGTATCTCGGTCAGAATGAAAAACTGGGCGCTAACTATTCGCGAGCGAACAAAACGATCGTTAGGATCGACCGGTCCTCCGTCATGGGCAACCTGTAAAAACAAACGCAATCAAATCGGACTACTCATTATACAACTCATTAAAGAACGTTTGCGGCGTTTAGTTCCACTCGAGGTGAGCGTAATTTTATATTGTACCACTTGTGTCCATTGGCGTAACTAGACAGGGACCATTCGAAACGTGTCAGTCAAGATGGAGCTCATTAACGTCGCGATCGATCGGCACGATGCTCCATATAGGGATGAGTCGTCGGTCAAAGTGTCAATTGTCTAACGGTCTAGATCTATCACAGGTTGTCGATCACACAGGTGCGCGACACGCTTGAAAATACACTGATGCCTGAATATATGATCACTGCTCGTCACATATTCAGCTTGGTGGATTTCTGAGAAATTCAGATTGAAATGGGGAAGTTAATTGGGTATTAAGGGATGTACTAAAAAGATGAATATTACTGTAATCTCAGTAATTCGATTAAGGTCATTCCATAGCGATATAATACAAATCTGAAATTTTCCCTATTTCTGTAGATAGATCCCTCAAACATATCCGCGGCCATATATACGGACATCAGAGTACTCAGATAAATCTATCAGGGTGTTAACATCCTCGTCACCTATTTTCGCGGGGTCGAGTGGGCGAGTAAAACGATAAATCTGTAGCCCAACTTTAGCATTTTCAGTGACGCATTATCTCGTCGCAATTCCAGCGAATGTCGCAGACATTTTTCGGGGGTTCACCATCGGGACGTGACCCCGAATTCGTTCCTCATCCGCAGAAAGAAGCAAATTAATTTACTCTTCCGAAACGTTCGCGCGTAATACAGGCGTCGAGAGGTTGGCCGGGACCGAGAAAAGGACCAGCAGGGACAGGCAAAGAGAGAAACCCAGCCAGACAGTGGAGGGCGTGGGAGATACATTTATAAACTCTCCTGTGAGCTTGGAATCGGCTGATTTACTGGCCACGGAAGGAGATCTCGTCGCGTTCGCTTTATAGAACGGCTCGTGGACTCCGGGCTCCGGCCAATTGGAACTTTCGCGTCGAATCTCGCGCTCGATCGATCGCCCGTGAAATACATCGATCCGTCACACTGTTTACGAACTTTATTTCGTTAATAGAAATATTTTCGAGTTGCGATAAATATACCTCGTACGAAATCATTAAATTTATCCAAATCGGGACTTCTAGCTTTAAGAATACCTTGTACCAGGGCTGACTCATGTGCTGGGTTAAGTGACTTTTGAAAATTACAATTGTGGGCATATTTGAATGTTTCTAATATGAAGTAGTTTATGTTCCATGTCTCTTACATTATATTGGTACGCAGTGCTTCATTGTTTAGGTTAAAAGTAGGTCCACTCAGGTTAATGGTAGCCTAATGAAAAATGTGAAAGTAAACAAAAATCTTCTAGACCTCAAACCCCATTTACGTGTCCATGGACTTCCACATTTCGACCCCTATGATCTCAAATCCTGAACTGAAATTAAATTTTCAAATCTCCGAAAATCAATGTTTGGTTTCGCAATGGTTTCCTTATTTAGTCATCATATCTTCCCTAGAGAACCATATTCGCTGGTGAGTGTACATGTGTAGGTGACAAGGCACTTACCACGTACGCGACGAGTTGCTTCTAAACTGGTCGACGAGTTGTTTCGTAGGAGGCACCCGGAAGTCACGAAGGCGGTGTCGTCGAATTCACCGGTGCAGATGAAGCGTTTCGACCGCTTCGAGAATGAATAACCCGTACACGATCGTCGAGGAGGAGCGTGCAATTTGACGTCCGTGAACATAGAGACGCTTTGTACCGGTCGCGTTTTAACAAGCTACTTCCATTATTTCTCTTCGAGTATTGTGATACCTAAGACCGCAGCGCGTTCCATCGGGAACCATAACAAATATCCTCGCCATACATTATAATCTCCGCGACGGTGGAATCTCGTGATGGTTGGTATTCGTTTCACGCGGGCATTTCTCAGACACCGCATCTCGACTGTCCTCGATTGTTTCGTCTACCACACACTATAGCTCGATTGTTGCGTCTGCCCTCCATCAAATCTAAGTGTTACCGCGTGTCGGTTCTTTGTGGATTAATTGCCCTTCTCAAAAGGAGAGACAACCGTGATGAGTCCGATTCGTGTATCGTTTCTTAACAGTAGTCTTCTGCGAAGGTGGTTTTTAAGATTATTTGATTATATTACGCACTCGATGTAAAATAAAATTGATCCTCGTTTCGCTTCTCGGCAATAATCTATCACTCGAAGATTGTTGTAAGCTCTCCTCTAAAAAATTAATGGTATCTTCGAACGAACTATTATCGATCACTTTAATAGGTATACATTAATAGCCGTAAGAAGTCGTAGGAGCAAGAAAGAATCGAGGTCTTAATAGTCCGCTGGAGTGTAAATATTAAACTGTCACGTCGAATAAACTCGCCATGCGTTCGTTGAAGTAGCTTTCACAACGTTCAACAGGTTAAACTTCCTCGCATCGAACCGACTCGATAGAATCGTCGATCTTGTTCTACTTTATCAAACGGGAACAGCTCTCGTTCGTCGTCCTTTATATCGTCGGTGCAAGTATAGGAAATTCTTACGTTGAGTCTAACAAAAGAAGAAAGAAGTGTATTTGGCAAGGAAAGCAACGGCGATGAATCGAACGATAATTAGCACGTCAACCCTTTTCGTTCAAACGTCTCGTATTTCCAAAGTATTTATGTACCTCCCCCACCCACCTATTTATTTGCCCCGCACACGGGGATCGCTTTTAATCTACATTCCTGCCGAGCGGCTTCTCGATGTTTAATTACGTTGACTAATTTCGCGGAGCGAACGTGCCCCGCTCATTCGATTACCGGGCAAGATTGAAACTCGACGATAAATTCGATGAGGAAGCGGAAGGGGACGAGATAGGTGGCTCGCGATAAGAATTTCGCTAGAGAAATACGAACACGAGAGCGGCTAGACACGCTGTTTGCTCGCCTTTACAGAATGGCATGACGTTGCTAGCGCGGGATCGCATCAGACACGGCTGTCGTGGATCGCAGAAATAGCTAGCACGCATCCGGGAAAGTCAGGGTCCGTGAAATATATGTCGCTACGTTGACAAAGCGACTTCACCGTCAGAAACTTTGAAAATTTCAAGTATCATTTGTTAGCGGTTTCAGGTGGTGCGCTCGATCCGACATACGCACGTGTCGCAATTGCCTCTTACGTTCCCCTGTCTCATATAAGGTGGTCTGCGTAAGTAGGACCCAGGGAAGACCTGGTACCTCCTTCGCAAAGCGAGGTCTGATCTCGTTAGTAATTATTGCGACACAAAACCGAGGTGACTCTAAGAAATATGACAGTGCTAAGGACTTGCTTACAAAAGTTTGTTTCAAGAGGTTAGCCAAAAGGTGTCGCCCAGTATCATGTTTACTAGGTTTAATAGTCTAGATTATATGTCTTAATTTTTTAGGTTTAGATTTAGAGGAGCTAATGATGCAACAAGAGGCGCCATTATCTATCCAGAATGTGGATGTACTACAAATTTTAACAGTACCTGAACCATTCTCTTCAAATCTCCATTCTCCCTAGAAAACTACCATACCCTAGCATATCAAGAGTCCTTGATGCCTCGAATAATATAACCTTATAATTATATACAGAATTAATTAATACCAAGTGATACCCTCTAACTCCTGTGTATCAAACGTCGCTCTCCTCCGTACGTTTCTCGGAATTACAGCTGCGGATTTGCATGAAAAATGGTTTGTTTTCGTCCGTAAGCGTACGCGTAATTGTGACACGTGACAGAATTATTCATTGTCGGGCACGTTAATGCGACCGTCTCGGGAGCGTAAGCCGCGATTTCCGAAACGCATTTCGCTCGTCCACCCGCACGACGCGTGGCCTGAATTATCCCGCGAAAGATCGTGATTCGTAGAACGACTACGTTTGATCTCCGACATTCTAAAGAGTGGAACCGCAAGCTAGAACCCGCATTATGTATGATGTCTTTTATCAAATTAATCATAAGACCGCTACATTGATTAATTTCCGTTCGTGGCTCCGATAGACTAATTATTATAGGTCACTCTAGAAACTCGTACGCATTTCTGAGCAATTATGAAACTATGCGTGTACTGGGTGTTCAGATGTATACATTTATATGTGCTTTATATACTACATTATATATTTATATGCTGCATTTGTACTTGTATGTACTTATACTTATGTGTATATGTATTTATATATTTATGCAGGTGTTTCTTAAGTATTTATACATGCATATTAGTATCGAGAATAAAAATGATAGCAAAGATAGATGACTCTGATGATCATATGGTCATTTTGAACATTTCTACAATTTTACAATTTTAACATAATATGATATCATGTTTGTTTCATCCATAGAATCATAAATAACAAAATATGTATATATTTTCTGGGTACACCTATATCTTATAAAGTACCTTCTTAAGCATCCTTGTCATAACAAAAATCTCGTCAAAGGATATATAGAAACAGATGGCAGAAAGAGTAGTAAATTACAGGGAGAGAGACAGAAAATCGAAGTGACGAAGAAGGCGTAGCAGAGGGAGAAAGCGTGTACACAGCAATTCTCAGATCAAAGAAAAGGAAACATCCGCGAAATCTCGGACGGTCATCGGTAACGCCTAACTAGGTACGAGATGAGACACCCTCGTTATGATATCATGGAATTCCTTTCCGCGTTCAGCGTGTCTCGCAGCAGGGATGGTGTCCACGATGCGCGTAAATCTTTCGGCGTGGTTACAGCCGCCGGGCATTACGTTGATGCACTATTTATAAACACGTGACATCGAGACGACGAGTGGTGGGTGCGGGTGGGCCAAGAAAGCCCGAGCAGTTTCGTGTTCTCGCCTCTTTCGCGTCCACCTGCTTGCTAACGCTGCTAGCTCCTCTTTCTTCCTCTTTGCTTCACACTCTCCTTTCCGCCGTTTTATTAAATTCCCTACGCTTCCTTTGAGCCTCCTACACTTCCGCGGAAACCGATTTGGACGCTCGTTGCTACTCCACGCTTTCGTCGCACCCACGAAACGTTTATTCGTGATTTATGACGGAGATTTAGGAAGACGTTAATACACGAAATTAGTTTAGTCTTGACATTCCCCTTTGGTAAATTCGATATGAAATATATTACTTATAGGAACGTTTTTCAATGTTGCATGGAGTATGTTATGTGGGCCTGTTTCGTTCTTGCAGTTTGTTATGACACATATTCGTTATAAGAAACATATGTACAGCTGAATGAAGACACATATGTAAACAATCCTTCAGTTCCCAAATTTTCACATTTGAAAATTTCGTGTTTGAATTACTTGAAGGTCCCATTGAACGACACTTGAACGAATATTTGTGACCCATAATGAAATAGATCACGTAAGATTGTACAAAGGTGGACAAAGGAGGTCCCAGGAACGGTATCCTTTTCTCTTCCCAGGAAACAGTTTGGTTAAACCTGTTCCTTGGTTCGCCGAATCCTGGCGTGTCCTTTGATCACTGGATCCAGCGTTCTCGAACGGTACATAGGAGGAAGGCTGCACAGGTTCGGTGCATCTTGCACGCGAGCACAGAGACAACTCTTCGATCCGGTGCATCTCTCTCTGTTCGGTGTCCGGTATGGTGGATTTTCGGTGCACAAGACTCGCGGCAAAGGGTGAATTAATGCCGATGAGAGCGGGCGCAGTTAATAAACCGGACTTATTAAACGATTACATTAACGCAACCGTCTCCGGAGATTAATGCACTCGGCTCTGGAACGTCTCACTCGTTCGCGGAGCGGCGTGTATATATACGAAGAAAGGCAGAAGCCGACAAGAAATATGATCTACACGGTGTGGGCACCGTATCGCGGTAGCCCCGAGATAATTACGGCCATGACCGGCGATAATTTTTGCGTATCGAAGGGCTAAGGTCCGACGCGAATGTGGACCGATAAAGGATCGCACGTTAATAACCCCGTCTACTTAGTTTCTTCCTTACTGTCCCTCTTAATTGGAGCGAAATCCATTAGAAAGGTAATGAAGATCCAGAGTAATTAAGTGGAAGGACAACCTTGTCAGTCCTGTAGTCGCGCGTCACTCGCGTGTCGACGATCAAGTTCTACTTAGAACTTTAAATTTGATTAGCTCACTATACGATTATAAGTATGATTGTTTATTATACGATCATTTATTCAGAATCGTATTTGGCTCGTGAAATTAGTTGCGAAAGAACTTGGAGAATTTCGTGTAGGGTTTGAACCTGTTTGGAAACCTGATCATACAGATGGATGAGTTCTATTGTATTAATAATGTTAAAATCTGTTTAAACGTCCATGCAAGGTATACAGTGGTTTGTAAACAAATTTTTAACTACGTTGAATTCTGCTGAAGAAAATGTATCATATACGCTTCAAGAATATGTGTGCTAATGTATGGACATAAGAGAGTCAAACTTTCTAACACTGCTAGAAGAAGCATTGAATTTATTTGAAAGAAAACTACAGCGTGGTACAAAAGTAAATCAAGTACTATCTTTAAACTCTCCATGTTAAAATATAACAAGATTGAACAGTGTTCATCGAATCGGTACAGATTTGTACAACATAACCTTGTCTAAAAAAAATGAAAAGACACTTGGTACTTGTCACAACAGAAAGTATTCGATTCACATAGCAAAACATTGATGTTAATTAATAACATTCGTTGTTTCGAATAACACGATAATCCATCAAGAACAAGTTTACCAAGAAAACTGGAACGCACCTCCGGCAACTACCTGTGGACAGGTGCACAGGGTGCGTATAGAGAAAAAAAAAGCACCGAAGCTTTGCACAAAGCGAAAAGGAACATGCGAGAAATAAGGAAAAACCAGAGCCACGACAGCTACTGGCCTTGCTAATCAACGGCAATCGATTCTTCTCGTTGCCAGCCACGCGGATAATTTCCCTCGTCGTTCCTTCGCGAACCGTTCGCCGACGTCTAATGAATACAAAACGCGTCGATTTATCTCGCCTCATTCGCGGAATATTAATTATTAATCGCACTGTGAATATTTATAAGCCGTTATGGTAACGCGAGCATTGGCGTAACTAGGATTAGGGACAGGGTGGGCCGACACCTTTCTAGCATATAATTTAACGCGTAATTATTCAAGGCTTATGGACATCATGCATGACTACTCAATGCGTGACTCTTAAATACGTACGAATACCGTTGTTATTCGATGCTTGGAGATGTAGCGAGTATTCAATTTATGGGAATATCTCGCATGACTGTTTAACGCTTAGGTGCACCACATATGACTACTCGACCCATTATGACCCAACGCATAGCAATTACCACGCGTGAAATTAGCAATGCTTAGTGGTACAACAAGTAGAAATATCGACGCGTAAGAATCGAACGTGTGGATATCGGACGCGTGGTCATCTACCGCGCAGCGATTACCACGCGTGGAATTATCAATGCTTAGCAATACAATACGAAGGAATATCAACGCGTGATGATCTAATGTGTGGAAATCTAATATATGGACATCCAATGCGTGGTGATCTAACACGTAACAATTACCATGCGTGGAACTATCAATGCATAGCGATACAATGTGTAGAAATATCAACGCATGGAAATCTAACGTATATTGACACAGTGTGATATAACGCAGAGTGATCTAAGAAAAATCTATCATACGGCAAATAGAGATTTGATGGACGGCAATGTAACGTGGAGATCTAACATTAGTCCCATGAAATAAAGAAGCTAGTTACGCCAATGTGCGCGAATCGATCGACAATTTCTGTCACCTGACCATATCGCTAACCTCTCGATAATGTAAGCAAAATGGCGATCGCGAAAACGGCAAAAACACGGCGATAATGGACAACGCCAGTGACACGCCTCGCCTCGCCGTGTCGTTTGCAATCGAGTGTGCAAAACGCACGGTTCGGTCGAGTTATGCGACTCCCCGTGGCGTCGCGGAGAGAAGGCCGTTAATCAGCCAATTGCAATCATCGCACGGCACAGGTACAATGCCGTTGATTGGTCGATTGGCTGGTAGCCGTCTCCTGTGTCGCCTCTACACACGGTATCCGCTTTAATAGAGGCTAAGCCTCCCGGCTCGATATGTACTCTCGATACGCCGAGTCGAGTCAATTGCTACGAACCGTTTGCTCGATCATCTCTCCTAGAGAAAGTTTTAAGTCGATGAGTATCATTAGCCTAGCGAATAGTCTATAAAACGATGGCAGCGAGAAATCGAAGAGAGTAGCGGGACTCTATCGTCGAAGGAAAAAAAGTCTATTGAATCGTCCATAATTTAAAGGACGATTTGAAAGCTTCGAATATCGCCACGATCTTTTTATGCATAAATAGTGTTATATGCTATGTTGCTTCATTATTTTGATGTTGATTCGATCATATGAAGTTCTTCATAAAAATACGAAGATTTCTAGTATGTTGTAAATAATGAACTATGGTATCTGATTGATAATAAATGACAAGTTTTAAATTATCGTTAAGTTAAGCCAGCTGTACCATGTTGCTGTTATGGGATTAAAAAAGGACGATTTTTATACCAGATTGCAGAGCTGGAGTTGTACTTTAGAACAGATATTTAGACTAGAGTCTACTTCTCCACATGTTTCAATTCAAATAACAATGAAATATTGCAAGTTGTATATCACTGTCCTCGAACTGTAATTCTTAGAATTAGATTTTACAGTCACAGGTAAATGCTTAAAGCTGACAAAATATTTTCTGCATCTAAATGTTTCTATTCACGCAACGAACGAAAGAAAGCCGACGGTTGCGGTCATCGTGTTCGATCACCATCAGCCACGGAGGCCGTCGATTATCGGAAAAACGCGAAAAATCATTGCAACGCTGCAAAAGATTAGAGTCTCTGGAATGCACCTCGATAAAAAGATCCGTAGGTGTAAAAATCCGTTAGCGGGCAATCGTCACGCTCGATTGACCAGTGTCCATCCTGACGGACATCCTGTGGCGAAGGGTGATGGCTCCCGCATACAGAGGTCGACTATCTCCGATGGAATTCTCCGCGACCGACGGTGCATGCAGCTCACCGGACTCTTCTTTCCTTTCCTTCGCTCTTAAGTTCTTGCGGGATAACAAGAAAAATACGACATAAAAGTCGCCCAATTTCGCTACGCTGGTGAACATCCAGATGATCCATGTGGATGTTCAATATATTTGGTACGACTGAACATCCAGATGTGAACATTCAGTATATTTGGTATGACTGAACATCCAGATGGTCCATGTGAACATTCAGTATACATATTTGGTACGACTGAACATCCGGAAGGTCCACGTGGACGTTCAGTATATTTAGTACGACTGAACATCCAGATGGTCCAAACATGCAGCATATTTGGCACAACTGAAGATTATTTCAGTAGGCAACAGCTCTAATGTGCATGAACGTCTTGATCTTGCCCTACATTCCAGTAGAGTTTAAGCTGTAAACCCTGACGAACTCGTGGTGCAAAATAGAAAGAAATGTTTTTACCGAGACTTGCTACACGATACCTCGATGAAGCAATATCCCGCGAGGTTTGTCAGAATAATAACCCGTGAGCGGCCGTTTTATCGGTCGGGGAATGCGGTTGTGCAGCGAATCGAGCAACGGCGAACTCGCCTGAAGATATCAATAAAGGTTGGCGTTTCTATTGGTCGAAATAGGAGCGTCGCGCGGTCTCCGAGCAGCTAGCTGGCCGCTCGCGGATGATGTATCGTCGCGACGCGGGAAGCGATACATAAATTTCCGTTCCGCGTCGACCGTAAATATTCCACGCGCGTTCGTGAATTACCGTTTCGCGTGCAGCCTGAAAAGAAGCTGGAATAAGAGAGAGAGAGGAGACCGGTTGGAAACAGCGTGGACGGCGGTAAATCGGAAGAAAGGGGAAGCCGGCTAACGACAATAAAAGGCCTTTTAAACTTCTACGAAGACGTCGCGACGTTTTCTCCGTCTCCGAGCGAGACGTTGATAAATAATCATTGGCGTATAGACGCGAGCGTGCGCGTGCAGGTGTACGCCGCGACGAGCAGCGATGGTTCGGGCGGGCAACGCGCCGAGTCGCGACACCTGGTGCTGATTAACGAATCGGGAGAATCGGTTCTGGTCAGGTAGAAGGCTAAACGGTCGGCTAAATTGCCACGTTATTCTTGTAAACCGCGCCACATCCCCGACTATCCAATTACCGGACGAGGTGGCAAGATGTCCCGAGCGGGTTACACGCGTTCCACCAGCGTGACTCGGAATCGCGGCTTTTTTTAACGCCGCCGACACCATTAAGGGCGGCTAATGAGCATGCCGAAAAAAATTAATCGGTGAATTTGCCGTGGCACCGAGCCGGCTGCAAAACCCCTTCGTTACCTTACAGATAACCGAATTTTTAACAAGTATCGAGGCCAACATTTAACGATCGCTCGACTTGCGCTTCGTCTTGTTAATCCGACTCGGAAGACCCCACCTTCGCTACCAATGTGCAACATACGAAGCGGCCATTTTCTTGAAACGTCTAGTGTCTGTTATCTCTACAGAAATACTGCATGCCATGCATGTTAAAACCTTTCCTTGCCGTCTGGAAATTTCCAAATCTATAAAAGAAAGAATTGAAAAATTTGTAAGTTGAAGAACTGAGAGAAATTGGGAACTTTGAAGATGTGAATATAAGTTAGAAATTACGAAATTAGAAATGTAGGAAACTATGAAACTGAGATATCGAGTAACTAGTCGATATCACGATTTGTGAGATGACAAATTACAAAATATCCAAGTGTCAGATTGATAAATTGGGAAAACTACTAGACACGAAAATGTAGGAGCTCCTCGTCGAACGATACGATAAGAAATGGTTACAGGTTTCTCCCTTTCGTACAAATTAATATAGCGTTAACACGATTCGTTGCGTGTCATCAGGGAAGTCATAAAATATAACGGTCCGATAGAATATCCTCGATAAGGGAATCGATTATTTCGAATCGGTCGATTCTCAACGGTATCCGCTAGACACGTTATATAAATTCGAACGACGTTTCGACTAATTGGCGCGACATTTACATTGGAGCACCGATCGGACGATATCGTGACGACTGGTTCGTGGAACATCGGAAAAGAACAGGTCGAGGAATTAATAAAAAAGAGGCGACAAGACACGAAGATATTTTACACCTTCGATGGATGTAATGCGTTCGACCCCGTTCGTGCGTCTAGTATCTTTACGATTCTATTTCTCCTTCCGTAATATTTCAATCGCGTATTACTTTGGTCCAGCATTGGTATTCCTTAAGAAAAGCTCTCGTAACGGAGCCATTTTCACGGCCATCAATGCCTCGTCGGATAATTCTACGAATGATTGTGTCGTGAAACGCGCTTAATGCGAACGTGATAAACTAGACGACGGTAACAATTTTATAAATGTACTAAAATATGTAGGGCAATGTGATACGTTTTAAATAAGATGTACAATTTGCATAAACATCCTCGGGCACCGGTAATAATGTCGAACTACAGTTACCGTCGCCTGTCACGCAGTAAAACGCGAGCGGCGTCGCGTCGCGTCGCGCGACAAAAACCGAACACGGAAACCGCAAAACAACTCGTCAATTGTATTTGGGATCGCCAACGAGACGACAATTGCTGCGCGGTATCCTCGCGTCACGATGATTTTGGCAAATATCGTTCAAATTTTCTCGTGATTATCTCGTTTCGAGCGCGCGAGTAAAGCATACCAATCAAAATTCCGCGTGAAACGCAAATGCGCGACGAGATTCGAGCTTCAGCTGCCGAAGAAGGTTTGGGTTTTTCCTGAATTTTCGACCTGGTTCGAGCAGCTAACTCTTCCGAAAGGCGACGGGAACAACGAAAATGGGGAAACAGGTGCCGAAGTTCGCGGCCAAGGTGGTCAACGCTATCAGAAATATGCGAGAGGCACATGGGTCCACGTCCAAGGAAATTATGAACTACATCATGTCACAGTACAGCGCTCCGGAAAGCACCATACAGAGACAGGTCTCAATTTATTTTCTGCATATGTTTCCTTCAAATTTCTTACTAGAAAAAATTCTTTCTCTTTTTATTTTACGACCTTAGCTTGCCTCATGTATTCAAATTTTAACATGATTCCTGACTTTTTAACGATATGTACATCGTTAATGAATATACACAAGTAATAAATAAGGCTTAAAACAGGTGTTGCATTTTACGTTGATTATCTGCAATCGACAGAAGTTGTACATTAATCTGACATCGTATTTATGGAAACGAAATGTGTAAGGATATGAAAGTGTGAATATAGCCTTTTGCGAATGAACGTGAAGTGATCGACGAAACAAATGCATTAAATGATTCAATCTTTGCACGCTTCGTTTTCAAAGAACTATGACTGAACTGAAATTTAATATGAAGTATCAACCGAGTGAGGTTGTTAAAAATTTGCATTCAAACACATGTCCTGTTAAGTGATATAACCTTATAGTCTCGTATTCATTAACGATATCAAATCTTTGATAATTGAAACTGCATAATAGAATTTTCTTGACATATGAACCAAAACGTCTACAGATCGTTACCCTACTATAGGCTAATTTTTTGTTCAAACATTTAAATTTACTTTGAACGGAACACCATATATATCCAATTCCTACTTCCCGATAAAAGAACGACTCGAGAGGTGAGACATAATTAGACTCACCTAGGGTCTGGGTCGTTTCGATATCTCCGTCTGATGCAAGACGCATTAACGAAAGGCAGATGGTTAAAACGGTAACCGTCCAACTTTTCGTCAATACGTTGTACAACGCGACAGGCCTAACCTCCATAATGAATTACATCTAAACCTAGATGCAAGCGGCACTGAAACGCGGCCTGGACTACGGAATCCTGAAGAAGAACAACGGCCATTATTTCCTGAACACGGAGGCGGACGTGGCACAGCTCGCCTCGACGATGGCCCCGGTGGAAAGAGGTAGAAGACATCGACGAAGGAGCAGAAGAGGAAGACGTAGACGACGCAGCCGAGGAAGGAGGCGCAGAAGTCGCAGATCCCGCAGGAGGAGGCGAAGCGGCAGACGTAGAACCGCCAAGAGCAGAAGAATCGGTTGCACCAGGTGCAGATGCAAACGGACCAGGGACATCCAAGTCCTGAGGGACGAGCCGATCGAACAGAACGTCCAGGAAGAGCAGTGCGACTGCGAGAACCAGACGAACCAAGAACGTCAGGACAGGCAGAGCAAGAATCGAGATCGTAGTCTAAGCCGCAGTCAATCATCGACGAACAGTAATCGAGATGGTGCGGACGATCGACAGGAGATTCGTGATCAAGATTGATGCAACGATCGATCGCGACTCGGTACCGTGCTCGTGCAGCATCGTTAGTGGCGACAATCTCTCAGCACATTGTCAGCGTCCGCTTGAAGACGCGTCTCCATAACGTGCACCCCCGTTACCTGAATCGTCCAGTGCCAATGGTATATGACCGTATGAATCATGTCTATCGTTCTCATCATGTATTCTGCATTTGCGTTGTTTCATACAAATCCGTCAATAAAACTGCATCGTGGGTCCGTAATGTCTTCTATCTGATTCTTCTTAATGATTCGTTGGAAATTGCAGAACTTGGAGATTTTCAGACAAACTTGAGGAACGTTTGAGAACTTGAAAGAGTTTGCAATTTAGGGACCTAAGAGTATGAAAGCTTGAAAATATGAAAATTCTAAACCTTCAAATTTCTGAACTATTACAAAGCACATGAGATATGTCTTATATAGAAACTAGTCGATATGTAATATGTCCAAACCCTAACTCCCATCTATTCGACCAATTTTCTATCAAAATCGCCCATGCGCTTCAAACGATAAATACTCGAAGAAAGTAAGTACCCGAAGTAAGGTTTCCTCGATTTTCGAAAGACTTTTCACGAGCATAATATATTCGCGCGAACGAAAGTCTGAGGTAGCCTGAATAAAACCAACGGCCATAATTCTTCGAGCGGAGGGGTCAAGGTGGGTTAGAAAGGATCGAGAAGTGATTAGTGGTATTTACCGGTGCCCACTGAGAGAGAGCCTGCCGATTCCTGGTGCCCGGACGTCCTGCAGTGTCCTGCGTACTCGTCACAATACCGCGATCTAACTGCACCCTATTCTTTACCGGGACTCTCCTGGAGGTCGACGCGACACTACCGGTCGATTCACCGCTCGATATTAATGCGCTTCTAACGGTAAGTATCGGTATTGAACGAGTGACTTCTACGCGCTGGAGAACCGTCTGCTTCTCGCGCGTTTTTCAAACTTCTTTGGAGGTCCACGACTCGACAAAACGTATCGTACGATCAAGATTTTATCTTGATCCACATCGGTGGCTTTTCTAACCTTAACGAATAAATAAAAATGCTGAAGTATGCAAGATTTTGTACATATCTTCCTGTGGACTGCTATAAATTTATGAAGCAAAATTAAGTTGGTATGTAAATAAATTTGAGGTTGAAGTTGGTCCATGAACGGGGATTTTGTTTGATTTTAGAAATGTCTAAATTTGGGAATTGAGGGTTACCTATAAATTTTGAAAAGAGCAATTTAAGGGTGTATTCATAAAGATTGTATACTAGATAATTTAATGAAAGTAGAATGTTTTCGCAAGGTTATTTCTAGCGCGTATAATCTAGTCTATCTATTAATGAAATACCGTTTGGTCTATTTTATTAGGTCCGCATCCATCATCAATCCGTTATTGATTTAAAAGATATCATGTGAAGTCGCTAAGATTAATAGGACGTTTACTAATTTTTGACCAAACAGATACTAATTGCGAGTCAAAGGTCATCTTGTTCGACGATAAGATAACACGGAAGTAAACGAGAAGCTCGATTCGAACGTTACACCTCATTTACCATTTAACGAGTAAGCGAGTCTCGGCAAGACGATAAGGCGAGAACAAATTGAGGGGAGGAGAGAGTCTAAAAATCCACGGTACAACATGTTGCGGACAAATTTACGAGTTCCTCGCTGAAAAGTCCGTTATCGTTTCGCGTCTCTCTCTCTTCAACTGTTCTTTGTTCCTGATCTTGCAATTAGGAAGACCAGCTCTGAAATCAGGTAGTCTTGCAAACTTTTTTGCATCCTGCCACGTTATTGCACCTATCGCCAAGTTTACGCGTATCTAAAAGCCTCATTCTCGAACGTGTCAGGCACCTAATCGCTTCAATTGAATCGATAACGATGTACAGAGAGCTCGTTAGTCGAAACGATTCTAAGTTGCAATTAAGAGGCTGCAGATTTTACGATGACACGGAAGTAGCGCTGAGAGGTGCAAATATTACGTCGCTGGATTCGCGGACACGTGGATAGACTTTTTATTTGAAAATTTGAAGTTTATAAGGTTGCAAGTTTTATGACTTATCGAGTTTCTCGTATTATTTTATTTTCTCATTTCCATATGTCGCCACATGTTAATTATCAAAATTTAGAATTCCAACATTTTGCTACTTACATATTTTCCACTCGTCTTCTCGGTTATCAAGTTTTCTATATTTCTAAATTTCTACGTTTACAATTTCTACATCTGGAAGTTCTACATAGCAAATTTCTAAATTAAAAGGTTTGATATTTCAATTTTTATAAACTTACAAATTTCTAAACCTTCAAAGTGCTCTTATGCTTTATAACTGTTCGCACAGTTGCCCGTGAACCCTGCAGCTCTGCCCCACCGTCCCACTTTCCCAAGCGCGAAAAAAAACGAAGCGAGCGAATAAAGGTAGAAAAATGCAACGAATGCCGAGTATGTTAAAAGAAGCGTATCTGAGTATGCATCGCAAGCAGATAGTTTCTGGCCAGACTGACCGGAGCAGAAACACGAGAACAGTGTAACGCTGGAAATTTCAGGTCGAGGTTGAGCTCGCTAAAAGTTTCGGAGTCATCGGTGTGCGAATCCGCCTAAACGACGAGAAAGGCCACAGTTAGCGAACGAAAGGGTCGCAGAAAATCGCGGCGATACGATCTTCTCGCGCGATTGCTCTCGCGAGCACCGTACGAAACGGCGTCGGATCGAGGTGTCAAGCCGTATTCTCACATGTACCAACCAGAGAGATAGCGTCACCCTGGCATTACGTGCGATATCATTAAGGTAGATTTATGTTGTACGCACAGGAGACCGCTCGGGCGTTGGGTTAGACGTCAGCCACTTTGCTCTAACGTGCTTATGCTCGTTTATACTTGTACAGGTCTGTGTCCATGTATGTACACTCAGGTGCAATGCTGGTTTTCAATGGATCAGAAAGGGAGGTTGACTATCGTTTTGGATATTGAGAAATTAGGGGACTTGGCAAGATTTCTCGTTTCAACAATTTTTCAGGTTTTCAGGTTTCTATGTTCACAAATCTAGATAACAAGTTCCATGAAATTTCTTGGGTTTCCAAGTTCCTATATTTCTATATGTGTATATGTCCAAATACATATATTCCCAAATTCTTGCACCACTCGATTCCTATATTTCTGAAGCCTTATATCAGCGTAATCCTATACGTATGAATTCATGTATCCCTATACCCCCGCGTCTCCATATTTCAGAATTCCTACATTCCCAAATCTCTATGTCCTCGAATACTTATGTGGCCAAATTCCTATATCCCCAAATCCCTGTACTAACAAATTTCCATATTTCCAAATCTCTGTATTCCCGAATCTCTACGTCCCTTGATCTCAATTGCCCTGATCCCTACAGCCCCGAATTACTATATCTCCCAATCCCTACATTATTAAATCCCTATATCCAGAAATTCCTACATCCTCAATTTCCCACATCCCCAAAATTTCTACATGCCCAAAATTCCTATACCCCCAAATTCTTACACCCCCAAATTTCCACACCCCCAAATTTCCATAGTTATCTGAATATATCTCAGCGAGTATTAATGTCCCTCTCCCTCAGCTCACAATTTTCCCTATGGAGAGCGCCAATGCCCGCGAGTGTACGTGGAAATAAATTGTCGGCAAAGTGAAAGACAGCTTGGTTAAGCTTAATTCGGAGTGCACGATTTGCCGTACATGATTTGCGAGTCTAATTGAAAGCCAGGTAGACGCGATACAAAATTGTAGCTTACGAGAGGATTTTTCTAACCGCTGATCGCTGATTAATTTCTGGCTGCTGGTCGTTTGCGTGAACGTTCGTGTTAGAAAGTACGGGCAATTTTGTGTAGCGATCGTCTGACGCCAGAAAGAAAGTTAAGAACGATAGTTCGCGGAGAAGAAAAAGCAGCGACATTTGTGAACGCTGTTGCGCGACCTTGTTCTTGTTTCATCCTATTCAGGAAATATTGGGGTAAAAATTACTTCATCGGTTATTATAATAACGTCTTCTGTTTTTAATGATTGGTCTATGGTTCTTTAGTACATTCACTGTGTTTAATATTTTTGTTCGATCTAGGAGGTCTTCATATTGGTCACATGTGTCTCATTGTGTGAGTAAATAGATTTACATTAATCATATTTGGAACTAGAGAAATTAATACTTGATCAACTTGGAGCTAGGGAAATTTGGAACTAGTACTTGGCAATTTTGAAACTAGATATTTGCAAACATGGAAGCTTACTTTGCACCTATAAAAATGTACCAAGTTGCAACCTTCGTTTCAAAATATCAAATGATTCGAAAATGAAACAATGAAACTTTGAAATAAAAATTTGGAATTTAAGGAACTTGAGAAATTTAATAATTTGAGAGTGTTTCCATATACAATCGGCAACTCAGACGATAAATATTAATATCCCGTGACGAAAGAAGTTGAAAACGGTGTGAAGTGAATGCTGAAATCTTTATTCAAGCGCGATTACCTTTAGAGGTGGCGGTGGCACTCGATTCTGAGCTAGTTACCGTTCCACGAGGAAGTAAGAGCACCGACTTGGCTAATTAGGATGCTGAGATCGCCACCTGCTGATTTTGTATCATCGAGCGTAGCCTAATTCGAGCAGCGGCTAGTTTACAGCCAGTTATCAACCGTGCTGATCGCTCGAATTAAAGTTTCTCCCATATGGACCGAGAGTCTATTAACCGTGAAGGTGGTGACTAATTAAATTCCTCGAGGATTGGGTCGTGTACGTTCACACGATACGTAACGACGACGATCTCCTTCTGAAACGCCTCCGTTATCTTTTTTTCCCTCTTGTTATTGTCATTGTTGTGGCCTCTGTATATTGATACGTATCTACCTGTCCTAACGGAGACTTTCTATTATTTGTTCGGACAAAAAACATTTCGCTTTTTTATACTTGGCCCACATGGAGTAAACGACGATACCGTATCGGTTTCATTCATCTATTTTAATTTTTTACTTTGCTCGAGTTGCCTGAAGGAATTGCTTTTAACGGACAGATCCTTCGATAGCTGCACATTTTTTATGGAAGCCATTTTTGTAATTTACATTCTGTTACCCGATCAAAAATTATTGATTTTTCAAACTCTTTCCCAATTCTCTAATACTTCCCAGTTCTCGATGAAATTACAAAACTCCCTACCATCTGAAATGACCAAATCTCAAAATTCCGAAGTTCCCTGAACGTCCGAACAGATGTCGGAGCTACCTGCCTTCCTCGAAATCGAAAAAGCTTCTATTATCTTTTGCAGCCCGATTCCTGAAGTATTTCTACAGGAGTTGAACAGCGATCCAGCGAGTTCCACGTCCGTGCAACGCGATTCCACAAGATTTAACTCGTGTTCGAGAGTCTTTTTCAGCGACATTTCGCGGGGCCGACGTTCATTATCGCGAAACCGTACAGCCGCTTAACTGTTTTGTCCTGGCTGATGGATAGCGCGTTCGCACGTTATTACCGGGCACACACGGCCCGTTTTACGAGTCTAGATTGGTACACGGTTCTGTGTCCGACCTGGCAAGGGCTACCAATGGCAACGTTAATAGTGTGTTTACCGATAATGGTCTTCGAGGCTGGTCGCAAGGTAACGCGTTGGCCGTGTACCTTCAACCATTCTGATTATTTTCCCGTCCACTTTATCTTACTCGGGACATTATAAAGAGATGAATAAAGCTTATAGAGTGTTGGGTTTTGTAATGAGCCTCACCGCTCATTTCCATGCACCTGCTTTGAGCAAGGGAGCCGTGTGGCGAGCTCGTTTCATTGTAAATCGGCTAGCGAGCAGTCGGATTTACAAATCATCTGAATCATCGTTCAAATTTGCATTTTATTACTTTAGAAAGGAGATATTGTAGATAACATTGTTCGGGAAAAATTCGGACGTGTAAAACCTGAATTCTGACTATCTTTCATTTGTAATTTGGTGTTGAAGCTATGATCGACTTGAACAGTTAATATTTTATTAAAAGAAGACTGCAGTGATATGTAGGAATGTAGAAAAGTAGTGCAGATATGTAGAAAAAATATGTCGACTTTATTTTTTCGGTTGAGAACACTACTTACATGTTATAATCAACATCATTTTATAATGCACGTGGGATCGCATAAAAATTTTGAGGTTGTTTTCATGAAATTGTATATGAAAATAAGAAAATATAATTGCCTACTAAAGAAGACAAAATACTGCATATTTAAAAATTAATTATTTATAAAGGTGTTAAGTGTCCTGTTCGTGACATGAATTCATAAAAGCTTGTCTTGAACTGTAACCTTGAACTACAGTTAAAAAGATACGTGTTCTCGTAATCTCAAACTACATTCCCCACATTTTCACTAATTTCATCATTCTAGTACTTATTAAACTCCGTTCTTATAAGAACTTCCTATAAGTTATTAATAAGTAAATATTTGTTTCACATCTACAAAATTACCTTTGTCTCCAAAAAATCTTCCTTAAGAAGAAATAAAACATAATGAAAATACCGGTATGAATAGGGAAGTTTATCAATGAAAACAGTGAGTACCGGAAGCTACGAAAGGAAAGCAAGAAAAAGGGTTCGAGGAAATACATAAAAAACGATGTCATCCCCGTCTGTTCGCCGAGACAGTGATAAAAAAAAAGAACCAGATGCGAAGCGCCGAGAGATCAGATAAGAGTTGATAAAAAGGCAACGTACTCGATGTTCGTGTAGCTGGAGAACCATTGTCGTAGGTATTGAGCTATTTGTGAACAGCAACCGTGAGAGGTGATTCACGCGGTGGGATAAATCTACTTAAACGTCTTTGAAAAACCGTGACTAAGCCTATGTAAGTAGAACGAAACGGGTTTGAGAAGAATAAGTAGAGACAGGCAATTTTCGTTAGATAGAGGTAAGATGCGTTGAAGAAGGATGCAACATTTTGTAGATTTAAGACGCGTTTTAAATATTGTTAATTATGAGATTTTTGTTAAAAGGAATTTTCAGAATTGGAGTAATAGAGTGGAGAATATTAAGTAGAGACTTTCTTTGAGGAGATGTAAGATATGTAAATTTTCAAGTTTGCAAATTTTGATATTTGCAAGTTTTTAAATTTGTAAATTTTTATACTTCCAAATTTCACAACTTTCGAAGCCCCAAATTCCAGTATTCTTAACTTGGCAATTTTCAAATTTCTAAATATCCAAATTCTCTAATTCCTAGATTCACAAATTTCTAAATCGTCACATCCTTAATTTCCTAAATTCCTGAATCGCTAAATCCCGAAATCCTAAATTCACAAATTCCTTAGTCCCCGAATCCTTAAATCCTCGAATTCCTAAATCCCTGGATCCCTAAGTTCCCAAATTTCTACATTCCCGATCCCTAAATCCCCGATTTCTAAATACTCTATCCCTAAATTTCCGATCCCTAATTTCCTGATGCCTACATCCCCAATCCCTAAATACCCGATCCCTAAATCACCGATACCTGAATCCCCTATCTCTAAATCCCCGATCACTAAATTTTGGAGTCTCCGAATTCCTCTATTCCCGAATCCTCGAATTCTTAAATCTCCGAATCCCTAAGTCCCTAATCTCTACATCCCCGATCCTCAAATCCCCGAATTTCCAAATCTCCGAATTCCTAAATTTCCGAATCCCTAAATCTCCAAATTCCAAAATTCTCAAGTCTCCAAATCCCCAAACAGACTCCATGACACTGTTTCTATTTTTCACGACTAAACACGGAACTTGGTTACAAAACAAAGTTGCAAGTATGCAATAAAGATGCATGTTTATAACGCAATAAATTGAAACTAATACTCATTATCAGCATCAAGTCGAAGAAATTAGGAAAGGAAGAAAATCCTGTAATCTTATTAGCCGATATTTATTGGTCAACAAGTATTATACCGATGTTCCATAAGTATTTATAGGTGTGGAACCACGTTTTCCTCCGATTTACTTGCAAATTCGAAATCATATAGAATCAAACGACCACCATTTCGTTAGCGTTAAACTAACTAGAAGCTCAATGAGGGAAAATAAGGTTGATCAGCTAGTTTGTGTACATAAAAGCGAGCACCTACCGCCTCCGACCTGATCGAACCGGTAATTTTGGAAAAAATCGATCCACGGAGGGCTTCGTACCGGTTTGATAAACACGAATAGCACGACATTAGCTACCAGCGCTACGATTATCGATAGGCTCGCTGCGTCGAGTGGTCGTTTTTCCGTGACCGATTCGTCAAATAATAGTTTTCTGTTAAATATTCGCGTGTAGCCGGATGATAGGTGATATCATCGGGTGGATTTATGGCAAATTAATAACTTGTTACCTGATACGATCGTGCGTTTACGAAGGATCCGTGAAACACGACATAAAACCGTAACACGAGTTTTCTATCAAAATGCAAACGAGATCACGTGCAAACGGTACTTACTTCACCATACGGTTTATCTGAAGAAGAGGATAAAACAAGTCATTAGTGTATCACGTCGTTCGTAATAGAACTTTATGATCAGGCGACGCGTTGAGAGAAAACCAAACGGAAAAGTAAAAGATCGCCTACATTAAATTCTTCGGAGAAATTAAGATATTGACTCGTTAACACAGAATACTTCAATTAGCAATCCCGTTCATTCGAACACGAAGTTTCATGAAATAATTTACTCCTTCCCGATACAAAGTATCGAATTACATACAATTTGTAGAAAAATTGCGGTGAAACTCGTAGGTAGAAACCTGAACGACCGCTATACGCGTTCGCAAAGGTGCGAGAGTGCTTCGTGCGAAGTCGCAAATTGCGAAACACCCACCAGTCACGAGATCCAGAAAGTCAGATCGGAGAAAAAACCAGACATATTTGTCTCCGTTGCAGCTGGCACCACCCCGGATGTCGTGCGTGCGCGTACCGGAAGCCCAATCGATAATTATTTACCCGCCGAGGTAATTAACTCGGTTTTAGCGCGGCTCGAGATAAAATTACCCGAGTTGTCGCGATGAAACGCGAACGATCGAGAGCTCGAACATCGGTCGTACACCTGCGACCCGTGATACCCTGCTGATATGTGGATCTTCATTAGATACCGCATTTGGGGAATTAAGACATTTCAGATATGCAAATTCGGGCATTTTAGGATTTGGGGAGGGATTTAGAATTTGTTTAGCTTTAGGGTTTAGATTAGGGTTTGTTGTTAGTTTAAGAACAGACGAGGTGGGATATGAAGATTTGGGGAATTTGAGATAGCTGAAAAGTTGAGGAATTTGAAGATATGTGAACATATGTGATCATATGTGGACATATGAGAATTCTTAAAAATGATCGAATCCAAGAACTGTAGATATAAAAATTAGTAAGTTCTCGAAATGCAGTTGCACCTGCCCGCAGCAATAAAATTGCAGCTAGAAAGGTGTAGGCGTCCTCGGAACGCACCGGTCTCCCCAGTTTGTCCTTCGTCGACGCGAGTCACCCTCTCGCATTTGCATCGTTAATTAACGAAGTCGGCCCGCGCTCGATATCGTGGTCGATGCGGACATCGATAGCGGTGACCGCTCTGTTTTTTCACCGGTCTCGCACCATGAATTTTAATTACGCGCGATCGACGTCGCGGCGCGTCGCGTCCACGATCCCGACGATCCGTGGAGGAACGTCGTCCGACGGGATCGCGGCGAGATTCGGCGATAAAACCGAAAACGAGCAAACGAAGAAAAGCGAGGAACGATCTCGAGCCGAGCCGATATAATCGAGCCGAGAATTTACAGCGCGACGGAAGCGTTTTTAGTCGCCCCGGGGCTACGAGACCGCGCGGGAGAGCGAAACGTGTGCTCCTCGCTGATCGATCGGTTCGCGATTCATCTTCCCCGTATAACGAGTCACGTGGTCGTTTATAGACGCGAGCCGGTTAATTAGACGCTTAATTAGACACGTACCAGTGGCCGCGAAATAAGAGCAACCTTGCATTTGTTTATGATGTATTAAAGTATACTCTATTTACTTCCGAATCTGTTCTATATAGGGTGTTTCACTAATAAGGGACTACCCTATCATACACGACATAGTTTGTCCACGTGTAGCTTTGTTTTGTGAATTTGACGAGGAGTACACGTTGTAAAGAATAATTTTAACAATTATTGCTTTACAGCAATTTGTACATACTTTATAGTATGTACAGTACTTTATAGTAGTAAGTACTGAATAAATGTGTTAATTAGAATTCCTTGTGAATTTCTAATATGTTTCAATTTGAAGTTCAAGTCTTATAATTTGCATAATCGATTGCATAATATAAATTCATATAACATTTCAACTTTCTTTGTCTGTTTTAATATTGTGGCTATGGTTAGTAAGCTAACTGACGTACCTATCAAATAAATCATAAGGCAAGATGTTAATTCTGCAGACGATAAACATGAGCAATTTTACAAAGATTTTCCATAATGTTTGCACTGAATTTGGTCGAGAAGACGCGTATAATAATATTCGCAAGAACCTTCGCGGTTGTCGCAAGATTATTGAAAGCTCCTGTACCTTGATTTTCTCTTTCTCTCTGCGTGTGTATAATCGTACATCAACGTAAGGGAAAAATAAAACGCCTGAAGCGTTTATGGTAGGCCAGTAAAGTCGCGTACGAGTCGTAATTCAATGACATAATTTTTAATCGGGAACACTGGCGGAGAAAAGAGTGGTTGCCTTCCGGTATCTGGAACCGGTAACCATCCGCACGGAACCACCGGGTTACCGGTCTTGTATTTATATAAAGTATAAACCAACAGCGGGAAAGTAACGGGAAGAGGGATGGGATAAAGGAGGAGGAAAGAGGAGACGAAGAAACCCGCAGGTTCTCCGGGTATCCACAATGGGTCCGTGTACCGTACAGACGGCTCTATTCAGCTCCAAACAATGTAATCACAACTCAGCGCTTTCCGCGGCCGTCCGCGACGCTCGCTTATCGATCCATCGATGAATCGCTCGCTGATCGACGGATCCCGGTTTCGATCCAACGTCTCACGGTCCGTGAATCTTCGCGTTAATTAATTAACCGCTTGTCCACCGCGGGACGGACCGAATCACTTCGATTCCCTTTTGTGAAATCGGTCTGGTTCCAATCGTGGGAAGCGGAATTTCGGCTTTTACGAATTCGACGCTTCGCTTTAATTCCTTTGCGATTTTTCAACTCTCGCAACCGGTTCTTATGACAAAATATTCCTTCGGGTACTTCGTTTGTATATCCTTTCATCCTCTACTTATTTTTACGTATGGAACTCGGTTCTTTTACGATATCGAGATTTCCTACATATCGGAGGCTGACCCACGGCCCCAACTGGTCGAAAAAGAAAAATGGTCACCTATCACGCGTATTTTCGGCGGTAGCTGTTGACTCCACTAATCATGTATAACAACAGAATCAAAGAACAAAGTCGACAAACATTTCGAGTCACCCTGAACGTCAGAATGACACATTGGAACTGTTGAAGGTGGGGTAGGTCCCTTAAACCTCGGTCAGTCTGGGTCTCGTAGTCCACTGTATTCGAGTAAAAATTCCACCCGGTTGTCATACACTTTTTGTTAACTAAAAGTGTATAGATTTTTGGTCGAAAGAATTTCCACCACTATAATTGCCAGTGTAATCGGATAATGGTGAATGCAACGCGTGTCACCATAGCGCACTAAAGACAAGAAAGCGTCAGTGTTATTACAGCGGAATATCTATCCGGGAAATTTACGAGAATCGATCGCCTCCCTTTATTCATAATCAAACATCGGTATTCAGGATTTTATATGGCTAACGGGCTCGCGTGAATAATTTTACGTTCATTCGCGACTATGGTGAAAGAACGATAAATAACACGTTGGCGAAACGACGAATTAGATTGAACAGTGCTCGAACGAGCCACGGTATAAAAAGCAAGCAGCAGTAATACTCATGATTATGTCCTCAAATAGCAAGTATTGCGGTCGAAGCGGCGGATACATTAACATCCCGGCATTTTACGGCTCGTAAAATCACGAGCCTGTAAATTATCGCTGTTGCGGTGATCGCTGTCAACGCGACCAATTACAAAACGACGAATCGACGTAGATAATCGTCGGAGGATATTATCGGCGATTAACGATCGCTGTCAGGTCACAATCGCTGCCAGTCCGACTAATCTCGGGTCAACTGCATCTTCTCGATACCTGGACTCGATTCACGACTTCTTTGCTCGCCTGACTCGCGGTAATTCAAATTCGAAGCAGCTCGAAAGATTTGCGTGTTGGCCAACGTCGAAACGATCGATTCCTCGGGCTCGTTTTTCATTTGCAACATGTTCCGTTTCGTTCCACCGCGATTCTCCTTTAGGCGCCGTGAAAACGACCGGCATTCTCGATCGAATCGCTTTCGCTTCGATTCTCAACTCACTAATTTCTTCTACGTCTGCTATTATGTTCGATAGAGTGTGGACTGCCTTTGGTCACGAGCTATACAGCTGTCTTCAGGTTATTTTGCTTTCCACAAGTCTTTCGTTGGCGTTTTATCGATCTAGTGCAGTATTAGGTTTTGGGTTAGACACATATGGAGTTTTTGGAAATTCTGAGTTTCAAGACTTTTAACACGAATTTGCAATTTGGAACGTATTTTCACTTAAACACTGCGATCAACGTAATTTCTCCAGATTGCAGAAAATGATCAAGAATCCTCCTGATTACACTGATATTTCGCAAGGAAAGTAATGTTCATAATCGAGCTCTTTCATCCGTCACGAGCGGTTCGGCGAGTGGCGTGATCGAAATCAATTACTCATTAATCGTCCTCGTTCAACGACACTGCCCCCGCGCCCGTAATTAACGGTGATTAATTGGACCGAATGCCGGTCGCGCATATTTTAAACCGCGTACGAAATTCGCCGCGAGCTACAAACGGCCCCGGCTCGGTGAACGAAATCAAAGGAAACGGAGAACCCCGATACCGAGGTTGAATTTGAGTTATAATTGATGGTCATGCGATCGAAAATTCTACATTCTATGCTTACTGTTTTTTCTGTTTTGGACCAAACTTGGAATGAAGTGCAACTTTGTTCCTTAATCGTGCCACGAACATGAAGGTTTAACCTAACATGCAAAATGTATAACCTAAAACGCAGCTGTTGGGTTATACTACAAGTTCAGTGAAATATTATGTTTTTTAACTATTTTGTGGACACTTGAACATTTTTGGAGGTACTCAGAAATGTAGATATTAAATCATTGTTGTAAGCTCATCGAAGTATTTTGTTTTTCAACCCCTCTGCAGGTACTTGAAAATTTTTGAAGAAGCTCAAAATATTCATGTTGTATCGATATTCAGCAGATTGAATCTACTTTTTGAAAATACCTAATACCTTCTGTTTCTAACACCAATAATTTATGTTTTTATCGAATTCACCATTTATTTGAAACGAAAGTGAGTTTCTAACGTGCATCAAATGCAGTTACGCGGTACTCGCAATTTTTCATGAAAAATGATAGGTTTGAGTCGACCATGCTAATCGTACTCTAGATTTCAGTGAAACGTCCGTTCCTTTTTCTCGTTGCATCGTTAGACGTTTCACTTAATTAAATTTGTAGTCTCGATTACCAATGGCCATCATAGCCAATCAACGTGCTAAAGATCGTAATGGAACATAAAACGATACGATCATTCGCATGCAATATTTTAATCTATCAAAGAAACTTTCGAACGTACGTTTCCACCGATACATCCTGATAATGCATGTACATTAGCATTCTTCAAAAGAGTCGGCTAATTAATTTTATCATTAACCGCGCGAAACGAGAAAGATAGATCGATCGTACGAACGTTGTCGCATTAAATGCGTCTTATCTGTCCGAATGATCCGGATCCTCTTACCGAATGCGCCAGAAGACGATCGTTCGTGTTAATTCTTTTTCGACAAGCACGTGCCCGGACATTTCAAAAAAAAAACATGCACGACGTGTCGTGTGCCCGCTTATCAACGTTTCGAGAAAGGTAATCGAAACTGCTTCGACCAATTTTCTATTCGTCCTTTCGAGTTAATCATACGCTGGCAATGTCGAGCGCGACAGCAGCACTTTGATCTTCCTGCTCGTTAAGAGACCCGATGAGGAATCCGGAACGCCTCTTCGCTCCTTCAATTTACACGAAAAACCGGAACACGTTTAATCCCCTTCCCTTTCCATTTTTATTACTCCACCGGCAGAAAGAACGCCGGTACATAAGGGTAGATCGGTAGCAAGCATAAAGGATCGTGTCTGAATCGTAATTCAATTTGATGTGGTTCGATTTCACCACAAGAAATTCGATGTGTTTATAACTCAACCATGATGGTACAGAAATCTTATACTCTTCCAAGTATAAAATAGAGTTTAATTTTTGTTCAAATCTTGGTAAAAGGTTAAATAAACGTTTAGTAACTAAACCTGTCCCAAAGTTTATAAAATCTACCAAGTATGTTGTACAACTGAGTCTAACCATATACAAAAACAACGTTGAATAGCAATTTCTGCGCAATTATATCGATTACATTTAATAACCGATTCGAGACTAGAATACGGTATCGAATATTCCTGCGGCAGGTATCGGAGAAAGTTAGATCAGTAGCCATTTCTTCGGAGATAACGAGGACGATGACTGTTGGAACAAGAACGATCGATGTTTGCATAAGTAGATCTACGAGAAAGAGGCTGACTCGCCAGGTTCGAGATAATAGTTGCATCGTTACCGATGGAAACTGTAACGGGGAGTCAACTTTCTATGTCGGATGATCGAGCCAGGAGAGTAAAACGAAACGAGCGCTACACCTGTCGACGGTAATTTCGTGCCGAATGTACGCAGCCGGAAATTATTTATACGCGTTAATTGACGGTAATTAGAGGCGAGTCTCCTGTACGCGATACTGTTTTAAAACATGCTGTACACGACGGACGATCGTAAATTCGAACGAGCCTCGACTAAATTTTACCATACACTCGCGAAACCGATCGATCTTTATCGATGTGCATCCGCGAAAATTCCCGATTAATCGGACTATTCTTCACGAGCGTAATTAATTGGCATCTCTTTATATCGACACCGCTTCTGGCGCGGTCATTTTTATAACGCTGTCGCATTAAAATAAATGGACTGTCGTACATTCCGTGCTTATTATATTCCAAGATGATTTTCACAAACATGCACGTTTCAATTAATGACACACGCTGTAAAATTAAAATATTATAGGAAGTTACCCCTTAAGTTGACCATCGCTACAATTAACCCTTTGACTTATATCGACCTGTGACTCTGATTCATGTTTCCTTTCATTACTTATTATTTGGTAGAACACCTCTAACTCCATGTAAATAACGATACCTTGTGTGAATATTATATTAACCCCGTATCGAGTCAGACTCGACGCACGTTCAAGTGTGACAAACCTAAAATACTTGCACAAAGATCGAGTTTTGACACCAACTATAATTTGTACAATTCAAGACCGCTAGATCCAAAATATACCTAACATTTGAACGTTCTTTATCTTATTGCAGTAATAATTAGATCTGACTGACGTAACTCCCACCATAAGAAAATATAAATTCCACATATGAAGTAGACATTTCGCAAGGATTGAAATATGCATTCGATGTCTCGGCATCTAATACATACATTAATGAGCGACGCGTGACAATGTTACACATGTCACGACAACGGAATAATATTTTCGTTTTCCCATGGCCGAAAGAAAGCAACGGAGGTGGACATCTTGAAGCATCGAGTTGAGCCGCGAGCGCATATAATGGTTCGCGTCGCTCTTTTCGACGAAGCACTTTAAAGCGTGCGCGTACACGCGTAGGCGACACTAAAACGCCCACGTAGCCCGTACAAATATTGAACAAATATTAACATAATGTTTGTACGTTAGGCTTCGACTATAAATACGAACGACCCACCTGCGACGGAAGACAGGTCTCTTTTCCGAGAAAAGAACGGCGCACCGAGAGACAAAATAAGACGAAAACGTCAGGCGAATCACGAACATCGTAATCGCTTCTCACACCGATTTTCCGATCGAACGAGAATCTTTATAACGGCTTCCGCGAACAACCGCTCATTTTGCTGCATTATCATGTGAACTCGATTTAATTATGGGATGCATCGAACAGAGAGAAACCGAGGCTCGTGGCTCGTGGCAACGGATACAGGTATTAAATCGCGCAGAAAAATAACCATTAACTAATCAGCGATAACATCTCGGGAATTTCTTCGCAACGCATAGAAAATATCATCTAGAGTGTTACTAAGCGGTAGTATATTCAGCGTTAGTAATAAATCGAACCTTTGACTCTAATAAAAGAACCTTATTAGGTTTTCTCGATTTCTTAAAAACAGTATATGTTTTATCGTATGAAAATATTTATCGTGTACTGAAAATAAAATAATTAATAATCCACTTAACTATAAAAGAATCGATTGAACAGTCCATTTAACTACAAAATACAGGATCCAATGATCTTTGTTCACACTTTGGAAATCTCCGTTCCATGCACACGTGTAATATTAACGATAACCCGATAATACCTATTGTCTTTGGATGCATTGTTCCCGGCGATCATACACGGTGGCAAAAGGACGTCGACTCGGTTCGTTGTTCATTCAAATCAGAAGAGCATTTCGATGCGTTTTCGCTCGCACGTGCGCCCGTGTGGGTGGCGGTTGATTTAAATGTCTCGACCGGGTCGCGTCATAGGCGATTTTCTTGATCTAGCGTTAATCGCCCCCGTCATTTCGAAACTGTGTCGCACTGCGCTCTATCAGTCTCTCGATTATCCGACTAATAGATCATACTGTCGTCCTCGACAGAGTTTATCGACCACTGTATCCTGATTTCTTCACGTTTTTGCACCAGTCCATAGTTTCGTTCGTATAAAGATGTCGAACAATCATTACATTTCAAGGATTGTCCATATTTCTTGGTTCTCAGAATTTCAGGACAATTTTGAAATATTTGCAATCTTGTACTGACAATGTAATGTTGTTATGTAGTACTTTTGTTGCCATATGGCATGTATGTAGATACTTTTGTTATTAGACGTTACACATGTGAATACTTTTGTTATCAAACATCACATATGTGAATACTTTTGCAACCAAACATCAAGTATGCGAATCCTTTGCTATCAGACGTCACATATGTGAATACTTTTGCAACCAAACGTTACATATGTGAATACTTTTTCAACCAAATGTCACATATGTAAATAATTCTGATGCCAAAAGTTCTAAAGTCTTATTCAGGACCTAGCGTCAGATGTTTGTGACAATAAGGGTATATGTTTGTGATATGTGTTTAAATGCATATATGACATTTCGTGAAATTATGAAAATCTGATACACGGGTTGTGAAGAGTATTATTCTTAAATGACGACCGTGTTAATCTTAAGAACCTAATATTGACAATATATCGACAATATCGATCATCAGAAATGTTGATTTCTAAAAGTAGAATGAACACGTAACAAACGCGAATTTTTAGGAAGACATATCATCTCGAGAAACCGCAAGAAGCATGAAAATTCGACGACGTGAAAATCGTTCTCGAACTCGTAAACTTAACCACCATCGATAAAGAATAACCATAACATGCTCTTAATAATCAAAGCGTCCAAATAAAAACGATCGATGACGCAACATATCGAGGTAACTTCGAGCGTGTACAATTCGATAATTTCTTACGGTCGTTGTGCTCGCGATCGTGGAATGGTATTAAGCGTTTACGGTTTAATAACCGCATCGATAATCGCGCCAATTATCGATCCTGAACCTCAACAGCGTAACACGGCGTTTATCGAACCATCTGACGCTTCAGCGGCGTTCGAAAGGCACGATGGCATTTTCACGAAAACGGGAAGCTGACGCGGAAACGGCAGTCGATTTTTTGGGGGATTTCCCAGTCACGTCGCGCATCTGCTCGTTCGCGTTAAAGCGTCGTAAAGGTAAACCGTGCGCTATCGCGAGGCCAAACGAAGAGAAAAAGCGAGGGAACAGAAGGGTAACGGTAGATAAGCGTGCTGCTTCGTCTCGTCTCGTTTGACGACTAAAGACGCGCGATATTACACGCGAGAAAACGATCCTCCGCTCCATTACGACTCCCGGCCTGCCAACTGGCGATTCTCCTTAATCGTTCGCCAACTCTTCCATTGCAAAACGGTCCGTTTCGTTAATAACGTTTCGGCGATAAGGCGAATGATGGACATGAAAAATTATCGGGGACGCGTGATAAACGCGGATGATGCGTCCAGGATTTTATTAAGGCCCGGGAATAAGGAAGGAATCGCTTTTATGCGCTCATCGTCACACGTGGTCCAGACATTATCATTATCTTGTAGGATATTCTTTCGATTTGCTCGAAATGACAATTTAATTCGTAATTTCTCTTTCGGTATTAACCCGTTGCTTTCTAATGACTTTCGCTACCGAGGATCATTAGTCGTCATGAAACGACTGCCATACCAGTTGCTAACCATAATCGAAGTGTGTAAATTTTGAAGTAAGCGAAGGAAATTAAAATATGAAATTCTATAGCTACTATAAAAGTTTGCGTTTTATATATGGACGCGTGTTCCTAAATTTCTAGATCTTTATATCTCTGATACACCCTAACACGTTATATGAAATATTTACATCTGTAGATTTCTACACTACTGGCTAAAATAAATCACATAATACTAAATTTCAGTATTACATTTTAATATCGGATATCAATATTCCGAGATAGCTCTCTATTCGCAACAGCTAATTCCTAAATACTTTGTTTCCTGTATTCCTATATCCTTAGATCATCGACTGCGTATCTAACTTCTGTCTCGCTGAAAATTAAAGGGAACGACATAAACACTGAGAAATCTGCCGTTCTCGTGTGGATATTTTTCAACCGCCTTCTCAATGTCCGTCGTCTCAAAAGCGTTTTACAGGAACGCCGGCATCCGCGTAACGACCTAATGGTTCGGAGAAACTACCGTCGTAAGAAGCCGTAATGAGCAACCGCGTAAGCGTTCGCGCCCAGAACACGCTGTCGGTCCATTCGTCCGAGCTGCGAGTTACTCGACGAAACAGGAAAATAATGCTCTGTCGCGCAATTATATTCATCAAGAATACGACCGGCCGTTCGCGAACGGACCTCCGCTATTAGCTTAAACGATGAATCTCTTAATCCGTAATTAGATCGTGGTGCTGCCAGCAAATTGTTTCGGGACTTATGTTCCTCGAACGAACGAGATTTTCGCGTCGATTTATTCTGTGATACGTATTCTGATCTTGTCGAGGAAGTTTAATTCTTCAGGAATGAAGAAAGTTTGTTCTTCAGTTTACTACCACGAATAAATACCAAATGAATATTTTTATTAGCAATTAGAGCAGCCTAATAAAGACGTAAGTCTAATAAACTTCAAAATAACAGTATAATACTTGATGTAAACACGATCATAAAACTGAGAAAATCGTGAGGAAGTACATCAAGGTGTGATACGTCGCTTATCGCGTGTTTCATCACAAAGTTCAAAGCGGTACAAAATTTGTTTCCATCATCTCGTAACAGGTACGCTGTACGTCGACACCGTCGCGCAGAAAAATGTGGTACCATTTCAAGCCATTCCTCCTTTATACAGGCCCTCGTGGCGATGCATATTAATTAATATGTTTGGTATTGTGTGGCCGCTCGTCGAGATGTTATCTCGCGCCACGGGTTCCAGCTTGCCTCTCGATGTCTTACGATTCACCGCCTTGAGATCCTCGCGATCATTACGATATCGTAAGATGTGACAAGATCGCAGCGAGATATCGCACCGGAGGAAATCCTTTGTCCGTACACTTTCTACTATATCATTTCCACCTCAATTGTCTCAACTTACATCTCAAAAAATCTCAAAGACGCTTTATCGTTTTCAATGCCGATTGTCTCGGTACTTTGATAGCAGGTAAAATTATTTATATGTTCAACATTCAAGGTCAAGGTCGTAATATTTATACTGGAGGTCATTAATGAATTCTCTGTATTTGTAATAACGATTGAGAAACGATTCATAACCACAAAGATAGAATCAAATTCTCGTGTAAATTTAATTATTCTACAATATGACATGATAGATTGTTTGGGGTAGCAAGGCAAGATCCATAATAAATTTCTAATTTTAATTTTTCGTCTGTTCCATGTGTAAAAGTTCGCGGATGTACAAATAGGGAATTCTTATATATTTAATACACAGTATCAAATGCTTGCAATATGTCCATGTTACGTCTGCCTTTGGACACGGTTACAGAATATGTGGAAGTGCGACATAATTACAGCAAACGCGTCGCGAAGGTGGTGTCGCAAATTGATTATCCAGCTCGCGAGAGCAAAGTGTAGAATACGACGTAGGTGTTGGTCGGTGGCGCAACGATTTCACGGTTCAAGGTTCTAGCGGTTATCGGAGGATAGAGATTTCAGCGCACTGGCCCGGTCACGCTTTCCGCGAGCGGATAATTCCGCTTATTACACGACAGAGGTTCAATAGGGCGCGATTCGCGCGCATTACTCAGGCCGCGTCGAGTGTTATATCATCCACGGCGAAATGTATCATGAACGTTATTACCAACGGGCCCAGCCGTCGGAGAAAGCGAGGGAAAGGTGGGAAAAATGGCGGGTCCGGGTGGAAGATAAGAGTTTAATTATCCAGGCAAAGCCTCGGCTTTTCTGCCTCTCCGTACCCCTGCCAGAGGGTCGATTAGGTGTACGCACACTCGGAGTCCACCTGCGTCCGTACGTTCTCGGACGTTCGTAACTTGTAGGTACGTATCGTGAGCGCGATAAATCTCGAGGAGTCAGGTGGACGATGGTCATCAGCTAGTCTCCGCGTGTAAGAGCCGACCGCGAGCACGGTACCGGGTTTAAGCCTGTTCTCATGAGGCCGGGACGGCCTAGCGACGACCCACGACCCTGCTGGCCACAACTTACCGCATCGTACACCCGCAATGCTTCCTACGATCCCCCACCGCATTCCTGACCTGCCGGACCAGGTCGGAATACGTAATTCCGACGAGGAACACGCGGACACCACCGGAACAAAATGCACCGTACAACTCTTTCCATATACCACCAACGAAAATTTAAATCTACCACTTATGACTATTTGTATAATGGACATTTTATATAGTGTAGATAATATCACTTTTATACCAAGGCACCAACTCAGTCTGTTCATACATATTCATTATTCGTTGATACGACTATCTGCGCGATAGATCCGTTCTCATAATTTGGTACTTCGTTTGCGCAGAGACTACGTTACAAGATGAACTCTATGAGTTCTAAAAATAACTCCACTTTCCTTGTCTTTCGATCTGACTAGTGCATATGAATGTAATTAACTCCTGCGAAACTGGAAAGATTCCTTATTAACTCGAGCGAAAGAAAATTTAAATGTAACACGTAATAAGACAGTGAAAAGACCACTTCAAAAATCACGCAGAGAACCAGAAATCTTTTATGAAACTTACACGAAGCACTTACTGCCAGTTAACAATTTATGAGCGAACAGAAGGGTGTTATGCAACCTGTCAAGGTTTCAGTTTCCAAACGTAGGGATCGAGAAAGTTTGTCCTACTGCCACTTTAACAATGAGTGGAAAACAAAATGGCCGACGTTCTTCGTGGCTTATCGAAGTTGGCGGAAAACGTTGGACAGGCAAACGTTCCACATTTTAAGGACCGTGATCGATTGCCACGTTGACGTCTACTATCGACGTACCGGTCGTATATCTCTGCTGCGTAGGTACCAGGACGCGAGCGTGGAAAAGGTTTTACGTAACCTCCGCAGGTTTGACGACCTCCAACGCTTAGGGGAACGCGTTTCGTCGTCTCTGCCGCGGCAATCGATTTGTACACTCGTCAGAGGGACTTTGTTGCCGTTCAGGGACCGTTTCACGCGACAGCCTCCGATAACGCCGCCGACAGGGCGAAATAATTTATCGCGGAAGTAACGTTTTCTTGGTGCAACGGCGACACACGTCGAAGGCCGCTCGCGAACTCCCTCGAACCGCAGATCCGCGTGTTCGCCACACGTGTGGGCGCTCAAGATACGCATGAATACGCTTTCTCGCACCTATTAGATAGATACGGGCAAACGGATCGGATGTATCGAACGATTATCAGTGATTAGTTACCTGCTACGACGTTTTTTCCGCGATCGATCGACAGCTCTGGTACCGTTTATCTGCACGAAGGTGCAGAAATGCAAATTATTCTTGCTGCTATATGAGATGCCTTTTAAGATCTTGCTGAAGTTGACACTTAATACTCTGCTACAAATTTTATCGACTCTGCGATTTATAAAATTTACGGATACGTGATTTTACACTCTTGCGGACGTCTTCGCGATATAAAATTGTAAGGGGCGCAGTTTTCAAACTTACGATTCTCCGATGCAACAAAAATCAAAGAACAGTTATTCTGTAAAGTTAAACTAGACTACCGAACTGGAATTAGCAATATGTTAAGAAATGTGCAAGTTTCTTTTAATTATAATACACCAATTAACGGGAGCTAACATTAGAAGTAGTCGTTATATTTCGATTCATACTCAAACCTCGGGAATTTTACCTGGCGTCATAAAATCACGTTTCAACGACATAGAAACAGTAGGATTTCACCGATCAATGATCATATGCATAATAGATGCACGCTTATTACACCGTAAAAGCATCTTATCAACGATATCCTCGGGACTCGAGTCTCGATACCGGTATGCAATATTTGTATCTGAAAACCAGGACAGGTTCTTCTCGTCTCAGCTTGTTGAGAATGCAAACTGTGTACGTTGTTGCAGCTTACACTTTTACTTGTCGACTGAAACGTTCTCGCATGATATTCCAACGAGTAATAATACATTGTACAGCCCGGTGCGGCGATAAATGCAAATTTAACACCGATGCACGGCTATCCGTTCCCGGAAATCCGTGCTACCGTTCGATTCGAGATTATTACCGGTCACTCGTGATAATTGCTGCTACCCGTATCTGTAAGTCGTAGGTAGTTTCTTCGCCCTTGAAGAACTTTCACGATGTTCGCAATCGATGTAAAAAGTGCTGATCGGAGTTTCGTGTTTAAAAATCCTGTACGATCTTATCGTCCAAATAAATATTTGGGCGCGATACGAGAATGCAGAGCGGGCTAAAAGTCACTTTCTCGTTCTCAAAAATTGCATATTCTACATTTTTTCGATTCAAGAAATTTTAACAGGGCATGCGAGTTATTTGGATGTTTATGTAATAAATATGGTAACTTTCACTCGATCGTTTTAACTGATAAGGAGATATCAAGATTCTGGAGACCTGAACATGATTTATCGGACAGTCCATAAATAATATATCAGAAATACTTGATCGGTTATAAATTATTTTCAACTATAATGCCTGACTGATGGTTCTGAACGAATTCGCTCATAAATTTACCGAGCGATATAGGTCGACCCTTTCATTCTCACGCCCCTATGGCGATTCGAGAAAAAAATTCGACTTCCCTTTCTTCGAAATGGCGCGAAATCGCTCCATAACGGTGGCATAATGCAGGCGACGATTAAGAAACTCGCGCCCGGCTAATCGGCAATTTCCCTTTCGTGCTTTCGAATTACGCGGCGTGATTACACGTCCAGCAAGTCGGCCAGAAACAGATGTATCCTGTAATAAAGCAACGATACGATCGTGAAGGCCCTGCGTCCGTTTCTACGATTCGCGATTGCCACGTGTTAAACGAGAAAGGCCCGCGGTTACACGCAGTCCGAGAGTTCGGTGGCGACCGAGCTTCCAGACGCACATTAAGAATTGTCCCGAAGGCGCGACAGCTCTAACGAATAATCTATCCGGCACTTACCAGATGTGCGAGAAGATTAACGCGAGAAATCGGCCTGTCATCGTTCATCGGATGCCTCGTCTAATTGGCAAAATGTTTGCAAGCTTTTTCTCCAGATTATGTGATAAGTGATGTTCCCAAAATTCAGTGATTCGCATTAAGACGGTTTTGAGTACAGCTTGAATGGTGGAGGTCTATTTGGACTGAAGATATAAGGCAAAGATGATTCGCATATGTGCACATGTACATAGGGTACGTACGTAGGATACATACGTAGGATGCATATGAATATACACATAGGATACACATGTACGATACATACGTAGGATACATACGTAGGGTATATATGTAGGATGCATATGAATATACAAACGTACACACATTTGTTTACAGACATAAATACATTAAATGAAGCATAGAATACATATGTGAGACACATGCATAGGATACATATGTGTAATACATATGAATATACACATGCACACACATCAACAGACATAATACATTAAATGAAGCGAAGTTTGACGTCTTGCATATTTAATGATGTGTAATTATTTAAATTTCAGCGATTAGACCTGAACGATCAACGAAAAGTTAGTTAAAAGGGAAGATGGTGACATGAGCGAAAGTTCCGCGTGCGGTAATAGGACAAAGGTGTTTCATTGTTCGGCATCACGGTTCGTTCGAGCAGCTTCTTCTTCGTTCGGGTGGTGTCCAGGCTGTCGTCGGACAATGAGGCAACGTTCTGGGCGCACAGGTGCGTATTCGGAGCGGAGGGGCGTGTTAAGGCCCGTTTTCTCCTAATTGGCAACATTTTTCTTGTTCTCGACGGCGTGTTCTCCGCGTCGGACAATTGCATCAGGGCCAGCATGGGCGCGCATTGAAAGAATTCGTGGCCAATTGCCGCTGCCGGTTGCCGCTGAAAAAAAGAATGCATAGATCGCTCTACGATTATTTCGCGTGGCGATTGAGCAAGCGGAGCCCGACCGACGCATATTTCTCCGGCTGTCGTGTATCGAACGGAACGCTTTAAATCTTCTATCCCAATTGAGAGGCGAGTCCGAGTCAGAGAACAGACCGCTTCGTGTCTCCGTGGCGGACTCGCTTTCTGGATTATTAACTTATTCCCAGCGACGTTGCGTGACACCGCGCGATACGGACTCCTTAAATGATGGTAATGGCACCCACGTAACACACGTAACCGCGTGTGGTCGACGAGCCGAGCGGCTTTCAGGTTCCGCTCGCAAGAATTGTTACTCGACCGATTCGACACGAGCGCGGATTAAGATTCTCCAGATGATCGTTATTATCCGCGTCGAATACTGGAACCTGTATTCGCGCTGCATTCTTGCTCGCTGACCCCGAAACGCAAATTAATACCGATCCTGAGACACGCGTGGTCTCCATTCCAACGTTCCTCGATCAATCTCAGACTCTTTCTAGAATCCTTATTAATTTCAATCTGAAAGGTAGTGCTCACATTCTCTCATGAGTCTATGAAACACTTAATAAACTGATACGTTGAAATGCTTTGCAATAAAATATTGGTCTTACGGTGACAAGAAACACTGTTCTTATCGATAAAAATATGATGGCAATAAATTTGAAAATCACTTCCGTCTAATAACCTCGACAGGGTACCATGTATGTCGTCCAAATACAAGCTCAAACGATAATCGTACGATGTTACAATTTCTCCAGCCGGACACCGAATTACTTATTAGCGTATATCGATAAGTTAACGTTTTCACGCTGCAGCGATTCTGTAACACAAAGCGATAAAGCCGATGTCGTTTCCGCGGTTTAACGCTGTTCAACGAATATTCACCCGTGACAGGGCAGTTTGCGGAACCGATTAACATAAAACTTTCCCTCCCGTGTGAATTCACGCGCAAACGATGACCCAGTTTCGCGTGGCTGCCAACGCCACGTCGGACAACAATTATATTTGGCGTGTACAGGGTGCTGCGAGAGGAACGAACAGGGAGATACGGAAAGAGAACGATGGCAATATTAATCTGGGCTACCGGGAGCCTGGACGATCCTCGTGACAAATGCGGGACACGATCGCTCGAATCTCGACGAGTCGTCCAGGAACCATCTCGTTACGCTTTCCCATTTATTTAGCGAGGTTAATCGCCACCATTCTGCCGTGCGATACATCGACACGTTTCGACAGCCGATTTACCGTGCTCTTTTTTCATATCGGGCAAGAAAGGAAAAATCGAACTGAATTCGGAACGAAGTTTTGCAATAATATGCATTGTACAAGGATGATATCGCTTATTTTGTTTAAGTCTTAAGATTATACTGAAGGTGTCGTTATAAATGATTTAGTTGTTAGGGTATCGTAGTGGGTATAATGGATGTTGGAGAATTGTTGATCGAAGAACTTGATGATTTTATATTTGCAACAATGCAAGCTTTAAATTGGGGCGAAACACCTGTTATTTTGCTACCTTGCCATCGAATTGTATGAGATTTTTAACGTTTCAAGATCAGTCCGTTTACTGCAAGTTGTGTTAAGAAAATCATTCACTGATTTACATATTTTCAGAGAAGCTCGAGCTTCAAATTGCATCAGATCGCATCAGACTTTTTAAAATGAGATGGCCTGTTATAGCCAGAGCATTAATAAACGTTTTGCAGAGCAATTTTCAGAAAGCTGTGAATTTACAATTGATATAGAATGTGTATAATTTTACGGACATAAATATACTCATCAGACGCGTGATGCTTCGAATACAGAAAGTTTTAATCAGTTGTCATTTTGCGGTGGTGTCCGATAGAAATTCCCGGGCAGGTATAGTAATCTATAATCCGAGTAACAGCATAAATCAGACGAATAATTTTACCCAAAGACGATGCTGCTGGCGCCAGTCTCCAAGTACACTTCCAATTACGCGTCGCAATGTCGACGAAGTTCCCTGAGAAACGTTCTCAAGTATCTTCAGCGAACAGTTGGGGGACAGGTAAGGTAGTCGAAGGTAGTTGGCCGCGTATAAAAGAGGAACAGCGTGATTATAGATTACAACGTGATACCGGGTGGCGAATAAATAACTGTATTACCGACGTAAGAGCGCGGACGACAGATAACATCCAGCAGCGAGAACAGCAGCAGAAGCGGCAGCAACCCCTTTCGGGGATTACCCGACAAAGCGGCACGCATCAACGCGCATATTTCTATAATTATTGCCGGCGCCCTTTGATCTACCTTAAACCGACGGTGGCTCCTCTCCTCTCCTCTCCGCCGTCGAGCTATGGCGTCCCTGAATCTTCGTTTCACGCAGAAAAGGCGAACCCGTATCACGCCGCGAGCTTTGGCGAGAGCTCGCGATCGGCAACGCGCTGATAACGAGATTCCGAGCCGCGTTTCTCTGCTCGACCTCATGGGACCGCTCGACAATGAAATATAAGCGAGCACGGCGCGGAATTTATCATTTCTTTCGTCGCCCAACATAATTCGAATGCCTGACCAGCGTTTATGTTACGTTACTTTTCCATCGATCGATCCCCTGTCCGCGGAAAGTTATAATCATGGATTTAAGCGCTTAACATTTAAACCCTTGCATTATTTTCACTCGTGACGCACTGGTACTTCGGTTGGGATCAATTTTACTCGAATTTTGAATATGCTTCAATTTGGCGTTCAAGTCCAATTATAATTTGCATAGTCAACGATTTTCATAATACCACGTTGTCATAACATTTCAACATTCTTTGTCTGTTTTAATATTGTAGCTGTGTTTAGTTAGTTCTGACTGACGCACCTGACAAATAGGTCATAGTGCAAGGGGTTAAAACAACATGGTCTAGTTGGAAACTGAATGAAAGTACGAATAAAGTGACCGAACATTTTATACCAATGTATAGGTCTATAGTCCTACGAGTGTTTATGTAGGGGTTTCTGTAAATCGTGGCTCGTAAAGAGTCAGAAAGTGAGAACGGGTCGCAATAAATAACCTTGGTATCGGTAATTAAGCGGAATTCGAAGGGATCGCCGCGCGGCAAAGGGGTTGGACGTCATTAGGGGTACGATGGTGATTAGGTCAACGAGAACTTCTGTTCGGTAGAGAACGGTAGCAGGATTCACCTGCTCCCGATGGAACAGCTGCTACCGATTCGTACGCGTGCTTCGAACACCGTACACTGGCCACGGTGTTAATTGCCGTTCGCGCGAACCGCGCCAAAAATCCTACCGGACCGTAACCGATTATGTCCGCAAATTAATCGAGCTGTTTCACTCGTAACGTCCTGCAACATAGTAATAAAGCGTCATAATGGTATATTAACTGAAATTGTAGCGTGAGAGGAAAAATGAAACGAGACAGTCGGAAGAAAGAAACTGAACGACCGGTCCAGGTTGCTCAACGACGTTCGGACGCTTCAATTAATCGGCCAATAACGATGAATAATTATACGTTTATGTATCGGGAATACGAGTGAGCGACACGCCTATGTATAATTAACGCTGAATTCATCTTTTTTTCTAGTTCCTGCAGTGAAAGAAATTGACACGCAAAATGTTGCTCGTACATTTCTTGTATTTAATATGCACATAACCAACGGTAGATACATTTACGATCCTCGAAATTGCTTTATATCCATTGAATTTATTATGTAATTTCAAGTTGTCCGAGTTGGTGCAATTTTTACGATGTACTTTTTCACACAAGGTGACCGCCGAAATCTGACATTGTAACGATAAGAATGCAAGATTTGTGGCTGTTGTCCAGGTTCCTATGGTTCACATAGAAACAAGGCTGACCCGATAAATTCCACGAACGTTTCCACCGTCGGTAGCAACGCTTTCGTCCTACATGCGAATGCCAACCGCGAATATGTATTCGTTCGGTGTATGTTGAACTCTTTAATTTTAATCGGTACGACTTTGTGGTGGACAGGTACGGTGTGCACGGAATAAGAGATCGTTCGGTCCCCTAGTCGAGACTCGTAAATATGTCGCACAATGTCGAACAGACAGTCTAGACAGGTATTAAGGTATCGTTAAATACTTTGTCCCGATAATCGAACTAGCACCACGATCTAGACAAGGAAATACACTCTGAGCTGAACGTAAACCACGCTTCGAAATCGGTCTTTGTTTTCCGTAATTGACAATCGGCTACTTTATACCAAGATTAATAAAAGATTTACGCAGTCTTGTCAAACAAATCTTGAGCTTTAAACTGTAAGGACTTGTTCGTTTTCGAACGTGTAGATAAATCGATTGACTTTCTATTTTCGAAATACAACCGCTAACCCGATAATATTTTAGCTTACTTCGTTCGACGAACGTGCACGGCCTTCAGCGAACACGACGAATCTTAAAGCTTGAAACGACAGAGACTAGAAACACGGATAAATAAATCTTCGAACGAATCTCGACCACGAGCCGTTATCCGCGATTTAATAAAACCAGAAACGTATGGAAAGCGGACGGTTGAAAGGTGAAAGAGATCGCGGCACGACGTATCGAGAAATCACGTTCGAGAACGGCCAACCGTGCCGTTCGATGAAAAATAAATAATCGAGAACGTTACGAGAGGTTAGGATTTTACACTTGTCGATTTATCCGGTCGCTGCGTGCCTTCGAAGTAAATGCAGGTGTAGAACGGCGCTAACGACGTCGCCGTCAAACTCGATAAACAAAAAATAAAAAACAAAACGAATCGATTACCTTCGATCCTAAATGAAAAAAGAAAACGCGTCGGGTTGCGCAACGCGGCTGGAATCATGGCGTCCGGCATAATCGAAACGCATAGGCCCCGATCTTTTGCCTCACAATTAATCCAACCATTTATATACACGATCGACAGCGGTACACAGTCGCGGTCGACTGGAGAAATTGATTTTTTTCCGTGGTTGAACCGCGTCGCGGCCGACGGAACGAAACCTCATATGCATACACGCGTGAAACGAAAACCGATCGCGAGATTCTCAACAGCGTATCGAACCTATGACCCAAGATCGATTAATCACATTCCCCTGGTGCCCGGGGCTTTATGAATTCCCTCGATGCGCGTCGATTCTCCGACGAGCTCTATTCGACAGACTGGCCTGTCAATTAAAAAACTCGCGATGGAACGAGCCGACTACGTTCAACTAATTCCGTTATTTTCTCGGACTACGAACCGCTCATTACCCGCGGTAATGGACGCCACGAGCACCTGATTATCGCTCGCGATGTAATATTTTATAAAGTTCGAGCGAACTTCTAAAATTTCTAAGTTTTGAATAATCCCGAATACCAAGTACCTGGATTGAATATAATTTCCAAGTCTCAAGATTTAGAAATACCAAGATTGAATATAATCTCCAAGTCCAAGATTTCGAAGCACGACGATTGAATATAATTTTCAAGTCCCAAGATTTCGAAGGGCCAAAGTACCAAGTCCCAAAGTTCCAAACTCCTAAGATTCCAAGGTCTTGAAATCCCAAAGACCATAAAACCCGAAAACCTCTTAATTCCAAACTCCTACAATTCTAAGAATTCAAGAAGAATCCTAAGGTCCTAAAATCCTAAGATTCCTAGATGAATTCTAAGGCCCCAAGATCCTAAGATTCCAAGAGAAATCCTAAAGTCCCAAGATCGCAAAATTCCAAGTTTCTAAACTCCCAAATGTTGTAGCCCAAAGTTCAAAAATTCGATAATCAGAAATGTCCAAAATCCTAAGCCCCCACTTTCAAAAATAGCGAAAAGTCGCTGCCAACGAAGTTATCATGAAACATGTAGCACTGACACGGGGCAAATAAAAATGAAAGGGTTAAAGAAGAATACACGTGGGCAGGTATAGGATACATCCGTTCCATTTTTATAGATACATTCGACACATTATTGTAGGACCGTAGGAGGATGTGGAAAAATGGGTCAGCACCTGTAAAAGAATATCAGGTACGTCCCACTAAAGAGGCGCCTATTTTCAAAGAGACAAGCCGACATGCAGCTTCGACGAACGCCTACGCATCCGGCCCAAACCAGTCCTGCTTAGATAATCCTGTACAAGATACTATGATTTTCTAAAAGTTTCTCACGCTGAAACTGGACCCGACTCTCTAGCACCCTGTTCCAAAGGACTAGGTGTGATTAACTGTTGAAGCTGTCTGGTAATTATGCTCGTTGAATAGAGAATAGAATACCGCGTCAAACATCTGACGGAAAAGAGCCGGCCCTTTTGTTTGCCACGGAATTCAAGGTTCTTTCTGTCGATCGAGGGCTCCTTATAGGAACTACGTTAAATTAGGAAATTAATCCGGCTGTATAACAAAAATTTGAACGGTGTAGATCGGGGTGGATGTTAGATGAAGCGACGGTTACGAAGATGTGTTAAATGAGATCGCGAGAAGAGTTGATTCCGACCGAACCGGCCCTAATAAATCGGTAAGGTTAAAATACAGGTGTGAAGGGCAGACACCCCCCGTGGACCGTGAATTTGTGAGTTTCGTCGCAAAAATCGGCATTAGTTCCGCTAGCGTTCTCTTTTACCCTCCCCATTTTTTCAACCATCTCTGTCCTCTATCGTGTCACTCCTGAGGACCTCGTCGCTAGTAATTCTCGAGTATACCGGTTGGCCGAAATTTTTACGTATCTTATACGCTGCATTTAATATTCATCTCTGGTGAACATTTACAAGTTTGCAAATCCCCATTTATATCAGTGATTTAATTTGCTCATGATGGCGTACGAAGATATATGGGGACCTATGGCGACATTTCTGTAAATTGACTGTTCTCGGTCGGCATTGAATAAGTTCATACATTTCATTCATAGCACCTTTGTATATTAATATAGCGAATTATCGCAAAACAACAAATATAATACAAAAAGTATTTAATACACCCAATTGTGAAGTACCACTGAATCCATAAATCTATTTCTTTCAAAAGTCCTAAAAGTATACGTACAGACAAAATTCGTACCACAGGCCACTATCTGGCCCAGAAGAATCTTATAATTAAGTAAACAACAGGGTACTTACTCGATTTGGAGATGGTGTAACATTTAGAGAGACAGATGGGCAGGCCGTGATTTCCACAACGCCGTTAAGACCATAGTCTTCGTGGCAGTGTTGTATTCGTTGTTCACAGGGCCTCAATGATGTACCTCCTGAAAAAGCATAGTAGTATGCATTACACATAATAGCCACTTAATCGCAATCAGGCAGCTACGTTGGCGGGCGAACTCACGGGCTCAACACGGAGCACGGTAAATAAAGTTATCCAGTCGGAGGGAGTCCTTTTAAAGCGGCCGTGAGACGAAGAGGATAAAAGTAGAGAGAGCACGTACGATTTCCACAGCCTCTTGCACGGCAGGAACCATTAGTCGATGCACATCGGGCCGAACGCATCGGCTGTGGATGAAAATTACGGAGCCCATAAACGATTCTGCTGGAACAGAACGAAAATCGCCCCTGGGGAATCACCGAGACGGCAGCTACCACCGACCATGGCTGTACGGATTATTTCGCGTTACCAGCGGCGACCATACGTCACGATAACGAGTATAACGCGGCTCGACAGACTACTGTACGATCCACTTGCAACGTGGCTTTCCTCAAAGCTGTCCATTTTCAATTTCTCAAACTACATTCCCAAACTCCCAAAATTTCCACATTCTCATGCGTCAAAATTACCTCGTCAACAAGTTTTCACTGTCAATATTCAACTAAAATCTCGAAGTACACGAGATTGATTTAAAGCACACACATCGTTAAATTATACCTCTCGAGTTTTCTCCGTTCACGATCATACGTTTAGCGTCGGTTTTCAACCGTTTACACAAATTACGCTTCATTTCCTCGTCTTCCAATCGATATCTATTTTCCAGCACATCATTACAGCTTGATAGAATTGAAACTCCCTCGTTTGCAGCGTGGAGGTTGAAAATTGTATAAACAAGGAATTCGGGGTGGTCTCTGTCAGAAGGCGAGCGTAAAACCGCGGCTGGTCTCGTGATCCATCGAGGCACAGCCGATACGGATCGTGTGGCTATTCAGCGGGCACGCTTCTCTTCCTTCGGGCCGTGTCCGTTCCGGAGCGGGTGACCTCTTGACCCAGAGGTGGACGCCGCCTGCAGGAACACCCGTGTGGATAATATATTCCGGGTGTATTCCAGGCAATTTTCGCGGGGCGGTGTTGCGTTGATTGCGGTCGTTCATCGCGGCTTCGCCTTCATTCCCTCTCTCCTTTCCCGTTTTGCGCACCGTTCTCAAACTTTCTCTTCTCGTCCTTCTCTTCTTCTTCCTCCTCCTCTTCTCTTCGCTGCCTCTTCCTTCGTTCGTTTTCACGAGGTGCAGCAGTACACCGCTACACTCGCGGGTCTAATTTGCGCACAGCGGGAGCGACACGAACTAATGCACGTTGCGCACGCCGGGAGAGAATCCGTAGGATCTTTGTCTTCGCGCACTCCCGCGCTAACGCGCATCCATCATCGTGGGACCCTCGGACGAGGCTCTGTCCTTCGTCTTTTCTAGGACGCGGTTACGAAGGAACGTTAACTCGAAACACGGACGAAACTTGATCGACGGAGACCGCGCTAGAAATTTCTCAACGATCGTAACCGTCGGAGACGTTTTGATGACCCTTTCCGCCTAACGAGGCGACTATAAAACGAACAGAACAATAAAACGCCGGTAGTAAATAATGCTCGATAAACGAAAATCCTATCTTTATCATCGAACAGCTTTGTTTACCGCTTCACAGGTTTGGTCAATGACCAAGGATAGCCGGGGGCGGGGCTGCAGGCCCGAAGAAAGCTGGACGTTCTTTAATAACGAAATTGCGAAGGTTTTACGCGAAATAATCGTCGGACAATCGTGGCCGTCCACGGGAGAGGAAAAAACGAGGAACAGGAAGAAACAATCACCTACTGAATCCTACGGGCACTTTTGCGGAACGAAACACGAGTTTCGAGAGGCTGGCCAGAAGATCATGGCTCCGAGGCAGTCTACTACTATGTCGGACACTCTCCGGGTAACGCTTCATCTTCAACTTTTGAATGCTGCCTTCTACGAGTCTGGGTAGACAGCCACCTGACTCGACAGCTCGAGGGTGCAATCATGCGCACGCGAACCCATGAAACGCGACTCGGCCATCTTACGCTCGCTCGAGCTTTGATCGCTAACATTTGGCACTGCGAAAATCGTTCGGTACTTTAAACAACTTTGTCATTTTAAAATACTCTCTCGTCAAATTGTGTCGGACTGTTTTGTCAAGATCGTTTGCTAATCGACTACTACTTCATCTTGAGAACATTTATGTAGCCATTTTGAGGTACAAATTGTATATGTACCATATGTACAAATGCACCATAAGTTTAAGATGTTTTTAAATAATCAAATGAGACTTTGCATGTACTGAAATAGATCATTACAAGTAACTGACTTAAGTAGCCAACGAACCATTTTACATGAAAAACCTTAACTGTACAGTAATTTTCAACAAACAATCTTCAAACTGATGTATCACAAGTGCCAATTTCGTAGCACTTTTGTAGTATGAAATTATGTTCGACATGGCGTGTAACAGCTTGACGGTAGCATCTTCCAGTAGCAGCTAATTGTTCCGAGAAAGCGATAACTCGGCTATTAATTAGCAATTTGGCGCTGTTTACATTTGCAAGTGTTCGATTGCACGGCCCAGCTGCAAACGCCTCCACCCTCGAGGGTCCAATTTGAAGGACGAAATCCGGCAAACGGATGTTCGCGTGACCGTTGCGTTTAGACGAAGAGGAACGATCGCGAGATCCAACATATGCCACAAGTCCGGCACGCGAACAAGTTCGCCGACATATGCTCTCGGTCGGTATCGCTGCGAATCGATGGCTCGGGCATACGCGCGTTTATCGCCGGTACGAGGGATAAGAAAGATCGTTTGTCGCGACTCGTACTGTCAAGAGACGTCTTACTTCTGCCGATTCGCGAGCAAAAGATTTTATCGGGGTGAAAGACAAAATGCGAACGATCGATCTTTGTGACCGGTAGGCTTGCATCGCACGCGACTTGTTGCTCGTCAACCTGGACTTTTACACCTGTGATATCATCCATAAATATATATGTATATATGAATGTACGTATGTTTATCGAATTCGAGCACCCAAACATCATTCGACTCGATTATCGTTACGATCTCGTTATCCGGCTCGTCGTTGATACGACCAGCTGCGACGAGGTCGAGCTCGATCCACGATTAGCCCGGCTCAAAAAGTTGTCTGCCTTCCATTCTCCACCCTTTCTCGTTAATTGACCGCCGGGACCCATGCCGACGTCGAACGTAACGCGTTACGAAATACACCGGCATCGTTTTCCTTAATCCTTGAAACAGGCGTCCGAAATGTTCTCGATGGTACTAAAAGTTGGTGGCAGCGCGATCAATGCAAAAATAATGCTTTTATTATGCATATGGGTGCCGAAATTTAGCATCTTGAACTCGAAGAGTTAGGTATAAAAGGATTATAAAATTTAGAGACTTGGAGATTCCTTGGTGATTTAATTCCTTTATGTGGAAAAATATGTGGGAATTTAAGGATTGGGGGATCTACGCATTTGGAGGTCTAGGGAAGTCTAGAAAGTTGTGAATCTAGAAGAGAGTCAAGGCATTTGGTGGTCAATGGGTTTGGAAGTATAAGCATTCGGTAGTCAAGAGATTTGAAAATCTAGAAACACATTTAGGTAGTAATCTAAAAATCTGGAGAACAGTGACTCCAGAATTCAGAGATATGAAACACAATAAAAACGCATGATTTTGAAAAAGTTCAAGTTTTGGGAATAAGTAGATAAGAACATTTTAAAGTTTGCAAGTTGGAAAATTTGCATGTTCAAAATCGAGCGTGCCTCGACCGGAAATAAGTAGAAGTTACGACGAAGGAAGGGGCTCTCGCATGTAATGCGTTATCGATGCGCGTAATTTGCAACGAGGACGGCTAATTATGCAACGCTGATAACGCCGATTCATTTCTTCTTTCCTGTCCCTTCTTCCCCAAGCTTGCTCTTCATCAAGCTTATATTCCAGAACGCGGATGATGAAGCAGCTGCTTGGCCGGTCGAAACGAGAGCAATCGAGCGGTGCACGCACCGGACGTCGGACACACAGCTTGATCGATCGATCCGTGAATCGACGGATCGTGCAAAGGGGAACAATATTTGCCAGCGAGCACGATAAGGCATTACACCGAGGACCCGGCTCGCGGTAATTAATTACGTCGGTCCCGAAGGAAAATGAATTGCCGCTCGCGGCAATAACAGCGGTTAATGCGGCAACAATTATTGATGATGCCGCAATAAGTGCTGCATGTCGAAACGGTAATTCATCCAAGATTAATAATTGACCATGGATTGATTTTAATCTAAATGTTCTTCTAAACGGCCCACTTAATATCCTCATCAGTGGCCTGTCCGCAAAGACACCGGAAACGAAATCCACCTGGCTTCGTTGTGCATACCCACCAGTTGACCAATGATTTTTTACCGAGGAGACGCAAAGCGGTTAGTATTGCACTCGGTAATATGTCGATACTGACTTGTACAACTTTCATTGTACAAACTTCAAATTTCAAACAACAAACTTCAAAGAATTTTAGAAGTTTGATGGGTTTCGAAATACGTGATTGAAACATGACTCTATCTATAAACTTCGATAGGAGACTACGTCCAAATTTCCTTCTCCACTGCAATTAGACACAAATAAAGAACAGGAAAAATGAAATAGGTAAGCTGTTAAATCAGCAAACAAGTATCTATCTAGGGGTACGAAAACTGGTGCAAACAGGCTAGAATGAAAATACCAGTAGACGCAAAGGAAGCAGCCCACGCAGAAGATATTCTAAGATGGAGGAAAGCTGCGTGTGTGCCGCTAATTAATACGTGAAAGTCACATAAGCCGTGGGCAGAGAGATCCCGCGTGGATAAAGCGTCAGGATTAAGACACGAACGGTTTCCCGAGAAAAATTCGAAGGCAGAACACGCACGTGGAAGACGCAGTATCAGAAATATACGTTTATGGCGTCCCGGGGTATGGGAACAATCCTACGCGTCAGATTAAATCTAGCGTCGAAATAATGGAAGATCGTGGACCGAGAGCTTCCGCCGGTTAGATGCGACAGGGGGCATTCTTTTCTTGGCCGTCTTTCCAATTACTGGCCTTTGACATTAATTTGTCGACCGGCTGACCAACGGCGAACACGTTGCCGCGTCACGGTGAGAAGAGTTGTCTGATCGTCGGTTTAACCAGGAAATGGAGATGTCCGTGGACCACGGTTAAACGCGACTGCACTTCGTCATCGTCGACGGTCAAAGACCGGGGTATATCTATCTCCGCTAAACGGACAACGATTTTCTCGCTAACCGTTCCTCGTGAAACGTCTCGCGGTGACGAGTCCATCGGTAAATCCCCGGATGATGTACGAGGCACGCTTTCCTCGCAACGGGGACAACTTTTACCGAGAAACTCGGATTTCGTATGAAAAGACCTCCACAAAGGAGCTCTCGATTTGCACAGGATACGCTACTTTCTACCTAGTTTCACAGTCCACGTTCTGAGACGCACGCTTTGTTTACGGACCGATTAACGAGACGCGTATTTTGCCAAGAAAAAATTAATCTTGCGGTAGCGGACACGCTCTGTTCAACCACGACGGAGACAAAAACTGGAATGGAGAGAATCAACGGGAACGTGTGCTGATAGAAACCGCGTTTGTGAACATACGGTCGCAAAAAAAATCACTATTCATTGCTGCCGGATTGTTTTGTATAATGCGGTTGCCACAAGCTGCTATTAAGAGATTTCTACGCAACGGAAGGAACAGACAAAGGATGCTGCAGTAGAAAAATCATGGTTAATTTGAACACTTTTGTTATGGTAAGAAAAGACGAATAGCTTCTATAATGTTGCTTCAATTATTTATCAACATTATTTGTACGAAGTTTTGAATCATTCTGAAGATGTGAACATATGTTATATACATGCGTCGTATACGTGTTATACATATAACATAACATGTGAAGGGTATCAATTTGGTCATCAATTAGACATAAAATAATAGAAGAATTATTAGTTTTCACTTACATAATTGCAACAATTATTGACATTCAATAAAGGGAACATCGGACTCAACATAACTTGCAGTATTTGGAAACTGGTTGCAACTTCGACACTTGGTGCAATCGTTCGACAATCATTTTATGCAAAAATCTTAATATATCACTATTGTCCTTCAAAAGAGACACTTAAAACTACCCTAGACATTATATCAGCCCTCCGTAATCACCTATTCTCTGTAAAAATCGCAGGGAATTCGATCAGACCGCATCTGGAGGATGCTGGTTCCGATGATACAGCGTCGATTGCTGCTGGTCGCCACGATGGCGATTTCCCTGTTGCAACCGCGTGCTCGCGAGTTTCTTCTTACCTTTTAGGTATATCCCAGCCCGAAGTATAACCGAGGATTGCGGTTCGCCGCAGTATCCAATAGTTACGAGCGCGTCATTATATCCCCAATCGATATCGAAAGTTTTGATCGACACGGCAGCTGGGAAGATCAGCCTCGATGTGGGATCGAGATCTCGAACGCAGGCTACGGGGTACCAGACGGTGTACAGTCAACGACAAATCTCCTTCCCTACCTAATATCCGAATATCCACGATGAGGAGACATTTACTCGATATTTATAGTTGACAAGTTTTTCAATTTGGAGATTTGGAGAATCGGAGATTCGAGGAGTTGGGAAACTGAACATTTGGAGTTCGTGAATTTGGAGATTTAAAAATTCGAGTATGTAGAAATTTGGGGATCTGAGAATTTGAAGATTTGAGAAGTTGGAAAATTGAATATTGGAATTCGTGAATTTGGGGACTTAAAAATTTGGGAATGTAGCAAGTTAGGGTCTAGGGACTTGGGAATCTGGGAATTTGGGGACGTGAGAATTAAGGTTTATACATTTGGGAATATATGAAACTGTAGTATAGCTATTTGGGGATTTGCATACTCAGGAATTTAGCAGTTTGGGAATTCACCCAGTCAGAATTTAGGAATGTTCGAATTGCCCAAGTCCATGTTTAATAATGTGAAAATTTCAGAATGTGAAGAATCGAAGAACTGTAAAATTGAAAAATGTTAGGGCAAGAAATTGAATAACCTCAAAATCATAAATGCAAGAAATAAAATTTACAGATCTTAGCTCAAAGAATGTATTGTAAGATTAAAAGGTCGTGAAAAAACATTTTCATTCGCAAATTAAAAAATTGTCAGGTATATTCCTGAGGGAAAGGAAAGGGTACGTTGCAGTCGAGTGTACCGGCTCGCACTCGCGTGCTGGTGCACGCGTTCAAGGTAGCCACGCGGCGAGAGAAAGGACGTCGTGTCGTGTATCAGAGAAGGACGCGTGGCGTCGGGATGCCTCTGGTTCGCGTGATTATCTGCCCACACTATCCGTCCAGTGCCGGCGCTTATCCTGGGTTGCTTATTGGTTTTGGATCTGATATGGCCAGCATTAAGGCCGCTTTCCACTCTTCGTCCTCGAGCTTGTCCGCGTAATGGAATACGAGATAAGGGAGAAAATGGCGAGTGCACTGTCAGAGGCAGCTTGATTACTCGTCCTGGGACGGCTGCGCGCTGATGAGCGATCGTTAAGTGCCGATGGACTCAATAAACGGACCTTAAGCTTGGTTTACAATGATACTCTAAACGAATGCCGGTACCGACGCAACCGTTGAATAAGTATGGAATAGTACCAAGATAATCGTGTCGGTCAATTAGCGGTTAACGCTGCAAATACGTCAATGTAAATCCGATTTAACGACGTAAGGAATTATACGTACTTTTCCGGGCACTAAATTACCATTCTAATTAAAATGTATTTTCCTGTGTTTTTGTCCCTTGTAAATTCCATAGGAGAGAGTTTCGAATAAAAAATGAAATAGATTCGCAAGCAACTGTACATTCTGTGGCAACTGTATCAGAATTTAATAGTTAAAGGGAAGCTCGTTAAATTAATGCAAGGAGAGGCAGTCATACTGATCGAACAACTTATATTACCGTTCCTGAGATTCTTACTGGGACCGTTAATTCTTCGAGGCAGCAAAATGGACGAAGTACATTACACCTTTTTAAATCTCGCGTTGTCTTTTTCCGTGGAATTATTGATTTTAATGCACATTCTGCCGCTATTAAGGTGGGGACTTCCTGCAGCAAACTACTCTGTATACATTACAGTACATTATCGCGAGATGAGCACTCGGAACGATCCGGTCGAACGTCGAAACGATCGAATATATTCTACTAATCAAACGCGTGCGCGCTGCTCGTCGCGACTTAATTACAAAATCGAATATCATCGTGTCGATCTGTGTCTCCGTAATGGGCCTCATTACAGCGGATATCGAGACGCGTTAACGGTCGAAACGCTCCAAGAGTCTTAATCACGATCTTCGCGAAATGGACGGAAACGGGACGACGAAATTCGATGAAGATCCCACCAGTTTCTGCCGCAACAGCCGTGGCAGCAAGTGGGCGAAAATGTTCAACGTCCGTATCGAATCGGGATGCGTATATCGCATCGAGATCCTATCGAGATGACGCACTGCGTACGCATCTGATACCGGATTCTACGAAACGACGACCGGAGACTTATTCGTCGCCGGGTTTATTTTAGAAGACGCTCCACGAAACTCGTCTGTCCAGCAACGTTTCGAGACGCTGATGGGTCAACAATGTTTTGTCGTTAACACGCTATTACGAGGTCATGTTGCCATGAAATGTTGGTGCAAGAATCTACTAACTTTTCAAGTTAAATATTCCTGCAAACATGGACTAGGACACTCACCAGCCAGTTTAATACAACTTGAAATCAACAATTTTTTAACTGAATCTGTAGTATTATATGATGTGACATAGGGAGAAGAATGCATATTTCACGTATGAACTTTATATGTCACTACTCAGTATATATTTTGTATATCCTTATACTATGTTACAACACTGCAACGTATAAGGATTAAAGAGCATGATCAAGAGAAATAGAAGGATGCTTGAATGAAATAGTGAAACAATAAGATAATGGTTAGAGTGAGATGATACAATAGTACATTTAAGTATAATGTAATAGTATAGCAATTGCAATCGTGCACTAGTTTAACGTGATCTAGTTTAGCCTATTACTCAAATACAAAAATAGTAAAAGCATTTGATAAGAAAAATGTATAAATGATGGCCGAACTAAATGGAATGCTCAGCAGCATTGATTACAGCGTTAACGGACGAATAAAACGAGCGAAATGAATGCGAGCGGATGAATATGTATAATATCGATATGGCAGTAAACGTGTTAGCCAAGCTTTTACAAAGGCATCGCGTTTAAGGATGTTGATAGACGTCATTTAATTGGTATCGTTTTAATAGCAGGCTAGCCGAGAAAGGCATCCGTTACCTTAATGCGGCCGTGTAATTAGCGACGTATCCAGAGCTTTATCGCTTTTGCATGAAGCACTCTGCGAGGGAATCCCGTGGCGATTACGTCTTCATAAGTGAATCGTACTTCCGATAATAATGTTTCTTTGGCCACGGCAGCGAGCTGATAATTTATCTGCTACATGTGACCAGCCACGAACGTTAATCGAATAACTCGAAAACGTTTGACGATGTAATTGCTTCATTCATTCTTTCAGCTATACTTCTGATCGACTCGCGGGTAATTAATAAAAACACGAATCTTCGATTTCAAGTGATTTTTCTTCTTATTTATTCAATTACGAATTCACTACAGTTTTGGAATGTTATTAATTTAGTTTAATATTTTACTTTATTTGCTGTTGCTATTCTGATATATTAATTGCATATAAATATACATAGACATTTGAGCTTATACATTTAGCAACATGTCAATTTGTACTGTATTTTATTTTCGTTCTTCTATTACGTTACACTGACTTTCGCTGTGTTGCACAAAAAGCCCCTAGTGCAACATAGCGCAAGTGTAATAAATAAATATAAGCAAAAAATAAATACTCTGAAACTGTCATTAAAAACTTGTATCAACGAAATTCAAGCTGCTCGGTGAAATTCGAATAATAAATCAGAGACGAAGTACGCAGTCGCAAAGGTAATAGTTATATGATAATTTTAAATCGCGCAAAAGGAACAGCGACTTAATGGGATCGAAAATACCCGTAGTGCGTGTTTTTCAATTATTATTCCGCATCTACCGAACGCTTGCGCAAGTGTCTATGATATATTTTAAAATATTTAACTTTCGACTTCTACCCTGCTATTAAAATTCGTTTAAAATACCTCGCAGCAAAGAGCGTAATCGTGGCGCACTAGCGAATCGTTTCGAAGAAAGTCGCAATTATCCGTCGTAAGGGAGGTACGTAATAAAAGACGGCGTCGTAAATTACCGTATCAATCCCTCAAACAGATAGCAAATCGCTAATGGCAAGACCGGGAGCTCATTACGTTTACCGATCCCACGGGTTACGTAGCCTACGCGGTATTAACATCGGTAATTAGTTCGGGCCGAATGAAAGTTTAACCACGGATCGGCGAAATTAACCGGACTAATCGGTCCGCGGTGATTCGCAGCTTCGTGATTCTCCAACGAGCCAACTGGCGTCGTTCCGATGCCAATCTCCGACAAGATTTTCATTAACGTTCAACTTCCACGATACAAGGTTGTAAAATAACTTTACGTGCTCGATGATTATCCGTAATCCGAGTAGCGGAATAGATACGGCCAAAAGAAAGGGTTCTTTTGCTGTTCAACGCTTGTAAACGTTCTTGTACAACGCAATTGCTTCCGATTACTTCTAAGTGCACAAAGAAATTAAGAATTTATGAAACTTTCCATGTATCTTGTTCGACATACATAATCGAGATCTAATCGAAAATTTGTAGTAGCATTAACCTTTAGAGAGGTTAGAATACAATTTGTTTTTAAATTCGTCAAGGGTCATATACTTGTGAACTACTGTTATACTTTGGGGATTTATTTTTATGTTAGAGATTTAGGATGAGTGTATAGTTGCACAAGAAAGTTATTTCTAACCTCGAAATAATTATTCTTGAAGAGCTTAATATATGATACCTAGGTATTTAGGAATTAAAGAAAGTGGGGACTTTGCAAGCTGAGGATTTGTCGGGTTAGGGATTTAACAGGTTTAGGAATTATCGTGTAGGCATTTAGCTAGTAGGAACTTAATAAGTTGGGAATTTAGCAAGTTGGAAAACGTTGTTGGTTTACAAATCTGAGGGTGTGGAAATTGGAATATTAGAACATTTCACCCCCAAAATTTCTAAATATATAATTTGAAAAATTTGTAAATTTCTCAATAGTAACCCTAACCTAACAACTAATTTATATTCTGAGGGTTTGGTGCACCCCATTTAGTTCCAGTTAACAGTGCAATTTAAATGTGAAAATAAGTAATAGTGCGATAAAAGATCGACTGTAAAAAAGGACGATTCAGTAGCGAGGACCGCTCGTTACCGAAACGAAGGGGGCCTAGTAATTGAGAATAACGCCGTAGAAGAGCCAGAGGGAAATTTCACTGGCGGAGATTCGTATCTTCTCGTGGAAGGTGGAAGCTGATTATTATTTACGTCCGACAGGGGAACGTAAATCGTTGCCGAAGAAGCTAAACATCGGGGCCGTGAATGAACGTTTGACGACTTCGATAAACGAAAATTCTTAGTCAAATGCCAACGTGGATTTAGAAGTAAACATTATGCTCTTTTAAAAAACAAAATTTCGTATAAATACTGAAACAGGCATTTATTGTATAAAAGATATTTACAGTATAAATTCCACTGTTTCAAAGATATTATAAAATATCTTTTTATATTTTTCTTTATTTTGAAAATATGTTACATAAAGCTAGAAACGTTTCGTTACAAAGTTACATAGTATGAATTAATTACCTATGTTAAGATATGTAAGATCGACTGTGTTTATCTTGACTGCGTAATTACATTTATGTCGCGTTTATTGATTATAATTGATATCATTATGAATCATTACGATACTATTAATTCCTCGATACAAAATATCATCCTTGTACGTTCGACATCGATAAAATACAGAATTTATTGCGACATAAAGCGCTTTAGAATTTTGTCGAGTTCCAGTAAACACATTATTAATTACTGACATTAAAGTCGTTTCCGCGTCATAAACGATATTTTCTTTTTCATAAAAATGAAGAGATCGCTGATGGAACAGGTGAGATTGATTCCTGAAACTGTGTAACAAAATAATTATATCCGTCTGTAATTCATTTTCGATCGAAAAGATGAGACATTCTGCTATATAACAGTACATAATTCCATACTGCAGAAACTGGATGGCTCGATGACAGCACGATAACCGATTTAATAGAGGAAGCAATCGATATTGATCGCCCCAAAGAAGAAATGGAAGTGTGAACAGTAGTTCTACTTCTTCAAATCTCGAATAGACGTTGTTACGTGCAAAGTGTTCCGCGGTATGTAGGGAGGTACAGTCAAGAGCAAATCTGACATCTTTAGGAAAAATATGACAAGGGGGGGGCCTCCATTTGTTGATTTTTAGGAATTTCTGGAGATTTAACTTCGGTCGAGTTAAGGATTTTGGGATTGGGGGTTATAAGTATATGGAAGTTTAGAGATATGCTGGCAAGAATTTGGTAGAAATTTGGAGATAAGAATTTGTAGATGTGGGGATGTGTGGACCAAGGAATTTTGGGACATAGGCGTTTGGGGACATATGTATTTTGGGACATATGTATTTTGGGAAATAGGTATGTAGGGACATTTGGATTTAGGGATAAGAGAATTCAGAAATTTGCAAATCCAGAAATTTGTGGATGTAGGGGTTTGGTGATGAGCAAATTTTCTACTGACTACCTTCAAATAGGGGTAACTACCCTTCAAGTAGAGGATGGATTGACATTTGTATTTTATATTTTCTTTGAACTGTCTATTAACTGACACGTTCACTGATTAATTCAGTCTAAATTCACTTTTGACCACACTTTTATCCAGCTACACCCTTTGAAGACATACAAGTTTAGTAATCTAAAAATGTAAGAATTTCAAGAATGGAAAGTGAGTCTGTAAAATTTACAAATTTGACAATTATAAAGCTTGCAAATTTAAAAATTGTCAAGTTTATACTCGTCCTCGTTAGAACCTTTGCACCGAGTGTACATCCACGAGAGAAAATAAGTCGAGAACATAAAATAGTCGGTAGAAAATAACAGAAACGTCCAGGTGACACTTCCATAAACATCGGCTGTTTCGTATGGAATCCGCGTAGCTAAAGTAGAACTCTCTCTAGTCATAAAATATCACCGGGAACACGGTACTCGATAAAATCGGACATTGTGGACCTTAAAACAGAAACGCTGATCAGGTACCAACGGTCGTAAATGCGTATTTATGAAAACGTTGGTAGAAGAAGAAGAAACAATCATCTTCTAGGAAAAGACATCTTAACTCGCCGTTATTCAACAAGATTATACTTTTTGCGCTTAATATTAATCGAGTGAAGCGAACGATGAATACTCCGGACATCAACTTGTCACCTCGTTTGGCGGGGAAATTGAAAAATGAATAATAAACGATAAAGTATACTAATTCTTCATCTGGATGAACGTTAAAAATTTAATAAAAATAAAATGAGAAAATTACAAAATAATTAACCAGCTAGGTAGTTTTGTTAAATTTCCCCATCCTTCAACCCCAAATTGAAACGATGAAAGTAGAATCATCTCACTGTCCGTGGATTTCCATAAAAGTTACCAATTTGAGGGTGAATGACAGAAGAGAATAGAGTTTAATTGGGAGCTTGTCTAATTACAAACGCATCGAAGCTGTAAAAGTGCGTCTCACCGCAGATTGTACCCTTTAATACAGTTATCCCGGTTCGTAACTTTCGAAAGGCAGATCCCGTCCTGTTAATTCGCTCGTTAAAGCGTCCCGAGGGTTTCGTAAAGCAACGGTCGCTCGTATTTCCGCTCGCGGACGCGTCCTCTTATCCGTGCGCCTGATCGCATTAAATTTATCTCTTATCGAACGATTCCGTGGCGCATCAACGGCGATAACCGCGTTCTTTTTCGCGGCACGACATCGAACGGAGACCAACTAAATATGGACTGCTTCCCGCGGAATAGTCGATGCTTCTTCCACGACGAGATTTAGCGATACGTTCGCTTTTTCGAGCGCCGACCACGATGTTAAGCCGCGCTAAACGACGTCGTTAGCTACGCGGAATGACTACGTAAAATCACACCAAACCACGGTAGTAACGTTAATCCTCCGGTTGCTTTCCATACCTGATAAACTATTCGACACCGTGTTCAACTCTCACTGTTTCGCCGATTCTTTTAATTGCCGAACAGTGGATACAGAAATACCGCTCTCGTGTTCTTTTACTTGTAACCGTTTATCAACTATAATTATCTAATACACTTCGAGCTTAATATATTATAATTTGAATTTTAAATAATGCACATATATCTTTTGCAATGTGACTTTGCTCGCAGAACATTCAGAACATTCTTTTATAAGTATTCATTTGCTTCACAAGACTTGAACATAAAAATCTTTGATTAATCATAGACGAATTAACGATTAAAAATGTAAAAAAGTTCAGTAGAAATTAAATATCAAGAAGTCAAACTTTAACTTCCAATTAGAAAACCGTTTCACTAACAGTTACGCTGTAATTCTCAATTACAGAAAATGAAATCGTGAATCAAACGGTAATTGTTAATTATTGCTCAATTAAATCGATCGCATAAATAAGCCGAGGAAATAAAAAAAAGCGAGAAGAAACCAGCGATGAAAAGCTATGGTAATGAATATTCATTTAATAATTGATCGGTAACATAAACCTCGCGTTTGTCGAAACAGAGAACGGCAGAGAAGAAATTCACAGAGATGAAGGGGGGTGGCGTAAATCAAGGAATGATCGACTAAAAGTAAGTGGTTCTCCCCGTTGGTTTTATTACCGTTTCGACTTCAATTTGCACGCAATTCGAATCGATTTGTTCGCCGAGGGGAACCGTTGTGTAGCCCACCCCAAAACTCGTATAATCGATAAGATACGGCGACAGTTTATCGCGAAAGTCGAACACGAATTACATTGTCACGGGGGAACAACGAGTTTACGAGGTTAAATTCGATGCTGGCATACCGAACGAACGAATTATTTGACGCGAGCAACAGTCGAGCATCAATAAACGGGTATCTGGAATCGCGATCGAAGTATCCGGCGTACCGATCGCGATCGGTTCGATCGGGCACGCTTCCTTCTTCTGGACTCTAACCACGCCTCGAGTTTCCAGGTAAGACCCCGCCACGATGGACGATTCATTATGCACAATATTCACCTGCCTTTCTAGAGAAAGAGAGAGAGAAAGAGGGAGAGTATCGGTAGGGTGGACACGGGCGACGAGTTCACGAAGAGAAAAAGAGAAAGTGTGAGCCGGACGGCGGGGAAAAAGGAGAGGACGATGATGAGGAAGCAGAAAAAGAAAGGAAAACGAGAAGCAGAGCGAAGAAGGAGACGGCACAGCGAGCGTGCAATAACGCAGCAGTCTTTACGGTCATTCTTACGAAATAATTACGACAATGCGAGCGTAAATAGCCGTTTAAGGGACCTACACCTGTGGAAAGGGGAGCTGGTCGCAGGAGTAGACCACGCACCTGAGATACCTAGCTGCTCCGCTATGTTAATTATCAGGGTAATCGCCCTCGCCTTTTTTGTCCTTCATCGAGTCAACCGCTTCAGCAACGTTTCCTTAACCGATCCAGTTCGTTCTATCGAGAATCTTCGATGGAAAACAATGTAACCAGTTAGCCTTCCCTTTTTTCTTTCTTTTTCCTGGAATCCGAGTCGCTGGAATAACGGGATCGTTATTTTAGTGGATAGGGGTGGATCCAAGTTATGGTGCGATTCGTTGGAACAGGGACAACTGTACGGGATACATCACAATTTTCAAATTTCTAAATTCATATATTTGCTTGCAAGTTTCGAAATTTCTAAATTGCTGAATCTTTAAGTTTTTAGATTTTGAACTTCCTAAATTCTCAATCTCCGCATTTTCAATATTTGACATGTAGGGAATACAAGGAGTAATGATATTTGACACGTATAATATTCGACACGTGATAATAGAACGTGTTGGAATAGTAACGCGTGAAAATACAGCGCATGACAATACGACACGTGAAAATATAGCGCGTTGGGAATACAACGTGTAGGAATACTAACGCGTGAAGATACAGCGTGTGACAATACGACACGTGAAAATATAGCGCGTGGTAGTAGAATGTGTAGGAATACTAATGCGTGAAACTACAGCGCGTGGCAGTACGAGACGTGAAATTATAGCGCGTGGCAATACGACGCGTAGAGATACTGACACGTAGGAATACTAATGCGTAGAGATACTAACAGATGGTAATATAACAACGTAGGGATACTAATGCATAGAAATATTAACGTATAGAGATACAAACGCGTGGTAATAAAATGTGTAGCAGTACCAATAGCTACAAAAATAGTAAACTACATATAAAAATTCATGCAAAGTCAATATAACGAGACTCTTCCACATTTCGTATCTGAATCCGTAATATACATACTGCTACCAATCCCCCCGCAGAAAGAACATTAAAAAGAAAGCTAAGAACCAAATGCAACGTTGTATCAATTTTATACTTTCATGAGGGAAAAACAGTTTCCTGAACGATAGTGACCCATCACCGCCACGAAACAATGGCGACTGAACAAAAGGCAAGCACAGCAGGTGCGCGGTGATTTTATACGTCAGACTGACCATGATGAAACTATGAGACTCCAAAGTGGCTCCTCTGGCAGAACGCGTCGTCGCATTCTATTGTCGAAAGATCGGTCAATTGCATCGTATACTCGGCGACGAGCATCTGTCGATCTTAGGTAAAGAAAAAAAAACGGTACGATTCTTAATGGATTAGCTACCCGTTAAGGAACGATCAAACGCGGTTGTAAACGTAATGAAAGATTTATTGCCCGAAATCACCTGGTCGAGTAGATACCTCGTTTCACGGGATATGGGAACGCACCTTTAAACGATATTTCTGTGTATCAAGAGATAGGGATATCCGAGGAAATAATAATAAAATGATAATAATGTTCAATGGAATTTTGAACGGTACAGTTTGGATGACTGCTGCTTTTTTATGGGAGCGTAAACGAAAATTGTTCCGAGCAACTATGTGAGAAGTGTACTGATGGTACACCACATTATAGACACTGATGGTTGGGTAATATGGTACCTTGCGGATTTTGTTTAATTCTCAAATTATTCAAGTTGTAAATTTCTTGCAAATTGTCAATTTCCTAATTCCTCAATTGATATGTCTTAAATTTCTAATCCCCCAATTCCTAGATTTGCAAATCTTCATGTTCTCAAAATTCTATTCCCTCCATTTCTACATTTGCAAATTTTTACATTACCAAAATTCTAAATCCCCACCTCTCAAATCTCCTACTCCTTTTCTAACTTTCATCTGACAGATTTCTTTCTTGGAAATTCGAAAATTTCTAAAAATAAAATAAGGTCGAAAATTTGTAGTAAGATCGAGACATCGATTACTAGGCATCGACTTGGGTTAACGAACCGATCGTCTCGCAGGACGTGTTCCTCTTTCGCGAAGTCCCAGAGAGCAGTCCACCGGCGAGCGGCGCCATTATTAATATTTCATACGGTTTATGGACCGCTGAGTGGCAGCGCTCGCTGTTCCTCGTCTTTGTCCTTTTGCTCATCGTCCTTTCCTCTTCCTTCTTCTTCGTGTCCGCTCTTTTTTTACTTTCTTACTCCCCTTCATATAGGTGTACACCTGTACGAAGTTTCGAGCAAAGATTTCGACTTCCCGACACACTTATGATACTTCGACAAAGAGCTTGACACATTGTGTGCGAACGAAAGTACTGTCAGAATTGAATAAAGTAACCGGCAGTAATGAAATACTCGTACAAAGGAGAAACACATTTAACCTCGTCTTTATTATAAAACGACTTCGTCTTTTTCCACAATTTCATTTCTCGTAATTCACGATCGTCAAAAAGTTTCAGTTCTTGTAACACGTCTGGACATTAAAGATTCTCGCGCGTGTATAATCAAGAATACGTAAGTAGGTAACGGTAATAAGACAAGTAAGTATGAATTGAAGGGTAGCAATTTGAGATGCGAGGTATTCTATAATATTCTGGCATTTACTCGACGTAAATTACTTTTCAAGTACGATTTTCAAGGTGCAATTCGAGCCTCCCATTTAAGGATCGATGTTTTTCTGGAGTTCGAATCTATCTGTCTTCTCGGATCCGATATTCATCTAGGATACATTCGCTGGAACGTTGTAATGTGGCTCCAAAAAGACACCGACATCGATGTTCATCCACTTCCACGGAGTTCGTTTCGATGCTCAGCCATCCATTACGACCCCGGGCTCGACGACCACACCTAAGAAACAGTACTATCCGTGTCCTAGATCTGTTAGCACATCGTTACTAATTATACCGTTAGTACCTTTTTATCCGTAAAAGCGCTTATTAAAATTTCAAAGTTGCGAGCATAATTCGGTGGCTGGCAAGGGGGACGAAAAACGTTAATAACCAATGGAAATAGCCTTTTAGTGTAACAAAAATCTGGACAAACTTCTTTTTCCCTATGGCTGGATGTTTTATCGCACACACGACCGTGACTAATTACACGTCGGAAGATTCAACAGCATTTTTACGCTTCTTCTCCCCTTTCCTCGTGCATCATTCGAGTCGAACGTCGGATGTTGCATAAGCACAGTCAAAGGGAAAGCGTGGCCGAGGATGATGAGATTATTTTGTCGCGGCATTTGTACGGCAATCTACATTTGTCTCGCTCATTATCTGTAATTACCCGCGATGCAAGTCGTAGATAAAAGTCTCCCGTGAAAGAGGGTGGATAATAAAAGACCGCTTAATCATTAAATAGAAGTATGATATTCACCTGTACACGCGAGTGTGCGCACCCGATCAATTTAGACGTCTGCCCTTTTAAATAATACCTTGTTTATGCGCGTGCTATTAACATACGTGTAATAGCTGTTGTCGAGCACCTGTATCGATGCACGTGTCTCCACGCGGAAATTAGGTTCTGAGAGGGGCCGAAACGGTGCGTGCGATCGATAAGCGACAATTAGCGGAACGTAATAATTTGTAAAATTTAGAAATTTCCAAGTTTGATCATTTGCGAACTTGGAGACTTCAAAATTTGATGACTTGTTTATTTAGCGGAAATTATTCAAAATTATTGATTTGTTTATTTAGGGGAAATTTGGGCATGTAGAAATTTGAGAATTTAGAAACAAAAATTTGATGAGTCGAAGGACTTTGAAATTTAGAAGATTGAGAAGTCTGGAAATCCATGAATTTATAAATCTTGAAACTTGACAATTTGAAAAATCTGAGAATTTAAAAAGTCAGAAGTTTAATAAATTACCAGAAGATATATCCTGCTAAGTGAAGTGTATCCTGATCTCGATATTGTATCGAATGGCGTATCGTTAGCGGAAGTAGTTTACAAGAAAAGTGAATTGGCGCCAACACGGAAGCCATCGTCCGTTCACGGAGATCGGCTTTTACCAAACTTTTCATCATCGGCCCTTCACTTCGAACGTAGCCGTTCAACACCGTGGATAAATCGAACATTGCAACGGATCATAAAGGACCCACTTTCACCGTGGTACACGTTTAATGCAAGTCACCCACGCCGGCCCGTTGTAAACGGACTTTTTCTTCTTTGGTTCGCGCGGCAATCAACGAGGAAAAGAAAGGCGAGCCTCGCCGCGAGCGTGTTCAACGAAAGCGCGAGATTCGTGGCCGTGGCATGGTGTGATTAACGCGCCGCAAGCAGCTTAATGCCCACTTTGTACATCATCATCGGTATAACCGAGCGAACCGGCCAGGGGACAAATGAGCGTTAAATAAAATACGCGATCATTATCACAAATCACGCTCGCAACGAGTGCGACGCATGACAATCGAACAGAACCCTTTCGAATTCTCATCTACGTTACTCTACGTTTCTTGAAACTGCAAATCAATGATGATCCATCTACAATATGTGACGATTACATCTATAGACAATTATTAGATCCACATGAATCCACATTATCACATCCACTGAGAATGCATCCTGAAGCCTCAGACTTGAAACATATCTATGGACATACATGCCTTATCTCCACATATGTTTAAAGATTTGACATGTTTGGAGACCCGAAGAGCAGAGACAAGATCTTAAAGGCATTCCTTCCAAACTTGAATGCCTCTTGCAAAGATCACAAGTCGTGAAAAACATAGGTCTAAAAATTGGCGCCTTGAACAAAAGCAAGACCGTTAGAGGTCAGTGTAAGGCTAAGTGGTGGACGAGAAGCAAGATCGATTCGCATCGATGCATTTTAAGGCATCGGCGTCGAGGCTCGCGCTCCTCCGCGAGGAGAGGGCGGTTCGTCCCATTTACATCGAAGGCGGCCCACGGAATGGCAGTCGAAGGCACGAAGGCCGGCAGCGATAAATAACGTAACTCCGCCCAAAATATAAATTGAACGCTACCGGTGTGTGGTCCCCTACGGATGCCTCTCTAGATGCTTGCTCGCTCCCAGCCACCTATTAAAACCATGCGATCGTGTGCACTGGTCGACCGTGTTATCGTTGTCCCGCGCTCCTTCTCGCTTCAATTAACGCGGCAACACTAATACCACGCGCGGGTGTGCGCGCCACCACATTTTTTAGTTAGGTGGAGGTACGGTGATCTGGAGTAACGTGACTGGGGATAACTATGAATCTGTAGGAATAAGTGATAGAAAGACTTGGCGACATTGAGATGAGAAGGCTGTACTTGGGAAGATGTACTTGGACAAGTTGTCACTGAGATGTCAAAGTTGTACTTCGTCAAGTTGACACTGAGATGACAAAGTTGAAGTTGAATAAGTTGATATATAAGTGTGACAATCGACAGCTGAACAAGTTGGCATAATTCTCAAATTGCGTTAACCCCTACAATGTCGCGACGCACTCGTGACGCACACTACAGTTTGAATGTGATGTGAGTTCGATTCTGATTATAATCTGCATAATCAAGGATTGCTAAATGTACCTAACATTTTAAGTTTCATCTGTTGTCATGTTGTGGGAATAAATAGCTGGCTGTGTGTGAAGTCTCCGAATCTTTAATCCATCCCTAATTTTGAAACCCTCGAGAATTCTTAAGAATCAACGAGTGGAGAACCACGAGAAGTCCTCATGCGTTGTCATAATTTTTCTAACAAAGATTAGCCCGTGACCGTAGTAGACACGGTTTTAGCGAGCGTTCGTTCAAGTCCGCGACGAAACCAATATCCCGGTTGCCAATAACCGTTTTCCAAGCTCTTTGTCCCCGTACGGTATACAGACGCGAGTACATGGAACCCGTTTACACGACGTGTTTACAACGTGGAAGTGATTTTACACGCTGCGAGAAATTCGCGCGGTCGACGCCCGGAACGAATTTACGAGTCTTCCATTCTTCGGCGAGTGGAGCTCGAGAAGCCAACTATTATTTCCCGACCGGCGCGGATTTCCTCTCGATCCGATCTCGACGGTCTCTTGAAACAGCAGAGCATCTCGCGTCGGAAACCAGAAATCGAACCGGGCCGCGCCCCCTTCGATCGAGCAAATAATCGAGAATCAACTGACAGGCGAACGCGAGCGCGATTAAACAAATCGAACCGATTGGATTTATGTATCGCGCACGGTGCTAGACGTTCAATTAAGACCGTGGCAATTTCCGTGACGGAATTTTTTCCGTTGGCCAATCGGTGATTTACTAATACAACGTTATCGAGTTGTGACGAGCGCCTGCGGACTCGAAATCTGGTAGCAACTCGAATTAACTACCGTGCTCCACCGATGATCTTTTAAATCGGTGCTTATTTTAAATACACCTTGTCCGGTCTGCGCGGATCGATTTAGCGGGGAAACGACTGAAATCTTTGGGGTTGGAGAGAAAACGAAGTCTGGAAGCAATGGAAGTATTACAAGATGATATGATGGTACATTAACCCCTTGTATGACATCGAGTCGTACTCGTAACGCACACGAATATAACAAAAATACCAGGTACAGTTTGTACAATTAAAGATCGTTACATTCACAACATGTCTGACATTTCAAGTTCTTTTTATTTTAATATGCAACTGGGTTAATTGTTAGTACCGATAATTTCTTAATACATGATCGCTAGAAGCAATTCACAATATAGTGTTACTCTGGACTTGCAAAAGTGTGATAAATCTGAAAATCAGTTTCCAAATTTTCAAGCGACTATATTTGAGAATATTCAGCATGCTATATATAAATACTTCGATTACCAGTTGAATAAATTCAATTACCGATTCAATTTCCAATCCCATCACCAAAGCTCGTCCCTCCCATTCCATTGCAGAAGCCCCGTACGTTGGCGCCACGAACGAAGTAATTAATCGTCCGCAACGAGTAAAACAATGCAGACAAAAAAGAAGTAAGACAAGAGCACGTAGAGTCATGGTGGTTGAAGGATTGCCCGACTCACGGCTAGGGCTCGTTAATAAATAAATTATCGGCAATCTATCGGGGTACAGCATGGTCATTTCGAGGATGGCTAGAATCGAGCGGACGCCTGGATCGTTCACGGTGGCAGGTGCATCGTGTCGTAAGTTGACGAGGTCTCGACCGGCAGGAGGTACCAGCAGATTACGAGAGGAGGACGCGACCGGTACCGACTTCGTTTCCAACCATCGTCCACCGCCACCTGGTGCGAACCTCGTATCTCACGCGGCACCGTGGGCCACATTAAAAGCCGCTAATGCGAGGTAGCATTTTTTAAATGTGTCGCGTGTCTGTCCCGATGCCTAGTACCACGGAGTCAATTAGTATTTGCACGCTGGCGGCGCGAAATACTCCACGATGTGCTTACTGGGCGGTCTTATTTATAATTCGTTATTATTTATATTAAGTTCACCGAGAGGTTCGCAGAGACCTAATAGACAACTATATCCGTAACAGTGGGCGGGTAAACTGTATTCGCGGGCAATGCTTATGGATTTATCGAGATGAAAGATTGAAATTTCTATGTGCATACAGTTTTCTTAAGATCATTACCAAATTTCTAAATTATCAGATATCGAAAACTACCAATTATGTACATTTCAAAAATTTTAATACCTTCGTAATTTTTAACTTGTAATTTTCTAATTTTCGAACTTGTGACCTAAATTTCTACTGACCTGAATTTCAAAATTTCCAAGTGTCGCTATCCGTCAGAATTTTCCTGTAAAACTAAAATATCAATCGTATAACATTCTTGTATACGATATGAGAAAAACACGTCGACATCGCGTTCGATCACTCTTGGTTCGCCGATTGCATAAGATATTCCGATTGCAAGCATATAGGAAGCAGAGCGAGTTTACAGAGGGAACGAAAGTGAATCTCGAAGCTCATAAAAATAATATCATCGTTATTATTGATGTTTAATGAAAGTATTTATGCGCTGCACGTTTTCCCCGAAACCATTATCAGTTTTGTTTTCTCATTGCTAAAATATGCGCATCGTATATATTATTTTATTCAGAATATTGATAATAATTTTTATTCTAGACACATGTGCGACATGTTTAACGAGCCATACGGTTCTTAAGAAATTTTATCAAGTGCTCTAAGCACGTGAAAACTTGATCGCTTATTATATATCGGGTCGTTCTGTCAGTAATGACGTTCGTACGTCTGACTTTAATGCGTTAAGCAAAGTTATTGTACGACTGTTCGCCATCTTTATAATAAACGCATTTCTTTTCTCAAGAAGAAAACACTTTGATCGTCTATTTTCAAGAAACATCGATACTACGACAAGATGGATTCTACAGAAACTCTAAGAATATGTGGAGCATTTAGGGAGAAACTTATTTAGATATCACTATTTAAAAATTGTTACTGATAATGCTACAAACTATATATAAACTACTCAAAACCTGTATAGAGTTACATACAACTACTCAAAGGACTATACACGCTTTCATTAATTATTATGTATAATTAGCAATTTATTACAAGTATAACATTAGTATAAATGTAAGCTTGTATACAAAGAAACTTTTTGAGTAAAAATCAAGATCTATGAAGAGTTCAAAGAAATGGATACAATTATCTAGATCTTTAATTATCCAGCTATCTAGATATGTAACAAGAAATCTACATATCCATACATGAGCGATACAAACACTGACGCTCACATATGTAGGTGGCCCCGCTTAATGGATGACGAGGAGATGCGTTTCAGGGGCGGAGTAGGCGAAGGTGCAACCAGAGGTTTTCAATTTGGAGCACCTGCCGTCAAATTGTTCCCGAACATGATTGGGGCCGACCCAGAAGGGCGGAAGGTACGTCGAATATCGATGGGACATAAAATGCCAGCACCTTACGCCCTTTCATCGTATCTTTGACGCAACCGTTACGAAATTTATGTTACGATATTACTACCAGAATACCATAAAACTAGGAACTGTCAACACTGGTTCGCACTTAATAACTTATAGCGTTCAAACACGATCAAAATCTTTTTATTCAGATTTTAACCCTAATACAATAAATAGAATAAACCTGATATTTTGTAACTATAATAAATGTTTCAAGTTTCAACAAGTTTCAACGCAGCTAACATGAAACAGTTGTTTAATGAAACAAACGACGGTGATCGATGATAAAAGATTAATTTCCACAAGTTTCATAAATGTTCGAGAAAGCTTAGAGTGGCAATCTTACAGCAAAAATATGTTCGGGAACAGTTAAGCTTGTAAACGGCAGCACGCGATTGAACTCTAGTTTTATTGCAGTTATTTCTCGAGTGTCCGTTAAGCAGCTTTCTCCCTAGGCCGAGTATAAATCCGAAGAAACGGAATTGCGGAGTATCCACGGTTCGACGGCACGCACGGACACGAATCCGTGATCGGGATCTGATTTATCGAATTTCTAATCGCGCGGAAATATTTATCGTGGCGCGTGCTCGATCGAAGGGAGCCGTGATTTACGCGCGATAGACGCCTATTAAGTATCGCGTTGTCAGTACGGTCCAGCAGCTACCGTCGGAAATTAGTGCAAACGAACGTTGCAAACCACAAGGTTGTACGTTGCACGCGTTCGTCGTTTACTTTCATTCGCACGGCGAAATACACGCGGGCCTGGATATTTAATTAACGGCGATAAACCGGCGAGTTATGAAACCAGCTGCCCGCTGTAGATTGCCCCAATTCGAATTAAGAGGCCGTAAGGGAGGGTCCTTGGGCATAATATAAATTTTCGACGGAAAAAAAGAGAAACGGACTTACTCCTTTTATACCTTTCAATTGCTCCGCCACGTTCCGCCGAAATTAATGAGAAATTCGCGATACACACTTTCACCGACACCACTTTCTTCCTTGGGATGACTCGATCTTTACTCGCTGATGAATCTATTAACACACCCGTTGCCTTCTTGCGAATTCGACTAAATTATCGATTCACCTGCTGCAGATCTATCGAATTATTCCGACTTGTTGTCGGTTTACTGCAGACATTGACTAGGATTTTTATCTGCAGTCACATGTTTGACTACGGTGCCTTCCGAAATTTGGAGCTTATGAGGATACATGGAGTTAGAAATTTGTGACGTTGGGATGTACAAAGTTTGGGAATTTTGAAGTTTTTGGAGTACACGGATTTGTAAATTGAGAGGATTTCGAGTATATACGAATTGGGAAATTCAGAAACTTTAGAGATATAAATTTTTGAGAACTTAGAAATCTGAAGGATATAGAATTTTAGAAATATGATGACTCCAGAGATTTATAAATTTGGAAGTCTAGGTATTTTAAAAATATAGAAATTTAGAAATCTGGAAGTTCTGCAGACAGAAATTTTTTTGGGACACAAGAATTTGAATAACAATGACTTGAAAGATTAAAATCCTGTAACTTCAAAATTTTTGAACATCTACGACCAAAATGACACATGTGATCGATATTTAGAGTGATTGAAACCGTGATCCCCATACACATACGCCAATGGCCGCAAGTTTTTAGCTTGAAAAAATTGTGATAACGCGAGCTGCGCCTAGTAATTCCACGCGTGGCATCCCCGATTTTACGTCACAGATAGGAAACGAAGCCCGTCGTAAACGGTCTGAACTTAACGGAACAACGATTGTGGCCAGCTCCAACGTGCGCCGGGATTCTTTCGAGCGGACTGGCTGAAAACCGCGCGTTTATTTCTACGCGAGTTGTGTGGACATTAACGAGAATCGGTCGACGGAAACGGTAAGGGTAATTACGTTGACTCGCGGTCTACGCGTCGATGAATTCCATGCTGCAATAAAGCCACGTGCGTTAATACTAGGCCTAACTCGCTATTTTATTAGGGGTTTACAAAAATGTCCACCGTTATTGAGGCAATTTTCCTCGTAGATATTAAACACATATATAAACGCGGTAATTGTGCGAAAAATATTTCCTATCGTTATTAGCTCTGTTATGGCTTTCGGGGGAAGAGTAAATATCGGAAGCGAAATTACTGTTTTTTAGCTTAATTAACTTTCCTCGAGTTATTTGAAGTTATGGAGGTAGAAGTTGGGGAGTTAGAAGTTGGGGAATTAGAAGTTGGGGAGTTAGAAGTTAGGGAGATAGAAGTTGGGGAGATAGATGTTGAGGACTTAGAAGTTGGTTATTTAGAAATTAGGCATTTACAACTTGAGGATTTAGAAATTTGGAACTTTGAAAATGTGAAAGTTTGTAATTTCTTTCCAAACTTCGAAGTATGGGAAGTATTACCAAATCTTCCCTAGTCCCCAGTCTTTCCCCTTACAATAAATTGTCCTCAAACGACTAATTACAAAGAGATATCCAACAAACCCCTACAGTTTAACAAGAACAACTATTAAATCGCATTTAAAATGCAAAGTCTGAAAGGCAACACAGGATTACAAATGCTACAATGGAAGATAACAACGCTTTGTGAAGTATCATAATGTTTGGTACGAGGCTCATGAAAGTCGTCGTAGAATAAATTAACGACGTCTCGTTCGATATACGGCCACCTTCTCGCTAAAGACATTCTCGATAATTTCATCTTAATCGCAGCTGGAAACGCGAATACCGCGAGGATCAAAAGTTAACTGCTCTTTAACGCTTTCTTTTGGTCAACCGCTTTTTTTTTTCAAAGTGTCCGATGAAGCTTTCTTGTACGATTATCTACCTCTGGTTTCCCGGTGATGTACGAAGATTATTAGATAAGCTTAACGATGCCGTTTAACGAAGTATAAATAACTGAAATAAATTGCAAACATTCCCACTAAGCTCTTTACATAGTGAAAGGAAAATTGCCAATCAAACTTTCTTGCCTTTTACTCGAAATCGTTAACGGTAGTTGTAATTCTTCGTAACAGCAGTGAAAATGAATTGTCTATAACGTAGATAACAGCTGGTGTCGTCGACTGAATCTACGTTTTAATCTTCCATAGGAAACCTTCGAAACTGGATAAATCACAAATCTTGCGTATTCTAAACGTTTATTTACGTTCGGGAAGTTTGTAATAGAATTTAACGACGATATCAAGATAAAATCTTTATGTACTCGAATAGAATGCTATGTGATGTTTACAAGATTTCAGACATTTCTCTAGTTGTACGCTGGCTATTTTGCGCCAGCGTGTCCATTTAGCCGAGGCTCGCGTGTTCAGCATTTTTTCAAAGCGTAATCGCCATGTTAAATTCATCGACACTAATGTGAAAAATCCTGGGTACTATCTACCATATTCAAAATATATTTACGTATGCAAAACTTCATAGATATTCATAGTTGTCTATGTTGATGTATATTTAGTGTTCGATGTCGTGTATTAAATATTCAATGTATGGTCCAATACATTGGATCGTCATGAATAGGATCATCATGATCAATATAACTATATTGTCAATGTAGTGTTATTAAGAGCTCAGTATTATAAACATTGATTCTAAATAATTTCTAAATAAATTCATATCTACATCTCCAAAGTATCAAATCTCCGGGTACGAAGCTACCAAATTATCAAATTCAGAAATTGATCAAATCTGGCACGATTAAACCTAAATGCACCACAGCCATTAGAAAGAATGAGCAGTTATACGAAGGTAGTTCATAATGAACGATTAAAGAACATCAAGATGGTCGGATAATAACGAAACGAATCGGGTCGTTAAGGGAGCAGAATCTCGCGTCAAAGTGTTCACATCCTTTGTCAGATAGCATGTGTCGAACGAACGTTTGCGCAAGGTGTTTGTAAGGACAATAGAAGGGAAAAATCGGAGCTCTATGATGACGGTGTTATGGTGGCAGCTGGTAGTCGTCCACGTTCCGGTGATATAAACGCGAGGGTACAGACATTATAACCGGGAACCGACATTCCCCGAAGGCTTTACGAGGGTGTACACGCGTGGGTCCCCTGTTTTCCTGTAGTTAGCACAATGAAACGACAAACGACGACGTAGTAACGTTGACCGCTTGACCAGCTAGCCTACGGCCGTTTATCAAGCGAAAAGTGACCGTGTCCAAACACGGAAACCCTGCGAGGGTGGTCGAACGCGTTACGAACCTTTTCAACAAAGACCATTGTACTCCACGAGGAGTATCTTAACCAGGTGTACGACAGAGGATTAATTTTCTCGATTGAATGCAGAAATTGATGACATCGAACGTGTACTATGGACAGCGCTCGGTTTATGGCCTAGGTTTCAATAGTAATGAGACCTTGCGTTAGGTTGTGTCTGTAATGCATTACTGTGTGCTCATATTTTCACGCGTTAGGTTAGTGTATATTTCCGTGTGGAGTTTATCCATGCTCGAGGTTTTATGCTGTATCGCCACTCGTTTGTTACACGTTGTATTGTCACTTGTATTACCACGCGATCAAACTTCAAATTTGTGTTCATGTTCAAATTTCTACGCGTTGTATTTTCACTAATTTATATTTCTATGGGTTGTATAGTAAGGCTTTCGAGTTCCTACGCGTTATATCGCCACTCGGTCGAATTTCTACGCGTTGTACCTCCGCGCATTTATATTTCTGTAGGTTGTAATTACTACGCGTTCGAACTTCCACGCGTTATATCACCACGCATTTAGATTCCCACGCGTTGTATCACCACCGGTCGAATTTCTACGCGTTGAATTTTCACGTATCTATATTTCCATGGGCTGTGTCACCACGAGTTCGAATTTCTGCGCGTTATATCGCCACATATTCGAGTTTCTACGCGTGGTACCTCCACGCGTTGTATTACTACACAATCAAATTTCCACACATTGTATTACCACGCGTTCGAGTTTCCACGCGCTGTACCACCGCGTGTCTAAATTTCTACGCGTAGTACTTCGACGCATTTATATTTCCACGCGTTCATACTTCTACGTCTTGTATCGCCACGTGTCCGAATTTGTACGCGTTCATATTACTATGAATTGTATCACCACGCATCCATATTTCTACAGTGTCACTACTAATATTAATATTTCGCATAGTACCGTAAGGCACTGTATTGCAACTTATCCCGACTCGCTAATACTTGCATCCATTGTATCACCTCGTATCATTACAAAACTGCATTGTCTTTGCAACAAATCAAATACAACATACAAAGGACCATAAAGTACGACAACAAAACTGTGGTCTAATCTTTAAGATGTAATGTAAATTGCAGTGATATCTGGTAGAAAATACAAAAATAGTCGAATCTCTAAAAATACATAAATCACGAAAGAAAGTTTCCGAGGCCCCCGTCGAAGCCTCGAACGCTGTCATTCGTTTTCGGATGACAGCGGGCCGACTGCATAGTTCGATACGATCGGGTCAAGATCGGCCGGGAGCCAAGCAAAAGGCCGCTTGGCAGCCAAGAGCAAAACCGTAAGCGCAGCTGCAGTTGATCAGGGCCACCTCCTTCCCTCTTACGTTGGCGCGTGCCATCCCCCTGTCTCGTATCTCCCTTTTTTTTCACTTTCTTTCCCTACGAAGGGGATCCAGGTAGAAGAAGATTCTTATACGTTACCGGCTCTCTTGCGTAACGTACGTTCCGCGTACCTGCTGAGGACGCGCGAAAGGACCGAAGGAGAGGGCTGCATTGTGCACGGGAACGTGCCCTTTAAACGAATTATCCATTGGACGCCGTTGACGGGGTCGAAATTTATCTGGCAAACGGTTTTCGCGTGCGGATTATTAATAATCGCTTTTTGTTGTATTAAGTGGGGTAGAAGATCAATGGGGAAGGAGTTCAAATTCTTTATGTTCAATTGGGAACATAGCGTTGTAACCTTTTATCGGTACAAATATCATATGAATTTTTATGTGTATATTTAGTTAATTTTATTTACTTAGTTTGTTAGCTTGGTTATTTTAGTTCAAATGCACTTATAAATAAGAATATTTCTTTACAGTTTCAATTGAGCAAAGTAAAGAAATAAATACTGTGGGATTGATGTATAGTGTGAAGAGCATGTATTGTGTTGCGAGTTTGTTTTATCATTATTGTTTCCGTTAGGTCGTTCATTAGAATCATTGAATAACCATAAATCTTTAATTATTTTCCTACAACGTCAAAATGTTACATTCGTAAAAAAAAGTTACGACCCATTCTTTCTAGATTGTCAACTGGTTCCTGCAGCCTTAGTCATATTTGCCGAAGAAAATCGTTACTGACAATCGTTTATCCCAAACATAATGAAACCGCTCGCTCCGTAAGTCACTTTGGTGTAAAGTTCAAGTTTCAATGTAAAGTATGGAAATTAACGATCAAAGTGTTCGATACTATAAACTGGAAGATTATAGCCTATAAAAATCCTGCAATGAATCTTCGAATATTAGGGATGAAACACGTCGTTTCGTTTGACTTTTATGATGCCTGTATATCTTCGTGTAGCTGTGAAAAGACCAAACGCGAAGTTTTTCGGTAGAGGCGATATGTGTAGCTGTGGATGTGAGAATGAGCGTGAGCGACTGGTTGGAAGAGTGTAGCAAAGTATAGGGACAAAGGAAGAAGTGGAAAAATCATATTGAAAAACGATGTCACAGAAGAATCTATAGATCAACCTTCAGATGATGAGGAGGACCATCAGAGTTCAGATGAACAGCATTTTCCTATTGAAAGTTTGCACCATTTTGTATAAAATTTACTTGTGTATATCTACAAGTCTATCTCTGGACACTGCAATGACTTCTTTCAGGATTAATTAATTTTTGTACGGTGTATTGAATGATGAGTACCTTGTTAGTGTAACCTTATTAATATTTACGTCAATACATCACTACAGTATAACCTAGAAATTGGTTAATACTAAAAAATACTTTCTGATTTTTAATAATTTTTGACACGAGCGGAAAAGTAGTTAATCAACTACACCGGTAAGAAGAAAATAAGGAAAATGGAGTTGCCTCTAATTTCTAGAGTTCACCTTGTGACGCACATATTAAGTCTATGGTCCACATTAAACTAGCCATGAAAGGTCGACTCCAACGGGTCCAAGCAACGATTCGTCAACGGACATTCGAGGGACGCGTGCCAAAATCGGAAGTCTACCGGGTCGAGACAGAACAGAGCCCAGAAGGGAAAAAAGAAGACGAGAGGAGAGAAACAGCTGAGACGCTTTGAATCGTGCCGCGTGTGTGTATCCAAGGCATTCGCCAACGGTTGCGGCTCGAATACGACGTATAAAAGAATCTTGTCCCGTGCCTTCTTTCCTTTCAAACGATCATATTATATCCCCTGAGCTTGGCCTCGAGACCCAAAATTTCAGTTAGAACCCTCTTGGCTTCACCCCACAAGATAAGCGTACTTTAGAGGGGAACGTGTCATGGCTGTATCTAGGAGAATAACGATAAAACGTTAGACTCGTGATACGTTGAATTCGACTACTGGATTATTTGTTGCTATACGCCACGTGCTGATATTTTTGCATGTACAGCTGGAGAGTACAAATCCTGATGTATTATATCGTAAGCTTAACCGATTGTCAGAGCGAATTTTCAAACGTTAGCAATTATCTTCTGTGCCTTCTTCCTGTTTCTCTTCCTTTCTCGTTAGTGGTCGGCCGCAATAAATTTGATCGGCTTTGCTTTATGTAAGATCGTACACTCCTAGGCCATCTCTCGTCCCGCTCTATCCTCATGGATATTTAGGATGACTGCATTCCAATTAATAGGAGACCTCGTCTCCGAGGACCCGTCTCTCCCTACACTCGAAAGACACGAGTCGTATTCCCGATGACTATGGAAACCTGTCTCGAGGTGGAAGCATCGTTAAAAACGTCGTTCACGTCGTGAATACTAATCGACGCCACTGTTAAAGGTCAGACGTGGGAGTTGCTTTACGAGAGACAGAGATATTGCGATGCTGAAAATTCAATGTTCCGCGGTAATTGCCTTCGGCGACGATACGAATATTAACGTACTGGATGTCGCCGAAGTTATCGATAGATAAAGCTGAAGAAAATTAAGTGTATGTCGTTATGGTGGTATAAGGTTCACAAATTAGCAATGTTGTACGTGGCGATCAAATAGACTAGTGTGTGGTGGCACATGTGCAACAACACGTAAAAATATCGATATGTGCTGACATAATGTTACAAATGTTAATGCATGTCAGTACAACTTATGAAAAAAATATATTTGATGAGACAACGTGTGGAGGCCGTAGCAACACAATATGTGCAAATATCAACGGATACATATGTCAACGCGTAGGAATATTAACATGTGATGATACATGGGACTAACTCGTGAAAATATCGACGGGTAGATACCAACTCATAGAAATATGTGAAACAGCAACACGTCATAATATCAATATGTAGGAATATCATGATAATACAACACATGTGACAATTAATGCGTGAAAATATCAACTCGTAGAAATATTAACTTAGAAATATCAACTCGTGGCAATGCATTGCATAGAAATAAGAATGTACCAAAATATCAACGCGCGGCAATACGATTCATAAAAATGTCAACGTAGAACACCATCCACAGAAGTATAAGCGCATGACGATGCAATGCGTACAACAATCTATAAAAATATCAATGCACGGCGATATGACGCGTAGAAATATCAACGCGTGGCGATACAAGATTGCAAAGTGTTTGATTACTCCGAGTCTTACAATGTCCTAGGAATATGGAAATCGGTCTGATAGCACTTAGTGATTCCTAGATGAGATAACGATCGGGTAGAACGAGTTTCTCCCGTCGATTTGCACGTTCGTGGACAGCGTTTATTTTTAATCCTCGTTATACTGAATGGTCCTGGATATGTACACTCCTGTTCATAAGTCGTGCATCACTCGTTTAGAATCGATCTGAAATAAATCGCACAATTATTGATTTTGCGTCTTGACGATAACTTTGATACGTTAAAGATATTTCAATAAACTTTGCTGGACTATTCACGCATGATACATGAAACTTGTCTAAGTATACATAATCTGAACCGTGTATAAATAATGAGCAAAGTTAAATGTAAATTATGTAAAGCTTGAACGAAATTTAAGCTATTATTGCAAAACCGGGCCTGTCTCACGATTTTTGAACGGGAGTGTATATGATCGAGTGTTCTGGCAAGAGATCGTGTTACTTTGCGAAATCTTACGCAAACGTAATCGGAATGGTGTTCGACGTAGCGGAATGATGTTTCGTGGTTCGAAAGGTTCTAGTCGTGTGTCCGGTGTTCCGAGTGAACGTTCGCGGACCCAGACACCTTGAGAGACAGTCGATCCTAATTGCCGGTAAAACCGGGTATATCCTGGCAACCACGAAAAATAACACTCGAAAGATTGATGGACAGTCACGCTCGATCCGCGTTGGAAACGGCGCGTTCGTCGAGATCCTCGTCGATCGCCACCGCCGCGTATTTTCAGTTTGAATATCATTACCATACAGAATGAACCGAGCTGCCCCCGAGGAACCTGCGATCATCTACCGAACAAATAAACGACCTTTTTCGTCGTATCCCGCTGCTTTTCCCCTCCCTTTGTGCCTATATATCTCGTCGACCTGCCCCGCGTATCCGCGGCGCGCACTCGTTCCGAAAATCGATCGGCCAGGTACCCAAGCAGATGCTAACCCTTCGAGACGATGAAAGCTCGAGAGGAAACGTCTTGATCGGACCGGATTCGAATAGCTCTTAGCATATTTATTAGAAAGCACCGGCGCAAAATATCTCGGTGCAGGTGATCGTTACATCTCACAACCATTTCCGGCTCATCAGATATTCCACGTGCGCTTCCGTCACCTTGCGCATCATTTTTATATCGCCCTAGTTTTCATTGAACTTCGGACGAGGACCATTCGTATGGAAAATCTGTTTGATCCGACGTATTATGAATCGGTAAAGCTATCGATCTGGAAGGATATTCGATGAAGATGGGAAACAAAGAAAGTAGAACTCTGAATTCCTCATCTTGTGGTAACATGGTGATGCAACATTATGCATCACTTTCGAAATACCTTTTGACACGAGCAAAATTTACACCCATCTAGGCATCAAACATAGAAAATGCAGTGTTCTATTTCTACAAAAATTAAGAAAGAATTATACTTACAACGAACACGTGAGTACGAGACGAAGTTTATGGATAACCTAATAGATTGGGTATTTCTACGGTATCCACGGTATCAGTTTATCTTGGCAATCTCCTACCGTTGCATCGCGTCCCGATGTTATCGAGTCGAATTTTACGCGTTACCTTAATCTACCGTTAATCTCGATTCGATCGCAGGCACGACCCATTTGCGGACAATAAATAAATACATTATCAGCAGCGGTCGCCACGAATCCACGCTATTAATTGTACATCCCTTAACGAACCGCGAGAAAGAGATACGAAGTTGGCGGAGGAAAAAATCTGCAGGCAGTACAATGTACGTACGCTTCCTCGTACACGGTTGTTCGTTTTGCAACGGAACACGGTCCGTGGCCGGCGAGTGAGCGTTGCTCTTGCAAAATCCCATATCGTATATCGGGTCCGGCACCCTCGAAAAATTATCGACTGCACGCGGCGTTACGGCGTTGAAGCCGCGCGGCGATATCCCGTTTATAACCGTCCAATCAGATCGGGATATTATCTCGGCAATATACAGCAACGTGGCCGCCGATTGGAGCGAGCCCACGCAACTGCAATCGTCTCATATGCATATCTGCACGCTTAATAGTTAATGGTCCGCCTCGTTGTAACATTGTGGTAACACTTCCCCACCCTTTCTATCGCGGTTCTCCCCCCCTACCGACCATCTTGTAACAAACGCCGTCCGCAACCTCCTTCTCGTCCATTCCGTTTTGCACGCTCGACCAGCACTTTCGACAACGAGTCAACGATCGAAATCGATATAATCGACCGTTCGTTATCAACGGACCACCGTGGATTCGCCATTAGCTTCATTACGCCTTTTCCTTCGACGAGACTCTCACGACACCGACGATAACGCGACCACAGCCTCTCAAAACGATCGACCGAAACCTGTAATTATTGCTCTGACCACTTTTCGATGTAGCACCGTTAACGACCGATCGGTTCGGGGGCGAATATGCGGGCCCCAGAACACTCCTGATGGCTCGAATTAATAGTCCATTCGCAAGAACAGCGGATCGATAACGAGCATAATCGATTACCAACTTGAATTTCGTGTTTCTTCCGCGAACGGGTTCCTACGCTGCTTACCGATCGGGATGATAATCGACCGGTGTTATCGATTTTAACTTCAACATTGTGATATCCTATCGAGTCGCTAATGGAATCGATACTCGTTTCGATAATTTTGTAAAATGTACGAGCATCGATAATTTTATAACGCATCAAGCAAGTACCGGCAATATTGTAAAACGTCATGCGATCATCAATATTATAAGTATCCAATGAGAATCGATAATTTCGTGAAATGTCAAGTATTTATCGACAACTGAGTCTTACATTTTCATACTCGCAAAATCACAAGATTCCAAAGATTCCAACTTTCCAAAATACTATATCGCATGAACCAATGAGTACACGTGACTAATCGCAAAAGTACATCTATATATTTATGTATCTCTACTGTATCATCTCAAGAGCTATCGCTATCAAAAACGCTTGGGTATTTGATCGCAAATACCAAAAATTTCTGCGTGCTTCCTTATCCAACTAATCGATTATCGACACATATCGATATGATGCCCACTGTCCGACCGATCGAGCAAAAACGAACGAAAAGTACAAAGCAATGACGAACGGTGGTTCGGGACGAATCAAGATACGCTCGACTCTATCTTTATCCACGAAAACAACCACCGACATACCGCTCGGCAGATCGATCAAGGGCTAATCTGCCGTAAAGCCCGGTCAGTCGGTCCAGGAATATCAGGAATGTCGTTCGATGGAAGCAGAGAGCAAAGAGAGGGTTCTCGCGATGAATGGTATCCGCGTGGAATTAAATTCATTCACCCCCGGGAGATTTTCGATGAGATCCCGAGCAAACGGTTCTCGCGGTCGAATCGGTCCGCTCGCGGAGTCGAGCGGAGAACAATTAACGAGCCAAAGACCCGACGACATTATCCTGATCTCTCGCGTGGCGTTGCGTGGCCTAATTTTAGCCCGATTCCCGACTAAGTAAAATATCTGCGAACACAATCGTTCGTCTCGGTGGCATCGCTCAACGTCCAACGTTACAAGGCCCGATGGCTAGAACGCCTTCGTCCCTTGTCACCGATGAAAGAGGTAAGCGTGTTAAACGGGGACGGTTGCATAAGGCTGAACCCTAAGTACATCGCAGGGAACAAGGGGGATATCTTCTTGGAAACGGCTTAGGTAAGGAAGAAAGCGAAAGCGACTATCCAACGGATTCTACCGGATACTCTCGATCGTCACGATGAAATGGGATCGTAGCGGTAGATTGATAATAAAACGCTCGTGTAACTTGTGTAGAAAGTCGTTCACACAATGTATGCACGCCTGAGCTGATGCGTTTTACACACTGTAAGGAAATCAGCTTCCTTTCGTAACTTCGCAGGCATTTGGCTGACTAAATTTATCCTTCGGTATTTTTCAGGTATCTGCAAATATAGTTCAATACAGCTTGGGTAATATCACTATTATACTCTATGATATTTATAAGAATGTTCTTAAATATGAACTGGGATCTACATAGGTGATAATAATAATGAAACAGAATAATTGACATAATTTCTATTACTATTAAAGAAAGAGAAAATGATTATACGGTTTCAGGACGTACATCTAACGATAAAAAAATGTATTCGTCAATAAATCAAATGTCCAATTCGAGTACATAAGAAGGATAGTAAAATGATGCATAAATGTGCGAATCCCGCTTGTGTGAGCATCAAGCACCCTCGACGGTAATTCCCCTTACCCCATTGGAACACCCTGAATGATGATAGTCGTTTCCGCCATAGAATGCGTTAAAGAACCGAGTAGAACGATGAATGAAATTTTTGGGATGGACAGACGGTAGAAGCTGTTAGTAGGCACGCGAACCTGGCTGGGATTTATTAGGAATTGCATTAGAGCACTCGGTGTGGCCAGTTCCTCGCGCGAGCGTATAATTCCCAGGGGATATTCTCATTATTCTCAAGGCAATTATAATCCCCGATGCACCGAGGCGTCGAGGCTATATTAATTCGCGGCCGACGCCGTCTGAGAATGTCTTACGTATTAACCACCAGCGGGGCCACTGGACTCCGCGTGGTCACAAATTTTCGCCCAATGAAAACCTGCATTCTTCTGTAATGTTCCAGTCTGGCCAATTCTGACCGCGAGAGGAGCGCGTGCGCGCACGGAATGATTTAAAGATACTTTCGTCTCCTCCACTTTTACCCTTCTATTTCGGCGGGTGTCTTTTTGCCAGGTCCCCCTACTCTGCTCTAACGTTGTTCGGTCGTTAGCATCGTCGTCTGTTCCGACTAATTCCGCCCGATGGATTATAACGAGCCCCGGCGTAATAAGCTCGCGGTCCACTCCGTTTAATCCGCCGATGTAAAAGAAGCGTGAAAATCGCCTGCTTCCAGAATCGATCCGACATCGATCGACTACTACAGGGAATTTGAACGATTTAGGAAGCGTCGGCAGGTTATACCGTGAATCGGGACGGGTTCTCCACGAGGATTACAAGCATCCGATCTACGTCCGATAAAAAACGAAACTTGTTCGCGTGTAGCCGCGAACAAGTAGTAAAGCGGGTCATCGTGATAGCATAGCGTAATAACGCTAGAAACAGTACGATTGCAAAAATGTTTATGTAGAACGGGATTAGACGCTCAGTGAGGTAACCCTTTCGGTTAACGATACGGTACCATTGGCGTAACCGAGTAGGGACCACCCTCACGATGATGGTTAACCATGCCTACCGTTGTCATATCGCGTAGCATTCGACACTTAGTTTAAAACGTGGCTATCTAAAGCTATCTTCTGGTAGAAGCGCTGGTTGCGCCAATGTACATTCTCGTTGAAACACTGCACACGCGCTTTGATAAACGCAAACAGATCTTGGACGCTGCAACAAATTATTCCCAATCAACTGAACTACGCGATTCAACTAACTGCATCGTCACGAATGTTTGAAACATGTCGATCCTCGATATCGAGCTCGACGCGGGTGCCCATACATCCGTTGACGCGCAATTTTACGGCCATTACGGCGCAGAAATCTAATCTTGATTATGAATTATAATCTGTGAACCTGGCGCGAGCAAATGGCCAAGTGTCCATAAAGCGAACGTGTTTTCTGTCGTGCGAAAAAGGAACACGATCATTCGACCTGGATAACGCGAACAGGATCTGGAACGCATCTCGCCAGAACATTATCGTTCGTCCTTCCAAGTGCCTCGTGACTGCTGCCTACGCAAGCGCGAGTACCGCCGTTCGCCATTGGTCGAACAGCCACTTTAATCGTGGAAGAACCTGGTTCAACGTTATCCTCCTTTTTTTTCGTCTCTGACAAATGAGCAGTACGCCCCCTTCTCGTTAAACATCATTTTCATGCGAGACGAAAAATGCCCGCGCCAAACCTGGCGAACGTTCGCTAAGCCGTCGTTGTTTAAAGATAATTAATAATTTCGGTCGACTGGTACCAGACGTCAAACTTTTGGTTTCGGACAAAAAGAAAAAGAGAGAGAGAGTATATTGAACGCCCTGGATGACTTGTTTGCCGAACGACCGGGTGGATAATAAAGATTTAATGAGAAATGATGCTCGTGGTTCTCGTTACGCTTACATCTCGATTATACACTCCCCGTTTCGCCGCTAATTATACCGACATCGCAACTCGAATTAAGCGACGAACCGCACGATCTATCGGAGTTGAAATTTTAAATAATTGGCAAACGGTAAAATTTCATTTCTCGGATTTTGCAGCGGACATCGGTAGGCTACATCCACGCTTTTCTCAAATTATTGCACCACATTGGGTTGCATTTCATATTTCCATATTAGTTATATCATTTCACCCACCCTATTCTAAATCTCCATTCCCAAATTACCAAATGTGGAATAATAGTTACGGTCGTGTTAATCTGAACCTGTCGTTTTCGAAATCGTCAGAATATATCAGTCAAAAGCTCATCGGTACCGAGATAATTCGAAAATTATTTTAATTCGCCGCAGCCTAAGGCAATAACACAAGACACAAGGATCTACGGATTACGGCAGAGTTATCTTTGCCAGGTCTCTCCCTCGAAGAGGAGGAAGTAATTCAGCAGAAGCAAAGTTCGCCGATAGGTTTACAGGATAACGCTTTGGCGTACTCGTGGACAAGGTAGGACGAGGATTGCAGCAGGTATTACGTGGAAGCGAAGACTCGCGGTGCAAGCGAGCGAGGGTCGATATTAATCTACATCCAGCGCGGCGGCGAGGGACGGCCATGCATTCATCATCTTTATTTTAACCACACGACCAGCCAGGCGGTATATCCGACTGCGATCTGCGCTAATAACGTTCGCTTTATGAATGGCGTGCGCGATCCTTGAAACACCGCGAGCATTAATTCGCTGGGCGAAAGCGTATCGAAATTGGCGAACGATCGACGTCACAGAAATCGACCACTGTACGAAATGCTCGCACGAAAAAGGTCGCTAGGCAAATTGTTACCCAGTGCTCACCTTCGATTTTTTCGATTCGTAAACTTTTAAACTTTCAAGGGTTCTAGAAGTTCTTCAAATTCTTTTCAAAAATTTAAGTTGAGACTTCAGAAAATTTAAGTTGAGTACTGCAACATATATTTTAGACTTTTTTTTCTGCTGCAATAAGACTGTTTCAAGATATATCACACTGAGACATATGCATGAAGTTGTAGGAGTGTAACATAGTTTTATTTTTAGTGTAAATGTGAAATATGCAGTTCTCTGAATTGTATCATGACCTACTAATAAAATATATATTGAAATTAGGCCTCATTATCTTTCTTCCTTACTTTTACAGTTAAGGGTTAAGTCAATAAAAATTAGAACATTCAGGTCTACAAAATTTAGAACAAATGTACAAATTCAGAAAAGTAAAACATTAAAATTTAAATATAAATATTTAGATACCCAGGAATGCAGTAATTGAACAACATAGAAATTGACCAAAACAAAAATATCAACTTCTGCAATTTTCAAATTGAGGAACCGAGTAGTGTAAGTAGTAGTAATTGTGTAAGTAGTCTGGAGAACGTTCGTCTGATTCGACGCCACGGTCGATCGTAAAGAGGAATTACGCAATTTGCGGAAGAAGCAACGACGAAGGGCAAGGTCTTCGAGGAAGTTTCCAACTCGCGCTCAGCAGCGTTCGCTCGATTCGCGAACTAGAAGAGAGGGGAGCTGCGAAATGACTAATGGCGCGTGGCAAGCAAATGGGCGGGAAGCGAGGAGAACCGTGGCGAGAATCACGATTGGAGTAACGAGAAAATTATATGCGTAAAGCGACTGACAGAGTGGCGAGAAAGAGTCGACTGGACGGAAGTTCACGCTAAAACACGCGAGGAATCGAATCGGTCGTGCCACCGGCAAGATTGCCAGCGCCGAGCCGCCGTGGATTCACGAAAAACCTACGAAATGGATGAAACAGTGATTCTTGAACTAATCTGGAATTTTTCGCCTTTTGAACTTTCGTATTTTGGAACTTTGCAATTTTGGGACTTTAAGGATGTGTTTGAACACTGGTGAACAGCTGAATCTGCTGTTCTCGAATTTTGATGTGGGATTTTGTAACCTTCAGTTAGAATCTTTTGTAAGATGCTAAGAACACTGAAACTTCAAGACCTTTTGGCTATGATAGCTTGGAACTTAAAGTCGGTGGAACATGACAACTCAGTGGATCTTGCAAAGTACCCTTTCCCACGTATAGAAAAGTCTCTAATTTACGAAAGTAAATAAAGTGTAAACGTAAAGTGGAACAGGACTAAAATTAAATTACCTGAAGCGCCGTGTAACAAATCGGGGAAGATGAAGGAATATAGAAGGATAAAAAAAGAAGTAAGTGGCTCCGAAGCGAAACGATCCCGAGTATCATTAATCTGCCGTTATCCGGCAGATTCATCGGATTCGATAGAAATTTCCGCGGTTCCGTGGCACGAGCGAGTCGCGCGACCACGACTAAATCAACTCTCTAAAGTTAGACTCCTCCGGGAACGTTAAGCAGCGACAGTAATTAAAAGTATGTAAGTGCAAATAACCGTACGTCGTATCGGGCCAATTTATAGCTCATTACCGATAAGCTTTCTCCGGTGTTTCTCGAGCTGCGACGACGACACGCGCGAACACGACGATCCGCGTAACATATCGCCCGTTTGCCGAAGGGTGTGGTCGAACGGGAACCGAGGAATACCGATATGGATGGCGTTAATGAGGGGAATAATCGAGCTGGCTTCTACCGGGAGGAAGAACGATCCGTCAACGCGAGAAAAAGAAAGAAAAATGTTCTTGGACCCGGGAGGTACATGAAAATCGCTGACACAGATTTCGGCGTACGTGCATGTCTTCACCGACAACGGATACTCGTTCTTTAAATTGCGTACACTCGATAATGCGTAACGATAAATAAACTCTCCTCACAATTTACGTCCGGGTTGCTTTTCTTAAATTTTCTTCGAAAATTACACTCAGGTTGTTGCATTGATTAGCTTTATGTCGATGTTGGATACTGTTGGACTCACGGTTTCAATGTTTATTCGAGTCAATATAAATTAGCACTCTTTGAAACAGAAAAAGAAAGCTGAAATGTGATGCAAGACTATGCAAAGTATAATTGGGCTTGAAAATTGATCACAAAGTACGAGTGCGTCAGACTCATCAAAATAGTGCAAGGGGTTAATTCCACGCGTTTAAATAGAATATAATAGCACAGTGGAATAGCGAAGATAAAATATAGCGAAGCAGTGAAATAGTTTGGTGACACAGTGAAATAGCAGTATAATAACTTCTACAGTAGTGAAACTATCGTGCTATTCTTTGCACAATTACCAGAGAATCGCTAACGTTAACAACCATTAAACTAAACACGAGCGAAATGCAAGTACCACGAGTGTACACAAGGCAATAGCAAGTCCCCGAAAGTTACGCCCAATTAATGTAACCATCGGTCAGAACTGGTATTAATGAATTCTCGTCGGTGATTTCAATGTAACCCCAGGAACGAAACGACAGGGGACGAAAGAGGGTAGAAAGGAAAAAAAATAACGGAAAGAAAGAAAGAGAAATAGAGGGCGCCCACAGTGGCGGTTGAATGCGCGCCCGGCTAAATTAGTCCGCAGAAAATCGCGCGATCTATTCTACCCCGCGAGGCTTTCTTTCCTCGCAGCGGCGTGTCCCGAAATAATTGGCAAAAGAAAACCGTGGACCGGCCTCTACCATTCCCGACGGACAATGTGAATTATTCGAGTTGGCGGCGTAGGGAGCGACGCGTATGTTACGTCGTCGCCGTCGTCTTCCTTCGGCCGTTGCGTTTGCCCTCGCGTACCGTATCGCGAGCAAAACGACCGGACGCTATTGAGCAGCCGAGGAAAATCGTTCTCCATTCAGCCGAGAATGCATTAGAGACGTGGAAGAGGACAGCGGCAGCAGGAAGCTGCGAACTCGTAGAATAGCTGGGAGCGAACAAATCGAAAATAGCACCGTTCCCTCGCGATCGGGCTAAATAGTACTTACTCTAATCGTACACGCTGCACCGTGCGAACTAACCGAACGATTTATGGTTTACCCTCAAAAACTTTCTTCCAGTGCGAAAAACTTACGAACGCAAGTATGTAGGTTGAAGATCACTCGAGTACTTTGTATCGTTGGGACATAATCGAGAACCATACTACACTGGGGCAGTAATACTGTTGTTGTCTTATAAAATTAATATAATTGGTTCACAAGAAGCAGCAGTATAATTGTACAATTGAATAGCAAAATAATCGTATAATAGTATGGGTAAATAATAAAGTAGTATCATAATATAGTAGTGCAATATCACAATAATAATTCTTCTATAGACCGACTATTGTAACCTCTGCTTCCAAATGAATAACTTCGAACAATTTCTACACACGACAAAGATATCTCTTTTGCTATCATACAGGAGAGACATAAAATTACAAAAACTCATTTTAAACGTTAAGTTCTTAAGTAGTTCAAAATCGTACCCGACATTTTTAAACGTCCATATTTAATAGTTAACCTAACCTCTACCGTAAGAATGATAACGAAGAGAGTTCGAAAAGAGAAGCTTGTGTACGAGACGAGGTCAGATGCAGCGCTGAGTTCGCGTGCTTGCGGTAAATGAAAAATAAAGGAAGAAAAAGAGAGAAAGGGAGCGGTGGTGTAACGAGATGAAAGCGAGGGGGGATCAGAAACGATAATGCACGCACGGCCGCGCGAAATCCCGACGATTCTCTTTTTGCCAACGGTGATGGGTCGTGCACCGTAAAGTCTCCCCTTGCTCCGTTCGGCTGTCCATGCCGGATAACTCACTTTATCCCAGCCCTCTGTATAAATTACGGGCAAATAATAGTGCGCGAAACGGTCGCGTGCCACGCTTGCTTCTCTCTTCGCGTTACCTTACCGCTTTTATGAACGACCGCGACCTATGCCTTGTGGCAACAAACAAATATGGAAAGACTTCGAGAATTTCACGTAAGTTATGGAACGGGATCTGTTTACTGAATACTACAGTGATATTCCGTAAAATTGAATTAAAAACGATTAAGTACAAGAAGGTCAAAGATAAAATTTCGTTGTTCGAGAATTTAATAGTTTGACTTACCCTCATGATACTCTTGATGACGACGCAATATCGGCTTGATGGTCGACCAATGTTGAAAATCCTTAGAATACACCATACAAGTGCTCCATCCTCGTGCACACTGCTTCAAAAACATTATATGATCACAACTAAAACCGAAATACAATAGTAAATGTAAAATAGTCAGATATAATAAACGATGAACGTCCGCTTACCGAAATTTCACTATGGCGTAGTATTCGACGACGATCCCCGAACAATGAGTGATCGGTTTGCGCAGCAACCCCGAAAGGAGGCACATGACCGCGAAGTTGACCGAAGTACGATCGTGCTTTCCAACCGTAACAGGTGTCGATATCGCAACGGCGCGTTTATTGAAACAAACCCTGCCGTATTTTCGATCCTCGCCTTCGAATATTTCCACCTACTAATTCATTCGAAATAAATATTCCTAACTCGTAATTCGATTTCTCTTTTCTACTTAATGGAACTTCCGCTTAGGATAACAATAAACGTTACCAAATAAAGATCGCGATAACGCAACTTTTTCTTTCTTCGCCAAAGGAAAAACAAACGCGAAATGAAAATTATCATCGTTCGCACCCGGAAAGCAGAGATCGCTATCGCGGCAGTCATTTGGATGGTCCGCCTCGAATGACTCATCCTGGCTAATAATATAATACTGAAATTTAATCGATTACGTCACTGTTACGTAATAACGATTATTTCATACGGCAACATTAATGCTGGCGAGTTAAGAACATATTTTTTATATATTTTTTGCTGCTTTCTATTTTGGGACTCGCAATGTTTACTACACACGGGTTTGCATAAAACACTCGTATCACTCTGGCGAATGTTATATAATTTAGGCCCCGGATTTTTCGTTTCATCGATCGCGTTTATTCGCGTTAGGTTCTATCGATCTCGAGAGGCTTCACCGGAAATCTGACGGAACAATGTGGCGCAGTCGGAGGATTTTGCGAGGGAAGACGGTGGCCAGATCGAAATAGATCGCCGACCCACAATCCATGCAGTCACACTGCACAGTTAATCACCCCGTCTTCGACGCAATTATCCCAAGTAGGCGCGAGATCGGTGAGCACGATCCTCACGGACTCCCCGCATCGTGCCTACTGTTCTCAGCGATTCTATAACTGCGTCTTTGCTACGTGGTTCCATCGTTACAGGATTCGTTTATAAATACCCCTGATCGATCATAGATACCCACTGCGAGAACTCGTGCGGCGTCGATTAGGATTGATTTTTAAAATGTTCCCCGCGTTCGAGGATATCGATAAGCAACCTTTACATAAACGTTCATCATTTACGTAACAAATGCTCGATCCACTCGCCGCGTGTCAGATTATCAGCGGAGCCACCGATTACGGTTAAGTATGTGTCGAGTGGCGCCTATTTTATTACCTTGGCACTGATTGCCCGAGCAAGTGCCAGGGGTAATTATTCTTTCGCGAATCTATCTCGCTAAGGTATCGTAGAATGTATCCATGTTTTCGCATTTACTACGATTACCAACAATTTTCATCCATTTGGATTTGGAGGTCATTTTAAAGGACTGTATCGATTAGATCGAGATAGAACTTTGCATTTTATCCGATGGATCGTGAATAATGATCTTTGATATTTTCCCATAAAATTGTAAAGAATCCTAGTTTACACGAATCTCTTCCGGCTATCACATCGTGTATCTGTGTTTATGGCAGGAAAATGAAAACAAAATTTTGCGCTGTACATTCGAGAGTTGAATTTCGTGTAAGCTCGAGAGTCGCTGAGAAACTTAAACATAAAATGAACGCCTCGGTACAGGGTATTCGTAAGTATCCTACGAATTATCGCTAAACCGAGAAGGTGGTAAGTGTACATCGCACATCAATTTGCGTGACTTTATCGCTAGCATTTGTCTTCGTGCTACTATTGTGGGACCAAACTACTGGTTGCGCTGAGCGAGCGAATGGAAAGTAACGGATGAAAATACGTTGGACCTGGACGTTTGGTGGATAAATTAAATTCACGGAAGATCGATGTTCCTTTGATATTCCGTGTCTGACATCTTCAGAAATAACGAAACCGTTAAACGGCGCCTCCAATTTCGCCGTTGGACGTTGGTCTTCAAGTTCCTCGATCACGAAACTCAGTGTACTCGTTCAATGATCGCGTGGGATTTATAAAGTTGACAACCACAGCGAATAAATACTATAATTACGTTCGCGACAAGCTTTCGATTCAATTTTCGTTCCCTTAAACTCTAAATCATAACGATTTCAATGGTAGGCTCAAAGTCTGTCTCGCGACGTGCTACGCGACGCGTAAAACGGGCAGCACGAGCATCTCGGTGTAAATTGTGTTTTCTTAGCGTCGCCCACAAAGGGAGCCACGCTAAAACGTGCATTAATCAAATCCGTTGCGAGTCGGTGGGGACACAAAGGACTAATTAAGATTTCTGACCGTCGTGGCAACTCAAAACTGAGAACGGCGACCTTGCGCTCGTTATTTAGCACTGATTTACGATTATTTTCAACGGACCGGTCTATTATTCTCTGCCGTATAATCAATTGCCACTCGTTTGACTTTATCCGCTGAACTCGCGGCTGGACTTCGCAACTGTGCCGCATTTTTTGCACCGCGTTGATCAATCCTACCATACCGCTCCCTTCGATGCTGTCCCTTTTACATACTCGTTTGCGGCGGGACAAGAGCAATTTCTTTTTTTCATCCAGCGTAACATTGCAATCGTTTCGAAACATCGCATACTTAGAAGCCAGTAGTATCGTACGCCCAATGCGACACAGTCCGAGCGTGCATAATGCGTTAGTGCTAAATTTACGTTCTGGCGACGCGCATCTAGACGTACGTGGGAGGAGTCCACATCACCCTTTCTCTCTCTCTCTCTGTTTCTCGTTCGAGAGATCCCTCTTGAAGGTCTACCTATTTCTCTCTCTCTCTCTCTATGCTGTTTCTCTCCTCGCGATCTTGTCCTCTCGCCCCGCTTGCGCAAGCTGCCGACGGTGTTACCACTTGACTGGCGATTTGTTACTCGCAACCATACGCGATGAATAATTGGCTACGTCACGTCGCCTAGGTGTAAGACGGCGTTTCCACGTTCGCGATGGAACGGAATCGTTTCCTGCACGAACACGGGGGCGTCCCTCGTCCGGACGAGACTTCTGCGTCGTTTTTCGCCGACCGCGTTACGGTTAGTCGAGCATCGTCGAAGACCCTCTCCTGGAATCTTATCGATCCGCTTCTTCTCCGGTCGTGTCAATGAATCAGGCTACTCGTATCGTCGTTCATACGTTACGCCGCGTTCCCGACGCCATCGGTCATAGCCGTAGAAAGATCCTCTCTACCGGTTCCTAAGCGATTATTAATCTCATTAGAGCTGACTGCGCGGCAGATAAGCAGACGCGGTTTTATAGTCGTCTCATTTATTACCGATTATCTGACCGCGCGATATTTAACGGGCAGCTCGCCCAACACGAGCGGTATTTTCTCTTTTCGAATAAACTTGTCACCTGTTACCGTTCCGACCGATCGCCGCTTGAAAAGTACCCTAATCACCGCGTCGTCTATCAACGATCTACAGCCTCGTTGCGCCCGTTTAAAAATCGCGAAACCAGAAGCGGCAAGGTTGTCAATCGATTTTTCTGTCCGGATCGCTCATGTCGCGGATCAACCGAGCTCTTCTAGCGACGGTGGCGAGTTACTGGAACAGCGATAAGCTGCCCGCTTGTAAGCCGCGTATCGAACAGCGTGACTAATGCTACAGAGAGAATTATACTTAGCTAACACCGTGCAGCCTAGTAAACTGCACTCGACGAGAGTGACATTTCCCTCTCGAATTGAGCCGTCTCTCGAAGCCGAGGAGCATGCAAGAGTTTGCTGACGATATTGGCTAACGCTGGAACCATACGATTAAAATGACGTCCGTTCAATCCTTGCGAATGTGCTGTATCATACTTGTCTCTTATACGTACAGTATTTTTCCTGAGGAAAATAGCGATATGATGAATGATATACAATTCTCCTTCTCATACAATTTAAACATTTGGGTTAGTTGAGGATTTGAAAATATCAACGTTTAGAGATTTAGTACTTTGAGGATCTGGGAACGAACATATGAGCATATGAAGATTTGGAGATTTGGTAGCTGTGTTCTCCCTAGATATTAAACTCTCCTACATACTCTCACTAGCTTCTCCACAAGTCTTACACTCTCCCTAAGTCTAGAACTCCCCCTAAGTTATCTCCAGACCCTACGCCCATGTTCCCACAAGTTTTCCTACCATCCACAGATCTCTCCCTACGTCCTTCCCAATTTCCGCCAAAACTAAAAGGACCTAGGTTAGCCAAAAAGTGTTTCCACTGTAATCACGATATAACTAAAGTGTCCGCCAGGTCATTAAGTGGACAAATGACGTTACGGTTACTGAAGCAGCGGCACGGTCTCGCTCTCTCCCGTGAGCGACCAACATGTCATAATCAGCTGGCTGTGAAAGCGGACGGAGAAATGCGTAGCCCATTAGGCGAACAACGGCGACCACTGTTCGGCGTCGGAGGCGGCCGTTTCTGCTGATATCGCGAGGCAGAGCTTACCGATGAGACCGGCATCGCGACGCTGACAGAAACGCGATTGGCGAACGCAGCCAGTCACGGTGGAGGTGGCCACGCTTCCATTATACGCTTCCACGAAACTCATTCAGCCGTTTTCGCGCGCTTTCAATGAAATGGCTGCGACTCGCGCCGCTGATTCATGGAAATGGCTAACGAAAACGCCATGGTATAAATAGATCGTGGAGATAGTCGTTTAGGTGGCGCGTTACTCGCTGCGAAAATAGTAAATGGACAAATTCCCTGTTGTTTAATTAGCATTATGTATCTCTGACGGCGAGGCGGACAGCTGTTTCAATTATGACATTTTCAACTGGACATTAAGGAGATTGACGCTGCTTCGCATGTTCATAGCAGAGTACCTATGTAGCGTTTCCGAGCGCGGTCCGACGAGATGATTTGATCGGTAGACTTCTAAAATTGGGATTTGCTCTATAGCATCGTTAGGCCTATTCTTTGATTATCATTTTCTATTTTCTTCTTTGGAGATGCAGGCAGTAAGTCATGGAATGTTTGTTTCATCTTGATCGTGAGTTTTCTTGAATATGTTCACATAGTTCATTAGTAGTTCAATTAATTCATGGATCTATCATAGATGAGTTATGATTAATCAATAATTTTCTGACGTTTGGGCCTCGTAATTGCAATTTATGCACGATCCTATGTACAGTGTCAGCAACCACAGCCAACATCGAAGAAGACACGTTTACGGATCGATGAATTAACGACTGGATACCTTCTCTTTTTCTAATTTATCTACAAGTTTTCCAAGATTGCTACGACCGTACAAAACGAACAGCACATCGGTTACATCTCGAAGAAGCGTTTTCCATCGGCGTCTAAAAAACGTTGCGGACGTTGAACGACTGCCAGAGCTCGGCTACGTCTCGTAGGAAATATCTTGTTCCCGAGGGACACGTTTTCGTCTTGTAGCCGGTGCCAGCTGTGCTCGCTCGCGTACTCCCACGCGGTATCAGGTACCGTTCTCATCGCGATCAGTTATCCGCCGCGATGGAGTACGCGCGTCCGCCTCGTCGGCGAGGGAGAAAATCGCGAAGAGACACACGAGCGACAGGTGGCGTTTTCTGCCGCTGGACGGACCGGAAGTTTTCCCTCGTCGGTCTGCCAGCCGACGATGGAAGTGGGATTTTCGCGTGGCCCATTCCGTCGCCCGCCGTGCGTTCGACGTCCGCCGGCGATCGCTGACAGGTTTGCGGTTGTCCTTATAATAGCGGTGCCACGACCAAACCACCGGACACACACCGCACGAACGCATAACCCCCCCCAACTCTGTCTATTTATACAGAACGCAACTCGACTCACGCTCACACGCGAACGCTATTATACGGCCTGCGTGCACGATGCGCACTGCGCGCTTTCGGATATCGGCCTAGTGTACATTCTGTGCTTCGTGAAATCTTTCTAGTTGGTCAGAACAGAACACACTCCTTACTATTATTGAAATCACATCCACTAATTGAACTGATATAAAAGGGTGTATGCGAAACGGCGACGCAAATAGGGTAGCATCGTAACTCATCCTTGTTTATTCCTATCGCCAGAGTATCCCATGTCGAACAATAAACGCAATCAGATCGAGAAAATCTTTCGAATAAATCTTCTGTCCGTGTTGCCTCTTCATCTGGCAAACCTGGTACGAAGCAACCCTCTCGTCGTTATGCGATTATCTGAGTCTTCTAGTAAGGTATGCAATGCAAGCAGTTGAGGCTATAGCCACAATGCTGCGTATTCTGATTAGTATTCTGGTTCAAGATGTTCTTCGAATCGTGTGTAGCTTAACAACTTTCTTAGAAATTACTTTAAGGTTACTTTGTCGCTAATAACACAGCTTAAGATATTCGTACGACCGCGCGCGTTATTTAGAGTGGTTTTACCAGCAACACGGTTCGGCAGGTGCTACCAGGTTGCGTCGCGGCGCCCGCAGGTGAGCCCGGAGATGAGACCGCAGAATGATCTTGTATTCGGCAGGACGCGAGGAATTTATTACCGGACTAAGAGAAATTCGCGGAAGTCGGTGAAACGAGTGGTCGATTTTGATGTAGTGCTCGTAATTACGGAAGCATGGTAACCAGGAACGAATAGCGCCACACGAAAAGGTAGCGAGATAAGAAAATCGGGAGACGGTGGACGGGCTGTCAATGGTGTCGATGATACCGCTAATTTGAAAATATGTGCCAGATAATGTATGGAGACTTGTTAAGAAATCGTAAATCAGTCCCCCCTGGGCATGAATTACGCTCAGACCGAATGCGGACCCTGCTCTTTTAACCGAACACCTCGAAACGCACGATGCATCGTCTATTATGTGGAACATTAATTAGCGACAGGCGACAGCTGCGGCACGGAGAATGATCAGAAAAGTGAGACAATTTATTGAACTATCGGACCACGAGCTTTTAAACGAAATTATGTAATTAGCGTGTCAGGGTTGTTGTGCACGGTAAAACAACAGAAATATCTTTGATACTATGATGCAAATAAGAGTGGAGTTCGCAAGTGAAGTGTATGGTTAAGGTATACGTACGCATCCCTGCCCGCCAATACTAACGCCAACAGGTGTATAAAAAGCAAGTACATTTCACGTTACAATATTTTTTAAAGAAATGTTTTTGAAGTGGCCTTGAATATAAAGCATACATGTAGCCGTTAACAGCACATAATTATGCGCAGTAAAGTTATTACATTGTTTCTGTAGCGTACTTTATGGCGGCGCATATTTATTACTTTCTGTTAGAGACATATGTTTAATGTTCAAGGTTACAGTCAAGGTCATTAATAAATTTGCCTCGTGCGCAAGTATAAACCGTTCCACTAATTTGTATTATTTAAATTATCGACCACTTCGTTCTCCCTTAAACTCGGCGACTTGTGCGTTCCAGCTTGGAGTGCAACTATGTTAATTGCAATCGTTAGAGAATTTCCTCTAACGATAGTATGATAAATCGTTTCTGCCTAGAGAGCAGTATTGCAACTTTTAACTGTTTCAACTTTACCGGTCGACTCATGCATAAGTCGCGGATAATGTAGCAAAAAAAGCAACTTTGAGTCGAATCGAGTTCAGCGTCAACCGTTAAGAGACAAGCGCGACAACGCGGTACGCCTCTTTCCAGTTAGACCCCTTCAATTTCCCTTTCCTCTGTGTTTATGTAATTATTATATTACCAATGAGTATGATTAGATGGCGGTGTTAATCTGTAGGCTTACAAAGATACTTCCTTTTCCCTTTTTTTTTTCAGAGAATCGCATTGCACAAGATTGCATGTCACAGGTGCGTGCGAACAGATCGTAATCACGCGTACGCGTAGCGGATCGCAAGTGATACGTTGCGGACGATATTAACGATATAGTCGTTAATTGTTGTCACGTTGCCAGCCGGACGTCAACGTCATTCGTCGCTCTTTCTCCGCGCGAGAAATGCCGCTCAAAGAAGAGCGAGGAACGTAAAAACGACAGAAACAAATTTATCGTCACGATTCAACGGAGTCTGCGGTCTCGTTGATGTATTTAGGTAGCAAGTAAATAATGGACAATTTTAACCCCGGCTTACTGAGGAAGATCACGCGATGCATACGCGATAAATTCAACGATATAACAGGGGTCTACGGTAATAATGTTTTAGAATAAAGAATAAACATAAATGCATCAGACAATGAGTCACGAAGCATAGTTTCCGCTACCAAATCCAGACAATGGCTTCCTGCTGACCCATTAATGCAATCGTACGGTTGAATCATCCTCAGAAACGAAGACTCCGTCGTCCACCTACACCTCCCACGTCCAAGTCGATAAAGAAACCCGAGTCTCGCTAATTGTTACGATGATGGATCGCTCGAGGCAGACAGGGGATCTTTGTTCCCTCTCGTTCCTCGATGAATTACGTTCCGCGGATGTCCGCGATAGGAATGCAAACTGGCCAATTGACACGGGATTCTTGCCGCGAGTAAGAAGCGAGTAAACCCGTTCCTAGTTAGATATCAGGATAATCGCCGCTGGTTTTTCCGCTTCGTTAACGATCCAGATGGCGACAATGAAGACGTTCATGTTGCGTACATAACCTCACACCTTAAGGATCATCTGGAATCAAGTTTCCAGTGTGGCTATCTTCTTCTGTTATCTTAGCAATTGTAGATAACGAAATTCAACAGGTCCATATACTCGATATTTGTTAGTGTTCATGAAAATATAAAGGGAAAGGCAAATGAATGGATCTCAAAAGATACGAAGGATTCAGTGAACTTTAGGATAATGCGAGGTACAGTAGATAAATGACTATAGTTAATAAACAAGAATATATTTTCAACAAATAATAATTAATAACTTAAACGTGAACTAGGCTAATGAAGGTGTCTCGTTCGTCTATTTTCTCTGACGGTTGGAAAAAATCATGTTTCTAACAAGACCCTAGCAATACAAGAACGCAAAATGTCCGAACCTCAAGATCCTCAAACCTTTCGAAGTAAATTTATTACTTTAACCGCCACACAACCAAAATTCACATTGGCGTAAATCCGACGTCATTGACAGGGAAACGCATCGATCATCGGGTCGCAATCTCAGGGAAGCTAGACAGGAGCGGCCGCTAGAGATTCCGAGGCGTGCGTCCTCGTACACGCTCGCTCGGGCTATTAATTCGTCGAAGGACAATGGAGATATCATTCCGCGGCAGGGGATCTCGCGGGGCGTAATAATAATTTATTAACGTCCCACGTAATGCGACGCGTTATCTCGCGTCCGCCCACGCGTTCGGCTACCTCTGCCGCTAGCACCCCTGCTCGTTCTGCCCGTCGTACGCCCCGATCGGAGCGGAGCAGAGACACGCTCCGAGACGGCAGCCGATCGTGTCAGCCGCAATTGTCATTTATCGTCCCGAGGATTTACGGTTCCGTTTACACCGGCGCCGATACCAGACCGTCCCGAAGTTTCGTGCGATTCATCAGCGCGCGATCGCTCGTATATCCTCGCCGACGACAGCCTAGCACCGCTGCTGCTTGCTTACCGCGTACCACCTTTTACCGAACCGCGTATCTCCGGATGCGTCGCGCGAGTACCGCGCGCGTCCTCCCCAGAGGACACCGCCCTTCGAACACCGCAACATCGTCTGCGACTCTCTTTGCTCGTTTTTTCATTTTTATTCGCAACAACGTCTTGCCACTTGTTCGCGTGATCGAGGAACACGTCGACAACCACGCTGCGGGCCTGGCAGCTTCAAGTAGCGAGATTTCGAACGCTTGTTCCGATTTCGGTCATTTTATGGCGAGATGCGTAGGATGTTAATTATCCGAGAGAAATTTAATCCTTTCAGGAAGATGCATGTGTGCCTTGGCTCTATACTCGGTTGTTACTCAGTATTTAGTATCTTGCTGATCAGGATTCGAGATGTGCTGAATTTTGCTGCTGACTACTCCGTTATTTCACTGTTCCATATTACTTTCATAACAATCTTACGTGATATGTTATATTGAGTACTATTAACATGCGACGAAGTTATGCAAGTAATCTTGTTCAGTTACTAAAATAGTATTGATGAGTCTTCCATTTATAAATACGACAAGCTTAAGCCACCCTCGAATTCCCGTTGGAATATCGCGACGTAATCGCCTCGCTGTTTAGCAAAACTACTTACGAGCGTTTTGTTTCGTTTCTATAGACGGATGAGTCATTAGAGAAAGAGGAATTATTACGAAAGACAAGTTCGCGTGAAGAGATCCTTTGTGTGGTAGCGTTCGCGGCGGGCAACCATCAGGCGCGAGCAACAGGTTGACTGTTACGCGTGACACATTAATTAAGGTTCGTCGATTTACATCGGCAATCACCCCATCGCAGCTTGTAATCGAGATGTAATTACCACCGTGTAGAGATAGAAATATCCGGCTGTGCAAACGACGTCTATCTTCTTATTCCCTGTCGCGTTGCTCCTATTCGCGTTAGCTTTAGCGCGGATGAATTACACTCATCTGTGTATCAAGGACGATTGAAAAAAGCGGTGTAAATTATGTGGAGTTGATCGGAGCATCGATCACGCGGGTCAAAAGGTGGATCGGAACGAGGAAGGAAGGAAAGGTCGAGCTCGTTGGCCCAAAACTCGAGAGCCTTAGAGAAATAAAGGCCCCGAAAGAGCCGCGGGGCCAACTTTCCTGAGATTCTTATGCCCGGTTATGTCGTAATTGTTTAATTCTCGACGAGGCTGCAGCGGGTCAGATGAAAGGCGACAGATAGGGCTTCCATCTCGTCGTGCTCGTTTTGTGGATGAGGGGGAGAGAAAGGAGAGTCCCTGAAATGCACGTAGGCAGACGTCTCATTAACGAAGCTCGACCAGGTAACAGCGACTGGTTACGAGTGAGCATTTACACGTGGCAACGTGTTACACGGATATTATGGTAACTCTTATCTGCGGCTGGCATGTGGTCGGTGAAGCTTCGAAGGTCCTGCACAATCAGCGGCCGATGCTTTTCGCGGAAGCGTTCTTAGAAACAGGACTTGTAAACGTCTCGGTAGGAACGAATTATCGGGATCGTTTGCCGAGCTCGGGCGTGATTTTACATTTCGGAACTGGCCACTCGCAAGCACTTTGGAATCCGTATATTGCCAGCGCTGCAATCCTGAATCGGCTATAACGGACACTGTTAAGCATCTATATGTGGACGTTCAATTTGTTTGTAACCTACCAAAGATCATGTACAATTACAGATTTAAAGTGGATGGAATACAGTTACAAAAAGCAGGTCCGAGGAGGTTAAACACCGATAAAATCTTGATAATCTATCGATAAACAATAACAGCGCTAAGTGGTTGCTTTCAAAATTAGCAAATTACCGATGGTATAATTTCTGTAGAAATTACAGTGCATTTGCAATAGCATAGAAGGAAATATGGCTTGATGTCCTGGCCAGCGATGCATGACTCGCAACACGGTGAGCATCCAACCGACGTTTTTCCTCAAACGCTGTATCGAAACGTTGATCGGAACCATTTCAACCTCGTCGACTAATTCTCGAGCAATTAACGAATCAATTTATTCGACTGTTATCTAGATTTCGTCACGCCACCCTCGGTATCGATCGCGCGTCGGTGCCGGTACATGTTCCATCGAGAAACCGCTTATTCGTTAGCGATTAGCTGCGTTCGGAGACGCGTCGTAATTCGCGCGGATTTATCGCGCGGAAACGCGGCGGGCACGAGCGTGAGAAAAGGTCGAATTTCTAACAGATTTTCATGCCGAGGAGACGATCGTAAGGACGACGAGAACGAGTCTTCTCAGAATCTGATACGACGATCCGGAATGGGATCATGAATCCGGTTGGTCGTTGAACTTACTCACGGCCCTTTGCACTCCCATAACGAGGATTTTAACACCCTCGCTCGACCACGGTCGGCCCCTTTGCACCGTGCCATGCCGAAGAGTATCACTTCCACGGAACATACACCGAGCAACGCGACCGGGCCTCGTCTTCATCGGCCTGTTCTTAATTCTTCAGATAAGAAAAATCAGGTGTTATGGGCTGCCTTGCTGGGCCAGTACACTTCTTGAAACTCACCGTACAAAGATCATCGCGGATAAGACGATGCTGTTCACCGAGGTACCCGGCAGATCTTCAAGTTCCTCGACCGTGATGTGATTCATGGTTCTAGGTCATGGTGCTCTTCGTGCCACTCGATCCAACGACGTCTTACCGTGGCGTGGGCCTCCGACGCTTACCGCTAGGACGTTGTACCCTGCTTCTAAGAATTTCTCATTCGTTCTCGTTTTTTTTTTCTCCTTTTTTCATCCTGACACGCCGTGTCATATACAAGAAACGATAGCAGTTTCTTGGCCCGAGATATTCAACCACCTTGTAGATAGAATCTATGATCGCGTAACATTCTATTTTTATCATTCTCGTTCTTTGACGATATCTTAATGACATTATCCATAAACCTTCCATGTTATCGACACTCGTCGATATTGCCTCTATTGCATACAATTAGCTTTCACCGAGAATTATCAAGTACTGTCACGCGTCTTTAATATGTCACCTGCATACAAGACGAAGCTAATCTACTTGTCAATGATGCTTCGACGTAAGTACCCTCCTTGTTTAGCAATTACCATTTTATGCACACGTGCCACACATACGATCCTACTATATGGTCACGCCATTTTCCATATGGCATCATCGATTCGTATCTTTTGCAGCTGCAAATCAAATTTTATAATCTTAAAAATAACGAATTATTTTTTTATAGTGTAATTACAGTGTAATACGGACCAATATACGATGGTCTAGAATGATACCGTTTATCAGATATTTTGTAACGAAGAAAGTGTTTCAGTCGAGTGCCGTTAGCGAACGTGAATCTACACGTCGTCGTGCCAATGGTTTTTAACTCGGAACCTTAAAGAAAAGCACTCGTGTCAATTAACGGGCCAGTCTAATCGAGTGCACGCAGGTGGTCATCGCATTCACCGTTGATGGCCGATCGAAGTAGAAGCGCAAGAGAAGGCACCTTGCCCTTTGGCCCAAGCTATGTTTCCGAGCGTTTCTTAAATACCTTTCTCTCTCGTTTCGTTCTCCACGAGTGCCACGAGCGGCAGACCAACGGGCATCGTACGGTTCGACGAACGATTCGGTTACATCGATGTTCGACCCCCAACTGCGGCTGTCGGAGAACCGCGCGTCGATTAAGACGTGACCGATGGAACGGGAGGCTTATCGAGAGAGACCTCTTACAGGCAATTCCGTGCGAGCCAACTCGCGGGGGTTGTGGGCGAAACGCGTGGGCGTAGGCTGATCGTTCCTCCTCGTTCTATTTCTCCTGCCTTTTTACCAGGGATATCCGCTGGCTGCGATGAGATACCTGGAGTACCATCGTCACGATACAAATTTTCGAAAACGATTTGATATGAATTAATACGAGTGTGATCAGATCATGTAGTATCTCTAATTCTCACATTGCTAAAGTCCCAACCTTCCAAAGGTTTCAAACCCTCGACTTCCCAAAAGCCATTATGCCTGTCATCCATTAGCATGATAAATCTGACAGCCGTTTCGTGCCAAACAAAAATCTATTTGCGTCAACTCTCTGAAACTTTGACAGAAAACGGGGATCGTGAAGCGTTCGAATGTACTTGTTGGAGATACAAAGAATATCCCTTGAAATCAATTCGCTGGACCATTTCGCGGATCACAAACAAAGGAGAGATCGACTCGAACGAAGGCAGTATAATTGGAACAGAATAGACGAGACTGTCTATAGCGAATGGCAAATAGCAGATGCGAGATCACCGCGACGAATCGCGTAAGGATGGTGTCGATTAACCGATCGAGCGTTCTCTGGCGTTGTATCGAAGCGTGTACACGCTGAATTAATAGGACCGCCTCGACGGTACCGGCTCGTTTCGGTATACATTTATCGAGAATTATCCACGCGATTGCTCGGCCGATAAAGTTTTTTGTCGCTGGGGGGGATCATGGTCAGGTAGAAGTGTTCAGGTCCTCGTTCTTCATTCTTGTTGGTCGCGGAGCAAGGAAGTCGCAGCGGACGGTCCACGCTCGTATATTTTCTCGGCGGATAAGCGTGGGCCCACTCTGGACCACTTATCGCGCCCCACCGGCTCGTATTATTTAATTAATGAATACTCAATCGGCGCCGATTGACACGCTGCGATAACTGTTATTACGATTTTTACACGCACAGGTGCCGAGGAATACGTGTCGACGCGATATCCTGCGATAACTCATGTGGCCTACAAATGCGATCGTGGGACCACTTAGCCCGAGGGACCCGAACCTAATGATTCCTCGAACTCGATTTTCCGATACTTTCCACGTCGAGATTGCGTTAATGCCGGGCTTATGGAACGTTTTAGAACACCTACTAATCGTGAGAGGTGTCAGTACCGAGGATGGACCTCTTAATGACGGTCCTGGTCGCGACTTTTTACCGCGTTATCTTCTCCGAGACGTTTCAATTAGGCTCCGAGATGTAGATCTCCGTGTAATTCATGCCTCTTCCACGACAGGAATTCGATTAGGTTTCACTTACATTCAATTTGAAATTGGTTATAAAATTGCGTTGAAATTCATTTGTTGCGAAGCTGAATCTATTAGCAATGTCATCAAATGCATAGGTGTTTGATATTCAAGGTAACGTATATGTAAAGCTGCGTACAGAGTTTAATTTGTACTATTATCGTGATGATTTATAAGCTCGCTTTAATCGTTCGTGATAATACATATGTATTATCATCATGCATTACACATAGGCTTTATCACACAGTGTTACACAATACGTTTTGTTATACATTATACATTGTTTCATTATATAATACTATATAATTTATTACACGGTAACAGTATGTTTTATTATGTAACAATGTGCAACGTGTTTGCTTATACAAAATTATAGAATGCGTTACATTCGATACACATACAACTAACAGGTTAGGTTACACATGTAACTTAACCACACCTAACCTAATTGAATGCACTAGTAGTAGAAACCGTTTTCTGGCAAGCGAAAAGTTTGCGGACAAGATTATTTCGTCGACGAGAACAAATTATCTTAAAAGGAACTCAACAGCCATCGAGCGCGATAACAAACGAGTTAAAGTCTGTTGCTCATCGGCTGAATTTTATTAACGATCCCGGGGATCCGTTGGATTTTGTACCCGTGGAGTGATTCATTACGAATCCATCGACAGTTCGGACGTGCAGCTCGTAAAATGGATATTCCCGTTCCGGTCGTTCCCTTCGGCCGGATTTCAACCCCGTGGCAGCCCGGTGAAATAATAATCGACAGCCGTTGAGGCGGGCCAGAAGGGCGCCGCTCGCGTGTGACTCGCGTTAATTAAGCGCGACCATTAGCATTTAAATCGCTTTTTAATTGCAAACGCCGGTGTTATCCGGGTCGCATCCCGTCGGATCACGAAATGTTGCGCTCTGTGGCCGAAGCACGAGCTCGAAGGATTTCGAGCGGCGTACGACTCGAAACCGGCCATCGGTCGATTATTTATGATTCACTACGAGATATTAAGTACCGTGGGACTCGGACGGCTCCGTAGAAACTAATCCCCCTCCGTGTATCACCTTTTCCTCTCGCATCCCATTTCTCTCTCGTCCCGTCCTTTTCCAGTTCCTGTTCCAGGCCTTTCGTTTCAACCGGGTTGCCTCTTCTTCTCCGCTCGAGCGTACACGGACACCGAATCCGATCCGTCTGACGTCGCGAGACCTTGATGACAAATTCAAGTATCTCGGATAGAGTCGGCAGGTGCTTTAAACGCGCCTCCTTCGCGGCATTCGACATTCCCGAAAAAAAAACTTTCGAAAGGTGACGTAACTCCGCGTATAATACGTTCGTTTTTATTCATGTATTCTAACGAGAGAGCCCGCGCTTGAATTCCCGGTTTCGCGCGCGACAGCCCCACGTGCGATCCTCCGATTTATTCCGGGAGGGAAGGTCAAACTATTCTAATTCTTTTCTACGTTACGTTCTCCCATTATATCTAATATTATCGATAAGATGTCGATAATTCCTTTATCGAAATCTTCGATGATCCAATCACTGCGCCGTAATCGAATGACAACGAATAACGACGAATTTTTTCGATCTAATTAACAGTCATCTAGCAAAACCGTCCACGAGTTTCTTGCGGACAGTATCCATTATCCGCGGACTCGACACGGATTAACGCGTGCGAACTTTTTTATCGGACTCCGAAGACCAACTCCTTTCACCGTTTCGATTGAACGCACCTGTCGCCGTTCCCACTTTCCGCGATTCAGGCAACGCTTTGTTATCGGTACCGTTCGATTTTTTTCTTCGTTACGGCGTGCGTCCGCACGACGCTTAATTAAATGCGAACACGCTTTTAATTCGATTAACGAACAGCCTAATTGAATCGCGAACAAGATTTACGCGATAAACGTAAAACGAGCGAAAGGAGGATAATGCTCGTGTTACGGGCCAGAATTTTGTTCGATCGGTATCTTGCGTTTAGGCGAAATTATATAGTAGCTAGTCGATAATTGCCCGTTCCTCGGATGTTCCTGGAAGTGGGGAGTTAGAGGGGGATGATAGCGAATTCAGTTCATTCGCTGAATCAGCTGATTTTTATTTATTTGCGAGTTAGGTTTGTATTGTTACATTGTTGGATGTGGGACGTATTGAATGCGTCGTATTGCCACGTGTTGGATTTACTATGCGTTGTATTTCCACACATTTGATTTGTAAGGCGGCGCGTTGTATTTCCACACGTTAGATTCACCACGTGTTAGACTTGCCACCCATTGTATTTCCAGACATTAAGTCTGACCCGTTGTATCGTCACGCATTAGATTTTCTACCCATTGTTTCGCCACACACTGCATCCCTACATCTCTACAAATTATTTCTTCATCTCAGAGGATGCAAACCATAGACGCAATTAGCACTATCCTCGACTGTATCGTCAAATTTCCTAGAGTACTGACCAGTACTCAATTTCTCACTAATCCTACTTAATCCCATTTTCTCGGTCCAACCATAATCGCCTCTTCACCTACTCGTCATATAATTCACCCATAACTCCGGATAATTTCCAGATAACTCCTTATGATCAATAAGTCAGTAACTCCCTGCTATCTACGTACTTTATAGGACATTTTCCCTGAAATTACTCGCATAGCTTATTTCACGAGAATTAATTTCGCGTAACGCGAACGAGCACCCGGTTACGTTAACTTGCCGCGAACGGACGAGTTAACGCAGCGATAATAATTCCCGGCGGCCAGTTCGCGTTTGCACAGGTGCATGTTGCGTGAACGTGACTCGACGATGCTTTTGCATACGTCCGTCCAGTAGCTATGATAAAGATACGCCTATGTATTTACGACAAGCATTAATCCTCTCGAGGGATTGCGGCAGACAACGGAAACGAGCGTTGCTGGATTTTAGCGGAATTTTATAACGTGACTAGATCCAGTTAGTTGCGCTATTATTCCACCTTTCTTTGCGCGCCGAAACGCGATGCAGCGATGAGAGATAAAGTCGCGAACGAGTATCATGATTCTTGGAAACGCGCGCCAATTATACGCGCGATCGGTAATGAAATCGTTCCGACTATTAATTCACACTTGCACGCAAGCCTATAATATTCGACGCCTCGCGACGAATTTACGCTCGTACACATTTACGCTCGATATTTCCTGGAACGGTGCTACATTTGCTTGTTGGACACGCATGGAATTATTGCTTTGACGTCTGGTGCTGTTTCCGACGTTATTTGCTCGAGTTTTACCGGGAATGTTTAATGTAGAGAATCATGAGCGGTGTTAGTCATTCGTAAGAGTTAGAACATAGATTGTTCTTGATTGATCTTGAATTTGGAATTTTGGAACTTGAATCGTGGAAATGTGGAAACATGGAAAATTATAAATTGGAAAGTAGAAAAAGAGAACCATTGGAGTTCAGAATTTTGGGAATTTGAGAATTTACAGAAGTAAATTGAAGGATTAATAAATCAGTAGATCCATAAATTAGAAATACTGAAACGTTAACAATTATATCGTCTCCCTAAACAAACCATTTCTTCCGCAAAAAATCTCAGCACTGTTCCATTCTTTTACGCAAATATCGAACAAACAATTCCGCGTCCGAGGAAAAAAGAAGACGCCCGCGGTTATTAACCGATGAAAAAATGGCGACGCGTAGGAATTAGAATCGTTGAAACAGCAAGTGGCGAGAAAACCGCAGTGTTCACCATAGACGCGAGCAAAAAAGCACGCGAACACGATTGCCTGTGGAGAGGATCGAGAACATCGAGGGATCGTAAAACGATGAAAAGTCGAGAAGAGGCACGCATAGAACCGGAACGCCCAGTCGATCGAATTGGCGCATCGTCGCGGATGCAAAAACGATCGCGTCCGAGGCCGTTGCTGGATAAATGCGAAGGGCGAGACCGGAAGACACGGTCGGTTCGATCGACAAAAGTGTACGCAGCAAAAAGGACGAATCGTCGCTAGGAAAAAAGATCTGTTATTAATGAACTATCCTGAATAGACCGATCAAATTAGCGTATCGCTCGATGCTCGATTTTTCGTGCAGCGTCGGCGTCGGACTGCGTAATTACGAGACCCAAGATTACGATTCATCGTAAACTACATGATTAATTAATAACACGTTTACAGAACTGCATGCAAATTAGTCTGTAGTTTTCTTTTCAATGCGAGTCTTTTATTAGACGATTTTACTGAAGGCTTTTGATTCCTAAGCGTAATAGACACCTTAAGCTACAATTAACTTTTATTGGGTTATGGAGAAATTAGTCGGTTTGATACTTTTGTTATGGAGCATCATAGACCGTTTCTCCTTTCCAGTTTCCGAGACCCTTGTTCATACAAGTAGCACATTAATTTTCTAATATCGTGTTTTAATTATTCAAACGCCTATCTAGGTATGTAACAGTATTATTTATATTTCAATACTATAACTGCTATTACCGTTAATATACTTGATGTTAACACTTGAATTTTAAGTGCCAACGTGATAGATTTTATCATAAAACTTTCAGATTTTTTGCACATATAATAATAAATTTAGAATATATCTCCAGGATATGAGGATTCATATCCGCATTAAAATGAAGTAAATTAACAGTAATAACAGTAATCAGCACACGAATGCGATTAATTATATAATAATTAAGATATAAATGTAGTTACCAGCAATAGTGAAATAATTTGATTCCTAGATAAATGAAGTAATTCAAAATTTATGCGCATCCGAGATCCACCTTGAGACGCAGCGTATTACGAGCGACAACAGGGGCGTGTACACGAGGAAGAAAAAGCGCAGACCCGGTAAATCCTGTCCACAACACGAAGAGATCGAGCATCGTGTACCAAGAGTCTTCTCTCGGGTTACGCGAGATAATCGCGATATTTGCTAGCGGTGAGTATCAATCAAAGCTGCTGGCCGCGCCACAGGAACCCCGTGTCCGTATTAAGACAGTTTGTAGCTTCTAAACGTCCGGCACGAATAAGCAGACGGGTTTACGGCTGCTGTTACGGTGTGCAACAAAGTACGTAATGAGCGGCTAAGTGAACGGTTTCACCTGGAATCATCGATCCGAGCGTCGTCCGGGCAACCCGTGAGTTAACGTTGTCTCGAAGAAGGAGAAACGATCTCTAAAATCGAACGACCGCGCGTATAGGGTCTTGATCACAGTATTTATGCGACAGGATTATCGTGGCGGCCGTATCTATTACCGTCGGCGCCTACTTATCCTCCCTTCCTCGCGAAATCCGTAAATGCGAAGGCCAAACGCCAATTTCTTAACTCGCCCGAGAAGGCGAATTTCGCGGATCGATCGGTTTTACGAGCGCCGTTAAAACGAACCTAATATCCCCGGCCAGAAACGGCTACCGTTAAACCGAACCTTCTACACTCGTTTCGTCGATATCTACCTCTATGATTTACGGATAAATCGTGTGGCCCATTTTTTAATCAACTTGTCAAAATAATCTCAACAATCAATTTAAGTTGCTGGACACTTGTAGCAAGAACTTGAGAAGTCAGTATGTCAGCTCCTTGGTAAAGGGACCTTTATCAAAACAAATATGTCAAACTTACGTTGCTAGACATATGTGGCATGGACAGAACTTGAGAAGTGAGTGTCAGCTCCTTGGTAGAGGGACCTATGTCAAATCAACTGTGTCAAACTTAAAACAATCTCAGCTATCAATTGTGTCAAACTTATGTTGCTGGACATACATGGCATGGGAAGAACTTGAGAAGTCAGCTCCTTGGTAGAGGTATCTGTATCAAATTTCTTGTATAATATCTATAATAAACATAAAATTTCAGGAACGAGATTTGAAGTTTGAATTTTAAGAACGAAGACTTAGATCTAGAACATAAGTCTGGAAGACGATGGAGAAAAAGTTGTAGGGTTTTTAAAAAGTAGTTGTCGATTAAATATGTTTACTCTATGCAGAATGTGTTACGAACGAGGAACGGCAACTAACCGACTTCTCAACTGATATCCAAAAAGAAAAGCTCCTCAGTTATCTCAGTAGCCCAGAAAAGCTCCTCGGTTACTTGAGTGACCCAGAAAGCTCAGTGACCTAGAGTGGTCCAAAGAAAGTATAGATGGGTAATGTACTTTTGAACAGTGGTGTATATTAGCCAGAAGACTGGAAACGCTATTAAAACACGCTCGCGCGACCCGAGTTTCCAATATCGTGGCTACACCTGTTCTCTCTCTATCCGGCTTCGTTAAATTCGATATTTCGCAATCCGCACGCGCCTTTCCCGCGGCGCCGCTCCGCACCGCTCCACGTCGAGCGGAGCTGAGCTCCGTGTGGACGCACGTGCGTCGATGCCGCAATGCGGCCAACCAACGAACACGAAGGACCCACCACTCTACGCAACGCCGCGGATAATCAACGGCAGGATACGAATACCTTGAAGCGGGGAAAAAAGGCCACCGATACCTATCTCGCGACTAAATTGAGGCAATTTTCTATTGGTCGAACGGAACGGATCGTTTTATCGGGATTAATATTTCAACCGACTTGTTCCGTCTCTTTTTTTTCTTTTCGCGTTCTCGGCTGTCGTTTCAATGTGTCCCCTAGTTGCACTCGCAACGACCACCAGAATCGCATGAATTGCGCGCTAATCGACTATGAAGGGTGCAGGATCTCTGATTCTTGGAATCTGGTTTCGAATTAGCTGCTTTTTTCAACGGGCCGCGAACTTGTTATGAAACTTCTTTGATAGTCGATGGAAATGTAAATTGTAATCGTGTCTGGTATAATCGAAACCGTAATATTCGACACTGAAATGGGGATACATTTGCTGAAAGTATCTTTTATCATAACAACGTTTTCTTGGGGAACTAGAGAGTTAGAAGATGTGGAACACAGTACAAAAGAATGAAGATGTACTTTTTAGTTTCAGAAATGTCCTCAACAGAAGAGCTAGTGCATATCTCATCTATAGCTTATGAAATGTCAGCAAAGGATAGTTATTTTCGGCTTTACGAATGCTGATGTCAAAACAAATTCAATAATCTCGAGATGATGAGTTTAAACATTTAGGTTCGATCACCAGAACCCTGACCTATGATTTCCCAGTCAAGTGCGTCAGTCGGAGTTAACTAATTATAGCTGCAATGTTAAGAGAAATAAGGAAAATTGAAATGTTAGGTATATTTTGAACGTAAAGATCCTTGATTATGCAAACTGGTATTAAGTTCCAGACGCAATCGTGCTGCAAATATGATTTTCGTTTGTTATGAACTGTAATGTGCGTCACGAGTGTAGCACGGTATTATAAGCAAAAGGGTTAATGTTGTTATCTCTTCTGCATCGAAAACTGCGTTAATTATAACAAACGACTACATTTCATCTGATTTAAAAAGGTGAATTATTCATTGTTGTACCTAATATCTTATCTCGAAATCTTCGATCGCAGTACTCGATTCGCAAGTTGAAACCCTAACCGCTAAAGGTATTCCTTTGTTCCCAGACTCGATTCCGCTAGTGGGTTTCAATTGTACGAGCAATCATCGCACAAATCGATGCTACGATTTTCCGACCAATCTCGACCCGAAGGAAATCGAAACTGTCGAGTGAATCCGGATGCGTGGTAAAGAGGGATAGTCATCACTCCCGTTAATAAACAACGGGAATCCATTATAGGAAACACCTCCGAGCACAATGTACTTAATGGGCATAACGACCGAACGATGGCCGGACACGCACACGCGTGTCACCGCTCGCGCACTCGCGTGTGTCGTAACGCGGGCACCGTGCAAGGGCATGTATGGTAGTTTGTGCACCTTATGCTCGCTCTCGCCGCATATCTACACAACATCGTTCCACGCCACATACCGGGTGACTATTTCTTTTTTCGAAGATCCCAGCCGACGATAATGGACTCTAATTGCTGTTGCTTGAACCGGCGCCCTGTCCTATCTCCTTTCATTTAGATTAATTGTGCGGGGTTTAATGAGCATTCTAAATGATTATCCGCCGACACCATATAAATACTGTAAAACGGCGGTTGCTCCAGCGAATGCTTTATGTTTTTATGCGGATTATTTATTTGTGATCTAAGTATAAATGCAGAGGTACAAATAAAGTTTCCGTGCGAATGGGGATATCAAACCTTCATATTTGCTTTATTTGACTCGAAATTTTATCCACGAGTGAGAACATTGTTATTCATGTTTTTGTGCATTTGAGTAAATTTCCTCCGGTCCAAATTTCGAAATACGAAAATCTGATATATCTATTCGTTCTTGTTAAACAAAAAGTATAAACGAAAAAATGTACAATCAACCACCCGTTATACGGGGCTCTTAATTCTTACGGTACGCGAGTTAGGTGTATCTACCTGTCCAAGGCCCCTCCCAGCTCACCTGTAGTGAAAAAGGGTCAATAGCACAGCGTAAGGTGCACCGTAAAAGTCTGGTCCAGGATGCTGTCTCGAGAGATCGGCCCCGGGGATAAACACCGGCGGACAATACTTGTGCCGGAGCGTTGCTAGGTGAAGAATAATTAAAATAAAAAGAACACAAAGTACGCGAAGGCAGAAATCTAATCGGGAAATGGTCTGTTCGGCGTATAATGAACGACGTGATTCGGTCCTCCTTTGTCGACGTCATTCTGGTGATTTTCAGAACGTGCACGGGGACGGTGAAGGGTAAGAGGGAAGGGTCGAAAGTTTTTCGAGATGACACGGCGCGATAATCCGACACGATGAAACTGTGGGAAAAGGTGAAATCTGAAAATAATGATATTCATGGGCCGCGTAACCGGCCAACATTGTAGAAAATTAAACCTTCTGTTTGTGATGAGCTTGAATTACCATAAACATCGAACTACCTCTTTCCCCATCGAGATCTGTCCTTTGAGAGTGGTCCTCTGTACCGCGTCTTGGCCCACGTTTCCTCCGTTTTGACGTCTACGATTTTTCTACTTGAAAGCTTAAGACGGAACAAGAAACAAACATATGTATATTCGTAATATAACCGATTTGATAAAAAAGGTAACGACATCCGACATTCTGGGTCGATGTGAATTGGATCGTTAGATGGTGGGAGCATTCCTGTATGGAATGCTGCTAAGAATGTAAGCGGTTTGTTAATCGAAGTTGCGAACATTGTTTACGTTCTAATTATCACTCCAACTCTGTTTAACCCTTTCGCTACGATCACTGCTGCTGGATTACATGTTCAATACGGATTAATAATATTGTTCCTCAATTTTTTCTACCAATTTAATACTCTTATTACACAGATTGCATGATCTTAATAACGCTGGAAAATTAAGTGTACAAATTTTAGGTTAAACTCAATTTTTTTGCATTGTACAGATTATATTTCTAACAATAAAAATGGCGATGAATAGTATAGTGATTTCAACACAAATCAATCCAAGTTTCTTTATACCTAACACTAACTTATTTTTATTCAAAAAGCTCGGTTTTTCTAGCGACGTATCGTGTGGACTGCAAACATGTGCCACCTGAATTGCTTTGTTCCTAACACAGGCCCTAAAAAATTGTGGCGAACGAGGACCAGACGTGGAATCTCAGCTTCTCCTCACCTGTCATAAAGATCCAACGATTCCGGACAAGTACACCTACGTACTTTCTCTTAACGATCGTTTCGCATACTCCTCGAGAAACCAGTCTAACCGAGCGGCGCATCGCGAGGGAACCTAATAACAAGCCGAGATGAACGCGAGAAGAAAAGACTAAGGAGGAACGTTAAATCCTGCCCGTGGGATTATAAAGGTCGCCGTTTAGGGTTTACGGAGAGAAACATAACGGAATCGTGTTGGAACGTGGCCTCAAAGTACCGAAAGTAACGCGGAACGATGCAACGCATGCTCTAACGGCATCCTCTACCCTCGAGCGTAGTCCTCGTGAAAACGCACGAAACTCGAGCGATATTTCAACCCGCGTGAATTCCAACTGTACATTTGTACTTTTTATTTACTATTTAAATACTAGTACATTTAGTAATCTGTGTCATCTTTTGCAATGAGAAATAGAGGCTGAATTGAAAATTCAATCATGATATTGATGTTCGTTCATTTAACAACATAGCTGAAGGGTTAGCACGGTTCACTCGATCGAGATAACTAACTGGTCCGTAACTACGGACTCATGATCAAACTGGAGCAACTAGAATTTTTAACCACTTTAATCAGGGTGCGTGAGGTATAACTGACACCCATTAAATTTCTTAGAGGAAATGGCGACGAAGACCTAGAAAGTTATGGATTACAGTAATTGCCCCGAAGGAAGATGGAACTGTACTTTCTAGACATAGTTTCTGGAATCGTAGATTCCTTGGGTAGCCCTAGGAAATTACGGATTACTGTGGCTTTTCGAAGAGAAATGATATCGTAGGAAACCCTGAGGAATTATTGATTGTAGCAGTTATTCCTAGTGAAAATGATACCGTAGAGAGAGAGGATTTTAGGAATTACGGATAACGGTTGTCGATAGAGAAATAGGATTGTGGGAGCAGGAAACTTAGGGTATTATAGTAGTCTCTTCTAGAAAAAGAAGACTTTTTAAGAAAGTGACGATACACAAGAAGAGTTCTCCATATTAGCATAAATTAAACATAATGTGTCATAACCCTGAAGTACTATACTAGTCTTCTTCCCCTACAACACCATTTTCTTTGAGGAAGCAGTGCTCGATATTTTACTTATTTCCATTGACGAGTGAGAAGTTTCTGTCGAGTGAGAAGACAGTGACAGTCTGGACCCACCCTGGACTCTACCCAGTTACGCCAATGGTTCCTCGTCATCCTCGAAGAGATGGTATCGATGTTGGTATCGACTGCCACGCTCGCCACGAGTCCTTGAACCAGTGGAAGAAGAGAAGGTGGAAGGTGGAGAAGGTGCGTGCAGCGAGAAAACCTGCGTTGTAACGAACGCGCGTTCCATCTTGATTTCTTCGGCTCCTTTCACTTTCGACAGTCGCTTCGGTTCTGTCCGTGGCTGAAGACATCGCGAGGAGCAGCGGAGAACGGATCCAACGGCTTCCTTAAAATTACCAACGAAATGGCGGAAGTAGTAAAAAGGAGATGGGATGCCGTTCACCAGCTGCGCGCTAGAACCGAATGGACGAGATGAAAAGCGATCGACGCGAGACAAATTTCAGACGAATTCTAGTAGAGATCGAGACGATAAACGAGAATCCTCTCGATATCGGCGAAAGCTTTCGATTCGTCTCGGTTCGAATTCAATTCGCCGCTTCCGTTTCGTGCGTGACCGTCGCACATCGAGTTCTGATTCGACACGCTCGTTAAAATTATCTCATTATAATCCTACCCTTCGATCCTTCGGAGCCAGCTCGATCATGCTTCAACCTTAAGAGGACCACACGGAATTTGCATACGTAACGCCCTTATGGCGATACGCTCTTGAAGGGTTGTATCCAAACTGCCCAATGCTTTCTTTCACAATAAACCTCTTTAGATTGAACTGATTGTTTCATTTCATAGTGTGTATAGTCTTAACTTGTTTCATATCCAGATCTATCTTTGAAGGTTGTGGTTACCGCCACTGCAAGAACAAAATGGCAGTGTTCATCACAAAATGAAGACTACAATAAAAAATAACTTACAGATATTACTGTCACAGTTGAAAGTATAATTATTACGTATATAAATTGAAAATCAGCACGTATAATATAAATTTCAAAATCTATCCCCTTCGATAGCTCCTTAGCTTGCACCATATTTGCCAAGCAGTAAGAGGTCACGTTGTACCCAAAATGCCCCGGAGATTAAGGTAACCGTTACTAAAGTTACCGATAAAGTCAGTAATTTTCATTGAGAATTCATTGATCCAGGTTTGTATCGCAAAGCTGGAGCAGATAAACTCGATAAAAGCTTCGAACAGTTCGAAGGAGTAACGATCGTCACGATAACAGCACGCATTACGACAATACCAGTTGTTACGAGCCAGAGCCAGTCTAGGAAAGGTCTTTTGCTTAAGGCGAGCTCTCGCAGTTTCTTGCCCGACCCCTTCTCGTTCGTTCCTTCGGAATCGATTTACGAGCAAACGCGTGTACACCGCGCGTTGCGTCAGTCCGGTGAACAGGCGGCAGCAACGGCACGCCGGCACACCAGCACCAAGCAAGCTCGTGGAACCTCGGCCAGCGCCACTTCGATGGCACGTGTGCACACATACACGCACACACGTGCCCCGCGACGCTTAGACACGCTCCGTACACGATAGTGTGCACGCGTGCGCGCCACTAGACAGGAGGCAAGTGGCCTTACAAGGACGTACCGCGACACGCACGGCCTGCAACCGTACCAATGCGCCGCCGCTAACGCCACTGCGCATACACCATTTACATGAACGCTCGTGCGCATGCGCGATCGCTACCGCCCGCTCGCACGCATGCGCGATGCGCTCGCGCTACCGATTCCTATCCCCGCTAAACACCGTTCATACTTGTTTTAAAGGGCTTTTGAGGATGGCCAATTTTTACTTGTAATAGTATTCAAGATTCTTGAGTTCCAGGAGGATCAAAGTTATGAATTATCAAAATTCTAAGTTCCAAAGTTGGCAAGTTTTAATGTCTCAAGATTTCAAAGGGACAATTTTTTTGATCCCCAACGATTTAATGCTCCAAAACTACACATTCGAAAACAGTAACTTTTCGATCCACTCTCTTGTATGCATATTTTTAACAGCATAGGGGTTGAATATATTGCTTTACTTCCTAATTTCCTTTTGTTCATTTATCGCGTTCCATGCAAAATTAACTCTTCACCCTTTCAAAGACTCGAAAAAATTGTCCCCCGAACAAAGCAAGTTATTTTCCTCGGATCCTGACAGCAGGTCCATAAAACAGGTGGTGAGATATAAATAAAACAGGGTGAATTCCTTCGAATGCGGCCTCGGCATGGGGCATTCAAATGGTACGATTCAGATAAAGAACGAATCTCCCCGTTGATTGCGTTCATAGATCGGCTAATCGATTTTCGCGTTTTTACGCGCAATTCGAGCAGGAAGGCCGCGGGCGATTAATAAATTGATCCAGCATGAATCACGCGATTCGTAGATGGGGACTCGGACGATAAAGACTTCTCTTTTCGAATTTATTTGAACTTTCTTTCGCGCGCCTTTCTCTCGACGGATGATACTCGATACGGTAGATACGGTTTGTTGGAGAAAAATGTAACGAGAATTTGCAGTTTGCGAAGGCGAAATCACGTAAATTGCTGGACAGGTAAGCGTACATGAGCAGGAACGATTTATATCGCAAAATTACCACCCCGCAACGGGTACAATACAATGTGATAAATTAAACGTTCCGGCGTATTGGAGCCAGCAGCACGTGAAAGGACGAATGGTAATTCGAACGTACCGCGTTATCGTAGCAATCGGGAGCGTTCGCTTTTGTCTGGTCTCGCTTCTGTCCCTCGGGCTTTCCTGCTTTTCCAGGGGAAAGCGGTGGATAATTATTAATGTTCCGCCAGTTTCTCCTGTCCCGAACAGCGGTAAGAGCAACGTGCAATTCTGGGCTACCGTTCTCGCTCGAGACGGTGGCTGCTCGCAGATGCAGATACACAGGAACGGTAGCGCGCGTGAAACAGTTGTACGCATTATGTTATTCGAATTGTAAGGCTATTCAACGTTTAGTGCTAATAAACTTGATTGCAACCACGATTCGTATGCTAACGATTTTACACCCGTTGCTAGTTTTCGATTCAAATCGTCCAACTCGAAACTGGTTGTTCCATTTCCGTTCCATAACTTCTTAAATGTAGAACACCGCGAACGTTTTAGTATTTTTTTTCAAACTTTCTGTTAAAAAGTAACAGGTACGGATACGTTCGCGCGGTTTTGTGACTCGAAATTATGTAACAAAGTGGTCGTTAATTATTTTTATAATTCTCATGAATTATTAATGATTGGGGTTATGTTACATTATATTTAGACTCAGCAGTGAAACTAGTGCTTAAACAAACTAATAACATAGATTACTCATAATTAGATATTTCTTGCAGCAAATTTTGCCAAGGAAGCAGTCGAAGTGCATTGTATACAGGTACATTCACACTTCCTGTTCATAAATTGCAATCGAATTTTCACCAGTTCAAAATAAACGTCAACGTCAGTTTATAAATTTTACGATATGTTAATAGAAAGACCGCAAGAACAGCTGTACTTAATGAAACCGATACTTTCAATTCGTTTGTAAAATGAAATTCTCTCTCGTTCTTTTGTCCGTTTTATTTCATTTAACCGTGTGTAATTGGACGTCAGAAAATGTTCAAATTGCAATTAAATCCGACCGACTGTTCCCTTTCCCCGGCTCGTAATCAACATTATGGCAAATGGGTTTTTCTTCGCTGGAGAAATTCACTTCCGTGCCGTTTGCTATTTTTTTTCTCTCTCTCTCTCATCGTTGGAAAACTTCCCGCGATTCGCAGCGTTTGCTCGTTACGTCCCGCGTTACGCAAATACGAAAATCAACTTGGAAACCATTAATTTGTTTCGTTCTACGCGCGTTCACCGTTTCCTGATTTTAATGCCGGCTACGTTTTAAACAAAGTCGGGCATTCCATAGGCTTCTATTTCATAAACGCACGGGCGTAACGCCGCGCATATACACAAAGGAATTCTATGCATGTCAATACTCTTCTCGAACGAACGGTGAAAGTATCAAAAGTTTCGCGAACCTTTCATCACTGATGACGTTCACTGTGCGCATGCAAATGCACACGGTGGCGTTCGCATAGTTCGTACTCTATCATTATTTTCCCATTTCGCAATATGTTTGCTTTCAACGAGGAATAAACTCACGAAATTATTCGCCTCGATCAAGTACGTTGGGTCGTAGGGATATGGGGTACGTAGTAATGTGAATGTAGAAAGGGATGTGGAGATCTGTATTCTTAAGAACCCTGGAAATATACGGATCAAGGCTAATATCTATGGATATAAAGATCCGGGGTTATAAAAATTTCAAAGTATAAGTATTTGGGTTAATCGGACGATATATTTGAAAGTATAGATATAGAGATAATATAGGTACGTTCAAAGTAACAAGACTCAGCAGAACTTCGCATTACTTTAGATCTTCCTGTTACCCTCACCGAAAAAAGAACAAGATCCTTTATTATATGCACGTCCATATATCGTTTTGCTTCCGTTTGCGTCGATCGTTATCTGAAGCATCATTATCATTATTACGCAGCTATCGATGTCGGTGCTTAAAAACCGTACGTTCGATCGTGACTCGATCCATTATCACGAAAACGTGTTACCATTATGGGTCATCTTGCCGCCATTTTGCATGCGCGTCGGACGCTGTAGTTCACTATAGGGTGCCATTGCTCTTAACCTTCGTAGAAAGAGATCTACTTTTCGAAATATGTAAATTTCAAAGTAAAATATTGAGAACCTGTTCCGTTCGTGTTCTGACGTGCAACACGATTGCAAGAGTGTATTTATAAGATATCTTCAAAGTACTAAATTGCGTCGTTAATACTTCAAAGATTTTATGGTTCGAAGTTGATAGTTACGATGGCATATTATATTTCTTTTATGTTATATTTCTACGTGATATTATATACATTACAGCAAGTTTTTCATTTAGGAGCTCGAATACGATCGAAGCTTTACTGCACTATACTTACGAAGTGTACGATAGCAACAATTTTAGTCATAACATTTTATTAGGGTGAACTTCAGTAACTTAATTAAAGCATCCACGTTTTTGTGTCTATATCTATCATTTAGTCCATTATTGGAATGTGTATGTCTTGAGAAGGTTCTATGTAGAGTCAATCAGAGTCAGCTGCCATCTTCCGAATTCCAAACGATTCAAGTCGAAATCTCTTCGTATAATTTATTTCGTGTTAAAGTTCATTTTATTTCCATCTGTATATACACAGGTTACAGTGTTGCTGGTATCGCTCAAAATCGCATTTAACCATAATGGTGAACGGTTGATTAGGGGGCATTATGTGTAGCATCGGGCCACCCACGAACCTCAATCAACGCTGAGCAGAAGCATCGTTTCGTCCTCTTCATCCTCTCAACCACTTGCTACGCTTTTTTAAATGCTACCACAGCTTTCGCGATCGATAACGCACAAATTATAGCAGCATCGTATTGTAATTTGAAAGCACGAAAGTACATGATCATCACTATCAGTTACATTAAGTCTGCAAATAAGGGCCGATTAATTATCATTAAGGATTAACTTAATCGGCAGGTAATATTACTTTTAACTGTCTATAACATTGCGTGAAAAATTCTTGTAGTCACCAAACATTTATCTTAATTCTTCTCGATATTTTAATGTCACTTGATATTACAGTGCAGATTGCACATTGATCAAGTTATCTGTGACCTACATAGTTCACTTTTTGTAGGCACAAAGTTTTGTATTGTATATCATTAGTATATTTGCCCAGTTGCTTTGAAAAAAAATTTGAAAAAATTCCAAGTCAATCAATATCTGAAATATTACTGTCTATAAAAATAAAAGTTCAAAAGAAAATTTAGGTCCATCGACTTAAAGTGTCGAAGATGTAAAAAGGGGTAGAAAATGTAGTCGGTACGGAATGAACAGTCTCACCTTCGATCCCGAAATTAATATTCCCCATAGCGTATCTCAATATCGAGGGGTTAATGCACCGATTCGCCGATCATGGAGCAATATGCACGCAAGCGAGCGAGCAGGCAAGCAAGTTGCCAGGTAATCTCAGGGATCGAGTTGGTCGCGAGACGCCGCTGGGTCCGCGAACGGCATCGCAGGTGGTGAAGCTGCGCGAAATTGAAATTGATTCCGCATCGGTAATAAGCGGCTCCCTGCAGCACGGGGATCCGCGTGCGTTACACGTACACGCCCCGAGGTCGTACGCCGCGCCGCGCCGCGCCGGTTCACGCCGAGCCGAGCCGAGCCGCTTTCTCGCACCGACACCACGCCACGTGTCAGTGTATGGACACGTGTACTCGCGTACGTCTAACGAGCCGATCGATGCTCCTCTTCGTGCTCGTTTCCCGCCGCTCCACCTTGCGCCATTCATAACCATCGAACAGCTAACGCTTTAACTTGCTGCGATATAACTACATTTTACATCCACCATTTTTAACACCGTGCTGGATTTCTGTGTTGGGTCCTTTTTCAGGATACGCAAATTTAGCCTGATCGGTTAACAAGGTTATTAACATATGAACTGTGTGAACATGTGGTGGACAATGTGATATGTGTTGCTGTGTGTACTTAGACGTTATGTCATAGTTGTTAGGGTTTAGGTTTGTGATTGAACAGTGGCATGGAGTTGATAATAACTGATGTTTAAAGTATCTTCATGTAGTTGTAGCTACATTACTTCTTCTGCAGATACATCCCCAGATCTCTACAACCCTTACATATCTATCTGTACCGTCTCCATCTTCCAAATCACTTCATATCCACATTGTTACATTCCTAGATCATCACATCTTAGATCACCAAATTATCACATCTACAGATCCTGAGTTTCCAAAATCTCTAGATGTCCACATCCATATCCAAATCTCTAATTTCCCATAATGTACAAATTTAATTCCAAATAATGATCATGATGTATACAGACTTCCAAACGAAAACAGCAAAGAGACATTCAACCCGAAAGTTAAAAGTAACATCGAAATGACAATCTATCAAACGTCAACCAGCTCCTGATCAATTACCAAATAGTAGCATCTTAAGGCGATACCCCGCGACGCACTGAAAACACGTCCGTAAAAGTGGTGCAGGGAGCTGAATCTTCCCACGGGGAGAAGAGGCAGCGCGGTTTAACCATTAACTTCGAAATCTTCGATTTACGGTCGGTTTCTCTCGCGTTTCAACTTTACGCGTGCGAACAATGGCCGCCCACGCCAGGGCATTATATTTATTCACCAGTCCACTTGGACGTACGTATAAGTACCCCTCCCGCGTTGCACGCGTCCGCCATACACACGCCGCGTCTCCGTGTACAGTGTGGCGTGCATATATCTCCTTCACTTCCTCTTCGCGGCCATAAACTTGCGGAGCACCTTTCTTGCCAACAGACGCGGCAGAAGCGAGGCAGAAAGGACTCGCGCATCGACCACCGCGCCGACTGCTCCGAGAAACGTCAGCCTCGCGAGATCTTGAGCGAGAGCAGCTACCTTTACTCCTATCAGATCACCTATGCCTAGTACATTTTAGGATGGTTCTAGTATCTTCTTCTAGCTAGTATCTTCTGATATTTTTGGGTGGAAGGTAGGTGGGTTTGTGTAGTTCTATTAGAGCGATAGGTGTTAGGGGTGAAATATCGTTAAGCATCAAGTTGTGGTACGGAATAATTTCCACACGTCAAATATCTCTACGCATCGAATCACCACGCGTTGAGTCACCACGCGTCAAGTATCTCCATGTGTCGAATCCCCACGTGTCAAATTACAAGTCCAATCACCCCACATCAAATATCTCCACATGTGAAATCCCCACACATTAAATCGCAACGCACCAAGCACCCCCACGCATCAATTATCATCATCCTATACCAAACTCCACCATATTCGTGACAGGAAACCTCGTGCACAAAACCCATCCATCTTACTTCCGTATCGTCGGCGATACATCTATCCCAAACGGAATAAATTAAAATTTCTTTGTATCGCAGAAACCTGAAAGGTTGCTTCGGAGTGCTCGAACGACACCATCGGACAAAGCCAGCAGGAACGATTAAGAGCAATTATGCGGGATCAAAGGGATGGCGAGCTGTCGATACCGGGAGTGTTTTTTCCATACACCTGGACGGAACCCGTCCTCCACCTGTGGCCGAGCGCGTTTCCTCGAACAAGGCGGACGAAGAGGACGCAGTCCTGTGGCTCTGACCGCGGAATCCGACCACGGGCTCGTTTCGATTTTTTGCCGTGGCCGGGTATGCGGGCACACCTACGTCAAATCGTAAATACATTTATTCATGTTAGGCAGCCGCGAGTATTGTATTCCGCTCGGCGTTAGACAATGAAACGGGGGCGTTTTGGCCGTTCTCGCGCCGCCGCAACTGCAGATGCCGGTCGCACGGCGAGACGTTCATGATCGAACCGCTCGAAAATTTATTTCGCCGTTGACGATATTCAACCGTGAACCGGAAACAACCTCGAACGACGTTACGGTTAAACTCCGTCGATTTTAGATTTTTCAAACGCTGTGAACGACTGCTTCGCATTTTAACGACTGTTGTAACGGTTTTATAATTTTTGATGTCGTTGCATTTCATATGCACTTTATTAACGTTTCTCCAATTTGTAGAGCAAGAGCAATTTGCAATGATTGATAGAGATAATGTTCTTTTCCTATTCATTATACGGAGTGAGGCACTTAAAATCGGCCACCCGTACAACTTGGTATTGCTGATAGGAAAAAGTCAGGGCAAAATTTTGTCTTAACATTATACTGTATGGTCAAAATTGTTGACTAGTGGTTTCATTTGTCATGCTTACCACTGATTACCTATAGTGATAGTGAAACTTCGATATCAAAGTTGAGAATCAAAATTGAATCTGCTTTTTGCTCAAGATCAAGATTATCTTTCCTGGAATTTATAAATTCAATTATATTTTATTAAAGTACAGAGGCGCACGAGTCTCCTCCCGGTTCTAAATGTCCCAAGTCACGTTCGGCTTCCGAGCAACATCTATTTACAGGCGCATGCCCGTGTTTCCGTAGCGTGGCTAATGGAATAAATATCATAATCAACGGCAAAGCGGAAATTACGCTTCTCCGTAGCGCATCCTACGCGGGATCACCGGCCGTCACGTAGAAATACGAAGAACAAGGAGCCTCGATAGAGTGGCCCCTCGACAGGAAGGATATCCGTGCTTTCGCGACCAGGCAGCCGGGACGATCGATGCGCGGGACGTTTAATTGGCAATTATTTGTTGAAGCAGCGAGACCGACACCATAAAGCATTGTAAATCGACGAGGAATAAATCCTCCCTTGGCCGGGACGGACGCCGACGACCTACGAGAAATACGTCCACGAGCCTAACTCCGCGAGTCCACCTTCATCCACGTCTCTGCTCCTTCACCCGCGCGTATTTACGGTCTGCGAGCTGGCGTACGCGCGTACAAAGAGAGGCATTGTGCGCTCGTTTGCGCCACGGTGTATTTCAGAGGCCTTGCAGCGAGAGGAACGTCGAAGGATCGGCGAAGGAGGCTCGACGTCCTGGGGAAAAGAGCTTCCGAAGCGATGAATAAAACAGGGACCATCCTGTCTGCCGCGTTCGATTCACGGAACACGTTTCGTCGCGGGATAGTTTGTTCGAAAACGCGTAGGCGCGAACGAGCACCGATTTCGAGGTGTTAATATTCTCACGCTGTAACAGTCCCAATTAAGGATCGTCCAGGCCGACGCTGAAGAAACGAACGACGCAACGATGTCCAGCCATTATCTGAAAGAAGGCATCGGCGAACCATTTCCCGCTTCCGTCAGGCGGGAACGCGCGAGCACGCGTTGCGAAATGGCGGCAAAACCACGCAACAGGCCACCGTCTTTATTTGTAAATAAGTGGCCGGTTCGCGACGGTAATTATCGCGATCGATCGAGAGCAACAAACAGGTTGGACGTATCGACGAGGAGCACGGTGAACGTCTGCCATCGGGGGCCGGAAAAAAAGCGGTCCAGAAGCGTGTAACAGGTCGATCGGAACGAAGGAGAGCGTTATTAGTTTTGCACGATTTAGCAATAAATCGAAACGATCATCCGTCCTGCCCGCTTCGTCCCGCTTTTTGCCCGAGCTGGTCTCCGTGGTCTTCCCTATTCGATTCTCACCGGTGTGGACAGTAATTAATGGGAAAATCCCTGGCTTGCCGTTCTGTCTCCAGAATGGAGTTACGAGCGCGGGCAGAATGCTTTTTCTGGGGAAGCTAAGCTCTCCAGACCGGGAACGCTCGTTTCGCAGAAGAACGTCGCTGGAAACTCGCTAACGCTTCGGATGGATCGTGACCTTCGAATTCCATGATACGCCTTCTCGTCGGTCGCCGTCTCCATATTTGATACTTTTCACCCGGAAGACGCTCGGTTGAGGCTAGAACAAAGTACAGCTTTCGATGGGGATACAATAAACTCTCAGAAAGAGATTTACTGGACCGAGACTCCTGAGTCTTTCTTTTTACCAGTCGACTGCTCGTAACGAGTCAGCTGGAACCGTGTAGCCAAATGCTCTCTGCGCTCCAATTTCACTGCACAGCAATATGGTTGACTGCCAAAGGGAAAATGATGATGTTGCGAAAGGAAGGCAATCTTATAAAATTTCATTCTTCGACATCGATTATCGTGTATTTATGTTATGATATATCGAGGGCAAAAATAACGCAGCTGGCGATGAAAAACATTTATTACAGAAATTATTAAAAAGTTTCAATCTACCAGGAATGACATCACTTATACAGGGTGAGGCACTTAAAACCGGCCACTTGAATAACTTGGAGTGCTGATAGGAAAAAAATTAGGTCAAAATTATTTGGTATCAAGGGGCTGATCATCCGATTAAAATAATTTACTTTCAGGAAATGGTCAAGCTTTATGCATTTTTTCAATCAACAACAGCAGTCAAGTCAAATCAGTCGGTGTCCGATTTTAAGTACCCTGTATACAATTTATATAACCTAATGACATGCAGTCATTTTCTTTATGTCCATGCATGCTATACTTTTCAACCTTGAAGGATAAGTTTACCTTCACCCAAAAGTTACTCTGAAGAGATGCATATAATCATGCAAATGAGGGGTACAGAAGTACAAGTATACTCCCAGATACGTATATTACATTTAGACTTACATCTTTCCCCTGTTAGCAAAAATGAAAATTCTTCTTCGTCCAAGGTACTTCTGGTACTTCCAAGAGCACCGCTATGCATTAGTTGCATATTCCGTTGGTTCTGATGACGCGTATACCGTGTTTGGTGAAATAACGAAAAGAAAGGAGCCCATGACAGGTATCTAGGTACGCTCCTGCGAATCACGGAGAATCTCACGTACGGTCACGCACACGCACGCGTCGCACAGCGGCGTAGCTATTGCTTTGCCAGTCGGCAATCCCATTAGGAGTGTGTCAAACCCTGCGACATTTATTGAGCAGCAACGGAATGTCCCGAGCGTGGAGTGGCTCCGTGCACGGCTTGCCACGGTTGCCTGCTGATTTTCTCCAGATGTGGAGCTGTTACGCTCGCGTCCGCGAGACGGTCGCCTAAAATGGCCAGGCCTTGGCCAATCTATAAAACATCGCTCGCTCTATCAACGGCCCTAAACGCTTTTGCGTTCGAACGCGCCAGGCTTTTCTTGCGGGTACGCGCCGTAAACCGACGCGCCGCCACCGATGACACCGGTCGGCAAGAAAATCGACGAAGAAACGGCCGTGTCTACCGGGAATACCGTGGTCGGTGGAAGGCCGTTTACAATATTCGTAATAACCCTTTAGGGAAACCGTATTGGCTCGTTGGTGAACACGAAGCGCACGTTCGCCGACGTGCGTGGCGCGGTTTAGCTCGCCTGTACGACCGCGGGCTACGCAAAAAACGACCACCGTAGCAAAGAAGTCACCGCGTTTTTATCGGCCACGTTTCGAGGAGGCGGTTAGGCGAACGTTTACGGCGGTCGATCGATCTCTGCGCTGCGAACGTGCTACGTGAATCTCGTTATTGTTCTTACTCTCGTTTCAGGAAGCTGTGGTAGATTATCATCCAATCACCGGTCGTTAACCATTATCGGATATTCGATTGTCAATCGAACAGAATATTAACCCTTTACACTCCGAAGATTTTTATTGCTTGCAGACAACAACATTCAAGCTTGAAAGTTTGATGAATTCTTTTGAAGTTATTTCTCTATCATTATCTTTGACTGTTATCCGCTGTCACTGTGTTTATACATCTGTAACACGTGTCATACATATGTATATCTGAAAGTTTAGTCAAGAAAATTGCCACACTCATGACGCATACTACAGTTCGAATTAATAAACTAGCTTTGCATATTCATTGCAATTGAATTTTAGGGTCAATTCTGATTGTAATCTGCATGATCAAGGACCGCTGGATGCATAAGATACCTAACAACTTTCTTCGGTAGTCTTCAGGTTGTAGGAGTAATTAGGTAGCTGTGAACGACGCAACTGCCCAGAAAATTGTAGGTTAAGAGGTTAAGCGTCCATCGATCCTCACAGTAATTCTTAAAAATTGAATCTCGAAGTCCCTAGTTCCAAGAATATCTGTATTCCACTCGCTCATCAAAGTTTTGAACAAAAGAAGTTCACATATTAAAAAAGTAATATAGGGTTAGCAAAAATATTGAAAAGATAAAAAGACTGAAAAAGGTACCGTGTTGGGCCAATACGAGAGTAGCAATGTCAAGAGTCACCCCCTCGCGACGTCACTGAAATCCTCGTCGAGGAGACAAAAGCTCGCAACGGAAACGTTGGTCCCCACGGGGCAAGTCGAAGAGCGGCTGCGGTAAACGGAAGCGCTGACAGGTATCCCGCAGACGTGGAACCCGGCGTGCCCTTAGCAGATCGGTCGTAAGTAAACCTAATCGAAGCGTACAACCGCGGCGAGAGGAGGCAACGGCAACTTGCCAAATAGAGAATCCGGTCTCGACGTAGGCGGTCCGTTCGGGCATCGATGACGATCTGCGCGGGAGGAATTATCATCGCGTAGCGGCGATATCATCCACCGTGCGTCTCGGTCGATCGAACGGGCACGATCGATTTACATGCGAGTCACGGATGATCGATCGACTCGTCGCCGCGCGACGTGTCTGTCGACGCGACGCGGGCCGTCGATGCAACATCGAAAAGCCCGACGAGTATCGTTCGGCTCCGGTGGAAGTCACCGACCCGCTTCCACTCTGGCCACAACCTGTTGGGGCCGCGCGAAAAATCACGGAATCCTTCGATTAATATCATCGACTGGCGAATATTTAAACCGACCGAGCGCGGGATCGTGTTCCGCGTCAGCGGGACTGTCGGGTGCTAAGACGTCGCGCGAATCGACGGCCGGCTGAATTATCTTCTCGAGCGATCGTATCGCCTTCGAGTTTGCGCCGCTCGCAGAGCTGACCGTCCGTGTCTTTTTGACCGGCGAGTCGCCTTCGTAGCTCCGCTCGTTATTCAACCGATCCCCGACGCGCTTTCTGGACGCTCTCGGCTGTGTCGTCGCCGGGTACTCGACTGTCTGTTTTTGATCAGCGAACCGATCGGAGTTTACGCTCGGATTTATTAAGTTATAAGACGGGTTTACGCGCGTACGCTCCTCTCTTAACAAATAAAATCATGCGAGAGATACCGGCTTCCGTTGCGGAAACTGTTCTTTTCGATGCCACGATCGATCAATCGGGGATCGATTTATTTTTAGATCCGAATCGTGTTCGTTAATAGGTACTAGTGGCGCAACTAGGCGCAGAATGAGACTCCCCGTTCATCGAGATAAGGAAACGTTCGTCATAAAGCCTTATCTTAATGAAAATACGTACTTAGGTACTTGGATTCGGATCGAAATGTAACCGAACGCAAAACGGACAGTAAGGTTCTTATCGCAGGAAATTGTGTATAAAAACCGTGTCGATAGCGTCGTTCTAACCTGATTCATCTTAATCGAATTTTTCACTCGTGTCAATGAATGGTGCACTTATTCGCCACAAAATTGCCGAAGGAAAACGTGTAGAAACAAGGGTAAAAAGGTGCACGATACGAGTCTCGTTTTCTAGAGCATCTCCTTTCGCCTGAAACGCAAACTCGAAGCAACAAATCTATCTACCGAACGTTTCCTGCGGCCGGTTAATCGCAATCGGCGTTCCTTTCAGAGACAAGCGATCCCGGACCACCGTCACCGGTTCGTTGACTGACGCGGTACTCGACAATCTGTCCCTGAATGAAAAGTATCCAGACTCTGAAGAAACGCCGGAGAGACCAGCCAGCTCTTTTAGAACTAACGACCGATGCCTCTACATTATTTATACCCGGTCTGCTTCGACGATTCGATCGAGTCGTTGCGTTGCTGCGAATCGGGAAAACGAAAGGACGAAACGATCGTGTTTTAACAGTTTAAATGCAACGAGACCTTTTCAAAGTCGAGGGTTGCTCGTTCACTAGCGAATCGTCGCCTTTTACTGTCGCATTTGTTGCCTGTAATAAAGTATCCTTGTTGAGAATGAGAGTAAGGAAAACTCCGACGGATATATCGCGAGGAGATATAAGGCTGTGATATAGTGCGTACTAGTGTAACGCGTGGCGACTTCGAGCGTGTTCCAGTAAGCAGGGATTCAACGCGTGGAAAGTCAACGAATAAAATTTCAACGCGTGGAGATTCCATGCGTAAAGTTTCGACAGGTGGAGAGTCAACGCGTGAAAATTTCGACATATAGAATTTCTATGCATTGAAAATTCAACACGTAAAGCTCTAATGCGCAGAAATTTCGCATATAGAGTTCGAACGCGCAGAAATTTCGCATGTAGGGTTCAAACTCGTAGAATTTCAACGTGTGAAAATTTCAGTATGTAGAATTCGAACGCGTAGAAATCTAACCCATAGAATTCTAATGTATAGAACATCTAACGTGTAGACACGTAGAGTTCCTGAGTGTATAGTTCACGCGTAGAATTCCAATGCGTAGACTTGCAACGCGTGGAGGTCCACCACATTTCTAACAGGAAATTATATGACAAGAAATTATCGATCAGCTTTTATATAAAGTATAACAATTCGACCCAGTAAATATCACCGTTCTCCAAATAAACTAATAGTGGAATCCCAAAAAGTCATAATTAAGCTCGATTCTCATGGAACGATAACCGTGTTTTCTCTTCAAACTGAATTAATACATAAAAGGTGAGGTTGATCAGCAACGTCCTGGATTCCTAAAATAAGTTCGATGAAAAATAGATTTGTAATGTCATTCAGCAACGATCGCGAAAAATGAATATTTCCGCCACGGCGGCCACAAGTCGTGTCCAAAAGTAAGCGAACCGCGAATAATAATTTCTATATTTTACAGTGTATCGGAGGTCTATCCGTGGCTCGACTTATCAACCGTGTCAAGTTATTTGCGTGCGTCTGACACGCTGTCGAGATTAACCACATCCTCGACAGGTGACGGTCGACCGGTAATGCAATTAAACGGACTGATTTATTATTGAGGGCGAACGCCGCAGCGGGCAGGATTCGAATAGCCGAATCGTCTGTTACACCCGCGCGCAATCGGGGATCGAGGGTATTTCCGGGGTCACCGGAATCGAATTTATTGCCCGGCGACGACCTGGTTCTGAATCCCGTTCGCTGACATCCCTGCACGACGGATCGATCCGAAGGCTCGTCGGAAACGATGTGGAATTGAATTCCATTTCGGTAAACGTCCTGAAATTCGGTTACGCCGAGAGATATCGCGTTACGTGACGTTTATATAGGTATCATAAACCTGTATGATTAAAGTCCCTTTTCGGAACTAATCTCGAACCTCGGAACATTACTATTGGATAACTATACAAGCGGACGAGTTTGAATTTTGGAAGATTAATTAACAATTCAAGCTCTTATTGAATTGCTCGTTCTTGAAGGTACCACCTCCATCTTCAGGAATTTCTCTAAAATTTCTTGATTTTGAGCGAATCTTTTTTCTTAGTATGGCAAGGTTTGGCCTTAATCAAACATATTTTAAGAAAAATTGCTATTCATTTATTTTACTGCTAAAGGTTCTCTTAATTTGAAATTATCATGCACAGTTTAAGTCTTATTTGTAATAAATAAAATACTCTCAACACCAATATTTCTAAGTTTTGAAACGAAACGAATAGTTCTTATCACATTACTCTTGTAAAATATGTTTTTCATAAATTTCTTAATCTGTCCTGAGGTTATGCCGTAATCAAGATTCAACTGCAGGGCCTTTTAATTTGCGACGCGTAATTACTAGATAACGCCGGTACTATTATTAAAGCAACGATCTGACGGCAATAAACTCCCACGCGCGTTTATCAATCAGTGACACGTATACTCGTTCTCGGTGCGAGGAGAAAAAAGAAATCGATCGGTACAAGCAGGAACAGGAGAAAAAGGACAGGGCGGATAAAGAGGAATGGGTGGAGTAGGGCATTAAGCCGTATTTACGCCTGACGCGATTTCGCGTGGGCGAGCGGCAGCAGCAATTACGGGCCCGGCGACGAGTCGATGAGCGAAGCCGCCTTAACGAGCGGTCTTCTCTTCCCTTCGTCCCCGTGCATCCCTCTTCCTCTCCTCTCTCGTCCTCCATTACCGATCGAGGTGTCCCACGAATTTTAAGGAACACCTTTGAGAGGACCGTAGCCGCCTATCCCTTCTACACGCTTTTCCCGGCTCGGCCCGGGAGAATAAAACGAGGATGGAGGGATAAAAAACGAGAGAGAAAAAGACAGGAAGAATCATTCTCGGGAGCAGCAACCTGTGGACTGGCCTTTTTATCGCGCCGGTCGGAGCCGGCTTTACGAGGAGTCCCATAACGGAAATTTACGGTCCTCCCTTGCACCCTGCCTTTCCTTCTCGCCCGCCTCTTCCCTTTTCCTCGCTGTACCTCTGTTTCGCTCGCTCCGTACCGATGTGTCTCCGTTGGTCTCGATCCACGCACGATTCCACCGATCGCTGGCTTCCACACGGCCGGAAAGAATTAACGCCGATTAATTAAGGTCGCCAGATTCGAACGAGCTGTGTGGTCCGTGGCTGGACCGATTAAGAGGAAGCGTGGTCTTTAAAGTACCGGTTATACGCGCGACACCGACAACCGGGGCCGCCTACGCTCCATGTTTTTCGATGATCCTTATTGATCCGGTACCAGTGGCGTAACTAGGATTCTTCTCTCAAAGGAGAAATTAAAATCACCCTTTACGATGTATTAGAGGTATATTCTGATACGGTCTCTACGCTTTAGATCGACACGCGCTGTATCAGTATGTATTGATGCTTCCTTACGGTTACAAGTTGATATTTCCATATGAGGTATCGGTACCACGGATACTCAGAGACGGTATCAGTACACGTATCACCACGTAATATGCCACATGTTGATATTACCGTGTAGAGTATTGCTATGCATTGATATTTCCGTGTGTGGAATTACAATGCGATGAGATTTCCGCATGTGTTATGCTACTTCACAAGTATGTGACATAGTAATATTGGTACGTGTAATACTATGTGACATAGTAATGTCTGTACGCATTAAGTAATTGCATTACTGTTATATTAACTCTTGATCTGTAATATATGACCAATCGAAGAATAAAAATAAATAAGCGCAAGCCAGAATTAGAAAGGTATCTTGTTCATTAAAATTTTATTTATTGTCAACATTCAGAGAAATTCAAATTGCATTCTGTACAGATTAAGTTTGTCCGTCCAAATTATCCAAAGTTACCTAGTTACGCCAATGTTGATGACGTCGAAACGATTCCGTTAAAAGGCACGTCGCTACTAATTACGAAGACCAGGTAATTTGTGGGAACATTGAACGATTTGGAGGATTGTTTAGCATCGTGAACTGATGTATATTTTATATATTTTAATGATCCGAGAAACAAGTTCTTCCCTTTGGCGTATGTACATTGTATAGATGACAGCCACTCCGGTATATTAGGGATTTCAGATGGTATCTCCGAGATGGCTCAGGTAGCTCAGTTGGCCAAAGCATTTAACAGACGTTCTACGATCAAAGGTATAGGCATTCTGTTTTACGTATCTTCTTCCGAATCTCCGAATCCATTGCTCGGTCAATGTAAATGGATGACGAACAGAATTTGTGGCCGTGGGTGAACGCGTCGGCCAATGGTCGATCTTCGTCTACCTAGTCGAATTTTGTAAACAATTTGAGGATTAACGATTAGAGTACACGATTTGAGGATTTGACAATTTAGAGATTTGGGAAGTTAGGAACTTAAGGAATTGGGGATTTGGGGAGTTGGGGATTTAGGGAATTAGAGATTTGAGGATTCTAGGATTTGAGGATTTGAGGATTCGAAGATGTGAGATTTTGGGGATTTGAGTATTTTAGAGATTTAGAGATTTAGGGATCTCGGGATTTTGGGACATAGAAATATAAGGATATAAAAATATAGGATGTGGGAATGTAGTGATGTTGGAATATAGGGATGTCGGGACTTAAGGATGTAAGGATGTACAGATGTCAGAATATAGGAATGTGGACATGTACAGACGTCGCGATTGAGGAATGTTGTGATGTAGAAATGTCGGAATGTAGAGATGTCGAGATTTGGGAATGTGGGGATGTCGGGATGTAGGGATATCAAAATATAGGGATGTCGAAATGTAGAGATGTCAAGATGTAACGATGTTGAAGTATAGTTATGTCACAATGTCAGAATGTATGTAAGGATTTTAGGATTTAAGAACTTGAAGATTCAGAATAAAAAATTTGAAACTGAAGAAGTTCTCAAGCTGCAATATTTGTCTCCATCCAAAGGACATTTTGCATCCGAGATAGTAGACCGAGTATACGGGGCAATAAATAAGTATCGCTTTGAGAAGCGTCGATTGGGCGAGCGGCACGTACTCACCTGCAAGTCCGCGGCTCGGAAGAAAGGTGTACACGCGAGATATCGCGGATAAATCTGGCGGAGCAGAGCGAGGGCGCGCGTGCAACTCGGTGAACGTTGCCGCGCACCGGTGTACGCGTGTCAACCGGTTGTGATATATTTGCGACTAATGATTGTAAGGAATAATTATGACTCTCTCGCGGCGAGAATTTCAGCCGGTCTGAAATTGACGCGCCGCCGGATACGTTCGACCGAGATAAAGCGCGGCGAACCTCGTAATTCAGTCGGCCCTTTGCGCGACCAGTCCCTTTTAATTGGTCGAATCGGGGTAGATAAACGATTCTCGAACGTTGAATCGATCGTGTGAACCGTAGATTTACTGTGCAGCCGGGATGTGCTAAATATAGTACTGTATTCAATTCTAAAGGTGCAGGGATATGCACTTGTGGGCATTAATGGGTCAATTCGGTTATCCAGTTGGAAATCTGACACTTTTGTCCTTTTTAATTTCTTTAAGTTTAAGTTTCTGAATTGGAATATTTCTTTTTAAATTTTTTAAATTTGTATGTTTTTACATTTTGATATATTCGAAGTGTTAGGACAACTGAGCAACAATTGAAAGAAGGTTTAATTCTTTTAATTCTTTCATATTACTGGTTCTTCTTTCCTTACTTATTACAATGGATATGACAGGGTGGGATAATGAAATGAATACATACATGGATATTCATATGAAACAAAATGATGGCAAGTGTATCGTATCACATGTCTGACCTATCTTCTTTCTTTCCAATTACTTTATTATGAAATAGAGTTAATATGAACGTTGTAGAATCGATGGTTTTTTCGCGGAGATGAAAATGCTAGGGGCGAACATGAAACATCTTAATATCGTTGTCAAGGTAGACGCAGCGGATGAAATCCAGTGAAACGTCGAAAGCTGGCGAAAGAAACGGTTTTACAAGGAGTGGACGTGGAACGACGTACACGCAGGCAGTTTGCCGGTTTTCTTGCCGCGGTTCCGGTCTATCCTCGTACTTCTAGTTGCAGAGGACGAGCTCGTGCTCGTTCTACGAGGACGACGTCCGCGGATCACGGAATGCGTTCTTTTCGTGTCGAGATTTACTGTGCGTCATCTGGCACGGGCGGCAGCACGCAGTGGAATGTCGACGGCCGGTTGCAGCCCCGCGGGTAAACATCGATTGAACACGTACGCGAAATATCGACGGATTGAGGGGTGAAAAAGTGTGGGCGAGCCGGAAAAAAACCGGCGCTCGACGGCGAGGAACGCGGTTGCGGCGTGGGCGAATTTATCGAAGACCAATAACTAGTCGCTCGGTTTCTATTCGATATTTCGCGCCTTGTATAGCCGCGCGCAAAAAACATTCTGGAATTTTAACGGGATTTTCTACCGTACAGCCGTTAAGAAAGTCGATCCAATTAAAACGCTCTTCGAAGGGAACGTTATTTACTGGTTTTTTGATTTATCGCTTCCCGACAATTTATCATCGATTCTTCGGAAAGAAAGGAAAACTATATTCGTCGTTATGAATCAAATACTCGCTTTATTGTCTGCTTCCACAACTAAGTTCTCAAATTCTCTAATTCTATACTATACATTGTCCTAGACGTTGGCAACTGTACCAGACATGCGTCTTTTTTTAAAAATGACAGGTTAGGTTCAATCGTCTATTTTATTTTGAACCAGCAATCATTGATTAAGTCATCTGTTCATACAGTGAATACATACTGATTCATATATTCATTTACTGAATTATAGGAATGATTACAATTATTGCATATGTACCACACAAAGATTGAAACGGATCATCCACCTAATGTAGAAATGCTTTCCAAATTTTGTGTTTGAACCTAATTGAACAGACAAATGACGTACACCAACAATTACATACTGTAACAGCCCAAAATATCAGACAGCGAGAAAGACCACAAACCCAGTTAATGTATATATATTGTAATGAACTGTAATAGGATCCTGTACTCCATATAACTACTGTATTATCTGATGTATTTGTGAGTCAACACTGTGCATCGAAGTTTTGTAATGACCATAAAAATGTAAATTGTCAAATAAGCCTTACATCAATCCCACCCAACTGCAAATCGCATGATCGTTCTCTGAAACCGTCTCCATGTTTGGACCCCGCAATTATCTAAAATATCAGTCACGTACAAGCAGTACCAGCAATCGTGCACGTCACAATTGACGCAATACCCTAAAAGGATACCGCGCGACGTTAACGCGTTCCGCATGTGCGTGGGCGGCGAGATCTTATCCGAGATCGATCGCAGCGTGCGTTCGACGTGTAGTCAGTCGGTATACACGCGGCACGATCCCGTGTTACGCGGACGGTGATGAAAAACTGGCTGGTATCTGTCGGACTAGGAAGAGGTCTGTCGAACCGATCGACCGCTATCGTGCCGCAAAACTTTTTCGCATTTCGCCGCTTGTAGAACAATGATCTTATCGGCGGCCGGTGGTCGCATGGCGTGCACCGATACCGGATTCCAGTTGGCCGGAAACTTTTCCAAAGCAGGAACCACACGGTTGCTCGATCGACTCCAGCCGCTGGTTTTCTTTCACGTGGGCGTCACCGATACGATCTCGACAGTGGTCAAACTCGATACATTGTATCCTGCACAGACGTCTGTCTCTATTAGCCGATTAATTTCCGGCGACACGCCGCGGGAATGACATTGTACTCGCGGCGAACGTTAATAAGACACCACGTTGGGACGCGTGCAATTGTCTGGGAACTTGTGGAGGATGTATGGAATTGTATATGTGCATTTGGAAGCTTGGTTTAACATTTCGTACTTGGGAGATACAAATTTTGAAGTCAGACATACCAATTCCGAAATGTTCAGATCTACGAAGTATCATTATTGCTAACTTCTCAGATTTCTGATTTCCCAAATTCCCAAATGCTTGAATACCTATGTTTCCAGATTCTCAAATACCCAGATTCCCAGATTTCCAAATCTTTGAATGTCCAAATCTTCAACACCTAAATCTTCAATATCTCAAACTCCCAGATTCCCAAATCTCCATATCCCCAAATCTTCAAGTCCCCAAATTCCCAAGTACTCCACTTACCTCCAAACCAGAAATAAAAAATGTGGCTAAAAAAGCGTATTGTCGTTAATTGCAGCAAAAGGTGGTATCGCGAAGAGAAACAAAGTGGCTAGCCACGTTCCAGGAGTAATTTTCACGGCTCGCAGCTACGAGCGCAACAGGTTCTCCGTGGCGCGAGCGGAAACGGATTATCACGGGATCTTCCGCGGTGGCGTGGCTCGAGCGAAATCGAGCCAATTACTCGCGTAGCAAAGCGATAGCTCGATCGGTCCACGCACAAAGTCCGATAAAATCCAAGCAGCTCGTTCGATTTCACGCGAGGCGAAACTCGAGCGTTCCCTCGAACACGCACCTGTCTCTGTGGCGATATTTAAAATTATCGGCACTTACATTTTTTATAATTAGCGCCACTGTTTTGCGGAATACCCTGTCAGGATCGGTGGAGCAAGTTTTACTCGAAAACAAAAGGACCGATTTTGTATAACGAGTTTGAGAATTTTTACATCGAGGAATTTAGAGATCTCTGAAAAATAATGGATGCAAGTTAACGTGACTCAGATACAAAATCGATCGAGTGTATCTGTTGTAGGAACTATGAACTGTAATAACACTTGCATTCATATTTACCGAGCCAGGCTTTTGTCCTTGTTACGATGAAAAAGTGGTTTTTGTTAAAACGATACTTACAGCCTTTTTTTACTTTCACTATTCAATTATCGTGTCTCTCGGCCGATCGGAATAATAGAGATTTAGCTGTAGCCATTTTTGCGAGACGCTATTAACGCTCGCAGTCACACAGAACGTGCAGCCGTATAATTTCGCGACGAGAGCGTGCCGATTATTAATTTCATGCGATCGACGGCTGCATATAGATAGATACGCATCATGAAACGCAACGGCAAGAGAGTAGCGTTGCGTAGCGGTGCTAATTGGAGGTGCACGCGACTTCGTGCTACCGCATGATCGAAGTTACGGTAGTCCTAGTTACAGTCTGTTCCACAAGAAACGATACTTACATCGGCATCTCGATAATTCACGATCTAAAAGAGAAACAAGTATTTTTGTTTCGTGCAACCACGATTTGTAACAACGGTATTTCAAGTATGCTGCTCTTCCTCTAGCGTGCCATTTACAGTGCGGCATCTTAGAACGAACGGGCTTTTTCCTTAAATTCAACATGCTTACAACGAATATGTTGCAGTGAATATGTTGCCCACAATGCTTATAAGGAATTAGTATTTTGTGAATATTTTTGTTGTCGCTTCAAAATGATTACATCAAACATATATGGCATTATTAATATGTTTCAATGAACATGTTACAGTCGATATATCATACTGAATGTTATAATTAATATGTTTCAATGAACATGTTACAGTCGATATATCATACTGAATGTTCTAATTAATATGTTTCAATGAATATGTTAAAGTCGGTATGTTACAATGAATACTTTTCTCGTTAATTCAAAGTGCTCACATTAAACATATATGATGTAATAATATGTTCCAATGAACATGTTACAGTCGATATATATCTACTGAATATGTTACAATGAATATTTTTGTCATTAAATTAAAATGCTTACATCAAACATATATGTTACAATTAATATGCTTCGGTGAGTTTGCGACAGTGGATATGTGATGCTACATATGGTACAATCAATATATTTTAATGCATATTTTTCTCGTTACAATGCTTATATCGAACAGAATATCCTAAAATGATCCACTCACACAATAAAGATAAAATTGATAACTTCTTTTGCACTTCTGTTTTATAATCTTTATTATACATGCACGCATGAAATATGTAAAATTTGTATACAATAAGTGAAATTTATTTTTATGCTCCTATTCTGGATATCTGGTATTAAAGTACGTATGAGTGTGTAGCGAAGAAGATTTTGAAAGGAATTTGTAATAAGATACTACCGCATTGGGTAGAATATGATTGTGGACGGGCAAGCGTCGCACCGTTGCGTATCTGAGCACAAATAAACGCAAGAGACTCGATCGATCATTTCTGCTTCTTTTCCGTCGCATTAAAGAAATGATGGAGAGGCCGTAGCCTCTGTTTCGATCAGAGAAAAAGTCACGCGTTCGGTATCATTGGATGGTCGCAACAGGTGGATAGCCGGCTTCGGGTTAATCGAAAACGTCGTGGCTGGTTATCAGCAAACCGTAACCGTTGGATGACGTAGCCGGTCGGCGATCGCGACAACTCATTTCAGTCCTCTTATATCTCGATGTTCGATCGATATTTTTCCGTGGGAGCCGAGGGCGAGGCGAATCTCCGCAGCCGAAGGCAAAGACAAAAGAGAAAGGGGTCGTCGTCGTCGTCGTCGGAGCGAATGAATAGCTGGAACGAGAGAAAAAAGGAAAGAAGAAGACGAAGAAAGAGGACAGGGCAAGGTGGTCGCGACAAAAAGTTGGACCGGTCCACGGTGTAGAAAGGTGAGCGTGGCGTGGGTGGAACGAGGACCAGTGACAAGTACGATCAGCCGGTTCACCGGGCTGATCGAGGGAAGAAGAGAAAGAAAAAGAAAGGAAGCCGCGGCGGGGAACGCGGAGGCGAACGGGCCGAGGGAGGGAAAAAAGGAGAAGAGAGAAGCCGGCCAAGTCGTTCGAAGCCGCGTCGACCGGCAGCACTTATAATTTCTAATGGGCACCGCCGCATTTTTTGCTCGGGCCCGGAACGGGCCGACGCGGGCCCGCAATAATTTATATCCGCGGGGACAGCGTCGCGCGTGCGTCGGCGTGCATGCGAGAAAAAGCGAGAAAACGACGCGGACGGATCGCGAGAATCGCGTCACTCGATCCCCTGACACTCGCGATGTGCTCGCGACAAGGCCCTCTGCAAATATTTCGGATACAACTTCCATTATTATTCAAAGAAATGTTCTCGTCCGAAATATTCAAGCCACAGTGTCAGATCGGCACGTTCGTATTATTTACCCCTTGCAATATGGCGTCACTCGTGACGCACACTACAGTTCATATGTGACCAGTTTTCATCACAATTGAATTTTGGATTCAATTCTAATTATCTTCACAAGCATCACTGAATATAAAACATACTTAACTTTTGACTTTCTTTGCTCGTCTTCTCATTGCAGCAATGACGTGTACAGAAAATTGTAGGTTAGGAACGCGAAAAAAGTTTCATAATAAAGTGTGTTAGTGATGCAACCATCTTTCGATTTTATCCAATACACTTGTTCGATCCCCTAGCATATCAGAATGATACAATAATTGCGAAATGTGATGACACATCTCAAACACCTGGTGCCATAACACCCCTATGTAATATTTCATGCTTTTGAAAATGTGCCACGATTTTCTTACCATCATGCTTCAAATAGTATCACCTTCACTTTATACTGATTCAGTTTGGAATAATTACAATAAATGGACGTTATTTATATTTAGAACTGCTTGTTCATTTTAGATAGGGGATACTTATGATGTACTATTTCTACAGAGACGCCATCATAAGTACACGAATATCGACCAACAAAATAGATTTGAAAGAAAGAAACTCTTTACAGAGTTTTCTTTACGATAAATTTTAATGGAGTGTATTAAAATGGCCACAGTGAAAACGGACGTATGTGGTCAGACACATTGATCCCTGAGGGCAGATCGCTGACTGAAACAGCGGCAAATTTCAGACTACACTGTAATTTCATCCTATTCGTTTTACGAACGGGAATATTCTTTGATACGATGTAACATAAAGCTGAAAACGAAATGACACGAGATACAAATTATAACTGCGCAGATTAATGTGTCAAATTTTGCATTTAAAATAGCCATGTATAGGATGTATAGAAGTCATGTATAAAATCATGTATAATTGTACAGAATACAATTGCTCCAATTTTTATTCGTTGCTCACTGAAAATTTATAACCAACATAAAATGCATTTTGTATTTTTTTTTTTTGCACCATCTACAAAGTTTAAAGAATGCAATTTAGGAAGGGACGTATTGCGAACGCATCGAAAGTTTCGTGCCGTTTTATCGTAGAAGAGAAGAAAGACACACTTACCGATCGCAAGATTCTGCTGAGAGAAGATTGAAGGTGGATGACCCGGCTCGTCAGCACTTCTTCAAGGCGAAGCAGCGTCGTACTCCCTAGGATACCGTAGTATCGTCACGTTCTTTCTAAGGTAGCTAGATCGTCTTCTCCCTCGCAGCATCTGACAACTGCATGTGAGAACGATATCAAAATACTGAAAGCGAAGGAACACGCGCGGCCCCTGTAATTGAATCTCTGTAAACTCGAACGACGACGAATAACAACCCGTGCGTATAAAAATACGTAACGTGCTGTTCATTATTAAATAAATACGGAAATCCACTTAGAACTTGAACAATTCTCTTCTCTAATATTTCGACAACTAATAGTACACTATATATTAATCACAATTTAAAATTTAGTAATGCAACAATGTGTAACATAAATTCTATTAATTTCTTGTACTGAAAATTGACGGCATAACTAGTCAAAAAATAAGTTATTGCTTAGGTATTGCAAGTTCACAAATGGAGTACAAGTGCTTAAAAATGAAAGAATTAATAAACATACATCACCCATGGACAATTTAATCAACAGATATAGCATAAATCACAAAACTGAAATGATCATAAATTAAAGCGAATTTAAAGAAGCGTACAACCGTTAAAGGGTTAACAGATTAACAATCATAACAGAGGGTGAAACGATGAATAAAATATCTGGCAAGTGGAACATCGATCCGCAATTTTCGTCCGTAAACAACATGCACGCGTGGACGACGATTAAGATAAGTCTGACAATGGTTCGTTAATCCAATTACAACTTTCTCCCCTATAGTAACCGGTTCGAGATATTTCATCCGAGCTGACACTCGAACGATAGTGGCGAATGTTTGAAAAACTGTGTCACCGGATACGGAGGTATCACGGATCGCATGGCCGATTATCCGAATATCTCTTACATTACGCGAAACTTCGATTATTCCATTACCACTTATCCGGGCTATCGATCTTGATGATCGGAACACGAGTTGGTAAGTCTGTACACTTACGAGCATGGTAGACCTCTTTAGAGAATATGGTTTCATCGATCACTTTGGTTTTTGGTTGGTGATTTTTGGAAATTTTGCTCTTTGGGAATTTTGGGGTGGAGTGTAGGGATTTGGGGATTTGGGTGTTTGTTGTAGGACTTTGGAGGTTAGAGGATTTGGGAGTTTGAGGGTTTAGGGATTTGGGGGTTTAGAGATTTGGAAGTTTAGAGATTTGGAGATTTGACAATTTGGGAACTTGGAAATTTGGGAGATTAGAAATTTAGAAGTTTGTGAGCTTGGGAATTTAGGAATTTGAGGATCTGGGAATTTGGGAGGTTAGAAATTTGGGATTTTACGATTTAGGGGTTTGACAATTTGAAGATTTGGGAATTTAAGAGATTCGAAATTTAGGAGTTTGTAAACTTGTGAGTTTGGGAATTTGGAAAACTGGGAATTTAAGGATTTAGGAATTTGTTATGTCATTTACAAGGCTTGTCATTTACAGAGCTTGAAAATTCGGTAACGTGGGTATTTGGCCAATTTATTTGCAAAGTTAGAAATTTAAAAATATAGTGATTAGTGGATTCAGACTCCAACGAGAATCTGAAAATTTGAAGATCTACGAATATTCGGGAATTCGGGAAATTAGAGTCCACATTGCACCCGAGTGTACAGGCCTATCCACATATACTGGCACGCAGCCGGCGCGCATATAATACCTTCATAATGAGATATCTACCTGAAATCCCGAGCGTAGCGTAAATCAGCCCGAACGTTATTATGCATTCCCGCGATAACGGCCTTGTACATCCCTGAGTGTACCGTCACCTGCATTGCTTTTCGTAAAATTCGAGCATTGCAACGTTCACGATGCTCCTTTCGCGGAACCAACTTACCACACCTCCTTCCTCTTTGCCACTCTTTTTTCATTTTTACTGCTCGATGGTCGAACGTACCAGGAATAAGGGCTTCGAATATACGGCTTAACTCGGATGTGGATTAATCCTGGCCTGATAACGTCCTTGGTACTCTTATATTAATGTGACAAGCGAAAATAATGGAATTTGTTGGTTCAGGTGGTTTTTGTGAAATAAGAGTAAGGGAGGATTTTTTACTTTAGATTGTAGGGTGATAATTCTGGGACTTGTGAAGATCGTTTGTGATCTTTGTAGTTTTTAAATTTGAATAGAATAGTTTGTCAGGTTGATGTTTGAAAATTGCTTTGAATAGCCTTGGAATTTTAGAGAGTTCACATTTTTGATCATGTCGAATATTCAACGCGTGGGAATTTCAAATCATAACAATATTCAACCCGTTAAAATTTCGACTCGCACCAAATATTCGACGCATTGCACTCTCAAGCGTTCAAATTTCGAATTGTACCAAAATTCTCAGCAATGAAACTTGAAATCGCACCGAATAAACATGTCAAAATTCGACTCCTACCGAATACTAAATCGACACCGAATAATAAATGTACCAAAATTCGAATCTGGAATATTCAACCGATTGTAATTTCCTTTCACATAATAATTGTTGCAGTAAAACGTATCGATCGAAAAGTCAAAGAAAACTTACGATTCATCGTTGTTTTATGAGCGTGAAGAAAATTAGGTCCTTAATTGAGATTAGAATAAATATCGAGTTGATTGAATAGATGGCGATAAATGAGACTGCAATTTTTTTGTTTCGTGTTTCGTTTATCGGTCTTAAACGAGACTGGAACGAGAGGACGATATCGATCGGATAGAGGGACTCACGGTTTCAGTCGGAAGTCACGGTCCTGATTTAACGAGAACAGAAAGCCGCTTTGATGAACGAGAGATCGGAGCCAGGGTATCGAACGAGATATCTCGCGGCGGCGTAATCGATCCCATAATTAAACGTGTAATCTACCGGTGAGATTTAAGGATGCGGGTCGAAAGGTGAAGCAGCCACGCTTCGCGATAGGCGGAGATAAATTCGTCGAATATTTTGAGTGCATAAAGCGATGCTTTACTCTTTTCAAATTATATTAATCACTATCGATAGTACCGATTACCTTGGCGTGATGATAAATAAAAATAAGTCTTACATATGAATTTTATATATGAATGATATATGAATTTGTTGGGAAATTGTCCTAGCTTTTTGTACTAGTAGTCTCTCTATGTCCACTTTGACTGCACATGATCAAGAATTTAGAAGATATTTAAAATTTCACTAATTCAATCATTTTTTATTTGAGAACCTGATGGTGACCTCAGACTTCATTTTAATGTACAATTTTAAATTCGTAATGATTTGAGAACATCTGTTAAAAACAATTTCTACAAATAAAAGACTTTGCAGTTCGTTAGCAATAAATTTGTCATAAGTCATTCATTTTATAAATACGTTCTATAGAAGCAAGTGTTTGATGGACAGTAAAATGGATGAAGGTGGACCTCGACGGTCAGTGAAGGTGACTATTGCTTATGGCTATTGTTTCATGCATAATAAAATGTCCAAATGATAATTTGGACATGTACGTAAAAATATTTCATGCTGTTACATAAAAATTCTTACATAAAAATGTTCAGCATCCACACTGTGTCTTAAAGTAGTAGTCAGTGTATCGTAGCTGTCGTTTCGAAGGAGGTACGAGATAGTATTAGACGTCCTCGGTGAAGCGAGAAGTATTTAGTAAACGGATCTACGAAATTTATTCGAGCGTTTCGCAATCCATCAGAAGTTTACGATTCCGAGAGAAGCAAATTAGAATCCGCCATCAGGAGAGATTCGTTGAGGAGAGCCGACAGAGCGTCGGCGCTATTAGGTTGGATTTCGTCACGCGATTACGCGAGACCGCTCATTGAGTAACGCGTGTTCCCAGCGCCGACAAAAAACGTCCCTCTAACGAATTTCGACTCCGATGCCCGCCCTGCCTTTCTCCGCTTTCGATTTCGGCTCCGGAGAGTGCCGGACGCGAAGGAAATAAACGATCTCGTGATACACTGTCGGTCCTGTGGCGAGTAGGTACACGCGAATCACGGCCACCACGGGTATCCGCTGCGAACAGAGAACTCTCCAACTGCCGATCGCGTGCTCCGTGAAAATTAATCATCGAAACAGCGCCGGAATAATATTTTCGAGCGGCGAACATCCGCCGGGTCGTTTCGTTCCCGTCGAGCCGGGAAATGTATCCAGTCAACGCGTTTGTCCGACAAAATTTTGCTCCGAACATGACTCTTCGAGCGTGCGGCATTTTCTTTTTGCTCTTCGATTTCAACGATTTTGGAATTGTACTTTTATCGGAACGGTTGTACGATGATAAGAGCTTTGGTTTTACTGGCTCGGGGGATATTGATTCGACTTGGTTCGAGGCGATTGAATTCGGTGCAATTCAATTCAGCGCTATACGATTCGATTTTATTCGGTGCGGTCCGATTTGGGGCGATTGAGTTTGACGCGATTCGATTCGACACGAATTTGGCGCAATTCGGTTCGACGCGATACAATTTGGAGTCATTGCATTCGGCGCGATTCAGTTCGTCGCGATACAATTCGAGATAATTGAATTCGGCACAATTCAATTCTATTCGGCGGGATCCAATTTGAGACGAATAAATTCGGTGCAATTGAATTCGTTGCGATTCAGAACCTAACCTAATCTAACCTAACCTAGCAATTCAGTGACTAATCTAACCTAACCTTGTAATCCATTGACTAATCTAACCTAACCTTGTAGTCCAGTGAGTAATCTAACCTAACCTTGTAGTCCAGTGACTAATCTAATCTAACTAATCTAGTAACCTATTAAACGTAACTCGATAAAATCGTAACAGTAATCTAAGCTAACATAACCCAGTAACCTAACCTATAAAGTTTATCAAATACGCGTATCACGAATGTGTTAAGAGAAATTGTACATTTTCCTAATTAGATCTGGAAAATTTGTAAACGAAGATAGTTAAGTATCCGTAGGTAAATTTATCAAACCGATGCAACTGATAAGATGAAATAATATATCGTGATAACCATCTGTATAAATTATTGTCGTATTTTACGACGCAACGAGTGAGACGCACAGACATAAGAGCATAAGTTCAGTAACATTGTTAGCATGCATGCTCACTGTGATAATTAATCGACTGTTTACGACAACTTAATGTCCACCCGTGATAGGCGATTACGATTCACTTTATCTAGAAAGTTATACTCGTCGCGAACTCGTATTTAATTAACGGTGATTCGTTTTCTTGTACGGTGCTATTTAATCGTAGCCAGTAGAATTAAGGATTATGGCTATGGCAGTAGCATAAAATGAGGTAACGCTATTAAACATAAAGGCATGAACGACGATAAATATATTTCTTTCGAAAAACCACTTCTAGGTAGCTCGTTTCAACGTTTGAATGTTGCAATTTAACACCCGTTAATTGATGCTGCTAGTCGTACCCACTTTGTGGTGATTAATGGGACAGGTTTATTTTACTTACGGCAATATCGATATTATCGAAAATTGCGTTCAACGATGTATGCCATCCTTTTCAGCATTTTTTGAACATTGACGTATTCAGATTACGTCTGAGCTACATCTGGATTGGTACTTTACATGTAATATAGGGGATTAGTAAAGTTATAGAGGTAGATAATTTCACAAGTCCACGAATATTTAAGTTCCCAATTCTTTAGATTTTCCGAATCCTCAAATCTCTAAATTCTCTGCCTAACCCTCAAATTTCTAAATTCTCACATTTCCTACTTTCCAGCTTCCAAATTTTCAAATGTCCAAATTCTCAACTTTACATATTATTTTCAAGTACCTAAGTTCCCAAGTTCTCGAATCTTAGTACTCTCATACCCCAAATCTCCAAATGTACAAATTCTAAATTTTGTGAATTTCTTGAATTTTCAAGTACCCACGTTCCCAAATTTAAAAGTCCCCAAACCCTCTAATCTAATCCTCAAACCTCCAAGTCTTCAAACCTTGAAACACCTAACCATCCCAAAAATTCTTAAATTTGCAGATCCCCACGTCCCTAAATCTTGATAGCCCCATATCCCTAAACCTCCATATACCTCCATAACAATAACAACGTTGCTCTTTAGGAATTCACAATCGACGTAAAAACAATTCACATGTATGTATAGATATATATTTCCATGGTAAGAGTGCAGCAACATACAGTGTTTTTATCTTTCGATGTACAGATACAAAGATCATCAATGTCGTCATCGTAGAAACGGATACAAAGGTAACATCAACGAACCCGTTCGAGCTCTTCTCGTCGGAGGAAAAAGAAGAAAAGGCCGTGTTGTGTAGATTTATTATACAATCGTTCGTCGAGAATCTTATCGGGTAGTGTTGTGCCTTAATTGCACAAATTTTTATTCAAATCGTATTCAATGGATTCCGTATATGTGAACGCGATACGATCGTCGAATATTAATTGAAACTTATCGATGATGAATTGGATCGACGACAATCGATTTGCAATGTAAAAGTTAAAGGTAACTCGACTCTACAGCCGATCAGTTTTCTTGAATAATTACCGTAAACCGCACAGCACTTTACGTATAGTTCTTCACACGCATTCGACTACACCTTTTGCGTTTCGTCGTAGGAACGAAGCTGTTGTACACTTGGGAGCAATGGTGCATTATTTTGGGTAAGAGCTGCCAGATATTTAAATTTCATTTAGAGGGATTTAGTATTCAAGTTCTAGAGTAGCAAGATTTTAAATGGTTGAAATACCCAAATTCTTAAATCTACAAATTTCTAAGTTCACAAAGTTATCACATTATTGAATCTCTAATTCTCCAAATTCCTACACCCCCAAGTTGTCAAATATCCAAATTTCTATATTACTAAATTCCTAAACCCCCAATTTCTCAAATATCCAAATTTCTACATCCCAATATTCCTAATCCCTAAATTTACAAACGTTTAAATTACTATTTCCCCAAATTCCCAAATCCCAATTTCTCAAATTCCCAAATTTTCTATATCCCAGAATCCCTAAACTCTAAATTCTGAAATACCTAAATTTCTACATCCCCAAATTCTCAAATACCTAAACTATATCCCCAAATTCTCAAATGTCCAAATATCTGAATTGTCAAATTTCCAAATATACCATAAACGCCTCCCATGCTCGCAAGTGTACAAACCTTGATACCCTTCCTCACGGGGCATGAAAAAATATTCGATCTTACGTTTACGTATTTACCATGTAACTCGTTATTCTCAGCCTTAAAATGATATGTAAATACTTCTGATTTGTCAACGTTCCACATGACACAGCTTCGACATTTCCGTCGAAAGGCACAGTACCGTTTTTCACGATATTCTTCTAATCGAGCAGCTCAACTGAAAATGTATTACGAGAAGTGCAAAAATTTCCATGTGTCACGTACAGAATTTAAAAAGAATTGTATATCTTGTTTCGTTATATTAATAAAGAATATTGAACTTGTATAACAGTTATTAGTATAATAGTGACAATAATTATTCATGAATTTTATAAACTGTTACAACAATAAATAATTTATTCACAATGTACTGGTGATTGTATTTGCTTCAAATATCACAGTCTGAACTACTTAATTTTTACTAACTTTTAAAAGCAATAATTGCCTTGGAATTACGATGGAAACTTTTGCAGATCTCCGATAAAAATCGCAAAAAAGGAAAATAAAACATAAAGAAACGAGGAATATGATGGATCATGGTTGAATGACAAGTCGCGCGGAAGGTTCGTTGAAAAATTATATTTTTTCCATTCTGGCACGATTCGTAAACACAACATAATTTATAAATTAACATACACAATCGTCGTCATCAATAATTTACAGTAACCCTCGTGAGCGTTTTCTTTGCTTGTTCGTCGTTATACAAAAAAAAAAAGAAGAGGAAAAAAAGAGAAAAATAAAACATAAACCGAATTATCGCAGGATTTCAAAAATCGCCCGCTCACCGTTCACTTCGTCGTTCATCGCATTTTCTTCTCCTTCCATTTTGTTTGTTCGCGCATGCGTCGGAGAAGAAAATGGCCGGAAGAGGGCAGAGAAGAAGCTCGAGATTCGATCGCAGTATCGATCACTGCGACGGTATGAAGGAAACGAAACGAATTTCTAAATGCGAACGCGCGTTTTTCGAAAAATTCGTGCGAGAGAGCGTTTTTCTTCACCCTGATCGTCGCGCGACGAAACGGAACGGGTTTTTCGATCGGATGGAACGGGGTTTTCGATGAAATAAGGGGGCAAAGGAAATGAAGGATAAAGAAGAGGAAAAATAGGAAGCTTGACTTGCGAATAGGATAACAAAATAAATAATAGAAGCATTAAACATGATTAATCACTTAACAACGTAACTAGGCATAATAATTAATAATAATAATTATTAATATAATAATAATAATAATAATAATAATAATAATATTAATAATAATAATAATATTAATAATATTAATAATAATAATAATAATAATATTAATAATAATAATAATAATAATAATAATAATAATAATAATAATAGAAATAATTATAATCATACGAATGGCTAAATGAGTGTTAATAATTACAAGAGCAGGTTGTCTGGCACGGCGATCATTTAATTGCCTGAATACACGAGCGGCGAACGCACTTTTTTTTTTTTATACATCGTTTCACTTTTCCCTTCCCTCTCGTGGTTCGTCTCGAGAAGGGCATGCGAGAGATTCTCTCGATATGTGTTTTTAAGGCTGAATCCACACGAAAGACGGCGTCGAGCCGGACGGTCTCCCATGCAACGAACAATTAAATCTCGACAAACATCCAAACGTGAACAAAACATTTTTAGAGCCAACAACAATCGCTCCTACAAAATGCTAGCAAACCGAAACAGAGAGAAAAAAGGAATAAAGTAAATCGGAACAATTTTCAACGACACGGTAGAAGAGGATCGTCAGGGTCGTCATTGAACGAAGTTTGCCACGAAATCGAGGTCTCGCGATGAGACACGGTTTCCCGAAATTTCGAGATCCGTCTCGAGGCCTCTCCTTCGTGTATCTTTCCTGATCCACCGACAAAGCCGCCTTCCTTCCGAGTAATCGCACGATCGACAGAGGCAAGTTAAAATGGCAAGCAGAGAGCGACAGTTTCCCCTTAATGGCTAATTACTCGTTCCGTTCCCCCCTCCTTCCGAAACGCTCGAAACGGTAGACTAATTAGAAAAAAACCTCGGTATATAAAAATACGGATATACGTACCTGTGTACGTACGCGCGGTTTTCACACACACACACACCCACATACACATATCTCATGCACACATCAAGGTGTTTCGCGTACGGTGACACTCGTTCGAGAGCGTGTGTCTCGTGCGTGTGCGTTTTACAACGGTCCGTGACTCGCGGTATTCGTCATTGTCTGTTTTACCGTGACCACGGCAGACACGCTGGACAACGGCCGAGTTATGGCAAGGAAAAAGGCAAACGGTCGAGGTTGAGCAAGGTTCATACTACGTGTGGTCTTCGTCGGACACGAAAATTCTAGTCATTGAACGTTTTGTCAATGAGACACAGCTCTTGTTATATCGCCCTGCATACGTAGATGCAGATGTTCAGAGATGAGAATATGTAGAGATACAGGATAATGCGCAGAAGCAAGGTGCACGGTGGTATGACGCGTGGCGATGTAATGCGATGCGATATAAATTCATGGCGATATTCGCTTCGTGACATTAAACGCGGCAATGTCGATCACAACGCATGGCGATATTTGTCGCGCGTTAATTCGCATGGCAATATCGATGCATTGCGATGTTTGACATGCGGCGATATCGATAACGATCTCAACATGGCAATATTCGACGAGCGATAATTGGACACACTACCAATTTACATCAACACATGACAATATTTGACATGTTGAGATATTTAATCCTTGGCGATATTTTTCCCGTAGCTTTCTAACCTGTCTTACTATACTGCATTACAACGCGCAGCGATATAGCACACAAAAAGTTTGTTCCTGTGACACTGCGTTGATTTCCCTGGATGCTCGTATTCTACGATAACAGTGTAACAGTCCACATAAAAATGGCAATATAACAAGAGTCTGCTGTACTATATTCCATAGGAACCAATTCAAATTTTCTTTCATCTTCCCAATTTCTACTAGATACTTGAGGAATCTATTAACAAAGTGTTCGAATACACTTGGACCTAATCGAACCACGGGAACGTGATCGTGTTTCTGACTCCGTTTTGAAACTTTAAGCGTGAAATTGGTTCTGAACAGAATACGCTCGAACGAGCGCGATTCGTCGCGATAAAACGATTAGTAGATCGTTATTCGGTTCGTTAGACATATTTGTTCTCCTTCGCCAAGTCTTTTCGACGGTGTATAAAAAATATCTCTCTCTCTCTCTCTCTCTCTCTCTCTCTCTTACTATCTTTGTTCCTTGCACGCTCATTAACAAACTCACGCCGACGTTTTACAATGAGAATAATATTAATAATCATAGTATCGATATTAATAATAATAATAATTAAAACGCAATAATAATATTAATAACATTACCCACTAATTAACGTTACGTGTACACGCTTTTTTATTATGCATTAAGTTTCTTTCATTCTGCAGGTACGGTTTTACGTTCGTTTCGTTTTTCATCCTCTCGTGGTTCTCGCGAGGAAAAGCGTCTCTCTTCGTGCTTGAGCTTCGATCTCCTCCGGAGGTTTTATTCTTTTTTACAAAAAAAAACGATCTCTTCTCGATACGCGAGCAACAAACGGATTTCGATAAATATACAACAGGACGCTGTCGAGAGAAATTTCGCAACGTACAATAAAACAAACAATTATTCTCTCCCGTGCAAACATTTTCTTTATAACAATTAACTTCGCGCGCTCGATAGATCGTTACTCCCAAAAACAGTGGGTTTCAAAGACCGCGCGCCGAAACATTGAGCGTATCGATTTCGTGTGCGATAACGAACGGCTCTCGACAAGATGGCTGGCGACTAACGAATCTCTTTTTCCCGAAAACCGAGACGTCTCTCCAGAATCACCAGGCTACAAGGAAACAACTGCCGCCAACGATCTCTGCTTTACTCTATCGACATGCAATCTCGCGGCTTAAATTACGGCTCGGCCGTGAAAATTTGGCACAAGTTTTCTCATCCTTCCGCTACGAGAGAAAGCGTTTTGCGAAACGACGGAACGTTTGAACGGAAGATAAATTTCGAGTGCCTTGACGTTGTAAAAGATCTGCAACTCGTATAAATATTGACGGAGAGTAGGCAACGTTGAACAGAGCGTCCGATTCGAAAAGATTCCAACAATGATCGTCATTGAACCCCGTCTTTAATCTGCAAATGCTCAAAAATTGTACATGGAAACGTAAATAATATTTCTGACGTAAAAGATTCGATTAAAACAAAAAGTAAATGAACGCATAAATACAGCAAACATTGTTGGAACGATCTTCGAAGGGCTACGAAGAAGACGTATGCACTCAGGTGCAACGCAGTCTTGCTGGAGATAGGAGAAGAGACTTTCACCATTTGCTTTCCGTTTCAGGAGAACCGAGGTGGAAAAGATAGACCTAAAGGAAAGATAAATCTAGAGGAATGGTAAATCTAGGAGAACTTTGATTTTAAGAAAAGGTAGACCTTAGAAAACCTGGACATAAGGCAGATGTAAGAAAGAGACAAAGATCTAGGAAGAAGGTGGTCCCAAAGGAGTAAAATTGAAAGCAAAGTACTGTAGATTCTTCATTCCTACTCCAGGAAAGCTACGTTGCATGCGAGCATAGATCGCAAGTTCTGGGGAAGCAACAGGGGGAAGACGATGGAGTACGGTAATACTGTTAAGAGTCTTATTCTTCGATGGGTAATAGCGAGATAAATAAGAAGAAAATATCGACAAACGTTTGGTCCAATTCCAGCGAGAGAAATCGATCTTGCCTACCACCGTCGTCCTCCTCGGCCCTCGCGCCGTCGTCGTCGTCCGCGAGACCTATCCACGTCGGTCCTGAGACTCCCCGTCGAAGAGGTACGAGCTCCCGCTCGAGATCCGGCTGGTATCGCGGTCGAAACGCGTGCTCGTCCACCTGGCCATCGTCATCGTTCGGCCGTCGTCATTCGGCCTTGATCGTGGCCGACGGAGAGGCCATCTCCTGCGTGAACACGGGGCTATCCTCGCCGGCAAGGAGGCCAGGTTCGCTCTTAGGCGTCTGAACGTCGGGAAATCTGGCGTGGGTCCTGAGGTGCCTGGTGATCATATCCCGGCGGCAAGCCGCGTACGCGCACTGCGGGCACTTGTACGGTTTCTCGCCCGTGTGAGTCCTCTGGTGTGTGCTCAGGTGATCGGACCTACTGAATACCTGCTGGCACGTCTTACACGTGTACGGCTTTACGCCCGTGTGCAGCCTCATGTGTCTAGTGAGCATGTCCGACCTGGCGAAGCTCCTCTTGCAGACGTCGCAGAGGTACGCCTTCGCGGACGCGTCCTGCGGACCCTGTCTACGATGTCTCGACGCCATGTGCTTCGCCAACCGATCGTGCAGGCTGAACATTTGACCGCAGACCGGACACACGTAAGCGACGTCCGCACCGGGCGGCATCTCCTCCACCACCGGCGAAACCTCGAGGTTGTATCTGACGGCGACGCTCTCCTTGGTCGTCGGCGACGCCACGTCGCCCTTGACCACCGGCACGCTCACCGAGCCTCTCGACACGATACCGGGCGGTAACAGTTGCAGAGCGGGCGGTCTACCGGAAGCGGCGGCCGCCGCGGCCGACGCCATCAGGTTCTTCATCGACAGGTCCAACGGCGATTCCTGAGGACTCGTCGCGTCGCTCTCGATCGAGCCGCTTCTCATCGGGTGATTCAGGAACACGGACGAGCTGGACAGCGGCGGTTTCTGGTCCCATCCCGGCACCAGGTCCGAGTCGGAGTGACTACGGCCTCGGAAGATGTCCGGCAGGTACTTGGTGTGCATGTAGTGCTCGAAACTGTACGACGACAGGGATCCGGGCGTCAACGGCGGCAGAGTGAGAGGAGTGAGCGGCGTGAGGGGCGTGAGGGGAGTCAAAGGAGAAGTCGGGGAGGGCAACATCATCGGCGGGGTGACGGACTGAGAACACTGGACGCAGGTGCACCCCGCGTACTTGGGCGCCGACGATCTCGGATGAGGCGGATGAAGATGATCGTACGGGTGATTCGTGTTGTTCTTGTGATGGTGCCTGTGCCGGTGACGATGATGATGCGGGTGATGGTGCGGATGATGAGAATGATGATTCTGCTGTTGTTGGTCGGCGTTCCCTTGCGCGTGGGCGTTCGCGTTCGCTTCTTCCTCGGTCGGCGTCACGGGCTCCTCGCTCTTCAACCTCAGAGGAAGCAGACTGATGCCCGACGGCGGATCCGAGGCGGTCCTCGAGGACGATCTCGGGGAACCGAACACGTCTTCCTCCTCCTCGGACGCTGGTCCACTGCCACCGACTCTGGACACCTCGCCCTCCGAAGGCGAGCTCCGGTGCTGCAGGATGTCCACCACCACCTGGTCGAGTCCCTTCCGTCTGCGGAGGTTCCGGTGGTTCCTGTTCGCGGTCGCCGCAAGGGTGTTATTGTTGGTACAGGAGGGCGGTGGCGGCTTGGCCGGACCCGGGGGCGCGGCTGCAGCGTCCTCCACGGCGCTCTCGGCCATCGTCATCGAGGATGCGCGGCACCCGCCGCCTGGGCCCTTTATGCCGCCTACTACACCCTCGGCTACCACCGTACTGCCTCCCACCTCGTCCTGAAACAACCAAACCACACGCCACTCTTACTTCTCTTGCCTTCCCTGTAATCTTCGATATTGTTCAATTACGGTACGCGCCAAGCACTCGTTTCCTATTGCTCGCGAAAGCCCGATCGACGCGCGTAATTTTACGAATCATCCTTTTAGTGCCGGACGATCTCGGACGCGGATCATTTCCCGCGAGCTGCATCGTCTTATCCGCCGTTATCTTTTATACCATTACGATGCGGCGATTTATGTTGCGCGTTATCCTTTGCTTACCGAATCGGCGAACCACGGCGAGGGTGTTAGCAGCAGACAGGGGAAAAGCAAGCTCCTCGATCGTACGGGGTATCGATATCGGCGACCAACAACGGAACGATCACGGTGAATGGTATCGCGATCGCGATAGATAACGACGAACGCGTCGGGACGCGTTTTTACGTGGACGCGACATCGACTGACCATCTGTCATCGAGGCTAGTGTAGCCATTAAATAAAAGGTGAGACGATCGCGCGATCGATTTCGTTCCGAGATGGCATCCGTGACGCGAGCACAGCGTTGCACGCTCGACCACGGCGTTACACGTGTCGCCGTGCACGAGGCGACCTCGATGACGTATCATTTTCCTTTCAAATGAACCTCGCTGCATTTTAATTAGCCCGGAGTAGGAGAAAATCGATCGAGCAGGGAAACCAATGGTTCGCGAGGCGACGCGATACTAGCCGGCCAATCGGCGTCCAGCGAAAGCATCGAAGAAGTCCAGGGACGAGAAAAAATTTGCTCGACTCCGAGACCGTTGCTGCCGCTCGCTCTCTCGAGTCGTATGTTTATTTTAATGCGACCGCGGGACCACACCGCTCGTCCTGTTCGACGCGACAACGGCACTTCGTCATAAAACCACGTGCAAGTCGAGAGGTGTATCCGACGACCATTTGAAATTTAAATCGCGCGCGCAACGAGCGCATGAATCAACGCGTACAAACCTCGAATCCAACTAAACTGTTCGTTTTTTCGCGTAGACTCGAACGACGCTAGACTCGTTCCACGGAATTAAACTTGTAATCTGAATGTCGCTCCAACTGTAACATCGTAGTAAATCGCAGTCGAAATTTTATTTCTTCGACGAAGGATTCGATCAAGAAATAACATACTAGAAATACAAACTTCTCGACCGGGGATCTAACAATGTAGGAATACACATTTGGATACAAGTTTCGTGTTTGTAGTGTAGATGCGAGGAGAATCTCGCTTTTTGTCGGAGCGAAAACGATTATCTAAATTAGCCGCGGTAAAGGAGACGGTGTGCGACGAGAATCGTTGAAATTTTCGATCGCGATTTATTGCGGTGATTATGCGTAAAATATATGGCCGGGAACAGAGCGGATGAAACGCGCCGCTGGTAATCGCGCACGGACATTAGACGTCGTGTCAGGTTGTACGATGTGCAATGTTGGACGGCGTGAAACGCGTCGATATCCAGCGACGATTTTCCAACAGGGCAATTAGTCGCATCCACGGAATAGAAATTCGCCTTCCCGGAAGGCGCGGCCGCGACACAGATGTCCCGGCGAAGACTTTCCAGCGATTCGAGACTATCGCATTCCACCGCGTATGCGGCCAGTTACCGCTCTTTCGAATCGATTTGATCCCGAGAGTTCCTCTCGCCGACGGATCCTTTCATGGCGAAACGACCGAATGCCTGGTCCGTAACGATCAAACTTGCACGGATACGAGTTCAATTACGAAGAATCTGTCTTTCGACCTTACCGGTAACCAGGTTGGGGCCATTGTAGTCCTGTACCCGCAATGTGGATCACCCTGTCTTGAATATGGCGATATAATTCATAGTACTTCATAGTATATTCATAGTTTCAAATTTCTGTATTTTCAAATATACAGATTTCTAAATTTCTTCATCCTCGTATCTCTTAGTTTGAAAGTCTTAGGTTCCCAAATTAGATTCGCAAGTCCATATTTCTATACCTCTATATTCTTGTATTTCCAAATCTCTAGACCTTTAGATTCCCAGATCCCCAAATCTGAAACTCCTCAAATCTCGAGGTCTTAAAATATTAATATTCTCAAATTCTTAGGCCCCAATATCCTAGATTGCCAAATTTCTATGTTCGAAGATTCCAAAGTCCCCAAATTTCTATGTCCAAAAATTCTAAAATTCAATTTCAACGTCTCCACACTCCAACCTACAGAGACAGACCTACCGAATACATAAAATTAATATTTGCATATTTCACTAGAAAATAAATAGAAAAACCTCAGACAAAATACATTTGTCTTAAAAGAAAGGAATCATAATGACAAGTGACAAGCAGGAAATAAAAAGTCATCTTCCGATTAATAAATCTGACGCCTTTCAGCAGATAAGCCAGAAAGCGATAATTATTCGTATGGATGATTTATCGAATCGATCGATGTTTTCCGATTCGTGCACAGATTTCAGAAAAATATATGACGGAGAACGTTTAAAAGTCCACCGTTCACTGTGATGCAATTTATTAAACTTTGCAGAGACTATAATCGGCGAAAATCGATTAGATTTTTTGCGATGTCTGATCCACGCACGTACCTGGGTGACGCATGAATTTTCACAGGTGTCAATCACACGTTCCACGAGGAAGTACTTGGACGGATTGATGCATTAATAATTGGGGTCTTTGATATTCTACGAGAAATTCTTGTCAGCTCGTTTCACGATAAATTTAAATTAAGGACTATCAAGTTTTGACAATTTTATCGTCTGGCTTCGACATTTGACAGGTAAAGAAAGACAAATAATTTTCTGCTTCGATAAAAGGGTAAAAATATCTCTTAAGATTGTTATAAGTGATAGCACTGAAATTAGGTAGTAAAAATACATGATCTCTTTTAAAGAATGCCTTCAGCCATAAAATCGTTTCATTATCGTAACGAACATAGTTAAGTGGGACAATTTGTGCAAAATTGCAAGGGTTTCTAATTTTGAATTACCGGCTGTTAGATTATAATGATTTTAACGACGCAATAAAGTTGCATGTTCGGAAACCGCAACTATTTTTGCAGCGACGTAACAAATTGAACGGGCGCGCTCGAAGGGATGATTGGCATGGTTGAAAATATTAATAGGTAGAAATTCCCGCGTGTCGATCGAAGCGTTAATCGAAACGCTTTTCAGCCCACGATCGATCTACCGTAACTCGAACGAATCGACCACAAACAGGTTCAAATGAGCTCCCGCGCAATATTCATAGCACATCAAGCGTCTACATTGTACGCGATCGGCGAACATTCACTTTTCAGAGGCAGATATCGAACCGATCGGAGAAGACAATAACGTCGTATCGACGCCAATCTCCTTTGTATCCTACCTCTTCGATGGATCTTCCATTTTCCGTGGCAAGATATTCCTGGCCATTCGAGGCAATATTCGTATCCGGCCATCGAGGGAGATCCGCCTCGGATAGCGAGTCTCACGGCGATCTTCCGCGTCTCTCTTCTTCCTACCGTGATGATCTTTTCCCTTCTCCCTTTTGCCGTCGCGTCCTCGTACCACGCTCGGTAGAATCTCGTGGAGAGAAAACGCCCCGATGATCGGTCGTAAAACGTAAAGGGGACTCGTAAACGGAGTGAAAAGATGTCAGAACGTAAAAGCCGAGAACAGGTCCCCGACAAGAAGGCGTGGGCGTACGTGGCTGGCATCCTATCCTCTTCTGCTTCTTCCGCTCACTTCTTCTGCTCGCGATATTCAGACAACTTGTATTATTCCTTCCTTGTGATTTGTTCACCAGGAAGTCGGACCAGATCATAGTATTCTCCGATTGAAATTCACTCGATCGATAATGCGGAAAGCGGTTGTTCTTTGATAAGTACATGGCACTTCCGACATGGCTTGAGGTTAAGTTCAACGTAGATTCAAATGTAGAAATTCTCGGAGGACATGTTTTTTAACTTTTCAACTTTTGGATGATCAAATAATTTTTCGTCTTCAACCTAATTTGAAGAGTTTCAAACTTCCGAGCAAATTTTCAAATTCCCGAATTCTCAAACCCCCGAATTTTCAAATTCCCGAATTCCCCAATTTTCAATTCTCAAATTCCCGAATTCTCAAATTGCCAAATTCACAAACCCCTAAATTTCTAAATTCCCAAATTCTCGAACCCCAAATTCCTAAGTCCCCAAATTTCTAGGCTCCCAAAATTCTAAATCTCCGATTTCCAATTTCCCCCACTTCGAATTTCCCCTACTTCCAGTTTCTCCTACTCTAAATTTCCCATTCCTAATTTCCCCAATTCTCAAATCCCTAATTTCTAATTTCCCCTATACCCACTTCCCCAATTCCCAAATCGAAATTTCCGAATCCCAACTCCCCCAAACTCCAACTCCTCTCACAATCAAATGAAACTCGTGAAATCAATCAGCCTTTCTCCCAGCCGTAAAACCTTATCCCCGGCACTCTATCAAAGGGCACTTAAAAGAGCTTAACAGTCTCTCGACTACATTTTGAAGTTGATTCGTGCGGACGTGACATCGTTATATTCGAAGAAAGAAATCACTCAGGTCCACGTTTTGCGTCACCTATTACGTAACCGGATTACCGTGTTTCATTAGACAGGAGAAACTTGATCGTTAGACTGTTCGATACTTGGTAAAAAAACAAATTCGGTCTTGATTGTTCGATCGAGATAAAAAGAAGGTAAGAGAAACGAAACAATAATACGAGAGTAGTGGGATTTGGATGGAGGAGCAAGGGGAAAGAGGAATGTTCCCGGGATGATTTCGATTCGACTCGGTAAACCGCGACGCAATCGTGCCAGGAGAATTTGCAGGAGGGCCGAGAGAAGATCATCGGTGAAGAATTCCAGCAGGAATGCCCTTGGGCAGGCACCTGTAACCGCGGCTCGACAGGAGAAACAGAACAGGTTGAGACATGGGCGTGGGTGGAGCGCTTGATCTTTCTCTCCCGCGCGATCTCTACGCTCTACGATGGATATAAACTGCTCGCGATCCTATTCTCGAATTTGGGGACGAGGACTTGGAAGTTTTGGAAAATTCGGATATTGGGAGTTGGAGGATTTGGGGAGATTGGGACTTGCGGAATTTCGGATTTGGGGAGATTGGGACTTGGGAAATATCGGATTTGGGGAGATTGAGACTTGGGAATTTTGGTATTTGGAAACTGAAGAATTTGGGAATTTTGGGACTTGGGATCTGAGAATTTTGGGTTTAGGTACTTGGGAAATTTAGAATCTAGATAAATTAGCTATTTAGGGATTTAGGGATTTGGAAATTTGGAAATTAGATGAATTAGCTACTTGGGGATTTAGGGACTTGCAAATTTGGAAATTAGGTACATCAGGAATTTGGAGATATACGAATTTATGAATTAAATAATTTAGCGATTTGAATACTTGTAGATCTACAAATTTAGGTATTTGAAAACATGAGTACAAATTAAAAAATGAACTATCCATAAAATCCTAAGAGAGTGTTCCACTTGAACATCCACATCTTTGCGTCAACTATAGTCCTCATCAACTACCTAATATCAAACTTGTATTAATAACCTAAAATTCGAGATTTATAAACAACGGTGAGACGAAATAATGCTGACATAAAGATTCTAATAACAGAACAAATAATTTCAAAAGAAGTTTAAACCCATCGCTCCACGTCCATCGAGCGTTGTTCGAATGGAAAGAGTGGCCTAAGGGCAGACGGGCTTGCCTCGGTGGCCGCTGGACTCCGGCAAACTGCTACCAAAAAACCAGACGGGCTACCGAAGAGAAGCCGATCGTTGTTATATCTACATAGTCGACGAATAAAGGAACCAACTCTGTATCATTCAACTGGCGAATCCGTCAAGGGTAAAAAACAGCCACGTAAAAGCGAACTCTGTCGCAACAAGGTTGAATCTCGCTCTCGTTTTCACTCTATCGATCGTCCGGCCATTTCCCGCCACGAGGGTCCCGCTGCTCTATTTTCTTCTGGTGACGCCTACGGACACGAAGCGGAGAAAGTACACGCAGGGGAGAAAAATTGACATGGAAGCAACAGGATCGTTCTTCATCGGTTCGTCCGTGAACGGGTTCTTTGTCGCTTGGCCGAGGCGGCGACGAGGACACGAGCGAGCGTCGCGCGACAGATTTTATCGTAGCTGGAAAATTACGGGTTATCGGCGGCCTGATTAATGACCCTCCTTCGGATATCGGACGGTAATTAAACGCGCGGTAATTTGTGCACCGCGAAAGGGAACGCGCGTCGTTCGGCTGACAGGCCAACTAGGGTTGATTTAAGGAGCTGCACGAGAAACCCTACTCTCGCTCTTTGTCGCGACCGGCTATAAGGATCTCGAAAAGCTCACAAACTTGCGACACCGCTTTCAGCGCGGCCCATCGAACGATAAATTAACCGTTTCGCGCAGAAGCAAAAACCCGCCGTCATACTTAACGTCACGCGGGAAGCATCGCAGCTTATGGAGTAGTTATAAAATACCCCGGGAAAAAGCCGATAGGTGAACAGAGAGCTTGTAGTTTTATTAAGTATACCATGACGGTGTTCGAAATCGTCGATGATTTAGATTGCGGTTTAATTCATTCCTGAAATCAACTAAGCGTGTTTCGAACGGAACACGCGGTAAACGAAGCGTGCACACGTGTGAAGTATTAATGATACTCGTTAAGGATGAAGGTAAAAATATGTTTCACCGAAGGTAATGTATGATTGGAAACCTGTACTGCGAATTGTATTTCATTTGCTAGTATCATTAACAGCGATAGTAAATTAAAGTCTGCATAAAGATCGGTGTTCAGAGATGTCGTGCTTTAAAAATACCTGTTACCAATTGTACTTCATATTTCTGTTCAATTAAAAACTTCCGTTCGACAAGTTTTTCTGAGATAATATTTCTCTTCGTTATTTTTCTATCGACACTTCCTGTACTGATATTTCCTGCGTGTCAGTTTAAAGAAATACTTTCAAATGTGAACAACATCAAGTGCTGAAGAGTTTCGAGAAATGTAATTTTGATGCGAATATTAATTAATAGTCGTGACCGGTTTGATAGAAATCAATTTATCCGACTATCTGTTTCATCGCAACAATTGATTCGCTGAACGGGCGCAGGAAAAGACAACTATCGACTCGAACGATCTTTCCTTGGCTCGTTAACCCTTTCTCTGTGTCAGAGTTGACTGAAAAGGGATCTGACCGCGTGAGACGAAGCCGAACATCGTTCAGCATCGTTTCACGGACGCAGTTTCGCTCGCTTTGTGTCCGTACCAACGATTACTGCTTGATGAATGACAAATCGTCGGAATTGCAAATCAAATTACCTCAAGTTCCATTATTCAAGAAACTCGAAGCAACGGCTCTTCCTGCACTGCTTCTTGCGAACTCAACTCCGGGCAAAGTTGTTACTTGTCGGTGGAGCATGCTTGGATCTGTCTACGTCGTGATGGGAACTGGGCAGACGTGCAAGTAACATGCAGACTGCTAATTTTTCCATGCGAAATTATCGGGAATTCTGAGAAATGTGCAAATTTCTGGGAGGGCAAATTGTCAAATTCTTATTGCTTCGAATTAGTAAATTTCTAAATTTAATTATCATATTCCAAACTTGCTCTATTTCCAAATTTCTAAATTTACCAGTCTTTACATCTCACAATTCATACATTTCCAAATCTCGGTATTTCCAAAGCCCCACTTTCCCAAATTCCTGAATTTCCAAATCATCCCTGAATTTCTACATTTCTAAAGACCTACATCCTCAAATCCCTACATTCCCGAATCCTTGCATTACCGAATCCTTACTATCCCCAATCCCAACGTCCCCAAATCCCTAGATCTCCAAATCTCTACATTTCCAAATTCCTACATCCCCAAACACCTGCATTTACGAATCCCTACAACCCCCAAATTTCTACGCCCCCAAATCCTTACATTTCCAAACACCTACATTTCCAAATTCCTACACCCTCAAATTTCTACGCCCCTGAGTCCCTACATCCCCCATTCCCAAGAATGCCAAATTCCTACACCCCCAAATTTCTACACCCCCGAATACCTACATCCTCCATTCCCTAAAATGCCAAATTCCTACATTTCCAAATCTTTACCCCCGAATTCCTGCAGTCCCAAGTCCCTAGTATCCCAAAATCCCCACATTCTCAAATCCCTAAATTCCCAAATCCCAACCCCCCATCCACAACCTTAAAATTCCTAATTTAAAAAATTAGAAACGTCTGAGAATCTGAGATTTCCATGTACCTCCGATATCTTGCATATTTGCGACACCATATTATTCACCCATGAAAGGGTTGAATGCGAAATTTCAAGTTTCACTGCGCACCCGTCAGCAGAATATTTAAGCGTGCAATTGCGACACGTTCCTCGAGAAATTCGCTTGTCATTCGAAGAAATATGCAGTGAACCTGCGTAAAATTGTATGTTCCTTTTTTTTTTCTTCTTTATTCCTTCGTTCATCGTCGAGGGAACATTTTTTTCCCGTCGTTGTTTTTACTTTCAAATTAGATGCTACGCGTTTTGTATTAGCCTCGTTTTAGTCGTGCCTGCTTTAGCGGAGCGCCAGTTGAACAGGCTATAAAAGAACGCCGTCAAAGGCCGTAAAAAGTTCTAGTTTTGTACGATGCTTACGAAGCAGGTGCAAAGGGTGAGAGGTGGACGAGGTGAAAAGCGCGCGAGGTTTTTAGAGGAAAGGACATCGTAAACGTCGCTTCACACCGTCGTACTTTCAAGATTTCAAAGTCGCGGCCTTCTTTTTTTATTCTTGCACGATACGCCGTTTGTAATGGAACTTGAGACGGGAACGATCGGGACAAATTATTACTGGTCGTTGTACACTGTTCTCGTTTCATCCTAACCTCAAACGTCTCAAACTAATTGTACAACACGAGTATACCTTTCAAGCTAGAATTATACAATATTTGTCTTTCGATCTTGGGATGATTTTTAATCGAAGACTTTAAGATTACATTAATGACATTAAGGTTATGTTAACGTTCACAAATCAAATATTCCTCTTATTATGTACACTGTCTTTTAATATTACACAGGTTTTGTCCAAAACAACTTATGCTAGCACATCTTCTACATATGTATGATTCTTTCAGTATCATACAGTTGTTGTCTGACCAATTTTGTCCTAACACATCTTCTACATATATATGTTTCTTTCAGTATTTTACAAATCTTGTCTGAACAATTTTTTCCTGTCACATCTTTTCCTATGTATGTTCCCATCAACACATGCAATGTTCTAAAACATTTGTCATACCAATCATTTTTTGAGGTACCGATCTGAAATGAACTATTAGTACTAGACACTATATGATAAATCATCAACGGAATTATTGTACGACTTCGAGACTAAAATAACAAAAATGAACAACAAAAATGTATTAAAAAGCGTAACCAGTCTCGAAAGGTCGACCCGTGGGAAGGAAAGAAACGAGAGTAACGCGAGCAAAGAAAGCGCTGGAGTTGTCGCGTCATTAAAAGTGAACCGAGAAGAATTGACGTCTTATTAAGCGACGGATAACGTCGACTAGAGCAGTCGGTTCGGAGCGTCAACGAGAGGCGAAGGGCATCGGCCGTTATCATCGACCGGCTTGTCCCGATGGCCAAGTGATTCAGCGCATTCCTAGCGTCCCTTTAGAGCGGTACCGACCAATCGATTACACGCCAATCGGATCGATCGATCGCGCTAACTAGATCGTAATAGGAGGAGACTGGTGCTACGCCAACTTGTAATCGTGGCTACCACTTGAGCCGTACCTGTCGTCGGGTTCCTGCGACCACTCGCGGTCCACGTTCTACCTTCATCGAGTAGATCGTAAAAAGACTAGGACCGATGACACCGGTTTCGATGGACGTTCCCAAGACTTCACATGCTAATTAATCTTGTAACACATATGGAAGAATATTGATGTATTTTGGTATTTGAAATCTTGGAAATCTGGTTTCGGGTTGTTAATTAATTTCAAGATTTAGATTTTGGACAATTTAGTCATTTGAAAGTTGTGGAATTTAGAAATGTAGAGTTTTGACAGGTTGAGAGTCTAGTTTACTGATTCGGGAATTTAGAAATGCTCCTTGCAAATTTATTCAAGTCATGACACCCTCATAACCTTAGTTGCTGCTCACTCAACTACCACCGATAGAGTCAACACTTTGAAAATCAAAAGAATTACTACTTTGGAAATTAGGTTCCTTATAAATTAACTTGAGAGTGCATATCACGACTGACCTCAGTTGCCCTACTAACTTGAGTTGCTGTTCACTGTTTCAACACTGAACTACCGCCGATAGTGTCAACACTTTGAAAATCGAAAGAATTGCAGATTTGGAAATTTCCTAAAACCTGCGACGACTATGAAGTCTCAGTGACTGAGACTATGAGTCTGTTAATTGTCCTAAAGATTGATTTCAGAAGACTTCCCTCTGAAAATCACGAAAGAAGGTTCTCGAAGAGAGGATAAATAGTAATAATATTAGGTCGTTAACCGTGACGGGATCGGTTCCTAAATCGATTCGTTTAATCTCGCGATGTTATCGACGGTCATTTGGCATTTTTCGCGTGTTGCGAAGCGCGTGCTGCGTCCGATCTGTGCAGAGATCCCCGCGTTAATAATTTAACGCGTCATTTGGTTGGCCGCCATGCGAGATAGACGAGAAGACGAGCCTGCGTGCCGCGACGTTCTTATTTAAATGGCTGAACGCCGTGTAATTATTTCACCGGCGCTCCCCTGCCATTACGAGAAGCATCCGACGGTCGGAAGGCGAGTTCTTGCGCTCGCATCAACCTCGAGACTCGCGGCGCCATTGAAAATCGCGGTCTTGAAACGATCGTTATCGTATTGGCGAATCCGTTCGAGCCGGATGACCGACTCGACGTCGAAGAAGCGAACCAGCCGGCCTCCGGTAATTAAACTCTCGCGATTTTCCCGTCACCGTCGTCAGTTTTTTGCGCTTCGCACCTTCCACCCTCCGCGACTTGTTCGGTTCAGCCGGCGCGAGAATCATTAGCGATCCGCCACTCGAGCAAATCGAAAAAGGAGCCGGTGAGCAACCGGCAGCTGAGCCGACGACGACCAGCCAGTCCTTTCGTCGAAACGCTCACCTGTACCGGCTGTGAAACCGATTCATGCGGGCGAATCGTTTGCTCTCATCGTTTCGCGGACGTTAGACCTAACGTTCTTCGTTACTTCTAACACCGTACGTATCATATCTCACCTCGATTCTTCCTCGCGTACTAGACTAAAATTAGGAACTCAGGAGTTCATAAGGAGTAACTTGGGAGCTCAAAACTTGATAACTTAGGAGCTTATCAGGTTCTTATGAGGAATACTATTGTAGCCAGTCGACGCGAGCACCTTTGTTACGGGCTGCGGAATTTTCTACGAGCAACCGTCGACGATGCTCTTTTCGCGAGTAAATTTCCAGAAATGGTCAAGGAACGATGTTCATTTGTCTCGTGAAGAAACCCGTTGCAACAGGCAGTTCGTCATTCTTAGCGTCTCTCGAGTTAACATTAACGGTACTGCACGGTATACGTAATTGTTATAAATTATTGTTAACCGCATAAGACTTCATTTACCTTCACCAATCCTAAACTATCATCATCTTCTGTATCGTCTAAAAATACTACGAAAATTTCGCAATTTTTACGAATGAACCGAGATATGTTCTTTGGTGAAAGTCAATAAAGTGTATGACCTGAGTGCATCATAGTTTGATATACATACGTATATCTACAGATACGAATTTGACGAAAGAAAATGGAAGCTGGAGAGGATCGAATTCACGGAATGTTTAACGATATGAAAACAGTCACAACAGGCGCATACGAAACGTCATGTTGCTTAAGTAGACGAGGGTCAGTGACGCGCGTGGCAAACAAATAGCTGGTTCGTTTAACATTTGCTCCTGCTTGCCTATTTGCTCTCGATTCTTTGCGTCACGCTAGGCTAGAAGCATTCCACGAACTAATAACATTGACCGCGTAACAAGCAACATCGTTTGCAAACGCTTACTTCGCGTAGCCACGTTTGATAATGCGTGCAACGCTCGTAAAATCTTCTGCGAGTCTAGATAACGCCCTATAATAACTGAAACGACTTGCTACGCCCTCGTAGGGATTACCGAACCCTGTTCACCGTGAAAACTTTCGAGAAACAAGTCAACTCTTTTGATGATCTTGTGGAGACAAAATTCGTTAGTCTTGTAATGTCTCGCTTCATTTTGTCACAGATTGGTTTAGAAATCGTTTGAATCAATGGATAGTTTGAAATAATATGACAGCACTTTTATATGCAACTTATATTCAACTGGTAATTAGGAAAGTAGGATTTCATGTTTAGAAGTCGTAACTTTTGTCTGGCTACGATAACGGTTTAAGGGTTTGATCAGAACGATGCATCTTATTATCAAGTCACTATTATGATACTTGTGTATTATGTATCATTGTAAATTATGAGAAGTTGAATAAATGATACAGAATACTACAACAATAATTGGCATCGTATATAGTGAAAGACATGTACGTTCATCATGCAAATTTTGTCAACTTACATTACAAAAGATTCTGAATATATTTCATCCAATAAAAACAGCTGCATCGATTTCATAAAGTATGCATCCAAGTATTAAAAGCAGTGATCGTAAAGGAAAAATTAAAGCAGTAGTTCATCGTCGTTGAAAGCGAATAAACGTCGAGTCTGAAGAATTCCTGGCGGAAACGAGAATTTTTCACGGAAGGTGTACGATTGCCAGAATGCAGCATACGGCAGAGCCGGTCGCATGCCGCGGCAGAAGCTGTCTCCGAGCCGCATCGGAAGAATCATGGCACTGCAGTGCAGCAAAACTGCAGCTCACGGAATACGGATGCACCTCGGCTGCAACACGCATCGCGCTGGCTCGAGGAAATTCGAGAAAAATAAAGTGAAAGCTGACTCGGAGCGTCTGCGATCGAGGAAAGTTGCCTACAGCCACGTGGACGAGCGTAAACCGTGCACGATCATGATAAACGATCTATCGTTTTTACCGTTCCTCTAATATCGATCGTACGACACGATTAAGATAATTACTTTAATTCGTCCGTTTGATTTATTCCGTCGTCATCGCCAGTTTCAATCATCCTCCTATCAATATCCGAGCAAACGCATGGTAAATGGGTATGTTATAACTTAAGTGCTACGTATCCAGTGAAATATCAATTAGAAATTAAATCATGCTTAGTTGTAGGTATAACGGTTGATCGTTCGAGATTAACATGTTTCGTGCGTCGTTGACTGATTACTTTTGGATGGGAGTTTGGAACGTGCGAGATTTTGAACAGGAGTTTTGGGACTTTCAAAGTTCCGAGATTTGGGATTATTGGAAACTTGCAATTTTGGGAGACCTGAAGGGTACTTTTGAATTTCGGATCTTAGGGACGGGTATTTTGAAATAGGGACTGTGGGATCTTGAAGCGTTAGGTCAGCTCAGTCATATTTGGGATGTGTAGATCGATATTACTATAGAATACTGTAGAATTGATGAGATATTGGGACACCGAGATTTTGGAATCGGTGGGACTGTGACAACTTGGAACTTTGAAACTTTCAAATTTTGGGACCTTAGGACAATAGGTCTTGGGGTCAGTAGAATTTTGATACGATGAAATTTTGAGATGAATGTGACTTCAAGACCCTAGAACTTTGGGACTTTGGGAAACATTGGGTTAGACTTTGCAATGGAGGCACTTTGACTTTGGAAAAGGTGGAACTTTGAGAATTTGGAACTTGACGGAGGGGTTTTGAAATTCTCGCAATTTTCAAAAACAGAGAAACTAATACATTACACTACTACAAAAAATGATTCTTTCCAAAATTGAAAGATCCCCAAATTAGAGAGCTGATCATATTACGTGGAACAGATTGAAATAACAAGAAAGCCGTATGTATAAGAAGAAAAATGCAAAGTAGGATCTTTCAATGTATCGCATCTTCTGCAGGATAGATTCTCATCGAAGGAAGAATCTGGCGAGCAGCGTCGAGAAACGTTATCGCGTAATTGCGGGTTAATTCGAGGCTGGCAGGCGACAGTGTAACGTGCGTGGGCGAGTCCGTCTGTTGTTCGGTTTATCTGTGGGCTACGGTAGCATGCAACGATTTACCGGAGATGTTTCTCGTTTTTCTGGAATCTCCGTTCACCTGGAGGCGTTGGGTGCACGATCGCGACGTCCTTTTTGCCGTGTTCCTTATTCGAACACGGAAAAGTCCGGGTCACGCGAGAAAGTGTTCATAGCACACGGCATAAAAGTGCGCTAATAACGATGGAGAAAAAGTAACGCACCGACGGTTAACTATTTAGCTAGCATACCGTTAGACAACGTCATTTATTATCCGACCTCGTGCTACGTTTTTCTCTTTTGCCGCACGAACCGAGAGCACGCCTGTAATTTCCGCGGCCGTTATCGATTAATGACCGATTTAAGCTGATTCCGTTGAAACATTACCCTAATAACTTAGCAGCGACGTATCCGCGATCGGTCGTCACGGACAAGAACAGCTTCTCGTTAATTCGAGCCTGAAAGATCGTTTGGAAAAGGGGAGGAAAAACGAAGCGTTGAGCATTCACCGGAAGGACTGTGATTGAACAAGACAGTGTTACACGAGTGATCGATAAGATGTTCAGATGAATAGATGTAATTAGGTTGGTCATAACTGAATCGCCATAATTATTTGATATACCGATATCGCGATTTGAATATCTTGCTTCTTTGAAGTTTGAGAATTAGTAAAAATAGTTGAAAGTATTTGCGAAATTTTCGTATTTGAACATGTAGAAGGACTAACCTCTTCAATGAGAAGTTTGAGGATACAACAATGTAAGAATCTGTTTAGGAGGCCAGAAATTTCGAAATTTACAAAACGTAAGAATTATGAAACTGATTTTGAAAGTTCACCTTTGAAGTTTATCAAGTTACTCCACAGAAAACGGGGTGAAACAAGAACAGTATCAAACGAGTAAAAAGAAAATTCCCATACGAAAAGGAGGCAATAAAGAAAGTATAAGTGAAAGAATGGGTGAACGCAAGTGGGCAAGAAGAGGGCAAGAGATCCGAGGTTCGGATAGGGTAACATTTGCCAGCGCAGGGCCAGCGGTTGCATGCCTTAATAGAAACACCCACGCCCTCATTATGCAGATATCGTAAACATTCCCCTCATATGCGGAGCAGCGATCTCTCGTATGCAAATCCTCACCCTCTTGCCCGCTCATTTCCCTGTGTTTCCCTCGCAGCGGTGGAGCAGTTTGCACGCCATCGCGTAAAGCAGTCGAGCAAAGAGCTGGTACGCGGAGCCAGTGCAACCGGCTACAGTTTAGTGCGAGTGGTTCTTCTTTGATGTCAGCCCCCGCGTTTAACGAGCCAAGCTAGACGAACGAACCGCAAAAAATACTAGCTCCAGTTTAAGGGGTTACGCCATCTTGGACACCCCAAAACGTTACGTCACTTTTCAAAATAATATACAGGCATTCAAAATGATCACCTTTGGTACCAAATAATTTTCGCCTGATTTTTCCACATCAGCAATGGCAGTCATTTCGGCCTCAAGTACCTCATCCTGTTTATGGGAGAGGTTTGTGTATTTGACACTGACTGCAATGGTGGTCTAAAAAATTCTAAGAGAATTGAACTTTTTACTCGTTTGTACTATATTCATGAATCTTATGTTCTGGAAGAATTTTTGAAAATTCATAAACCGAATTGATAATGTTAATCATTGCATGGTCGACATTCAATGTTTGACTGAAATTGAAAACTTTAAGATTATAGGAAACTTTGCTCAACCCCTTAACCTATGATTTGTTCAACAGTTGCGTCAGTCAAAAATAATTAACCATTGTCGTAATTTTAAAATAACTAACAAAACTTCAAATGTTAGATATACTTTGAATTCAGGGATCTTTAATTGTACAAACTGTAACTGGTATTGAACTCAAAACTTACTTGTAAAGCAAATAAGATTTATTCTTGTTATATTTGAACTGTGGTGTGCGTCACGAGTGACCTAAGAGGTTAGCATAAAATCTTTCGTATCTTTAATTTCCCCAGATTTACCAAGGTCTCAAGGTTTTCGTAATCCTTTAAGGCTTGATGGTTTTTTGCGGGATCGATCAACGTTATCGGACCTTAATAAAATATCGATCTCGAGGATCGTTGTTCGGAATCGCCATCATCGTGTAACGACGAGGCGAGACTCGAGGACCGGTTCGCAGCAGCAGCACCAATCCCATTCCCGATCGGTAGCCGGACTTATCAAAGTGTCGATATTCCTCCTCCTCCGTCGCCACGTGGACAGTGAAGCGTGAAGTCTCGCTTTAATCGCGGCGCAAAGCCACAATCGGACTTGTAAATAGGAAAATGCCGGATAATTGGTGTTGTCGCGATGCAGGTTTTACGTAAACGCGTTAATTACCAGCGGGGCAAAACAGGTGAGAAAAGGAATAGAAGGCGGCCGTGTCAGCCGAGCCGGTAAATCAAAATTATACGCGTGACCAGAGGCGGCGAGTCGCGCGCTACTGGCCTGCGTGTAAGTAACACGCCGTATACCGTCCCCTCGAAACTTAATTGCCCGGAGCTGGAGCGGCCTCTCGGCCTCGACTAATCCCGCTCATTTAATATCCATCGCGCGTAGACGGCGCGTTTACAAGCCCATTATGTGTTATTTAGTACCGCGCCGGTGAAATTTTCCGTCGACCAAGCTCGAGACGACGCGATTTCTTCGCCGATCACCGCCCGTTGTCGACGATTTATGGTCGAACGTACAAACGACGCACGTTGCGATCGACGTCCGTTCGAACTCGTGTACTAGAACGCAGGCTTTTGATCACAAAGGGACTCAATTATTTTATTCTTACATCCTCAGGTTTCTTGTTCGAACTTTTCACTTTTTATGTTTCTGTATGTTTAAAAATTAATATATTTCTAAGTTCTCTGAATTTTGGAAATTGCCAGTATTTAAATCTACGTTCTCAATTTTACAAAGTTTTTATTTTCTTAAATTCCCAAATCCTTAAATTAGTAATCCACCCCGATATCTCCCAACCCCTATAACTCTCCAATAATCAATATAGTAGATCAAATGCGATGTTTCGTACAATAGCCGTAAGATGCCCTAACGTGCATATCTGTAAAATTCTGTTCCCTCTGTCCCGAATCGAAGAAGATAAAGAAAGACAAAAACGAGAGAATGGAAGGAAAAAGAGAGAAGAGAGATGGAAGAAGAATGGGAGAAGGAGCCGGGTAATAAGTCGGCGGACGATGATGAGTGGCCGGTGCAAATTAGCCAGCACGTAAAGCAACCACCCCCGAAGAGAGGACGCGACGATGAAATAGCGGTCAGAAACGAGGGAGCAGGAACGTAATATCGCACAGGGCACCGTTCGAGCATCGAGTAAAAAAGACCCGCCTCGTCAGCCGGCCTTGGGAACCTTAATGAACGTCGCGTGCCACTCGCCGGATCTGTCTTCTGCGACTACGGGACACCGTTCAAAGCTCCAGGCAACCGTGCTCGCTAAATTAACTATTAATTCACCAGCATCGCCGTTTGCTCCTATTTGCGGTCGAGTACAAATCCCGACTGGAATCGTGCCGGTCCTCGAGAGACTTAACTGCGGGATTTATTGTTACTCGTGGCGGGCAACGTAGTTTTTTGTGGGTACTGGTTCGATGGGCAGATCTATAATATATATTAACCGATAGGCAAATAAATTTGGAAGCTTTAGACCATTACCGAATATTTATACTTCTAAATTTATAATTTTTAAAAATTTGGAATAGTCTTGAAAAATAATTAAAGTTCGACATTCACAGTATCTGTAAATTTTCCAGTTTTTCCCAAATTTGTAAATATATACATTTGATGATTGTAAGTTCCCAAATTTCAATCTACCGAGTTTATGAATGTCTAAATTTGAAATCCGAGTATTCGGGAAGCATCCCAGTGAGAGTGACACTGTTGCGCGTTAAAGCCATCGCTACTTCAAACAACTCGCCGGGCAGAGAAGGCGCGTGTTTAATTCGACCGAATCTCCCCTTTTGTCAGCGTACCGATTTCCTTGTTTTCGTTTCGTACACGTAACGTTGGAATGCAGAGAGAATCATGATTCGTAAACTCGACCAAGGCCGCGAAACACAAAAGCGCAACGGGGTTCGAGAAGGTCCGGCGGCAACGCTGTGGATGGTAAACGCGATCGCAGAGTCAAGTGCACCGGCTGTACGGAAAATGGAAATTTCCAATTAGAGGCGCGCTAACGGGGCCGATTAATTAACGCGACGGGACCCTTTTAACGCGTACAGAGCCTTCGTTCGTTTCTCCGTAAAGGAACAAGGATAGAAACGCGACGAGACCAGGCCTAGAATAGAAAACTAAATAACCGACTACGAAATTGCTCGTTTCCAGCCGATGGAATTCCACTGAAACGTTCCAGATACGGATCTAGTTATTTTTGAAACCTTCTCTATCCTTTTTTTTCTTCTTCCACTCTAACGATTTTACAAAGCGTAATCGTTCGACGTGGAACGTTTAACTTGACAGCGGCGAGCCTTTATTTACGAGTCTGTATCGCCGTCTAATAAATATGGATTTAATCGGGTGTCGTACCGCTAATCAGCATGGCCGACGTCGACGTGCAGATCGAGCTCTCGATTCTCGCTGCCCGCGGAATCCCATGATTATTACGTGCATCGGCATGGCTCGATCCAGCAGGAATTTCGCGGCTCGATCCGCGTGTGCGTGCGATGTGCACCTTCGTCGGAACAACGGGGAACGCACGCAACGCTCACGTTTCTTCCACGCATTTCCGCGATTTTATTATTCTCGCATTCCTTCGATCGAGCACGAGCGAACCATCGCGAAACGTCGAATCATCGTTTTTTCGATCGCGTTTCGTTCCTCGCTTATCAACCGTTGCGAAAAAAATGACACAACACGATCTCGCAATGATTTTCCTCGTTCGCGCCGATTACGAAAAGGACGAAAAACAAAATTCAACGGCGAACGAGCGTGACGCTGAAACGCGAGAAAATAATTAAGTGGTCGGGATTCCGCGTGCGAATAGCCGCTGTTACAGAACATATTGCATCGACCGATTTTTACCTAATCCTCGATATTTCCTCGCGGAAACAGATTTAATCCAGTAAGTGCGCGAAAATCGATGAATGCGAGCATTTCCATGCGAAAGATAAATGCATATACTTCTATAAAGTGTTTGTATAACCGCGTTTTCAACCGGCCAACCTGTTCTCCACTTGATTATCGTCGATAACGAAACGCTTCGATGCCTAACAGTAGTCTAGCTCGGTTGCAGGGAAAAGCAAGAAAATTCCCCTGTTTTCTTATTACGATTCTTCGTTTGGATCCGAAGAAAACTATTATTGAGACTGCGTAACTACTTTCAACGTCATGGTTGCATCGTTTCTTATGAAGAAGTATCAATTCCATGGTGAGATGGCGGGAAACTGATTTCGTCCTTTTTCTAATTATTATAAATTATACATAGTTGCAGAGTTTCCTGTTTGAAGCTATACACTGGTGATCAAAATTATAAGTTTACTCACTTTATTAGCTACCTGTTACACTGTTACTCTTTCCGCTTGCAATAACACGTGAAAATACAAGAAAAACAATTGAGATTTCTGCATTTCTACATGTTTAATGTAGTATGTAAGTGCATTTCTCATAGAAAATTTCATTTGAAAGTTAAAGTTCGGTTATTTAAAAGTCGGTTAACACTAAAAATGACCGTCCTTCAAGTTTCTTATTGTAAATTACACAAGTTGCTTTTCTTGAAATCTGCATTCATGTTCATCAAGATTTTTTCAGCTTCATTTTTAATTTAAGATTAATAAACTGTAAAGGTTTTTGGTTGAAGTTCGGATCACTATCGCTGTACACTTTTAATGATAGCACTATGATTTTCTTCTCAAGTAATTGTTTAATAATAGACATTGATTTGATAAATTCTATTGATAATAGAATATGAAATTTATGCAGCAGAATTCTTTAATTAATATGATTGAGCAAACTGACTCAAAGCTTCCTGTAATTGGGACACAGTTTAAACCGATACAAAATGAGCGGATAAAAATGTCCATTGGAAAGGTATCCACAGTTTCCGTTTGCGATAGTTATCTTAACCGAGACAAAAGCGATTCGACACGTGCAATTGAATGGAATGGAGTACATCATGTTTGCCCTGTTTTCATCGTTTTTCCTCGTTTATGCTAATCGGGCGTATGATTTACTCGTGTCGCGCGAAGGAACGGAAAAAAATGGCGCTGAATGGCACGATAAATATTTGTCGATGGTCTAAAATGCGAGCAAAGTATCGGAGAACGGCAGTGGGGACCGTAAAGGTGAAATATACTAGAGTTTACAGGATTATCCGCGTCGGAATCGGCCCGAGAGCGAGTGGCCTCGCAGCCAGTTTCTGTGTACACGCGGTAACGCGCGACGCGTCCTACATAAATCACTGGCAGACATCGAAAGAGCCTTTTGAAATTATAGAGCTCTAACCGCGGATTTCCAAAGTCCCTTCCAGCGATATCACCGTATCTAGATATCGGATCAAACCGAGTCATTCATTGGGCTTTACCCTTCCGATGCTCCTCTATCTCTCCCTGCTACCTCGCGGTTTTTCACCGACGAGGACTCTGCTTCATGGACTCTGCAGCTGGAAGACGATCGTTGTCGATCGTCCATTCGTCGTTTCTTAGATAGCTTCACGTCGTATGCGAACAAATATTTAAATCCTTATTCAGAAATTATTGTATTTGATATAATGGTTAACGATAGCAGAAATAGGTTCGTAGCTTTTCGTCGTATATGAATAAATATTTGATTTGTTATTCAGACATGATATTGTACTAATTTGAAATAATATCTTGTAGCTTTTCGTCATATATGAATATTTGACTCCTTATTCAGAAATGTTATAGAACTTATTTAGCTCCGATCACAATAGGGTCGCTAGAAAATAAATCGTCGGGCAGAAGGTTAATAGGCTTCCGGTCGGTAGAGCGTTAAAAGGACGCGTCAGAGTGTCGAGAACAAGCCTGAGAACACGTAAATCAATACGGGATAATCTCCTGCGGACATTCAATACACGCGGCGTGGGTGTCCGCAACATCTTCGAGGTCTGCCCGCAAAAGCAACGCTACCCGAAGCCTCGTACAGAAAATTACCGAACAAAGTCTCATACGGTAGGATTAACGAATTTATTGCACGGCGAGCGACAAAAGCAAAAACGGAACGGAGCGTTGATTAATCGCGTTGAAACAGTACTTCTGAAACGCGCCGCTGTTGCACGAAATTGCACGAAGCAAAAATTGTCGAGGAACGATTCAACGGCGCCAGATGGGGCAAAAAATCCCGACGAAGTCAACTGCGAGACCATTCGTCGATTTCACGTGCCACTTCGATCGGTGCCAAAGAGGCTCGAAAACCGGTGATTTCAACGCCGCCCCGTAGGGAGAGCAACGTGTTTCTCGCTCGAATCCCGACCTCCGCTCGATTCCTCCCAATTTATGCGAGCGACGTGCCGTGCAGAGTCAACTCGATTACCGTTCGACGATTTTATTACCGGCGAAATTATTACGATGAGATAAATGGAGCAACGAACGCCTAGGGTGCCGAAGTTTGGTCCGGAACACCTCGTTTTCGGCCATTTCGAAGTAATCGATTACCATTTTTTCCAATTTCCATGTTTGTAATTTCGGGAATTTTATACTTTTTTAGTTATTACGTTCACAAATTTCTTAAGCCACATCTTGGAATTTTTATACTTGCTAAGTTTTAAATCACTGACTTCGCAAATCTCCACATCTCCATCTTATCAAATTTCATGGAGATTTCTCAAATCTTTAAATTCTACAATCTCTAATTTGTCAAACTCCGAGTTCGGAAATACTTAAGCTCTCAAATCTCCAACTTCTCAAATCCCCAAATTCTTAAATATCCAATTTCTGATCCCTCCAAATCCTCGAAATCTCAAACCCTCCATGCTCAAACAGACTTCTCACATTTTCAAATTCTCAAATCTCCAAATCCTGATACCCCTAATTCCTAAACTCCAAAATTCTCAAACTCCTAAGCTCCTAAGCTTAACCGAACTAGCTAAGATTAACCATAGTACTGAAATGAAGTATCTGATCCGAGAGTAATCCTAGTTTCTGTCGAACAAAGAAGGAGCCCAGAAGTAGACGAAGAGAGACGAAAAGAGGAAGAATAGGGGAACATGGATGGACAGTGAGGATGGATGGACGGATGGAGAAGGTATTATATGGCGAGTACGGCCGCGGTGAGGCAAGTTTTTATCGTGGCCGCCATCTGCCGACCGATCGTCATTACCGCGCTAAGTAATCCTTCGTACGATTGTATGTGCCACGCCAAGAGCACGCCATTGCACCTCGTTACGAACGCGTATATCCTTTATTTTTTCGCGCCTTCGAGGGTACGAAGAATCGAACTCGAATCTCGAGAAGCAACGTCGATACACGATTTCTTCAAAGAAATTCTGACAATAGCACTTCGGTTCTGAGGAATAAAATAAGGGTGCTGTTATGTGCTGTCTGTATCATATATGAGTTTTATTAATATATCATTGAGTGATCGAGATATTTTGTGTGTGTCTACTAAATTGGCACGTGAATCGATAGGATCCACTAGGATTCCAACCGTCAAGTTACTATTCGTGAACAAGCCTTGGTTGCTTTGAGAATTTCACTATTCTCTACTGGGTCAGACTCTGTCCAGTTCATTACATTCTGTTCTAAGTTCTGTTATACAAGCTTATTAGGTATGGTTAGGTTATACTCCACATGCAGTACAGATTACGTTCATACTCCACATGTATGTTTCATATTAGGAACATGAGAGTCTCGTTATATCGCCACTGTGGGGAGTCACAGGAGGCAAGTTCGTGGAATTGGCAATACAGAAAGAGGTACTTTGCGGGCAAAAAATTCGCGATTAAAGTTCTTCCACCGCCCACGAGCGTTTTTTTCCGGTTGTTGGTTAGACGTCGACTCACCACGCGGAACGATTAAACGGTTCGCTAGGATTGCATCTGGCATAGCTTGAATGGGGAAAGGAATGTCAGAAAAGCAAGCCGCTCGGCGTAGCAACGAGATTTCTAGCCATCGTTCGCGTCCATCCTGTTCTTCGACTGCTCTCCGATACGAGGCGGCGGCGGCCGAGAAAACGACGCGAAATCGAGTGACGCGGGAACCGATTTACGCCAGTCACGAGATATTTATGTCCGGTTACTCGTTTTGTGCCAGGTACTTGTCGGAGAGATACTTATCTGGGAGGTATTTAGCTAGGAGGTACTTATCTGGGTGGTACTTCTCTGACAGGTATCTATCAGACGGGTATTTATCTGGAAGGTACTTATCTAGGAGACAATTATTGAAAAGGTAACTGTTGCAGATATTGCAATGTAGCTGTGCGGATGATATACAGAAGTATATGTCACTGAAGTAATGTAAGAATATGGAAATGTAGGAATGTGGGAATATACAGAAATGGAAACACAGAAATACAGAAACGTAGAAATAAAGAAATGTGAAAGTGTGAAAATGTAAAAATGTAAGAATGTAGAAATGTAGTAACGTAAAAGTATGAAAGTATAACACTTCAAAAGGACAAAAACATGAACCCATCGACTCGAATAATTTTCGAATACCGGAACCGAGAAATTGGATATGATTATCCACCGATGCCCACGAATGCTCGGCACCTTGTGGAGTTGCCCCGCGTCCCTGGGTTCGACCTTTCCGACGACAGTGAGATCCGAAGCGAAGAAACGCGGTTTGATTGGCGCAATAAAAGCACATCGCGCGGTTTCGTTCTCGCGCCTCGGTCTCTCGACAGGTGTCGAAAAAAAAAGTGGTGCAAGCACGGAAGAAATCGAATATTCGCGATTCCCCGATTCAAAGAGGATCGATTGACCAAGCATCTCGACCAGTCGGCTCGAAATGCTTGACTGCGCCCACGACCGGGCGACGTGGCTACAATGTAGCAGGAAAAACGCGATCAACCGCGGCGACCGCGGTACCTACGTTGCGTTGCGGCGCGCGAAATTTTTACCACGATAAAAATCGATGGAACAAGTCTCTTCCTTTGGCTGACCGGTAAGGAAAACCGCAAATCGAGATACAGAAGCGGATCTTGCTTTGAGCGTCGGTGGTCAAGAACGATGGTATTATTGTCCTTCTTTCCATCGCTCCTCGTTCTTTACCTTCGGGAAAAATTATCGTAATCGCACTTCCTTCGCACCGAATACTTTTGCCGTCGACTCCGTTGTCGACATCGATTGCCCAATCGTTCACAGATGCGTTATAGAAAAATACTAAATATGAATTTTCTTTGCATGTACAAGGTTAGACAGCTCTGGTTTTTTTAATTTTACAAATTCATTTACTCTTTAGTCTCAAATGTTTTGTACATGCTTGCATAGGACTGGTACTGTCACTCATTCCTGTTATTCTTATCTCTTTAGTTATGTAAAAGGTTTTTTAAACCTGTTCATGTTAAACGAGCGAAGTATTTTTCATCATAGGTTCTCGATTCAGTATGCAATATTCAAGTGTAGTATTGTTTCACGTAAGTTAAATATTTGCATGATCTACTGACCAGTTAAGTCTATTTTAAACTCGAGAAAAAGTTATTTATAATATCTTATGACTTGAAACTATTTGTAAAGACAGATTTATTTGTGTACAGGCAGTGAGCTCTTGTACATGAATATACGAGATGAAGATAAAAAGTGCTTTGCGGTTGTCAAACACTGGAGCAACAAAGAGGATGAGCCTTCCTTTAGAAGAAAAATAAGAAGCTCAAACCGCCACTACAAATTATTGCGACAAATAAAAAGTGATTAGTCGATTGATAAAATGTGAAACATTCGGGTCGGAAATCGCACGCGAGGAACGCGAAGAAAGAGAAGTCGGGGATCGGATATTCGAGTGGATATCCAGGACGATTGAAAGCAAGCGTTTGGTAGGCGCGTCGCGTCTCGCTGAGGATATCGCTGCCTTCCAAGGAACGATGCGTTTTTGCAGTAAAGCGAGAGACCGCGAGTTAACGATCCCCACTCATCGACTTTCATCTCGCGTGCATCCCGGGGACATCGTTAATATCGACGATTCATTGATCAACGAAACGCGCCACTTTCGATCGCCAGCAAAAAAGGATCCTCGCCATTTAACAGCATTTCCAACCGCACAGAATACTAAATCTCGCGGGCTACTATCAGAAGTATGAATTCTTATATTCCTAGCACGTATGACGTTTCAATTTGCTCGGAAAAATTGCGTATCAACAAAATTCCACGGTGATCTCATTTCTCGGGTACACACACAATCGGTATTCGTATATTCGCAATAATCAGCGATGGATATTGAGAAACTAACTCACACAATCTCGTCAAAGTAAATTGTAAGATTTTTGATAATAAAGTAGCGAGACACAAGGTAGTGCCAATAAAAGCAAAATGCCCGGCATAATTTATCTCGGGCATTCCGCTCGTACGCGCGAAGATTACAAATACTACGTGTCGTGAAAGGGTTAAACGAATGGGTGTCTGGTCAATGAAGGATTCTAAAACGGTACAGCGCAAGAAGGCATGAGACAGGTAAGCGTCGCGAGCGGGAGACACGCAATTCTGGACAGGTGCCACACGCTGGGTCGGCCACCATAGCCGGTTAATGGGATTTCGCCGGTTTCGCCGTCTTTCTGCACCACGAGCCGTTGCGATAATCGTCGCATAAAGTCGGCACATTATTGCGTTATAGGGATCCGCGGCGGTATCGCGCGTTATTACCGCTGTTCCACGGAGCCACGTAATGGTGGCCCCACGCGACGTTCCGCTCGTCTTCCCAACGAATTCCTGCCCCCGGCTCCCTCGTTGGCTGCCTCTCTTAAATTGGCAGAAATAAACGGGGACCGGCCGGGAAAAAACACGAGCGAGAGAGGGTCCGTTCAGGGAATGTCCACCCGCGTCGTTCTCGTCGATCCGTTCGATAGTCCTAGATCGTTTACGGCTAATCATCGCGAGGAATTATCTGCGGCATTCGTGACAAGTTCGTAAATTTTGGCCCGGATCGACCAAACAGCCTAGGAATTGGGGACAACGGGCTGTGGTCACGATGGAATCCTGACCGAGGACATTAGCGAGGGTCCTTTCAGATTTCTGAGCTCCATCCATACGATCTATGCCCCCAACTCGACTTTTTTAACGAAAAGGATACCAATTTTGTCAAAACAACATTGTGGATCCTATTTCAGTACCGTGCTAAACACACAGTGCATAACAGATTCGTGTAATTCGCAGGAAGATAATCGTCATGACTTTACAAAGAAATGACACGTATAGAAGGGGCAGTTTCATGCCCCTCAAAATAAAAATTTCACCTACATATGATAATAGACACATGTTATAATAATAGATCGTATCATTACGATTTCGTATAATCACGATTTTGTATTACGTTCTTGCAGGGTGTGATATGACAGATAGTATCTAGATTCGTTTAGCTGTTCACAGGAAGTTCGACGAACTCTAACGTTTCCGTCTTTCGAAATCTATTACCGAGATAAGCGCGATACGATTCGATATGGATTAAAATTAGAATCAGATAAGAGCAACAGGACGATAAGCAATCTATACGAGTCACGGACGATGATGCGTGTTAATCGAGCGGATAACGAGCAGTCGAAGCGAGTTCGAGTAGGTAGAAGGTTGTGGGCGTCGGGAGGGTTCGCCAGAGATCCCGAGGGAAGGTTGATTTCGGCAGGACGTCAGTGAGACGTTGATCGCGTAGGTGGAGGATCGCGAGCGCGTTGGCGGACAGAGCTTTCTAAATCACTCACTGCCATACGTCGACTTTCTCTCTTTTTCCGACAGCTCCCCGCTCGTAGCACATGGAGATGCGCGACAATGTCCCAAATGACGGTCTATTTTCGAGAGGAGACCGTCGACCTCCCGGCGAATCGTAAAAGCGTCAAAATGAATCCATTAAACCGGGAACAGGTACCGGTGGCCGGAGCGGCTTCGCGAGCGAGCGTGTTGCGCCACCATAGAAGCCGGAATGCGGCAGGAATAAATTTTCCTCGGCATTCTATAAACGAATCCGGAAGCGTTTGCTCGAAGGACGAACCGTGACGAGTGCCGTGGATAACGGTGCGAAAAAACGATCGAAAACGGAGCCATTGTTCGTCGAGTCCGATCGTAGAGACCGGGTTGAAACGGCGCTTGAGACTCTTCTGCGGGAGGGAAAAAGCCCTATCGTCGTGGGACGAGATGCTGCTTATCTGCCAATAACGAATGGGACAAGCCTCCGGCGGGCCTTCTAGATGGACTTTCGTCGTAAACTGAGAATCCAGGAATTTAGGAATTCGAAAGGCAAGAAATACGCCCGTGGGGGATTAAGGGGAACCGACGCGGACGATAGCGAGATGCTACCGCTGCTGAATCCGTGCAGCCTAACTGCAATTAGCGGTCTATGGGCCAGCTCGTAACGGTGGTTCTCATATGGATCAACTTTTCCTCTTTCCAAAAATTACACCCCATTAATCTCAATTTTTAAATCGGTAAGATCTGTCTCTTTTCTCCATTTTATTCTGATCTTGAGGGGCTCGAGGTGGACCTTATCAGGGATAATAGTTTAACTCATTGTCTGATGCTTTTTTTCACGTTAACAAACTGAAGCTGTTAGGTATCCATTGATGGACTATTCGTTACTTCTTCAGACATTACCGATGTCTGAACTACAAGTTTAAAGAGTTGAACATTTGAGAATGTCCTACAATATCTAATATAGTGTTATGAATATTATATTAATACTACTCATATAATTAATGCTTTAAAATCACATATAATAAATGTAGCTAACGTATTAAACTTCTTATATCTTCTCTAAAATCCCACTTTCATAGAAACTTCCATACCACCGTATTTTCGCAGATTCGTTAATAGGACAACATAATACTGAAAGATACCCTCGTTCTTGAAAAATCCGGGGAAGTTCCCATGAGACGAGAGATTCGTAAAACCACTCGCTTTCCCACTTCATTGATTCGAAGCTAGCATTAGCCGACCTACATCCGTATCTGGTTAGCCGCTTCCCTTGGAGATTACGCTTAAATCGTAATCAATGGGTAAGGTGTTCTTATCGAGAGAGGACGTGGTCGAGAGGCATCCGGAAATCCAGCGAAGAAAAGGAAAAAAACAATTTCTCGTCTTAACAGGAACGTTTTTCGAGTTCGCCGATAAGGAACCTGATGTTTAATTCGGGGCTGCAATAACGATAACGAATATCATAGGGAAGCAGATTGGTTGAACCAGATTGAGAACCACTTAAGGAGGCTCTCAAAGGATCCCGATGACGACGCGAGGACTTTAGGAAGACGACCTACTTCGCTCGTTTGCATCGGACCCGAGGCGCTACCCTTCTTTTTTTCCATTCCCTTCAAGACCACAGGTAGCCCAGATGACGTAATGCAACCGGCCAATCGTTGCAAAGGGCAAAGTCCCGGGCACGGAACAGGAGCACAGGAACACAGGAGAGTAGGCTTTCTTATTCCGCGCTGGAGAGCGGGAAAGGAAATGAACGGAGTAGGAGGTGATGCGTACTGGCTGTCGTAGAATTCGCTGGGAAAATTCATGTGGAGGAAGGTAGGATTTGGTGAGTTGGGAATATAGAAATTGTTCAAACTTGGTGATTCAGAAATTCTTGAATTTGATATCCAAAAATTAAAGAACTTAAAAATATAGAAATTCATGAACTAGTATTATAGAATTCAGCAATGTACAAATTTGAAAAATTATACCTATAAAAGCTTCGCTAAAATTGAGAATGCGCAAATTTGAGGAAGTGAGAATTTACCTTATCAAAAAAAAGATGAGACGAATGATATCTCGGAGAAAAAGATGCGTGTAAAGGGGATAATAAAACAAAAGATGGCGGTAATTAAAATTAATCACCTTGATTCGAGGTGTAACTCCAATTCGCTATCAGATTCGAGCCTGAAAATCTCTTTATATTCTTTTCCGCGGCGATGATATCGCGTAATTTCGATTTCAACGATCGATTAGCGAAACGCGTGTAATTAGCGAAATGTCGAAACCGCGTAAATGTAATATGCGTAATCGTTTTTGCCCGTTTCTTGCGGCGGACTTTCTTGTAGAAAAAGTTGCACGCGATTTTACCCGTGAACCGGTAATAAAGGAAGTAATAAGTAACCGTAATAAAACACTCGCAACGTGTATCAAGCGCCTTCTTTCTTCGAACACATTGCCCGTGTGTAACCAAGGAGAAACGATTTGAAAAGGTAGTTTGGTAATCGAGGTAGACAATATATACGATGCTCGATGCTTTTCAATCGATGCTGACTCGGCTACCTTGTATTATTATTGATCGTTAAACAGCCTTGATAACGATCAATCTCGACGAATCGAACGCTTCCTTCGACGCCTGGGCACGTGTAAATTAATACTCGAATAGTGCTCTAATTGGCTGGTGAATGGGTCGCGTAAAAAGTAAATTCGTTAAAGTCCGTGATATGACAATTTCGACGAAATCTACCTAAGCGTTTAGTGTTAATTGCCTATAATTATTCTGTATACAATTTAAATGCATTGTACACATATGAACCGGAGTAAACGGCAATATTAATTCAATCGACTTAACGATTTCAATTTGTAACCGTGATAGTTCGATTTTTGATGCAACCACGTTTATATAATTACCGGTTACAATCGGCGTGATTAGATTTTCGAAGCGAACTTAATCAACGTCGCGTTCGCGATCGAAACTGGTCGTGTAACTTCGATTCATTCATGAGATCGGAAAATTCAGTGGTTCGATGCAGCGAACGGTGCCGCGAAACCACGGCTCGATAGATCGATCGGCTCCGATAATCTTCGAGGCTATGTGCGCTATCCCGAGAAAAGTAACGAACGCGAGAGCAACGAAAAACGACGAAACGGAAGAAGAAAACGCTAATAAATTCTTATCGTTGCTGTTGGAACAGGCTGATTAAACCTCGACGCCAATTATTTTGCCACGATTCCGATATTTAACGCCTCTCTATCGACCGTTATCGATTATGGGCATCTAGTGTACCGACACCGGCAGCTCCAACTAAATAATTATCCTACTGATTTACCGCGAGCACTGGTAGCTTAAGTTGATTTAGCCGTGGCGAGGCATGCTTCTAAAATGCTTCTATTACGGACACTTTATAATTGAACGGATTGCAAATAATATTAAACAACATTTAGAACGTTTGATCATAATTGAGCATTTAAAACATGTGCAACATAATTGAACATTAAACACAGGTGCAACATAACTGAACATTTTAAACGTTGCAACATAATTGGACATTTAAAACATGTGCAACATAATTGAACATTTAAAATATTTTATCGTAATTGGACATTTAAAACATGTGCAGCATAATTGAACATTTAACACATGTTCAATATAATTGAACATCAAAAATACTTGAATATAATTAAACATTTGAAGCAATGAAATATAATTGAACATATGAAACATTTGATCATAATTGAACATCTGAAATGTTTGAACATAATTGGACATCTAAAATAATTTAACATAATTGAACATCTCAAATAATTGATCATAACTGGACATTTAAAACATGTGCAACATAATTGAACATTTAAAACATGTTCAATATAATTGAATATCTGAAATGCTTGAACATAACTAAACATTTGAGGCAATGTAATATAATTGAACATCTGAAGCATTAGATCATGACTGACCGCCTGAAACATTGTAGCCCAAGTGAACATGAGAAACAGCTGACAGCAGAAGAGCATGATCAGATGTTGCCATCATGCAACATTTCTAATCGGTCGAAAGTAGCTGTATTTTTCTTGCAATTCTTCTCTGAAGAATATGTAGAATATGTGGAATAAAGTCCTACATGAAAGGACCGTTTTACCCTTGGCACAAAGAGAAAATTTCTATAGAGAAAGAAATTGAAGATATCGATAGGCGTCTAGGAGTAGCAGCGTCAACGTAGCCGGTGAAACTATCGAAGATCGATACCCTTTTGCTGGAGTCTCTCGCAGTCGCGTCGCATGAAAGCACCTTTTAAAGGCGGTGCAGCACAATGGAGAGTCGCGGAGACGGAACATAAGGCGAAGAAAAACTGTCGGTAGAATATGGAGGCACCGCACGCGGAGGAGTAGGAGGAGGAGAAGGTGGAACAAGGCGAAGAAGTAGCAGCGAAGAGAATTTATTACCGCGCGGGTCCCCGAAGAGAGGAGAAGAGCGAGCATAAGCAGTTAGGGTACCTGCAGGAACAAATAACGGAGAGGTGGGAGGGCCGCGATACCTACAAATGAGGAGCGAGAGAGGAACGGAGAGATCGGAGAGAGAAAACCTCGGGAGGTCCAGCTTGTAACAGGTGTACCCGAACAACCTTTTGGGATTGCCCTGTGCACTTGAACCATGCGAACTCCGTGTTTTGAATTGCTATTTGTGACGTTTGTAGGTGACGCTAAGTGACGACATATGATGCAATGTGGATTTTCCTTGAATGTCATTTTTCACTGTAGTGGAATGAGAACTTGATGTGTTCGAGAGACTGAGATGTGAGATTATTGTCGTGATAGGACTATAGCACCGTAAGTGAAATTTGGAAATTTTGAGATTTGAGAACTTAGGAATTCTGAAAGTAGGGAATTGGGAAAACAGAGAATTTGAGAGTGTGAGGATCTGAGAATTTTTGAATTTAAGAGCTTGACAAGTTGAGGATGTAGAAATTAGAAATTGTAGAATTTGCCAATGTAGAAATTAGAAATTATAAAATTCGAGAATGTAAAAATTAGAAACTGTCAAATTTAAAAATGTAGAAATCAGAAATTAAAAATTAACTGGCCCGACTGTAATTTTACCATTGACCCCAGCATTCTGCACCAGAAATCAATGGTGCAATTCCACCAGGTGAATACAAATATTAATTTCAATAAAAGTGCGTCACCTTCCGTGCCGATTCGATCAGAGACAATATATCAAATAAATCTGATAAACGTACATGCACGCCCGCAGCTGAAAGCGTCACGAAGCAGTGACCACTTTCCGCGATTATGGGATTTCCATGGGACAGGTGTAGCTACCGATCGGGCAAGCAATAAAAACACGTATTAACAGTATTATCCCTGTGGAAACAAGTTGGTACGGTAGCGGTTTCAGCTTTTTGGGAAGCACTGTTCAACATTCGGAGAACGTCCAGACCGAGAGTCGGGGTACGAAGATCCGATGGGTCGATAACGGTCCGGTTCGCGTTCGTACGAGACCACGAGGCTGTGCTGGCCGTTCTTCATTTTCGGTCGAAGGCACGTGGTTCTTGGCTATCGATATCTCGATGTATTCTCCCGTGGTTGGACCTATATCTACCCACGCGTGGCTGGACTTGAGTAGGATTCAGATAAGTAGAAATACGTGCACTTGCAAATCTTGTGATTCCCAAATTATGCTTGCAAATTTGTAAAAGTTGAGTTTCTTTTATATACTCAATTTTGCAAATCTTTATATCCTCAAATTCGCAGATTTAAAAATTCCTGGTTTCTAAATTTTTAAATGTACAAATTCGTATGTTTTTTTTAGACTTCAGAGGTTCGAAGCTTCCAAATTTCAGAGCCTGTAGGTAAGTATCTAGATCAGATTCCAAAATCTTCCAAGGCTCTCAGACTCCTGGACCTCCTTATACCCTAAAATTTCAAAATTTTCAAATCCCAATGTATCCAAATTCCTAGATATCCAAATTCCCGAATCCCCATATCCCTAAGTTCCTGGATCTCCACATCTAAAAATTCCTAGATCCCACATCCCCAAATATCTAAATCTCCAAGTTCCTGAATCCCCAAATTCCAAGTCTCCAAATCCCAACGTCCCCAAATTCCCAGATGTCCAAATCCCTGAATCCCCTATCCGGAAATTCTGGAATTCCTATATCCCTTTTTGAGATCTCCAAGTTCCAGAATCTTCAAAGTCCTAAACCCCAAATTCCAACGTCCACAGACCCTAAGTTCCCCAAATTCCTGTGCTCCCAAATCTTCATATCCCCCAATTCCTACATTAGCAAATTTCTAGCCCCTCCAACTCCTAGACCATCAAATCCATAAATTTTCATATCTGTACATTCCTAAATACCCAAAATCCCAAGGTCCGAAATTCCTAACCCCAAATTCTTGACCCACCCCCAAGTGATCACATCTCCAGAAATCCTAAGAAATCGAAAATCTTGGTTTTTGCCATACTTTTCCTAAGGAAAGGAGATTTGTCCTTGACTGTACCTGTTCGGATCGAATAAAGGGGAGAAGGGGGTAGAAGAAGACGTCTACGAGCAGATCCGAAGACGAGAGGCAGCAAAGGAGGAGAACGACGTCCAGTTATTGCAGAGACTCGTTAACTCCGGTAGCCAACCTCTTCGGCGACTCCGGTGATTGCGCCAGGTATACGTACACCTACTTAACGACCTGGCCCAACCCAGCTACCTGTTCGAATTATCGTTTTCCTAGCGGTGACGATCGTTCAGCAATCGTTATCGACCGAGTAACAGTTGGCGAGGACGAACAGCCGCGCGAAATTAACTACGAATCACGTAGATTAGCGATCGTAAAACACGCGTCTAAACGATCTTGATCGATCGATTCCCATGTTCTTCTAGGCGCCTGCTAGTTTTTTTCATTTATCGTTTATTACCGACCTTATCTCGGCCATTTTTCAGTCAACTCGGACGTGATTCAACCACGCTACAGCCGGTTCGGACGATAAGCTTGTTTGTTCGATTCAGTACTTTTGACCATTTGATAACCGAAAGTTGCGTGCACACGGATATTATAATTTATATGTAATCTGTTGATTATACGAATTAATATTCGTATCGGTACATGACACGAACAACGTTGTAAATACAAATCGGTTACCGCTCGGATTCACGTTTCAGAACTGAGCGTACAACGAAAGTGCAGTAAGGTGTGGACGTTGCCCGATTAACTCGGCAAAAGTATCGAATCAATAAAAAATACTTGTGTTACAAGTATGTTGTGATTTTATCCATTCGATAATAACAGAAAGTAGCGTCCATACAGTACCCCATGTTCAATCCACACCTCGTGATTCGTATCGACACCTGAAGTGAACAACACTGTAATTTCGAACGTAAACGCAGACTAGTTACGGCGTTGTTCGTATTAGATGGCTAGGTGTGAACATTGTTGCATTATCGGTCAGAAAATCGTTTGAGCCGATTGTTCAGAGGAGGATGATTTTCTACCATGTGGTGATGATGGGATTGCACGTGTACGAGACGCAACGCGCAGACTCTGAAACGAGATGCGCGACCTTGAACTCGAACTCTAGGGTCGATCGATAGGCGCCACGCGCCTCTCCTGACCTATATAAACACCGGGAATTCCGGGAGTGTACGACCGGAAACGGAAATTATGCTGTTCGTACTGTCAAAGCAAGACTTTGCAAAATATCCTATCAAACGGATATGAAATTGAGGGATAGTTACTGAATTACTCTTTATGAACAAACTATTGAATTAGATTTATAAAATATACATTATTCTTTTGAGCAGTGAATTTTAGCTGAGAATTTTATGATGAAAGAATCAGTTGATAAGGTATATGAAAATATAATTACAAATGAGTGAGATTTACTATAGTCTATTGATCATGATCATGACCATGAGTAGAGGAAACCTTGAAGTCTTCCTACAGGAATTTTTATCGTGAGAAGATAAAGTAGTGCAGCAGCGAATGAAAGTTATTGTCTTTTATCGAAGTCTGTTAATAAAAATAGATGTAGAAAGCACTTGAATTGTATATAATAAAATAGAATACAATTGTTAACGTCACTGCAAATATGGTAATAGTGATAAGCTTACTGGACACTGATAAGAAAGATTAAGAAATGTGCACTTGGAAACGTGGAAAATTTTCAATATTTTACCACGGTATTGTAGTACTATTACCAATTGTATGTGTTCACACGTTTAAAGTGCAAAAGTCTGTTCATTTAAATACAGTAGTGATAGTACAATAGCAAGCTAATGCAAGACCAAGATAGTACAATGAAATAGTAGAACTATAGTGATGATATAGTAGTACACTAATGTATGAATCTCAAATAGGAAGATACTAAAATAATAAGATTAGAAATATTAAAAATTAACATGCTTCAATTTCCTCTCAGATCTCAATACTTATTTCAAGTTGTCTCACTGTTTGCATATCCGATCTAATGAAATTGTAATACGACTATATCAATGAATTCAGGTGCAAATATACGTCGCTACTCTCTAATTAAACGTCGATAACTGAACGACTATGCGAATCGATTTCCACTTTAATATCGGAGCGCGTAAGATTGAACGAACACCGCGTGGGAGAGTTTGTGCGGATTTCCACCTAGAATCCAGGAAATTTTTGCCTGGCGAAACTGGCAACCGGTCGTATGGTAATCGCAAAAAAGAACAGCGTATCAAAGACAAATCTTCTTGCCCTGGAAGCAAAGTTAATCGCGCCTGCCAGCTAAACGAACGCGTGGGCGTTAATTACTCTGTTAAAACCAGCTCGCGTTAGTAGGAGTACCACAGGACACCGTGAGCATAAAACGTCGACAGATACCGGCGACTATCGTTCGACTTGCTTGTAAGTATATTACACTGGCACATACACGACCGATAGACAGGATTTTCATATTTTTTATCGCGGTTGATGCAAAACCTCCCACGTGTCTCTGCCGGCTAATCGATAATTCATCGAGCAACGGTAACAGTGTTGGAAAATTCAAATTTATGTCGAACCGAACATAAATTCTCGGCGGAAAATAAATGTAGGCAATAATATCGTATCGCGTTCCTGTAACTTCTAATCTAGCTTTTTCTATGCGACAAAAATTTATCGTGCTCTAATTATTTTTTCACGATGAATTCGTATGAAACTTGTTTCATTGTAACACTTGTTTGATTACAGAACTAATGAAACTGGGTATGATTATGATACGAATCAACGCAAATATGTCAGTATATTTGATACGTGTCTTTCTCCCATATAATTATTAAGGATGGATTATAGGTTACTCACACGATTTATCAAATATAATTGCATCGAATAAATTGTTGTTGCAGTCTGCTATCATCGATACTTTCAACATGTAACAGTATTCGCTTATATTATATGACAACCATCAACTTTCCGAAAATATTACATACAGGAAATTATTTCTGGATACCCATTTATTTTTACGCGAATATGTTATACAAAAATAGAACGTGCCTTTCTGCAACCTTTCACCCTAAATTGTATTCCACAGGATCACAGTAAAGAAAATTACAAAAACAAGTACTAAAAAGATTTCACTCCGCGTCCATAAAAATCTGAAAGATAAGCCCAAGAACAAAAGCGAAACCGTCTATTCATCGAAGATTAATTAAATTGGCACGCTGTTTGAAGCTCAAGCCCGCCCCTCGTTAGAACAAGGCACTCGTTAACCGGAAACAACGTTTCCCATAAAATCTGCATAACAATGTAGCCATCCAGCTTTAAATACCGTTTGGCCGGAACGCGTGGTTTGCGTTAAAGCGTGCCTCGTAACTGTTCCTTGCAACATTTACGATGATCGCACGCACGATGCACTCGACGCAACAATGTGTTACAATTAATCGTTTCTGCAACGCGAAACACCGACTGGGGTGCGTTTACAGAGATCGGCGCAGTTTTCTGCTGCCATGCGAGAAGAAAGATATTGATTTCCAGAGAAGCACGGCGAGACAAGATAGCCTTCGTTGTGCATTCTACCGTACGACCCAACCAACCTGCTACTGCTGCCGCAGGGATGAATTCACGGTCAAGGACGAAACTACCCCTCCAGCCTTTCTCTCAACCCCTTGTCTTTTATACGCTGCTACCCTTGCGAGCAATTTCTATACGACGCTTCATGGTAGCTATGGTTCATCGGTGGATTTGTGTTAGTGGCATTTTTTCAACCCTCTAGATTTGGAGATGGGATTAATTTACTCGGGTTGTTATTAAGTTTTCTGAAATTTGGGAATTGGGGGATCATGGAAGTGGGAGTTGAAAATTTGGGGATTTGATCATTTGGAAGTTGGGAAATTGGGATATTGGTAATTTGGGAATGGAGAATGGGGAATGGGGGAATTTAGGAATGGGTGATATTGGAATTGGGGGAATTTGGTGATGGGGAATTAGGGAATGGGGGAATTAGAGAATGGGGGAATTTGAAAGTATGGAATTTGGGAATAGTAGCATTTGAGAATTTGGAAGTAGGAAAATTTGAAAATAGATAAATACGAAAATCTGGAAATTAAAGATCTGAAAATTTGGTTATAAATTCCAAAAACCTAGTAATCTAAAAACTTGGGAACCCTTTGAAGTCCCTAGTAATCTTGAAATAATCTTATAGTAACAATAAAAATGTCAAAACTAGCAATCAAGATTATATGAAATACACTTCCAATAAAGCTGCAGCTCTCCAGAATGTTGCAGACTGTACTTTGAAGGGTATCAAACTGATCCCTACCTAGTTACGCCAATGCGTTTAACAACTCTATCCTCCGCTCGCGCGTTATCGCCGGTTCGATCATCTCGAGAACTCCACCTCTTTCGAGTATGTAAGTCGGTAACGCGCGTACACGCGGACGAATCAACTGATCTGCACGGTCTGATAACGAAAATGAAAATGCTCGATCGAATCAAATGAACATCGTTTCGTTCATTTTCCGTTGTGCTACGAGTACCGGAGCTTTCTTCGTGAACGAGGAAGCAGAACGGACGGAGAAAGGTGAATTAGCATAACGGTGAACGTTGACGCGAGGTTCGACGCACGAAACGAGAATTTATGCCAGTTTCGTGGGGACAGATTCACGAGGACAATAATTCCGACGATCCACGATGCCCGAGGACATCCGGAGAAATAGGCAACTACGATTTTACGTAAGCGTGTTCCTTACCACGTGATCTTCGAGATTGACCATGGATAGCCCGGATAAAATATGGCTGAAAGGGATTGGCCGACTCTTAAACGGCGTTACACCTGCGAGACGATGAAGAAACTCCATCGGCAACCACCTACGCACCGCTTCCTTCGGTAGTATTATTTACTAGTCGATGAGTTGAATAAACATGATTTCATGTTGACCACTTTGGACCTGCTCGAACTCAAATGTGGTAGGCTTCGTTCGCAGCCTTCGTTTTTCCTTCTAGAAATAATCAGTTAGATTCGACTAAGAATAGCTATCAGTAGGAGCGAATTGATGAGATGAACATCTGTGTGATTTTAAAGTTAACCATTTTTAAATGTTCTCAAAATTAAATACATTAAAATGGTAAATAAAATGGCAACCTGTCTATGAACAGACAACTATGTGGTTTCAAAGTTGACCATTTTTAAATGTTCTCAAAATTAAATACATTAAAATGGTAAATAAAATGGCAACCTGTCTATGAACAGACAACTATGTGGTTTCAAAGTTGACCATTTTTAAATGTTCTCAAAATGAAATCCATTAAATTGGTAAATAAACTTGTAACCTTGTCTATGTTCCTCCAGACCAATTTACTAAAATTGAAATCTAAGATCAGTCTAATATTAGATAAATCTAATCCACAGACTCTCAGCAACCCTCAGAAATGTCGTCGATAAATCTAAAGCTATTTTCAATCATCTTTTCTGGATTAACACCGATTCAATAAACGATTCACACGGCCAAACCTGTTTCGCAATCTGTAATATACAAAATCGATGATCGTACAGATAGAACCGCAGACACATGATTTATAGGAAACGCGTGCAAATGTCTCCGACACTTCTTCTAATCGTTTTAACCCGAAGTTCCCCGACTCCACCCTGAACGATTCAAACGTATCATTCGATCTTTTCTTCTATCGTCGATGCTGTTTAGTTCGTTAGACCATTAGGATCAACAATACAGAGTGTTACTTATGCGACGTTTACATTTCGAACGTAATAGCCACCTTAGGTCTATCACGAAACTACGAACGGCTGCAATTTGCATGACATATCTGTCCGAATGCGTGCAACAGTCTTTGTACACGCAGGTGACAATTCACCGCGTGTATCATCGTCGTGAGATTTGCCCTCGCGGACCATTAGCATAATGCTCGATCATTACGACACCGTTCGTACGATTTCCGTGGGCGTACGCTCGAAATCGCAAGCTACGAACTTCTACAACGAACATCCGTTACTAATTCTTATTTATTATAGCAAATCTACGTAGAGAGGAAAAATCACGAGAACAACGATGTTCTTTTTTTACGAATCGATCGTGACTTCGTAAGACGAGATCGTTAAATCGCTAATCGACGGCCATTATGATCAATGATCAACGGTTTCAACGAGTGTGTGGGTCGCTTATCTTGTCGAATTAGAAACCATGGTTTATACAAATTACAGGTTGCCGAATTTCTGAATTTCCAGATGGTCAAATCTTTGGATTCATAATCTCCCAAACTCTCAAATCTTTGAAGTCTCAATTTTCCAATTTTATAAATCCTAAACTCTTCAATCTTTCACTTTTTGAACCCCTAATTTCGATTTTCCCAATTCCTAATTCTCCAAATCTTAAACTTCTTACCTCCCACATCCCCCAATCCCAAGTCCTCTAATTCCATCCCTTCCCAAATTTTTCATTTGCCGACCTCCTCAAAATCCTCCCGATACAACAAAGGGTTAATCTTCCTATTAAACCAGCAGATATCACATAGCCTCGCAATAGCCATTGCACATTCACAGGGGATGCAACGCATAATCCAGAAGTGGCAATACCTTCCCCAGTTACGCCAATGACGTGTACAGGTAAACGATTAAGTGCGTTTGATTAAGAACGGTAGCCGCAGGATGGTGGACGGCAGCGTTCGCGCAATTACGCCAAATGGATTTCCTAATTGCGTGGCTCTTGCCGCAAGATTGCTCGCGTTCGAGCATCCCGCAACGAAATGGCGTTCGATCCCGTTTTCTCTTTCCTTTCTTGCGGTGTGGCCACCATGGAAGTCGGTGAGTCCTCGAATTCGTCTCATCCCTCGATAACGGATTGAATCGTCTCCGGGTGAAATTATGTTTGCGCGCACCCGAGGAACGTCCGGAGAAACAAGAAGAGTCGCGCGAACTCACGACAAGCTGTATAATCGTCTTCGAGCCACGTATAATCTTATCGCGGAGATAGGCTCTACTTTAATCTCCGCTTATTCTATTTCTGCGCAACGACTGTTCCGTTGAACGAGAGCAAAGGGTGCAACGGGGTGGCACAGAGATGGAGGAGGGGGAGAAAGATTGCAGGGGCTGCATTCAGGGAGCGCACCGAAAGGCCTTGGATCTGCATAGCAAATTGGCGATCGATATACGGTCACCGTACGGCGAGTCGCGCGAGCCTCGAATTAAAGCTTATAACTTTCATGTCCGGCGCAATGTATCATTATGCGCCGGGTAGACCCGGTCTTGATGCAGCAGCTGCCCGCATGCGGGACGCGATGCGCCACCGACCGGCGGGCGCGAATATGTGCATAAAACACGATAAATCGCCCGGCGAGATACGGATCGACGAATGACAAGTCGCTCGGTGGGCGGTGCTCCGCGATCCTCTTCGTTGCCGACCTCTCGCGAGATCGCCGCTGAGAAATCGTTCAATCGAACGTTCTATCCACACGACGAAGCCTTTCTGAAGCTATTAACTTTGTTGAATGTTCCCAAATGACAATAGTAAATAAATTCTAGCCTACACTAACCCCTACACGAGATCGGTTATAAATCGTAAACGATGTTCTATCCACAGGACTATCGAAGTCTTTCTGAACGAGCTATTTCAATCTGACGTCTTCATCTATTTTTCTCGTGCTTCCTTGCATAATTCCATCAGTATTTAAATAAAAAGCACTACTGAATTTCTGCGAATGACAATAGTAGATAAAATTCTAGCCTGCACCCTACACGAGGTCGGTCGTAAATCGTAAAATTCAACGACATTCTAGGTGGTTGTCGAGGCCTCTCCGAATAAGCAATTAAAATTGCTGCCATTTAAGAAATTGCAAAAAATTATTAATGAAGATTACATTTAATCCGATGTCCGCTTCACTGATTGCCACGATATTTTATAATCATATACATGAAAATTAAGGTTTTTTGTTATGATACTATTTGCATGTTTTCTGTTAACTTGTGCAAATTCATGCATTTCATTAATGAAATTGATGGTTTAACAAATAAATAATTGACTCGTATTAAAATTTGTAATTATGCTTGTCAAGAAACATCTTCATAAGAGAACAATCTTTAAAATATTAAGTAAACGAATACGACAAGAGAAACAACTGATTTCACTCTTTAAAGCATGCATTTTTCCAGGATTTTTATAAAACTTTGTTCTATAGAATTTTTTGGATCGATAATTACGAACCTGTCAGTCAAAATTGAAAAATTTTGAAAAAAGATGGCGGATTCACCATAACGAAAAGTTTTTATCAAAATTCAAAATGGCCGACGTAAAATGGCGAAGCGAGAGTTCTTAATAAAAAGAAGCTTTCCCTAATAAAAATCATCTATCGTACCAACATCATTTTTTATGCTAAAAGATTAATCGAACGTTTCGATTGACAGCTCGCTTGTTAAGAAATCAAATTGTGTCATGGTACACTATAATCAAGATACAATCGTCCTCTTTCCATACATTAACCCTTAGCTGGTACGATGGTCAATTTGTCACATCAAAAGAATAATGGGAGCCAGAATAATATATATATCTTTATTACATTAGGTGAATGAAAGAAGGGGCAATCTTATAGATGATACTTTATTTGAAAAGTGGTTTACAAACCTCTATCGTAAGTGTAACTTAACAATTTTTTGCAAAAAGTCATTAGACAATATAATAGTGTTATACCTCCCATTTTTTGGTAATGTATGAATGTCCACATAAATCTGTCACTTATTTCATTCGAAACCACTACGTTATAAATTATAAATAATTTTATCAAGTATACGATAGTTCACCTACTAAAAGTATTGTAAACAAGAACTGTACACTAAATTTATCAAAGACTATTTAACAATTTTACACGATTATAAGCTGTCAAGGGTTGACTTCTACGAAACACTAAACCCTATTAGTAAAATCCAAACGAAAACCAATTCCAAAATGTAAAGATGATCACATAATTGAACTATTTCATTCGTTAATCACATAATCAACATTCTACCAACCAGAAAGTCTCGTAACTTTCGATATTCCCGTTAGAACGCTATAACATTGGACGTCAGGTTGGTCGGTGTATCGATGATCGTGTAGACGATTCTCGTAAGTTAGCCCTGCCTCCGATCGGAAAGAAATAACAGGGTTCGAGTGGCATTTTATGGAGTCGACGAGCAAAAACAATATTTTCTCGCCGGGGTGCGATGCAAGAGGCACCGCGGGCACAGAAGGAACCACCTGGAGCATACTCGAGGTGGATCGACAAGAAACGTTTTTGTTGTTCAGCGTGTTTGCAAACGAAACCGGACAGCCGTGACACCTGACACCTGGTGCATCCTCGTATTGCACCGTCTCTTTTTCGCGCGGCCGAAAAACGCGTCGTCTCCGTTTAATCGGTACCCACGCAAACAGACAATAGCGGCCACAGTTCGCACGATTAGCGTTCCATTGACCACCGGGTTGTGCGTCAACAAACTTTCCTTACGTTCGAAGTCGAGGAACGTCCGCTGATTCCCACTCCAATACCACTCCTGACGTTTCTTTACGCTTTCGCGTCAAATTCTTACGTCAATCGCGAAATTGAATAGATTGTCTCGTGCTCCGCTCCCCTCGGGACCCTCGCATTTCTAGACGCCTTAAAACGTCATTCGCTGTATCGTGATAGAGAGATGATGAATAGATCTCTATAGGAGACAATCGATGAAAGATTTATGATCGATAGATTGTTTTGCGATGCGAACCCTTAGAAGCAAGGGAGCACGACCTTTCCCTACATTTTTCCTATATTTTCTCTAAGGTTTCTCAAAATGATGGTCCTTTTGCTAATTCAAAACACGTTGCAACAGTATAATATATGAAATTGATCTACTCTAGGGCTGTCCCTCAATTTTTTCTACATTTTCTGCAAGGTCTCTCAAGATGATTGCAGCTAATTCGAAGGAAAGTGATATATGAAATTGGTGTAAGGCGAAGAAACTTTTAGTTGAATGGGCGCGCGCAGTGCCCGTGCATTAACTACATCGACACAAAGGATTAGCACGCGCATCAGAGTCACGAGCCGTGAAGGGACACGCGTAAAAGAGATTGGTCGTAGCTGATCGTTCTACGTGGCTGAGCTAACGCGCGTGTTCGCTCCACTTCCGATGTTAAAACCTCCCTCGCACGTGACACGCTGCACCTGAATATCGTACCACCGCAAAAAAGCTTCGCACCCCCGTTCATAAGTCACTGAACACTTGAGCATCGATTTAATGACATTTTAACGACGTTCTAACGTAAATGTCGTTTCGTAGAAATGTTAAACGGTTAATTATATCGGCAATAGGTATGGTCAGCGTGGTCAAGTTTGATCTGTCGATGATAAAATTAAACGAGCTTATAAATTCGTTACGACGTTATAGGAGGGAAAAGGTCGAGCGTGAAAAGAGATGTGTTCATACGCGTTTGCCCTAACACGCGCATCCGCTCTACTTCCGACGCTTAGCGCCGCGACGCTTCAACGAGCTAGCCGCATGCCGTTAAACCGCCCTCGCACGTGACGATGGGAGGGCAAGTTGTGTGACACCGATTATAAATGCACTGTGCAGAGGGTGAAGAAAAAAAGGCTTTGATATGAACTATTGGTTATCGTATCCCTCGAAACTGATTTTACGCGGAACTTATTTTACTTGCGCTGGTAAATGCTTTTCAGGAAATTTATTAAACGACCAAGAAATTCTTTTGGACCATCAAATTCGTTTTGATGATTCGTAAGTTAAATAGATCGAAGCTGCGATACGATATGCCGTTTCATCCCCTATCGTTAGACACATGAACTACGTAACTTACGTTTGTTTTGTCAACGAATCTTGATTCCTCTCGTTTCTTACTGTTCTTCAACTTTTCATAATTACAGAATATGTTTGCGAAGGAACCGAGAATTTGATTAATCTTGAGATTAGGTTAAGTTCAGAAATTAAGGAGGTACTCTGATCCTAGTGACTCCACTTTGATTCATTCTAATATTTTTTCGAAGGTTTAAATCTTCTTCGATTATTATCTTACGCGATAACTAAAAGTTTGTATATTTGCTAATGAACATTTTTCTCACTGCACCAAATATCAACCCTTAAATGCATCATCTTCCAATTTGGCAATATACACTTTTCACACGAAAATACTATTTGGTAATATGATATAGTAGATAGTACTATTACTATCGAGTGATAGGGTATCAATGAAAGGCAAATAGACGGAGTTTTCATTCACAAATAACCGTTAATTCATGAACTCTTCGTACGGTCATTCAAATTCATTTACAAATAAGGTGGAAACTGTTTAAGTGCAAAGTGATTTTACTCATACAAAATATGAGCAATGTAAAGTTCTTTCGTGTTTCGACAAACAAAACGTTTGTGTCTAAATTCTTCGCAAAAGTTATTCATCAATTTGTTGTACACGCTTTATGGATGTTATGCAACAAATTTCTTTAACAAATAATAATCTATGGAAACATAAAATGAATCTTTTTCTGTTGACTTCAGACACGTAAACTGACAATTTTAATATATTTAATTACACTTGGAGAAGTTGTGAGTAATTTTGATCGAAGTTCAAGAATTTATCGCGTACATTTAAGGGTTAATTTTAATTCTTCGTTGCATTCTGTTGCGAATCGTATCTTGTCAAATATAAATGAATTGCATATTTTGCTACCACTGAAATTATCGAAAAAATTTTTTTCCAATTTTTTGTTTCTACACAAGTTTGCAAATTTGCATTGTTATACAATATTTCTCGACACAAATGTTCAATATTAAAAATCTTGTTCATTGATATTTTCTCGTTATCTGAGAGTTGTAAAGTACGTAATATTTTTTATAAAATTAAGAAAATTACGCAACGAAGGATGAGAAATAAATGAACTGCACACATAACAATTGAAGTTACAACTTTTACCACACACACCTATGTTCACTGCATCGAAGCGTTAAATACGAAATAGGTTAATTACGAACCCAACCTCTACCAATTAAATCGATGAAACCGCACATTGTGGTAGCACCTTAAAACGGCATGTCGTGTCGCCGTTCCGATTTGTTTAGGTTACAACGTACACATTGTTTCGATATCCACCCTTGATCCATAAAATGTATTTACTTTTCGTATTCGGAGAGCATGACACGTCGAAGCTAAGCGTTTCGTCGAGAGTTCGATAGATACGGGAATACCTATCGATAATTACGTACGGATCTAAAGATGATCACATAACCTTGTCGTAAAAGGCACTCGAGTGTAGAGATAACGCGTGTTTGTTGTTATGACCGCGATGCGAGTGTCAACGCGTTTAAGAACACAGGAAAATCGCCTCTTTGTGGCTTACCCAGTAATGGTTAAAGGTTCCCGCGCATCCGGTGCTCCGAAAATTCAACTCCTTCCACCTAGCGACACTTAAGCGGACTGGACGACGGGCTTGGAGGTAAAAAACTTCCGGCGGTAAATACAATGTCACGAATCACAGAGATGCCAGGCACTAAACTTACTCCTAAACCGAAACAACGTTCGTTATCACAGGTAGCGATCGTCTCCGGGCCGTCGCGAGGAGTTTGTCGCACGATCGATGACACAACCGGAAATGCGGTTACCAAACAACAAATTAACACTAATAATCCTCGGACGATCGATCGTAATCGGGATATCACACACAATACACGCCGGCGCGCGGCTGTTATCTTTCTATTCGTTTCCCTATCTGTAACAGCACGGCACTACTCTTCTGTCTCTCACTAATTATTTTTTTCTCGTTATTTTCTTCGAACAAATGGCACTACGATTAAATGAGAGGAGAAAAGTTCCTCGGGATCGAACGTCACAAGAAGCGTATCCTTCGCTCGACGAACACACGCGTTCTCCTCAGTTCTGTTTGTCGGTTGCGTGGTAACACGCCGCGAACCGACACGTTTCGTAAATAACATACAACCAGGCACATCGAGATCACAGAATTCTTCGGTCCGTCGCGTCGGTGTCCAACCGATCGTGTATATTTCTTCGTATCACATCTCCGCGGCTCTTCGATGATTATCGAATCTATCGGTATACAGCGGTAGCTGGCTCTTAAACATAATTCTCGCGGATACGATCCACGAAACGCGCCTCTACGAGATGACAAACAAAAACTGCCACTCGGTCGAGCGGGAAAGGGTGGTTTCGCGACACGCGGCCACGTACTGTACTTTCTCTGCGACTTTGTCGTGCAATGATTTTGTTTGTCGTTGGCGGTTCTCTCGCGCGAATTAGCGAGAATGGTGGAAAGAGAGAATCTGAGAGAGGCGTTGCGTACATTCACATGATACGACAACACACCGACCCTTCCAGTAGCGCGGTCTCGCGCCGACTGCGAAGCTACGACGGCTCGCGGGTTTCACCTTCGGCCGTGTTCGACTCCCTTCGCCCCCCTCTCGAGCTCTCTCTCTCTCTACACGTGCACAGGCCGCGTCCCCACCGATTTTCGTGTGTGCGAACCTTAACTCCCCTTCTCTCCCCACTGCGCAGCCCGTGCCGGCTACCCCCACCGTCGCGCATCTTCGGCCAGACTCGCCCCCCTTCGTGTTCGCCTCGACCCAACCGAGTTCAGTAGGCGCGAGGTGGGCGCACGAACACTATCGTTTCCCAGTGTACCTACGGGAATCGAACCACGCCTATCCCCTACCTATGCTTCCCGCGACCGGCTACCTCGTGCTGTTTTTACCGGCAAGGTGAGCGATAGCGAGACAGAGAAAGCGAAACGCGGCGTATTCGGTCGCCGGAAGAGAAGAACGAGACGACAGAGAGGGAAGTCTCTTACTGGTTTCTCCGCTCGGGACTGCCCACGCGCCGAGGGTGAGTGCTTGCGCGCGCAAAACCTCCTTTGAACAGGAATATGTCCCGTTTCGGATGCTGAAAACCCTACAGGTTTCCCTTTTTCCGACAAATTATGAAATTCGCGCGATGACCAGATGAGTAAACATGTTCAAAATATTCGCGCGCTCCCTTTTTGTCTGCGCAACAAGCGCGCGCAGATGAGGTCACATGATCGGCCGCTCTTAACAGCACGCAATATGAATTTCGTTGACGTTCAGTTCCGATAAATTGTTTCTCTTTATTGCTACCCAGTCTCGATAAGTCTTGAATCTCACACGTTTTGTGGAATGTATCGAGTGTCGCATATGGCGTTACTTGCAAAGGTAGCTTTGTAGGTTATATATGGTAGGCGGTAATAAGTGTCCGATGACTTCTTTCGAGGTCTTCGATAAAAATGTCTAACGCGTCTCGCCTCTTCTATGACTTTTGTCAATAATCGTCCCTTGAGATATTGACACGTGGTTAAGGTTCTAGCCACGCTTTAGACACGTGTCCACTATGTCGAGAGTCCTCGCTAAGTGGCCGCTCGACCATTTCAATTTTTTCTAGACACTCGTGTTTACCTTCTTCTTTTTTTTCTTTAACGGAAGAACCGGCACGACAGCCCAATACCACACGGAGAACCGTAAAGTGCAGAATACTCAAGTCGATTTATTTTAGGAACTCGTGTGCCATGAATATATTCAAGGCTCGTCTACTTCCTTTTAAGCGTTACACGCAGCTCATTTGCGATGTATTAACTATGGATTTCCATACTTAATGCGAGTGTTTCGCATCTCATCGAATGAGATTCGTAGAAAATTACCGTTCGTTGATACTAATGAATATCAGTAGACGAAGAAAATCATTACCATGCCATGAATTAATTCATTCGGAGTTCGGGTATTATTACATTTAGCGCAGATTATATATGTTGAATGGAAGTGATGCTTATGGTGTAATTATCGAGGGCGAATCGAGAGGATCAATAGTGTAAATTGGTCCGTAAGTTTTGTTAGACAAAATGGCGGTTTATGGACACCGGATAATATATATAGCAATTACAATACGTTGAAATCATACGAATTATAACATGCAGAGATTACAACACATGCAAATTATTACGTGTCGAATTACAATGCGTGGAGAATCAAACGTGTGAGAATTACAACTAGTAGAAATACAACACGTGGTGATACAATGTGCGGCAATATTTCAGCAACACAAGATAATTCTCATACTTAATAATTGTACAAAATTTTCTTAAATAAACGTTTAAAGGCATTATAACAAGATCCCCTTTCTTTGTCAAATTTATCCTATTGACACTCGGCGTATTTCAATTGTAACCACGAGTAAGACAATTTTCGATCAGTTGAAACGGAACCGGTTATCAGTTATATCAGTAGGGTTACGCTATCCATGTCGTTAGCCTAAATGAGTGAGGTATCGCTGCGACGTCACCCGCTAAAAATCCGCTGCACTTTCGAAACGAATCCCCGACATTCTGCCCACGCAGCTGTTCCACGGCCGATTCGTAAAATACAACATAATTATAGACACGATGTTGGCGTATGCATAGATATATGCATATAGGCGCGTCATTCAGTCCGTTGTTTCCTGATTTCTTTGCCAACATCCACGCTGTATTGACGTAACTCGCGTGTGACGCCGTTCTCGGTTGACTCTACGCGCGTATAATAAATAAGATACGTTAGTTGCGACTTCCTTGATGCCTTGCCCACACCGATCATATTCATAATCAGAAAATAGTCTGCAACTCCGTTACCGAATCGCTGTCTTCCACATCTAAATTTCAAATTTTCATTTCTCTCGGAACGTTATCTGCTGTTTGTGAAGTCCTTTCTTCCCCTGTCTTTTTTTCACCGACTTTCATGTCACGTCGACGTATTCCACACGTGCGTACGCGCATTGTCACGCACGCCTTCCAAGGTTCCCGAGGTTGCACCTGGGTCGCACGCGTACCCACCTTTTCCGCAAGAAAAAGATCCTTACCTAAAGGCATCAAGGAACGAATGCACGCACGCACGAGATGATCCAGCTGTTTGATCTTTGCCACGTGCTCCCTTTTTATTTCCCCTAACTCGGGGGTGGCGTGGCTTCTTAACGGCATCTGCGTTTACACAATTTTCACGCGATTGTCCCATGTCGGATCGCGACGATCGATCTTCGGTATGTTTGGATAAGGGCGGCTTCAAGAATCTTGAATATTTGATGATTCGGAGGAACTATATTAACTATGACTCCAACTTTGATCTGACTAAAGCTATAGTTCATTTCGCCCTAACTTTTCTTAAGAACATGAGAGTTTAGACATCTTGTGTAGATATTCTCTTGTGGCGATATTTGATCAGTTCTATAAAAATACAAAACTGGAAAGGTTTGTATTCTGAACTCCTAAATTCCTGGAGTCCCATATTTCTGGACTGCAAATTTTCAGATCGTAAGATTCGTAGACTCCAATATTTCTGAATTCAAAATTCAAAGATTCCTAAACTTCTAAAACCCCGGGTTTCCAAGTTCCCAAATTTCTGAAGTACAAATTTGTAGATCGTCAAATGCCCCTCTCCAAATGTCTAGATGCCCAAATACCGTTTTCACCGATCTAGTTAACACGATAACAAGGAACTTCGATGTCGAGTGTATTCCTCGTTCATTACAAGACGAACGCGTAGGCAGGCCGACGAAAGACGCGTTCGCGTAGGATACGGTGTGGAGAAAAGGGCCACGGCGACCCGTACAAATCCCAAAATAAATGTCATCGTGTATCATCGTGGTAACGTAATCCCGGATCGCGAAGACAAATGGCGGCAGAATACGATACGATGCACCGCGGTCGGTCGTCCGAGATGAGGAGCCTTCTCGTTCCACGTATTTACATACCGCGACGAACGAAGGCCCGTGGAGGACGGGCTCTGTCCTCCGAAGCGGGAGTATAGCCACAAAAGAGGATCGAGAAGAAGGAAACTAACGTGTCCCGGTGTGTCACCAATAGGTGCGACATCGACGAAGGACGGACGATGACTTCTGCTAAATCAACACGCTCCGGTTTTCTTCGATTCTCCCTACTTTCAAATGTAGAAGGCAAAGAACTTCTTTGCTTAGGTCTTTCTGTTCTAACACGGGAAGATGAATTTGAAACTCGATCAATTTATCGTTTTCATGTACCAGGTGAATTCCATGTTCTTTTTTGAGGATCTTAAAGCATTGTTGGTTCCTAAGGTGTTATACAAGTTGGTTTAAATACAAAGCTGGTTCAAATATAAAGATATGCGTTATTTTGAGAAACTCCAGTTCCCAACAAAAGACCACTTTCGCGAAGAAGCTCTGAAGAATCCTTTGGAAGAAGTGTTTAGACGTTGAAGGATATTAAGCAGAAGAGAGAGTATTTTGAAGATGAATTAATCGATATAGTACTCGAAGTGGAGAGTGTATGATTTTAAGCAGCAATATAAAAGACGGTAATTTTAAAGGGACGATGGCAATGTGAATATTGTTTGCGCGACTCGTGTACCTTCAGCGTGATTTGCACGTTTACCCATCGTCGGTCGTTAGACCTTTCTAACCTTGAGAGAAGACCTTCTCAAGGTGAGTAGTCGCGGCGACACGTCCCAGCTAAATCGGGAGGAGAGTTCTCGGAGCTAGACTCCTCTTCTAGGGTATATAACCTAGCCGTAAAGTGGTCTTCGAGACAGAGCAAACGGTCGCATTTTTAATACGACCTCAGGGCTGTTGCGTGTTCACGCATCGAACCGTGCGGACGAACCACGTGTTTGCTTAAAATCTTGACGCATGACCGGCCGATTTGTTTTCCCATTCTCAGGGTCGCGTACGTGGCCATTCGAATACGGTGAAAATATACGAACGTTAACGTTTTTATTAGAAAGAAGAGAAAAATTAATCGTAGGGAGTATGTAATTATAATTATTCAGAATGATCATCCCATTTTTAATCCTTCCACTTGTGTACTGGGGTCATATCTAGCACCGTGGGGATCTAAGGATATATTGATCTGGGTTACAGGTAGGCGTATAAGAATTTTTGTACACATTTTAGAAATCTATAAATTTAGAGGTATGTAGATGCAGAGGATTTGAATGTATACGGGTATATAGAAATATGGAAATATCTAGTAGGTTATGAATATACTCGCCATGCCGCAAACAGGCGCTTCGCTTTTATAATATATATTCATGGTACCGATTAAAATCGACACTTTTAAAGAATCATGGCAGGAATTAATTACGCAGGCCGAAGATTAAGTAGCGTTAACGTGACTCGCATAACTCGTTAACGAGGACAGCGATGGTCGTCCCTTGAAGAAATTAATCCTGACTTATGACACCAGATTCCGCCTAATGCACTCTAATGTAATCGGTTCCGGTCGGATCAGAAGGGAGGGGAATATGAGAATAATTTGTCCGCGCCGGTCGACTTCGGTAATATATCAAGAACCACTTTTCCGCGATGGTATCTGGTGGCTGGCATGGAAAAAAGAAGAGGATGAGACTCGTTGGAGCAACTCGCACGGAGGACAAGAGCAAGTGGAAAGCGTAGGCGGGGCACATACCAGAGGCACCTGCTCATTTACTTTGCGCCGCTCGCTCACCAGTCCATGGTAGGGGATCCTCATTAGGGTTTGCCCCTACCAACCTATCGTCGCACAACCACCTAACCGATCGTGTTCCTACACGCGACTACTAAAGCCACGTTTACATTAGGCAACTTTTCGGTGGACGATCGATCCTCAATCGTTCCACCGAAAGCTTTACTGCTCTTCCGACATTTTATTGCTCAACCTCAGATAAAGATTCTATTTACGTGACAGTATAACCTTTACCTAACCTAACATTTACATTACAAAGAAGGCAAAAAACGCTGATACCGATAGAAAAATTAAACAGAGAGCGAAATGGACTTGAACTAGTTTGGCTCTCAAGTAATTGATCTTTGTCTTAAAACCGTTCAATTTGCGCTTCAATGTCTAATCGACTGCAGGTGAAATTGGTCCTTCATTTCTATAGACTATTTTTGATAGAACAATCGACAGCTTCGAGCAGCGTTTGTTCCATAACTAGGTCGATGCAAAGTTGCCCAAAGTTGAATAATCTTTTGCTTCGACATTAATGTCTAGCAAAATTTTTTAATCGAACGATTTAAGATCTAATCAAAAGTTTCCTAGTATAAACGTGGTATAATAAACAGAGGATGACTCCCCTAGAACATATTTCCCTCCGTTCGTCTCGAAGGAGACCAATTAATGATCCTGCTGGTTGCATTCTCGAGATGGACAGCCATCCGAGAGTTGACCAGAGTCATCGGTATCGTTCAGAAGAAAAAGACACAAGTAATTCGAAGCTAAGGCTGTGATACCTACAAGATCCTTAATGACCGACGATCGTGTCAATTGCCAAGAAGGGAGATTGCGTGACAGGTCGGTTGTAGAGATTGTAGAATGATCGATCTCGTTTCGAGTCCTTGTCTCGTGCTCTCTGATCATTTTGATTAATATCTGCAGCACACGATGTTTGTCAGGTTTTTGATTCGGATAGAGTTGTTCGAGTTGTTGCCGATGTAGTGAAACACGAGCGATTTGTTTTCACGATTGATTTTCTCCGGAGTCGGCGGTTTTTCCTTGACACCTGTTGCTGATACGCTCGTGGGACCCTTTGGGGGCGATTTACGTGACGGGGTGTATTAAGCATCTTATTAAGATACTGACTTGTGAAACTTGGATGATGATTCATAGCTGATATTAACTCTTATCGGATGGTGATAGTTATTGATAATTGAGAAGATCTGATTTTTATTTTGTCGATAATGATAACTTTCTGATTCATAAAAAAGATACATTACTCTGTTTAAAAAAATTGAATCTTACAATCTGTACGTCTTCATCTATCAAATACTTGATAGATCAATTAGACTCTAAATCAATTAAAGATCATAGCCAAAACACTCCGACAATCGAACTCATTAATTAGCACATCACGACAGATCGGTGTAACTTATTTGACACGGACATTGATTTAAAATTGACATACGACCAGTAAGCGTTAATAACGCACGCTGCGAAACGGAGAGCATACATCAAATCAATGAAACGTTATCGTTGATCAAACAGAAGTCGTGAGTTTCGTTGGTACGTGTTTCCAACCCTCGGTGGCATAAAGGCCGTCCTTCGTTCGACTGTTTCAACACCTAAAGAGATTTACGAGGCGGCAAAAGGGAGGGATAGAAGGGCAGAAGAAAGGGACGACGAGAAAGATTACGGTGCTTCCTAAGGAGGAAGCGAGAGGGTAAGAAAAATAGTGAAACCGCAGCCACCCTCCACGTGATGGGCGTGCGCCGCAGGACCCCATAGGTTCTTCTCGTGTAAGATCTTACATAAAGATCGTCGTCCGTGCACAATAATGGCCCTGGGCTGGCTGTCCTGTTGCCCGTATTCCTCATAACCTCGTCGACGACCGTTATGACGAGGCTTCGCTGTTGCAGCTTGCCTTGTACACGCCGTGTAAACCGAGCGTGCCTGCGTGTAAGCAGGCCCTTTTTAGACCCGTGGTCCACGTTACCTCGAAACAATGCCGCGGGAATAAACGGAAACCGTAGGGGTGCGATGTTACCCCTACGCTGTCTCTTCTTCTCTTACGTTACGAAGAATAATACGAGTCCATGAGTTACATTAACTTATCTCTTGCTGGGCATCTTTGGGAATCTGGAGGTCTTTGAACGGCGCCACTTCGGAATTTTTTATGCTACTAATATTACCGTTGTACGTTCACGCAATCGGTTTTACAGGGGGATCTTTGAAACTTTGGTATGGTACTTTTGGTGTGGAATTTGGGAATATGCAGTTTTCGGGGTTTTGGAACTGAGAGGTTTAAGACTTTGTAGAAGCTTCTGGTCATAGGTGTCTCGGGACATAGTAATTTTGGAATATAAGGGGATCTTGGGACGTAGATATCTCGGAGGAACTTCGAAACATAAGAGGTCCTCGGGCTTTTACGGATTTCAGACACGGGAACACCACAGTACTTTGAGACTCCATGATTGTTTAATTTCGAATCTTCAAATTCTGAAATAAGATCTTGCAATCACAAGAGTGAATCCCAATAAACCACTTCCCAAACTGGATCTCCATCCATAGAAAACTCTGACAGATACAAAATGAGCGTTATGTACGTGAATATCTGGGGTAATATTTAGGAAAGTAAAAACCAAAGGTGGGAATAAAACGAAAAGTTGCAAAAGAAAGTAAGAAACACGCGACACCTCCGTTGGTAACGGGAGAAAAGAACGGGCGTTCCTTTTTGGTCACCGAAGGCATCCTGCAGCGTGACGAAATACGTTGACGGAATTGACGTGTAATTGCACGCTACACTTTGATTCCGTGGCTCATAATACACTCTTATTATTAACGATTGCCCGCGGCATCGTTCCCGATGCTTTCGCAACCGGAGAGTCTCCCTTTCAACGCGACAGCACAAAACGCTTCTCGTTCCCTTCTCTCGGCGAGTTTCGCGATCCTTTCGAGCCGCCAATGAAAAGAAGCTGAAGGCATCAAAAGGGACGCAAATTGTTCTGCCGTTGCGTTACACGCGCGGTAACATCCAATAAACGTTATTATCGACAGCTCCTGAAGGTGGAGCGCCATACAACTGCGAATATAATGCTTCGACTGAAACGTAGTTAGAACGGACACGGAAGTTTCAACGCAAACTCCTCGTGACTGCTTAGAACAGGATCATCCTGGTCACTGTATGATTAACCAAGATAACGAACGGCCTTTAATATCGCCGGGAATAATGAAAGGCTGGTATCGTTTAGTAAAAACGACGCTTCCTTTGCGAGACTGCATTACGCGACAGAAGGATGGTTATTATATGCACGCATGATTGAATAATGATGGTCGAGCCTGCTGAATTTTTGTTAATAATAATCATCCCTCGCGATAACCTATGCAGCTATATTGTAATAAAGTCCATTAGTATGTTTAGATACTTCGTACAGCTCGTATTTCTATTTTAATACACAATTATATCAATCCATTCATTGTTTCTAAAGTTTAGCATTTTCTTATCCTTCTTTTATCACAATCTTGGTAAAAGGAATATTTTTTCAACGAATTAGATGAATATTCTGGTCATCGATGGCGATTTTGATCAAAGATTGCTAATAATAGTCTATCTATTTCGCTATGAGAAGTCTGATGAGAAACTGCAACAGTTTCAATCGAATAAATTAAATGGTCATTTCCAGCACGTGCCTCCAGGCAAGATGTTCCGACAATGACCCAAAAACTGCTTCCAAAGAGAAGTATCCTCCCCCGTTCGATTTTCTTTCTTTGAGAAAACCTTGCCCTACCACGTAAAAGCCTGTATACATTCTTGTAAACTGACCAATGGTCAGTATCGTCGTTACAAGCTGTAGGCGTGTTAGCATTGTCATTGATCCTAAATGGGGCAAACAACAACGGCGGGTGGCCGATTTCATAGAAAGTCCGTTCCGGTGAGAAGAAAAGTCAGAGTAGCTGCGAAACCAATGGCACCGCGGCATAATCTTTTACGAGACGCTGGTAAATGGTGTCCCGTAGACTTTGAAGGGCGTGTAAACGGTCTAACTATCCGAAACTCGTGTTGATTTATTGTGCCAAGAACGAGTGTGAAACCGTTTGCCACTGACAAATTGCCCGGGGCTCGGTATCCGGCTCCCGATACGTAAGCAGACCTTTTGAACGAGTCCCCGCTCAAAAGACAGAGTGTTCAAGCGATTGGTAATACTTTCGGACGTTTATTAAAGATCCTCGGCACTCTCGAAACAAGTATCGAAAATAATTACGAAAGATCGCGCGACGTGACGGTAATGTCGATACTCGAATGTGGGTCTTACATTCTCATTTCCAATTTTGGAGGACAAAACTTGCGATTTTGGGAATTTGACGGCGGGGAATTTTCGAACTTTGGGATCTTGGGGTGTGGGGTGTGAGTTTGGGGATATTTGGGATTTGCAAGTTTAGGATTTTGGGACTGGAAATTTGCAATTTTCGATTTTTAGGGTCGGGTGCTTTAGAACTGAGTAAGTTTGGAATTTTGGAGAGTTCGGACTTCTGGAATTTTTTGGTCTCGGGAGATTGGAACTTTTGGATTTTTAGATTCTGAAGCTTTAGGACTTTGGAAGTTTGGAATTTTGGGGTTTTAAGACTTTGAGAGTCTGAAATTTTCGGATTTTTGAACTTTGGGGCTGTGGGATTAGTGGAATCTTGAGATTTAAATTTTGAGAGTTTGTAATTTTAGTTGTAATTTAATTTGAAAACCTAAATCCTCCACTTTACCTAAACCTAACCTAACCTAATTCTCAATAAAACTATCCATCCACAATGAACAACATTAAATCAACGACTGTACTTTCTCAACAAAGTACTAAATGCACCATCCTTTGCAACAACACGAAAAACAATATCGTATGTGAAAAAGCTATAAAGACCCAGGCACAGAAATTGCAAATTTCGAGGCAGCAGCTGCGAAAGAAACGTGTAGATCGACGATGACGCTAGAGTATAAGAAGACGGAAGATGGCCGGGTAGACAGACAAACGGAAAAAGAGATTGACAGGCGGAAGGTCCTGCTTGTCCAAAAGATTACGACGCCGGTAGCACGTGCCCCATTCAAGACACCGAGCAGAAGAACCACCCTCGTAACTTAACCTAACCTAATCCAACCTCCTTGCCCCGGCTATTCAGAGCGTGACGAGGCAGGCTTCTTTGTTCAGCCGGATTCAATCTGAGAGGCAACGATTCAAACGTCTCTCCGTTCCTTCTTCTTTCCTTTTTTTCCCTCTCCCCCATCGGCTTTCTCACTTTTTTATCGCGCCACGCATCAGGAAGTTATAAGGTCTGCCCTTCGAAGTACTGCCCTTTTGATTCTCGAATTTAGACGGCCAATTAGGGAGAAACGGGATCCGCCGAGAAAAAAACGATACGATGCGACAACTGATAGGGTTTTATATTCTGCAGTCGATGGAGGCTTAATTTTATTTCGGGGTTAATTCGTGAGGCGAAATTTAAGGTGAGTGCATTTTTATAGATCCGTGAGAATTTTTCTTTTCTTTTTAGTCAAATTCTGAGTGAGTTCGCAAGTTACTTAATTTCAAACTAATCAAATCTCTCGAGTACAAAAATTCCTAACTTCTAGAATTTCTACACGTAAAATTACAAATTTGCAAATTTGCAAGTACCCAAATTTTAATACACTTTTCAATTTCAAATTTATCCAATTTACAATTCTCAAGTTCTAAATTTTCAAATTCTCAAATACTAAATTTTCAAATTTTCAAGCTTCTAAATTATACTGCTCCCAATATCCTCAATTTTCAAATTGTCAAATACTCAGCTCCCCCAATTTCTATATTCCAAATTTTCAAATATTTAATCTCTCAAATTTTCAAATACTTAATTTCGCCAACTTCAATGTTCCCAAGTCTTCAATTCTTCAAATACTCAAACTCTCAGAATTTTGAACCTCCATATTCTCAAACTTCCTAATTTCTAAATTCTCAAATTTCTGTGTTCCCTTTCCAAATTTTGGAATTCTCAAATCCCAAATCCCTACATTCCCAAAGTCCAAAATTAAAAATTTTTATATTGCTAAATTTCTAAATTGCCAAAGTTGGAGACCTTCAAATTTATCTCCATAAATTTCTAAATGCCCAAGTCCCTAGAGTCCTTAGGAACGCCAACAATATCAAAATTTCGCAGACAAAGTGGTCAGAGAAAAGAGTGTAGGGGTCTCTCGCGTGTCGAGATGTAAATGCGTGCGCGTTATGCATCTGTCTCCTCTAGCGTGCACGCACACGCGTCGCGAGTCTGAGCTGTTTGCACGCGCGTATGTACGCGTTCGTGTCGGATTCGCGCACGCAACCGGTGATATACGAGGGATATATAAGGTCGGCTATATCCAACCACTGGTCTACGCTACCGGTACAGGAAGAAACCTGGAGGTTTACCGTGCTGGAATTACTTTATGACGCTCGCTGTTAGGGAAATTCTAGCCAATTGTACGCGGTAGTCGATTGTCAATAATTGAAGTACACTTAATAACGCGGGTAAAAAGGTACCACGGTGCTAACGTGTTTATGGTTTTGTTTATGGGCGAGTTTTGAGCACCGTGTAATCATAGTTCTTGAGTGAATGTAAGAACAGGAGACTTTCAGGAAGTATGAACGAGGTCTGAGTGTTTACTGACAAAGTTAATTACTGTACCAGGTATACAGGTCGATAAAATTGAGGCTCAAGATATTGATCAAGTACTTGTCCATACTGATTTTTGTCATTTAATTATAAGAAAAGTTTAAATGAATTTTTATGAAGTGTTTGTATAATATATATGTTCTAACTGTATCGAACTTAAAGGTTCATGTGGAGACACCTATGTGAACCGAGTGTCTATAATTTAATTAGAATGTGAATTAGAATAAATTTTTGCTGAAGAGTGTGTATAGTATAAGCTCTAAGTCTATCAAAAATTGTGAGCTCATATGAGGGCACATATGTGAATCCATATTTCTTAGTCGTTGAGTATATATGACCCCACACGTAGTTTCAATTTCTCTTCAAGGAATAATAAAAGTCGTGGAAATATTAAATTATTGGTTATTAGTAGGCAGTATGTAACAAAGTGCTAGATAGGTACATAGCCACGTGCGGCACACGAAAAGCTGTTATTACGCGATTATTTCTTCTAATTCTAAACGGTAATTTCCGAGGCAATTATTATACGTTAGCGTGGCATAATTCAGTCGGGTTATACGCGAAACCGAAGACACGCGTGCGTATGCGGGCAACAACGAACGACTTTGGGCACGCGAAACGGCTCTATGACGTTTACGTGTGTACATACATTTGAGAGCATAACAAATGCTACCGGTAGGCAGGTCACTAGTTGCTATGCTACCGGAATATCAAAGCCGGGGTTACAATGTTACCGAGCGATGCCGGAGCTGGAATTTCTTTACGACGATAACACTGCTCACCGTTTCTCAATGTATTTTAATGCGTCTGTAACTGTCCTGACGTGTCATCGTCATATCCTGTTGTTCCCGAAGGATTAAGTTATAGTAGAAGAATTAGCAACGATGATTTTTTTAATTCTTCCCGTACGTGTCAATTTTGTGTTATTTATAGATAGTTACTCGTGTGTTTATTGTCGAATTAAATCGCCATGTGTGGCGTCTTTGTGTTGGCATTGCAACTTCGTTGAAATGAAATTTTCGATGTATGAATAGTTAAATATATGAAAAAATTAAATATATATCGTGTAACTCTTATGAATCCGTAGTTAAGGGTGTGCTAATGATTGTACATTCTTAATAATTGTTAAGGTGGATGATTATGCAAGATACGTGGAGCATGTACATATATTTCAGTATGTGAACTTTAAACGCGTGAAGTTATACCGCGTGGAAATACAACGTATAAGAATATAACGTGTGAAAATACTACAACACATGGAAATATTATTGTTGGATATACAACGCGTAGAATACAACACATGAGAATGCAATGCGTGGAAGTACAACGCGTGAAATTATAAAGCATGAAATTAAAACGCGTGGAATTACAATACGTGAAATTACAGCACGTGGAATTACAATATGTCAAATGACAACGCGCAAAATTACCCCACAACCCAAAACGTGGCAACGCTAAAGCAATTTGATATTCAACAATATAACAGGTGGCGATTAACCTGCAGATAATACAACCTAGACAACCTGTTACAAGAGTGTGTCGAGTAACTAATTAATTATCCCTTTAATTGCGTAAACTTCGCTATCAACTCCATTTCCGTGCAACTGTCCTCTCACCCCATAGTCTGGTAAGAAACAAGATGGCACAGGGTCTTTTAACATCCCACATCCACTAACATTGTCGTCGAAACGTAACTTAATTAAAGTAATCGCGTACACCTGTCCTGTATTCGTGCTGAAGAACCCACCTTGTTACCTCTCGTATCTATCGAATCCACGAGTGACCAATCAATCGAAACTCATTACCGACCTGATAATAATACGTGGTTCGTCAATTGAAACCAACTGTCACGTTATCGTAATACAACGTGCGAGTACAGTCCAGAGCAAATTTTGCTCCACGAAAGAGAATATAACCATCGCAGAAAAAATCAGCCTTTCACTCGATGATTCGAGAATTTTGGGCGATTTAAGGATTTCAGGATTTGAAGGTTTGGAGATTTGGCGATTTTAGGATTTTTAGATTTATGGATACGGGAATCTAGGGATTCAGGGATTTAAGAATTCAGGAATTTAGAGATGTAGGAATCTAGGGATTAGGCTTTATTTGGGACTTCAGAAGCTAGGGATAAAGCTAGCTATAGGAGCTTTAGGGATTCTGGTCTTTAGAGATATCGAGGCTTTAGGGATTCGTAGCTCTAAGGATTCGGATCTTTAGTAGTTTGAAGCTTCAGGGATTCATGACTCTAGGGCTTTGAGGTTCCATAGATTCAAAGATTTAGGGATTCGGAAATCCATTTAATAATTTAGGGATTCAGTCATGTAGACATTCGGAGATCTAGTTATTCGAGGTTGTAGCGATTTGGGGTTGTACGGATTCGAGGTTGTACGCATTCATCAATCTAGAATCCAAGAATTTTTCGACGGTGTTGAGAGTAAAGTATATTTTGAATTTGTAACTTTTCCATTGCAACTTTCGCTGTCGCTTAAGTGTCAGGTCATAAAAGCCATGGGTCCGTTGATCATTCGGCAACCGTACACAACCTCTGTTTTTCCGCTTTTCAGTGCGACAATCTTGAAGTAAACGGTTTACACTTAAGGGTTTCGTCTCCGTTCTTTATAATTCATTTTTCTTCAATAAACATTTCTTTTTCCTGCAGGCGATTGAGTCATTCTTTAAGTTGAAGATCCTCAACAGATGGAAATATTTGACTTGATTAATCCAGTGATTGGGAGACACAGGAATTCGGAAGACTTAGAAAGTTCTCGAACCGAATAAAAGTTGTCAGGTTTCCATAGGTATTGAGATGCAAAGGAAGTGTAGGCTGGAGCGGAGCGTACGTGGTCGGTGCGGTTCGAACAGAAGCAAACGATGCATTAGAAAATGAAAAGAATCGGGCGGGAACAGAACGTTTTCTCCGGTCTGTTTGGCCGCGCGAGTAGGCTCTGTGAGTAATACTACTAGCACGTTCGCGTATTGTGCGGCGGTAGCGGTCGCGGTTCGCTTATGAAACAAAATCGTACAATCGTACGTTGACTGGTTGGTGTCTCGGTCGTGTGACGTTCCACGGATATTTTGCTGTATTTGCCGCGTTACATAACGTCTGAATCGCGCGTGCACGTGAATTATGAAAGTATCGTTATTACACGTTGCCAGCGGCATGCAGATCTGCATTGTGCGCCACCATTATATCGCCTTTTACTTATTTTTTCGGCTCTATTTCACGTCGGCTGATTTACACGGTCCGCGGCACTTTATCCATTCATCGATTCGGGAATTAACACCACCGTGAAAACGGACCTGTGTTCGGACACGTTGTTAATTAGCTTCTGATTAATTTGCAAATTTCATTTCATTGTTCATTTTATTTAATGCTTAATTTTTGCTGATTCATGTATGCATCATAGTTGCAAATATTGCTCGATCAAATGTAAATGTTCTTAGAAATAATAGTATTATAATGATGCAATGAAACAGAAATTTACAAGGTGCAGCCATCTTCAAGATGGTCCCTGTTCTCGTAAAAGTTTTTCATTCTTAGTCTGTTAATATATTTTTCTGCAAGATCTCTTTGCAACTTAAACCTTATCTGATGTTAAAGAATTTAAAAATATATGCGTAGGTAACTATTGTTTTTTGACCCAAAGAATTTTCTTAGCAAGAGACGCGATGAAAATAGCGTAGGCTACCGTGGCAAATAATTAAATCCATCATATCCCGAGTCGGTAGTTCATCAGATATATTTATTATACGTCGTTAAATTCTCGGTATCGCGTTCGCCATAAATGATATCAGTGGAAAGGCATTCACCAACGCCGAATGTTATTTTGTGGAAAGGTGTCGTAAAGCAGCAACGTCGCTCTTATCTCGCTGACAGCTTTACGTTGCCTACCGTTGTTGCGAGGAATGTAATAGAACAGTGAGTGATTTAATTATCGTCGCGGAAAGCAGCACGCGAATAGGCATCGACGATCGAGATATCGCGACGACCGTGCCCCGGTAATTAGAGATTAACGATAAGCAAAACAACCGTTCGTCTTAATGATGACTTTACTCGTTAAGGCTGGCATTCCACCCCCGTCTCGGAGCAATTAGCACGCTACGTCTTCCGATAGCTGGCCCAGATAAACGATCGATGCATTCAGCAACAACGAGCCGTCAACGAGAAAACGCTCGCGTGTATGAAGCTTTCGATGCGATAGTCAAACGACTTTCTATAGGGGGCCACTATTCGTTACGAGCGCTTTGTAACGGGACAATTACGAGGGAATTAATTTTAAACGGAACCTCGCCGCGACGTATTATCATAAACGCAACGTAATGAATTTATAGTTTCAGGAAATCATTACCTGAATCGCTTGCAATCTCTTGGTATTTCTATCTTGTGCACGCAATTCTACATTCTTTCAACGTTGGAAGAACGTTCAACCTTGAATTCAGAATTTTTGGGTCACGTTTTGCTATCAAATTTTATTTCCTGAAATCGGATTTTCCTGTTGGAATTTTTTAACTGTACACTTTGGAACTTCGGGATTTTGAGTATTAGCACGTTTGGGGACCTCGGGACATAGGGGATTTTAGGATACAAGGACTTTGGGATATTGACACATATGAACTTGGGAGTATAGAGACTTCAGAACACAAAAACTTTTGAAACCCAGTGATTTCGAGACATATAGAATCTTTTGAATATTAGAATTTCAGGACATAGTATCCTTAGAACTTAACGATTTAGGGACCACAGAATTTTAGAACTTCATTTTCAAACTTCATTCTCAAAAAAAAAGTTTGAAACCGAGCAATTCTAAGAATTACGTAGAATTTTGGGACTTTGAATGTACTTTGAAATAATACAAAACTTCAACTTCTTTGAGTATCCTTGTACGTCCTTTGCGTAACGGTTAACCCTGATACGTACAGAGTACCCCACATCAGATTGTTGACAATAAGGAGTAAATCGAACAAAAAATTTGCCGATGTTAGAAATGAAAACGTGAGTCAGTTGCAAAATTGTCTGGATAATCTGATATTCGAAATACTCTCACCTCTCGAGCAGACGGCAGCTTGACTCCGCTAGTCGACGTTCGTTCAATCGTGGCGACGAAAGACGCGCTCGACCAAACGCACACTTCCGACACTCCACTTCACTGGTTTCATGAAGAACCTCCTTCAAGTCCCTCGTTTTTCACTCTTCGAACGGTTTCATCGATTGTCCACAAAAGGTGTGACTTTCGTGCAACACCGCATACCTCTCGAGTTATTCTCGAAGTGCGGCTCCAAGTCCGCTTCGAATTTCCAATTGGGAAATTCTTGTCCCAATTTGCAAAACTTCTTGTTCCTATTTATAGGAAAGTTTTATCCCAGTTTGCGATCAAAATTTGAATTCCCCGAGTAATCTTTCACGATCACTATATCACGAACACGAAACGTCTGTCACAGTTTTACCGATCATCTAAGGTTTCCATAACAATGTCGGTCGCCGTGTCGCGGAATGTGCCGGCAAGGTATTTCATGGAATTCTATTGTCTATGGTGTTTGGTACAACACCAACGCTTCCCAGTTATGGTTCGATCGTGCCGATCGTCGGTGTCAATATTCGTCGTCTGTACGTTGATCCTCCTCGAGTTACCGTTTCGGTCGTTCGCTCGCAGGCTCGCAGATTCCCATCCGAGATTCTCTGGTCTCGTTCGGTATCCTTCTCCGGTCAGGACCTTCCTGGTTCCCGAAGAATCTCACGGCTTTTCCGCGAAGGAACGGTGGATGCGCGTGTCCGGCGCGAGACGCGGAAAATCGCGGATTAAAGAAACGCGCCGCAACAGGTGAGAGAGACGCTGGCCGCGCGGGAGAGAGAGAGGAGAGGAAGACGAAAGGAGGCAGACAGGAGAGAAAGAGAGGAACAACGATGAGGATGGCGTAACACCGCGCGTAGTAGCGGACAGTCGGCAACTAAAGTCCCGAGGAGAGTCACCTCTCTCTCCTTCGTCTCTCTCTCCACCACACGTGTGGCCGCCAACACACGAGTGCGTGCGTGCACCTCGAAACACGTACGATGTTCCTGTGCTCCCCCTCCCCTAACCCGGTACCCTCTGCCGTTTCTCCCCCTCCTCACCCCTCCACCCTTAAAACCACCTACGGTAACCTCCCCTTTTTTCCTTCTCTCTCGTCGCGCGATCTCCTCGTCGATCCTCGATGCAACACCACGCACCAACTGCAACCGCTCGCAGATGCACGTCCACTCCGTTCCGTCGGTGTGTTTGCGTGTCCACGCGAGTGTCTGCGTTTCACCGACTCCTGTACGTGTGCGTGGCTACGTGTGGTAGGAGTAGTGGGAGGTAGGACACGCGACACGAGTCCTTTGGTGGGGAGAGAGAGGGTCATCGATAGAGGGGATCACCTCCCCTCGTACTCCTCCTTCCCCTACTCCTCTTTCGTTCACGCGGGCCACCTCTTCCGATCGCTCGTTCGCTCGACTTTTCATTCTATCTGTGCCTCTGCTTTCGGAGCAATCCAACAGATATGCTTTCCTATCGCCACACTTTCTTTAGAGGGATGCTAGGGTTAACAGGATTCTCGCCCGTCGTCACACTTGCTGCTTAAGCTTTTGGGACAGCTCGACGGATATATACGTTTTTAATCGTTTGATCAAGTAATATCTACAGAGTACCTTGTATGTTCTTTAAATTCGAATTTTGACTGAGCGGGAATTTACTCGATGAAGTAGTTTTTACTGGTTTGTAATTGCTTTAATTGCTAACTCAATGAATTCTCTGTCGAATGAATTCTTATCGGATCAGTCAATTCAGCCAATCATTCTCTACCAAATCGATCAAATCAGTCAATCCAAACAATTCTTTATACCATTCTAAGATGAGACTATTAAAATAAAAAACTAAACATGTCACTTGAAAGTATACGCACTTGTATAACAAGGTACATGTATGCGCATGCACGAGGTATTATTTTATATACCTACAATCAAATTTTACAATCTCCAAAATCGATTATGCACACGCGGGTAAGTTTCCGTTCAAACGTGACCTAGCCATATTTAGTTCTCGGAGTATATGAAAACTTTAACAAAGAAATGGACATATCACATATTTCTCCTATCTAAATTTACCCTCTTGAATAGCAAATATTTTCTACTAAATTAATAAAATAATTGTTTCTTTCGTAGGGGGTGGAATTTGACGATAAAAATATGCTTACCTCCTTGATAATTCTGTTTTGATTTTCCGCGGGGTACGTCAATTCAACCATTTTTCACCATAATGTCAAGTGTTCAGAACAAGTACACCAATTCATAGTTTTATGAACATGCACCACCCACACTTTACCGTTAAAAAATATCTCGTTTCGGACAGGGTTGCATCAACTTGTTACACGTAGAAATTCGCGACTGTCACTGGTGGCCCACGCGGCAAACGACTACGCAGCAGCAACGATTATCGTCGTCAGCAACTGCGTCTCGAAGTTGCCAAACTCGCACCCTGAAGGGACATGGGAAGAGGGGTAGCTAGGCGGTCCCTCCCTTCTGATTCCCACGCCGCGTTGTAATTCCTCTCCTCCCCTTTTCTTCTCCTCCTCCTCCACTTCCTCGTTAACGTCACCGTGGACTCCTCCCTTGCAAGCGGTACTCCATCTCACGACCAAGAACGACCCCTGTTTTCTCTTTCACCCTCTCAGCCCCACTCCATCTTTCTTACTTTCTTTACACTGTACAATGTGTTATGAACACAGCTACTTGAAGAAAATTTTAATCCGAACGAGTCTCTCAAATTTTCAATTACAGCTCCAACCCTCGAGGTCTCGAAGACTTAAGGGTGATCTTAAACTTGTATTGATCTGCATTTCAACTGTCCAAGTCTCTGAAATTTGGAAATTCTGTTAATAGGAAGGTTACGAATTTCGTAGGATTAACTGATACATTTGACTCTTTCTTATTCGTAACTTCAAAGGAGGATCTTCAAACTTCAAAGGGTGTTCTTCAAGTTCTGGAAGTTCTTCTTTTAGGTAAAATACTTCGGATTTGAATCTAAACAAATTAGGCAAATTTTTGTACGTGACCTAGCAATTTTTAAGACGGAACAGAGCAGTCAAAGTGGCCATTTAGATTACAAAAATTTTCAAAGTGTAGTCAAATGATGCGATAAAATTTTTGAAGGCGTATTGACAGTATTATATCGCATGAAGATGAAGTGTTTCGATAAAATCTGAGTCGATTCTTGAAGAAATTGCTAAAAAGGCAGGGAGGTTGAAATAACCATCGGTAGCGACGACATAGCCAGGTGCGATCGAAATCTTTTCTAGTCGCGGCCTGTACGGACGTGTTGTACTCTGTCCGATAGCGAGGTAGGATGCAACTGGTTGCATCGAGGATCGTAGTAGCGGGCATGCAGGTTGCAGTCGCGTTGCAGGCACACTCTCGCCGGTAATCTTGCGCAATCTCTAGTCACTTTTGATCACGTACTCGGGCGGAGGATGTAAGGACTCCGTGGCGAGTCGGTATCGAAGAATTTATAACGCGGTGCACGCGTTACGACGCGTGCAGCTGGGATATCTTAATTAGTTCTCCGTTAGGCGTATCCTTGCCTCTCGGTTTCGCTCTTATAAGCTGTCGGTTTATCAGCGTCCGTGCTCGGACAGCCCCCTCCGACACCGTAATTCGTTAATTTAGCAATTTTTAATCGCGGCCGTGCGAGCAGTTCCGATTTACAAGTCGGGCCCTCTCGCGTGATTAAGTCACGCGGAAGACACGCGCGATTATCGTACACGAGGGCAGACCGTTCGAGTCGTGGAATGCGAACGAACAGGCAGGAGAAATAAGAATTGACCGGGTAAAAAGAAAATCGTCGAGGGCAGAAGGGCGGAGGACGACAATAAAAGCGCGAGTGTTATATTCGGACGATCGGGCCTGGGCGTGAGCGCGCTGTCAGCCAAGCCCGTGCACCGATGTTTTAATTAATGTATCGATAGCGGGCAACGGTGTAGAGAACTTCGTACGTACGTAACACCATCAAACCCACGCATCCTTCCCTCGATAATAATTAGGATCCGCCGCTGGCCGATTTCGGCTTCCACCGGCCATCCTTTTGCTCGTCCTATGCTCGCGGAATCGCGCCACCCTGACGAGACAGGCCGATTCGATTAATTATACCAGAGTAAATATAATATGTTAATCAAATGTAATTGAGCGGAGGATCGCTGGCGTTTCACGAAACCTCAGCACGCGATCGGCACGCGATCAACGCTCCACTTGACCGATTTCGGACGAGGATCGCTGCTTTAATGTGCCACGATATCTCTCGCTTAGATGGGGAAAACGAAAGCGAATCGAACCAGTTCTCGAGTTTCGAATTTAGGAGTTTAGCAAATTTCTTAAGTATAAATTTTGAACTTTGACATTTGGTAATTTAGACCTGTGAAAGTCTAAAAATACTGAAGTTTAAGAATCCCAAAATCTAAAAATCCCGGAATCTAAACGACCCAAAACCTAGAAATAAAAAAACTTAAAAGTTAATCAATTTAAACCACAAATTTCCAGATCTATATATGCGTCTTTCAATCGCACTAACCGAGTGTTTTCGTAGTGGGTGTATAAAACGCAGAAAACAAACAAGACGACCAGACAGATACAGCTGGCTAATCAACGATGATTTATCATTGCAAAATAAGAAAATGTTTGGATCGCAAGTTGTTTACGGTGGACAGCGAGGATCAAAGTTTTGTCAGCGATATGCTCGTAGAGTTTGATAAAAATTAATTAGATTCAAGGAAAACCCGACTTCTTGATAGCATCATCACGATTAGTCGAAGAGAAAAAAGATTTCCTGCTGCGAGAAATATTCTCTTGCCAAACAAGAAATTATTTTTCCTATTACGATATCGGCGAGAGAACGTCTGAGACGCCCACACCGAAAATTACGCAAACACCGATAATACCTTCTTATCGGCGTTTATGCATAAATTACTCGAACGATTTGTTCAAGAACTTCGATTGAATTGCATTTTTTTTTATAATGAAGAAACATTTCTTACTTGTCCACGTGGTAACGAAATTCGTATAATTATTTATGAGGTCAAAATGGGTTGGAAACTTGTCAATTTTGGAATTTGTACGCTTTTGAAATTTTAAAAATTCTGAGTTTCTAGATCTTCGAATATCAGCAAAAATGTGGTAATTTATGTTTTAGGTTCGCAATATTGAAAACTTCCTTACTTGCAAAATTTCTGTATTTGTAATTTTGCAAATTTTTAAGCTCCTACATTTATAAATTTCTAATCTCTTACTACTCTAGATCATTTAATTTTCGGATCGTCAAGTTCTCAAATGGTCAAATTTCATTTCCTACGGTATCTAATTAAACAACTTAGCCCCGTAACCTCTCTAACGTTCTCTAATTTCTAAATCTCCAAGTGCAAAATTCTCAAGCTCAAAATTCGTGTATTTGAAATTTCTGGACGTCCCAAAGCGATAGCGCCACGAACGCAGATAAAGGTCGCGAAGGGGAAGTTGCACAACGAGCCCAGTATATGTTAGCCATATTGTACCTCATTTTTGTCCATCATCGATGAGAAAGACTGAACAATGCAGATGCCATTGTACGAGTTAGAAGCGGAATGTAGGAGAAGTGGAGGTGTTAATCGAAGATTCGAGAAATCCGAGAGACGAAACAAAGCTATCGTAACCGAGGAGCTTACAACTCTCGCTTTCGTTGAGGCGCGAGGACGACGAAAGGCGTAGGAGACGAGGGTCGAGTATAATTATCGGTCACGTTGTGGTCGGAGTATACCTGGTCCGGGTTAGGATCCTGCGTAGATTTCATGTTATTTCCGCTGATTACATTCATTATCGGATTTTAAGTTAGTAGACCCTCGGTTACAAGCCGAGCATGAACGCATCGAACCGTTAATTTTATTAATTTTATCGAAATACGTTTATTTTTGGCTCTTATCAATTCCGTTCGAAATCACACTTTCGTTGCCACAGGCGTCCAAATCTTTCGACCGATCGAAAGAAGAAGAAACTCTTTGTTGCGCGTATTTACAAGACTCGCGAGCCGTTATCGCGTCAGCCAGCGTTACGCCCACGCACGATAAAAATTATCGCGAAATAAAAATATTCCACTGGCCGAAAATCGAAGCTTTTCTCGTTACCGAGGAGATATACGTCAACAGCGAAGAAGAAATCACACGACGAGACCGGGGTCGTAGCGGGTCATCGGATCGATGCAAAATATTTTGCTAAAGAGATGCACGTCTCTAAGCAGCGCGACCCGAAGTTCGATTCTTCAATGAATTCTTTTTCGTTTCGATGGAAAGCGTATCGATAAGAACGCGTATCGAAATAGAGCAACAACGATAACCGGTGACGAGTGTCGTGCCGATCGCGATGACGTATCGCGGGTATCGATAACGGAATCAAAATTTCAATTCTACGGGTCAGAACTATCACTGATAACTTTTCGGAAGTCAAATATGAACTTTTCTGACGATAAGAAGAAATAAGTGTGCATCTATATTATAAAATTGTATAATTAATTATAAATTTATATATAAATGTTGGTATATTAAAAAATGATATATGTATATATATTTGCATATATCATTTTTGAATCGTTGATCATTCAAGAAATATGTATACATGTGTCCTCTCTTCTTAAGAAATTATAAAATTACAAAATTATATATAAATATTGATATATTCAAAAATGATATGTACACATATAATTTTTTAATAATAAGCATTCTTTTTTTAACCGTTGCATGTCATTCAGAAATGACAAGTAGTCATCGTATATCATTAATAAGTACTTATCAGAAAATTAACACAAATTCGATATTGGTTTTTTCAACGCACAAAAAAACGAAATCACGATATCAGAAAAATGTAGTGTGAACTAATTTATTCGTATTTCTAAATAAACATCACTCTAGCGTGTTAAGAATCGAACTTTTGCACCGTTAAATCGAGACTGGTGTCTTTCAAACGGGTCACGTAAGCCTCACGTTTTTACGGCTATCATTGGTAAGAAATTAATATAAATCAGCATCTACTTAACGTAGCCGTGATCAACTTTTTTCGCCGATTATGGCCGCGCGATCGTGCGTGAATTTTCCGTCGACGAAATATCTGTAACGCGTGGAGAACATAATACGAGACACGCTCGAGTACCGGTAGTGATCGATCGATCGATCTTGACCACAGATCGTGTATACGTAACGTCGCGCAAGAGAAGGCGCGTAAATGCGATGCATGCATTAAACCCTGTACGAGTATAACCGTAGCGAATTACGGTGACGCGAAAAACGATTAATTTACCACGGAGGATACGCGACACGCGATTCACAATGATTATAGCGAAACTAGCTACCATAAATTATTTATCGAATACCACCTCAAATTCTCATTAATTCATCGATTAATCGCGAGGAGATTGATTAGCGGATCGATCGAGCGTCACACGTTTGAGCGCCATGAAATTTTATCCAGATCAATGTTATTGTAATCTTTGTTTGGATGACGTGGTGTAGTTCTACTGAAAGTGGCAAGATTTTTGGAGATTTAATTTTGGAATTAAATGATTTTGGGGTTGGAAAATTTGGAAGGGAATTTGGGAGATTTAGGGATTTGGGAATTTAGGAAATTTGGGAGTTGGAAAATTAGGAGTTTTGGAACTAAGGAGATTTGAGACTTTGGGAATTTATGGATTTGGGACGTTGAGATTTGGGATGTTGGGAAATTTGAGAGAATTGGGGTTTTGGAAATTGGGAATTCAGGAAATTTGAAAGTATAGAAATTTTGGGTCTTGAAGATAGGGGCTTTGCAAATTGGGGAATTCAGGAAATTGAAATTTGACAATTGATGATTTGAAAGTTTTGGAATTTGACAATCGGTGCTTGAGAATTTGATGTGATAATTGGTAGCAAGGAAATTTAGGGACTCGAGAACTCGTTGCCCTCTGAAACGATATTAATCTGTCACGTTACCGTAAAACGATATTATGGACTCTTAATTAATTTGCTGGAATGATCGAGGAGCATTTTGATTCACGTATCCACGAAGACATTCAGTTCCTTATAATTCAGCAGCTCGCGACTGGCCTGGCACAACCGTTAATGAAACGCCCAATTGTCGCGATGCTGATTAATCGTCGCTCTATCGCGATCGCGAGATCTCGCTTAAATTTAATTGCCATCATCGAAGCGACTCGAGCAAATTTAAGGTCTCTCTTTCTCTCTCTTTCTCCTGTTGTTCGTTTCTCTCCTTGTTAGGAACGCAAGATGGTTAATTAACCAAAGATCCGAACGGGTGCTCGAGGAATAAACCCATCGCGATTTAAGGTCACAGGGGATCCTGTAATAAGTTTTAAGCACGCGAGTAATTTCCAGTCATGTTCTTTTACCGTTCATTAAACTGAATCTGTCAGCTGATGAATAATATAACTCCGAAATTAGATATTCCAAATGTAGTTCAAAATTTTTTTATTTTCAAATGTTCAAGTGTTCAAATGTTTACATGTTCATATGTTCATATGTTCATATGTTCAAATATTCATATGTTCATATGTTCATATGTTCATATGTGCATATGTGCATATGTGCATATGTGCAAATTTCCGAATTCCCAAATTCCCAAATTTTCATATGTTCATATGTGCATATATGCACATGTGCATATGTGCAAATTTCCAAATTCGTAAATTCCTAAATTCCTACATTTCCAAATTGTCAAATTTCCTAAATTCCTCAATTTCTAGAAATTCCCAAAATGCCCAGTCCCTAAACCCTAAAAATCCAAATGCACGATGTACAAAATCGAACAAGTCGAACATCAATAACCGAAAAAAATGAAACGTATCTATAAATATCTCTAAAGGCAGCGTTCAGGCACGTCTACCTGTAGAGATGATCGATTCAATTTCACTGGCGCACAATTAGCTCGCGCAGCGTCGAGCTTTCGTTCGCGACGCGCGCGGAATACGCGAAGCTAAACGTCCCATAGAAATCCGCTGTTGGAGAAAAGCAAAAGGGAAACTGGCATAACCGCGGAACGAGCTTCTCTATTCACGGGTGAAACGAAGCGCGCTGCCGCGACGAACAGGTCCGTTTGTTTATATCGGGCAAATTATATTAATATTCCGGGAGCGTCCGAAGCGGCACGACGATTCTATGGATTTCACGCGTGCCTGACATGCAACTCTCGGGACCGTTTTCTGCTCGTTCCTTGTTTCGCGGACGACATCGCTATTGCAACAGCGAGATTACACGGAGTCGTTGGTCGCGGCTCGACAACGCGACAGCGACGGAGAAGATGAATGCTCCACGCTTTCGCGAGTTCGCTTCGCGGGCGGGACGCGTGTTTCTGCGATCCGCCGGACCGTACAGTCTCCGGCAAATATGCCGGACCTCAGAAAAATATGCCGGTACTTCCGTTTCTGCACTGTTACCGATTTTCTCTCATTTTTACCCATTTTTCCGATTTTGCAACATTGCTTCAAATGTGGCAAACCTAGGTCATATCTGCAGAGTTTCAAGTTCACTACCAATTTGTGCAATTAAAGATCTCTAAATGAACTAACATTTAACTGTTTTAGTTTAACGTTGCAGTAGCAGTTACCTCTGACTGACAGAAATTCCAAAAATATCATAGCTTACGGGATTAACCGAAATAACAATTCAGCGTAGACTACCGCTAGTCCTGAACCAGTTCCTCTGTCACGTTACATATCGCGCCTGTTTTGCTTATTGTTGCGACCACTTTAAACGGATTCCGAGGATCGCGACATGAGCAATTTATACGCTCCGTGCCACGGTCGTTGTACTAAGCGGACAGACAAAACCATCCTTTTCTTGTCTTTGGGAATCTGGGTCATTTGAACGTGAGACCCGTTGCGAATCGCTATCAACAGATATTACCATGATTCTTCATCAAATCATCGATGTTCAATTCTAACGCAAATGTCTATATTCATTAGGTTTCGATACTACTGGTTCACTTTGGTTTGTTGTTGGATTGCAAAACTGAATCTATTGATGAGCAACACTGTCTATTGCATTAGAAAACCGAATACCACGAAGGGTTTGAGATTGTTTGTCAGATGGTAATAAACACGGTGCACTCTTTTCTTCAACCACACATGATTTCTTTCGGCAGTTGTCAGAGTTAATGCTCCAACGTTGAGACAAATAAAAATATTGAAATGTTAGTATATTTTGAATTTAAGGTCCTTATGCAAATTATAATTGATATTGACCTCCAGACTGCAAATATAATTTCGATGTGGTGTATCTGAAGTGTAATGTGCGTCACGAGTGTGTCACATTATAAGTCAAAAAGTCAAGTTGACGTCCACATTCCTTTTTTGAAGATCTCAGTATCGCTTCACTTTTTATACAGTATCGAGTCAAGACATCTATCTGAACCATAAATAAAATTCATAGCGTAAAAGATAAAAGAATACCGTTCTTTTTCACCTATTTGTAATATCTGTTGTGTCCAAGATAAAGAGTAGTTACGATGAACTATACTTTGTTATATTTTCTTTTTCCATCAAACTTTCAGCTTTGTAATTTTCAAAATTTGTCCAAATTCCTATGTTAATCCACATTCAAATTAAGTTCTCAAAATTGCTAAAAGTCGAGAAGACTTCCTCATATTTCCCTGAGGGATTCGCTCTCGACTGATCGTGCCGATAGAGCCAAGTGGGAGGCAATTGCAAACGGACGAATTGTTATTCCCCGACATTAGCATCGTTTGCGGAAATCGGACTGCGTCGATCGGACGCGGTCGAATAAATGAATGTAGATTCGCGAGACTGTCGAGTGCAGTTTTTACTGTCGGATGGGACCTAGATTCGCTTAGCAACATGCTCCGCTGGCCTGCGTTAGAAAACCAGAGGCGCCGACCTGCCTGCGATCGCCGACAAAATTAATTGCTTTTTGCTTAACAGCTGGTTACGACCTATCATTCATTTTCCGTTCAAACCGCGGGATTTTATTTTTTCCTTATTACTACACGTTTGAGGGAACGCGTAAAATGAATTCAACGTGGATAATTCGTACCGCGGAAATCTGTGGATGGTGATGGATTCAATGATGAAAGGTATCAGAGAGAGGTCTTTCCAATTTTTTAATTTTCAAGCTTTCAAATTGCAAGTTTTCGAATTCAAAAATTTTCAAATTTCTGCACCTCACGTCCTCAAATTCCCCAAATCCCCAAATTTCCCAAATTGTCAAAATCCACAAATTCCCAAATGCTCAAATTCCCAAAATCCCAAATTCCCAAATTCTCAAATCACCCAAATTCTCCAAATTCTCCAAATTTCCTAATTTGTCAAAATTTGCAAATTCCCAAATGCCCAAATTCCCAGATTTCCATAAACCTAAATCCCCAAATGTCCAAATCTCTAACTCCCCAACTCTCAAGAATCCACAAAATATTTTCAAGTGCTCCGGGTTCGTAAAGGACTTCCTGCGACACTGACTATAAATATCAGTTTTCTTTCCCCTCTGCATTCAATTATCGATGAGCTTTTTGAATCAATATGCACGCGGTGTCATTATGGAAATTGTAGGAAAATGATAAAGATCACGGAAAAAAGCAAAATTGTACGTTACGCTGGAAAATTATCGGTGGACTAGGCATATTTATCATACATATATGTATACGCTATATACTTTTCGTTCTTTAGCTGCCTTAAAAATGCTTACGTGTTTATCATACATTAATGCATACGACATATCCTTTTCGTTCTTTAATTTATTAACAGCATTAATAATCTGGCGTTGATGAACGCTTTGAGTCATAGCGCTCCACGCGTGATACACTTCTTTTACTTCATTTACTGTATAATTTTTAATCAATCTTAAATTGAGCATTTAACTATTTTTGAAATTTTTATAAGTCGTAAGTGTTATAGCTACGTTTACTAATACGATTTATTACGGTACTCTAAAATTGTTTTTCAAGCTTATTTTATTAAAAAGAAGTGGACCTTTTTTACGTCTTTAAAACGTAATTCAATTTACATTGCCACCGCAAAGTACCGCAATCACATACTGTGCATGAATCGTATTAGTATATCTCTACATGACATCACCTTGTGTCCACACCGGTTACTCTGCTTACAGATTCCACACCTAAAAATTTCGGCACAGAATTTTTTAAATTACAGTCTAATCTTCCACAAAATACAAAAAATTAAAAGCAGAAAATATCTTGCACCTAAGTGTTTACATAAACAACGCAACACTCCCTGATGCAATTACAAGAAAAAAATATTATATTCTCGAAATAGAAGATCGATTTGCGATCAGTTCCTAGGTTCTAGGTCAGCAGGAGCTCGCGTCGCGCGATAAAAAGGCAAAAAAAAAAGAAAAATGAGAGAAGGAAGAGAGATCGATGCATAAAGAGAGACTGCGGCTCGAGTCTCTCGGATTCTGCATAATTCATTCGGTTGGCCGGTGAATGCATATTACCTCAGGATATCTAGCCGAGCCAAACAGTCGGATCAGGATGCAAGGACCTCTGCTCTGAATATGAGACCGAATCGCCGAATCGTCTGGAGATAGTTCGGTATCGATAAACGTTAGGCTACCGTCGGACCACCTTGATCAGGATCCAGATCCTTAAATCGAACAGGAACACTATCTCTCTCTCTTTGCACGTGTGTAGCCTACGAGAAAGAATCGTGACGGAATGTATTCGACTATGTTTTCGGCAAAATCGCTCACCTCGCGAATAATGCCGCGGTCGTGATACATTTATGGAATAGATGCGCTGCAGGGACTTAGAACTTTCAAAGACTTGAATTTTGCTTACGAAATCTTGCAGGTCGAATTGGAATTTGGAACGAATTTGAAATCGAGAAGGTTGGTGTTATTTTCCGTTCGGGTGAGATAATAATTGGAGGTTGGTGCAGAAGGGGGTTCAAAATTCTGACATAATAGCACGTGTTTATGTGGCAAAATTAAACTACCAAGACTAGTACACAATATATTTTATAAAAATCTGTTTGTTGACGCTTCGTAATGTTATAAAATGTCCTCGCAACAGCGTGATTGAACCCCCCGATCAAATTCTCCCCACGTTCTCAGGGAAAGTTTGTGGAACAGATGACCGTTCTAGGAGATCGCAGGGTATTCCGCGACAATAAGGTCTTCCATCTAGAAGGAGAATTACACAGATCCCCGTGAGGGGTGTCGTTCTGATTACATCTGCTCCACCTGTCTATCGATTTTTCCGGAAGCTAGAGGGACCGGTTCGAAGGAAGGTGCGTGCCCATATGGGTGGACCTTCGTCTCCCTCTCCTCCTTCGGGACTCGGCGTACGCTTTGAAGGAGCCACCCCGGGCGAACCGGAATCAACTTCAATTGTCTCGCGGTGGCTTTTGGGCGCGTGAGAAATCGCGAGCAGCTGTTCGTGAAACGTGACGTCACGTTTCGCTGCGTCGTTCACTCGAGGAGGAGGAGGTGGACGAGAAAAACACGTGCGAGAAAAGAGGGAGCCTGCGAATGCAAATTAGAGAAGTCCGCGAGTCTCGAAGGGGTCGCGAAAGGGTACGACCCTGAACACTGTTGCTACGTGTCCAGGAAGGAAGCAAAGAAAAAAATCTCGATATCCTTTTTCGAAAATCCCTTCGGTTCCCACGAACACCCTCCGAGTACTCTCGTATTTTAATTAAGTTCCAATAGTGTTGCTGTTCCTCGAACAATGCGATTGTAACCCTCGGACCTCGGAGTTTCTAATTGTTCCTGCTTATGAAAGAGACTGCGATGTTGGCGATCGGAGAATAGCCTTTATTTATAACGTGGCTTTTTTCGTTTTTTTATTGTTTAACGCTGCTGGTACAGGACGTCAGAGGTGTTGTTCGAAACTGTTTCTGTTATTTCTTGCCGGTGGGGAGAGTCGATACAGGGACTGAATTATCGATTCGAAGTACACGATTTGAAGGGTCTTGAACTTCTCTTGTTTCATATAGTACCGTCAGTTCAGACTGGTCATTAGATTTGCAAAAATACAATTTTTTTACTAGTATACAGTTTACGGTTTCATCATCAAACGTTAAACAACAAGGTTACATTAATTATTTCCTTAAAGTCTCATGTAGAGAACGAAGATATTTGAGGTTAGGAACTATCCTCTAGTTCATTCTAGTTCTAACAACAGAACTATCACTATTAACACTTACTGTATGTGTACTTACTGTATCCTCTATTTTTATATAGATATCCTTTACTATTATATAGATATGCAGATAATTCGTGTAAAATAAAAGTGATTCACGTATTGACGAAAGTCGGAAAAGAACGAAGAGGCACATCGGTGGCATCAGAGGACTCCCGCATAAAGGCGGATGTGCTCGGTTCGGATGTGGTTGTCATGGTCTTGGTGGCATTTTGAATTGCAGATAATCAAGCACGATCGACGAGGACGATAATCGTCCGACGCTTAGACATGCAGTGACTTATCTCCAGGCACCCGAGGGTTATCTGTCTCGGATACCTTTCGCCGTGCAACGAGAGAGTCGACAGGATCGATAAGGATCGGGATGAGTCAGAACATCGTGACCTCGGTTTATCGTTCGGGGATGCACGAAATGTACGAATTTCGACTCTGTCTTGATCCTTACAGTGCTAACATGTGATAGACAGCGATCTATACAAATCGAGTTTGGTGGAACTGTGTAACCTACGATGTCGCATTCGTGACGCACATTTCAAATGTGACGAATCTGACTTGTATGTCTATACCATTCAACTTTGCATTTAGTTCTAATACATACTCAAGAATTGTTAAATACAAAATGTGCCTAGCAGTTCAATTTTCGTTAACTATTGTTGCAGTATAATAAATAGTTTCGACTGACATAATTATTGGTAGAATTGTAGGTTAAGGATATTATCATTGATGTATATCATAAACTATTTTAAGATTTATGCAGTTATTTCAAAATAGAGTAATATGATTTTTGTTTAAGATTAAAGATGAGTATAATTGCACAAAATTTCTCTAACCTAAAAACTTCATAACTGAAGAGATTAAAATAACTCATTTTTGTCTCCGTAGTTGTACGTCACTCTAGCAAATGATTGCATCCTGCAAACCGACATCCTTCAAATAGCATTGAGTAAAATCTAGAGAAACGTTCAATTGAATTCATCCGCAACCTGACATTTAACGCAAATTTCACGAGGCAAAATAGTTATGCAGGGTAGGGTTGGTTTTTGTTCGGGGTGGCATAGGTGTGGAGCTCCCACGTTGAAGAGCTCGGTGCCTCCAGGTGGTAACTGGAAATCTCCTTCCAGTCAACATCTCCCTCCCTAAGAACACGAGAAGCAGCCCTTCTATTGTCGTGGAGGGAGTTATTAACGAGGAACGACCAGGGGGATCTCGGAGCATGCAGCCTTCTCGTGTGGGAATCGCGCAAGCTGCGCAGGCGTGCTGAAACGGGACACCTTATTTCTTCCCGCCAAAATCCAGTTCGAGACCCATTTACGTCATCCTTCCATTTTGATACACACTTGCAACGTGGCGTCGTCCTTGTGACAACAATGGGAATCCTTCGAGCGGGATGTGTCTCGGGACTGGACTACACGTGCTACTTTCCCGCCAAAAATCTTATTGTGGGACTGTGAACTTAATGGGTACTTTTCAAATTTAGGGGTACTCTACGAATTTTCATATGTGCAATTTTGCAACCATTCTGGAATTTTTTTGACTTCATAAACTTGGAAAATTTTGAGTCATTGGATCCTCAAATTCTTAAATTCTCAAGTTATCAAATTCCTAAGTCACTGAATTCCCAGATCTCCAAATATCACATGTTACCCAAAACATCGAATCTTTAAATCCTCGAATCTCCAAATTCTCAAAGCTTCCAATCTTGAAACTCTCAAATCTACGAATCCCCAAATCTCCAAATCTCTAAACTCCCAAAATTCCCAAATCCTCAAAGTCCCAAAATTCTCGAAACCTCCCAATAGCTAACTGTTCAAATCCCAAGTCATCCAACTACAGAAATGCGATAACCGATTCTAAATTTGCAAATTCTTCCCCAAAGGAAGTCACGCTCCCCCGGCGTGTTACGTTCGTAATTCTAGAATGCTTAGAGATTCGTACGAGGAATTCAGGTTTTCGCGCTCAAACAATGCATAAACGAGCGCGTTACGCGGAGTACAATGATATTTCTTTGAAGGCAACCCGTGGGGGAACGAGTATTGTGAAGGAATTTTTCAAGCATGCACTCCCACGTGGGGTATGTTGCTACCCCCAGCGTCTATTCTGAAGAAGGGCGAGCACGTGTGGGAATGCAAGTATATGCAGCTTTAGCATGCCAAAGGTGCTTGGCTTTCTTCGTGACACACCCTCGTTACTCGAACCACATGTCATTACCCCACCTTGCATCACCAGGGGGCTGCTGGGAAATCTCTCCTTCACCTTAGACCATTCGATAATATTCCTCCTCTATCTGTCGTTACTCGCCATCTTTGACGAACATCTGGTTTGTCAACTTATTTACGGTTAGGAAGTCTTATATTTATTTTACCTAGCTTTAATTTTGTATCTGATCATGTAGTTTTAGTTTTAATTTGGTAGCTTCACGTCTAGCTATGTTTGGTACCTGTATTACTATTTTTAATGTGTTCATACACTTTTGGAGATCTTCAGGTTAAAAGTTAATTACATTCTGTAAGAAGATTATATAATTTATAAATAGATATTCTTGCTCTTGCAGTTATAGGTATTCACACCTTCCAATAGTGTCAATATCGACAGGTACATTATGCATCACAGTAAGAATTACTGTTATAGATATGTAAGCAAACATCAGTTTGCACTTAAAAGACGATCAGTCATGCGTCTAATGTATGCAAATATTTCGAAGATGTATCATCGTTTACATGATTCAAACTGGCCTAGTCGAGTTACATCCTAGTCGATTGAATGCTGGAGCATTTGAAAGAATAACTCGTCTGTCGCAAGTCGATTGGGCATAATTCACGAAGATTAAATTAACAAGCCTAACAGACAGTTCGCATGGCGTGTTCTGAAAGATCCTCTCGGTGCGTGGGTGGTTGACAACGCGGCGAACACAATGGCGCGTCTGCCACGCACCGGTGTTTCTCTCGGAGGAGAAGGACGCGTAAAAGAAAAGAAGTCTGTTAGCCCACGATCAGAGAGGTGTCTAACCAGCGGTACTCGTCGTGTCGCCAACGCCATTGTTCCAGTAAGAGGTCCCCATTACTCCGTCGTTACGTCCTGCTAACGCGTCTCGTTACAACGAGAGTTACACGCGTCCACGCGCGAATCGACCAGCCCTACGAGCACCTGGATCGTGTAAATTATTCTCCTTCTCCTCCGGTATCGCCGCGAATCGTACGAGGAATATCGACCCTCGTGGTGTACCGCGTCGATCGAATAGCGCGAAACGATCGAGCGGATTAAGATAGCGAGGTGGCCGAGGCTCGTTCAATTGCGGAGATAAGTTAATTGGAAGAGAAGGCTCGGTGTCGTAAAGAGAAGAATCGGTTTAGGTTCCACTCGGCTGCGTGCTAGACCATTGCCTTATCGCTCGTGATTAACGTTAATTGAGATTTGTAGGTGTCGCGAATTTGCTTGTACCATTGTTTTTCTCGACTGTTGGGTAAAATGTACATTCACATAGTGTATCACTATACTTATCATACATGTAGTGCGCGTCTTCAGAAATTGCAACAAGTATTTATAGAGATGAAGAGCCTGCCCTTATTTCTCTACTCTCTGGTATGTTCACCTGCGTGTTCGTTGACATACTTGAGATCTATAGAAGATTTAATTTAACGAGAAACTGTATTCGTTCTTTGGAAGATTGCTATACGATACCCTACTAGTGTCAGTCTTTTTTATTTCTATATCTTCTCTGTGAAAGGTCTTCGTTTGAATTACTCTCACTTGAAGTAGACCAGAGATTTTGGTAACTTGTGAACATTGTAAAGGTTCCATCGATAAAAAGAATAAAACGATGTTACTCCTAGTTGATGTTTAACATGATTCACCCCGATATTCAATTGCTACCCACAAGTAGCTAGTGGTAGCTAACCCACCTAAGTACCTAATTTCCGACCGCGTCTAAACAATTCAACCAGGGATATATTTTGAATTTTTCCAAATAAAGCTCCATCAATAATGCCAAATTTTACGAGGATGTCGGTTCGTCGAAGAGGCGTCGCGTGAATCATCCTCTAGCATCGCGTGGGCAGCGAAGGCTGTAACGCGTATATATACGCGCCAGCACCACACAGGACCTATTTCAGCAAGTTGTCGTCGGTACGAAACAACTATTAGCGTTCCTGATGGCGCATTATGTTCCGGCTTGCAAGCGCATTAACGAGCTCCCGGTTTATATAGCGGGCTCAAAAAGAAAAGAAAAAACAAAGAAAAAAAGAAAATCACAAACGATCCTCGTAAACGCCCACGACAAATTTCTCTCCCTCCTCGGAACGCTCTTATCTTCGCATCGATTCCATTCTCTGCTTCCTCTGCTTCTTCTTCTTTTTCCCTCGGCTTTGTTCTTTCCCGAGATGGCCGACTCGCGCATCGACCATCACTATTCACTTTCCGGTTCCTGCATTATTCAAGCGCGAAAGACCTTCGAAGGTAGGCAAGTGTGCTTGACGAGGTCAGGCGGGAGTGCAACGAATACCTCAATTATCGGCACTAGTTACTTGCGTTACGAGCACTTGATTTGTTGCGAGTTTGGGGACGTAAGTATTATTGGGATGTGGGGAATGAGGACATTGAAAATTGGAGACTTGGAGGTCTAGGAGGGATCTCGAGATTTATGAATTTATGAATCTAGGAAATTGAAATATTTGAGAAGGTAGATATCTGACAGCTCAAAAATTTGAAAACTTATTTTAGAAATTTCATAATTCACAACTTTGATGACCTACAAAATCTCCAACTTAAAAGTGAAAGAAATTCTAGAATCTTAAAACTTAAAACTCTAAAAACTCGCAGATATAAATTTTGGAAAATTTGAAAATGTGAAAATTTACATATAGCTAGCTAAAGAAAGCGTACATTGTACGAGATTCCGACATTAATTGAACCTCGAGCGAAATGGCAGCTCCGATCACAGTACACGACAGACGCTTCAATTCCGCCGACTAGAAAAACTGAATTCCCCAGTTATTCTTATTGCCTGCTGCTCGTGATTCTAACATAAGTTACGCCAGGCGTCTCGGCCAGTCACGTTCGGTAATCGTTCGATTCCTCTTCTCCCTGAACGATTTCTTCGGGCGTATCGTCGCTCCGTCGAGCGGCATTCCGCTTCGTACGAACGCTCGAACGTGCAAACGCTTGTCCGACCTTTTTGCCCTTCTTCCTGTTTATCGCCGCGATTTAAAAGCAGCAGCAATTTTGTACCCATCTTGATTCTGCGTCAAGAATCATATCAGTGATACATATCTTCCATGAAATATACAGAACTCTAAACACCTATTCAGGTAAACGTGTATCAAACGTTCCCGAGGGTTGCTCAGTGGGACCCTTTCCCTGTGACGTCATCGAAGAGGGTCCCGTTATGGTGTACGTCAGATTACGTCACGGCAGATGCGTAAGGGTGAAGGAATTCCCGGACAGATGCGACCCGAGCTTGTTCTCAAGACAACGAGGGGTGTTTTGTTCTTTAAGGGCTGGGGGAAATGTTTGGAACTTGGAGTGGTAAACAGAGAATTGAATCATGGGTATTGTATTCGCCAAAAATTTAATATTGGGGTTTCTGGAGTATTAGGATCAATGACAAGGTGTGGTAATCATTACTTGGTAGAAATGTGGACAATTGAAATTGTAACAGAAAAATATTACACAAAGTTTCAATCTCTTACGGTTCCAAATACTGATTTCCAAATTTTCATTTTATCTATTCTTAATTTATGAACGTATCAATTTTTCAATTCTTCAAATTTTCAAATTCCGAAATCCACACCCCAAATTATCCTCGAAATATACGATCTTCGGTTACAATCTATTCGAAAGCAAGTTGGAACATGTATCCATGCTCACCATTTTCGTGTTACAAATCTGACCTCGTGTCACTTCCTGCATGTTACGAAATATCCCTAAGCAGTACCGTACAATTGTTTCCATAAATTTTCGTAGGCGTCCCAACGTCTCGTTGCGAACTATACATTCTAACCTGGCACCGCATCTCCACCGTGCCTCCGTGTTTCTAAATGAATCGTCATTACTCATTGAACGCCACCGTGGCAAAGAGTTAAAGGTAGCAATTAATTTCGTCAGAGTTTTCGTTACGTCGCGAAACCTCGACTCGAGGTCTCATCAGAAGCGTAAAAGAAAGAGGGGTGCACTTTTTCCGAGCACCGGTCGTTTCGGGAACCGGACGCGGACACAATCGCACACTTTTACGACTCGTCCTCGATAAATTGCGCCTCGTGGAAACCGACAATGCTCCCTCGGAGGGGGAAAATTTCAGGGCCGAGAGGAGGCGAAATTTATCTTCAAAACAACGGTCACCCCTTCGAGAAGAAGTGTGGGAAACGCGGACAGCTGAGGACAGGAAAGGAAAGAAGGAAAGCGAGGAAGGAAAGACGAGTCTGATACGCTGAAGAGTGGAACACCCCGAAGTGATGCTTACCACCCCTCGCAGTACAGATCATACTGCTGGTCCTGTTCTAAAAATACGGGGTGGTGTCTGAACAACCCTGTTTTATCGAAGGTGACCCTGGAACCTATTGCACCATCATGTGCACGTATCTCGATTGAAGAGCATGAATTTCGTTTTTTACGGACGTAGTAGAATTAATCATTTAGGGTTTGCTTATCGAGACATTGCGAGGGTCGATGGAGAGATAACTGTTGCCATAAGAGCTTTCGACGGTTTGAACATTCAATTTGATTCGAAATTTCGTTGTCTTCAATATTTGGTACAGTTAAAAATTCCTGGGTGTCGAATATTTGGTACGACTTAAAATTGTACATCGGATTTCGGTACAGAAATTACAGTGCATTGAATTTGTGATGCAATTTTACTCATTTTGATTTAATTTGAGAACGACGCGAATATTCGGTTGATTTGAAAAAACATTTGATACAATTTGGACTTCTATATAATTCAAGATTCTATAAGTGTTAATCCTAAGTTTCTGAAACGTCGAATATTTAATGCTGCGTTACTATCGCGCGCGAAATTTGAAAGATCAAATATTGAAATATTAAAATAGACTATATGACCGACTATTCACACCGATACATTACAATATATTAATAAATGAAATTTACTTGTATCTACAGATCGAACATATTTTAACATATATAATATTATGTGTTATACTAGAAATATCAAAGAAATATTTTGATTATTCGAAAATAACTGAAAAATGTCTAACTAGAAAATTATTAGAACAGAGTACTGAAAGTTTGTCGATTCTAATAGAGATCTTAACGAGCTGATTCGACGATTGCCTGCTTTCGATGGTCGTCAGGCGTCAACATCGCATCCTCCAGGGTTCATTCGTAATCGAGAAGAGAATTAAGCGCTCACCGCGAGCACACTCGCGCCGTTGATTGCAGTCATTAATAGAGAAAATTAATGAGCCAGTAGAGTCGACTCTCTTCGTCTTTGTCCGGCGTGGTTTCGATGCGCCTCTTTCCTAGACGCGCGTGTTGATTCACAAATAAATCATCGGCGTTCTCGTGCTTGTACCGATCCTGGTCTGAAAACGAAACGAATTTATCCGAGCCACCTATACACCTCCACGTTTCTGTCCGATCGAGGTGTTGCCACTTTCAACCTTGCTATCGAGCATTGATCATTAAACAAGATTGATTCTTCTGAATATTTTATGCAAACGGATAATCCTGTATTTTAGACGATGGGAACCGTTCGAATGAAATTCGATGAACATGAAGAATTTAGTACACAGGACGTCAGAGATATTAATCGATGTGTGTTTTACCAAACATTGTACCGGATACGCTAAACTAATTTTATTTATACTTCTTGGAGAAAGTTCGATTGTCAATTTGACATTTTTGTAGGTATTAAAAAGTCGTGGAATAACGTTATATTTTTTGAAGACTGGATTTATTTGACTTTTACGTGTAACACGAGCGCCATTTTAAAGCAGCTGAAACTTTTATGAGGTAATTTTGTTTTTAACAAATCTTACCGAATATTTTCATAATATTATGTTATATTAGTAACAAAAATTAGTATTGCTATAATGGTAGAGATCTGAAGCTTCAACATCGTGAACGTTAAACAAAAACCTGTAACAATCCTAAAGACATAAATTCATCAAATAATGCGTATAGCAAAGAGTAGTGTGGGGTAGAGAAAATTTTAATTTGGCCAACGTTGAACAAAACCTTATTACAATTCTAAAGAGTTCATCAAATAACGTGTACAGCTACAAGTACAGTGTAGAAGTAAACCTGAGCATCGTGAAGGTTGAACTGAAACCTTGTAACAATCCTAAAGGTTTAGACAAAGTGTTAACCAGTTACCGTTTTGTCGCGAACGAAATAAAGTCGCCTCTGGGAAAGCAGCGACGAGAATTTATCCAGATGTTCTCGAGGCTCGTTCATTTTCATGTTCGCGTCTTGCGTTTGTTCGTTACCTTGGAAGGTCGCCGGATGACCTCGGCAATGAAGGTTCACCCACAATCGATATCCCGGCGTAGATTCGTCGAAACTCGACGTCGAAGCATCGAACCGTTGGTGTGCCTTTCACCTCGCGTAATTATTCACGGTTCATTATTCAGTGTCAGATTATCGCCAGGCGACAAGTGGCCGTGCGTGGCCGCGCGAACCTGCTCGTGACTGTGGATTCGCCTTAAGCCATCGACCGAGACGAGCAGCATGTTTAAGAAGAAACGCGCGTGTGAGTGATTAGAGCAGGGGCGTTAATCAGACGATGAAATATTCCGCAAAGAATCCGACCTGGTGTGTATACACCATTGGCGTAACGGGGATTCTTGTCTGAAACTACGGACTTTGATAGTGATGGCGGTAGACTAGGAATGAATAATGTTGGTTGAAGGTTTGCAATTTAGGGGGTTCAGGGATTAGAAGATTTGAGAATATGAAGATTGGGAATTTGCGGAGTTGGGATATGAGAATTGGAAATTTAGGAAGATATAGGAAGTGGAAATTTGAGGAGTTGGGATATGAGAATTGGAAATTTGCGGAGTTGGGATATGAGAATTGGAAATTTGCGGAGTTGGGATATGAGAATTGGAAATTGCCGAAAATTTAGAAGCGTTGAGACTTAAAAATTTGAGTATTTGGAGATATAGAAAGGGACTTTGAGAATTTTGGGATTTTGAGATTAGGGGTTCCTGGAAATTTGGAGCGTCCGAAATTTGAAAATTTAGAATCTTAGAAGTTTGGGAATTTGGGGATCTAGAAATTTGTGAATTTAGGAATTCTGAAAGCTGAGAATTTGAGAACTTAGAGATTCTTATCTGATTCTTCTCTTTAACCTTGGAAAATTGGAAACATAAGACATAAGTTATAAAATTTGAAACGTGTCATTTAAGAAACTTTTAGAAACATACAAATTTAGAAATACATAAATTTGAAAAACGGTATCTTAAAATATTTTCAACTCCCAAACACGAGACCCAAGGACAGTATCAATTTTCCCCAGTTACGCCAATGTGTACCTTCGTCTTGTACGAAGGTACTAAAAACCTCAGCGACCGGTTTGAGAAGCCTAATCGGGAGGTACGAAATCTACTCATGTAAATTTGTCTCCCTTTCTTGTAAAAAAAAAACTATTAGCTGATTTCGTAATGTTGTACAATTATCCGTAGATGAAATATCTTAATTTACAGTTGTAACAGAGAGATTTCAGTTGGAGTGATCGAAAGACTAACAATGAGTATCGTTTGCGAACAACGTTTTGAGTGGCTCGTTAATCGAGCTTGCGTCGCGATCTTCTATTTGTCGACTCGCGGTGATGTGGATTGATTATTCAAGGGAAATATCTGGCACGCGTGGGTGTGATAAATTGTTCTCTGTGAAGCACGATTCGTTCGAACATTGTAAAAAATTTTGCTTATATTTTGCCAAGCTGTATGAATATTATGTCTCGCTTGATTTAAGCGCAGCTATTTGCAAATCTCATTTTGTTCAAGAATCGTACGTCTTTTAACATGAAATTTTAAATGATTAATTAGGCTAGACAGGTTATACGACTATGGTATGGCATGCTAGTCTTGTTATCCTTATACTTTTTGCAATATATTTTTATGATTTTTTACAAGAAGTGTTACGAAAGTACAATTTTGAAAGAATTTGTCGTGTTACCATCTAATTAACACAAGTACTGTTAGAAGCTGAGAAGTTGGCACTCGGACAATGATGAATATGATACTCGCAACCAAACCTCACTTCGACACTCTATATCTGCACCAATTCATCATTTGCTCAATTACGAAAACATACGTGTATTATGTGTTTATATAAGAACATAGTCTGACCTATTGCACCTGAACAAATCGACATTGCACATTACGATTGCGTAACAATATGAATTATTAATACATAGCTTGTAAAGTACGCATAACTACGAGATGTTAAAGTTGTTACCACCTTGTTCAGATATTTTTAAGCGTGTGGCAACATCTGGAATTTAGTATCAATCCCATATGCTATTTTTTCAAAGGATCCCTATAATTATAGTCGCTGAAAAAAATAAAAGATTCACGCGAATGCAATTGCGAGAAAAAGGTGCAATATCAGGAAACGAGGTCGCCGAGTGATTTTAGTATTCCCGATGTTGGTTCGAGACACGCTCGAGACCACCCTGGACACGCGTCGGTATCAACAGGTGTTGGTTTATGATGCCGCGGTGGAAACCGTGGGCATCGACATCGATTCCGATGCAATTTAGATAACCGAATGCGATTCGACAACCCTGAAAACCTGAACGCGCGGCGATAAAAGCACCGGTCGGGACCGCGTGTAAATTCGGCGATCGTTCGCGTGACACACGATGCCCGCGTCGTCGAATCACGTACACGCTCGCGGGTGTTACTTCGACACGTGAATCTACAAAGCGTACTGATTTAATTACGTACCGCGAGTTCAGTTCCATGCGACGAACGTTCGTTTTTCGCGTGTCGACTTCATTAATAAATAATTAATCGAGCGTCACTGCGCCTGCCTTCCATCGATTAATCAACTGTCACTGCTTCTGGTGATCGCAGATATTATTTGCGATAACACTTTTTTACAATTCTATCCGATGTAAATGATAACGACCGTTCACTGCTATGTTTTCCGATCTGAAACCATAAGTCTTCAAGAATTTTGAAGTCTAGGCTCTTTTCATAATATTGATACAACATTTCTAAAATACCAGTATGATTACTTGACTAGGCTGTACCACAATTTTAGGGTCCTGAAAAAGGTCTTCCAAAATCCAGAAGTTTGGCACTTCGGGAATCTGGGATCTAACTGGATCGAATTTCGCTGCGAAACAGGTCGAGATTATCGCGAGAGGGTTGAGAGAAACGGTACGCGAGAGGTATCGATCGATAGTTTTAATCGAAGGTACGGCCATCGAGGCCTATCTGCTTCGGTCGCAGTTTATGCGAACAAGAGGATCGCCAACGCAAGGCGCATAAAAGATCACGGGCATTGTCGTTGTTCGACCAGATATACCCTCCCTATCCTCTTTATCCTTGCGGACCATTGTCAGTCGATCCTTATACCTCTCTCCCCTTCCTTCACCTAACTTCTTCTTTATTCTATCATTTTCCGTCCTCGTCTTCGACGAACTTCTCGATCAGCTGTTACCCTGTTTTGTTCTGCGTTATATTCGAATTGGGGAATCTTGATAAATTGGGACTTCAAACAAGTAGGTAGTTCTAAGTGGGTAGATATTTGTTTTTATGCGTGAGTTTCATTTCCATTTATTATTGCCAATGAGTACAGAAGATCTGTGAACAAGTATCATTTTACAAGTATAATTTTTTAACATAATTATTAATACAAGGACATGTTTCCCTAGATATTATTACTAATTAACGTGCAATATTTCAAAATTTATTATTGCAAGAAATTAACATATAGTAATGGATCAATGTACCTACTAGACTTTCAGTTAAACCCATCGCTACTTACATGAATTCCCTTTTTCCCAAAACCGAAGTCATTTATGAAAAGAACATCTAAATGATCTCTCTACGGGACATCCTACACAAAGTCCCGATTTCATATGAAAAATCAAAGACGTCACAGTTCTCGCAAGCTCGTTAAATTTTCTGCACATGTTCGCGTGGTTCGTCGCGGGCGAATACGAAATGAGTGGTGCGTCACGGCACGTTCCCACGCGATCACCGTATTTCGAGCAATAAGTTTTCTGAATTGTATTATAATACTATTACAAGCGCATCGAACGGCGTTATTTACGACGGTACGATAACGTGATCGTCCGTGGCGTGTCGGCAATTAATATTCATCGAGCGACGTTCGCCGCGTCGCGAGAACACGAGGTCCGACGATCTCGGGTAATTAAGAAGCTTTAATTTCTCGAACGGTATGGCTCGCGAAACTAAAAGGCGTCGCTGGCACGAAGGGCCCGAGGACGATGTTTATCGGCATTCACGACGACAGAGAGACCGGGAGACAGAGAGATACGTGACGTGTGGGTGGAACGGAAAGTCACCCACGTGCCCCACCCTCGGCACGCACGTGTAAAGCACGCACGGTTTACACGTGTGCTTACCGATGTACCTGCACGCATTCGTCACCGGACCACACGTGTAAGCGCGCCTTTATACGGTCCTCGACGCGGCCTATAGATGCGTGTTGCATATTCATATCGAGACCCGAGTCGATGCTCCACTTCGCCATTCGGGAGGTGTAGGAGGACGGGCGTGCATAATTTTTCGAGTGCCTTGAACTCTCGACGTTAATCGATTCCGCTTGCGAGCCGTTTCGCTACCAACGACACTCGATTTTGCTACGCCGATAAAAACCTACGAGCAACATAGTTAATCACCACTTTTATTTTACGTCGATGTGAACCAAATTAATGACTCAACTTTCGAAAAAAAACTCTAACATTTTATTCGTACGAGAACTGCACGACTATGGAAATTCTATGATTCTTATATGACGACGATAACAGGATAATCGTCGGGGAAGTTTGGTACCAGGATATAAAGTGACTAAGGAGGAACTGAATTCAGGATGTTTGGTCGAGGATGAATCTATGTTTGTGATGAGTCATCGAAGTCGTCACACAACGGATAAATCCTTTCAACTACCGTGTACAATATACTGCATTCTGTTTTGTATTTGTCAAATCACTCGTGCTTCGTGATCAATTTTACTCGAATTAATACGCTTCTTGGAGGTCAGGTTCAATTATAATTTTGCATAGTCAACCTGACGCACCTGATAAATAAATCATAGTGAAAGGTTTGTACACAGGAATCTGAAATTATAAAATGTAAAAATGTAGGAATTTGCGAAGGCATACACCTACACGTTTCCTTTTATAATAAAAATTCGACAATGACCATTAAATTTAAAAGCGTGAGAAAAAGTGGTGTCCCCGTTTCGTTGATTTCTACTCGTTAACCTTCCAAACTTTTAATTAGCGGTAAATTTGCAAATCATATTAAAATCTGTTCTCCCATACAGAATCGAGCGTTGACTCGCACAGTTAATTATTCTGATTAGAATTCCGATGAAACGAAAGCGAGTTCTGTGATCGGCCTTGAAGGAACGATTCCCAAGGTGTGCAGAGGCTATTAAAATTCGGCTCTCCCGAGTGTCTCGCGGGATCCTCCCACGCGTAGCGGGCATCGAAAGTAAAAGAAGCAACGAGTATAATATAAAAGAAAAGAGTAGGAGAGAGCGAGACAGGGAAGGAGTTAATCGAAAAAGTCGAGCAACGAAGTCTGGCTTGCACATGCCGAGAAGCATGTAGACTCTATCGGTGGCCGCCCACGCGATGCCCAGGAACCTTTAACGGGCTCGCAATAAATGCCTATAGTTTCTTCGACATGCTCTTATAATCTCTTAGAAATCGTTCTCGTCCTTGGCTAGCCTTTCGTACCTGTCCGTTCGAGTTTTATCGTGGTCCACGGCTGGAACATTGACGATAAGCGTCATATTAATTAGCATCCCAGGTACTCGGGGATATTGCTCGAAAATAGACGCGTTAAATTTCTCTTATCGATTATATTACCCGACTTTTTGTCCTGGGAGATCGTTTCGAGAGTCTGTTAAGAGACAGTCGTAGCTCGAATAGTCTCGAAATCTTTACGAGTATGCGAGTACGGAGTCGATACCGGGAATAATCGCCAAGTGCTTTAATTACGCCGATATCTCGAACAGCATCGAGGATATAGTGCTGAAAGTTATCGTTTCAGACTGCACGTTAATTAACCCTCGGGATCAAAGTTCCCCAAATGCATTTTTATCGGTGCGATCGGGTCCGATTTATTCGATATCTTTGATTTTTCAAGATGTATTGTCCGTACGATTACGTGGGATATTTTGTACGATTAAACTTTGACGTTGGACGGATATGGATGAAATGTACTATGCAAAAATGAATTGTTTGGAGAAATTATTGCCGAATTTTATTGTGACGAGTTCAAAAATAAATGTAAAAATTTATGGAGGTTAACTGGTCGTATTGTCGTATACAAATTAGTGTCAGTCATTTATATTAATAAGTGGGTACAGTGGATCAGTTATCAAGATATTTAAGATTTTATAGATATGGGAATATAGGAAATTGATGACCTAGAAGTTTTTGTTTGGAATTTTAGGATGCGCAAATGTCGAGAGCTAGAAATTTGAGGGTTCATGGATTCGACAATGAAGAAATGCACTGGATATTTCAAAGCGTAGAAATTTGGTTTTGAAGCTAGTGAATTCTGAAATTGAGGAAATGAAAAATCGGCAAATTTACATGTGGGTCGAAGGGAGAGTTGCTGGGAAGGTATAATATAAATCAGCTCGAAATCGGCGCGTAACGTTCGTGCGCCGCGAGTCATCATCGCATGGTAGTTTTCATTGGCTGTTCCGGTGGCCACCGGCGAGGTAGCCTCGTTACGGCCGCTGGATATAAAACTTAATTTCACTTGGCCGAAAAATAAATCCCAGGTGAGAGAGGGCCGACCGATGGCGAACAGGAAGCACGGTCTCCTCGTGAACGGTGCACCAGGGCCAAAGGGAGGAGGAAACCAGCTGTGCTTCTTTTTTATCCGCCTCGCGCCGTAACTTTTCCTCCCGTGCCGGTTCCTCGCGGAACGAACTTACCGGTAATTTCGCGACCGCATCCCGAAATCTGTTCGACTCGGCGAGAATGCGAATCGAAACTGTTTCGCGCCGCTGTGAGAACCAAAATATCGCTTCTTTTTTTTCATCTGGTCCGTTTGTTGTTTCGTTGCTCCACTCGGTTTTTTCCCTTCGAAGCGAATTCGTTTTCAGCGTAATCGTTTCGGCCATGGTTTTCGCAATATTTGCGCCTCTCACCGAAGCGCAAAGGCGTTACACTTCGTGGCCCGGCATTGAAATTACCAGAACCGTACTCGTGCGTCGTCGAAATTACCCGCAGCCTCGAATCGATACGCTCGCGATACAATCGTGAGTGTTCATCTCGTTCTCTGCTCCGTATTATCGTTTAATTATCGCATCGACTGATTGACGAACGGTTTAATTAAATTGATCCCTATCTCGAGTATCTTTTCATCTCGCCGCTCTTCGACTGACGTCTCTTCGAAGCATTTGCGACTCGGATGTTCGCTGGTCGGCAAACTGTTCTTTCGCTTGTGCTCGTTGCACGGCCAAAAATGGTTATCAAAGTCTACAAAACGATTTCGAACGAATAAATTCTGTATGACTATATATGTCACTGTTATGAGGAGCTTCGATTTTGATTGTTACGGGTTAATAACCTGCCGCTGTAAACCTATAACGTACGGATATAATTGATGTTAATTAAATATAGACGATGTCGAGAAAAAAGGAACAGCTGATAAACCGTACAAACAAATTAAATCGGTATCATCGATCAATTTCTCCCAGCGATGCGAACTTATCGTTTCATTAAAACATTTATATAACATTTTTCGTTTATTTATATGCCCGTAAATATTCGCCAGCTGGAATATGAAACAGTAGGAATATAGTTTCGGCGATAACTCATTCATCGCCACTAAATTATTATTCCACGATACTTTTCCAACGATCCTTTGGATACGGTGGTTGTTAATCGATAATATTGTGAAAAAGAGCAACTGCGCAGATAAGAGAGATGGTTTATTGGACCGCCGTTTCCTTTTCTATAACCAACGAGCAACGTTCGAAATGTCGAACCTGAATTGCTGCTTTCCTATATGCGGGTTTTAGGCGGGCGCCAGAAACGCGAAACCCGTTTGCTGCGTGTCGTCTATATATTATCGCTGTCGCTTTTATCGATTTCCTTCGGAGATTTAGAGCACTATCGAGAAGGAAATCGAACACAGTAGTTACAACTCGAACAGAGTTGTTCTCATGTATTTTATATTTAGAATTATTTTCCTTTTGGGAGATGTTTCGAGAGCTGGGAGAGGTTCAAGTTAGGGACGTTGAAACTTCAAATTTCTTTGAACTTCTAAATTTTCAAATTTCAGAATTGTGCAAGTTCTGAATTTATCAGAGTTGCAAACTTTAAGTTCTCATATTATAAATTTTCAGTGAATTAGCTAATCTGAAATTCACATAGTTCCAAATGTTCAAATTTTCAGATTTTTAACCTTCTCTAATCTTTCTAATTAAGTCTTGAACTAAGCTTCTCCATTTTCCCAAACTCCAAGGTTTCAAGTTGGATCTCCATAGCGTCGTACCTTGAAAAGATGGTTGGAAAACGCAGAGAAGATAGCAAAATGTACCATCATGGCTACCGGTGAGTGTATCACAGGTTGTGGAACGCTGGAGTTTGACGATTTCCATCTCGTATCTGTAACGACTCATCTTGGCAAGATGAATGCCGCTCTGAAAATACCGCGAAGAGTTCCGCTGCGCGGCGAGATAGATCATCTCCGATGGATCGTAGCGGCGAGTCGATGATCGTTCGCGATCGATACCGAGCCGGTGAAGGAAAATCGATTCCCATGATCTCCCTATCTCGAATCTGGTATCTTCGTAGGTACGTGCTCGGCTCGTTACCTCGCGGACTCAACGAGCTGCGCCACGAACAGTGCCTCGTGCTGAATCCTCTTGAGGGGCCACCGCGTCGCCCCGCGCCAATTCATTAAGCTGTAATTGAGTTTTCAGCTCCGCGATACGACGACCGAGATACATCCACGTTGAATGTATCCAGGCTCGGGCAACACGCTCGCCAGAAAGAGAGAGACGTCGCGAATTAAGCACGACAACGTGTGACCGATGTCCGGGAGGTGATTAACTAAAGTTTTAACAAGCTCGCTCTAGCCTTCGCCCGACGACGAGCTTGTACGCAGCCGTACGGATTAATTCGCTCCACGACTCTTATTTTCTTGATAGTTAATCTACCGGCCAACTAATGTCACTGCGCGCTCAGGGGACGTTGTGTCGTTAATTTTCATTCTTTTCACCGATGCAGCCTCGTTACACTCGTTTGGGATGGATCAAAATATTGCATCAGGTTGCAATATTCGTTTCTCTTTGGAATTATTTGTTGACACTCATCTTGTGGTTAATACATTAGGTTACACATGTAAACCACATGTGGTTTGATACATTAGTTGTACGTTGGACAGCAAATTTTGTAAGTAATGTTATTAACATGATGGTTATGGATAACATATATATATGCGCCAAGCACATGTCCCAACTCTTATCTCTTGTAATTATTTTCCACTACTTTTCATTACAAGTTCTTTGCAGTACCACGTCAGTTTTCCATAAAAAAATTGAATAGAAGGTATTGTTATTTTCTATGCAAATAAATTTTCTCAATAGCAAGAATTTAATGGTTAAAATCGTGAATGGAGAATTCTTATTAATGCAGTGAGAGTTTAAAAATGCACTTTTGTTCAGAGTTGAATAAAACAACGAAATGTTACAACGTGACAGATAATAAAACTTTAATCAAAACGAGCACTATTAAGCGTAATGACTGATATTATACTCTATTGATGGTAATTTTTATGGCTAATTGATTTCTTCGCGATAGAATTCGAGTATATAATTATACGATAACACGTATGTCGAAATTACATATCGAATTTACCTGTTTTGTGATGTTCGCGAGATAAGATGTGATCCTAGAGACTTCTTACATAAGTTTTTATATAAGCGATATGTTCAGTAGGTAGATTTTTAAATTTTATCCTGAAGTCTTCTCATTAATCACTTTTTCCGCGAGGAAAATGTAATTATACAAGTAGATCAATCTGGTCTAATGAACTGCATTCTTAGAATATTTCTTGTATAAATGTTCATTCTGCATTGCATCATTTGAATGCCTTAGTGATTAATTACTCAACCGACGTTCAGGTAGCTGTGCTATTCTGCGAAATTATTTTTCTAATTGTACCTTAATTGCTTTTATTACTTTAGATACCGCTAAACGATAGTTTACAACCGGTAGAACGGGTGGTACTTTCGGTATTATTATTATGACAGTGTTTCGGAACCATTTGCTGCATATACTATTACAAATATTACCTATTTGGGTAATTGTACACAACAATTTTCATCAATTTATATTATTATCTATTACTGATAGAACATAGTAACCAATATATAATTTTGAAAAATCACTTGGCAAACTTTATTCAGCTTTAGTAATAATATCATACATGTACGTATTTGTTCATGAATTATAAACATAGTTGTGTATTTGCATTTGTAAGTGCATATGTATATCTACATGTACATATATGCATACGTATGTACTTGTGTATGTGTGTATGAATGTGTTTATTCATGTGTGTACATATGTGTTTATGCATATGCATACTATGTATTTATTCATATGCGTACGAATGTGTATATGCATAAGCACATGTATTTATTCATATGTGTGCGTATACGTTCATACATACGCGTACCTACATGTGTATGCATATGCATGCGTATGCACTTGTGCATATGTGTAAATATGTGTACATGCATGTACATACGTATTTATTCACATGTATATGCATATGTATGAATATGTATTTGTGCACATGCACACGTATGTGCTCATGCATATGTATACGTACATATCGCTTTCACGGCATCGATATCAACCACCCATTACATAACAAGATAATTACGAATCATTATGACCCAATAAGTAAATAAACAGTGACAATAAATAAAAAAGTTGAAATAATGTGCCAAGACAATTTGGTAGTCTCGTAACCGCGTAAAGACACGGAATCAGGGGACAAATTTGAACCGCAGCCAGAAGAAAGGGATACTCTGCTCACCTTTCACGAAGAGAGTGAGAGCGTGCGATAGCACAGTGTCTCGCGGATGCTCCGTAAATCGAGATGAGAACGAGTTTCGAGTATTAAGGTAATCGAGCCGTCGCACCTGACCGAAGCTCGAATTACAGTCGGCCCGGCCATGCGTATCCGCCGATCGAAGCGTTTTCAAGCCACCCACGCCGTCAATAAGCGACACTCATTATATGTGTCTCAAAACCGTCGACTGGATTTTACCTTCCTACATACACGGTGTTCCTTAACTTTTACTACAATTTTTCAATCACGTTGCAAATATGCTGATCAGATTTTTAATCGTGTTAGATTGAACCTGCATCGGTCGTATGTTCTGTCACTGATTAAATACGTGACATTTTTCTTGATATCAACAGTTAATGATATCTAGGTATTTAACTTACAAAGATACAGATGTAGGTTGTACGTGGTTCAGATTATAGATAGTATAATACGTGACATTTTTGTGCACACAGAGTCAGTTACAGTATGATAGCTCATATCTAAGTACTCCTTAGGAAGATATGGATACTTTAATTACAGGTACCTTGTGTTTGTTTCATGTAGTTCGTAGTATACACTGATTGTCAACCAATGACAAGCTACCAGTGTCCACCAATGTCTACCAATGATTCTACCAGAACTCATCTCATCACGAACAGTAGATACTCTACACGTTAATCCCTTAACCTATCATTTCTTTGGCAGTCAGAGCTACTTAATGACTGCTGCAATGTTAAAATAAATCAAGAAAATTGAACTGTCAGATATATTTTAAATTTAGGTATCCTTGATTGTACAAATCATAATTGCTGTTAAACTCCAGACTCATACGAATATAATTTTAATGTCTTGTCCTGAAGTGCGTCACGAGTGTGATATAAGTCACAGGGTGACATTAATAGGGCGATATTAAAAGAACGGGACATTGCATTTACCAGGGAAAAACAGTATTTTTTGAACGCACCTCGATGTAATTCTGGTTGAAAAATAATGCGTAGATTTAGAGCGAGCACCTGGTATACGCGCGTTACGCGACGTTACACGCGCCCACGCGCTCCTAGAGGCGCGCGCGTAGCTCGACGTGGGAACGAGTTTCCATCGGGACCCTGTTTCTCCCTCTTCCATCAGGCTAGTTTCACTTTCTGGCATCCGTATTATGCGGACACGATGGACGTGTACGCCGTACATTTCGTTCAATTACCCTTTAATCGATAGCTATGCAAATACGCTCCGTTAACGTCCTCTCGGTCAGCACACGACGCGAGGAAAAGTGGCGAGCGTCTCGAACCCAACGATCTATCGGTCGATGGCGAATTTTTGCGAGAAGCGACCCGTCGACAATGGGCCACGTAGGCCTACCAGTAATCCCGCGTAGGTTTGGAAAAGCTGCTTATCTCGAATTAAGGCGGGAACCCCTTCTCATTGCACCCACTTTGTACGCTATTGTGCCTCGTCGATGAAATAGAGAAGCATTCAGCACGCGGATTCTGCCTTTCGATTGCTATGTTCACGATGATGGTACTTGGGTGCAATACTCGATTACGGGGTCACTTGATTTGTTCATTCAACTTTCTTACATATATTTGCAACTTTAGAATCCATGAATTCTCTTTCACATCAACGATCTCCTAAATCTTCGTATTCCCTTCGTAGATCACTAAAGTTCTATATTTCTGATCTTTCTAGTATCTACATTTGCATCTTTCTAGTATTCGAAACGTCCAAGTTCCCAAATTGCAAAATCTCCAAATTCACAGATCAAATAATCAAAGTGTTCTAACCCTAGCTGAGGACAACACAAATTATCATATTTATAATGCAACGCTGACATTATGACAATATAAGACAGAATCCAGCAGTAACAACGATAAATGAATTAAAACATGACCGAAATTCTCGACACACCTGCCAGTATAATTGCGGAGGCTTCCACAGCAAGTTCTAAGAACTTTGGATGGAACTAAATCCCCGTTAATTAATGACGCTGTTATACTTGATCCTAGCCATGTCTTGCTGGTGAGTCATCAACGTTCTCGAGTTAATAGAATAGCTGAAAATTTCTGGCCAGTCATTTGGAGCGGTATAAGGTGGCGTCGTGTACGAAAACCCGAAGAAATGTTGCGCTCGTCAACGAGGGGACGATCAGTTCGGTTCGACAGGCACGACCTACATCTCAGACATTCGCTGCTGATAATTGGCAGTCGTTCAGAGAGTCGTTTCTGCGATATTTGCGATAATGTCGGGTTTGCTAAACGCCGTCTAAAGAGGGCTGTTATGCTTTCGCGTTAGAAACGTCCTTGGCATTCGGAGAACTCATCGTATGACGGGATGGATAATTTTGGTGCTGGAAGACCAAGGCTGTCTTCTTAGGAAAGTGTCGTCCTTCGTTCATCGAAATTGCTGTTACCTGAAAGGAAATAGGTGTAATCATTTCTGATTGTGCTGACTCGTTTCACCTTGGAACAATTTCGGTCTGGACGCGTGTCGAACTCTTCAGGATGTAACATGTGCGTATTATTTGGTCCCTGTGAATATTATCTTCTAATATGGTATGTTGATCTTTGCTGTATATTCTATGAATAGAGGCGCGTGGAAATTGTGAAGTCTCTGGATTCCGAGATTTCTATGTTGACGAAATTTCCAATTTTTGTTCTCGGATTTCTAGATACCTAGATCCTTAGATTCCGAGGTTTGTGTATACCTAGATCCCTAGATCTCTATTCCATCTAGATCTCTAGATACCCCATCTAGATTCGTAGACCGTGTTTCTAGATCTTCATATCGCAAGACCTCGAGAGTACGGAATTCGTATACTCCTAGATCTCTGCAATCCTCCCCATACCTCCAGTCCCTATATGTCTAGATTTCTATAATCCCCCGAATCCGCAAATCCGCCGAGATTCCTAAATCCCTAGTTCGGTAAATATCTAATGTACACAGTAGTGTGTATATTACGCGTGTATTTAAATTGCAAATACCGGATTCCATTTGTATTTGAATTCGAGCGGATTAAATGGCAAGAGACAGAGGAAGTAGGCGTATTCAAATGCGGTCTCAGCTCGTCCGTAAACACAGGGAGAAGGAAACGTTTACGACGGCGTGAAATGAACGTCCTTAGGGCGATGCGCTCATAGATACGTCGGGAGTTGGCGCGGTGCAACGCCGAAAAAGTGCGTAACTCGATCCGGCAAAAAGATAATAACCCGTTCATGAATTTTAATTTAAAATTAAAGCGATACCGCGCGGGGGAGGGACTCGCGATATATAGCTCATCCGAGAGTGGTTTTGCAGGTAGCCGGTACACGGACACACCCCCCTTATCCCTGTTTCACTCTCGTTCTTCATCTTCTTCTTCTTCTTCTTCTTCTTCGGCGTCGTCGTCGTCGTCGTCGTTGTTGTCCTCCTCTTCTGCTTTGCAGAGCTGGTTCTCTCGTTCACACGCCTCCTTCATTTTCGAACAGCGTGCAGCGAGACTGGCATTCTAAGGGAAGCCTCTAGAATGCACCGGCCGAAACAGTTATCTTGTACCTGGTGAAAAAAAAGATGGGGGAAGCAATGAAACCCTTAGTTCAGCACGAACGGGACTGGCAAATTGTTAGTTTCTGTTTAGCCTTGACGAGTACTTTGTATTTGTTTTATGTGTTTTTAGACTGTAATTGATTTTCGTTGTGTCGTCACACGTTGATTTGTTACGTGTTAGATAATTAGACTGTAGGTAACTGCGCGTTGGATAAGTGGACGCCAGATGTAACTATAGACAACTGGACGCTAGATAACTACTTGTTGGATAACTGGTAACACATTAAATTGTCACCTCCTACATTTCTACATGTATGTGTTCTCTTAGATTTCTACATCTGAGGTTGTTGCTAAGTGTTAAGATTATGTCGCTAAGTATTATGTTTTCACACGTTAAGTTCTTACGCGTTGGATTTCTATGTTATATTTCCTGCCATTAAATTGTGAAGATTTATATAACCAAGTGATTATATCCCAACATTACCAACTTCAAAAATTGTCCCCTATTGCAGTTCTGCCCCCGGCAATATAACGAGAGCTTACATAATTCTTATACCAATTTCCTCCACGTACAAAAGTCGTCGACTTACAAACGTGACTAATATTAATTAACTTAGTCGTCACCTTTGCAGTGTTAATTAAGCATTCCGAGTCGCGTGTATAATTTAATGACGCAGCTTTTAATTTTCGAACGATAATTATTCTCTCAGCGATCCGCAAAGGAATTAACCATTTGTGCAACAATGTTGCATCATTCCTCGAAAGTACTTAGCCTCGAAAAGGTTAAAACACATCGAAAGCACGTCCACCGGTCATCATTATCAACCAATTACCGTTGTAAATAACCTCTCGTGCCATATACTTGAAGAGTGGATCTCGCTTAATCGAGAAGCTGTCGTCGGTCATCTGTCGCCTCGTAAAACGCGACCAAACGATATACCGCGATTGCCGGCGACATCTTGGAACTTCAAAATGACACCGACTCGTTATACGTCCCGTAAGATCGGCTCCATGGGGGGAGAAAAAAGAAAACTCGATGACGAAGGGTCGAGAACAAAATGAAAATCCGTTGCCCACGCGCTCCTCCAAACATGTGTGTACATATACGGACACACGATGTGTCTATATGTGTGTATACACGTGTGTCTGTATATGCACGTGTATATGTTCGTATGTGTACGTTCGTAAACTACGGTGTTTTATGAATACGTGAATTTACTGCTTAATCAAGCCAGACGGCGAGGCCGCGCAATTAAAACACCATTATGCGGCCCCATAAAAATTCCCTGGTAAAATTCGACGATATCGGGTTACCGAAGTTCTTCTTACCGGCTTCAGGGTTACGGTCTATAGGATGCAGCACTTTATAGTCACCTGAGAGGATCCACGAAATTCGGGACATGAGGCCTTGGGTGCTCGGTTTCTTTGCCTCCAGTTTTCCCCCGTACACGTGGTACCTTTCAGAACTTTTGTTTCGACGGATTTATGTTCACCATTCAGTACACTGTCGATGGTATCGAAATCTGTAAATTGTACACACGATTGTGGTATATCAATTTGATCATTATTAGCTTTTGGTTAGGTGAACGTTTGTGAACTGCCTGTGTGAACGTTTCATCGATACTTTGCAGTAGACAGCCATTGTGAAGAATGTTAATGTGTTCATTTTTAGCAGACTAAGGGATGATATACTTGCAGCTCCATTCTGAAATACTTTTGTATACTCAAGAAATGTCATATCGAATGTACATATTCTATTGCTTGAAACTTGAAGTGGATTTTAATTTTCTGTAATGAGCCATTTTGTGTGAAAAATATTGATGGACCTGCATATGCATTGAGATCAAATTCCGCATCGATAGTATAGAACTGCAGTATCGTTGCATCTTTGTATATTTCAAAATCACCCATACGCAACGAGAGTTCATTAAATTTACAGTCATTTTAAATAACACTGTAACGTAATTAAGAATCGGGATGACTCGTTCGAGGAACAGCGCAACGAGGATCATTTCCTTCAAATGGAGTTAATTGCCAAAGAGTACACGGAACGAAAGAGGCAGGATTTCTCGAAACGTCAGGACACAGAGTCGTGTCATCGGTACTTTCAAAGGATCGATTACTATCCATTCGACCCTTAGACCGTTCCTAGGCCCATACCTGGACCACGCTGTGACAGAAACAACGACCGTACGCGTTTAATTGCAGCTTTCGGAAATTGTCGATTTTTTTTGCGAACGCTGCTTCTTTCGAAGTGTAAGGTTCAGGGTTCGTTTTTGCTGGAACTTCTTGCCGAGCTTCAGCCTCGTTTGTCCATACGTTTGTCTCTACGTTCCTCGAGAGAACAATCGCTTTTATAGTCGACCTTTGCTCGATTCTAAGTATTTCCCGTCGATGATTGCGTTTAGGGAATGCTATCTGCTTCGTTATTTTTATCGATTAAATTAAACTCTGTGGAGCTGTTTTTAATACGGATGTTCGTATATTGGCAATTAAATCCACCGTATATTCCAAAATCGTTAATTCCCATGAGGAGGAATTGAAAAATTAATATAAACATGACGGAAGAACTTCTCTTATACATTAATACTTTCAAAACTTATTCTTACCGATTTAATATAATATCTTTTTTTCTGACTAGATACAAATCATTCCTAAAGAAGCCAATCTCAAAGACTTGTTAACTACATTGAAAAATCGTATAGAATAATTAATCAAACTCAAGATACAGTGGATTATGTAAAAAAATGTTAAACCATTACTCTTTGACTTACCGTTTCTATACTTATCGAAGATCATTATATTAATACAGTAAATCTGTAGAGAATCATTAACGGGAGGGTTAAAGGAATCGCCGTAAGAAGACCTATCACAGCCGATAGAAAAACAGTAGATTCGATCGTAATTGAGCAACGGGGTATTTCGTTAGCGACTACCGTTCGGCTCGATTGGTTATCGAGAATCGATCAGGAAAGCTTCCGGATGTCGGGTGTTCGCAGTCGTAGAAACCACCTACTTCTTGCCTCTCTGCGGCTCGTACCTGTTGAAAGATATGACGTTGATTGCTCGTCGTAGGACCTCGGGATGAACCGCGCGAGTCGATGACCTCGAGGATGCTTGACCCTTCGAGGAACATGAAACGAGAGGTCTAACGAAAAGTGGAGGATATCTCGACACGTGTAAATTAAATGCTGTTGATCAAATTTGGATTTGGTATTGACTGCATTTGGTGCCAGTTTGTATTTTTGATTTTAAAACGTAAGCGTGAGAAAGCTATGAAAAATATAAATCTAGGTTTCTCATCTATACCACATATTTCTAAGCAGAAATGACGAAAACCGTCGAACCCGAACGAAAACGGGGGAAACGGACATTCGTACAGTTCGTTAAACAACAAAAAGCATAATTAAGCAACTATTAACGTCGAGCGTAAATCACCATGGGGAACACAAAGCGAAATATCGTTTATCGCCGTGACTACCGCCTAAAGGAATTTTAATTGCCCTTCAATTATCTCCGAAACCTTTGCTCGGTCGTACCATAAACACAGAGAACCATCATCCGATATTACAATGCGTATCGTTCGAATAAAATATTTCGATGAACCAACGCTATTGAAAATTACAAAATATTTCAATAAAGGCGAGCCAAAAAATTGCCCAGTTAATTAACAACGGGGAAAAACTTAACGAGCGTAATAGAACTGTTTTCTCGAAAAACTTTATCGAACTGTCGAGTAATCCAAGGATCGGAGTGAAAAGCGGTTTCTCGGCTCAATAAAGTACCCCGGCGTGTAACCGTGACGTGGATAGCAGCCGAGAAACATCGTAAAAATTAGGAGTGGCTGGATCGGTGGACGAATCAACCAAGTTTTCATTTATTTACGAGGAGGTGGAGAGGACGGCAGCGCGTCAGATAAAACGAGCAGGAGAGGCGGAGAGTTCAGTACGAGTATTCGATGGAAGTCAGGCTCGTTCTCCTCCAACACGGTGCCTTTACTCAAGGTGAATTTGTCGATAACGTCCCACGCCTACCCGTCCGAATAATTAATCACCTGTTCCCGATCAACTGACGTACCGTTAGAGAAGCCTGCCCTCCGGGCTCCGCTGGATCTTCTAGCGGGTGAAAAAACAATTTCAAGAACATAATGACCGCGCCGACATCAAAGAAACATACAGGTTTTTCACACAGAGATCGCTTATCTTTCGTGTTATGATATCGGATGATTCAACTTTTAACAAACGTCCTTCTCAACTTTTTTTTAGGTCCACATTTTACTTACCTATTTTCTAGATACACTAAGTAGTGTGTACACTAGGTACAGTAGGTTCCTAAGTTTAGGTGTCTTGTAGGTTCAGATAGGTGTAAGATTCTCATCTATATTTTTCCTAAGTTTGTTCATCTTGAATTAGCTTTTCTCCTAGATTTAGGTTTCCTCCCAGGTTTAGATTTTCCATAAGTCTAGGTTTCCTCTGGGTCGACATCGTTCATAACTTTAGATTCATTCTAGAACCAGACTCTTCTTAACTCTAAACTTTTCCTTCGTCCACATTCTTCTTAGATCTATACCCAGATTTATATTTCTTTCAGATTGTCCCTAAATCTAAGTTCTCCGATAGACTTAGATGTCTTTCAACTTTAGGTATCTCTTAGGTTCATATATTTTCTAAGTCTACATTTTTTCTAGGATTTTTGTATCGGCAATTATAGATTGGAATTCGCAAGGTTCAGGTCTTCCTTCTTCGTCCATGTTTCCTGTAGGCCTACATTTTTCCTAGGTGCAGCTTTCCAAATAATCTAGGCTCAATTATTTCTAAGTCTCCTCCAAATCCACATTGTCCCTACGTTAATATTTTCTGTATTTGATTCAGAGGAAACGGCATAACAGGAAGCCAAGTAGAGCAATTTTCACACGGCGCGTAGCGACAAATCGCGGTTCTAATTGGCGGGAAAGCTTTTTATCGGCGTTACAAGTGTTACCAGCGTCCCGACCTCCCGTTTTCCAGAATCGTCCAGCCTGAACTCGCCTTGGAAGGTCATGCGCGCACTTACGAGAAATAAAATCTCCCGTTCAGGGTCCGGATCGTCGATGCTAAAGGAATCAAATCGCATTCTCCGTGTCGCGTCGTCCTGGTTTCCCTAGGGAGCGTTCGTCCGTCTGGTTCTTCGCCGCGAGCCAGAGGGGCTCGTCTCGTTGGCCAACACTGAATCGGGAGCTGATCGACAACCACCAGATCACGATTCCTGGTACAATGGATTCCGAGCTTCCTACACGTCGCTTTCGACCGGTCGCTTGGCATCGCTAATTGATGAAGATGTAGTACGCGTTTTTTTTCATAATTTCAACGCGATACAACGATGCACATTCTTCTCGGAACGGACACCTTGTCCTCTTCCTTCTTTGGACAGATTAATATTCAAGTAGGTTCACTGCAATCAGCGTTCGAATTTGTAATTTTCATTTCGTGGATGTTTGTGGATCATATTGAGCCTCGAGATGTTCGGATTTGGAAGAAATTTGGGGAGAATCGAGGGAGATCAGACGGGACGACGAAATCTCGATATATGGCCCTAAGTGACATTGTGGAAAAGATACAAATTTTTGAGAGGGTTATACAAGGGTAACTCCTTACATTCGGTCTATGCATTTGGTTATCAAGGTCCTGGTAATGAAAGCTTGTAAATATGCAAATTTGAGAATTTCGAAATTTGTTAACGTTGAGAGTATTGGTAAACTTTTTAGGAATTTTGAGGAATTCGAACTTTTCAGAACTTGTAAGAATTTTTTAGCATTTCGAAAATTTGGGCGTTTGGTACAAAAGTTGACAAGTTTAAATTGACAAATTGCTGAGACATTTGAAAACACCAAAATTGTAAAATTTAACAGGTAAATGCGAAAATGTTTCAACTGAAAACTGTGTTAGTCTCTAAATTTGAAAATATATAAATCTCGAAACTGAAAGACTGCAATTTGTACAGATATGTGAATCTGTTCATGTTCAACCGTGCAACAGCAAAATGCAAATATGGCTGCCCAGCAGTCTTCGGTGGTATTAAAGGTTGCACCACAAGCGATCGAATATCATTTTGCCGTACTCATTAGCTCGCTTAGACGATGCAAAACCGCAATTACTATGCATCAGCGTGATGACGATGCATAGAGGATGGCGGTATAGCGGGATGAATCGACGGAAAGACCAGGAACAACTTGTACGCCTTCGGCGCTGTGTAACTACAGCGGCAGTAGATTGTTCCTACGCGAGACCTTGCTGCTTGTATTAATCGTTGGCTACTGGGAAACGCGTGCAATTAGTTGTTGATTGTAATCGGTTGTTAAGGAACCCAGAGAAAACGCGTAGGAGTTAAGTGATCTTTTGAGTAACGAACAAGATTGGCGGATGCGTTTTGTACCTGTCGAAAGGAACGGAGGAAGTAATATTATTTACGGGTGCCCAGCCTTTACTATTTCAGTCTTCTTATTTCGATCATTTTTATTCGGTATTTTACCGTTGGAAAATTTTTGCAAACAATTAGCGATTATAATTGATTTTTTTGGTAAAACAGATTCTGAACTTTAGAGGAAAGATTGTCTATTTTTCTTTAGATACTGAAATTTCACTGTTTCATTAGTACACTTTCTAACGATATTCCGTTGATATATGCTTCCAGTTTGTACATTACAGATTTTATGGTAAGAATAATTTACATCTTCTCAGATTCTCCACATAAAATTTCATTTATATTAAGAACGAAACTTTCGATGATATATGAGTCGTTACTTACTCGATAAACTTGAAACTACACGAATATTGTACGTATTTTTTTTCAAACCGCTATCATAAATTTTAAGATTGTGTATACAGTGTCCTAACCTATTACTTTGTATGAATTGGATACTGAATAATGAAGATTCGAGTATCACATTTACGGCTGCCTTTGATAAATTAGAAGATGAAACAGTTTAAGCGTAAGATGAAACTGCGAGGTTCTCGTTTACATAAAAATTGTTTGTAATTACAGGCTCCCATCTATCGCGTTGGCTCCTGCTGTGAACTGTAGCGTCGCAAACCCGTGGGACGGCTTCCAATTTCTCTTCGCGGTCGGGCACGTAAGTACAGTAAATAGTTGTTACCCCATAGCCGCGGTTACCGCGCCAAGTTTAACCTATTATACACCTTTACTCCTGCGAGATTTCCTCTTTCGCCCCTTATTTTCGTCTCATATTTAACGGAGAAGAACGCGAAACCCACAATTGCTTACGGGTATGCCACAATCTACCGTTCCCCCATAAACGTATTCGAAACATTCTCTATTATAACTCCGGCCGTACTTATTCCAGGTATACTCTCTCGTAAATCTATTATACAACTGTTACTGTTATTATTTATATGTACTCATGTTTCACTTATTATTTAAATATACTCATTGTTACATTTATAATAAACACTGCAACACATGGACACACGTTTCGTTTACGACATAGATTTCTTGTGGTTCACTGTCCAGTGGACATCTCGTTTTGGTTGAACAGACACAATGGTACTGGTCACGTCATTTCATTGATATACTCATAAGGATCTTCCAAAAAGTTGGAAGTACCGGAGTGTACCGCAGAGGGTTAGCACAAATTTGCATTAATATCAAATGTCAATATATTTCGATATCGACGCACATATCAAACTGTCATCGTACGGTCATCAACACGAGCATCCAGATCGCAGGATTCCGCGTGATCGTATCGTATCGCCGTACTCCCACAGAGCGGAGCAATCCCATGGATCGTCGCATGGTGTTCGATCGTTTCATTCGCTGCACCGTTCGATGTACATAAACCGCATAGACCGGTAGAGGGATCAGGCTGGAACACGACGAACCCGTAGGACGGCTACCGAGTTACCGTATAGCCGCTGTTCCAGGAATAATAACGCAACACCGGAGTATATAAGAGGTATCAATAGCTTTCTGGTTTGAATCCGGGCGCACAACAGGCCTCCCTCTATTGGCGGAGGCTTACGTTTTCATCGGACGGTTGATAAACGGCGACATAAATCCGGCGGGCAGAGCGAGTGCGTTCGTTAGAATAGGGTTCGCTCTTCATCATCGTTCCTCGCCGCGGACAAACGGGGTAGAAAAGGCAGGACGACGAAGGTGATCGTGTATGAGCCCTGTTGTGGAAGTGCGGATACCAGAGCGATCGCGTGGGCGTTACACGTTCTCTCGTTATGGGAGCCCATCGTATTCTCATGTAGATCGAGTTCTGTCCACACCTCGGTTGCCCGGCTATGAGCCCGGTAACGTCGATACCCGACGCTGAAGAAAGAGCTCGTAAAAGCCGATACGGAGATACGTGTGGCTCCTACATGCCCACCTACGTGGTTCTTCGTCCAGGGGTGAAAGCGGACAATCACAGTCGTACAAGGGACAGGAGACTTTTCCATTCTTCGATAGCTACCTTTCATAATTTCTTCATTTTCACATATGGGCATTTGTTAAACTAACAAATTCACGTAATGTCACGTACGATTATAACACTAGATTTACTTGGGCAGTTTTTAAATTGAAACCAAAGTAAATAAATTAAGGATGGTAAACTCATACAATGATTCGTCTTGACGAAAGTAAATTTTTACAAAAATTTCCTCGTAACTTTTGCAATTTAAAATAAGAAAATTTGACGGGTTTCATAAGTTTAATGTTAAACGCCCGAAACAGTGCAGGGGTTAATATAGAAAAGTAGAGAAGCTTTGTCCACATCGTTTTCAACAATGTAATTCCAGAATAATTGCAAGCGGACCACAACGAACGTTATTCAAGCATAGTCACGCATCTTCGTTTCCCTCGGTCCGTTCGTGAGAGTTTTCTGATCCCCACGTCGCGAGGCCAAACCACCAGAAATTTGCACCGCAATGGTCGTTTCAGAGCGTGGTCTTCAAACGACGATCACGTAGAGTCGCGGTGAACACACGAACACCGCGACATAATCGTTCGGTTAACGTGGCCTGCGGGTTTCGCATACCGATGTACACTCGGCAGCAAATCCCCTTTCAAATTTAGAAATTTAACTATTTGTGAATTTGGGACTTTGTGGATTTGACGATTTGAAGGTTTGAAGATTTGAGAATTTGAGGATTTAAAACTTGAGAAGTTTTGAACGTATGAATATGGAAATTTGTTAGCATGAAAGATGGTTAAGTTAGGTTAGGCTAGGTTAAGGTGGATTTTGGTTGAACTCTGCTAAATTGTCATAGATAGGTATATGATAATTTTGAGTGAATTACATCAGGAGTAGCAAATACATGTTAAGTGAGAAAGAAGATGTTCTATTTCGCAAGATTCGGCAGAGTCGCAGGTGATCGATCGATCGATGCGACAAGGAGGAGACAAACAGCGTCAGAAGGTAGACAATTAAGTGGGTCGCTAACGGGTGCAAGGTGGACGGCGAAAATTAAAAGGCACGCGACACCGGTGTCGTTTGTCTGCGCTCGCTCTCGGCCACCTTATTTCTGCCCGCTGGCTACCAGCTCGCTACCAGCCATTGCTTCGTTTTTGTCACCTCGTTACGGGCCTCTTTCTTGCGTCGATCTTTTTCTTTGGCCTGCTCATTGGAATGAATTAATAGCGTGTAAACTCGTTCTCCGCTTCGTTTGCTCTGCCTCTAGCCTGCTAGAAGCTGTAACTTTGTATAACTCGTTCATTAACACCTTGCAGACATTCATAAACCTCGGATGTTTGCCGATACGCGTGTGCGTGTATCGTTGAAGAAAGGATAATGTATCGAGCGTTGCGAAAACAGGGACATTCACTTTGCTTCTTGAGATAAGATGCATACCTGGAGACGCTCCTATATTTTCCCTATAAATTAGATTTACCACTCGAGCATAACTGGCCGACATTTTTTTTTAATCGACTTATCACGGTTCTTGGGCGACTTTATTACTAAGTAACGCCGACTAGATTATGATCGCTTTCTGAACGGTGCGCGTTCAGGGAACAGGCGATGTTTATGTACCATTTCCTTCGAGTTTTAGATGTATTTACGATCCACTACTAATCTTATTATTGAACAGGTGTTATAGTAATTTTGCACTCGTGTCCAGTATTCCTCGCCATTTAGGTACATGTAAGGCTTCTTTTGTGAACTTGACAATTTTAAAATGATCAAATTTCGTATTTTTATATTTTTAAAAACCTCTTCTTCTCTGATTGACATATCCTCCTTGCAAAAGGTACATTTACTTCAACTTCCATGTAATGAAAAAATAATTTGTAGATAAAGTAATGGGAGTTGTGTATAAAAATAAATTTTATCTTCGATATTGAATTAGTAACCTACTGTGCCAAGTTTCAACTCACCAAATTCCTAATGCAAAAATTTAAGTAGAAAAATTCAGAGAATTTTTAAAGTATCAGACTACCAATTACCAAACATCTGAATAGAAAATTTCTCCGTACCTGTATCCCTGACCCTATCTGGCCATCAGCGACGTACATCATTTCGATTGGTCAAATTCGATTCGGTAGCAGATCCTGGCGTAAAAGCTGGAACCCTTTCGCGCGTGTCTGTCAGAATCGATTTTTTTATCGATCGATCCCCTCCTTCGGTACAAGATGTAGGTGCGCTGTCGAGTGCAAATCGATATATATTGCCGGACGCCTCCGGGTCAGAAGAAGGCGTAGCAACTCATGGATCGTTCGATGGTCCGGCGATATCGATTTTCGTTTCTCGCGTGTGTACGTCTCGATCCCGTGTACTCTTACACACGGTCGGATCGCAAATCTTAATATCCGTTGGAACTAATTAAAGGCTAAACGATGTCACCCGCGGCGATCCTCTCTGTCGCGTATTCTAATGAGGCTACCGCGAGTCCAACTTCTTAATAAATAATTGAACGTGCCCGGACTTTTCCAGCAGATATTATTGAAGATCTCACGCAATGTTTTCCCCCATGAATTAATTAGTAGCGGCTGTATTAACATTCGGTATCTTAATTGCCTATAAAGTTGTTCACGGTTATTGCGCGAATATTTTCTCCTGCATCATCGCCAGGGAAATCGCCGCCTAATGTTTTTGCATCTTTCATACCGGTCTCGAATCGATACCCGATCTTTATCGATCTAATGCTCGAATAAGTCACTTCTAATGATACTATCTATTTGTTCATACACGGTGACACAATATTCCTTAATATTCCATGATAGTTACTAGTTGATACTCGTTAAAGAACCAAGTACTTTGAGATTCTTTATTTTATGGTTCGAATGTTCTGACACTCATGAGGAAGTTAGGAATTTTGTAATTTTGTGCAGTCTAAGATTTTTGTTGTTTTTATATCTCTTTTCGTACTCCATAGAAAATTTTTACGTTCGAAGGTTTCGTTTGGAGCTGGCTGAAAAATTAGGTAGCGATAGGTAGGAAAAACTTATACAGTAAGAACATTTCTTAAGATAGTTCCACAGTATTAGTATTAGAAAAGTATTTGAAATACCAGCATAAAAAACAGTTCTGTAAGTTCCGTAAATGCAAGCTTCCCATAATTAATAAATGTAAGAATGTTTTAAAGAAACAATTATAACGTCGAGGTGGCATGATGCATACGAAAAATATTGAAATTCATAAAGTATATCGGCGATTCGTGCTCGCCTTGAGAAATTACAGTATGGCGACATTATCGCGGCGTTTTGTCAGGTCGCATCGATCTCGGTACCAAGATACCCGTGCGGCGTGATCGTCATATGGGAAAGAGGAACACGTATTTATCCTCGGGAGCGTGTGCACCCAGGGTACACGGATATCTCGCCTCGAGGGCGGTTACACAAGGATAATAATTATCGTCCCGGCGTACCAGAAGAGTCGTGAGCGGTGTTGATCAAACGAGTCCGCCGAACGAGTCGTTGGAAATCGAGTATAGCGGGAACGAGAAAGTGGTCCAAGGGACCCAATGAAGAATCAACAACCACCTGCCATCGTCGGCCCTTAGGGACCCTAGGTCGCGGTTTGCCCTCCATTCGATTACTTTATGAATCGTTCCAAGATTTTTGGCTAACTTATTTGGACTTATCGTTGTGGTTGGAACTTATTTAGATGGGGACTTATTGGTTTGGTTGGTATTTATTATTTAGGTGATGGTTGGGACTTATTGTTTGACATGGTGGTTCGACATGATAGTTGGGACTTTTTGTTAGGTGATGGTTGGGAGTTACTGTCTCAGATGATAGTTGGGACTTACTGTTTTAGATGATACTTAAGACTTAGATGATAGTTGAGACATATTTAGATGATGGTTGGGACTTATTGTTGTGGTGGTTGGTACTTACTTATTGCTTCAGATGGTAGTAGGAATTTATTGTTTCAGATGATAGTTGGGACTTATTGTTGAGATGTTGGTTGGGAGTTATTGTCTCAGATGATAGTTAAGACTTATTGTTTAGATGATGGTTGAGAGTTACTGTCTCAGATGATAGTTGGGACTTACTGTTTTAAATGATACTTAAGACTTATTGTTTGGCTAATAGTTGAGACATATTATTTAGATGATAGTTGGGACTTATTGTTTGAGATGGTGTTTGGAACTTATTGTCTGAGATGGTGGTTAGAACTTATTGTTTGAGATGGTGGTTGGAACTTATTTATTGTTCCAGATGGTAGTATGTACTTATTGTTTAAATGATAGTAAAGTCATAACTAAATTATCACATTTAAATCGAATATTTTAAAAATTGATTTGCAAGAATTTATCGATGGAGTTCGACTGACGATTGTGAGATAAAAAGTTAGTCGTTTTTTGCGAATACCGATAATTTATTCGATGGACGAGTATATTAATCATAGCGTATAGGTATTCGTGCAATGGCCGGCAATGCCTTAGATAACTAGCGGCACGGTCGCGCGCGTCCAACGGAGCGGATCAGCATTCTTGGATTTCCTCGTGGTACACGCTGTATCCGCTGCATCGCATGCGAACAACAAGGAAAAATGATGCTTTAAACGGCCTGTTCCGGGTCAGTTAGCGTACGTGAAGCTGCATAGACGCGATAACCATTTATTGCCCGCGAATTTCACGACATTCGTTTTACGTGTTGTACGAATCAAGATCCTGCGTGAAATTAAGAATCCGCTTACGTTGCTCGTTTAAATTGTTATAATGCCATCTGGTGGAATGTGCACTGAACAAACGCTGATACGCGTAAAACATTCTTATTATCATTTGTTCGTCTTAATGACGATGGTAAAAATGATATATGACAATTGCAACACAATTAACTCGAACTATCATGTTTCTATCATGTAACGTTTACTGCACTGTCCCATTTTCGTTCTAATTATGACGTATTCATATTCGTAGAAGTAAGTAAAAGTAGATAGATGAATTTTCTAGAAACACCCAGTACATGTTGGTCTAATTGAAGTCCGAGCGTTTCCAAGAGACTGGAACGCAAGAAGAATGGTCGTTTTCGTTTATTTCCGCGCAAGAGACAAGCATGACGCGAGAAGGAAGAGCATCAACGTTCGAGGAGCATAGAAAACGAGAGGAAGAAGCGAGTTTAAACGTCGAACCGCGGCACGCAGCTCGTACTTATACGAGTGGTCCGATAGCCGATGGCCTGAGGGCTGCCGGAAATGGGTGGTATCACCCGCTACCACCGACGTCCGCCTCGTTTCCTCCTTTTTCGTCAGCCCGAGTATACACGCGATCGGGTCGCGCGCACCTTGTACCTGTTGCCGTTCGTGCAGTCGGTCCGCTCGTTCTTGCTCGTAAAAGCACCAGCAACGGCAGCGCAGGATGCGCTCGGTGAAAAAGGACCTCGAGGTGCGAATTTCGTGGAAGCACGCCGGAACGTTCACGTAAATCGTCCCGTATTTAACTTCTTTTACTAAGCCAGCCAGTTTCATAATTTTCTGCCGTTGGTGATCTTCTCGCGAGCCACGTATCAATGCACCGTGGACGTGCGTGAAATCGAGTCAAGTCCTTCTTAACGGGGGTATATTTTTATTTGTGCTCGCAACTCTAAATATGGTAGATTATCGCGCGTTATATTGCCGGGGGCATAGTCGTTATCTTACCGTGGGTATTGTCATGCGTATTGCTATAGGTTAGGGTTGGCAAGCATTATAGTTTTATCTTGTGGGATTTTTATTATATCACCACGCGATATATCGCCGGGCTTTACAATTCAATGTGTTGGATAGTGACGCCCTATCACCATACGTCAAGTATTAAAATTGGTAATATTGTAATTGGATGAGTTACAATTGTCACGCGTTATATTGCCACGTGTTATATTGTCACGTATGAAAATTGTTGCGTGTTAGAATCGTCGCGCATTATATCACCAGGATTTAGAACAGTCACGTGTTACAATTCGATGCGTCAGAATTGTCACGCGTTATATCACCATGCGTTACAACCCTCACGCGTTATAATTCGATGTATTATAGTTGCCACTCGTTATATCGCCGTGCGTTGGAATCGTCATGCATTACAACCCGATATATAATTATTACCACGCGTTGTATCGCCACACACTGAAATGGACATATCAGAATCACCATGCGTTGAAATATTCAGACGCTATATCACGACATACATTACTATACCCACGCATACCTAACAGTCACAAGTGTAAATGAGCCCCATTTGGCATACAATGTTTAACCATTACCATAATTATCGCGTATCTCGAGTATCGCGTGGATAAAGAAACGAACCATTTCATCGAACAGAATACAAGATGTTCGCTATCTAAATTCGCCGGCTAAATAATGCTGGAAATCTCGGAACATACCGACGATATGTTTACAACTAAATTACCCTATGAAAGTTAGTTCGAGACTAAAGAAAATTGCCGAGGTCGTAAAAGTCGGGGAATTAAAAAAAAAATGAACGCAGGAAACATGGTGCTCGTCGATAAGTATGTACATACATGCATCCTTTCATCGTCGCCCTCGTACATTCCATCATAGCTCGTTGCATTGATCGCTCGAAGACGAGCAACGGGTAGTTAGATGAAACGATATCGGTAACAAAAAGTCGCTAATGAAACGCAACGAGTCTCGAAGAAGCTACTCTTCGATCACCAAAGAAAAGCTATTTACTGCTCGATAAAGCGATCTCGATATACTCCTACTTCTAATCGTCTAATGTATCCTGCGAGACAGGCTACGTTTATTGCATGAGATTTGATTCGCCGCAAATTCTTGCGTGTAGGATATGAGGAACGTAGGAGAGGATAGACTCTTGTTACATTGCAGTACTCGTGTGGACATGATCGTTCGATGCTGTTGTTAGTATATTTGCAAATGCATAGAGCTGCAGATATGTTTACAAATACCTGAATTATTAAATTTATAAACTTGCTAATAAACATATGGAAAGATTGGCAAATTTCTTTGTATGTAAATTTTTTTTCAAATTCTCAAATTTCCAACTTTCCATATTTCTAAATATCCCACTTTGCTAAATCCCTTGAATTAATCAAATCCTGCAAGTTTCACGGATCACTCAATTTTGTAATTTTTGAAACTCCAGATTCTTATAACCCCAAATACCTCTATTAGCGAATACCTACATCCCCAAACACCTATAGTCCCAAATACCTATATTTCCAAATTTTCATATCCCCAAATTCCTATATCCTAAATACCTGTATACCCAAATCCCAAATCCCCCAAATCCCTTAAATTCCCCGAATCCTCCAACTCCCCCAAATCCTCAAATTTTCTGATTTCAAAAACTCGAAACTCGTATCATGCACACTCAAAAATTCCCGAGTGCAATAAATGACCGGCAAAATTGCAATAATCCGTGAGTCTACCTTTCGCTATATAGCCATTTTCCTTTAGAGAAGTTTTTCCACGGCTCGAGAACTCGCAGCAACACGGAACGGGAGAATTGAAGCGTTGATCGCGCGCCATTCCGAGAAGGTTATATTGTTACCATTATCATTAGCATTGGCAGAGGAGGTATTTCTTGCTCTCGTTCTATCTCCCGTTTGGCAAGGGTGGTCGACGCGGAAACATGCTTCACGGCGGTTGGCTAAGGAGATCCATTAGAAACCATTAGGTGCGTCGCTAGCGATGGACGTTCTCGTGGCGAGGCAAAGAAACGGAATTATCCGCGGCTCGAAAGCGGGAACACATAGTGTTCCGAGCTGCGAGAAAATACTTATTTCCTAGCCTGGACGCCAAAGTACCGGGACATCAAGGTCGCAATTTTCCGATACCGTTACAACTTTCTAAATTAATTATCCGAGCCTCTTTCAACGCTGTCGTTAATGGCGTCGTTGCTGTTATCGTCGTTATTATAAATCGCTCACGTGAAAAGATGCCTTTTAAAATGCATTCCTTGATTCAAACTAATTCCGCGTTCTATGCTGTTCTGAGTTCTTGTTATCGATGGACTGTCAATTCAGTCTTTGTACATGTTAGACCATGGTGAACTTAGAGAAATATTGAAACACCTTAGGGATCATAGAATGGGTAATACATGAGGAAGCCTGAAATATTCTGAAAACCACGGTCATTCGTGTATCGAACTTTTCATGACATATGTCAAGTTTCAGGGTCATCACCTGTTCTTGAATGGAAACATGTATTTTTTAATACACATTGATAGATTAGGTATACATCAAGACGAATTCATTGTTAAAAAACAAGGTAAAGTGTCCTAGTTTAACCTCAAGTTACGAGTACAATTAATCTTAGGACTGTATGCATCAAAAAGTAGATAAATATATATGTTTGTCATAAGTCAAACATAATAGTCCAAAAGACACGTTTCGACATTTCTCAACGGACGAATAAAGCTATCAGATATTCCTTGTTCCACGCGTTCAAAGGAAGCCAAAGTTGTAGAAAATTGTAGAAGGAACGCATCATCGTGTCAGTCTGCTCCTCTCGCCGTGCTCTTTTTCATCAGAGTCTCTCCCTGAAGAGGTGCGAGCACAGCATGTCGAGCAGAAACGTCGGTTTTACGCTCGCCGTTTCGTATACGCGCCACGTACGCACGTACGTGTAACACAGGTTGGATACGGACGAATGTGCGTGGTCGAGGCCGGTATTACACGTCCGTATTACGCGTAATGATAGGCCAGGATGGTTCCCATTAACGCTTGGAGCACCCGCGTTTCTACGGCGATCACCTTCCTCCGAACGGCCACCTAATTACATGGGACAATGCGGCAACGGATGAGGAGCAGGACGAAGGATATGGAAGGGCGGCTCGTACCGTTTGCTTTATTGCCGGCCACTTCCAAGCTTTTATTCAACCAATGGACTGACAATTATCCTTCATTTTCGTCCATATTTCACCGAGACAGGACTTTGATTTTCGATTGGATTTGTGCGACAAGTATTTTGCGGATTTGGGAATTTGGGGATGGATTTTGGGGTGTAGGGTTTGTGGGGGAGTTAGGGGGAGTTGGGACATGGTGGAGTTCGGGATATAGGGAATTGGAAATGTAGAAACTGGGGGACGTAGAGGGATTCGGGACAGAGGGATTTTGGGACACAGGAAATTTGGGAAATAGGAAATTCGGGGCATAGCGAATTCGGGACGTAGGGATTTTGGGGCATAGAGAATTCGGGACGTAGCGATTTTGGGACATAGGAAATTCAGAGCGTTGGGATTTCTGGATATAGGAAATTTGGGACATAGCAAATTCGGGATATAGACACTTCGGGACATAGAGTTTTTGGGGCATAGGAACTTCGAGATATAGCGCCTTCGGGACATAGGAACTTCTGGTCACAGGAACTTCACAACATGGAGATTTTAAGATATCACAACTTCACTTTGAGACTTTGGGATAGTGAGATTTTGAACTTTATAATATTGCGACGTAAAGATTCCAAAAAGTGGTATGTTCTAACCTGTACCCCTTTGCACCCCTGAAACTATGAAATTCCCTATACTAAACTCCTGCATCTACGTTCGTCAAAGTCGTATAACGGTTCGCAACATTCAAAGTGTTATGCAAGTCCATTACAATATTCATTGACAATTGTTAAACAAGGGTGGTATCGAGCTACCCGTAGCGTAAATCTGTGTAAAGAGTAGACAAACAAGGGTCACGACACAGAATACAAAACCCATGTTCAAACGCGAATGATCTACGATCGATTATAGACATTAACGTAACGATACCCGGCAATTAACATAAAAGACAATGAAATCGACTCGTAGATCTCTAACGCCACCTATGCATGCTAGATACACCGATATTCAAAACGAGCACCGTTCCTTTTGCATACACGTGTCGAACCGGTAATTTGCTCGCCAACTCTGTTCCGTAAAATCGTATCGATTTGTAATATCGCGAAGGGACCATGAAGAAATCGCTTGTTTTATTAAACGGGATTATCTCGGGGTCCAAGTAAAATGAACGAGTCTACCTGTGACGATCGATCGACAATTACTAAACGATCGCCATATAAGAAGATGCGTTTACACCGACGTCTTAGGGCAAACCTCACTCGTTCAACCTGTTCTCGAATCACTGCTCCGAGATCCTCAGAATAGGGGAACTCGAATCGAAATATATATTCTATTTTGACATTTTTAACCTGGGATTATACGAACTTTTATAGACTCACTTTTGAAGACGGTTATTTTAAGACACACTTCTGATGTATTATTTCTTGAAGTACAACGTTTTGAAATTTTGTAATGCAAAAGTGAATTTTCAGTTTCAAAGTTTCAAAATTTAAATGGTTTGATGTCACAAAGAGTCACAGTTCAGAAGTCTGAAAGACAAATTTTATGTCTCAAAACAATTTTAATAGGATTACATAAGTCCTTAATTATTTAGGTTCAAATGTGTAGGTCCATAAATAGTAAGTAGTAGGTCCGTGTAGATCCAAATAGAAAAAATTTAGAACTTCAAAATCTCAGAGGCCTAATGTGACAAAGTTATGATATTTCAAACTTCTTATGTCCCAAAAGTCTCAAAGTCCTGAAAACCAAAAGTGCCGACAATATAAAAGTTCATATCATCTTTATCATCTTTAAGTCCCAGAAATAGCAAATCTCAAAATTGTAAACTTCTAAAATCTTTAGGTACCAAAAATCTCAACGTCCCAAAATTTTAAAGTCCCAAAAATCTGAAAGACATAAAATCCAAAAATCGCAAATAGCCAAAGTGTAATAAACATGAAGAGTCTCTAAGCACAGCAAATGAAGCGTCATATGGGACCCGACGTGCAATAATAATAAAAGATGTAGTAAAATTGATACCGCGATTGAATTTGAAAGGAAAATCAGCAAGGAACGACACAATGTCGATACCCGCTACTGGAAGGGTTTCTTTCCATTCACGTAGTCATCATCATTATTATTATCCCATTCTCTTCTTTCTTCCCTTCTACGTTTCCTCCTCGTCTAGTTATAATTCATCTTCATCTTCCTAGTTAGTATACCGGATTCATTATTTTGCATACTTTCGTGCGACTCGAGGCAATCTATCAAACCATTAATTAATCAAAGCTGTATTATTATGCAACGCGAAATGACAATAACTACTCTTGAATCTCCGTCGGGAGTTGCCTCTTCAATCTTCCACTCCTTCCTCCCATTTGTTTCGCCTTTTTCTTTTATTTAATCTCTCGTCTCACTCCTCGACTTCCTGCTACCACGTCGTAAACATTTGATGACGAGCGAGAAAGCGGCTACGAGATTTCTCTGCTCGAATCGTTCATATTTCATCGTCCTGGTACGATTCCGTTTTGTTGAAAAATCGATGGTTTATGCGGTAAACGTAACAGGATGAGTCGTTAGGCTATTTTGTTAGCCAGATAGATTTTATGGCTTATATGCGGCAATAAATCTTCATTTCATAGTGCACTGGAAAATACTGTCTACTTAAATTCCAATTTTTATTACGCTCAAGTGATTTTTATCAACTGAGTTTATATCCGACGAAAGATTTATCGATGTAGCATATATTCTTGTTAATCAATATCTCGTAACTTACTACTTCTTTAATGCACCTCTTAAATTTTCAACGCTTTGCAATTTCGATGTTACGGAATCTGGACGTTGCAAGCTTTTCATTTTTTAAAATAGAATCTCTAGCTCTTGAAGTTTCAATAATTTTCATTTTTCAACGACCAAAACTTCACAGTGGCTATGAATATTCATGTCCTCAATTTTTCAACGTCTTCAACTTCCAATGTTATGAAGTTTCAATGTCTTGATCTTTATAGGTCTGAAACTTTCAATATCCCAAAGTTTTGACATCTCAATCTTCCAATGTCCCAAAGTACTGACGTCTCAATCCTGCAATGTCCCAAAGTTCTGATGTCCCAAATTGTCAACGTTCCAAATTTCCAGTGTCCCAAATTTCTTCCCAAATTTCAATTGTCTCAAAGTTCTAATTTCCCAAAATGTCAATATTCCATATTCTAAATACCCCAAAGTTCCAATCTCCTAAAATTCCAACGCTCCAAATTCTAAACACCCCAAAGTTTCAATCTCCCAAAATTGCAACACCTCAAATTCTAAACTCCCCAAAGTTCCAATCTCCCAAAATTGCAACACCCCAAACTTCCAATATTCCAACGCCCCGCAACCCCAAAGTCTAAGTCCAAATTTCCACAATTCCAAAAACCGCCGAACCCATTCTTTCCCACAAACAATTCTCACCATCAGAACTATTAATTCCGTTTGTGGTGAATCGTGATAAATGTTTCGCATTCTCGTGGTCGAGCCAAGCCGTTCTCAGGATGTGATGGAACTGTGGTAATACTACTGTACGATCGTTATTCCACGTCGAATATACCCGTGTTCCAGTGGAATTCATCAACGATGGAATCGTCCACCGACCAGTTCCTTTTATTTCATCCCCGGCTCGGTGGATTAATTAATCAACATTTATATTATTGCACGATCGACCGGTAGCCGCGTAGTCCGGTTGAAGTTTGCAGCTACCGCGAATAACCACGTCGGATCGAGATTACTTACGGTTTTAATATTCCACACGAGTATTCCATCGTAATACCGGCGCAACCTGAGTCGTCTTGTTGGGTATTCTCCCTTTCTCGTGTTCCTTTTCCTCATAGTCGTTGTCGATGTTTCAGCGGTACCAAAAAGGGAATAAAAGGAACGGGAGTAAGAATCGTTGAAACATTTCTCTCGGTTTCGATTGTTTAGCTTAATCCGCGGCAACTTCATTGTTCCTCCATCTTCGCATTCCTGACTAATATTATATTGCTTTTTCACAGCCACCTTCTGTCGTTGAACAACATTTCTGTTTGATCAAAATACGTAGCTTTACTTTTCAAGAAATGGAGACCATTTTTTTTCTGAACGAAAAGGAACTGTTCTGTTTTTACATGGAAAAATACAGTTTTAAATTGAAGATTATAGTTTTGAACAAAAAGAGACTGTTTCGACTTTGAATGAAAAATAACAGATTGGGGGTTCAATGAAAAAACACTGCTTTGTCTTTGAATAAAAATAACTGATTCATTGTTGAACAAAAAAGGAAAGCCTTGTTTTTGAACAAAAAGGGCCAGTTTTGTCTTCGAATAAAAAAAGACACCTTTGTCATTAAACAAAAAGAGACAGGTTTGCACTTGAACCGAGTAAGCTGATTAATTTGAAGTATTTGTAACTTATCAATGTTATAATGAGTATATGTGCAACAAATTCAATTTTGCACTTGACAGATCAGTCATAATATTTGCACTCGATATTCCGATATCTGTTTATGAAATAATCGGTAGGCAGTGTACAGTGAGATGTACAGAGCGTCACAAGTTTAATTATATATTTCATCAAAGTTCAATTAATTACATATCTGTTTATATATGTATAAGAAGCAGTCTGATCAGGTGTGCTTGCTCGCAAATAAATCATCAAAGCAAAGATTAATTTGCTCCTATCTCCAAAGGACTGAAGTGTTCAGAATTGATAATATAATGTTAGACTACCTCATAATTATATCATAATTGACTATAACGTCATATCTTATCAATTTATAATTATAAATTCATAATCTTTCCACGTATGCCACCCAATAAATTTTCTATCACAAACATGATCCAAGTACCGCAACATGATCCTTCATGCGTCAAATGGGATGTAGCTGAGAAATTATCGAAAGCTTGAACTCGAAACAAGTCATACTTATAGAGGAAGCATAAAAGGACAGGCGTATCGATTTCCAGAAGAAGCGAAGTACCAGAAATAAACGAGAGGTTGGCAGATCCCGTGGTCCCAACGCCTCCGCGGTTGAAAAAAGTCGTGCAATAAATATTCTTCTGTCCTAACGCGACAAAACGGCGGACCGTCGGGCCCCGACGAGATAAGGATTCTCACATTCGCAATCATCCTGTCGACGCGACGCATCCGGGAGAAATATCGACCGAGATTTTTGTCTGAGCGAGCGGACGCGTCGCGCGAGCTGGTTCAGGCGACGCCGCGCCGGTGCCGAGAAACAGCCGCGCCTGTCCGCCTGTCGGAAGACGGATGATCTCCGTCGTCCTATGGCAAAACCGTTCCACCTCTGCAAGAACAGGCGGAAAATGTCTGCTCTCGACTTTGTCGCGAGCTTCGCCGATCGTCCGGACGCCGTTGGAATGAACGCTTACCTCGTAAAAGGTGAACATTCTCTCCGTTCGCTTTTCGATATGCGCCAGCTAGCCTTCCATGTCGATGGAATTACGCGGCTCATTCCATCTTTGTACATAAACGTCCATTTCCATGAAATTCGAGCACGGAGACGCACGGAAAGGGTTGGGAAAAGTTACTTCACCGTCGCTGTTGGACACTTCAGTATTTTAGCAAGATGATAATATCACACGATATATAAATTCAGTTTTGACCTGTGGGTCGAGCCTTTTTCGAGGTTTTTACAGACTTATAGAAAGGGTTGGAAGGGTTACCTCATCGTCAGTGTCACTTTCAGTACTTTCAGTTAGCAAGATGATAATGATATCACATGATGTGGTATAAATTCAGCTTTGAACTTGGGAGTCGAGTTAGGTTTTTACCCTTAGGTTAGCTTGAAACATTGTTAGCTTTATAGCATCGAGGCTAGCTTTATAACTCCTGATTGTAGTTCATGCGATGAACCTGAATGGGATCACACTATCGAGCTTCGAGTTTGGTATTATGCAATGAAAGACTAAACCAAAAATAATCCTAGTATTTCAAGTATCGTGTTGATCTTAAGATTATATCAGTCAATGGACAAGTGCCGAAAACAGTATCTGATGAGACTTGTGTTTCAAAATGGTGGATTTGGAAGGACAGTAAGTGACAATTACCGGTGGTGATTAATTCGATGGCCAGTAGAGCGACGGTAGGAAGAAGTCGGTATTCAAAACTCAGCGAGTGCAGGAATTACGAAGAAACATAGGCGATCACGCGTTCGAGGCGGAGATGTACGGCCATATCGCGTGCGCTCGTGCCACGGCATAGACCGGCAGCTCGCATTATTTATCCGGCTCCGTTCGGAATTATTCTATTAATAAATATTCCCCGGACGCTCCTAGACGTCTGGAAAGTATGCTCAGGATGCGGCGCGAGTCCTGGCTGCCGGCTGCGAGCTATGCCAGGCTCGCGGACGTCCACGGTACGCAACCGGCAACCTTTCGTATACGTACACGCGCAATTCCAATGGACTCTGCATTAAACATTAAGGCAAACCTCCCGCAGGAGTGCACCAACCGATCCCGATAAAAACCAGTCCCATTTTCCACGCGTACAACCGATCTGACGCCCGACTATGGCATCGAACGATCTCGCGGCTTCTCCCTCTCCTCGAGCCGTTGCCGTCGAACAGTTTCTTTCTGACCCGTTGCCTCTCTCGTCTCGCGTTTCGAGGAGGCAATAAATCGAGCCTCGTCCGGTAATTCGTGCTCGTGCACCTTCTTCGTGTCTCCGTTCCAACCGCGGACTATCCATCGAACAGATTTTCGAGCCCGATCGCAGGATCGCGTGAACTTTCCTGGAATCCGACGAGGATATCGCGAGGCGTTCCACAAATCCGCTCCGCCGGCCATTTTCTAGCCTTCACCGTTAAACCCGCAACTTCGACAGGCCGTGTGTGCCAGTGACCGTGACGATACTTTTACGCCCGATCGCGATATGAAATATTAACCCTACGGATAAAGATTTCTTAAGCGACTGCACTTAAGCGCCTGAATCGCTTGCGCGTTACGACCTCTTTTTACGTCCGCTGCATTCGATACGGACTTCTTTCGACGTTTCTCCGCGAATTAATGCGAAAGTTCATTCTTCTAGAGTGGAGATGGTAAAATTTTAATTGTAACGATAAAACATACGGTTTTTAGAGTGGTCGGTTCGTCTTGGACGTATCTCGATCGATTTGATTTAATATTATTTTCGTGAAAGGAATTTACCTGATTATTTAAGGCTCTTGAAATGTATTTAATCGGTGACATAAAACATGTGCTGACACAAAACATAATACTTACATTCGTAATTGTGAGACCAGATACCAGTCCCTTATATTCTGTATAATATATGGACACATTTCACCTCGTTTAACGCGTTAAACGCCCACAGGAATTTTATCAAAACTTATTTCATTTTGTCTTCGACAAACCTGATCGATTGTTCCATACAATACTTAACTATTTTTATCAAGCATATCTTAAAGTTTGAAATTATTTATCATCGAATAAGAAATGCTCCTCCGAATGATTAGCTCAATTGTAAATATATAAATACATCCCTCAAACATGTATAACATATCAACGTGTAAACAATAACCAATTTATCAAGATAAAAGCATCTCCCTTATGCCATATGAATATAAAGTTTTGCCACAATGACAAAAAATATTTCTATCGCAGCAAAGAATAGGGGTGTAAGTCGAGTATTTCGCAGTAGGAAAATGAATTTTATCGATCGTTTTGCATCGTTCTTCCACGATGCGTGGATTAATAACGCAACGATATCGGGGAGATCTCGAACGCATCCCAGATTCGGTCATCCTCGTTCGCTTTCTCGATCGCTCGTTCGCGAGTAGAGCTCAGTTGCGGAGAAAAAGATCGCCGGTTTATTAACGAGGCGTTCCACAATAAAGCGAGATATGCGTATTGCTCTGCTCTCCGCTCGAAGAAATCGTACGGGGGCTGTGCCGTTATCGTGCAATCTGCCGAGCGGTTCCGCGCGAGTTCTTCCTCGAGAGAAGGCGTGTTCGGGCCACGAAAGGGTAGCTCTGCGAAATCATTCGTTTCCTTGTATTTCTTTTAATCTTTCTTCTTCCCAAACTCTACGTACTTGTTATATAGAATTGCTTCCAAATGACAGGTTAAAAAGATATTACAGAAAACACATTACTGCTTTAACCTTCTTCGGTTTTTCATATTTATAGAAGAAACGATAATTTGATAACAACTGGATTTTAATAGAGTTCATTCGTCTTGAAATTGCTCGTGGTTATCTGTAACTTATTAATCATCTTATATTTATAGTATTAATAAAATGTTTACACGTTTTTATTTGTATTTATGCTCTTTTTTATCTATATTGGCATTTTCTGTAGAGAAACATACTCTACACTCGGTGTTGTTCTAATTTTTAAAAAGGTACAGTTCGCATTTTCGATCAAGGGTCCGCCATGTTTTCTCTCCAGGTTAATGGCGTCAAAGGGCGCGAAATTTGAACGAACGTTCCATGAAATGTTTTCGAGTTCCACAATTAAAACCATCAAACAACAATCGCGAAAATCTTCGACGGTAAAGGAAGTGGTAAAAACAGAACAATTATTTCGTATTCCTCTAAAGCTGCAAAGAAACCCGAATTTTCGGGGTGGTTGGCGCGTGACGCAGCAGAACGCCCTCTAATTAAGTCCAGGTAATTATCGACAGCTAATGGAAGAAGAATGGCCGCGTCGGGGCGAGATTCCTTCGCGGAAAGAAACACGGGAAGAACAGTTTCTGGACAACTATCGTGGCAGGTGTACGCGGTCGATTCGGCGAGAGGGCAGGCGATGAAAGAGGAACGACACTCTGTCTGCTCCGCTCGCGCACATCGAGCGGAGGAGGAGATCCAGGCAGTCAGAGGTTGAAGGAGGTTGAAGAAGGTGGAGTAACCGTAGGAGGAGATTGGTCCCAACCGACGGAACCACTATTCCAACAAGCAGAGACCGGCAAAAAGTTAATGAAATAATATCAATGCGGAACGCGTATCGCGGGGGTACAAGTACTGGGCCAACGAGTATTCCCCTCTCGTTCCCTCCTTAACCCTTTCGTGGATCCCTTCTTCCCTTTCCTCCGAGCCCTTCAACATCCAAAATACACCGGGAACAGATTGGATACTCGGATTCGTCGATATCTCTCTTGAATTTTATACGAGCAGTTGCAGCATTGTGCATTTCTACATTTAGAAATTTAGCGACGGGTTTGAAAATTAAAAAATTCAGGAATTCAATTTAAGAATTTGGATATCTAGAAATTTAAATATTTACAAGTTCGAAAAGTTAAAAATTTAGAACTTTAAAAATGAACAGTCTATATCTGTTTGTTGAGTACTTCGCTGCAACACAGTATCTCCAGACAGAACGTTTTCTTGATCCCCAAGATGCGATCCGAAAGAGTGATTTCCTGAATAATTTCACGTGGAAAAATTCAGTCCGACCCGGGCCGAAAATGGTTAGAACTCGAGCGCGGTTAGCGAAAGTTCGCCGGCATCTCAGGCGCGTTGAAGCGGATGCGCGACAGTCAGTCCGTTGTGTCGCTTTCAGCTCGCGCCTCTCCAGGGATTTATGGGGGTTTACACGAATTTATGTGCGTCCAGGGGACAGGACGTAGCGGTCCCCTCCCTCGCAGAAGGAGACGAGGAACCGGGCGAACCGACGTTCCTGCCGGTTCGACCGGCGATCCATCATCGTAAAAAGTGTTTCTCTCATCCTCGAGGTCCGCGGCACCGCTCTTGTGGATGCAGCGAGTCGCGACGGTTCGTCCGGGTCGTCGACGATGATCGTTCGATCGATCGATCGATCGTATCGTATCGGTCGGGTCAGAACGGCGTACAAAGAATTCCGTCCCGTCCTCCGTAAACCCCTTTCGGCTTTCGAGCTGACTCCTCGCGATTTTTACCTTCGCTGATTGCCGCCGACCCGGTGCACCGTGTTTGCTTCTCGAGACCCGATGCGACCGTCGTTTTTTGCGCTTCCGCATTGATTACCGTGTAAATTGCGGTAACGAGCGACCACGGTGATTTGTTCGCTCTTTTTTCAGCGATGTTTCGTGGAATTTTCGGTGTCTCGGCGCGAAGATCGTCGCGACGCGTTTAGAAAGAGTTCTCAGCGACAAATGAACTTGCGAAACGTATTCGGGACAAGCAATTACGAGAGTGGCTGTTAAATTGAGACGACAAAAAAGCTTTCACAGACCATTAAATTCCGGCGTAAAAGGTGAAAGAGGCGTGACTGGTCGGATCAGAAACGAATCGAAACTTCAAAGTGTTACGGAAACGAACTTTGCGTGAATTTTCGCACGCTCCGCCGGATGCGCGGATGCTCGATTTTCGGCTGTTCATTCTTGGATCTTGATGTTCATTACTTGAACGTGGTCGAAATTCGGTCGCGGGAACCAGCCTCCACCGGAATTCGTTATCTAAACGGACCACGTATGTGCAATCGAGAGCATATCTGGTTTCCTTAAGGAAAATATGAGAACCATCGAAGGACTTGTTCATTTATTGCGATTATTAAGGATTTGAATTAGAGATGGAATGACAATCCGGAGACATATTTAGGAACTTTAGGAATCAGGATCTAGATATATTTTTGGGGACTTGGCAAAATCCAAACAAACCAAAAGTATACGGTCTGACTTCTCTAGGGAAGATGTAGAAAGGGGAATTTGTTGATTTGTTACGATTTTTGGGGATTTGAAAACTTAACGATGGATTGACACTTTGAGGACACTGATAATTTTGAGTTAAGTCTCAGAAATGAAGAATTTGTCGAATTTCAAAATCTGGACAAAGTTCACATGTCCCGATCGAAAGGTCCAATCGTACAAGATAACTGTACGGTCGGTTACATCATTTTTTCTTCTCGAGGACGCAAGAAAACCGCTGGCAAGTAAGTGGGTTTCAAGCACGTGGGAAGCAGCTCTATCGAATCGCGAGGATCGTTCGACGAATTAATTACGGGATTTTATTAGCGCCGCGTTCCGCCGCTTAATCGATCGCGAGCGTCCAGACGGACGGAAATAAATTTCTACGGGACGTTTCCTGGAGAGAAAGGGCCACGTCGAGATGGGAATAAATAATCGACACCAGCGAGTTACCAGCTGCGAGGGTAGGTACTTAAATGCGTTTCGCGCTTCGTGCATCCTCGAGGAACTTTCGCGGACGTGGCTACGTCGACCCTCGACCTCGGCCAAATTATCGTTACCCTATAAAAACCATGCTACTCGCCATTAGCATTCGATCCTGGCTATTTTACGAGCCACGCGTTCAGGGGCCACGCTCTCGGACGATAGATCCGACTCTTTCCTCTCTTTCATCGGCAAATCTCTCGCCACGCGTGATTTTACCTGTAGGCGAAATACTAGCCACCTGTACCATCGCGACAATAAATTCCCCCATTCGCTACGGTGCTTGGAAACGTCCTGGCTGATGCGATTCGATGAATTTACTAAATTATTCGCGGGTTGATGCCGCGTGTCTCGTGCTCGAGGCTACGTTACTATCGTGCGAAATCTAGAGACGTATATTTTCATGGTAAAATCACGAGCAATAAAATAAGGTAGATGTCGAGATAGGTTTCTTTGGATGAGGGTCAATGTGTAAACTTTAGGTTTGAACATTTTTTTCGAATTTATAAATTTCCAGGTTCTAAGGTTCCAAACACTAGAGTTCCCAAATCTTCAGATCCTCAGATTTCTAACCCCTCAAACAAATTAAAGCTTGCAAATTCCCAAATTTGCAAACTTCTACGTGACGAGCAACCAATGACCTAAATTTAAGAGTTGCAAATTCCTAAAGTCTGGAAATTTGCACAAATCTCAATCTCGACATTGCATCCTGCAGCCCTAGCGCCTTACCGGCTCGACAAGCTCATAATCTGCCCATCTATTTTTCTAAAATAAAATACCGAAGACACTAATCTATAGAAGTATAAGCAAATCGAATGACGAAGATCGTGAATAAATTCGCGAAGGTGAACGATAAATTATATAGATCGAGTTCGTTTTACGCAATTTCCTCTAATTAATATCGTCCGGTACACGAAAGCGAACATTTAACTTCGCCGGGATTAATCGATCGCGTTAGCGTACCTTTTTTTCCATGTTCGAGCAGTGTACCGGGTAAAAGGATCACGCACGTGTACGAACTCACAATATGGACGCAATTATAGCGCCTAAATTACAATCGTCGCCGATCATACGTTTCCACCGGATAAAAAATATCCGCTGTTCTTGGGCCTGCGACGTGATCCCCGTACCAGATGAGCCGATTCGAGAGGGACTGCACGAACCGGAAGTGGCTGAACGGACCCAATTACCTCGGCTGCAAGTTCAACCACGTACCGTTATCAAGACGCGTACGAACGCGTAGCGGAAGACGAGGCCGAGAAAGAACCAGGCCACCCCGAATCAAATTGCGTGCTTTGCAGTTTCGCGAGTTATCGCGAACACGGAAACCCCTCTATTGGTGGCCGAGACAGCCCGATATGAAGCTTTCGAGACAGCCCTCGGGATATATCGCGTTTCCGGACTGCCCCCGGGACCGTGACCTTCGCCGTGAATTCCTGCACGCGGACGCTCGCTGCGGAGGTCTGTCATCTTACACGACGCGGCCATTATCTACTGAATTTTCGGCGCAAGGCTGTGTCAAGTACGCTGCAGGGAACAAGTGTTCCTCTAGAGATGGCTTTCAAACTTACTAAATTGGGAACTTTGGAATTTGGAATTTTGGAATAGCGGGGATTTGGAAATTTGGAATTGTGAGGATTTGGATGTGCGGAGTTTTGGAATATGGGAATTTGGATATGTAGGATTTGGGCTAATGAGGATGTGCAAGTGTGTAATTTGGGGATGTGACAACGTGAGAACATGGTATTTGGGAATGTAGAGAATTACGAATCTTAGAATTTGGACATGCGAAATTTAGATTGGTGAGATTTGGGGATGTAAGAATTTCAGATTGTGGGACTTGGGAACGTAGAAATTTGGATTTGTAGGAATTTGGACATGTAAAATTTAGGTACGTGAGATTCGGATTTTTAGGATTTGTGGGTGTGAGAACTTGGTTATGTGGAATTTAGAAACGTGGAGATTTGGTTCATGAGAATTTGCAAATGTAGGAATTTGGGTTTGTAGAATTTGGTAATGTGATTATTTTGATCTATTGAATTTTGCAATGTGTGTGCATACATGGTAGTCGAAAAAACAGAAATTGCATTTAACCAATTTGAAAATGCGATTTACTTGGAATCTCCAGTCAAGATTACTTCCCTCAAGCAATTTAATCTAGCAATATGTATATCGAGCAATACAATAATCTTGTATAATCCTTCGACAGAACAGGTAACAGGTCAATTATGAACAATCCCAATCCACGTTATCCCTAATCGAAAGGATCGTTGGCCATGGTCGTCCGTCGCGTTGTCCCGAAAAGGCGTTACACCGTGTCGCGTTTCGATCTCCCCTCGTATCTGAAAAGGAAGGATCCCGTGTGTGCATGTCTGGTATCTACAAATGGCAGAACAGTATCGTACGATCGATTCCAATAGCGGTCGTGCATGCTCGATTCTCCGAAGAACGCGCGACACCGTCCTCCCCCTCGCTTTCCACCAGCTGCTCTTCGTGGACGCGACTATCGCGTCACGGGAAAAATCCTCGACACAATGCCGGTGCTTCCCGGAAGGTAGCCAATGCCCGTAAGCATCGCATTAGGAAAATTGGCGGACATTGTTGTGACCGGTCATTCCGCTTCTAGGAATGCGTGTCTCGCAAATTGCCGACCTGTTGTCCCGTACGGATTGTTCCTTCTCTTCACCGAGCTCTCCTTTTCTTGCCATTTTGTCGTGTCCCTGTCTTTCACTTTTTTATCCACGATATATTCAAACACATTAAATTTCTTTACAGATTCATATCAGATCCGACATCAGAATTCATTAGGTCTTCATTTTTCTGATATGGTACATATTTTTGTTGCCTGCATTCGGATATTGAAACATTTACCTTCCTCAGTGTGAGAGATAGGGGGACTTTAGAATTTGTGGATCTGCAGATATGGGATTCTGGGAATTTGAGGGTTTAGATATTCGGAGATGTAGCAATTTGGATACCTCAAGATTTTGGGACTTAGAAATACAAGAACCTAGGGCTCTAAGAACCTAGAAATGTGGGAATACGAATTTGGAGATCGTAGAATTTAGACACCTATGGATTAGAGACATAAGTATTCGGATTAGGACTTTGAGACCTACAGATCCAAGAGTCTACTTTGGGTACACAGAAATTTGGAGACAATTTGAAAATCTGCCACTTCGGTAAACTTGAGAAATCAAGAGCCTTACTACAAAATTAAAGGGGAGCAACATTGTAGCAAGTACATTGGGCTTCCGCGAAGGAATTAATGAAACATCGAATAACACTGCGTTCGTAGCGTTATCCAAGGCTCGTTACAGCGTTCAGGTAGTAGATATACGAGGACACGAGCCGCTCCTATTAGATCTCTCGCGTATCTCTTCCGGCGAGCTAATAGACCGTCGAAGGCCGATTCCTGTCCGATTTCGCTGCCAATCAGCCGAGAAACGGTGGCAGCGTCTGTGACACGACGGGACGCGACGCGACGCGTACGTCCACGGCATGATGCTCGTCGTCGAGCGGAGGCCCGATCGTAAATCGAGCAGAGACAAGAGTGTCGCGGCGTAGCGGAGTCTTGCTCGTCGGCCAATCAGCGGGACGAGCACCTCCGATAAGCGATAAATCACGCGGCTTTCGTTCCAGCCGTGCCAGCGTGGAACCACGCGTGTTCCCCAAGTGTTCTCCGCAATTAGTGTCAGCCCCCCTCCTGATCGATCGTCTCTTCGCGGATTCTTCGGGGCGAGACGTGGCCCTCCTTCGACGGGGACGCGTCGGCATCCTGACCCAACGCGCCTACGCTGACGACTCTGTTCCTCGAAATGTCTTTACGATCCCTCATTTCCACCGTCGGACACTCTGTATCGATACGCCCGTCGAAATAGCTCCTTCAGCACGTTCACCAGCTTCCAACTTGAATCCCTACCTTACAATTTATTTGTCAGATGCGTCGGTCAAACCTGTTCATAGCTATAATATTAAAATGTGAGTAGTTTATATTCTTCGATCCTTGGCTATACAAATTGGACCTGAACTACAAGTTGAAGTGTATTCAAAATTTGAATGCGGTTTGTCACATTTGAACCGAGATGAGTTTGACTCGATAAGGGGGTTAATCGGGTACCAAACGATAAACTCGGATTTTGTTACATAATAATGAATGTTAATACTATAAGGGGTGAAACCTCATGAGTTTATTGTAAACAGGTTGACAGCTGTAATCGTGGTGGCTGAGAAAAATTTTACTTTTAACACACTTATGAATTCTTAGCTTAAAGTAACCCTTAGTGATAGTATTTGAGATTTGAATAAATATTTGGATATTTATAAACTCGAGGAGAAATGTTGGAAATTCAGAAAGTCGTCTTACGTTGTAAATTATAAATTACTTCTTTCGAAATACGGGTTCTTTCGATAAAAAGTGTTGAATAAGTTCTTTACGAGATTCATCGAAAGTAAAAAGATGACACTCGAAGTATGAAGAAAAATTATTTACGTCGTAGCGTGCTACCGTAAGACCATAAACACGCGTGTATATATTAGAAAATGATAGTCAATCTAAAAATAATATTCCATACGACGTTTATTCGTCGATCTCCATACCCATTCTAAAGCCATAACCCGTTCCCTGTTGCAATTGAGCACGTGCCATTTCGCGTGTGCTACCATATATCATTCGAAAGTGTGCAATTGTGTGGTGATTTTATGTTCCTCGCTAGGTATCATAAAATAATGGAGCAGGTGACACGATTGGAAAAACAAACGCGCACCTTTTACCCCCTGCGAATAGCCGCGTAAACTTTTGAGTGATTCCGATCGCGGCAATTACTCTCGGCCCCGGTGTCGATCTAACGATACACGATGTTTTACACTTCCATACTTTCTTGTTCCCGTTACATAACGATATGAATTATGGCTCGTCGCTAAGGTGGGTACCGGCGCTTGTTTCTATTTATTCGCTACTTACCATTGGGCCGGGTAATAGAATCGTAGCCGTTCACCGACACGAGAAGGCTGGGTGTTGTAATAGGAAACGAAGGGGATCGATCAGTACGGGCGGTCGAATAATTAAGGGAGCCGATTGGTTGGGAAATCGATACGTACGCTAACAACGGCGATCTTGAACGGTGATCGGGTGCCTAATTCCATATGTGGCAATTCCCGGCCGGGGAATATATATCTTCGGTACGCGATGTGTATCCATCATGATCTATCCATTACGCGCTACCCGTCACGAACCATCCGTCTTGATCTATCGCGAACCGATCCAATAGAATTAGAAACCATAAACTGGAACCGTCTGGCCTACGTTTCTAATCGTGGACCTGTCTTCGATAAAATATCACTGGATACCCGACCGGACGTATTATTGATTCAATGCCCGCCTGGAAATCTACGGACCCCGGCGAAATTAAGTCATCGTTTGATAGATCGCCGCGATTCGTCCACTTTTATTTCGGGCCAACAGGTCTGACGTCGGAATCAATTACACCCGAATCTGTAACGCGAGTTCCGTCGTTGGTGGCAAGCTGGTGCCGATTTGCATTTTATTTCGGGGTGGGTTAGGTCATGTTTATGGATGGAGTGGATCGAATTCCATATTTTACAAACTTGGTAATACTTACAGGAATTTGGAAATGATACGTTTGTTTGCGGGTTTGTAGATTTAAATATTCGAAAACTTGTATTATTGAAAGAATTTAGAGATCTGGATGATTAAGAAATTTAGAATTTGAGAATGTCGACTTGTGAATTAATTTGGAAGTTCTAAAAGTTGACAAGTTGGGTATCCAGACCCAACAAGAAATACAGAAACACAGATCCATCGATCCATCATTGCTTCAGGGGTGCATTATAATTCTAGAACACGCTTTTTACTATCTATCAATACTTCTCCACTAAATATCCACATTAACTTCTTCACTCGATTTTCGAATCCAGACATCGCCACTCAAATAGTAATAAAACCAATATCCTGATCTCCCAATACCCTGACCCCACAATACTCTCACCCTACAGTATTCCAAATTGATATCTATTAGGGTTGAAGAGGAACAAATAGCAAACGTCAAATGGTCGAAAGGAATCGGTTTTAAGACGGTATCGCATGCGGCGGCTCTATGAAATTCGGCACTTTTTTTGCTCGCACACTGAACGTACGAACGAACGTTCGAGTGTGTGCGTTTTCTTTTTTTTTCAGAGCCGCAGGCGCAATATCTCGGACGTATTACGAAGTTACGAAGGAACCCGATGCCCAACTGGAGCTCCTCATGCCACTCCCACCGTATAATCAGGCTTCTTGGCCCGCCACTGCTGGATGATGGCCTGCGATGCTCTCCTTCTGCCTGTTCTTGTCCTACCCAGACCCTGTCCCGCACCCTGTTTTTCTTTACGTCGTTTCCTTCCCTTCGTGGCGTCCACCTTTCTCTGTGTACATCTTCACGCGCGGTAACCAATAAAAGCGGTTTCGGTAATGAGCGGTTGCTCGCATCTTCGGCTCTTGGCTCTCGCTCTCCGCTCGGGATGCTTTTACGCCCCTGAAACGCTTGCCCCACGGACCTCGCCCTGCTGCCTTCCATAATTTCCGGCTCCCGAAAGTGAAATCCCGATGCGTATATTTCTGCATTATGCGGTTGCGATGTTGGGAAATTTGGGGATTTGGTCGGTTAGAGATTGGGTCTTTGGGGATATGGGTATTGGGCTGCTAGGGTTTTACGATTTAGGAATTTGGGGTTTGGGTAGGTAGGATTTGTGGAAACGGGAGATTTTAGGAATTTAAGGATTGGGGGATTTGGGGATTTGGAGATTTATAAATTTGAGAATTTGGGAACTTGGGAACTCGAGGACTTGGGGACTTGGGGACATAGGGATTTATGGATTTGGAAATTTAGAGATTGAAGGATTTAGGAATTCACGGATTTGGGAAGTTGTGAGTTTGGAGATTTAGGGACTTGGGAAGTTGGGAATTTGGAGATTTAGGGGCTTGGGAAGTTAGAGATTTGGGGATTTGGAGGTTTGGAGATTTTGAGGTTTGGGGATTTAACGATTTGAAAATTTGAAAATCTGAGGATTTGGTGTTTTAGGGGTTCGAAAATTTAGAAATTCCAAAATTCAAGGATTAGGGGATGTTGTTCAGTAATCATGCAATATGTGGTGTTAGGGATTTAAAGGTGTAATTATTTGGAAATTTGGAAAGTTGAAACCTTAAAAAGTTTAGAATGAAAAAATTTCAGAATATTCAAAGTGTCAACCTGTTTAATTGGTACCCTACTGATTTGTATCTACATGTCACTAATCTGGCATTCATTCCAAAATAAATCCTGCGATTAGTATAATATAGCAATCATATCAATTGAACGATACAAAAGTACCACGGAAGTGAATACCTGACAAAAGACATTGATTGCAGAATGAAGTGGCAAGTGGTTTGGTCTGTCGCGATAAAACTGATGGTCGTGGCACGTCGAACACGTGAGTTTCGTAGCCGTTCGTGTAATTCGTGACCGACCGTTACAAGGTCTGCCGATAGACTCGCATCCTGAGCCGTTACAACTATCTATGTATACATATATGTATACCTAGAGAACGTGCACCGGCACTCGACCCGAGAGATGCACTCGGCTGCACGCGAGGGACGATAGCTTCTCAGGTGTCCGTAGCTCCCGTGAACTCATTCATGCACAGCCAACACCATTGCTCGGGGCTTTTGCATACACGTCAATGAAATACCTGCTTCCGACCACTTTTCTGCTATCCCTGTTCTCTTCTTCAATTTCTCTCAATTTTTCGTTCTTTAGACACCGTTATTTTTTATGATAAACTCGTCTGTTGAATTACATACCCGAATCGATGGAATAAAGATATATGACTAACATTGACGAAGGTTAAATCTTGGCAATATAACGGGAGTTTCTACAGTTGAACGACTCAATTTGAACGTAAAATGAAATAGAAGATGCAGGAAAATCATGATGGTCACGGTTGAAGTATCGTTGAATTCTCTGCAAGAGTCTATTTGTTAAGACAGTTCGTTTTAAAAGCGAGGTGAACGCAAACAGAGAAAATATTGCTTGGTCGTATACGGCGCTGGTGTTTTTAAGGCAATCCATCTTATCGCGTTGGCTGCAAGCTTATTACTCGTTCGTGTTCACCGCAACCCTAACCGAGGATCGTTAAAGTAGGTTGACTTTTCAATTAAACGTTTATTAGATCAGAAAACTGCAAACTACCCGGGGCGTATCAGTTTCAGTTTCGACGTATTTACAAGGCACAGTCGTATATATATCCTCGTAATAAATGCGACACAGACGACATTTTATTGAATGGCAATTCCATAAATATTCAACATTCCTTTCACCTGTTCGTTCCTTACCAATTTATTACGAATTCTCGACGAAATAAGTGTACATAAACAAAAAGACCACACCGTTTCAGCGCTGGGCGCTAGTGTCCACAAGGACAAATTGAAAGAAACTTTCTAAACTCTAAATCTTGTACGCCGGAATCGATTTATGAAAAACTCGATCACACAGAATTAGGACTTATTTTGGTGGTCACGTCTTAATCGAGAAAATTGGGAAAACGGATTACTGAGTTGTAGGACTCAAATTCTTATATTTATAAATTTCTTAATTTCTGAGTTTCTAAATTGTCAGGTTATGGAGTTTGTATATATTCCAATTCTCAAATTGCCAAATCCCTACATCTCCTAACTCATATCCTCAAATCTCAAATCTCAAGTCCTCAAATTCCCAACCCCCCAAGTTCCCACTTTCCCAAAGTGTTTCTTTCCCAAACTTCTCATGTTCAGCATCCTTCAAACTATATTCGTCAGTTCACCATAAATGGCACATACCTACACATGAACTCGCCAAGTGGACCTAAGTCGAATCAGGTAAAGATAATTCCGAATATCATACCCGCCGATGATATCATTTTGCAAGCGTTCGATAATTGATAGAACATCGAAGTTTGTAATATCGAAAGAATGCATTCCGCATACCATAGAGCATCGAGTGCCCCTTAAATCTTTTCCTATTTCCACTACACCGTGTTCGATGTATCGAAGCGACGTTTGTATCGCGATACGTCGGAAAGTCGTTCCGGGCCAGTTCCCGACCTTTAGCCCGATTTTTCCAGGGTGTGGCACGCGTTTGCATACACGAAGAATTAACGAGTAAATACGGAGAGGCTATTACGATCCACGATCGTCTATGGCGTGTATGCAAAGGAGGCGGAAGAACGACCGATGAGGAAACACTGTCAAGCTGTTAGCATTCAATGAGATAATGAAGAAACACCACGGAATTCAATGACCCGGCCGGCTACGAGCGTAGGACGATAGTAACTTCGCGGCTTCTATCGGGATTAGATTAGCATACAACCAATCCGGACACCGGTAGATCGTTCGATTTGAATATTCCGTCCCCTTATTGCCGCTTGCTTGAAAATAACGCGTTACTGCACCACGACACGCATCGAAATTCATTTTCACCCGTCGACCTGTGCTCCTCGCCTTTCCAACGACTTGCTTCTGTGCGCCAAGACGTTGGATACATTCTGTTTAACATTTTCAATCACCTATGGGTGACGTGTCACATAAATTATTATGTGGACATGTCTCGTGTTACAGTGATTCTATGCTAACATTTAGTACACGGAGATGCAGCAAATAGATACACAGGGTGTAATTGCACGTACAAGAGGGTGGACATATATGACAAAATATATGGAGCTTAATAGACAGAGGTGCACCAAATAGGTACACCACAGGGTGTAACTGGAGGTACAAGTAGGGGGTGATCCTACATGACAAAATAAGTGGAATTCAATAGACAGAGATACAACAAATATGTACATACACAGGGTGTAACTAGAGGTACATGCAGAGGGTCAACATATATGAAAAAACATATGGAGCTGAACAGACAGAGATGCACCAAATAGATACATACACAGGGTGTATCTGCATGTACATGCAGAGGGTGGTCATACATGAAAGAATAAGTGGAAAATACAGAATGAAATTTTCTTGTATAAGGTCTGAATTCAAAGACAATTGAACATGAAAATTCGTCAGAATGTACGAAAGTTCAAGTCAAAAAACATAACAATATTCTCGTTCTCATTCATCATCTCATCACTCACAGCTTTAGCATCACCTCCATCCGTATTACATGTCTCCTCAAACAAGTTTATCGACTGCATCACAAGTATTTCTACAAGTCACAAACACCAGACAGACAAAAAAAATAAAGAAATCGTGAAAAAACGTCAAGAATCGTCAAGAAATATCTCTGAATTCCTAGAGCCGATGTGACGAGCGCGTTCCAGCGACGTATGTGTTTTATCTAGGTTAGAGTTAGAGGGTGAAGCCGCGTTTTCACGTGGAGTATGGTAGTATGTCGCGAGTTTGTTGCATAGCGATCTTCGTCGAAATTCCTTGCGGCGAGTCCGTTGTTTTTATTGACATACCACGAGCTCGATTCGGGGATACTTAAGGTGGGCCGAGGGAGGTAATTCGAGAACCGTAAGGTGTTTCGGGACAGCCGCATCGGAGCATTCGATACCGGCTCTGTGGAGGCGGACGATACTTTTCCCTTGTACAGTCAACAGCAAATATGGCTTCCCTAGGGAAAATATGGTAAGGGGAACGGCACATCCATGCGTTGATTTTTAGGGATTTTTGACGATTTGAATGTTGGGAGGTGAATGAAATATTTGGGGACTTTGGGGATGGACTCATATGGGTAGTTGAGGATGGACTCATATGGGTGTCTGGGGATGGACTCATGGGAATTTGAGGATGGACCAGTATTGACGATCTGAAAATTTGATGATCTAAAAGTTTTGGGACATAGGAATTTTGGGATCATGGGATTCCAAGTCTAGGAACTTGGAGACAGAGATTTAAGAATCTCGGAAATTTAGGAAATTTGAAACTTGTTTCAATGAAATTTGAGGGTTGTACAATATCAAGTATATGTACTTGTCTGAAGGAAGCCTAAGTACGTTGTATCCGAGTGTACAGGACGATACGTCAAACCTCGTCCTCCCGTGGATTCCACCGGTAATCCCGCCGGATCGGATTACTACAACCATAATACTTGAATCTCGATACGCCCGCGATATTCCTTCCGAGGGGCTGTTCCGAGGATCAACCTCGCGCTAGTCACGGAACGAACGCTGACGTATTGATACGTCAAGAGCTGAACAAATCTTTGTCCTACTTCTTCTCCTTTATACTAAAGTGAACTAATAAATATATACAATTTCTATCAGTTATTAGCTCCTACACTTACATTAGCAATTACTAGATTCTTAGTTTGTTGAGTAAGACTATTTAACACAAGGAACGAAGTTTCCAAAATCACCACCAAAATACCGAAAACCACAAATCACGCACGAATCCCATCCACTGATATAAAAAAGAAACGATAAAAATAAAGGTTTGCGCTATATATAGTATCGATACCGATCAGTGATTACCGTGAAGCTCGCGGAAGGCCGATTGAGTAGGCAATTTTTACGGTGGTTTTCATGTGAAAGACGCCTGCACATCGTTCACCAGGCCGATACTCGGAACGCGGTATGATTTCGCGAATTTCCAGGCGGGAATAGGATCGATTCCATTGCCCGTTTCGTCGAACATGGAGGCTGACCGGCAAGAAAAGCATCGGGATCTATACTTCGGCCGGACGCATTGCCTACGTCAAGTTCAGGTTTTTTACGACGGTGCTTCGTTAGGGCAAGCCTTAACAGTAAAACTGATCCGCGGAGCGACAAGTGGTATGCAATAATCGATACAGACAGTGCGGATTAATTGAGAATGAGTGGACATTAATTGAAGGGGAAGAAGAACGAGGCACGCGCAAGTTTCCTTAAGCAGACGCGAGGCGTGTGGATACGCCTTAAGGATCGTGTAAGCGATAGTACACGGCTTACACGGGCGAGAGAATCGTAAGGCACTGGAAATTAATTGAGGGTAGAAACGACCATTATGATACTCTCGTTCGACTAAATATCGATCTCTCAATGTTCTGCGGTTAATGTTCTACGAACTCGTTCTCTTTTCTTGTGGAACAAATGGAACATGGAGATTCTTGGCTTTTTATTGTGCCTGCAATGGAGATCTGGGACCTGCTTTGATTTCTATAACATTTCATTCGATTGTTTTATGATTAGTTAGAATTTCTATAGAATTTATTTCGAATCGATTTTTCTGGGATTTATCAAGGATTTCTATTTTGTGAGTGCTGATATGCATGGTAATTTTATTGATGGTTATACCAGTGGTGACTATTTGTAGTGATAGAACGCGTGGTAGTCGAACTCGTGGTAATTTACACTGTGGTGGTACTATTGGTGGTTTAACACGTGGTGATTCTACGCGTGGTGATTCTACATATGGTGATACCACGCGTGGTAATTCGACTCATGGTAATTACTATGCGTGGTGATGCTACACGTGGTAATTACTACGCGTGGTAATTCAACTCGTGATAGTGACTACACGTGGTGATTATACATATAGTGGTCCCACGTGTGATCATTCAATTCGTGGTGATTCTACATATGGTGATATCTAGCGTGGTGAATTCAACGCGAGGTAATTCAACTCGTGGTGAGTCTATACATAGTAACTCCACATGTGGTGATACAACGCATGGTAACGCATCTTGTGGTAATTTAATGCACTGTGATTATTATAATAGATTGTAATGCAAATTCTATGTATGGCGATTCAGTGAGTAGTGATACATAGTGACCTTACGAGTGGTAACAGAACATATCGTGATTTCCTATGAATTTCCTAGGGTGTCTCCCTAAATATTCCTAACAATTTCTCTGAAACTTCCCTAGAAATCTTGCTAAAATCTTAAGTTCTCCCTAGCGATTCCCTAAGATCTGCCAAAGATCCCAGGTTCCAGCTCCTGAAATCAAAAGCAATTTATGACAGGACCCTCAGTAACAAATAACCCTTAAGTGGTTAACATTAAATTGCGCATCAATTTGAACCGTGCGCAAATTACTGCATACTATCGCTAGAAATTTATTCGTCCACGTGTAACCGAGTAGTAGGAGACCGAACGAGTTGCGTCACTTCGGGCTACGTAAACAGCAGGTGACTGATTCGACGAATCGGGCAGTCGTATTTTTACGAAGCCGCCCAGCGACCTGACGAGCGAAATAATTCATCCCTGAAAAGGTTAATCGCAGCGGGACTGCGAGCTTCTTTCGCTTCCGGCGAGGGGGTCCGCGAGTGGAAGAGGAAAAAACGAGCAGCCAAGCAGCAACCAGAGCAAAAGCAGCATCAGAAGAAGAAGAAGAAGAAGATGAAGGAGGAGGACGAGCAGGAGAAAGATGAAGAGGTGGAGGTATACTGCAGAGACTTGGAGGTTTTTGGTATTTCGCTCACGCACGCTCGCACGCAAGCACGCACGCACTCGCTCACGCAACAAGAACGTTTCGCAAAAGACACGCTCCACTACGGAATTGCTCTTATTCGGTACTAAGCCTGCGTGATAACTCGCGTACGTCTCGACCCACTGCCTTTATTCTAACCAGATAAACTCTTTACATTAATCCTCGCTATACTTTGCTTTCAGTTATTTATTTATAGGCGTTAGTGGAGGACAGTTGGCGAATTTCATGTGGTTATAGAGGGTAGGTAGTTGATGGACTGCGACTTTTAGATATTGTTATTTTCAAGTTTTGAAATTTTTTAATTTTTCTCTTGTTACGTTCTCAAATTCTCAGGTCCGCAAATTATCAAATTATGACATCCCCAAATTTTCACATTTCTAAATTGTAAAAATCTAGATTCTCAGATCCCCAAATTCTCAAATCCTCAGATTTCCATTACCAAGTTCTCAGATCCCCAAATTCTCACACCCCCATATTCCCAAATCCACAAATTCACAGACCTCCAAATTCTTAAATCCCCAAATTCTCACATCCTTATACATATTTCCATATTCCCAAGTTCTCAAATCCCCAAATTCTCAGCTCCTTAGATTCTTAAATCCCCAAACTCTCAAACCCCCAAATTCTCGAATCCCCGAATCCTCACATTCCAAACTCTCAACTCAACACACTCACAAATGCACAAACTTCTAAACCTAAGAACCAGCCATCCAAATGCAACAAGTGGCAGCTGTATCTGCCGCGTCGCTCCAGAAAGCGTGGCACTTCAAAACGAAAAACAAGTCTGATCAAGTTCTGAAAATTAATCGCCATAATGACAGAACAATGGAGTCGTTTTGCAAATGTTTGTATAGCTTATGGCACGATCATCGTTGCTAGGGTGGTTTGCTAAGTAACGACTAGGTAATTTACCTCTTTGTACTCGCCTGATACATGAACACCTTTTATAAATGATTAATTCATACGTTCAGACGTAAGAAGTTATTCATCATCAAGGATGCAATGAGTTGCAGTTTCGCGGTGAAAACCATGAGTTACATTTTAACCGAGTCAGTTGCTTTTACGTTCGAACTAATTAGTTGTGCATCGCGGTCGCTCGCCAGCGTAATTGATAAAGTTGATGGATTTTAATATAGATACGTATCGCCTTTACTCGAAGTCGGAGGATGTTGCAAACGGGTCACTTAATTCCTTAAGGGGTACCTGCATTGTGTAATGTCTGTGTTATCTTGATTAATGTCTCGCTACTTTGTTGAGGACGCATGAAAAATTACAACCTTGCTAATAATGCAAAATTCGTTTGCGACTCGCTGAACCTCATGAATCATTCAAACACGTTCGAGAGCATGTAAAATTGAGAAATTCCTTTTAGGGGTAACTGTTGAGAGAAACTGATTTATTTAGAGAGCATGAATTTACACTTTTTATTTTTTAGAGGATGACGATATTAAAATCGAAATTTACCCTCTTCTGGCGGAACGTATATTTTTAACAACCCCTTGTAATTAATGAAATAAGCAATTTCATTTTATCTATAAATAAGAGTCTTTTATTCACGGTATACTGTACGATTTTACGAATAAACTTTTTTACCTGTATAAATTATGTACAGTGGGGTAATTACAACCCTCAGCATTTTCAGTGTAAAATGTCAGGAAAATATCAGCATAGATATTAGTGCACTTTTATTGATTTTTAAGAATGTAAGAATAGAAGAGATTAAACAATTTAGTTTATAATATTATTCTAGAATTTGCACCCCCTAGAAAAAAAATTTAGCAGAAGAGCTCTGAACTTAAATCTCTTGGATTTCACGAAGCAAACGAAAGTGCATCAGCTTCTTATTAAGAAAAATGTTCACTGAAAAATAATATCATGATCGTAATAATTCATATCAGAAGTTGCAACACGTGAATTAAATAGCGAAGTAATTTCGATTAGAAGCGCAATTAAATATAAAATACCAGGGTGCTCAGAAATTTCTAACTAATAAGAGACGATAAGGAGGCTACATCGGATCGAACCCACGCACGCGGAGGGCAATTTCATTTCCAACGCGGGGCACGTACGCGAGCAGATTATCAGAACGTTGTGGTCAGCATCGCAGCCACGCTCGCCATATCGTTCTGCATGATCCGCCATTTTTCTTTATTTCTCTCGATCGGTCACTTGTTGCGTCGAGGAATCCAATTTAAAAAGTTGAAATCGATCGTAATCACGTTGTTGCACCGTGTTGCACCCTTATCGAGGGGCTGTTGAGAGATTATGTGATATAGGACGAGGGACATGAATAACTTTTTGTACGTACAACTTACAAATTTCTTATAATATTCTTCATAAATCCTTGATTGAAAACTCAAGAATCGAATGACTAAAAAATCTTGACGATTGTATTAGTTATTGAAATCAATAAATCAATATGCAAATGTTTCTGAAATAAAAATTCTTTTAAAGTATTTAACAATTTATAATCCTATCACAAAAATATTATTTGAATAGTGGTATTTACTTCAGAGAATCATTTTTAAAATGTTAATATGTGGATACACGTTACTGTATGCAACCATAATCCTAAAAAGTCTGAAGGTATCATTTGTTGCAAAAATCAGTAGATGTTTCACCTATCAATGCTGCACCTATCAATAATTAGTCTCCCATATCAGAGTAGAATATATTAAAACAAAAATTTTATTAACGGTTTCCCTGTTACATTTCCGTTACAGGAAAATGAACGAAGAAGTATTACGCTAACATCGATGAAAGTAATTCTGCGGAGGAAACGGGCGAAAGTGAATGCGAGCTGAGTCGCATCTCGATAATCAAGAAACTCGATAACGCCCGGCAAGGTTATCTTATTTGCATACTTATGAATGTTACTCGGGCTTAAAGGTGTACGGAACACGGAGAACCGATGGTATACAAATAGGTTCGTGTTAAAATCGTTTTCCAAAGAGCGCAGCGTGCTGCTTCCCGGGTGGAACTTGTTTCCGCGTTATCAGGACGGTGAACTTAATTCAGTGAACTGGTTAACGTAAATAACGAGTTACAATCTCATTACGCGAGCTTTAATCCTTTACCGAATGAACCAGAGAATCTTGGGAAATTTATAAACACTTCCGTGTTCACCGATACTGTATTCTACACAGGAGATACTCGGCGGTATGAAAAATCATTTCCTGCGCTCCCACTATGAATTCCAGTTCACCGTGACGTAAGGGTGTTTGGTTAAATTGATAAAATATATTCCTTTACGCTTTGATACTGCATGTTTTAATTATCGTATGTTGTCATTTCGATGTGCTGTAATTCTTACACGTTGTAATTAATATGATTTTTTGTTACTGTGTGTTGTAACCATCTCAAGCTGCAATTTCTGAGGGTTGCAAGCTCTGTGCGTTGTGAGTGTTGTAATCAGCACGTGTTGCTATTTCTGCGCGTCACGACCTCTACACGTGGTAATGTCCACGAGTTGTACTCACCACACGTTATAATCCCTACGCGTTACAATCCCTACCCCTTGCAATCTCTACGCGTCATACTCACCACGCGCTGTACTCACCATGCGTTCTGATCCCTACGCGTTGTTATTTGTACGCATGGTAATCCCTACGCGCTGTACTCACCATGCGTTGTAATCTCTACGCGCTGTAATCCTTGCGCGTTGTACTCACCACGCGTTGCAATCTCTACGCGTTGTACTTACCACGCGTTGTACTCACCACATGTTGCAATCACCACGCATTGCAATCTCTACGCGTTGCCATCTCTACGCATTACTACCTCTACAAGTTGTAATCTCTACGAGTTTTAATCTCCATGCGTAGTAATCACATTGCAATCCTCACAATTTCCACGCATCGTAATCACCACGGTAACCTATCCATATAATTGCCTCGCATTGAAATTACCACGCGATGAAATCACCACTCAGCCATCAGTCGTCAATACCACATATTGTCGCTGCCTCTTACGATCGTATATTATCACCACGCACTCTTAAACCCCGCCATCCTCGCATCACCGCTCTAAAACAGCACCTCCCCATTCCACCCCTCTCATTAAACCAAAAGAACAAAAACGCGTCGAACCCCAACAGCGTAAGTGTTATTGAAAGTCAGAATTCAGCACCAGCAACCTGAACATGAAATGTGGCGAGCGAATAGAGCGCGGTCGATGGTCGGATTAAATCAGAAGGCAATTCTCGATAAACGAGCACCGCCGTATCTCTCCCACGTAGATCCACAAAGGTGCTGTGCTATTCGTGGACGGGAGAAGTAGAAGAAAAAATGAATTGAGCTCGCGATACGGCTTTAAGGGCACGCGGAGCACGCTCTCGGTAGTCTCTCACCTGTTGCGGTGTGCCCGTCGTACCGCAGGTGGGGCCGTGGGTGGGAGTGCTCCAGGTAAGAGGCTGCAGTTTGATAAAGAGGAAGATACCCTCGGTAACGCTGCGCTCAAGAACAAGCGTACGAGGAGGAAGAAGGAAGAAGCTAAGAGGAGAGAACTCGCTTTTACCCGGTCGCAAAAGGGGAAGAGGAGGCTGCCAGGCTGGCTGGCACGCTACGTGAGCGGCATGCACGCACATCCTCTCTTCTGCTTCGTCTTCAGCTTCTTTCGAACGCTCGTCCCTTCGTCTCGTACTCTTCTTTCTCTCTTTCGAACCATCTTCCGCCACCGCTGGGGTGCTCGCGAACGGATCCTAGTGCGAGTTTGACGGGTTAGACCACTTTCAAAATCTTTGTCCTCGTCCTAGTCTTAAATAAAATGAGTACGGAATTTAATTTCTGAAGAAAGTTCATCATTCTAATAAAATGCAACACGGTAACTTAGATTGTAAAGCAGGACAATTTACAGCTGAAGTCATGGTTCGAAAAATAATTAAACTGGTTCCAATACGAAATTCGTCCGACATGTGACTAACAGTATAAAGTGGAAGAAAATTAATGAGCTATTATTTGCTATAACAATGACTTACATCTAACCTATCATATGACCTATACCCTATACGATCCGTATATCTTCCCATAAATAAACACTGAAACATCTCTGCAACAGATCCCGGGTTGATTATACGTCCCAGAAGGTTGCTCGTTGTCCTTGAGATTTCAAGGTCATCGAATCCTGTACATAAACATGACTGTCCGTAGAGCGACATAAAGCATCACAAATTCCCTACAATCGTAATTCCCCGCAGGAAGTTAGAGGGACGTCTTTAGTATCCAGCGAAGGGGTTAAATCGTGTAGAGTAGCGAGTAGTAGATACTCGCGACGTAAGCGCGTCTCGTGATCGCGTACCTTATTTCGATTTATCTACTTAGTCCGGTGCTCGGTCTTGCACAAGGACAGGGTTGGGGTTGGTGGTTCGAAAATAATAAAAAAATCCTCTGGCGAGGTCTAAAGTATCGCCAAGGCGTAGGTGCAGGTGTGCAAATACACACGCACGCGAGAGTACGAGCTCCACGAGCGAGCGCAGCCTCGCAATTTATTTCAGCGATCGCACGAACACAGTGAGCCCGGCCTTAGGTATATTATTTATGGTTATGGATCGGTGCCGTTTATAAGTTCGGTGGTACTTTGACCGACTACAAGTACCGGTTGTCTCGCAGTGAGTATATCATTAGCAGTTTTATTATTAGTAATCTCGAGCTCGAACACCGAGCAACGACCGCGGCTACTAATAAATTCCGAGAGCCCGGGTGTAGGTACCCTACGTGCGTGGAGGTTATTAATTCCGTTGAATTTCATTTCGTGTACGCGGCATTGTCGACCGCCTGGAAATCCTTAATCGTTCGCCGGGGCCCGATCGTTTCTACGCTTATTAAATTATTCAACGGGTTCCCTCTCCGCGAGCTCGTTCTCGCGAGAACACGCCCACGCGTGTGCAAGGTCGATCACGATATCGACCGACGAATTAACCTTTCGATTCATCCTCTGCCGATCTCGCGCCATTCGCGAAAGGAACCACTTTCATGAACTCCTACGCCATTTCCCGCCTAGACGGGTCAATCGAGATAGCGTTTCGTATTAACCCGTGCCCGATTAATTATTTCCTGGGAGAAGAAATCACGAGGGTGCAAGTGAAAAGCACCCCTGGAACTCCATTGTGGTCCTAGAAAATAATAAGAAATATCGTTAATGTTCGTTCGTTTATTTATTTTATTTTCCTTATTTTTTTCTTCATAAGATACACTGCTCTAGTCTTGAACAAAAATATTCTACAACTCGGATCATACGTTTGTACATGAAACAGTTAAGATCAAACTATTCAATTGCAAAATGTTACATTTACCCATTTAACCGCCATTTATGTTACATACAAAAGTGTCTCGAAGAGTACCACGAAAGTACCTCTTTAATACCCCTCGACAATCCTGAACACCTTTCGAGCCATTCGAGCCTTTCAGACATAACAAATTACTGTACATAATTGTGAAAGGTCTGAATATTTCAAGAAACATCGTAAAAATTTGCGAGACAAGAGTGCGAGAATTACCGTTCGCTAAGCGCAGATGCGAGCGCAGGTGTCGCGAGACGATTTGCGCCCTCTCCTTGTAATTAGCCGGGGCGCCTGAACACGCGCTGATCCAATATATTTACGACTATGAATCAATCGTGCCATATAATCGACGAAACTTTAATTAACCAACGTTAAACAACTACGAACACATTTCCTGAAAACTAGAGTCACGAGATGCAACTATTATATCGTGATTTCTTTCGATTTATTCACCCTAGCATCGTGTAACTTAGCAGCTGAAGGATTCGAACCGAGCTTGGTAATCACCACCATGGAACGCGTGATTCATCTCACTCTACAGCTTGGAATTAGCTTGTGTAATTAGTCGAAAACGCTGGCTTCCTTCGTGATTCGCTTTAGTATCCTCTCTGAGAACATATTCGAGATTTGCGTTATCATGGAGAATATGGAGTACATAGGTTTTGGTCAATTTTTGTAGAAGCATATGTTTAAGCATTTGTAAGAGTCGTGTATGAAGTTCATAGTTCAGCAACCACTTTCTCTAACTCATAAAACATCCTGTATATTTAAAATGATTAGTAATCCACTTTGATCTACATCTTGAAGAGTACCTACCTATCTCTTACCCAGTAGCAACCACGTCTTCCCTAACTTATGAAGCATCATATACATTAGTAGAGTTAAAATGATTCATCTTTGATCTACATCTTGAAAAGTACCTACCCATCTCCTAACCGGTAGCAACCACATCTTCCCTAACTTATGAAGCATCCTATACATTAGTAGAGTTAAAATGATTCATCTTTGATCTACATCTCGAAGACTACCTACCCATCCTTACCCAGTAGCAACCACATCTTCCCTAACTTATGAAGCATCATATACATTAGTAGAGTTAAAATGATTCGTCTTTGATCTACATCTTGAAGAGTACCTACCCATCCTTACCCAGTAGCAACCACATCTTCCCTAACTTATGAAGCATCATATACATTAGTAGAGTTAAAATCATTCGTCTTTGATCTACATCTTGAAGAGTACCTACCCATCCTTACACAGTAGCAACCACACCTTCCCTAACTTATGAAGCATCATATACATTAGTAGAGTTAAAATGATTCGTCTTTGATCTACATCTTGAAGAGTACCTACCCATCTCTTACCCAGTAGCATCCAGATCTTTCCTAACTTACAAAACACCCTATATATTCCAAATGATTAGTACTCTACTTTGATCTACATCTTGAAGCTAGCATCTCCTAACTAATATCAACCATCTTCCCTAACTTACAGCTTCTCCAAAATGATTACTAGTTCACCTTGACGCAAACCTTGAAGAGTTCCCGTTAAAAACTAAATCTCCCTAAGTTATTAAGCATCCGTACATCCGCAGTGATCAGTGGTCCACCTTGATCCACAGCTTGCAGAGTACCCCGAGTCTTAAACAGCAGAGTTACGAGTGAGCGACATAGTAGATAAATCGGCCGGTGCGACAAGTGTCCGCGACAAACGCGTAAGTTGCAGCTAGAAACATCGTGGTCGCGGCTCGTAACACGCGGCGCTGTCGCGCAGCTACCCGCTCGCGCATTAAATGCGATGCTTATGCAGAGAGGCGAGCATGCACCACGTTGGCACCCCACTGTCGCCGGGCGAATTAATTCGAGCGGGTCGCGTCGATGTAATTAATAATTAGTCGAATGCTTAATTAGTAAGCGAGCATTCCGACCAATTAGGCCGCGCGGCGAGATGAAGATGCGACTTGGCCCGGCTCGTATCCCGCTGGGAAAGAAGATCGTCGCAGCTTACTCACCCTGTCTGCCTTGGACGACGTTCGGTGTCCTTTCTGGATCCTCCGACGTTTCGTGGCGTGTAATTGGTACCTCTTAATTGCGCTCCCGTTCAAGACCAGATCCGAACGAATGCACGCTTCATTCTCTGCAGAAACTTGCCTCCGTTTCTTCATGTTTGCTCGTGTGCGTGGATATGTTGATCCGTGAACGAGCATGTCCACCCTTCGTGTTTGCTTTTTTTCGCTGCCTTTGTTCTGGGAGTTCTTGTATCAGCCGAGACGTTTATGTTCTCGTTGATGAGTATATGCAGCGATTTGATTGTTGCGGTTCATGTACTTTGTTTGAAGTGCTATAATGTCGAATTTAAATTATGCGTTGCAATGTCAAATTCAATTAAGGTGTTGCAATGTCATATTCCAATAACAATTTACAAATAATATTGTACATGTTAGACAAGTTCATGTTCATTGCACATGATTGATACACTAAATCGTCACACGTTAGATTACCGTGTGTGAGACTTCTATGAGTTACAATCGCCATGTATTAGATTACCAATCAGCACGCGTTAGTACCACTACGCCCTAAAATTACAACGAATTAGAATCATTAGAGGTTAAAATCGCAACGCGTTAAAACTAATACATGTTGCCTCGCGATATATTACCATGCATTAGAATTGCTACGTGTTGTACATATTATTATGGAATGGAGCTGTCACGCCTTACATTACCACATAATAAAATTGCCTCGCGTTGTTGTACTACTAATAGAATTGCCACATGTTGCAATCAAAATCAGACATCTGTAGACGGTGTATCATCACATGTTGCATCGCAATCTTAATCACTTCATCACCAATTGTCATCTTCTAGCCCTTTGCTACATTACCGTAATATCGCAATCCTAATCACTCACTGCTTAGTCACAATATTTTGCTTAGTAATAATAGGCTTGTATCACAATATTAAAAAATTGAGAACTGGCAAAAATTAACTTAACCCAAAATTAAATATATTAGCCCTACTCTAATACCACAAATTAGACCTCCAAGTTCATTTACCACAATAATTCAAAAATTTCGCCAAAAGTTGAATGAAATATTCAGTGAGTGCATAAATCATGGAGGGTCGCGATGTCGCATTTTGGGATAAATGAAACACGTGGGGGCGCGTATAAAAGCGTAATGAGAGTTTGTAGCGCATTCGTCGTGAATCAGTCGGCCGTGAATAATGAGCGGGCAAGGGTGGCAAGAAAAGTCGGCGGTACGCTGATTTATCACGTCGCAGTTCACTGTTGTTGAACCAGCAGCGGGAACCAACGGTTTCCTGGGCGACTGGCTATCATAGACGTAGGTAGGCCCGACGAGAACCGTGGTAGCCGTTCTAAGTTATGGTTTAATGCGGCGTATGCTAATCCAGATTGATAAAATGGCAGCCGACCGGCTCGTAAATCGGAACCGGTGGACCTTCGCTAGCGATTGGCCCACTATTCCTCTTACGAAAGCCTTTGAAAGCCTTCGTATCTCACCCTGTTGGACTGACACGATCGCGAACAGCTTCGATACCCTCTTGCACCGTCGAGCGTTTAGGCGAACGCGAAAGAAGATAATTCGCGTAATGGCTACGATTATCCTCTTAAAGTATCGAGAGTTGTGCCTGTCGATCATGTTCGACGTACAAAATGGAACTTCTGGTGCTTATAGGGCCAAGAAGGTAGCTTTTCAGAGATAGTTCTGGATTTGCAGAGTTTGGGGTGCTTGAGATTTGGTGATTATTTGGAGAGGTATGGATGTGGAAATCTAGGTATGTACTGATGTCGAAGATTGAGGGAATAAGAATTTGGAGAGTTAGAAAGCGATTTGGAGACTTTGGGATTTGAGAATTTTATGATTTGAGGACTTTAGGCTTTGAGGATTCTGGGACTTCGGGGTTTTGGGATTTGAAGACTTTGTAGTTTGAGAACTGTACAATCTGAGGACTTTGCAATTTAAGGATTCTGAGACTTTAGGACTTTAGGATTTGAGGACTTTGGAATTTGAAAATTTTACAATTCTAGGACTTTAGAATTTGAGGGTTTTGAAATTTAGGGGCGTTGAGATTTGAGGCTTTGAGCTTCGGGAACTTCAGAATTTTAGAGTTTGAAGATGTATTGATTTGAAAACTAAGGATTTGGTGGCCTGACAATTTTAAGATTTAAAGATTTGACAAATTTGAATATTTTTGCATTTGAAAATGAAGAGATTTGAAAACAAGAAATATAGGAATGTAGGAATTCAACCATCTAAGAACTCCCAAGATATAAGTAGTATTGTAAAGTTTACATACGTGTCCCGACCATACAAGACATGTGGGAAACAAGAAGTGTGGGCAGGTTTCTTTCGGTCCAGTGATTTGAAATTATTGAAGCGATGATGGTTTATTGGACTGCCGTACGCGAGCAGTGATTGATGCAAAGGGGTAGTGAATAAAATATTAGGGAAACGGGTTCATTAAAATTCTGATATATTAGTAACTGTTATGTTATATACGAGTAACAAGATTTGTATTACCGCGGGTGACGGATACGTGTGTCGCTGTTATCGACGAACGTAAACAAAAAAAAACCGACAGTTCTTACAGAATTATTCTACTGTGTAAAAACTGCATTTGGAAATCAGTGAAATGTTAATTGATCTCGTGCGAAATACTTGATTATTTATCACAGATACAACGGTAATTAATTTGAATTATTTCTTGCTATCTTTCTGCGATCGGTTTGATACATAGCCAAGAACGTATCTAAACTTGTCTTAGAGAAAATGATGAGATAAGAAACTGTAGAAAATTATTAGAAAACGAGATTGATTAAAAAACGTGTAAGCAAAATGAGGTTATAAAGAAATGACAGAATATCACTCGTGTTAAGTAGAATTTCAACTGTGTACAGGTTTTGCGAATCGTTTCTGTAATCATTGGTATTTTGTATGCCGACTAATGTGACGTAAATCTTCTTACATCTGAGTATTCGCTCGAAGATTGGACGCGAATAGGTAGAGAAGGCTAGTAATAATCGAGGTTAAAGGTGAAATCGCGCTAGAAGAAGCGTAAAGTCGTAAGTCTTCGATTTTTCCAGTACCTTTCATCTGCTGTCAAATATACAGTCAAGAGCAAATCTCACTTCCTAGGGAAAACATGACAGGGAACATGGAAAATTCCGCCAACTGATCAATTTTTGGGAATTTTCGAGCATTTGGAAATTCGAGGTTAGGTTAAGAATTTTAGGAGCATGAAATCTGGGGATTTGGGAATTTGGGGAGTTAGGATTTGGAGATATGATATGGAAATCATGACTTTGGTGAATTACGAATTTTGGGGTGTAGGGATTTGGGGAGGTAGAAGTTTGGGAATGTAGGTATTTAAATATCTAGGGATTTGGAGAAATAGGGATGTGGACATCTAGAAATTTGGAGTATGGAAATTTCGGACCTTGGAATTTGGGGATTTTGTAATTTTGAGGATGTAGAAATTCAGGAAGCTTGGAATTTGGGGTCTAGGAACTTGGGGACTAGAATTTTGGAAAGTTTGAAGGGGGGTCTAGGAACTTGGGGGTCTAGAAATTTAGGAAGCTTAAAATTTGGGAGTTGTAGAAATTTAGAAACCTAAGAATATGTGGATCTACGAATTTAGGTACCTAGGAAATTGAAAATATCACATGATAATATAGGTATTTGGGGATTTCGAAATTTGAAGATTCAGTACTTTGGAAACTAAAAGCTCTGAAAAGATGGAAAATATAGAAATTCCAAGATCTGTATAATCATTCTGAAAATACAGAAATTGAAAGATCATTTTTCTCGCGACCGAACAATGCTAAAAACAAGTTAGCAAGATATTCAAGACCAAAGAAAACGCGTGGTGTTTAAAGAAGAGCAAGAACTGTGAAGTGCCGTGACAGTGTCCCAGCATCAGAAGCCGTGACCTTTAACGATCGTCTGAAAAAGTGCCCTTAATGCCTTCTTGTCAGCCACTCTTCGTTGCTACTTCTACCCACTTTCGGCAAAATCGCTTCCTCTTTTTCTTCATTCATCACACCGAGTGTTCGTACTCTCCTCCCTCGCGGTCCGTCTTTTTTTGTCCTTGTCGTTTTCTCCTCGGGGCAGTGGAAGTCGAGTACGAGGAGACGAAGAAAAAGATGGCGAGAAAGGGCGAGGAAACCGCGGGGAACACGCGGCTTCTATTCGAGTGGCTGGTAGACTCGCGTGCGGCTAAGTGGGCCTCGAGAAAAGGAGCCCCGAAAGGAGGAGAAGCAACAGAGGAAGAAGACGAAGATGATGATGATGATGAAGAAGACGAGGAGGACAAAGAAGAGAAGGAAGGAGGATAAGGACGGTGATTGTGGAGGGGTAGCATACTCTCTGCCTTTTACCTCACAGCCATCCTTCGCCTCACCCACCTGTCTGCCGGCAATCTTCTAGTAGCCTTGGGCTACCACTTGCCTGCTACCAGAGGGGCTACTCTTCAGCTACCAACGTCCGGTCCTGTTTTCCCTCGCGGTGCACTAACCCTCAAGGATACGCTAATATACTATACGGTCAAACGTTGCTTAAATTAATAGGGAGATCAACTCTGATAACATGCTTATGTAATTGCCATTGAGGTCTGCTGGTCATTCCAAGAGTACCGGACATACAAGCATTCTCTAGAGGAAACTTGAAAACATCGTAGGGGACACTTATTTGGATTAACTAGGAAAATTCAGATGTCTCGGAAATTTGTATTGACTTTCATTGTGTATACATTAATTTGTATTTATTCCCTTATTTATTTTTTAACGTCATTTTTCGAAGTAAATGTAGACTCAATGCTAAGTTTCAAAGTCCCAAAGTACAAAGTCTCCAACCAAAATCTCGAACACCCAAGTCATCCCAAAAATTCCAAAGTCCCAAGATGCTCGGAAATTCAAAGCGAATCGAAGTCCAACGAGGAAATTAAGCCCGGTATCATTAAATGTCATCATTAACCCGATCCAATGGATGCCGTCAAATTATCGCGTTGCATAAACAGATTCTAAAGAAATTGGAGGAGAAAGCACGGTCGAAGAGGAGTAAGACGAAGGTGGGAGGAGAGAGCGGTGACGGGGAGTTGTAAAACCTTCGTTGCGAGACGTAGGCGATGCACCGAGCAATTGAGAGGAACTTCTCGGGTCTGGCAACGAAGCAACATGGCCGTTCCTCTCTTTTGAGGGTGGCAATTTGCGGTAATATCGGCAACGACGAGGTAGCGCCCATAATGGGGCTCGAGGGCCCCCACCGTTGCGAACGTGTAACTCTGCCCCGCGGCACTCGGCTCTCCCTCTTTTCCCGAGGGGAACCTGCTTTTCGATGACAACCGATCACGATCGGGATCGTTTCGTATCCCCCTCCCGTCGCTCCGCTCACTGCCCCGGCTACCACCGAACTCCGCTCCGCGTGATTGTTGCAACGCGCAAAAAGAACCAACAACCTTTCGTTCTGCCTTTCTTTCCGTCTGTTTTTCGCCACGAAACCGCTCGCGTTTACCGAACGCCTGAGAAATTATACACGCACGACGTCCGGGGAAAAGAACGGTGGATCTCACGTTTGCTCGGATGCTACCTGAACGCCACGCTCGAATCAACGACGCTGCGGATAAAGGCTGCTGGATTATGGGTAATTAATTCGGTATGCCTTCACAATATCGAACTGTACAACCCACGGAGATACAATATTGTATCTAAGACTCAGGGCCGGCTTAGGGTAACCCGGTTAGGTTAGGATATCGTCCAGATCTGTAGGGGGCGCCTGGTGTAGGAGTTTGAGATCTTGGGAATTTTGGACTTTGCAAGTTTGGAGTTTTGGAAGGTTGGGACTTAGGAAGGTTCGCAACTTTGGAAGTTTGGAATTTTAGGAGTTAGAGAATTTTTGAAGTTCTAGAAATTGAGAATTAAGAACTCTGGGAGTGTGGACTATGGACATTGGGGACTTAGGAAGGTTCAGAACTTTGGGAGTTTAGGACTATGAACATTTGGGGTTCAGGAAGGTTGGAACTGTAGATGTTTGGAATTTTGAGAGTTCCAGAATTTTAAGAACTTGGAACTTACCAAGTTTGGGACTCCACACATTTCGAACTTGGATAGTTTGAAAATTTAAAAGTTTTGAATTTTGGGAATTTAAGAACTTGAGAACATTGGGAGATTGGGACTTTGCAAGTTTGAGACATAAGAACGTTGGAAATTTGGGAGTTTGAGAATCTGGAAGGAGATATTGGGAGTTTGAGACATAGTCTGAACCTTGAGAGTCTGTCATATGTAACGTTATATGCTACATGCTGCATTCAAAATTTCGAGCCCCTGAACCGCAATCTTACTCAGAGCCATTAAACACTGCTAAGGTTGTAAAAAGATATCCTACGAATGGAATTGAAAATTGAGATAGAATGTGAAAATTGAATTCTATTAAAATTGAGGAGTTTTGGTTTTGAATTAAGCGGTCAACATAGTGGAAAGAACGTAGGAATTTTCACTTGCTCGCGGCCGATCGAGTAATCGACACGGTTGACGGAGCGCAAACAGTCGACGGCAATTATCGGAGTTCTCGCGGCACTCTAATCGGTCGTATGCCGTGGCACGAGGAAAGGAATCGTTTGTTCTGCATCGCGGACTCCTGGAAGTCTGTGCAACCTGTTCAGGTGAGACGGTATCGCGGCTGCCTTGCCCTGAGCTATACACGGTATATAAACTCTCGTTCGAACGGGTTCTTCCCTTCGGTTACGAGTCTTCATCGACCGGGACGAGAAGTCTTACTCTCCGTGTCTGACCCGGGACTATCCGCATCGAGAATCGTGCCTCATCAGCCTTCAGCTTCATTCATGATCCTGCGTCTCCCCTTTCTGCCTTCCTCTTCTTCTTCACGGTCATGATTTATACGTTGTCCGCCCGAAAAAACGTTACTTCATTTTTTATTTTATGCGATCTTCTTTTCGTTCGCTTGATGAGACTCTTTTTCTTCCGTGTACCGGCTACTACCTTGGAAACGGTCATAAAGGAACTGCTAAATGAGTACACGGGATTTATGGAAGCTACGAGTTTTGGACTGGGTTAGATCTTTGGTTGCGGAGATTTGGGACTTTGGAGAGGTGTCAAGTTGGAATTATTTGGGACTTGTGGAATGGTGGAAATATTCGATGGTAGGAGTTTAGAAGTTTGGTAATTTAGACCTGCAATTTTGAGAATTTGAAACCTTTGAACTTTCTGAATATTGACTTTGAATTTTTGGATCTTTGATAGGCTGACTTCAGATGTTCACAAGTTTGGCACTTTGTGACTTCGAAAGTTTGAGAATTTGAAAAAGTATGAAGTACTTGAATTTCAAAAAGAATTAAAGCTATTTAAGACCTCAGGAAGAATTTGGAATAATTGAATTCGAAGTGTGGTACTCTTCAAAACTTGAATTCTGAGCATATTCAGTAAGTTGCATTTATGCAAATATATGTTTTTGTAAAATCCCTTTGCATATTTTGCATACTCGGACCAATTTATTTCGTTTGTAAGTATATAATTCATGTATCTTTAAGATACTAATATAATTAAAATTCGCATCTTGAATTGCTTCAAACAAAAGTAAAAAGTGTTTATAAAACCGAACTCCAGGAAGAATAAATAAATATACAGTTTTCGTAAAACAACTACGGATGAGCATTCGGATATTGACCACATGTACCTTTTTTTAAAGAAATGTTTAAAAATATCCGAAGCTCCGTAAGCAATCAACGGTAATCACGAACAAACCAGCCCACAGAAGTTTCACTTTTATTATTAACGTGTGTACGAGCACGTTCCGGTGTTTTTAATTAACCGACTGACCGTGGGCTAATTAAGAAGCATCCGATACTGCTTCTTTTTTGGCGAACTGGGCGTTGCGAACCGATCAAAGGGAATCGTTCAACGCCGTGTCGATAACGAGCCATCGAATCGACCGTTTTATTTCGTGTCGTGTCGAATTTGCATCGCGTTGTTCGCAATTGTAAAAAACAAAGCAACGAACGGACGTATGCAAATCGGAAACCGTCCAAGTATCACCGATAAAAACAAGACGAAACGATCGGTGTAATTAGCGATAATATTGTTACACAGAGACAGCAAGAAAACTATGTTTGAATTACCATCCGTTATGCGCGTTTATAAGCTGTCGTGCGTGCAGATGGCCATTGAATTTCCTGTGTCGTTTACATTCTTATCCTGTCCACTGTCTTTTCCCGCTGAAACGTGTTTATCTGGCCACCTAATTGCCGAGGTACAACGGCTCGCGGCTACCAACCGTTGAATCTGCACTCAATTCAACGAGAAGCTTGTACGTTTTCTTGCTATGCACTGATCTTCTTGCAAAAACCTCTCGCGTGGAACAAATAACGCTCACGGTTTTTGTACCACGATTTAATACAGTAGACTTTCGTTATATTACCGGGAGGACTTGTGTGCACTTTTGATAGTGGTCCGTTGTTGTAATGAGATGTACACTCAGATTTGACATTCCTAATTCGCCGAATTCCTCTAAGTATAAATTCTTCGTATGCTGAATTCTCCATATTTTAAATCCCACATATTTTGAATCCTCCAATACCAAAATACCTATCAATTTCTTGGTATTCTAAACCTCACATATGCCAAATTCCTGACATCCCAAATCTCTCATATTCTATATCCTTCATAGGCCAAATCACTCATGTCCCAAATCCCACATATGTCAAATCTCACATACCCCAAATTCCACATATCCCTAATCCCACATATCCCAAATCTCACATACCCCAAATTTCACATATCCCTAATCCTACATATCCCAAATCTTACGTGCCTCAATTTCCACATATCCCAAATTTCACATACCCCAATTTCCACACATCCCAAATCTTACGTGCCTCAATTTCCACATATCCCAAATTTCACATACCCCAATTTCCACACATCCCAAATTCCACATATCCCAAATCTCACATATCCTAAATCCTACATATCCCAAATTCCAAATCCTTAAACTTACACTCCTCAAATTCACGAACCATCCGCACAATCCTATCCATGTCAATATAACAAGAGTCTACTGTATCCTAGCAAAAAGCCAGTGAATCCAACATAAACCACAGATGCAGGACTGCATATTCCCCCAAAGAACAAAACTCACAAGATCTCCCTCGTCTTCTTGATAGACTAACAACTTTGTGTCCAAACGACTTTGTACGATGAAAACAGGAAAATTGTTTGTTTTCTCACGGGAAAAAATAGGAATTTGAAGGTCAAGGACACTGAAAGATGCGTTCGTCGGCGATGAAAGGTAACCTCGAGGTTATTGGTGGCCCCTGCTGGTCAGGAGCTTATGAAACCCCATACCACACGGAACAGCCGGCGGCGAAACATCTTGCTGAAGACATTACTTATGGCAGTAATCGGGCTCTCGGCCACTAAGAGGTGATAAATTCAACGGGTTACATCCAACTGGCTCGCGTGAACGTGGCCTGCGAGCAATGGATAAGTTACGGATGGATTCTTTGACGAATGAGTCGATCCTACTCTTCCTTGCTCTTCTCGTGTCCTGTTTACTTGCGTCCTTCTTACTACCAAAATGATCCTCTCAAAATTTTGTTAACAACTCTGTCATTTCTTTTGCTATAATCACAGACGTAGAGCAACAGGAAGGATTTATTTTCTCGAGGGAAAAATTAAGTATTTTTGTGTTAAAGTTTGTATTCATTTACCTCTTGAGGGGTGATTTTTTTAGGGTGGGAAAAATTTGGACTTTTGGTGTAATTATTTTTTTAATTTTTTTAAATGTATAAATTTTGAAGTATCGTATGATTATATCACGAACAAATGATTTCATAGTATTTTTGAAAACCCGCTGTAATAAAATGTTTCGAACGTTGTACTAACAAGTTTACATTTACATGATTTATGTCAGCATCGGCGAACTTTGCTTGAACGAATCCAGACACGTCCATTAAGACAAGGGAAATTAACATTAAAGAAGAATGCAAATCGACGTTCTAAATCAATTCAACGTCTGACAGTTTTAGCGTCGCCCAATTACGTCAATCTGAAATTTATTTCCAACCCGGTGCGAGTTCATTGATCGACCTCGTTCCGCGTGACGTTTTACAACATTACAGGTACAGCGGCGCTAATTTGCAACGACTATGAATATTCCCGAGTGAGATGTCGCAATACGAGGCAGCTCATCCAGTAACGACATTAAAAAATTGAAGTCTAAATAACAGAAACGTTCCACGTGACAAGAAAGCTTAAGGCTTGAAATGTCTCGTTGGAAACGTCATGGGCTGTCGTGCGCGATTGTGTGATAGATAATTTAATAACTTTAAATAGTCACTCGATACTTACTTGCAAACCGTTTTATCCTTAATGGAGATATGTCGTGTTTAAATTGATTTGAATGTTTCAATATACTGTCCAATTATATCGTTCATTTTTTGGCGGTAATACCGTGTAAGAGAAAGAGATAAGAAATGTGCATATCATTTTAACGCATGATTTCACCGTCAGAATTTATTCTAGTTCAAACGCGAAACATAACTTCTCGTAATCTGACCTGGTACGTAATTTTATTGTAAACGTTTAATTGCTCTTGATTGAAATTGTATACGGTTTGAAACTAACGATAAATACATTCTACCGAAAAAGTGTCTTATACAATTTTAGGTTAGGTTTGAGAAGTATAAATGAATTTGAATATGATGATATAGATTAGATGAGACTAGTTAGGTTGATGAGACTAGTGGTTAGGTTGCAATTGCAATCGACAGAATATCACCGGTTAGGTTGCGTTTGAACTTCAAAGATGGAGTTCAAACATCGTATGATTCCATTTTATTCTTCGTGTCTGTTCACCTTATCTTAAGTTAAAACTTAAACAGCGTTACATTTTATTCGAATATGTTTATGCTCCAATATTAAATCAAATTATGGCACACAACATTCTTCTCCAGCGACTCTCAAAGGCCAGGAGCAATATTAACAGGATAATAAATCAGAGAAATGGAGGAAAATTTCAAGTGGCGATACACCCCCGCGTTCTGCAGCCCATGTATTCTGAAACAGGAGCTGTCCATCGTCGGTAGGATTAATCGGCGGTCGGTTGGTAAGGCACAACCGTTATCGTGCATCCAGCAAAGCGGCTGTGTAGTAGCTGGGAGGTGTTTCGTGCCGATCCGCCGCAAAGATACAGGCCGGTCTGCCTAGACACGGCTGGATATCTACTACGAGTGATAGACCGGCTGTGTTATACTCGCTAGACGTCCAAGACACTGACTACCGTACGGTCACTTGTCCCTCGCGAGGAGTCTTTGCTTCCTGTTTCACGTTCCTGGAAAACGACACTTTATGGACGTTGGGTCTGGCTTGTTTAGCACTTTGGGCCCTTTTGGGACTTCGGGAGGATAGGAGTCTTAGGAATTTGGGAATTTGGGAGCTTTGCCATTTGGAGATTTGGGAGTTTGGAACTTGGGAAGGTTGGAATTTTGGAAATTTGGTATATTAGGAGTTTGAGAACTTTGGAATTTAGAATTTTGGGAGTTTGGGGTTTTGGAAGCTTGGAACTATAGTCATTTGGGGCTTCGGAAGGGTGGAACTTTGAAAATTTGGAATTTTGGGAGTTTAAGAATTTGAGGATTAGAATCTTGAGAGATTGGATTTCTGCAAGTTTCGGACATGGAAACGTTGGAAATTTGTGAGTTTGAGAATTTGGGAGTTTCGGACATAGCATGTTTGGTACTTTGAAGTTTAGGACATTGCAAGTTTGGAAATTTGGAAATTTAGGAGCTTGGAACATTAAGAAATTGCCAATTCATGACTTGGGACATTTAGAACTTGAAAGTTGAAAATATTCCAAGTTTGAGACTTTATGGGGACTTACAAATTTCTATGAAGAACATGGCAGAACATGTAGTGACCTTGCAAGTTTCAGAATTTAGGAATTGAGATGATGAAATGATTGAAATGATTTTGTAGTTTAAAATAAAAAGTTTGTGACTCACGAATTTCCCAACTTTGACAATTTACGAATGTATAAATTTAGAACTTTATAACATTGAAATTTTGGGAACACGGAAAACAGAACTACTCAAGGTACAAAAGAACCTACAAAATCTTGAAAAGTCTGATCTAAAATTGTATACAAAATTATAGAATTAATTTGAAGAAAGCAAATCTAAAAGTCCACATAAGTCCAAAACCGACAAAGACGAAGTAGAGCGCCATAAAGAAAACATAAAAGGAAAGAATAAAATGAGACGGTAGTTAGCACGAACCCACGGGCAGTATATAAAAGGTGCGTGTGGTCGTGTGAATAAGTAAAGCGGAATAAACGGGAAGAGGAAGTGGATCGTTAAGAGAATAGAGCAAAGTGAAATGAGGAGGAGAAAGGATAAACATTGAGGTAAAGAGGAGATCGATCGTAACGTCGGTTCGCGTCCGTGCGCATGGGTGCACCATAGATCCAATGGGTCCGCGAATGGACCATCAGTCACCAGATAATCTTTAGCTCCTCGGAATATTGACAATGACAAAGGGCCCCGATACACGCGCCAGCGAACTCGACGTATCCTGCTACCTGTTCCCATAAGGCGCCCTTCGTGTTCGAGCTATGGTGCCGCATTCGACTTCTACATACGTCCTCCTTTCGTCTCGCTTAATTTCCCTCGACCACTTTTTCCAGCTGCCTTTCGCTTAAACGTACCACTCTTATCAATCATGACTCGAGATTTCGATCGTTGCTGCCTCGTTTCATAACTGATTGAAGCCATTGTGATATCTGTATGCTCTTGTGTTAAGTTGTTTGTGTGGAGTGTTAGGAAATCGATTTTCGGTACCGGGTTTGGAGTCGGAAGCAGGGATATTGGGGCGTTTGACAACTTGGGAGATGCTGCTTTATTAATTCTTTCGTTTACAAAATAAAGGGGTCATTCAAATTGCAAGTACGGAGTATCTGACAAATTTTAGTATAAGTAGTCAATAAATGAACGTATGTACCAGTCTATTTATCTAAATTCATTAAGATCCAAGAGAAATTGTCGAGCCACAAGTGTCATAGGAGTGCAAAGGGTTCATTTTTGCAAAACCTACGAATATCGTATATCTTCAAATGACATTACTAGCTAGAGTACCCAAACATTCTTACATTTTTCAAATTACCAAACCTGCAAATTACACAAGACCTCAAATTCCTGAATTTCTGAAATCTCCATGTAACTCAGATAACTCCAAATGTTCAAAGTATCCTAACCCCTCAAATATTCAAAAAATTCCAAACCCCCAAATCTTTTACCTGTGCAATCAAAACATGGCTTCTCTATGTCCGATCTCACGAGCTAACCGATTCTCATCCACGATCTCCTTCCAAGTTTTCCTCCCGGTTGTTCACCGTACATCTTTCTTCGTCCCGATCTTTCGGCCCATTCTCTATCCTTCATCCGCGTATCCACCTCCTCTCTCTCTATCCTTCTCCATCACCACCAACGTATTGTATTGTTTCGAGATTAAAGATAACGAGATGCCTTTCAAGCGGGCCCAGAGTTATGGTGATTGTCCGATGAAGTGGCCGCGCTCGGTGCGGCCCTTTTATTTTCGATCGATACCCGGTTTGTGCATGTGTATCGGGGACAGGACGAGGAGGGTACGCGTGCATATGCGCCAAGAATCGAGCGTGAACGACCTCCCGGTAATCGGTGGCAACGTATGATTGCTTCTGCGGTATTGGATTCGAACCGGACGATCCTTTCGTGCCACCATGCTCGTTTACGACCCCTCGGAATTTACTCCCGTAATCTTTTCTAATTCCGCGCGGTGTACGACATCATATACATCGCTGGAAATTTTGTTGATTTGCGGCCAATCGCTTTTTCACTGATTTCGGTGGCACTGACTGATAAATCGATAATACAGATGGCTGATCAGCTTCCATTTTAGAATATGTGTACGACTCATAGTACAGTTATACATTTATATTGTGTTTTTGAAAAATATTGATGTATGTCGTCAGAGTGCTGTTTCATATTATTACTGAGGCTTAGATGTCCTTATACGTATGTATTGTGAATTGCTATAACTTTTGCTTCAAATTACTCCATGATGGTTCCATTTTGAAATATAAAGAATTTGTGAGAAAATTCGAATATTTTATTGCTCACTGTCTCGTATGTTTCATATATGAAATTACGTTGCAAGAATAAGGTAAAAAAAGATAAAATAATAAACTAGAGGATTAGTTAGATTTTAAAATAGTAAAGTAATAAAAAGATGAGATAGAATACTGAGATAGTAACATAGTAGACGAGTGGAACAGTAATATATCAAAATATTAGTACAGTGAAAAAGCGTAACAATAAAATAGTACAATAGCAAAATAATAAATTAGCAACATAGCACAATAGTAAAATAGCAAAATACTAAAAAAGCAAAGTAGTAAAATAGAGCACTAAAATAATAATAAAACAAAAGATTGAAATAACGAAATAATGAAATAGAAAAAGAATAGTGAAACGATGAAATAGAAAGTTTGACTAGAAATTAATGCTTTCGATCCTTTCGATTTCGTGTTCGTTATTACGGTTTTGGTCGAACGAAAAAGAACGTGGCTCGGTGAGAGTATCGTTGAGCCAACCGGGAAATCGACGACGGTAATTCGCGATGTATCGAACGAAATCGTCGCTCGATACCGTCACGTAGAGTTCTCGATTGCGAGAGATCGATCGCGCGAGAAGCTACGATTTGCCTCGTTTCAAAGATCGCGCGAAGGTCAGCATGGTGCACGACCCTTCGATTTCACGAATTATTACCCACCTGGATCGCTACTCCTTTGGTAGACGTGACGTACCATTCCCTTTTCACTATACGTACCGTCAGATTTATGAAGACTGTTACCTATTTGATCATTAAATTTTACTCGAATTAATTATATTATTTACAGAATACTACTGAAAATATTTGTACTTTTTTGAAATGATACTTTTGATCGATTCTTTTCCACTTAAATTTCAAAGTTGCAAATTTTTTAATTATCAGAGAAGGGTCATTCTACGCCAAATCGATCACTTGCGATTTTGCTCGAATTAAAATATGTTGTAGTCCATGTGAAATTAAGGAGGGTTTAAATCGTCATTTTGCCCGTTTCGAATTTGTTAAGGAATAACAAGCCTTCAAAGTTTGCAATTTTTGCGACAATTGGCTGCACTTACGAATTAGGTTCTAACCTAATTTCGTAGTCTGTAGATTTATGTTACTGTCTCAACATTCTCGAATTTCCTTATCAAGATTATACCATGATTTACCAATCACCAAATCCTCCAGTTCTCCCAATCGAAAGCTTCCCAAATCTCCAAATTTCCCAGATCCCCAAATTCCCAAGTTTCTCAAGTCTTGAATCTCCGTCAATTTCCCAGACATTCCCAATTCGCCAACGAAGACCGAGCAATTATCCCTGATAGAGAACGATCTAGTCGAATGAAGAGTAATCCCGTGCAAAGGCAAGTGCGCATCGAGTTCCCTGTCTAATTGACGAGCATCAGTCACGATGGACAAATATATTTGTAAACAGGGTCCACGAAGAGCGTGGGTCCCGTATCGTATAATTTATTCCCCTAACGTAGCCCATTATGCGGTACAAGATGTCATCTGGCTCACAGATCTGGAAGAGCGAACCACAGAGATCTGAATGCGAGCGAGGGCCAAGAAAGTCGGAGGCGGACGTTGAAGAAGAGCGGAGAACGGCGGGGAAGAAGAAGAAGAGATCAGTATCGGTAACCAGTAACACTGGTAACACAGGTAACTGTTAGCGAGGTGACGATTTCGACAGTGGGACCTACCGGTCTGGAACGACCGTTCCATCATGGCATAAGGCCCCATCGTCACCACGTGGCCCCATGCCGAACGATATGTTTTCCCTTCCGTTTCACTGCTGGAGAACACCGACGTCGAACGATCCTTTTCGATCCCGATCGATTCGATAACACTACGCCGTTAGTCCATATATTGGGTCCTGTTTTTCAAATTATTCCGGGCATAATTTCGTTTGGGCATTTGGAAACAATTTTGACATTATTTCGATTGGGAAATCGATGGTGATCCAGATGGAAAGATGATACAGATGTTAGACGATAAAAATTTAGACCCACACGTAGTACTATATAACGCTATACTGTGATACTATACAGGGTGTCTCGTAGTGTTACTTCCGCAAAGGGGTGGTATGAATGTATTATCTAAAAATAATATCAACACCATTTACTGTACTTTGATAAATTAATCAAGATGTAAGCTAATATTTTCACCTGCAGTTCAACTACATAGTACCAAAATCTGAAACAATTTTAAAAGAGCCACGTTTAAAAGAGCAAACGTCTCTCATTACTCCGGTGACAGAGAAAGCGTCGAGGTACAAAGAATAGTTACGAATCGGTCTATTAAAAACACGAAAGGAAAGACAATGAGGGTCGCCGAAGAAAAAAAGATGCGGCCGTTGCTTTGAAACAGTGAAATTATTTCAAGGGTAGGAGGATCGTGCGCTACTTAGGCGGGAGAATGCAAAGCAACGATCGACGACGACGTTCTTTCAACGCTCCACCCTGTTCCTTTGCGCGTTGTTTGGCGCCGGTTCAAGCGGTTTCAGCGACTTCGAATTTCCGCTTTGTTGTCCGGTCTCGTATCGCTCGAGAACGCGATACATTGTCCCGCTCGTTTGTGTGCCGAGATGACTGAATCTCGGCTGGCGTCAAAGGGAAGATTATTTTCGCTCCTGTCTCGCTCTACTTCTTAATAACGCGCGGGATCTTCGTCATCGCTTGGAAATGGATACCGTAACAGGAAGCTTTCGTACTTCTTCATGCAAAATTTACAATTATTATAGAACGTAATTATGCGATGTTTATCATTTTTGTGGTGGAGTATTAAAATAGATAGAGATATCTCGGTTGTAGGTGTGATAGTTTGAAAGTTTTCACATTTTAAAGCTATAATTTCTCAAACTCTCAAATTCTAAATTGTGAAACTCTCGAGTTATCAAATTCTAAAAATCCCCAAACTCACAACTTCCTTAATTTGCATTTTTTCAAATTTTTACATTTTCAAATTTGAAAAGTTGAAATTTATACTCCAGTAGATCTCAGTATTTCTAAATTACAATATCCCCAGATCCTAGTATACGTACATCCCAATATCCCTAGATCCCAATATCCCTAGATCCCAAGATCTCGATATTCCTAGATCCTAATATTCCTAGATTCCGATACCCCTATATCCCAATATCCTAAAACTGAATATGCTACTTTAGCCAATAAATTAACCCAATATTTTAATATCCTATAATCGAATACCATATATCTCAGTATATCTTACACCTCAATATCCCTATATCCTAGTATCTCTATCATGTATCTAAATCCATAATGATCTCCATACCCCTATATCAAATGTAACCTATACAATCTTAGCCAACAATTAAATTTGCCAATCCTGTAATTTCATTTCCTGATTTCCCGGCATTCAGGAAACAACGAACGGTTGACGAGGTCCGATAGGAGATCTCCGGCAATCCGGTCGCTTATCGGCGCAGATCGGTCATATCGGACTTATCGGTAGATCCCTCGAATGTGGATCTAGGTACTCGATCTAGCAGGAAGCGAAAGAACCGTCGCGTCGGCAGCGAGATAAAAAGCGATTCTCGCGGCTGCTTATACTTTCGCGTCGACTGACAGCCGGACAATCGCCAGCAAGCAGGAACGCACGCGAGATTATAGAAATCGAGATTACCGTGGAAAATGTTGGGTTAGGCTACCTAATGGTAATTGCTAGGAGGCAGGTCCACTGGGAGTGGATACATGCGTGTAGACACGAGATGCTGGCTCGTTATTCTTTTACACGGATGCAGCTACATTCCTCGAACACGCGTCTTCTCGTGCCGTTTTCCTTTTGCCGATTAAAGTTCGGTTTTAATCACTTGTCGAAGGATGCAGGTCGTTTCTTGTTCGCTAAATATTGAGCGGATGATCGGAGAATATCGTGCAATGCAAACTTATGGTAACCACTTATCTCGTAGTTGAAGTTCAAAGTCTGATCGAAATTATTATATAAACTTGTATAGTTTCGTTAATGTTCTTAATACAAAATAGCTACTTGGCTATTATATCGAATAACAACAGATTTTGGAGTGTAGTCAGAATTTAATAATGTATGAATATAATGCAAAATGATACTTGCCATCGGTTTTAAAGTTACATGAGAAATAATTGACTTTTCACGAACATTCCGGTTAATATAAAACGCCAGTTTCGAAGTCACAGCAAATAACGATACGTTCCGGCGCTGATTTATCATCGTGACGCAGAAGAAGTTGCATCGAAATGGTACCAAAAAATGAATACATCGGTTTAATTCTTCGGGTGCACGATAACTCGATCGAGCATCAATCTCTCTGTTATTCCAAAATTGGCTCGGAACAATCGTAAGTCGAATACGAATGATGTACCGTGAGTTAATTAAGTTACGACGGATCGAGAGAGTGTTCGTCGAGCAAAGGATGATGCATGAGGTTTGGCAGTCAGAAAAAAGAAGCGGAGAGCAGGCGAAAAGAAGGCACGCAGGGACGAGTCGGAGAAATGTCCTCCCGATTCGGTAAACTTTGACCCGCGAGCGAGCTCGATTCTCGACAGTGATGTATCGCATCCTGTCGTTGACCCGTATTCCTCGAGCGAGATTTCTTCTTCTTCTTCTTCTTCATCCTCCGACTCTCGTGGTATTCTCCTTTTTCTCCTCTCCCCCTGGGCTTTTTTTTTTATTTTCCTCGTCGAGAAACGTGCAGTGAGTGCACTGACTCATTGTCAGAAGAAGTGAGTGCTTAGTCAGTGGCTGGCATGCGTGCACGACGAAGAAGAAGAAGAAGAAGAAGAAGAAGAAACTATCACAATAGAGGGAGTCTCTGGCAAAGCGTAGGCGCTGTTCCTGGCTCTTTGATTCTTTTTCTCGATGTCCCACGGCTCTGTCTTTCTGCGTCCCTGACCGTTTGTTCATTTTTCTATCTATCTTGCTCCGCTGCTACCCTTTCCTCTCCCTTTCGAACGAGAGACCCCTTTTAGATGGCGACGCGTTGCGAGGGCGAAAATAACGGAGCTGAATGCCGTGGAAGAAAACGAGGACTCTCGATTCCATCCGCGCGGCGTTTACCGGCGCGGATCGAAAGATCAACTAAATATAAACAACTGTTGGTAGCCAGCGACGATTACAACAGGAATTCGAAACCGGGATCCCGTTCCAACGTTTCGAACCGACGCTATCTTTCATCTCGGCGTAGGGGATGACGATGAATTTCTCGCATGATTCCACAATAAAAGTACTAAACGGATCGGTCGATGGAAAATTAATTTCGCTTCGTTTAGACGTTTCAACTTTTGGCTATCTACAAAGTTTCTGGGTAAAATTCATCACTTCATGACTTTATTCAAGGAACTTCTTGTATAATGTTTTAACCTTCGCAATAATTGTTACAAAGAAATCATAGATGTTAAAATTAATTCTTTACTATGACTTTATTTATGAAATTTTTTGTACAATATGTTTTTGATTTTTATAATAGTTGAGTGAGTCACAAACAAGTCATACTAGAGATGTTGGTATTAACCCATCACTATGACTTTATTCAAGAAACTTGTACATTTTTCAAACCTTGCAGTAGTTGAGTGAATCCTAAATCAGTTATACTACAGATGTTGAACAGATATTATTATTTAATAATATAATTACTTTTGCAAGAATTTTTTATGTTAAAAAAATTTGTATCAGAGGACTCTGGATTACCACAAGTTTTTAAATCAGAAGAATTTATGAAGAATGTTACGTAAAAATTTAAATTAATTTTTCTAACCTAAAAAAGTTGTCCCTGAAGAAATCAATAGTAAGCTTTTGTACATAAATGGATATGTATCCATTTTGCACTGTGTCAATTAACATATGAGTAACATATGAGTAACATATTAATAACATATCAATAACATATCAGTAACATATCAGTAATATATCAACAACATATCAGTAATATATCAGTGACATATTAGTGACATATCAGCAGCATATCAATGACATATCAGTAACATATAAATAGCTATATCAATAAAGTAATTTTCAAGTAAAAAGATTTTTCTGTATTCCCAGAGCAGTAGTGGAGCATGGTAATATCTTAGGTGATTATGTGAATAGTAGAATGGTTTCTGGAGTAACCGGTGCAGTCGGAGTTGGGTAAAACAATTCCAATGAATACTGATGACAGGTGGGATGGTAGACGGCGCGAGTGGACGCGTTTTGCGACGCTGCCGGTAGCGCGACTCTATAAAAGGCGGCTTAAATCAACGAAAGAAAGAATACGGATCACAGAAGCGTATTACCTACGCAAGACCATTGTTCGCGTTCTCATTGGCATTCATGGGGTGCGCGGTCGACCGTCCTATCAATACCATAATACCCGACGCTATTATGAGTTATCGCGCCATTGTTTCTTCGGAAGCGTATCGGTCCGACTTGTGTACCTCTTAATGCACATTTTGACTCTAAATAACCCGTTAACGTCTCACTTTCAACGTGTCCCAGACACGTCGATCCTAGATGAACGTCATCGATAAAACACCGAGATGCTCTATCGACATTGTTGTTTGAATTGAAACGTCTAATCGTTTCAACCTACGGTGATGTTTCTATATGGAATGCTTTTATTGTACATTTCTTGTTTAGAGTTAATGTATTTCTTTGAATTTTCATTTTGGAATTTAGGTTCGGTGTTTTAGAACTTGAACATTTGGTGGTTTCGAAATTTAGAGATTTTGGGATTTACAAATTTGGCACTTTTGTGATATAAAATTTGGGAGTTTGGTAATTTAGAAATTTAGAATCCGAAAAATTGGAAAATTAAAAAATGTAGGGACGCAGGAATTTATAAGATCATAGAATGAAATATGTTGTAGTGACATAGCGAATGTAAATTTTCTACCCCGGTTAACAAGTTAAATGCTTCCAATACCGCGTACAATCCGCAACAAAAGGGGATTCTCCGCGAAGAAAATGCCGGTCGGTCAGGAATGTCCACTTGGCGACTCTAACAACGCGGAAATTACCTGAAACGAAGCGGAGAACGCAGCTCGGGCACGGAGAAAAGGTGAACCAGCGGGGCAAGGGTGGTAGACGTCGCATTATGCATAAGCATCCGTCGTTATCCCGTTGCGGAGTGGAAAAGAGAAAGATAGTCTCGTAAATCGTGGCGAGAGCAAGGTAGCCGACACCGACGAGAAGAGTTAGAGTTTGGAAAAATGGTCACGCAGACTGTTCGCGGCCGTGGCACACGCAACGCGCCTCTCCTTGCACCGCGGTTATACTAGTTACGTCTTGTGCGTTTAATGCCTCTCCTCATTTCTCTTCGCTACCCCATGAACGTTTCGTACAACCGAGGACAATTGCGTTTGCGGCTCTATCTGCATACGACGCCGGTAATACAATTTGCGATGCACCGCGTACAGTCAACAGTAAATCTCGCTTGCCTAGGAGAAATGTGCCTACCGAGAGCAAACACCACTTCCATTTGCTCATATTTAGGGATTTTTGATGATTTGGAGGTAGGGGAATGAATTGAGAATTTGGAGATATGGAAATTTTGGGACATAGGGATTTGGGGACGTAGGAATTTGGGGATATAGGAATTTGGGGACGTAGGAATTTGGGGACATACGGATTTGAGGATATAGGGATTTGGTGATGTAGGAATTTGGAGATATAGGAATTTGGGGATATAGGAATTTGGGGATGTAAGAATTTGGTGATATACGAATTTGGAAACATAGGGATTTGGGGATATAGCGATTTGGTGATATAGGAATTTGAGGTATAGAAATTTGGGGATATAGGAATTTGGGAATATAGCGATTTGGTAATTTAAGAATTTGGGGATATAGGAATTTGACAATATTGAAATCAGCGCATATAGGAATTTGAAGATATAGAAATTTGGGAATATAGGAATTCTGAGAGATTTGAAAACTATAAATTTGGAAATTAGAAATTGCAATATTTCCAAATTTATGAGTACGTAAACTGAAGGAAGTCAACGTTGTACCCGAGTGTACTTGAACTGCAGCCACTGTTCGTGCTGCTTCATTCTGTCTGCGGCTTGTCGCTTGATGGAAACGCACTTTTTCCACGACAAATATTATGCTGCATACCGACATAATTTACTCTGCAATTATTTAAACTTGCACTAAGATTACCACATTGCTGTACTTAGTATTCAAGGGAATGTAAATTATATTATTACTTAGCTATTTTAGAGGTCACTATCAAAATTATTTTGAGGTCATTTTATTCGTACAAATCGATAGCGTGCCACCTCGGATATTAAACACTTGCGTAGTAAATAACGAAAAATAATAATCGTGCGCAATAAAGTTTATCCTATAAATGTAATATGATAAAGTATGATAATTTTACTGCGAATAATTATAATATAACACTTAACTACTGCGCATATGTTTTATAATCAAGGTCATTTAAACAGTATTGCCATTTGACTACTGTTGAAATAGTGTATAACATCAAACAATTAAGATACATTTCATCAAACTACTGTTAACATAGTGTACAGTATTGAATAATCGATACATGTAGTATTAAATAATCTGTATATGTAATGTTCGTATGTAATGTTCAAATAATATACGTATCAAAGGCACATGGACATGAAAGCACACTTTGATTATAAATCATTCGATTCATTTATTGTCTTTTGAAAAAAGAAAATTTAAGTTTCGTCAGATTCGTACTCCACAAAAGGTGAATTTATCGATAGAGATGTAGAGATAAAGGTTCGTGAGGGATGTGATGGCGTCTTCGTGGACGTTACACCTTCTGTGGATCCGAAGGCAGCACTGCCTACGATCGCACGTGTCTAAGAGACGTTCTCACGCGGACTTAAGGCGGAGATTTCTTCATCCTGACGTTGCCTATGACAGCGGGAAATTCTTGGGTAATTTAGACGTGTCCAGAAGCGAACATTGCTACTGGTACTGCGTTGGCAACAAGGTTGTAATCGATGCAGTGTACACCGTGTGAAGAGAATTCTCTGAACAATAACTATCATTCGAGGTATGTCCCATGATTCAGAACCAATCACAAACTTTGAACTACCACATTCATCGCCGTGATGTTACTTATGTTAATTTAATTCCACCAAATGGAAAACGTAAACCATTGTCTTTTTTAACAGTTGAGGGTGAAAGTAGGAAAATAAACGTTTATTGATATTTGAACACAAATACAACATAGATCCTCAGGTTTGAAGGAAGTAAATAGAAAGAAGTTCAGACAGCTAGAAAAATTCATTTGAGAAGAATGTAAGACAAGTATGAACACACGTATACCTACATTGATGAAGTAAAAAGAGAAGTCCACATGTTCAAGTAACAACAAAATTGCAATCCGTTTGAACTTGGAACTTAGTACGCGAAGAGCCCCATTGTCAGTGTAGCTAGTAATTTCGTATCGATGTAGAATCTCTAAAGATCCCTAGCAGGGAAAAAATCGTGGCGGCGATGGTGCGTGACTTTTCATCCTGGCAGCTGAATTACCCGCGCGGCACTACTTGTCCCATTACACTGTACGCCGTTGTAGTCTCGTCGTTGATAGATAGACCGATAGAGTGATTCGTAGATAAGTAAATTGATACGTGAGCAGGCGGATAAAGAAAAGGGTGTCGTAATAAGAGGTGGTCATTCCACATGCTATATCCTCCTGGTAATGATGCAACGCTCGAGACACGCGGCGTTCTTTCAGCGGCACGCATCGAAATTAGTAGCGAAGAAAGTTGTTTGAAAAGTTCGATGCTGCGCAACGTCTAACTTATTATCCCTCGAGACAAAGGGTGTTCCTACGGACAGGATACATTGCGAACGAGCGTGATTTATTAGACGGAAAACGCGGACAAGGAGGAAAAGATCAAACCTGCTGCTTTATAATTTTCATCGAGATGCATGATGCTTCGAGATATGGACTTTTGCAGCATCGTTGCATGTTTCGTATTACGGTATATAATTTTGTACCAAGTTCAACCATATCAAGTTCAGTGTACACTGGACTGCAACGTTAAGTTCTTCAGGTTAATGTATGATGTAGTCCTCCTTGGGTTTTGGGGAAGAATATAGAGTCTAGGAAGAGTGTAGGACTCTTAGCGTTTAAGACTTCTCTAAAGAGTAGGACCTAGAGAAAACTTAAAACCTACAGAGAAGGACTTACAGAAATCTTAGGATCTCAGCAGTACCTATAGTCTAGGTCTTAGCTTGTGACCTAAAGATAGCTTATAACCTATGGAGAGTTAAAGACCTAGAGTGGGTTCAGAATCTCGGAGGAGCCTCTGAAATGATCTGGAGCCTTCACATTATGTGGAGTCTGGATAAAGTCTAGAACTTAGAGAGGTCTTATAACCTAGAGAGAGTTCTATAACTTGGAACACGTCACAAGACCTAGAAGATGTCCTGAAACTTAGGAAAAGGTCCTCAGATTTAGGAACAGTCGTATAACCTAGAAGTCGTAAGACCTAGCACGGGTCCTAGGACCTAGCAGGGGTTAGGATCTAGCAGAAGTCCTAAGACCTAGCAGAAATCCTAAGACCTAGCAAGGGTTCTAGTATCTAGGAGGAGTCCTGACCTAGCCAAGAGTCCTAAGACCTAGAAAGAGTAGTATATTCCAAAAAAGTCTCACAAAGTCTAAAGACTTGAAAAGAACCATGACGTTAACTGCACCTCTCCAGGTACATGTGACTCCAGTGTCACGTGACATAGCGAAAGGGTCGCGTGGCAGTTGGCGAGGTAACAGCAAGAAAATGGCGGCGCAACGACGCACAAGTGAAAACAACGAGTGTTCCGTTGTAATTCGTTCATTAATTTCGGACGTGGATAAGCGTAACGCCCACGCGGTCTCTCAGAGGCCGCGAGACGTCCCGCGGCGACTTTAACGAGACAATCGCGCGTATGTACACTTAAGGAGTCGCCTTAGGAGCGAAGTTGGACTCCTACGCGCTACATGGGAGCCCATGGTTTGCGGTGGCGGTGTCTGCCGGACATGTGGACCGTGGCGTGTCGCGGCCAGGCGTGTACGCAATTTGTCTCGTCCTCGGATAATTACGCCATTATGCCAGGCTTCTTACTTCACCTCGGCTGGCTCGGGGATGCCGGCATATAAGGCCCAAGCTAGAATCGAGCTTCTCGTCTCGTCTTGCCTCGTTTTGCCTGCCTTATCCGCGTCCCCTTCTGGCATCCTCCTGTTCCTCCTCGGCTGACTTCTTCTCCTTCTTCTTGCGCGTTCCTCCTGCGCGTTTCTCGCGCTCGTCCCCGGGATCACGAACTGTCGCGTGGTACGCGACGTGGCTATCTTAATTAATACGAGAGCCACTTAACGCGCCGCTGATTTATGCCATCCGGCTCGACCGGAGCGGTCCCGCGACTTCCCTCGACCCCGGACTGGAGGACAGCCACTTATCGAACATGTCTTTTCTCACCTACGTAAGCTTATCTAAGAGGCCCGCTTTCAGCCAACCATCTTCGGGCACCTGTGCTAGGTGGCTGCTCTGAATTTATATCGCATCCTGATACTGATGGATCTCAACCGGACCTTAATTGTTTCTGACGGTTCTCTTATAAATTTGGGAGATAGCTAATTAGGCACTATTTGTGGTTAGGTTAAGTAAGCTTGATTTGAGGCATGGTATAGCACTGTGGTGTTTAGATTTATCTGAAGATTTGGTAGTCTAAGTTGAGGATTTGAGGATCTGGGTCTTTGAAGATTTGGAGATTTGGTAGTATGAGGAAATTTAAGGAATGAATTATGAAGAATTTATAATTTTAGCTCCCTAATTCCCTAGCACCTTGCTCCCAAATCCTCCTTTATCGATTGCAATCTCCTCCAAATATTCTTCCAGCTCGTTCCCAAAAATTGAAGAAATTCAGCGGAGGTTTTACAAGGTGTTAAAACGGGAATCGTCGAAAGTTGGCGAAGAATGGCGGATCTCACAAAAGGATCCCACGCGGCGATATCGAGGAGAAAGTCGGAGGATAGCGCGCGAATTCCATCTGGTGTTTGGGATCAAAGAAGCCGTACGGGCACAATGGACGTCCCGTAACTCGCGATATCCTGGCACCATTAAGCGTCGATCGGTCATAATTTTACGAGGTGTTAAAACCGGGTGCAATCCGACGAACCGAGTCGAACGAACAGCGTAAAGGAGCAGAACCACGCGCGCCGATGTAACCGCGGCGATATATGTAAACGTGGTCGTAAAATCTGCTGCCGCGTTCGGGATAGAGCCGTATAAAACCGTGTAGAGACATCTTTATTACGGGGAAAGGTGGAGCGTCTACTATGGGCCCAGTTAGACCCACGTTTCCACGCATAAATACCGAACACGTAAAATTCGAGAAACATAGCGGCGTATCGAAGCTCACTTTAACGACACCGGTTGTCGCCCGCTTGTCACCGGATTTGTTAACAAACCGCTGATATACGTGGATTTTATTCGGTTTACGAGCCAGTTTATCTACTACGCTGTATCGATTTATTGCGCTTTTCAATTTAACAGGATCCCCATCCGATGCTCCACCATTTTCAACCTGATCCGATAACGCGGTCGCATAAATCGGCATCACTCGAACATTTGGCTTTGGTGCACGATGCTGATTGGTCACGGAAAACTTCCATCTTTGAGAATGATAGGGTGGATGATGAGGGGTGGTAAGATTGATATGTGATTATTAAGGGGCAATAAAGGCAGCTTATGTTTTATTGGGATAAGTACAGGCAGATTAAGTATTATGTGATATTTATAGGTTATAAGGGTATAGGGTCTTTTTAGCTTCAAGATGTGATAGGTTATGGGTATGTTTGTTTACCTTCAAGATACGATATATAGATTATAGGTCTGTTTTTTTTTAAACAACTGTAACAAAATTCTGAGGACTTTAAATAAATGATATCTGTGTAAGTATAGGCAGGTTAACTCATATGTGATTGAACTACATGTATGTAATAGAACATATATGGGTTACATAGATTTCTAGGTTATAATTCGATTTTTATAAATAATTCATATACACACGAACGGAAAGAAAATGTTTGATGAAAAGGAAAAAGAAGCTCGTAAACACATCGCCATTGTGGTTGGCAATTTCTCGGGCGAAAGAACAAGGCGCGTTCACGTTAATTTCTACAGTGAACATCTGGAACGTGATTCGGTGCAATACGTTATGGAATTAGGCGCGGTATCTGCTGTAATTAGGGATTACCACATTTCGCCAATTACCTTACCACGGTTAGGTACGACCTGTGTGGCGAACCTCCCCCAGCGCGATCTTGCTCGTCAGGATTTATGGTTCTCCGAGGACACGATGCCGCTGCACCTGAAGAGGTACAGTCAACAGCAAATCTGGCATCCCTAGGGAAAATATACGAACCATGTGAGAACAAACACAGTCATGCATTTTTAGGGAATTTTTATAATCACAAGGTATGAGAATGGGTTAAGAATTTGGAGACATTGGAAGTTAGGGGAGCTTGGGATTTGGGGATGGGGAAATTTGGGAATTTTTGTGGATTTAGGAATTTGAGAATCTAGGGATTTGGGGATTTGGGGATTTGGGGATTTGGGGATTTGGGGATTTGGGGATTTAGGGATTTGGGAATCTAGGGATTTGGGGTCTAGGGATTTGGGGATTTAAGAATTTGGGGGTCTAGGGATTTGGGAATCTAGGGATTTGGGGATTTAGGAATTTGGGAATCTAGGGATTTGGGGATTTAGGAATTTGGGAATCTAGGGATTTGGAAATGTAGAGATTTGGGGATCTAGGTATTTGTGAATGTAGGGAATTGGGGATTTAGAAATTCGGGGATCTAGGGATTTGTGGATTTAGGAATTTGGGGATCTAGGGATTTGAGAATCTAGGGATTTGGGAATTCAGGAATTTGGAAATCTGGGGATTTGGAAACCTAGAAATTCGAAAACTAGAAAATTCGAAAATTTGTGAATTTGGAAATTTCTAAATTTCACCAAAATTTCGAAATTGAGAAATAGTGGATTATTAACACACTTATAATTTAATTTTGTAGAAATTCGTCATAATTATTCCCAAAAGTAAAGAAAAAAGAGAAGTGGAAAGTTGAAATTAATGTTGAAACGAAACAATTCTTCATTCATATAAATTCATTCCCCGATTTTATTGAACGATATTATGTTCCCACGTTACCGAATTCTCAGAAAGATTACACGTGTTCGGAGGTAGGAGAAAGGTTAACGATACCCGTGCGAAATCGCGTCTTATCGTCATCAATGATACCAGTCACCGCGCCAATTAACGAAATTAACACTTCCTTCGTTTATCGCGTTACAACTCGCCGAGATTCGCCGTGTCCTCTTTGACCGTTCGAATTTCTGGCGATATCGCCGCGGAATCGAGAGGTATCCGCCGAAGAACATCGATTATAAAAAGTCTAACGTTACTAGACCGATAACGCGTAATGCGTTTACGAGGCTGTCTCATTAAAATTCAATGTGCTACACCGTCGACCTCTATTCAAAATCGGAAAGGGGTTACGAATTCTTCAAGATAAAGGTGAAACAGGTTTCTCTTCGTTCTGTCGGTTTCTTTCTACCAGTATTTATTACGTATTCGATTCTTTTTATGTCTAGCAACGAATGATGTTGATGTTTGTTGCAAATCACCTTTTAATCTTCGAGCTTCGTCCACCTTCGTGGGAACTTTGTAATTAATCTGTGGGTTAGGTTAGGTATTTATGTTTTTATGATACATCGGATTCTACAGAAGGAATTTAAATTATACATTATTTGGTCTGTTGTAGATCTTGATTGTATCACTTACTTACGTTCTATAGGTATTTATATTTTATAGATAGATGCATTTGCTTTCGACGTTGCTAATGCATTTTCAGTCTGAGAATATGGAGGAGATGTTTAAGAGCATCATCTTACCTGACGCACTCTGAACATTTATTAAGGATAAAATTTATAAAAAAAACATTATCCACAAAAAAAAGTGTCACATTCCTTGTCATCCACGTACAATCACATACAAAATGTCGATTGCATATAAACTCTAGATTATGTACAAAATCTAGGTTACACATAAATTAGATCTCTATGAACATCAAGATCTTGCTACCTAAGCAAACATCATCTAGTTCTACGAACGTACAAGCCTCTTACAAAACGGAGCATTAGAACAAAAGATTGCTGCAAAGAAGCACGATCTACGTGTCTAAAGAAACTAAGAGTATCAACCTTGTTTGTAAAGTCCCAAAGGAGCAACGTTGCGTCTTCATTCATCCGAGTCGATTCCAGACGACTGCGCATTGAGATCGATCTCGAGGTCTCCTTGGCCCCATTAAATCCTTCTGAGGCCATTAGGGTCAAGTATCACCTGTTTCAGATACGGTTCTGTGGTCGTGATGTCCTTCACATCAAATTTGATTTTTGAGAATTGGAATTTGGGAATTTTGGATTCCGAGGATTTGAGGATTTGAGGATTTGAGATTCGAGTATTTAACAATTTGAGAGTTCCATAAGTTGAACATTTAAAAGCATGGAATATTGGAAATTTAGGAATTTTCTAATTTCTCAATTTGTCAAACTTCACAATTGCCTAATTTTCAAGTTTCCTAATTTCCTAATTTCCCAATTTCCCAATTTCCCAATTTCCCAATTTCCCAATTTCTGATTTTCCCAATTTTCCAATTTCCCAATTTCCAATCTTCCAATTTCCCAACTTGCCAATTTCCTAATTTCCTAAATTACCAATTTCCCAATTTCCCATTTCCCAATTTCCCAATTTCCCAATTTCCCATTTTCCAATTCCCCAATTTCCAATATTCCAATTCTCAATCTTCCAATTTCCACTGTCCCAATTCCCAATCTCCCAATTCCCAATCTCCCAATTTCCAATCTCCCAATTTCCCATTTCCCATTTCCCAGTTTCCCAATTTCTCAATTTCCCACTTTCCCAGTTTCCCAATTTCCAATCTTCCAATTCTCAATCTTCCAATTTCCACTCTCCCAATTCCCAATCTCCCAATTTCCAATCTTCCAATTTCTCACTTTCCAATTTCCCATTTCCCAATTTCCAATCTTCCAATTTCTCACTTTCCAATTTCCCACTTCCCCATTTCCAATTTTCAATTTCCCAATTTTCCAGTTTCCAACCTTCTAACTTCAAATCTTCCAACCTCCAGTGCCAACTTCAAATCTTCCACCTTCCTACTTCCAATCATTCAACCTCCCAGTTCCCTAATTTCCAAATGTCCGACCTCAGAACTTCATTGCTTCAAAAACCTCGCCAAAATTAAAAAAATTGAGAATTCCCAACATTCGGAAATTCGCAAAGAGAGAGAAAATTCATTTTTGATTTGTCAGGGTTCGCGGGCAGCGCGTGGGCGAGGATCCCCGCGGTTCGCCGCGGCGCGGCTCGTCGACCTCTCGGTTCCGAGAACTCGAAACGTCCGATCGTATCTCACAGGTGGGAAGGTGGGGATTTCGTGCATTTCGGGCCTCTCTACGAATAATGTATACCGTCGTTGGTCATCGGCCAACCCCACGACCCCTGGGGTACAGGCGATACCACGATTAGTAATCGCGTGTTACCGCTCTGCTTCGTGCCCCTCTTTCTTCCGCCTCCTACCTATACTCAATTTGTAATAATATACTATACAAATAAAACTACCATCAAACTAATGTATCTCTAACATGCTGCATTCTACTCCTACATGACCAATGTACCACAGCTTTCTTCTCTTTTGAAACAATATCCCGCATGTGATGTATTCTTGTACCTACTCGACGACTGTGTGTTTATTTTGTTTGTTGTATTCTTTATTCTTGTGAGTGATCGCAGATATTTTAATAGTATGTTGTAGTCATTTTTATTTAGAAATTATTTTATACAGCTAGCTTGTATGTCAGTGAATTTGTATTATTAAGGTGGCCATCATTTATGAAACTAATTTGTATCGAGACGTGAATAAATTTATAAAAATAAATGTACACATTATTAATGTAAACAAACTAACCATCTAAAATGAGTATATACGCAGGCACATAAACAATCTAAACATGATGTATGAGTAAATTATGAATATAAACATTGGTGGCAAGTTTCGATCGGTATCATTCACGTTAAACGTTCACGTCGGAAAATAAAATTTGAGTGGAGCAATTATGAAAACCTGTCTCAGCATTATCCGCTAGTGAGAAACTCTGTCATTCCGTCCACGTAAAGGAACTTTCTTCATCGACGTGCAGTTTCCAAAGCAAATCGTGGCAATTTAAAGAGACGTCGCGAACAGCCATAGACTTATTTGTTCACAATAGAGGCAATGAATGGAGGTTAATTACCGTCGACGTCGACGCCGCCTGGCTCGTTAGCTCGATGATAAATCTACTGCACGAACAACCTTCGTTATTTTTCTCGCTGCTGCAAGTCCCGCGATTTTCATTCTAATCAGACGCATCAGGCGTGATTGTTTCGTTAAATGAGCACCGTTCAACGGGCATCAATTTCTACCGTTCTGTGAAATAACCGCTGGTGAAGGTAGAAAACCGAGCTTGATTTTATCTGAATCGCGGAAAGGACTTTAAACGATGGAAAAACGAGGTTTATTATCAACTTCGAGAATAAATTTGTTACTTCTACTGAAATCTGATACTTGGAGAATTTGGGGAATTTGGGGAATTTGGGGAATTTGGGGAATCTGGGGAATCTGGGAAATTTGGGGAATTTGGGGATTTGAAAATTTGGGAATGTGGAAATTTGGGGAAATGGGAATTTGGGGGTTTAGAATTCTGGAGGAATGAAAATTTGGGGATTTAGAAATTTGGGAATGTGGAAATTTGGGGAATTTGGGGGTTTAGAATTCTGGAGGAATGAAAATTTGGGGATTTAGAAATTTGAGAATGTGGAAATTTGGGGAAATGGGAATTTGGGGGTTTAGAAATTTAGGAATATGGTAATTTGGGGTTTAGAAGTTTGTGAATATGGTAATTTGGGAAAATGGGAATTTGGGGGTTTAGAAATTTTGGAATATGGTAATTTGGGAAAATAGGAATTTGGGGGTTTAGAAATTTGGGAATATGATAATTTGGGGAAATACAAATTTGAAAGCTTAGAAATTTGAGAGTATGGTCATTTGTGGATGTAGAAATTTCGAAACACAATTTGAAAATTGAGAAATTTCCAACAAAATTAGCATAAGAAAATACGAATGAAAGAATTTAAAAATTCAGAAACATTTAATATAGAGATTAAAAAATCAGAGAACACAAGAACTGAGAAGCTAGTATTTACCTTGAATAGAACATCAAACAAGGACCAGAAGAATACCGTCGAAGGCTCATAATCAATTTCGAAAATGGACTCGCTACACCCAATAGCTTTTGAGATAGAAAGTGGGCTCGCTGGGCACAGACCGCGCAAATAGACACGTTTACTCGGGCAGACCTCGTTATTTGCGAAAACCCCTTATTAAAGGCTCTAAAGATCGGCGGGTTCGCATTAAACCACCGCTTGCGAACTATTCGCGCGATTATCGTTTCGTCCTTCCGTCAGGTTTCGTGGTGAAATTCCAGCAGCTCTCGACCTCTCGGAAATCGACGATTGATTAAATACCACGTGTCGCTCGAAATAGTAGTCACTTTGGAAGCAGCCTTCAACCCACCTGGAAATCGACTCCTCTATTTTCGGCACGCGAAATTTAATTATTCAATTTGTGCACGACAGATTTTAACGTTCTCAAATCTAATATTTGTATAGTTACTTCTACAATTCATTTATATAGAAAAAGTATAATAAATTATTGCTTGATAATCACTTTAGAGGTAATTCTCATTACTACACAAGTTCGATTAAATTGTTGGAGAAAATAAGAATAGTGTGAACATTGTTGTGAAAGACTCAGTCGGTAAAGTCACGTCCGAATATAGGTCAATCGGTAAATAGAACGATTATGAGGAACATTGTTTCCTGGCCGACAATGTATATAATTACGGAAACCTTCTGGGAATCCATTTTGGGATAACTTCTCCTTTTCGAGAAAAGATATTTCGAGAGTTGTGATGTTTGTGGACTGTAAGGGAAGCCTAGGGAGAGTATAGAAGCTAGGGAGAGTTTGGAACTTGGGGATAACTTGAAAGTTAGGGAGAGCTTTGGGCTGAAAGGAGCTTGGAACCTTGAGAGAAAATGTAGAACTGTGGAAGAATATAGGACGTAGTGGGATCTAGTGAGTATGTGGATCTAGTGAGAGCTTGTGACCTAGTAAGAACTTGGAACCTAGGAGGAGCATAGAACCTAGAGAGTACATAGAACCTACATAGAGCTTGGGACCTAATTAGAACTTGTGCTACAGTACAAGCTTGGAGCCTAGAAAGAACTTACAACCTAAAGAGATCAGATCATATAACTATGAAGACATATGATGAGTCTACGAGCAGTCTAAGATGCTATGAGTATTTATGAGAAACCTAACATCCAATAATGTCCACATAAAAGAAGTAAAAGTTCGATTGGAGAAACAGAGGAAGCGAATGGTCATTTACTTGAACCGGATGTCGATGAACGTGTAGGGTTAAGGGTCAGTTCGAAGGGAAATTAAGAGCAACCGGTTAGAGAAATTGTTAACGGTGCATTTCGTGGAGCCGGATTCACGGGGATCGGACAAAAAATCCGTCGAACGGCATCATTCCCGGGACCACACCCGGAAGAGACGTTTCGTTAAGGTTAATATGGATGAGCCGCGTATTCCATCCGGGCCGAATTTATGTCTCGGTTGCTTTCATTGAAATTGAAATCAACGAACGACATACGCGTTCGATCCCGAGGATCGGAGACTAAATTGGAGCCACCCAGGCAGATCCTAAATTTACTCTCTCGCATACCGGATCGAAATCATCGCTGTGAAAGGTGAATCTGAAAATTTGTGTCACACGGATACAACCACAAACTCCATCGAGGGATGAACAACTCGTAAAGTAACCTCACCGTCCTTTCATCCTGACTATTAAAACTAATTGCGATGTGATGCAACGGACTTCAATCTGATATATTCTTCAGCAAATTCCTTTGTTGTTCTCGGTATACTTGAGGAGAATCCAATCATGGTTGAAAGGTGCTTTTCCCAGGTCTTTAACCAAACTGTAGAAGCAAATTGCATTTTCTGAATGGTCTAACATCTCATTCGATCCGATCATTAAAACATAGTCCACATTTTCTTCTAACTTCGATCAATCTTCAGAAGTATGTTGCATTTTCTGAATGGACCACATACACATCTTATCGAAGAGGCTGTCGAATGTTCATTAAAATAGTCTCCATTTTCTCACATCTTCGATCAAACTGCAGAAGTATGTTGCATCTTCTGAATGGACCACATCCACATCCGATCAAAGAGGATGTCGAATGATCGTTAAAATAGTCTCCTCACATCTTCGATCGAACTGCATACGTTGCATCTTCTAAATGGTCTACATCCACATACGACCAAAGAGGATGTCGAACGATCGTTAGAATATAGTCTGGATTTTCCCACATGTTCGAGCAAACTACATAAGCATGAGTGGTCCAGAATGTGGTATCGGAGAGGAATCATAATGTGGATGGTAGGAGGATCACGGAAGGTGGTACGCGTCTGGTCGGCCTTATTAGGAGGGCAGGCGAGGGTGAGGCTGATAGGTGTAGCTTTGCTGGAATTCAAGCAGGTAGGCGCCAACAATGCCGAAGAACTGTCAAGAGGAGAAAACCGTCGACACCGCGTTAACGACTCGCTGCCATGTAGGGCTACCCGGCCATTTCCCGCGCAAAGGTAAAGAGTAGTCGTTGTAACGTCAAGGAAGAGCAAGAAGGACACGCGCGACGAGGCTGCAGAGGCGAAGAGAAGAGCGGGAGATGAAGAGAGCCGTACGTTCCAGCATCCAGCGTGCGTCGGCATGCAAAACGGGCGTTGCCGGTCCCGGCGAACGACAGAACAGTAGGTCCGCGAGACACTCGGTCGAATCGGCGAAGAGGGAGAACATGGAATTCCTCCAGTTCCTCTTTAACCGAGGCCTCTCCTCTAATAACCACCAGGAGTCGTTCAACTCTTTAGAGAAGCGACCGATACGTATCTCCGCAGGAGGAGCCGCGTGTCAACCGGTGCGGATCCGATTCCCCGGTTCAGATAGTATTCCCCCTTCGGCGAAAATTAGAGGCCACTTATCGGCTACCTAAATATCCCTTCCCACGTCTGGAAATTGCGATATCGACGGGATAGTCGGGACCCGATAACGACGTGGGACGACGAATGACGCGCGTAACGGGAGACAGGGAATAAGATAACGCCGGACGCTTACAGGTGTCCCGACGGGTCCAGACGAGAGAAGGAAAGCTCTCTAAACTCCGGGAAACACGGTGCGTTAATGGCCAGTGTATACACGGACGGTAATGGCGAATACTCGGTGTCTCGTAAGTCTCCGGTTACAAGAACGAACGACTCGACAGTAAGTAATAACCATCACCTACTCTAACCTAGCCGAGTTTCCGGACGATCCGAAAAGCATCAACGATCCTTATCTCCCGTTGCTCGCACGGAATCGATATCGAACCAGGTACCGTACGTTATGGAGCACGCGAAGGTACCTCCAGTGGCGTAACTAGGTAGGCCTTTACAATCTACTTGATATATCAACTGAACCTGGTCTAAAATGCAGACCAACTAACCCAGTAATCTGGCTCCCTATAGAATTCACTTTCTAAATGTAGGCTTATATACTCCTAGAACATGGACCTTTCTAAAATTCAGACTAGACTTGAAAGACTGGGTCTATAATTAAAATGTAGCTTCATCATGCTAGAATGATCCTTTCTAGAATGTAGACCCCCTAGAGTGTGGACCAGTCGTGCTACATTCTAGGACCTGGATCAGATCCTCCTTAGAATATAGACCAGTCCTTCTAGATTCTGGGACCTGAGTTGTGATTTAATCATTCTTAGAACACAGACTGATCCACCTCGATTCTAGCATCTAGACTGTGGAGGTCCATCCTAGAACGTAGATTGGACCTTCCTGGATGTCCTCCTAGAATGTGAACTGGTACTTCAAGGTTCACCTTGAGTGTGGAATAGACCTCCTTAGAATTTAGATTGTTTATCCTACAATAGGGGTTAGATCTCTTCAGAATGTAAAGTAGTCCTGAATTGTAGGACCTAGCATGTGGATGTGTCTTTTCTGTAGAGTGAATAAATCCTCTTAGAATGTGGACTAGTCTTTCTGTAAGACTAATCCACATAATGTGATCTAAGGGTCTAAGTCATAATGTGGACTAGTTTTGCTAAACTATATTCTAGCCCAAGATTATTAACTAGTCCTCCATGTAAACAGATTCCAAAGAATTACCTTAGGGTCCCCCAATTTTCTCTCCAAAAAAGAGTATTCCTCTCCACAACTAACAAGCTCCCTACCTAATCCTGCATATACTAATTTTTCCGAAGCACAGTGCAACTTTCCAACAAAAATCCTAGTTACGCCAATGGGTACCACCCGGTACCCAATAAATATCAGCGCGGGTATACGCACAACACGGTTACATATACTCGGTTCTGGCCACGATATCCGCGCTATCTACCTGCAAGGTACTCGAGTGTGTAATCGCGAGTCTCTTTCCCTCTGTCTCTCTCTCTTTCTCTCTCTAGAGTGTAACGCACGAACAGCAGACTCGTAAGGGATCTCGGGAGACCTCGAAGGCCAACTAGCCGCTGCTATTCCTCATCCGTATTATCCAGCAGTTGTTGCAACTCGTTTGGCAGTCCTGGAGCGTCGCTCAAGGTGCAGCACGGTGGCTGGTCTAAGTGCTGTCATACGAGCATAGCATTGCAGTCGAGTACGCTGCTGGAGAGATTGAAATGTTTGTTGTGTCTGATGGATGATTGCTTGATTATATATCTGCCTTTCAGAGATTCAAGAACGTGATTCTGGAGTATATGTATATTTCGTTTATTACTTGCGCCAGTTGCTACCTTTGATCTTCTACTTGGTGCTTGTCTTTTCATCTTCAACTTCGGACATGTCTTTTGACCCAGAACTTCAGATATGACTTTCAATCTTGAACGTTAGATAGGCTTCCTGATCTTATATTTCGAACACGTCTATTAATTTTGAACTTGAAATATGTCTAATGATCTTGAACTTCGGATATGTCTTTTGACCCAGAATTTTAGACATGTCTTTTGATTTTGAACTTCAGATACAACTTTCGGAATGGAACTTTAGTTATGTCTTCTGATCTCATATTTGGAACATGTCTATTAATCTTGAACTTGAAATATGTCTAATGATCTTGAACTTCGGATATGTCTTTTGACCCAGAATTTTAGACACGTCTTTTGATTTTGAACTTCAGATACAACTTTCGGTCTGGAACTTTAGTTATGTCTTCTGATCTCATATTTGGAACATGTCTATTAATCTTGAGCTTGGAACATGTTTTCTGATCTTGAACGTCGGATGTCTTTTGATCCTGCATCTGCAACATGTGTGATGATCAGTTACTTTTCCGAAGTTATCATTTTTACGATATTATAATTCACAAGTTCTTATGTGAACAAATGATAGTCGTTGAAATAAAGTGGTCGGTTGGTTCTTCCTTTATTATAGCCTGAAGATCGGTAAGACTTCATGATACCCTGGGCTGCAACAAAGTACCCGTTGATCCTGTTGATACTGGCAAGCTGGATTAAAACCGCAACGGCGTAACAAATGAATCGTTCGTGTTTCACGTTCGAAACCTATCATTATATCCGAGTCAATCAAATCGTGAAGATTTTTATACAAGTCCGTTAACGTGTATTCTGGTTTTAAAAGGCTGGAACACGCCTCGAAGTACGGATGATAACAGGTGTAGTCCCTGAAAAGTATCACGGTGTCCGTCAACCGATTCATTAGCCGTTTGAAAGAAGTTTCGGCATGTCTAACGCGTCTCGCGACACGCCCTTGCGATTCGATTGTGTGCCGCTTCAATCTTGATCACGGTCGTAACACGTCGGGTCGTGTCAGAGTTTCTTTTCGCTGATTCGCGGAATCGTTAGTCGCGGACGTCGAGTTTTACGCGCGTGGCGAATCACTGCTCTCGAGCGAGCATCATAGGCGCGAGTAATAAGGCTACTCTCGCGTCCTATCGGTCTTCGATTTAATTAACGGCCTCCGGTGAGCCGTAACTCACTAATTGCGAGGCTCGAGGTGGTCACAAACGTATCGTGGCCATTCGACGGGGACAGGAAGGGCGGCCTCGTTGAAGGGAATCGTCGATCGATCTTCCCGACGCTCGCGATTCCTTTTTTCTCGAACGTCTCGCCGCTTCTAACCAGTCAGCCTCTCTTCGTTTCTTCCTGATTACCTTTTGCGGACCAAAGCCTTTGCGCTCGATTGACTTCGATGCTTCAATCCCCCTTCAAATTATCTGGAATTACGTACGTCGCCTCGAGGACTACCTTTAAATGCGCGGCTTTCATTTATTTCCTTTGTGACATGACGATTCGCAGGATGGAGGAAACAGGTGATTAGCGAGGGTATTCCTAAATCTCCAGATATCTGCAGTAAGGTATCTTCTTATATCTTGTTCGTATATCTTCTTCCAAATCCTTAAAACGCCTGTATGTTCATATTCGTAGGTGTCACATCACAAGGCTTCAAATATGCCTCCACGCTTCTGTATCTCCAAATCCTTTGACACCTCTATACCTTCAAATGACTTATATTTCCACAATGACTATATAATCCAAACCTAAATATTTCCAAATCTTTACATACACCAATAGATTCCCATATCCATTAAGTCCACATATCAGTAGGTCCACATATCTATACATCCCCAAATCCTATGTCTCCATATTCGCATGTCCCAACAATCCCAATCCACCTGCAAATTTCCAGATTTCCAAATCCCTGAAAGTCAATAAGTAAAAGTCCTCTTCCCCCACTATGTCTAATTTCCCGAGGGCATCCAGATGTGCCATTGTATACGCAAGAATTTAGACATAAGTAACGCAGCATCCACGACAGTAAAACGGTTAATCAAAGACGCGACTGAATTACAACCCGGTATCTATCGAATCGCAATTGATTCTAATCTCGGTGGCTTTAACGAACCACCGTAGGCAAAGGTATCCCATGGTTGACACCCACGCAGTGTCCCATTACCATAACAATTCCACGGCCACAAGGGTTGCGACTAACAAGGCAATTAATATATAGATTCATAGTCGGCAATAGTTCCTGTTCTTCTTGCATCCTCCTCGGATTAGGTGACTCGTCCCGAAGGAGCGAGTACCGTGCCCGTCCTCTTCTCGCAACCGTTGCCCGCATAAATCTACGGGCTTAAACCGCGCGTGGTTCCGCGAGATTTATATTAACCGCGCGTGCGTGTACCGCGCGCGTATTCGCGTACACGCTTTAACGCCGCCGCGAATGCTAAATGCCCGCGATGAAGGAGCAGCAGGAACGAACAGGGAGACCATAAAGCATACGGCGATTTGAACGCGGCCACGTTCGACCGGGAACCAACCGGGGAACCTTAGGAGCTCGCTAGGGAGGCGCGATGGTAATGAGCGGAGTAATGAATTTCGCTAAACGCCACTCGCCTACGTGGATATCTCGTAAACGACCGGACTTATGCCAACCGAGCCGTCTTCCGAGCCTTCCTGCTACGAACGTATACCACACGCTCTATCCTACACCTTGTTACGCGAGCTGACCACCTACGGATCACTTTTTACGCTTCCTATGTAACTTACTTGAAACCAACTGCGTCACGGTTTAACCGGGTTCTGGGTAATTGATGGTTCATATTTATGGAGTGTCTTCTTTTTGGTTGTGTGCTGAAAATTAAGGATAATGTTCTGGGGAGACGAGTGTTAGGAGATGCAGGGGTGGGGTGATTTAGAGGTGAGTTGGTCTGTGGCGGTGTGGGTTAGTGTTTGTGTTTGTGAATTGTGGGAATGTTGGTTGGGGGATTTAGGATTTGAGGAGTTGGGAATTTGGATAGTTGGATGCTTGTATTAGGGAGAAGACTTTGAGTTTGGAGATTTGAGAATTCGGGAATTTAGGGACTTAGGGATTTTAGGAATTTAGGGATGCAAGAACTTGGGAATTTGAGGAATTGGGGATTTAAAGGTTTGTGGATATAGGGATTTAGGAATGTGAGAATTTGGGAAATTGGGAAATTGGGAAAGTGGGAAATTGGGAAATTGAGAAATAGGAAATTGGATAATTTAACAATTGTAGACTCAGAAACTGAGAATGTGTAAAATTTGTAAGTTTGTAAATTGTAAATTTTTAAATCTAAAAGAAGATGTGAAAATCCGGTAATTTTAAAATGTGTAAACTTCCAATGCGCAATGTATCATATATTCTACATTCTACAACCGTACCTTACATATGTTAGGTCAGTTCACGTTTCGCAAGATTTTTTCGCTCAAAACCAGCATCCCTTATTTAGAGCGATAATCGATAAGGTGGAATAGGAGAATTCCATCGTAACAGTTATCTTTTTGCGAAGTGCACACAGGTGTGCAGTGAGCTAATAAATTTCTCGAAACGCTGCTCGTTTACACGGAAACCTCATAAAGCTAGGATTTAGAGTTAGAACAGCAACGATGCTTCCTGTCGGACACTGTTCGCCATGTTCTCTTAGCCACCTGCAGGTATCTCGATCAAGTGGGCGGCTATTGATATATACTAACCGTAATATCGTAATATTACCGTACTAATTACAGAAGGCAATAATAAAGATAACCGAGTATAATAATCTGTTATCTCGGACAGGTTACTTTTCTTTTTTTAAAACTTGCACAATCTTTTAATCTTTTTACACAATAACGACTATTTATGTGGGCTGCGAGAACGTTTATGCAAATTGATTTTCCCCGATCGTTAACGACTGATTACTCTTTTATCGTTGACATTAATTGCATTTTGATACGATATTCGAGTTGGTGTTCAGATGATGAAGTTCAGATATGGTGCTTGTGAAAGGACTTTGTCAAACTAAGAAATCTTACTTTCAATTCGATAATACGTATCTGAAGAACTATTATAAAATTAAAGTTTGTAATGTAAATTTATTTTCATTTAGACTTCCATGTATCATAAACGTATAAAGATCCACAGTCTAACTGTTATTCGTATAAAATAACACTTGTATGAAGAACTGGGATTAAAATTAAAATTGATTTACATTTAGACTTGTATACTTCATAAATGCATGAAGGTCAGAACAAATCACCTATCTAAATTCTATCTGGAGGACAAGAATTAAAACTTCATTTCTTTACATTTAACAGAATTTGATGTATCATAAAGGTCTAACTACCTGAATATCCAAATTCGATAACACCTGCTGAATTAGAATTCAAGTCCGATTTGTTTACATTTGGACCTTGATAAAGAAACTTAGAAAAGTTCGTAGTCTACCGATATATGGAGCTACTAGAAAAGCAAGTACAATGAGTAAAATTATTAGAGTAGACGAAAGATGTTAGCAGCGACGAGGAGTCCTCTTCATCGCGCAAGAACGTCCTTGCGGCTGTTGGTGAACGGCCTCGAGAGAGCTCTCCCTCGTTTCCGGGCTGCGCGACGTGGCGATGTGTGCCAGACACTCTCGCACGCCTAGGAATTCCTGACCCTGCCCACCTTGACTGCCTACAACAACGCACTCGAGCCACTGCTCGCGAGCGTGAACCACGCTCCCTGCAGAAGATAATCGCGGGCGTGAGCGCGTGCACGCTTCTCGCGCACGCGAAACTCGCGTCTCTAAGCATGGGCACGGCCACTTCGTTGGCATCCCTTTGTTGCACCTACTAATACCCGGCTATTTATAGGACGACTAGCTAATAGGCGTGCGTACCAATTCCTCAAACGCCTTCAAACATTATAGGCAACATTTTCGTGGAGATAACGCCATTTGATGCGGGGGATCTGGGAGAGGTACGATTCGTCTGAATGTGGCATGAGTGGATGAATAGTGTGTTAGACGTAGGAATCCTGTTAGAGGATGCGATATATCGAGTGGGTGTAGAATGCTGAAGATGTAGAATATGCGATATATCGAGTGGATGAATGTGCAATATAATACGACGGAGTGTAGTGGGCATTTGACACGGTAATGGACTCATATTAAGAGAATTTGAGAATTTCATAATTTAGGAGTTGGGTAATTAGAAATTTGGAAATTTGAGAATTTAGAAATTCAAGGATTTGAAAATTTGGAGATTTGGTCATTTGAGAATTTGGGTAGCAGAGATTTGGGGGTCCAGAAATTTAGAAATGTAGAAATTTGGAGGTTTGAAAATTTGAGAATTATGCAATTTAGGTATTTGGAAATTTGGGAATTTCGGAATTTGGAGATCTTGGGATTTTGGGATCCTGGGATTTGGAGATCTTGGGATTTGGGGATCTTGGAATTTGGGACTTTGGGAATTTGAGAATTTAAGAATGTAAAATTGAAAATTGTGAAATTTGGAGATTGGGGAATTTAGAAAGTGAACTTGAAAATTAGGAAATTGGAGATTTGAAAATTTACAAATTTAATAGTTTGGTAATTTAGAAATTTAGAAGCTTAAAAATTTGGAAATTTGAGAATTTTGAAAGTGGGACCTAGGAGTTTGAAAACTAGTCAGACAATTCATCAGTGTCCACAAGCACCCTCCTTCACAATCTCCCCAAAAACATAACCTACCAAATAATCCACCCCAGACATCCAAATAATCCAGCTCTCAACCATCAATCTCCCATAATTGAGCAAATGTCAGGCAAGAAAAACGCTATTTACGCCATTGAATAGAGAAGTCGAATTTGCCGGACCACGTCAGCCCGTTTTCTAATTATTCGCATAAATCAGCGAACCTTAAAGGGGGGCGTTCTAGCGAAAGCGTGAACACGTTACAAATCGCGGTGTGGTCCGATGCAAATTGCGGTCGAGCATTGGCGTCCATCGTTGTGCCGATAAATCAAGATCGATGGCAAATACAACGAGGCCCGTTGTACTGTACACTATCGACTCGATCGAGTCCACGGCTATCTGTTCGACTGTGAGTTATGTCGATCGTGTTTTCGCTTGAAACGTATCAATTTGACCTGACAAGCTATCGACACTTTTACAGAAACCGGCTAACAATTTGTACGAGATTTCAGGCCACTTCTGTGTCCGCGTTCGAGTGTAGGTATCAGAAAAGGAAGCTGATTAACAATACGTTTCATTAGTTGGACCGAGATTAAGCATTGTTCTGCGATCGCGTGAGTACCCGGCTATTTTTTACCCCGTGAGACATAATTGACATCAATGACGTTTTTATAAGTTCGTATGGTAATTCATGTACCGGGAGATACAATGGACAAGGCGGAGGAGGAAAAGCTTCGAAAGCCATTGTTGTCATTTTTTACCACTCTATACTAACACAACGGAGCTCATGCTAATATCGAGCAAAATTAGCCCTTACGATTATCCTCGCATTAAACGACACTTTAATATCACTTTTAACATTCGCTGCGACCATTCGTTATACATTGGCCTTCTTTCTTCTTTTTCAAATTCATCCTTTGTGGACAATTCTGATCTTTCACTCTGCGTTTGCATCTCTATCGAAGAACTCTTAACATAACGTTTGACATATGTTTAAACATCTAGCAATTAACCTAACCTACAATTCTGTAGACATCATTCATAACTAGCTAATTATTGCTACAACAGTAAGAGAACTAAGGAAAGTTAAAAAGTTAAGCACATTATCCTTGATTGTACAGATCATAATTAGAATTGAACCCAAAATTGCAATAAAAATACGAGTCTGACCATCTGCAGTATGCGTCACGAGTGCGTAGGGCAAGTTAATTTGTTCAAATGATGTGTAACTTCGTACCGTTATCTAGATACAAGTGTGTCATTTTTCTCTCAAAACCCGACACAACAAGACGTAAACTTTGTAATTAAAGAGTTGATGCCGAGGGTAAGAGAAAATTCATCGAACCGATCAAATTCGAAATTTACGATCGACACATCGCGAGGTGACATAATGCCGACTAAATGACGTTTAGGATGTAGCATAATGGCCGTTAAGCCGGCCATATGTTGTGGCTGTAACAACCGTACGAGGATCCTCTTCTGGAGGCTTTGGAATCCTCCTTACTGCTTATCGAATGGGTCGTTCGCTTCATCAGGAAGCGATTGTCGTGCCGGTGAGAACACGTGGGACGACAATCATCGTAGGAACGATCGTCGAGATAGACTTTCACTGACATTCTCCCGCGGTGCTGCCTCCCACACCGTGCGCACGTGGTGATTAGCCACGAATTACGACGCCCGTTCTCATCGACCATATTTTCCAACGGCGATAGCACGCAACGTGGGCTTTTTACTTGGCTGTCAGACCTCTTTCGCGCTGATCCTTTGCTCAACAACTGACAGCACGAAATTCAGGGACCTGGAGAGCCTACTCCCGATATATGGCACAGTTGGACGAATTTTTTTTTGACTTTCAAACTACTGGTGAACTCTGTTGGCAGATGCTAGTGCACAGGATTGAGAAGTTTGTCAATTTTGGGTACTTAGGAATTTGCAAAATTAAAAGTTTTTTGGGAGTTTAAACACTTCAAATTTATTTAGAAATTTTATAGTATTGAATATATAAAATTAAATTCGCAATTTTTTTAACTCCTCAACCTATCATTTTGTCAACACTTGGTTCAGAGTCAACTGCTATTACCAACTATTGTTGCAAGATTAAAATAAATAAAAGAAACTTGAAACTTTAATTCCACAAATTGTGACTAGTATTAAACTCAAAACTTGTAGAGCAAATATTTATTTTTGTTCTATTTGAACTGTAGTGTGCGTCACGAGTGTGCGTCAGGAATGTGCGTCACGAGTAGAAATTGAACGTACGTTAAAGTTTAATTAATTGTACGAACGTAGAATCGTAATGAATCGAATGAAACTTTGTTCATTCAATGTATCGGAATTAACAGTGATATAAGCAGGTATTGATTAGAAATCGATCAATTGGTTCTAGAAGCGGCGAACCTGACGGACTTTCACCGCCATTCTCGGACTCCTACGCTCACCAGGAAATTCCCCTAAGACGAATTAATTCCTACAGCGTGATGGCCTTAAAGGTCTTTCGCGGTACATTCATTTCTCGATACGTCGACTTGGAATGCGACTATTTTGTTAACAATTCGTGGTAATCCTGCTCTCAGAAAGAAAGCACAGAAAGAAAGAATTCTTAGAAGCAGATGTTTGTTAAAAGCTTCAGGCTTTCGCTGTTAAGAAACTGCTATATTACTAAATCTTGCATTTTCGTGAAGATCTTGAAAATTGATGAATACTGCAAGTAGATCTTGAAACTTCTACTTTTTTATTTATTTTTATTAATAAAAGTTTGACAATTTTTAATCGAAGCGAATTACTGTTTTATATCCACTTCGTTTAGTACTCATGTGTGATTTTTTTCATTCCTCGTGGAAGAGTGTTTTTGGAACAAAATGACATAGTAGAGATTTAATAATAAAAATCTAAATTTGTAGTATTTTATTTTAGTTTAAATTTGAGTTTTACTTGTCTTGCTGCTCGCAGCATCTCTTTGGATTTGCCGCGGACATACTGTTGGCAATAAATACCTGAGGGTAACATAATTCTCCAGGAGGACACCATGCGTCATGCTAGATTGGTATCGGAGACACGTTATCGTCTCGGCGCGACTTTACGGTATAACCTTATACCTTACATGTGTACAGAAGAAGGGCCTGTGCCACCCTTCTCGCGTCGTTTCTGGACGTTGTTCCGACGGTACCCTAAAATATGCCCCTTGCCCGATGTATATTTTACAGGTTGAAGTTGGATCTAGAACCTAGACAAAAGACTCGGTGACCTTTCCCGGAAATTTATTCCTCGGCCCTCTTTTATCTCTGTTAACAATTGTTATACTGTTATTCTCTTCATACTTCAAATGTTACATTACATTATTCACTGTTTAAAATGTTACATTCATTGTCCAATTAATTCGTTCAAATTTTTATGTTCATGTACGAAGTTAAATTTTTTTTAACTGGAAGACACTTTTTTCTTCTTATTTTCTGATAAATTAATCAGGCATGTTAATGGATGTTGCTTTAAATAATAACATAAATATTGATGACTTGACTCATACTTCAAGTACGATTGAATTCTACTCATAATTTCAGGGATCATTAAATCTAAAGTATGCATACAATTTCAGCCATCTTTAAGCACCTCAACATTGCATCGAATGTTCGATTACAAAACGTAAGTTTTATATGTATCTCAAAGAATTTAAAGAAAGTATTTACATAACCTAACATTTCTACGTTGGTAAACTGAAATCGTTCCAAACAAATGTATTGTAAGGAATATATCAAGTACAAATAATTAAACTGATTAAAATTGTCCAATTGTCGGCTTGTTAAATCTCTCGGCCAAGTACGGAAAAGTGAAGAAGATGGCGGCGGTCTGTGAAGCGCACGATTAGCGAAAGAAAACGGTGTAAAGAAACGGAATTAATTGTCGATTTGGGAAATGAAGGGTTTGTCGGGAAGCAGAGTGGCCGCAAAAGCGATTCTGCGGGGCGAAGGAATTCGAGGAACCCGCTTGTGTGCCGAGCGGAATCGGCGGAGTTGGCAAAGGGTACCGAAAGGCGGTTTCTCGGTTGGACTTTGCAAAAGAAGGGACCGCCGTCCAGCACGTTTTTCCAAGCCGCGGTTTACAAAAGCCGATGTCAGTTACGCCGATAGAGAGATTCCATTGGACGCTGTGCACTGCCGGCCAATATCGACGAGCGACGATCTACCCAATTAGTAACCATCGCGAATTCCCATTAGCCCATGCAAACTATCGGACAATCTCTCCCTGCCGAGAGCTCCTTTTATTCCTCTCTGTACATTCGTCACCGAAAGTGCACTCCGATCGACCACCTCTTATCGATCGATTGATGTCGATTATGCTTATTGCTAATTAATAAGCAAAAATCCATTTCATTTGACGTTTGATGATTCATTTGACACTTCGAACACAGTTCTTTGTAGGTAGAATTTTCACCGAAGTAACTGTAATTTTTATTTATTTTCTTAGTTCAGATTGATAAGGCTTGTTTAGACTGTCTTCGGATTTATATTAAGTAGTGATGTATAGAGAGCTGTTATTTGTACAAGAAACACGAGGGAGACTGGTCTTTTAGGGTATAGTGAAGTAAAAGTGATTTACTGATGTGAAGATCTAGGGATTTAGGGTATAGGATATAGAAATGTGAGGATTTTGGGGTTTGAGAATTTAGAGACATGAGAATCTTGGAATTTAAGGATTAGAGGTTTGAGAACATAGGGATTTGGGGACTTTGGAACTTGAGGATGTACTGATATGGAAATCTGGGGATTTGAGTGTCGAGAAACTTGAGGATCTAGGGACTTGGAGATCGACTTATGTAGAAGCCTAGGGATTTGTGTGTCGAGGAACTTGAGAATCTAGGGACTTGGAGATCTACGTATATGAAAATCTGGGGAATTGGGAGTATAGAAATTTGGAAAGGATACGTAGAAATCTAAATATTTGGAGATGAGAAAAGAGAATTAAAAATTTGAAAGTTTGAGAATTTGAACAATTGAGAATTACAGAATATTCAAATATAAAAATTTGCAAACTTCAGAATTTGAAAACGTAGACATATAGAAAGAGATAACGTGACTCGGAATTTTCCATTCTAATCAAAGAACATCTCATAGCTCCGACCATAAAAATACAAATCACACACACATATGTCCATATATCACAAAAACGAGCATGTTAAAATGTAACCTCACTATTTATTACAAATTATCCTTAAACCTCATCCATACAACTAAACCGAAATCAATCAACTTCGTCGCAAGAAATCGTATAATGATTGAAAAACCTTAATAACGAAAGTTGTACCAGCAACGTTGGCATCACCGTACGACCACAAAGTGCAAAAAGTCGCGGTGTTCGAACGCGTGAGCGACGTTACGCCGTCTGAAAGGTTGGCCGGCGTCTTTCGAGGTAATTACGAGAAATAGATTCGGTATCTCGATGTCTTCTGGCCAGGTAACCGACGAGTAATCCAACCTCGAGGAAGGAGTTCGATCGGTCGTTTCCTTCCTAACAAATGTCCATTACGGTCGTCTTCTTGGTCCTCGTCGAAGGTTCCGTGGCCGGTTGACATGTTCGGGGGCGGTCAGGGCCGAAAGAAGAAGAGGGCCCAAAGATATTAGCTGGATGAGGAGGAGGAGACGAGGCTGGGGGACCAGAGGGGCCTTTCGAAGGCACACAGGGCCCCCGCCGGGTTACTAATTGCAATCACGGTCAACAATCTGCCGAGGCAACGGGCGAACGTACGCGTTGCCGAAGAGAACCTTATGCAAGTTCTCTGCTTTGCCGACCGCGTGGAATTAAGCCGCCTTCACAGCGATCGAATCGAATTCGATCGATCGAATATTTGTTTGATAAAAGTTTTCGGACGTGATCATATTCCGTTCGGTATGAACACACCCGCACGATGTGCGGGTTATTCGATTCGCGTGCTCGTTAACAAAAGTACACGCACGTCGTAGACGCGTGCACATGAATCGCATTTGACGTACCGACAAGCATACGGATGAAACGATACGACTTGAAGAGTTGTTCGAACATAATCTTTCTATCGATTCGTGTTACTTAATTATTCGCCGCAGAGGTATGGATCTTCTGTCGTATATTCGAATTTACTAATTTATCATTTTTTATAACTGTTTTTGTACAAGGTCTTCGTCGGATATTCGCTATACAGGCAAGAACAAATCTGGTTTTTGTGAGAAGTAGTGGAACTGAAAGGATATGTGGGATTTGGGATATGTGGGATTTGGCATATGTGAGATTTGGCATATATGGTATTTGGAATATATGGGATTTGGGATATGTGGGATTTGGGATATGTGGGATTTGGGATATGTGGGATTTGGGATATGTGGGATTTGGGATATATGGTATTTGGGATATGTGGGATTTGGAAGATGTGGAATTTGGGATATGTGGGATTTGAGATATGTGGGATTTGGGATATGTGAGATTGGAATATGTGGGATTTGGGATATGTGGGATTCGGCATATGTGAGTTTTGGGATATATGGAATTTAGGATATGGCGATCGGGATTAGAGATTTGGGATATAGGGATATAGGGATATAGCGATATGGTGATCTAGGGATTTCTGAGATATAGGCATTTAAGAATCTTGGAATATGGTGATATGGTGATCCAGAGATTTTTGGGACATAGGAATTTAGAAAATTTGAGATATGTTAATGTAGTGACATAGGTAACATCAAAGGTAGAAAAATTTGAGAGCCCAGATATTTAATCCAGTTAATTTCAGAATTTCTGAATTCCGATACATCTAATTTGAGAAATTATAATTTTATAATATTTTATATTACGAAAGGAAATTCTATAACACAAAAATTTAGTAATCCAGTAATTTGTGGCTTCGCAAAATGTAATGAGATTTTGCAAAATTCCAAATTTCCAACTTTAAGTACCAGAAAACTTGCAAAACGTGATTCAGAAACGTGAAAATATAAAAGTTTGCAAGTAAAAGAGTTTGAAAATTAACATCCGTGCCCCGAGCTGAACGTTCAAGGAACAATTAACGAAGCACGACGATGTTTTGTCCAAAATGGAATCTAAACCACGCAGAACGATCGTACGAGAAATCGATTCGCTCCCGATATGCGTTGGATGGCTCTACCGCATACCGACCGATGAAATATTGGAACGGCCTTTTATATGCATCGTTCGGTGGTAGTTAGCCTCCGTCAGGGCGAGCATACACAGGAACCGAGAACGTCGTGCTGCAGGTGCACACACGCTTCCTGCGTAGGCAGCACCAGGTAACGAACAATCAGCGGCGCCCGTTACAACCGTGATTTTATGTTCCAATTTGCAAACGCGACGTTAAAGGCCCCTCTCGACGTCGACAACCACCAACACCACCGTCGTCGTCGCCGTCCTTCTCGTTCCTCCGCCTCCTCGTACATCGGCCGTGAGAAGAGATTACAGCGGCTAAAACTGCGTTGCAAGAAACCTCGTAATATTCATTATATCGCGGTGAATTAACGAGAAGCATTAACGATCGCCTGTATCGATATGGAAATTCGATTTGAATACATTCGGCTATGTTGTACAAAATGTTAAGATTTATGAGTGTCGCTGCAGGAGGAATTAATACTGTTAGACATGACGCACACGGTGCGTACTGTGATATGTTGCTTTATGACTGCTAATGAGATGAAACTGAATTCGAGTCACATTGAAATCGTTTAAAATTCAATTGCTTATTTCTGTCCAATTAATTATTTTGAGTCTAGTAAAAAAAATATATTGATGTTTTTATTTGTATCGCATTTCAAAGTGCACTTGATTTGAACGAGATTGAGTTATGTGCAATCGTATAAAGTCGAGTTTCGAATTGAAGCAAATAGCTCTCTAGAGGTCCTTGATTCAAAATTCGACCCCTAAGTATCAGATCACTCGCTCCGTAATCAGCGCTCCTCGTAAAAATATAATTTAACGAAGAAAACAAAAGAGTAACAAGGAACTATCCGAAGTTCGGAACGAGCTTCATGGATGCACGGTATTTATTACGACAGTTCAAGAATACAGGTAATTACTTACGTTTATTGTTCGATCCTGATGTTTATGGTTTATGTAAATTATGTAACAGGGTGTCTAACCCTTTACCTTCAATCGTTCGTCGAGCGAGATCTTATTGTTCCAGCGACATCTCCCGTTCCCGAGGTCGATCGATCAAATCGATGTTGAATATTCAACATTGCTCCCCCTTTGGGAAACATTTCGATTATACAGGCATATGCGATGTAATTGCTATTCAGATTCAAATACGATACTGGAGGAAGGCTCTTTTTTCAATAAACGCTTTTGAATTTGCCGCCTAATGTATTCTGCTTTGAGTGAAAGCATTCTTTCGAGACAGTAGACTCTTATATTACCCTTATACGGACTTTCGTGTATTCTTTCGTGTCGAGCTTTATCGGTTCATGTTGAATCAGGTTACTCTTCTGAAAACTCTGATATATGCAACGTATGCTGTTTCTTACCAGCGGAGGTAAGACGTTTAATTAAATCACTTCATCCTGTCGATCAGTGGACGACGTTGATTGAAGGACGCGAGGGAGAGAAAGCGCGAAGAAATGAAATTTAATGGAAACGCATCCTGCCCTGTTCGGATCACGTACACGATCTGGAACGTATGACCGAGGATCTAGGAATTCGAGAAAGAAACTTGAAATGTTGCACGACGGGATCCACGCAAGAGGTTCATCTACATCAAAGGCTCCGTTGACCCTCTGACTGACGAAACGCTGGATTTATTCCGACGTCCTCCACTGCCTCCTAAACAAACCGGACACGTACCACGAAAGAACTAACGGAGACAATCTTATTTGGTAGAAGAAAGATCAGCTCGGCCGTGATAAAAAGAATGGAAACGAAATTGGTGCAACGCCTGAATTGGTGGCGATAGAACGTGGGGAGACATGGCGGGATTGGGCGATTTGGTTTGGAGCTTTAGGAACTGAGGGATTTGGAAATTTGGGTCGTTGAACAGTTGGAGATTTGAGAATTTTTACGTTTGGGAATTCGGAGTTCTGAGGATTTGGAGATTTGAGAATTTGGGGGTTCAGAATTTTGGGAGTCGAGGGTTCGGAGATCTGAGAATTTGGGGATTTGAGAATTTAAGGATTTGCAAATTTTAGCATTTGAGAATTTGGGAATTTGACAATTTGGGGATTCGGGAATTTGGGAAGTTCCGAATTCTGGGAGTTGAGGGTTTGGAGATTTGATGATTTGGAAATATGAGAATTTTGGGGTTTCAGAATTTGGGGAGTTGAGGATCTGGGAATTTAGGGATTTGGGGAGTCGAGAATTTGAAGATTCAGAAATTTGGAGATATGAGAGTTTCTGCGATTGAGACTTTTGTGGTTAGAGGATCAAATAATGGTGGATTTGGAAATTTGGAACTTTGCAAATTTAAGGCACTAGAACTTCACAAATTTTTAAATTTGTCAAATTCGAAATTTTAGTAAAAAAGAATTTGCGAATCTTTAAATCCGTCGAATTACTCTTACCCCATTGCAATGTACCGAGAGTTTGGAGCCCCCAGCGCAGAAAAATATCAAGATTCTACCAATGATCAACATCAAACATCCTGAATCACTCAACACGTTTAAATACAAAAATCTTCCCAACTACATATATCTACTTACCTTTATACCTATTTTCGCTAAAAATATTTGATAACGTCAGATGCGTCATAGTCCCCTTTCCATGAAAGATACCGATTCGTATTACGAGTTAGAGAATTCAAGCGAGGAACGGTTGTCGAACCATGGGCCATTTGCAATTCCGAATTGTTTCGGAAACTAATTTCTACGTAGACCGGACGAAACCACCGTTGTCTACGTGGTTACACTGTCGTGTACAGAGGCTTCCGGTAAATTAGATTAGTTCGACTGTTCGTTACAATCGAGTCGTGTTACTTCGTTACTACGACGGGATCGTAGTGTCAGCCTCACCTGGGAGTTACGCCTCGGTGCGGGACGAGTTTCCCAATTTTTACTTATTCCTGAAAGTTATGCTCGTTGAAAGTTTAGATTACGATGGAAAAACGGAGGTGGCTGGAGCGTACTTCATTACAAGTTAAATTGTGTGTCCGGTAATAGCACTCGATCGCGAAGAATCGATGGTCTGAAATAGGGGAATGATATTGTCATAAGATAATGGCGAAAATTTCAGTTCAGTCATTTTTAATATTTACATACAATTTTCAATTTCATATAACAATTGTTTTGTTACTTAATAGACTTATCTGTGAATCGAAATATTATTTTACCTAATATTTTTAAAGATATTTGGTTATGTAATGATTTAATATGGTGCAAGCAATTTTTCCATTTTTAATGTGCGATGCTTACAATATTTTTAATATATGATGCTTACAATACACAAAATATATTATGATTACAACATTTTCCTGATACAATAATTACTTTTATAATATGTAACAATATTTCTAATGTCTTATTATTGCAATATATGTAATAGTTAATACTTACAATTTCTAGTATGTAATAATTACAATATTTTTAACAAAGTGAATAATTGTATTGTTACAGAAAGACCTGACTAGTCCGTGTACTAGTCTCTCCTCCAAGGGTGTAAATCAAGTGGTAAACTAATTCCAGTACGGAATTGAAAGGGTCCACGATGTAATCAAACTTCAGGACACGGAATTGTACGGAAACCACATCGATTCCTGGAGGAACAGTTTCCAGTACACGCACCAACAGACAGTCACTAAAATTACAAACTTCCATCGTGCATGGTTACCTTTCGTATACTAAAATAACTAGTATTTTCACTGATTCATTCAGTAGTATTCTCACTAGTATTCTAACTAAATTTCTCACTCGAAAATTGATTATTAAAAATAGTTAAAAAATTCTTTTCATTAATTCCTTTTAGCTGTCTGCTCATTTAAGAGCAATGAGTAACGATCTGATTATTTTTATTAAATTAATTAATTCTTGTTATTAGATGAATTAGTTCTTCTTGTTAGAATAATTTGTTGTTTTTATTGAATTAATTTGTTACCAGGTAAACTTGTTTTTAAAAAAATGTTCAAATGTATGTTTCTATTGCAGCTCTGTAACTCCACCATCCTGTAAACGAACTCTAAATATAAATTTAAAAATGAAACAAAATTTGTACAAATTATGAACAAGTTAATAAATAACAAATAAATCACTCACCATCCAATACATTAAAATAGAAACTATTTTTACATAGAAAACCCATACTAAAAGTAACGAACCCCTATATTTCATAAACTTTTTAATCGCAATGAATCAACAGGGTAGCTATCGAAGGTACTTGACCCCGTTCCCGTAGAGTACGGTGCTCGTGTAGCTTGTCGTGGCTGCACACGCATCGAATAAAAAGGACGAAAAAGGATAATCAAGAAACGGATTGGAGTAAAAAGAAAGTTAAGCGGGAGTAGAGACCGAGATTCGCGACAACTCGAAGCGGTTACAGGATTTATTTGGTCGGTCCGACTCTGGCGCACGGTCGTAGCCGGCCATTAATCGATTAATCAATTAAGCGGCCGATTAATTATCGAAGCAGAGCGCCGGTGTGAAGGCGGTTGAGGCGAGGGGGGTGGCAGGAAGACGCCGGTAATTAAATCGTCGCGTCGAGAGCAATCGGACGCGGTCGAGGGAGCTCGACGAGAGGCCACAAATGATTTTGTCGTAACGACGTCGAGCACCCTGGACCGAGGCTGCCCGGCTAATTAAGTCTTAGTCGTATTCGTTTGCTTCTTTTGCCCCGATGATCGTTCGGGCTAACCGGCTCGAAACTCACCACTTCAAGGTTGATTCACACGAGGCGACACTACTATGCTTTACCGTACGTTGATTATTATCTAGTCTTGATATCGCGAGACTTCGTTGCGATGGAATTACTTGCAACCTCTAACATCTAATAGTTCCCGAGTTTACAAGCTTTCAAGGTCTTTTAAGCTTTTTAAGATTTCAAGCTTTCAAGATTTCAAAATATTTCAATTGCAAAAATTACCCATCCATAAATTCCCAAATTTTTACATATCCAAATCTCTAAATATCCCCATCCATAAATTCCCAAATTTCTACATATCTAAACCCCTAAATTTCTAAATATCCGAATCCCTACATTTTCCCATCGCTAACTTCCCAAATTTCTAAATATCCAAATCCCTAAATTTTCCCATCCCTAAATCCCCAAATTTCTCCACCCCCGAATTCCCAAAACTCTAGAAACGCCTAAATGATCACTACCTTCTTCATTACAATATTCACCCTAGAAAAATCCAAATATCCAAATCCCCTTTCTCCACCCAAATCCAGAAGTCCCTAGAAAATGCCAATTCCCAAAAATCGACCTCTTCCAAATTACATGAAGATATCGCTGAAAAAAATGAGAACCGCTGTATGCAAAGAAGTCGGACGAGAAAGGACCAACCATGCCGTGGTCGCAATACGATTACTCGTATCGTCGGAGTCGACTTTCGCGATAAGTATAACGGAGATGATAGCGCGAAACAGCGACGAAAAATCCGTGTATACGCATCCACCGCGGGCGTGGGAACCGCAAATAGGGAGAGTTTTATCATCCGCCACAAAGGACGATAATGATTTTTCTCGTTGCTCGATTTCACCGTGTCTCCAAAGCGAATCATTGTCACGATCTTACCGATGTTCGATGAATCCGATGTCTACCGTGAGATTCTCACGGTGAGAGTTCAAAAAGTCACGTAGGTTTCACCCCATCGACTGCCATCGGTACACCTGGATGGACTCGAAACAGAAAGGATCGATTAACGCGAATGCGGGACAGCACCCTATTGTGCCCGATCTTATCGAATCGATCGTTGTGCATCGACATTTTTACCGTGTCAATGAGCTTCTGATACGATCATTCTCCTCAAATTCTTTATGTTTCTTTTTTACTGAGGGTTATTTGTATTTGGTAAATATTTTACGCTGTGTGATTTATGGTATTTGCGAATGTAGGGGACTGATGATTCGAGACTTGGAATCTGCAATTTTTTATTTGCAAATTCTCATGCGAATCTTGAGTAAATTCTCAGATTCCTATGTCCCCAAATCCCTAGACCCCTAGATTTCTACATCTATATCTGCGGATCCGTAGATTCTCAGATCTCTGCCTAGATGCCTAGATTCCAAGGATTCTGATGTCTTCAGACTCCTACATCTCCAGCTTCCTATACCTCAGGATTCCTACATCTCAGAATTCTTAATACCCCAGGATCCTTATATTTCTAGATCCGTAGATTGTAAGATTACCATATCCTCAAAATAACTCCTCGAATCCTTGGATCCTTGAATCCTCATAATTCTTGATTGGTAGATTTGAAGATCCCTACATCCTCCAAATACCTGTATCCTTGAGTCCTCATAATTCTTCATTCATAGATGTTAACATCTCTACATCCTCCAAATACCTGTATCCTTGAATCTTCATAATTCTTCATTCATAGATGTTAACATCCCTGTGTCCTCCAAATCCCTGTATCCTTGAGTCCTCATAATTCTTCATCCATAGATTTGAAGATCCTTATGCCCTCCAAATCGCTGTATCCTTGAATCTTCATAATTCTTTATTCATAGATGTTAACATCCCTGTGTCCTCCAAATCCCTGTATCCTTGAGTCCTCATAATTCTTCATTCATAGATTTGAAGATCCCTATGTCCCCTAAAATCCCTGTATCCTTGAGTCCTCATAATTCTTCATCCATAGATTTGAAGATCCTTATGACCTCCAAATCCCTGTATCCTAGAATCCTCATAATTCTGGATTCGTAGATTGTAACATCCCTATGTGCTCCAAACCCCTATATCCTTGAGTCCTCACAATTCTCGAGTGCTCATATCCTTGTGTCTCCATATCCTTGGCTCCCCATATGAAGCCGATAATCTTTCGCCATCCGATGTCCACTTTCCGTTTCCCAGTTTGAAAGCAGAGACCCGGTCTCCGACTCGTTTTCAGCCCGGGGGTTCCATGATGAATTTCTCGCAAAATGCCTGACATTAAACCAGAACGAAGTTCAGTGCCTAAGGCGCGTGCCGTGTGGCGCGTATATTTGTAATTCTAATGGGGGAATGTGCTGGCAAAGAGGTTCGAGTTAGTGTTGTCCGTCTCGTAATCGTCGCCATGGAACCGATAGCTTCGGGCATTTTGGACACACCGCCCGTAAAAAAAGATCACCTTCGAAATCCAACGTCGATCGTTCGTGTCTCGAAAATTCATCCACGGAAGATAAATCTGTGGTCTTTTTTTTTTTTAGTTTATTTTTGTAAGTACGGGCGTTACCAAGTCGGTTCACGTAACGATCTACATAATAACTCATGTAATACAAACATTACGCGAGACGTTAATAGCGAGCCTAATACGCGTGTATTATTATAAATGGCTGATTTTAACGAGCACGTACTAGGCGAAACGGTAATTTATTATACATAGGTAGAAACGGTGCGCGTAATACGCGGGGTCGAACGGTAGTTGCACGTACGATAAGAATTATTACGCATTCATATCACGGAAAATATGTAATCAATGGCCTGCAGCCAACGATCGACACTGTGAGAACTTTCGCGCGTACATTTTCACCCAGTGATCCCGTTCCGGGATTAAACCGATATGTGTCGCCTCGGGTCCGAACACCCCATTTTTTAATCGAGCAATGATTAACGATTTTCCCATTCGACCTTTTCGAGATCCACCTGATTGCCGCCTTTCGCAACATGTATTCGCAACACGATAATTTATGTTTTAAATAATTGCCAAATTATTTATTGTGAAGCTGTTACTCGAAACTTATTCAGCTTTTTGTGCGATAATTCCTTTTCTCTGAGTATTGATTAAATTATTAAATCGTGCAATATAGGGGGGGAATCGTTTAACCACATTCTGTTTCGACAAATAACAAAGTTCTCCATTACATTTTCATCGTAATTACTTCTTTATTGCATAGACATGTACAATGTATTCAAACCTGAATACATTTGAATGAATGAATATTTCGGACAATTATACATACTTCAATAATTGTTAAAAATCCAAATTGTACGAGTGCTAATACAGTGTACTAACATAACATAAATATTAATATCAAGATACTAAAAATACTAGACAATGATATTCATAATGATCAATTTACAACTGTAACTCATATTCCAAACAATATCAACCTAACATTCCTTCACTTATACTATTCGTATAACGTACGAACATACGTATAACGTACGTACGTATAAAGTATGTAAATTTTTAACACAGTCCATAATAAAATTAAAAATTAGTAAAGTTGCAAAAGTTATACAAACGATCTTCCTGTAAAAAATTGCAAAAATTGTGCTAATAACCAAGTAACACTTGGTCAGACATCTTTCGCAAACATTGCAAATGAAAAGGTATTAAACGCGTTGCACGATGTATCGTTCGCAACACGTACCTGTTATATCGCCGAAAAGGCTTTTATAACAGCAGAAAGCCTTCAATTTCGACGCGAAAAATCGGCGTTTAAGTCGCCGATAAATAAAAGGTTATTGCGTGTTGCGTTTGAGCGAGCAGGCTGGCCACCGAGGTCCCCCATAAGTGGGACAGCTTTACGCAAGTTTTTATATCCTGGCCATTGTCACGGGGCTTTCTGGTCCCTTTCTCCAGGGCTCCCTGGGCCCGCGTCTTCCTTCGGGCCCGGTCATTGATATACGCCGACCGTAAAAGCGCGGTGCCGCTCGGTTCAGATAATGCGAAAGAGAAAAGACGCGACGAAGGGCGAGAAAAGGGCAAACACTACGTCGGAGACAAGTACAGTCAACAACAAATCTGGGAACTATTTGACAATTATCGGGAGATTCCTTTACAACGATTACTCCTTTTTGTCAGATTGACTAAATTTAGGAATTTGGAAATACAGAAATTTAATCTAAGAATTTGGGGATTTAGAGATTCTAAAGATCACGAATTTGTGAATAGAAATGATGAAATATGAAATTTGGAAGTGTACAGATTTGGAAACTTGAAAATTAGAAAATCTGAGAATTTAAGAAATGCGAATTTGGGAATTAGAAAATGTAGAAGTTTGCAACTTTGGGAAGTAGAACATACAAATTTAGAAATTTAGAAATTAGAAAATGTAACAATTTGCAAATTAGTAAACTAGAAAATGCAAAATCCAAATGCTCTAAAGAAAAACTACATTGCACGCGAGTGTACCATGCGTGTGGAGGCAACGTTGCAGCCACGACATAAATAAGGGTCGTTGGTACATACACATATGTACGAGTATAACTGTTTTCCGAGAGCATGCGTGTCTCCCTTGTAATCCTTGCCTTTGTCGCGTCCACGCAAAGTTTCGCGATGAAAACCCAGAGGCGACTTTAACGCTCTTAACGCTTTCAGCGTCCACTCAATTTTGAACAGATCTCATCAATACATCATAAAAATATTGACCTATTTCTGCTATACCTTTACGAACTTATTAATTATAAACGGAATAGAAAATCCCCACCAGATGCAAGGTAAATTCATATATCGTCAGCTTAATGTTTCAGTAAATGTTACACTTAGATATTTTATGAATTTCAAAATATTTTTCTAACTTGCAGTAGTAGCTGAATTAGATATGATAAATAGAATATTATAAAATTTACAGTTAGTATAGAATTAAAAATGGAGAACGACATAATTCGTACGAATATAGATGAAATCGTGGAACGAAAGAAAGTCGTAGATCATCCGAATACCGTAAGCTTAATTAAATATTCATGATATCGAAAAATGATACGAAAGGGAATTAGACTCGTAACCCGACTCTGGTAATTTCAGCTACCAGGGACTAGAAAAGAATTCGTGTTTGGAAGATTCCGTGGCTGTTAAATCCTTGGGATCGCGATCAACACATTGTTTCTCATTAAGGTAGAAGTCGATAGTAAACGAAAATGCTAGGGGAGTAAGACAGAAATGGCCGGTAGTGATATGCCACCCGTGGTTTTCTATGGACTTCGCAGCTTCACGCTCGGATTCGTTCATGGGATCCAAAGTAAAAACCCGTACGATTACCGGTGATCGTCGACGCGATAAGAAGCCGATCGGATGAAAATCCACGGGATACGATAATCTAACTTGACGTTCGTTATCCTCCTGGTTCTCTTATGTTCCTCTTTCTTTCTACCCTATGGCTTCCCTGCAGCCCCCATACGGCGTGTTTCTCGATACGTACAATTAATAATCTTTTAATTTTCGTGGCTGCCTACCGAGTGCCGCTGTCGCCGAGAATTTCAATAAATCGTATAGGGATTTCATAGTAGCGTCGAGAAATATTACTACTGGTTCTGTGATCTTATCGTTTCACGCCAGCCGATTTCCATTTACTTTATAAGGCATCAAAGTCGCTTAATTAAATATTCAACGAGAATGTTCCCATTCGAATCGCAAATTATCGTTATTAGCGGATAACATTACGCTTCCCAAATGATTCATTTTGTAGGGAATTGTAAGACTATGCAGCATTAATGCATTGTGAAATGTCGGAAATCAAGTGTCATTTGGTGACAGTAGAATACTATGAAGTCTGTACTGCATCAATTTTAGGGTAGAATTATTTTGATAAACTTGTATATATTAAAATTTGCATGAATTTTATTTGTTCCACATAATTTAACTCATTGAATAATTAAAAGAAGTGCAATGAAACAAATTGTATAATAAACAAATTGTACAATACTCTCATTTTTAATACTAATAGCATAATATAAAATTGATAAAGTGGTCTTTCATTGCAGTTTAACAAAAGTTTCAACTTTTGCTGCACTTATATATTTTAACAAAACTTATATATTCTATCAAGTTTATCAAGTTTATAGAAATTGATAAAAGATCAGAATGCTACTCCCAGCAGCATCTAGCAGTGCAATGATGAACATAGGTTTGTGAAGCTATCGGCCATGCTGCTATGTCGCTACAATACCAACGTTCGGTAATTTAGAAATCACGAAATTAATAATGGTTTGGTAAAGCCAAGACATTCCGAGGATACTTAGTCTTGCACTCCAATGTAATTTGACGCATATTGAAGTTAATTAAGGCAATAAAATTAGTGTTAATTGAATTTTTTCAAAAATTGAACTAGTGGCGCCATCTCTCCTGCGAACAGGGTGAACTACGCACTTTTGAAACTGGGGTTTCGTTAGTTCCCGCCTCCTGCCGCTAGATGGCAGCACATAAAACGAAAACTTTAATTAACCTAGGAATGGTTAAAAATTGATAGTAGTTTGGTAAAGTAGAAACATTTTGAAGTTGAAATGAAAACTCTCTGATGAAATTTGATGCATATTATAGTCAATTGAGCTAATAAAATCAACTATATGAAATGAATTGAACCGAAAACGATGCACGTGGCGCCATCTAGCGGTAGAAGGTGGGAACTAATGAAACTACAGTTTCAAAACAGTGTAGTTCACCCTGTTTGTTGGAGAGATGGCGCCACTTGTTCAATTTTCTAAAAAATTCAATTAATATTGATTTTATTGATTAATATGCTATATACTTATTATATATTCATTAATATTGATTTTATGCTGCTTGCAACATATTGCGTGGGTTCGAAGATGCGGATTATGTGTTCAGAACAATTCGTACACTGTACTCTATCTCGTCGGTGATATAGGGAATGACATACAAATAGCAATTTTCTTTCTAGTCGCCAAAAACCATTTTCACAGAGAGCGCATTTATAAAATTTGGTCGATATCGGTGCATGACGGTTTTCTGAATTTTCGCCCAATTTTTATATAAATTCTTAAGAAAACTTAATAAAACTTAACATCGTATAACTTGGCACAATTAAAAAAGTATGATCACTTTTCTGACAATGCGACTCTTCAGTCATCAAAATCACACGACGAATATTAAAACAGAATTATACAATCAATAAAACATCTTAAGCAAACAAGTCAATTCACCAAATATATAATTGTCCATTGTTCTCTTCGTTGCATTAAATATGCTGCATAACATACACCTTGCATTTTTTATATTTTATCAGACATAAACGAACAGTATACTGTTATTAAAATCTCTGAAAATATCTCTTCTCTCTCGTAGTTACAAGTTTTTCAAACCTAAAGTAATGTTGTCAATTTGGAATATTATAAAACTTGTCTCCAACCAAATTCCTAATACACTAAATATTTGTTTGTGGTGTTATCACTTATGACAAGTAATGTAACGGTCAATAAATAAAGGAAGGAGAATACAGTTTGAGAAATCAGCTGTTGCTTGACAGAGAGAACAGTTTCTGGCAGGACGCCAAAACGAACGTTGTTTCGAACAAAGTCAAACGTGCACGAGCTTTCACCAGAACAGCCTGTAGCCCCGGGCCACGATCCTGGTTTTCTCTTCTTTCAACTATCATTTGCTTTTGCTCTCTTTTTCCAGTACATTCCCTCGCGCGCTCCCGTTTCGCTACTCTTCTCGCTTGTACACTTTTTTGCCCGCCATTAAAGGTAAATTTCGCGCGTTTCCGTCACTCGTGTTCGCCATTGTTCGAGAAGGTTTGTTCTTCGCAAAAGAACAACTCGACACGCCGTAAATCGATCGTTCAAGAATTCTACTTCTATTTTTACATCGAGTTTTAACTGTAATCTGATCACTCCCGTTTAGATGATTGCTCGATGCCTGACCTTAGATGAGGTCAGTTTTATCAAGTTACGGAACTATATTTTTCCTTTTTTAATTTAAGTGGGCAGAACTAATTTATGTTGGGAGATGATACCATCAGTATTATCAAGGATGGTATCGCCATTGTTAATATTTACGGTTACAATTATAATTATAGTGTTATTGCAAGCATTATGGTCGTAAATTTCAAATGACAAAACCAGTAATGAAACCTACTAAACATATACACTTATTGACTAAATTTTGACTAAGTTTGAATGTTTAAGTAAAAGAATTGGAAGTAATAATAATTTTCAGGGAAAGAAGTTTACATATGAAAAATTAATATTTTAAAGGATAATGTAAAATTTGGAAAGTGAAAGCAAAGTATAAAATTATGTTAAAGTTATGTTAAAGTATAAGGTTTAATGATCATTTTATTAATCTTTAATTAGCAGTTCATGATACATATTTCTTTTACAATTTTAATCAGGCAATTTTGCAATTTTACTGATTCATGTTTGTTAAGTACGCACTTTAATACACAATTCGTTTTAGAAACATACGTAGTTTCTCTTGATTAATGAACGCGTTGTAACTGCCAGAAATAATTCCGAAACGCAAAGATGTATAAAACTTTCAATTACATTCAGCGTTAATTCTTAAAACCACTTTGCATCAGGAATGAATATATCCGTACACCTTTCCTGATTATTATCACGGAAGCAATTTATGACTGCAACCAGTCGAGTTAAAATGGAAAATTTATACGGATCTTCAATAATCGCGGTTTTTTAATTAATACTTTGTCTGACGATTGCTTTATGGACTGATTCTTATTATTTCATTATTATTTACTTTATTTCGTCTTTAATTCGTGTTGTTAGTAGGAAAGTTAACTCATAAATTGTACATAATATAATACCAATATAATTAGATAGGTACGAGAGAAAAGATTGAACAATGGAAGAATATAGTAGTTGATTACTATAAATTCATAACATAAATTTGTTCATAAAAATCTGTCGGTAAAAGTTCAAATTCGATCAGCGCCATCTAGCGGATGGTGTTTTTAACCTGCTCCTGGTAGCAGGATCGCAGAAAAGCGAAGAGGTATCCGGAGTAAGAGGTTTCCCGCGCATTTCTGCGCATGCGCTGTTCGGCTAGACTGGTGCCACCTCTTCATAATGGCGTCCTATGTTATAATATTGACTGCGAAGAATTATTACTCTATTGAATACAATTTATATATGTTTATAATTAAAAAACGACCTCTGCTTCATTATCTACTTTCTCATACAACATTTATTCTGATTTTATTTGAAAATAATTAATTATTAATAATTATCAGTAATAGTGATACCATTACGAGAAAATATTAATGAATTTTATACAGAAAGGGAATATTTGAATTGAATTATATTTCTCAACTATAAAAGTGTATAAATTGTACTCAGAAAACGAGTAATTAATAAATATGATTCATCATAAATTGATCTATTCCGAGACGCCATTTTGGATAGGCGGCGCGGGTCTGCTCATGCCGCGCATGCGCACAGCTGCGCGGGAAACCTGATATTTCGGATACCTCCTCGCTTTTCTGCGACCCTGCTACCAGGAGCAATCTGAAAACACCAAACGCTAGATGGCGCTGATCAAATTTTAATTTTTACCGACCGATTTGTCGCGAATTTTAAATAATATATGACAATTTCAGCATAATGTATGACACATTAGCGAAACAGACAATAGTGTTGATGAATTATAATTTGAGCACCTAGGTATTCAAGGATTAAGAAACTTGGAGATGAAAAGAATTTGCGAATTCGCAATTTATAGATGTAGAAATATGAACATCTCAAAATAAGATGTTCATGTACAAAAATAAGAGTCTGAGAATTTTAACACAGTCCATGAAACCGATAAAATGTTTCGGAGTTACATTTCGACTGCAAAGTCCGATCACAGAGGGTTAAATTTCATTGAATCCATGTTTCTGGTAAAATTGGTAATCGAAGTTGGATACCTGGAAGAGGACAACAAAGCCGCCGGCGTGTTGTCGAAGAGGGGGATTACGGGAAAGAGAGAGGAGGTTCCTCAGTAAGTCGGCGACCAGAGAAAGAGAAGGAAGGCCAGCTTAAGGATGGTGGTGATCGGGTCTGGATCCGCGAGTGGCAGTTCACGGCTTGTAGTCTGGCCACAGTCAGTCAGTCATTCAGTCAGTCGGTTGTAGTCGAGTCCGGTGGTGTACGAGATCGCTCCGTTGTCCGGAGCCGCGACATGTTCCTTTCTCGTCTCGTTTCGCACAATTTTCAACCGTATTGTTATTTAATCTGTTGTCGATACGGCTTTCTCGCGCCTCCTCGAGCACCGTGATCGATCCTCCACTTTTTCGCTGAATTTCGTGCACTTGTAACGTTGGTTCCGCGTAAAAGTGAGCTCGTCGATCGATGAAAGTGCAAGTGCTTGTAAGGTCAGTGTGTGCGTAAAGGACCTTCTCCTTTCTTCCGACACGGGGACCAGCGATAAAGTGAGAGGAGGGCGCGACCTTGAGGAGGATCTTGAGGACCTCCGCGAAGAGGTGACAGCCTCCAGAGACGTCGCGGCGGAAACGCACGGATGGTTAACGTGAGTACATTTATCTTTCGATTAATCATTGCGTTTAACATTCTCATTATTGAAACGAACTTAGCGTCATTCGATGTTTGAACTTTAATCGCTTCTACAAATTCAATCGTCGATGGATGATTAACTGAGATCTACACATTCTTAAAATTCTGATCTTATAACATATGCAAGGTACCAAGTAGAAGTTATTGATCACTACTATTATCAATTTATAATTGAGTATAATTGGGTATACACAAGAATCGTATAACAATACCATCGATTTAATACAATCAACTAACTAGGTAACACCTTTTCATATATTATTAGTGTCATGACTTATCCAGTAGAAATTGTTCACTGCTATTATTAAAATAATTAGTGTAACTAATTCGCAAGGTTCAATGGCCACAAGCTTAATATCATCAATGGACAACTAACGAAAACAAAACATTGTTAAATTTGTAATTTCATAACAGACGCAAGGTATCAACTAGGAGCTACCATCAATTTAGTCTAATTGATCGTTCAAGAGGGTCGTCAATTACGGATCCCACAAATTTAATATCATCAATGATTAATCGAGCGATCAAGCAGAATAAACTGTTTCTTAAATTTGCAATCTGGTAATTTATGCATACTTACGCATACATCGTGACATGCATATCGTCCGTTTTTACTGCAGCGCAAATCATTCAACAGTCTTTTATTACGAGTTGAAACACGAAACTGATTGATCGATCACAGTTCCGTTGGTCTCTAATGTGTTTCTGCTTGGATGCGACGCTAATTGATTAAATTGAGTAATTATTTACACGTTTCTTGCGGCGATTCCGATGCAACAAAGGCTATTAGGAGAGAACGGAGAAAGTACATAGTTAACTTATGAAATCGTTCGCGCCGTTTCCTATACGCGAAAGAAACGGCAAGAAACAAGACACCCGAGAAACTTACTCTGTTTTGTTCTGCTCGGTCTTAAACGTCCAGAGAATATCATAACTCGTACAGTCAACAACAAATCCCCCTAGGAACACAATGGCCAAGGGTAGAGAAAACACCCACTCGACTTTTATAGATTTTTAGAGATTTATAGAAGTTTGAATGAGATGAGTTAAAAGAGTACTGGTATTTAGAAGTTTAGGTATTTGAGGAGATTACGGTTTGGAGGTCTAGGGATATGTAGGGATGTGATGAGAATACGTGGTGGCCTAGAAATTTGGAGATATATTTGAAGATCTAGGAATATGGAGACCTAGGAATTTAAAAATGAAGTTATAGGTACTTGAAGAGATTGAAGTTTGAGGACTTTAGGATTTGGAGATGTAGGATCTGGTAATCTAGGGAATTCTATAGGGCTATAGAAGTGGGGATATAGGAACTTGTGAACTAACAGAACTTGGGAATATGAAGATATAAGAATATAGGGACTTGGCGTAGTTTGGGGACATAGGAATTTGTAAACATAGGACATTGGAGATACTTATGGATCCTGATATTTGGGGATATTGAAATCTAGAGACTTGTGGACCAATTCGATGACTCATTTGTAAATCTGTAGAATGTTGAAGCTAAGAATTTGAAAATTCAAGAACATGATAAATAACATATGTCATCCAAAAGAAGTCTACTTTTCATACCTTAACTTCTGCTTCATGGTCGAAGATGAATAAAGTAGATAATCGCAAAATCCGTTTGTCCGTGTCGATAAAATCGACACGTCCTACAACGCGGAAAGAAATTCGACGTATTTTTGTGTTCTTCTCCACACTCTGATACCCAGGCAGACAAAAGAATACTTACCGGTGCACGTAGTCAAGATTTCCCTTGGTACTAGTAGGTCATTATGGAATTTCTAGCGAGGTGCGCCGCGCTATGTGACCAGAATGATTTCTTTACGTGAAAGTCACCATGGAATGGTACACCGAATCTATCTAGTGAAATGGAAACTATTTGATCCAACCGGAATGTGAACACGCGGAAGACTCGTCGAAGAAGATTAAACGGAAAATAACTAGTTGAAGCTTCCCGAAGCATGGCGTTAAAAAGAGTACCTGTAATATAAATCAATGAGAACAGGTTAAGTTTGAAGTTTCAATAATGTAACGCTTTTAATTCCGCCATTATGGGATGTAGGGGAAGCGCAGGTAATGACGCTCGATTATAGCTTAACTATAGTAAAACTATGGTATTATGCGCAAAATTATACTTTACACTTGAATTATTAAAATCTTATGACTGGTAAGGTGGAAGTTTTCATTTTTCTGGGGAAAATTTGTTGTGGAATGGAAATTGTTTTATTGTATACAGAGACTGGTTAGGTTTTAATTGGAGATTTATGTAATTTATGATTTTCAAATTTTCTGATTTATTAATTCTGTAATTTTCTTATTTGTGAATCGGTTTATTTGCTAATTCTTGCGAACTTGTATTCCCAAATTCTTAAACCCCCAAATTGTAAAATCCCTAAATTCTCAAGTCTCCCAATTCGGAAATCCACAAATTCGCAATTCACCAAATCCTCAACTCTTCAAATTTTGAACTCCCCAAATTCTCAAATCTCCCAATTCTCAAGTCACCAAATTCTCAATTCCCCAAATTCTGAATCTCCCAAATCCTCAAATCCTCCAATACTCAATTCACCAAATCCTCAGCTCCTCAAATTCTCAACTCCCCAAATTCTCAATTTGCCAAATCCTCAACTCTTGAAATTTTTAACCCCCCCAAATTCTCAAATCTCCAAATTCTCAAGTCACCAAATTCTCAAATTTCCAAAACCTCAACTCACCAAATGCTCAACTCCCCAAATTCTGAACCCTCCAAATTCTCAAATCCCGAAATAGTCAAACTTCCAAATCCGCAAATCCTCCAATTTCTAAATTCCCAAATCTCCAAAACCCCAAATTCTCATGTCCCCAACTCCCAAATTTCCAACCTTAAAATCTCCCTAGATTTGTTACACAAAATAGAGCCAAATATCGAAAGAAGTACGTAGTGACCTGGTTATCCTCCCTGGTTCGCATAAAATGTCCAGCCGTAAGATAAAGACGTCTGTTAAGAAAATCTTCTCGCATAGCAGGAGACTGACCTAACATAAGGTGGAAATACGTATGCGGGATGTGTCTAAAGGCTCGTGTACGATTACACCGGCTGCATAGACAACCGTGTTACAAAAGCATCGAATGTGGGCGATCAAACGAGAAAGTGAAAAATACTCCAGGGCCGTCTATATTGTCTTCTGAACGTCGTGCTACACCGCCCACTATCAGCATTATATCGTAATCGCATGCGGGCAGTGTGTTCAACTTATGAAACCATTCCACGATGAATGGACAGCAGGATTTTGAAGAATGCGAGATCACTTTCGACGGATAGATCGCTTATTTTCGTATAACGTTCGAAAGTTAAACATTCCAGTAAAACTTGAAGAGAATGGTGGATAAAAAAAGTTTCTTCTTAAACATTGTTTTTGTACAAAATTATCAGCTATAAGAGATTCAGATAACATCTCTTTTTAGAAGTTTACATTTAGCTTCTTGTTTTTAAAATTATACTTCAGTTTTTATTAAAATAATTAAGTGTTTAGGAAATGTTAATGTATATTCATGAAATGGTTTTTTCTAAGAAATTGTTAAAAAACAAAACTTCAGATCAGATTGTACAGTATTTATTGTACCGGTTCCGTGCAAGTGTGCTACAAAATGGAAGATTGATCGTATCTTAAGAAGATGTAAATCCTGTTCTTTTATACAAAATTAATTAAATGTTTAAGGAACATATCTACAAAACAGATGTTGTCTTATATATTTTTCTGAACAGATATCTTAACTACAGTTACTACAAATCAAAAACTCAGATCGGATTAGGTATTTATTAGACCGAACTCGTATTTTATCTAACAACAAAACAGCAGGTTGATGATATCTTAAGAAAACATTAGATCCAAAAATGAAGAAACTTCACGGTAGACATATCGCCTCGAGCGATTCGGGTAAAAATAGAAAATGGATTCTGAAGTGAAATTTATAAATAAGTAGACGGTAATTAGAAGCCGATAAGGAAGAGTGTTTTAAGACTGTTATCGTAATCACGGATCGAAACGAATTCGTTACGGAGATGTTCGAACGCGGAGCGGAAAACGCGTTAAGAGGAAACGAGTGAAACCTAAGGGGTGGAAAATTCCTTTCAAATTTATTCGCCATTATAGCGAATTGTACTTGCGATTACGAATTCAACTGCATTCGTTTATGGCGTTATCGAGCATTGCCATGGCCGGCAGGAAAAATTTTGCAATTTTTTCTCCCGTTTTCCTTCACGGTGCCGAACCCGCAGAATACATTGATTTCTCATTGAATTTCGTCGGACATGCGGGCGACGATGCATGCAGCCTTAATGCGGTGGATCGTGCCATGAGTATGTATCGGAATCGTTCGCAACAGGATCTGTTAACCGGAAACGGAGGAGATTCGTGGCCGTGCGCATCAAACGACGCGACGGGGATGAATTACGTTCGATCACGTGAGCGAAAGCTCGTGTCCGGATAATTTAAACGCATTTGTTGGCTTTCGATGCCGTGCGTCGCGTTACAAGGAAGTCCCTCACGCTTTCTTACTTCCGTTGCATTATCCTGTCGCTCAGTCCAGTCACAATTCTTGCTTAGGAACTCTAGTTTTATTAATCCTTGACCGGTTAAGGAGCAATGCGCTTGTACGTACACGTCGATGTGAATATACAATACATCATTCTTGAGGTTTATTTGAAAAATTTACGCAAGTATGTGGTTACATACATTGTAAGATTGTTAAGAATAAACTTTAATTCTTTAAATATTCTTCTTGAAATTTCGTCTTTTTAATCCGTCTGTGTATATCAGTATCTCAATGTTCAGAACCATCAAATGTCATCAAATCTCATCAAATTTCAGGTAGTTATTTTAACTGAGTTTGCAGTATCACATACGAACAAGTGTTCATATGAACACGTGTGATTATCGTATACACATGTCTTAACGTGTTAACTTGAAAAAAATGTAAGAATTCCGACATTGAATTTCTTAGGTATTTACAACATACAATGTTTAGATATTGAACTACTATGAAATGTAAAAATTTGAAAGCTTGAAACAATACTCAGAGCCTAGGAATGCAGAAACCGTAGAAGTAAATTAAAAGTGTATGCATGAGTGGCCACAAGAAACAAAGAGAAGGCATACAAAGGAGGAGAAGAATGATAGACAATAACACATCCACATATGGCACCTGTTGGCGGCTATGGTCGAGGTACCTCGAACTCGACCAACGCGTTTCTACCTTGCGAGATTCCCTTAGCTCGAAACCGGGTCTTCTCTCCACGACCTCGAAACACACAAATTACCGAGGCACGAAGTAACGCGTGTACACATGAGAGGCAATAGTAGAGAAAGACCGGTCGTTTAACGTACCGTTTCTCGTCCACCTCGCGGTTTGTCTCTTCTTCAAGAATTCTACCTCGCAAGATCGTAGAAAGTCTCGATTTCGAGCGCTTCCGATGCTCCTCGGAGTCCTCGTCGTTTTCCTACGATTTACAGCCTCCATCGACCGTTCCTCCCACGGACCAAAGAAACGGGGATTATAAATTGAAGGGAATCTCTTGCTTCCCCGGCGATTTATTTTCCGACCGTCTCTTGCCGCGCTTCGCTAAAAATATTTGCCGCTAAAAATCCGCGATACCGGGTTCTCCAGATTCCATAGTTCATTTGTTACCTCGGGCTAACGAACGCAATGTATCATGCGCGCAGGAACACCCCAACGAATTATTCAAATTAATTAACTACTTACGCTTGTTGCTTACCTTTTGGCAATTTTAACATTGCATCTTTCACATTCCTTTCGAGGCACCAGGCTTAGAATATTGCAAGGTATTTCGAACTTGAATAGGGAGGGGAGAGGTCATTTTTAATCACAGATAACTAATAGTAAAATTAATTCTGACACTTGGTATCTTCGTAGAGGTTAATGAGCTGCAGCGAAAGTGTTAGACGTGTTTAAATTATGTTAACCTAACCTATGATTTTTCCAGCAGCTGTGTCAGCTAATCCTTGTCGTAACATTAAAATAAATAACAAAACTTGAAATATTACACATAGTGTTTTAACGAACTGTGCAGTGCGTCACGAGTGGCTCGATGTTACAATAATCGTCAAATTCAAGCTTTCGATTTTGTATCTTATTTTATCTAATTCTCTAGCTTGTATAATAGTCGATAATTGTTCGATCATGTTACATTTGAAGTATTACTGATAACAGTACTTAATGTACCACTAACTGTACTCTAGATAACTGTACTTTTTGTAGTAGATCGCTGATAATTTTAGTTATTGTAGTTAATGTATCAATGATAATTTTACTCATTCTATTCTTGCAATGAAGGTACTCGAGCTTCAACTTCGACAGATGAAATCGAATGTTATATAATGTGTGCAGATAAAAAGTTACGGTGCTCGAAAAAACGGTAGTTTCTCTAAAATTACACAGCAGGCTTGTGAAATTTTTGAATCGACTTCGCTGCGAAGGTTACACCATAGGTGAGAAAGCTGCTCGGCAGACATTTTGAATGAGACTTGTTAAAATGAGATTTGTTTTTCATTAATTAAGTTAGATGCTATTTAATGATATATTATATTATAATCTAAACGATATTTAAATTTATACAATATTAAATTGTATAATTTTTAAGTCCACATACTATTAATAAATAATAAATATATAACATTCTTATCAACATAAGAAAAAGAATCGAGTACGCAGAAAATAACCTGGAAAGTAGCACGAAGATACTGCTGCTCGGATATTTCGAAACGTTGAAAGGATCGAACTAGAAAGAATGAAGTAGATAGTCGATGATTATAGTAATTAGCAAGGATGGCTGTGTACCATTTAGAAGCAAAGAATCGACCGATCGAATGAACTTTCGTCGATGTTCAAAAGGGTAACAACCTCGAAGAACGACATCGGAAAAACGTCTTGAAGCTCGAAGCGAAAAGAAGAAACTCGACTCGCCGGTCGAGTCCTCGTAAATCAGAATCTCTTCAGGATAAAATTAGTGTCAGTTAAGGGATACCATGGCGCCGAGCAATTCCGTGTCGCCCACAGGCTATGCAGTGAATTAACGATTGCGAGTTTCTTTGCAACTCTGCATCGTAGGATCTTCATTATGGCGTTCTTAGAGATCTTCTTACGATATTATGATATCGTACAGACGCACTTGAAATATTTAATATCTTCAGAAATATAAGTGTACATCAGGCAGCAAATTTTTGTTTAGAAGTGTTGAGGGACGAGAGGGTAATTGAAAATATGATATGGAATAATAGAAGTAGGTGCTAGATGTGTAACATATGTATGAATTGACATACAAATCTAAACTTTTATATTGACATATCTTCAAATTCTCAAATTTATAAAATATTAAATTCGTTTTCTGAATCTTTTATGAATCGACAAATCTACAAATTTCCAAAGTCTCTCTGAACTCTCACTCTCCTATGATCCTGAGTTTCCAAAATCAATAACCTCTTTTATAAATTTATAAATTCTCAAATCCCCAAATTCTTTAACTTACTGATTCCTATACCCTTAAGCTTCTAATTCCCAAAATTTTATAATCCCCAAATTCCTAAATTGTCAAGTTTCTGAATTTCCAAATCTCCAAATTTCCAAAATTCAACCCTTGCAACCTAACAACAACTTGTCACATCTATAGACACAGAAATTTGCGTAAAACTGAAACAGAACGCGTAGTCCGCTAGCTAACCGAGAGAAAGTGTGCTCAACGATCGGAACGAGCACAATTCGGCGATTTATTCGTAATCAAAATCACTTGTCGTTTCCTGGACACGTTTTTCAAGAATTACCAGAATCATGGCAACACCGGTATCGACATTTTTCTTGCAGCTTTGCGACATCGAAAAATGGACGTCGAGTAAATGTTACTCGAACAAATCTTCCGTAAGCCTTGAACTCCTAATTTTTTTAAAAACAATTTATGTGTGCGATACGTGGAAGTATAATCGTGGCACATTCCAACGTCTCATTAGCCAGGAAGCGATTCGAAAGAACAGAATCGCTTCCTGTCTGCAGATTCCGTGGCCGAAGCTTGCGTAATCGTATATCCTGCTCGATATCCCTAGCGGCAGGATTTCCGCGGTGAATTTTTACTGGTTTCGAAATCAGGAACCTAGCGACCGACTGTGAGTTTCGATTTACCTGTTCGATCACGAGAAATCGAGCGAGGTAGAACGCGACATGGTCGAGCGGAAATGCGAATGCAATAAATATCTATACATATATTGTTGGGACTTTTAATTATTGGATACATAGAAACTTTTATATGAAAATTTTAATCTTCTTTATGATTCCCTATTAAGTTAATACGTCTTTATTGTTCGCCGTCTAAAATATACTCAGTGTCGCGAATCGAAAAACAGCGCTCGCCGTAAATTACCGAACGTTGCCGAATCGTTCCGACCGACTCGGTCGCGTCCTATGGGAGACATACAGTTGTTCTTTTATCATTCCTTTTTAACAGATACGAGCAGAAATTCAAATGAAACACCAAATAGATATTGTTGGGATTTTTAATCATTGCAAATCACTTTAACCTTCTTTATGATTAACTTTCTATTCGCTAATACGTTTAAATTGTTCGCCGTCTAAAATATACCCAGTGTCACGAATCGAAAAATCGCGCGCCGTAAACTACCGAACGTTGCCGAGTTGTTCCGACCGACACGTCCTATGAGAGACATGTTCTTTTAACCCCTTGTCCTACATCATGTCACACTTGTGATGCACACTACAAATGTCGTAAACTAGACTAGTATTTTCACTACAATTGAACTCTGGATTCAATTCTGATTCTAATCTGTCATCAAAGATAGCTGAATAATGTACTTAACATTCCTTCAGTTGTTTTCACGTTGTAGGAATAATTAACTAGCTATGACGTAAGTGTTCAGAATATTGTAGGTTAAGGGGTTAACGTTCCTTTTTAACAGATATAATACTGCATGATATTTTTCCAAATTATATTGCTTCGTAATCGAAATAAAAGTCAATGGCTGTTATACTATGACTATTTTATTTCGAGTAAAAATTTTGAAGAACGCGAAATTTTATTCCAAGTTCCCTGTCAATTTTCCGGAACTACGATCGCACCCATTTTTTATCCTTGATTCCCGAGATCGCATCGGGCGATAATGAAACAGCCTGTAAGCAGTCGCTCGTGCTTTTGCTATCTTGGCAAATACCGGAAATTTGTGCAAGCGGCTTAACGATATCTCGAGGAAGAATCGAGGAACCACGAGCCTCGATCTTACACGCACGCCTGCCAACCCCCGTTTGGATCGCGCCTCGTCTCGTGCGATTATGCATCATCGTGAATGCAAAGTGTACGGAAGAGGAGAGACTGTGCCAAGCCAATGGCTATCCAACCATTTATCTCGGGTATCCTTTCTTGGACACTCGGGGGTCTTCCTGATTCCAGACGGGAATAAATTGATCCTAGCGATCGTGTGACTTCCACGGATGAATTATATTTTGTTGATTTTATTGCTTTGGATGGAAAGAGCAGGATGTGTATTCATTCAGGATCGACTTATTTCGAGATTTCTGCTGGGAATTGTTGTGTTTGTATAGTGGCAATGTAAGGAGAGGGAATTTGGGGATTTGGAGATTTGGAAATTTGAAACTTTGGGAATTTGGGGGTTTGGAAATTTGAGGATTTCAATATTTTGAAGATTTGAAGATGTGAATATATAAAACTATGAAAATGAGTAACCTGATAGTGCAGAATACTATAAAGAACACTCATCCGTGGTGTTTAGTTACTCTAGCAAACTTGCCACGACCGCTTTGGATCATCACACATAATAGTCTCTTATATACCGAAGCCACAATCGCTTCAGTACCGACCGTAACCATAATCGATTAAATATGCAAATGGAATGGAGTTACAATTATTTCCATTCGTGATATCGAATGAATTGTAACTTTTTACAGACTCAAATGAAGCACAGCGTCTGGAGACAAAAACCTTGACTCGTGCTTTTGTTTTCTCTTCGCACGAATTTTACAATTTTACGTGTCTCTATTGTCTCCTTACGCTCGTCAACGCTCGCTTTGTTAAAAGAATTATGAACGCTCGAGAACATAGGAGAAAAAACGATCGAGGTAATAGAAAGTGTACGATTAGTCATCGGACATGAATACTGAATCACGTGCACCTTGCAAACAATATGCATTCTTCATAACTTTAAAATCTAGTCTAAAAATCTAGTTTAAAAAATAATAGAATTAAGAAGTCCCATTTTTGATCATCACAATGTAACCTTCACAGAGTTGAGACATTAGCCAAAAAGTTTTGTTGATTTTTATAGAGATATTTGGTTAAAAATGTAACATGTAACTGAAATCTGATTGTGCAATATGCTAGTCGTTTCAATGTATGAAGAGATTCATCGAGAGCTTCAATCACTGGCCATTTATAACTATTGATCTCGTAGAACATGACTCATTATGCATAAGAATATTTTCAGTAAAAAATTTCCCAGACACTTGCAATCATTTAGTGCAACCTCCTTATATCTTCTTCCAGTTTAAACGTTATCTTCATGAAAATAATGTGAGATATGGTCAAAATCAGTCTACGTATGGTTCCATTTTGAAGCAATCATAACAAATGAAAGAGTTTATTACACTCGATACTGCTTTTTAATAAGAATACCCTGAAATATAATCTTCAACGTAAGAAAATAAAGTGCATATACATAGACACATAAACACAAATAGATAATAGACATAATAAGTAATAAAATAGATAGTTGATCGCCTACTGACAGAAACGAAATAACGCACAGACTCAATAATTACGACAGTGAATATTTACAAAGCTGTCTATCGTTTTAATCTTGAAAGATGAACAATTTTTAAGACCATCTTATACATAAACTTAACTGAAATCGTAGATAAGACTAAAATATCGATATTTCTACAGAAAAGATGGTGTACCGTTCTCTCTACAAAAGCAATATCTCGTTCATTTCCGCGTTTCATCGAGTTCGAACCGTACACGCCTATAATCAGGCGGTGGAATCGTTGGCTTCGTTTTATTATCATCATTCCGAAGCTAGAGGTTCGCTGAATCGACCGTAATTTGCGTCTCGAATAACTGCTCTCTGGTTTTCCAGTGAAAAAAATAGTTAAATCGCCGTTAAAATTCCGGAAGGCAGAGAGAGCCGGAATCTGTAAAAGACACGGGGTCTAACATCGAGAGAGGCGAAACCATAAAGGTTTCTTCGGCAAGAGTTTCGCTGTGGTGGTTGGCGAGCTTCAAGGCCGCTGGAGAACCAAGCGTGAAACTAGTCCGACCGGTACGAGAGTATGGTAGCTATTATATAGCTAAAGGTATATAGTGGATCGGCAAAGTGTTCGGTTTAGCGGAAGGCGAAGTCGAATAACCTGGTACAGTCAACGGCAAATCTGGCTTTCCTAGGGAAAATCTGCTAACTGAGAACCAAGGATCGTTACTTGTTCATTTTTACTCATTTTTGGGGATTTGATCCGGAGATCGGTTATGTGAGACGTAAGAATTTGGGAGCATTTGAGTTTGGGGACTCTTGAATGTGGAAATATAGGGATTTGGCGATGTGGACATAGAAAGTTAGGAATATGGAAATTTGTGGATTTAGGGATTTGCTGGTTTAGGAATTTAGGAATATAGGTATTTGGGAGCTTGAAGTTTGACAAGTTTAAGATTTGGCAAGTTTGACATTTGGAGATGTAGGAATATGAGAATCCAGGGATACCTGAGAATGGGGGAATTTGAAAATTTCAGTAATTGGCAATCTAGGAATTTGGGAAATTTAGACATTTCAGAATCTAGAGCTTTGGTAATGTAATTTGGCAACCTAGAATTTTGGGTTGTAGAAATATGAGGACATAGGTATCCACCTAAGAATTTGAGAAAATGTAGAGATCTAGGAGTATGAGAACTCTAGAAATCTGGGGACCTGATTTTACTACCAGGTCTTACTGGTCTCCTATCTGGGGTCTTCACTATCTCATCACGTGATACTAACCTAAGCTAAATCCATCAGATTTTTCTAAAAACTCCAAGTATCGTAAGACACTAACTGAAGCCTGCTGAAATACTTCACATTACATTTCTCTATAGACGCCATCTTGAGCATTAAACATCCTTATCACGTGGCAACCTAAATCCGCCAGCGTTCACAAATAAATTGTTTGCATCGTGCAGCGTTGAATGAAATCTACCTTATCTCCGTGAGCACGTTGCAAACTCGTGTTTCTGTACCCGAATTTCCTGTATTTTCACGCACGATTGATTTTATAACCACGCTGTATCATTTCCAACGCATACCGATGTATTACTATACCTATACATACATACGCCACAACATGCAGCTGACAGAATCGCAAGATGCGAAGCACGCTTTTTTCGTGGTTTCCTTCGTTCAAACGATTACACGCCGATATCGTGTCTTGCACAAAAGGAAAAAAGGACAGCCGTGCAACCAGCGATTTTCTAAAAGTAAATGAAGCTTTGACGGTAGTTTTTTTGCGGAACGAAATCCGATCAGTGATTATAGGCAGAATCCTGAACATGTCAGATGGGGATGCTTTTTGTTGGCAGCTTTCAATGGAGACCGTTCCACCTGAGATTCCTTTGTCTTGCACACGTTCTCTTTGTTCAAACTAAATATTTTATGGTTACAAATAGATTCGTCTGCAATTTTAAGGGAATAAAACTATTGAGTGACATCGATTTGACACGTGGTCTCGCAATTGGGTAAAAATTAGTTGTTTCATCTTATTTTCATTTGTAAGTGTTGCTTCATGGAAATCTTAAATAGTAAACAAAATTTTCGTAGTGACCATTCAAACATGTCTATGAGGCCACATGATGGTTGTAGATCTAACTAGGTTAAGAGTTAATATTTTACATTAATTAGAATTTGATGTGCAATAATAATTGCAAACATGAATGACTTTTAGTTGATAAATTAGAAAAGAAACGAAACATCAACATATACATTTATATACGTATATTCGTACATTATAATACGTATATCCATAAATATACTTGAAGAGGTATTCTTCAAGAAAATAACACACTCTTGAAGAGGTTAACAATCTCAGTTAGCTAATAATAAACCAACACTAGGCACACTAATGTATTTCGATAATTAAACGAAATAGAAGAAGACAGCAATGTAGCTCGTAGATCGTAAGATAAGATGAAACAGAATAGAATGTAATTAAGTCAGATTTAAACGTTCCTGAGGATTTCTGCGAAAACGTAATCGGTTCGAAGGAAGAGAGCAAGGTGCACGTATATTCCCTGTCCCAAGAGAAGCAGGATAATAGGAAGATCTCTCCTAGATTTCCGTGGCGAAACAACGCGGATTCGAGCGTTTCAAGCCTTCCAAGCTCCTCTTCGTTACCGGTCTACCGAAACAAAACTACCTTTAAACCGGTTCGCTGAATTAAAATTTATCTACGACAGTCTGAATCATTCCGACGGTACAACGAACGCGTTACCTACGACACGGTTCAACAGACAACTCTTCTGTTCGTTATATTCATTTAACACCTTGCCTGCCACGTGAATAACCGGTGTTAGGGTACGTGTCCGTTCGGGAACAACACTCGACGGAGAGGTTGTCGACAGGAGGTTTTTCGCTGGCGAACACTGTAGTGACAGTGAAGGATGGATTATGTAAGGTCTGTCTGGTAGGAAAATTTGGGGTTCAGGATTTGCAGATCTTCACTCGTAAAATAGTAATGGTGTGGTGATAGTTCAGGAAAATTTGGGGATTAGGGATTTGGAGATCTTCACCCATAAAATAGTAATAGTGTGGTGATAGTTCAGGATGAATTATGTAAGGTCTGTCTGGTAGGAAAATTTGGGGTTCAAGATTTGGAGATCTTCACCCATAAAATAGTAACTGTGGTGACAGTTCAGGATGGATTATGTAAGGTCTGTCTAATAGGAAAATTTGGGGTTTGAGGTTTAGAGATTTGATCTTCACCCATAAACGACATGTAGTCGCATAACTCTACCCTAGTAAAATCACCAGGTCACCCAATTTAGAAAACAAAGAAATCGGTTTCCGCCCAATTGCGAAATCAATAGCCAAACAAAGGACGGCGTTACGACGTTTTGACGAGGTGACAACAATAGAAAAAGGCACACCTCGACCTGGTATGCGAAGGTGGCGCGACGTCATTGTACGAATCGAAGAGTCGTTCAATTCGTTCGAAGTGGAAGACTCGGTTAGGCATTCTAATTAGCCGGCACTGCTTCGTTACGATCTTAATTGGTGCACTGGATTGTTCTATAGACTGGTTAACCGACCATCGGCTGGAACAATGGCCAGAACGGTCCGGACCAACCGGTGTAATTACCTGTTTCGCAATCGTGACGCTTTCACGAGTATTCAAACGCGCACCTTCTCTCTCGCGTTATCGCCTACGCGATGAAATTGTACTGGCGTCACCAAAAAGATACCTTTTATCAGATAACGGTCATCCGATTTCATTTGTCTTTGACAAATGAAGCTTCTTTGACCTTGTAATCTAGGGTGTTTTATTTGACATCACATTTACGGTTGATCATTTTTAACCTCATAACCTACAAATTTTTCGTCAGTCATTTTGTTTATTGAAGAATCTTTTAACTTATTTGCCAGGTGCGTCAGTTAGAAGTAACTGATCATGACTACAATATTAAGACAAAGAAATGTTATGTCAATTTGGTATTATGCAATCGACTATGCAAGTTATTCAACATGAACTCCAAATTGAAACGTATGCAAAATTTGAACGAAATTGTTTGAGTAAAAGTGAAGTACAAGTGCGTCATGGGTTAACTCGTCAAAATGCAAGAGGTTAAAATAGAATAATTCAGCAATGATTAAAATTACTTAAGATTAAGTTAAAGCTTACTAAAAAAATAGTACAAAAAGTACCCGTCAAAAGCACTCATCAGTAGAGTTCACCACAGGGTGGTCAGGTATCAGCAATAAATACCGCATGTTTAATAAAGTGGAATTTTCGAAGGTGCAAGATTGAGAGAAATGCGGATGTAAACAAACAAGATGGAGAAACAAATGCGATTATCACCTTAAAGGGTAAAATACGTTATATTTATAATCGAATATCGTTATAAAAAAAAATGATAGAACTTGTCCAACCCGTATTGCAGAACCATAATCGAGAGGTGTTGGAGTTCGTTCAACCACGTCGAACATCCTCCTTCGCCCAGTGTGAAGTGACCAATATCGATCTCTCGTGGTGATTTGTTCCGTGACGATGACTCCGAGTAATAGCAGCTCGTGGCAAAGGATGATGATTCGTTGAGGGAAATCGTCGATTCGTTAGAATTCGAAAGCGGTTACGTTTCTGCCGACACTTAGCCTGCTGGACGCGGTCTGAACGTTTTCCAGCCGGTGGCGAAAGAAACTGCGTGCGCCATTAGAAAGGGAGAAAAGTTACTATTCCTGTTATTTTTTTTTCAACTGCAATTTAGTTGCAAAACATCGTCATAGTAATTGACTCGTTAATTGCATATGTAATTATTATGGTTACCTTCGCGGATAAATAAAAAGCTGTTCGAGATATGTTCTACTTTGCTGTTATTCTTTGCCATTGCAGTCTTTGGTGCAAAGTCTACAAGTGCATCAAGGTGCATTTGTTGAAATTCTTATTTTTTATTTATTAGTAGTTTTGATGTTCTTTTCTTTTGGAGTACGGATTCAGTTCAGAAATATTTCAGGTTGTTAGTCATTACAGTAACTCTTTACGGAAGCTGATGTTTTATGTAGTAACTATTCAATGTTTGGGAATCTTCTTTCAAATTGTTGGTTCTTGAAAGTCTAACAAATCAATTCTCAAGTTTCCAAATCCTCAAATTCCTAAATTCTTGACTGTCCAAACACTCAAATTGCCAGATGCTCAAATGTCAAAATCTTTAAATTTCGAAATCTTCAAATCCTCAATTCTAACATCTGCAAATACTCAAATCCTCAATTCCCAAATCTTCAAACGCCCTAATCCCTAAATACCAAAATCTCTATTCCTAGATCCCTAAACCCTTAAACGCCAAATTCCCATATTGTCTAGTCCCTAAATCAACAAATTGCTTAATTCACAAATTCCTAATTCTTAAATACCCAAATCTTCAAATCCCCAATTCCTAAATTCCAAATCCAAACATCTCCAAATCCCTACGTCCCCAAATCCCTACATCCTCAAACCCCTACGTCCCCAAATCCTCACATCCCCAAATCCTCACTTCTCCAAATCCCTACGTTCCCAAATTCTCACATCCCCAAATCCTCACATCCCGAAATTCCTACGTCCCAAAATTCTCACATCCCCAAATCCTCACATCCCCATATCTTCACATCCCCAAATCCTCACATGCCCATATCTTCACATCCCCAAATCCCTACGTCCCCAAATTCTCACATCCCCAAATCCCTACGTCCCAAATCTCTGCATTCCTAAATCCCTACATCTCCAATTCCCAAGTCCCAAACTCCTAAATCCCCAATTCTCCAATCCCCAAAATCTCAACTCTTGAATCTCCCCCATCAAAATCCCCAAATCTCAAGTCCTCAAACCCTGAAATCCCTAAATCCGAAACCCTGAAATCCCCAAATCGCTGAAATCCCCACCTAACCAAAGAAATCAGAACAATACCCATTGAACGAGCCATAAAACCAGCAACACGTCCCAAACGACAGTATTATTTTGTCGAAGCGAAACGATAGAAAACTCGTTCACGAGTCGTTTGCATTCTCCGTCGTTAATAAGAAACGCGATTTACGAGACGAAAGTTATGCATAGCGTTACACGTAAGGATGTGCAGGGGCCCCACGTTAGTCGTCCCGGTTCTAATGGCTGTTTGAACAGCGTTTTCTTTTTTCCCCCGCTGCTCGTAATAACTTTTTTGCACGGCCATAAAAGAAAACGTCTGCGTGCGCTTCCATCGAGAGGAGAGAAAGTGTTGACCTCGATACAATGGCCGTTCGATGAGGTCTCGAAACGCGTTATCGCGTCTATCGAGGTCGTAACTCGTGTTTTTTAACCCGTGTTCAAGATGCTCGCCGTGTCCGCGTAATTTAAGCAACGGGCTGTTTAATATTCGAGGGAACGTCGTTCCACGATGTTACGAATGAAAACAGGCGAAAGAATTCCTTCCGTGGGTAAATCGTACGGTTCTGATCGTAACTGGAGTACGAGGGACGTTGAAAAATCGCGAGTAGGCAGAGGTACTGTTAGTTTCCCATCCTTTATATGCACCTCTTTATAAATATTAATTAGATAATGTAATACGTTGATCCAGATTGCATTCGCTGGATACACGCTTTTCGAATATTAATGAAACCCGATGAAACGGACAGTTATGCAACTGTGTTGCGCGACGCGTGTTCACTTTTCAAATTAATTAACGTTTCTTTTATTTTAGTTGGAAATTTTATTGTTGCAGGACGTGATGAGCGAGTACGAACGAATCAAGCGTTCGTGCTTGAAACGAGGTGAGCTTTGGGAGGATCCAGAATTTCCGGCGACCCAGACGTCTGTTTTCTACCATCAAACACCTCCTTTTCAGTTTCAGTGGAAGAGACCGAAGGTAATAATTCTTGTAATCACCGAAATCTTCCGTGGTCATTAGAGTGAATTAACGATTGTACGAAGGACAAATGTTAGATATTATTGTATCGTGGTTGCATTGTCTTTGATGCATTTATCCTTGCTTTTGATTACATATGTAGAATACACCGTGCCTCGCCGACATCATGGAGGAATCTTTGGTACCTAATTCGATAAGTAAATTAAAATGAAATATGAAATTCTTGCGTTTTTCATTCTGCAAGGATTGTAGGATATATTGACCGCATCTTATAATTTTTTACTTATATCCAATTCTGTTCTTATAATTATCGTCTTGTGTTCTTTTTATAATGTTCCTAATTTGAACTGTCGATCTATGTGAACAAACTTTAGAGCAAGTTCATTCTGAGGGTAGAAGTCGCACCGGTGTGCTCTAATTCCTACCGAACGGAAGGACGAGGAATCTGAAACCCAGGAACTGTAACGGAAACAGTGCGCAGCCTTGACACAAAGTCTTATGTCTTTGTCGTCTGCGTGTTTATAATCGCGTAGCATCTTTACTGTGCGGCACAGTAACTAACGGGTCTTCTGCTGACAGAATTGTGTTATATAACTAACGAAACCTTAATTGCATTGCTAATTATGCCCGCAAAAATCTCAGTTAACGTGGTAACAAAACAGGCTGTGAATGACATTTTCTAAAAAACTGCCATTGTTTAGGAAAATGTCTAGTATGGTAAATATAGATGGTAACATTTTCAAATTTCCAACTCTACAAATTCCTAATACCCCAAGTTCTTAATTCCCCAAATTCCCAATTCCCAGAATTCCCAATTTCCCAAATTCCTAATTCCAAATTGCTAATTCCCCTAATTCCTAAATCCCCCAATTCCCAATTCCCCAAATTTCCAATTCCCCAAATTCCCAATTCTCCAAATTCCCAAATTCCCAAATTCCCCAATTCCCAATTCCCCAATTCCCAATTCCCCAATTCCTAATTCCCCCAATTCCCAATTCCCCAATTCCCAAATCCCCCAATTCCCAATTCCCCAATTCCCAAATCCCCCAATTCCCAATTCCCCAAATTCCCAATTCCCCATTCCATAATATACGAGAATAAGCGAAGAGAGTAACAATGAACAATAAATTGCCTGCAACCGCTAACGTAGCTAAAAACTGTACGGAGCGCATCCGCCATTTTGAACGCTAGAACTGTCGTACAGAATCCATCTAAGCTTCAAATTATACAGTTAACTTTTATCACCAAGTTCGCTTTACAAGTAAAAAATGATGTATCTAGTCAATATCACTGAATTTCACCCATAAAACTTCTGCACAGCAGCCATTTTGAAGTAAAAGTGAACGAGAACAATCGATGCGAACATCCCTTTGAACGAATCAAGATCACAAGTTAAAAATCATGTTTCCCGTTTGTTCATAGATACATATCGTAATTAATTAAGACACGAATCGGGTATCAGGTACATATATTACATAATTATTGAATAACAAGCTTTCACTACGAGTAATATGAATGCAAGAGGTAAACCACAATTTAATGGCCGATGAATCTCGTCTGTATGTGCACGGTGTATCGTGACATCATTCGATAGCGTTTAAACGATTCTTCTTTGACTCATGTGTTGGTCACTGACGATCTTCCGTTTCAACACAGGATATCCAGTTCATCGTTCCTCCTCATCAGCCGTGTCACGCTCTCCTTCGATCCTTTCCGGTCGCGCTAAAGCGTGCTAAGTAAACGCCTGTCTCGCGTAATAGCTGTTGCGTAAACGCAATCGTCGACCTTGTCGTAGAAACACGCCACGATGTCAGTAGCTTTTATTACGATCGTTATACGCAACATGGAGAACCATAATGTCCCGTTCCAGAGGCTAAATAAGCTCCAGTTACAGCGCGTTGGGTCGCGTAGGCAACGTCACCCTGTACTCTTTCGCGTTTCGCAATTAATCCGCAACGTCGTTCATTTACTCAATTGACCCTTGCATTGTGCATCTGGGTCTTTAATGACACCGACGTTACTCGAGGACAATTACCATTTTACAATATTTTTTAGTATTTTTTAGGTGGATGAGTGAGTAAATGTGAAGGAAGTAGACATTTAGTCGATTTGGGAATTTAGTTGATTTAGAGTCTTCGCTTCTTAATTTGTATTTACAAAAATCAATATTATTTATGTGTTAGCGTCAACGTATTTTTAAGGGTTCTCGAGGGCAATTAGCCGACGCTATTTTGCCTTTGAACGATTTATGATAGGGATAGACTGCGTGAGGTCTGAAAGGATGTTTATGAGTGGCCAAGTGACGCGACAGACGATGGCTATTGACTTGGAGTCACGTAGCTATCGGCTGTCGCAGGATTGCTTGTTTGTCAGTTTGCGAGACTGTGGAAAAGGCAGGCAGTTTGTTATTGCATTGCCTAAATGAATAAGGAACGTTGTTCCTTAAGGATCTGGCCACGGAGTGGCGAAGGCGAGGATGCCTTTTGGTAAGAGAACTGAGTTGAACCTCTCTTACCCCAGAACCTGAAAAGGACTCCTAGTTTGCTTTGACCTTTTTGAGAATTATTTCTAACACATGTATTATACAAAGAACATGAAAAGGACTCTATTAAATAATTCTTCATGAGTCAGAACATTTATTCACGAAACATAAAACAGACTAACCAGAAGAATGTATAAATCAACAATAAGTTTCAAGCATCAATTTCATATAAATGAAATTTACCAACTTTTTACTTATTCAACTTGTTTCTGGAAATATTGCAGAAAAGAAGTGGAACGCACGTGACAATGGAAACGCGAATAATGCCTAGCTCAGTCACGTTCTGAGATTGTAATTAGCCGTAATTAACGGCAGCCTGTCACGTTGTAATTCGTAGTCTAAATCCTGTGTCGAACGATCACGAGGAATTCCGTGAAATTGTTCCTTTCTTCTGTGACCGGAAACAACGTGAAAACCGTTTCGAAAAGAACGATAAAAAGTTGGGCCGTGCAAGAAATGTTCGCTTCGAAGGTTCGACGCGAACAACCCATTGCAAATTGCATTCCTCGTCTTGTCTGCGAATAATTATGTGCTGCCTGAACGTAAAACGGTGCGTTATATAATCAGCCTTTTGTTCTCGGACTGAAACTTCCAACCGGGACAGGTCCTGACAAATTAATACCGTGCAACACGATGCAGATATTTTAATTGGCGAATTTTTTCTGTTGTTCAAGGTCACAGGATGTGTGCAATCTCTTAGTACCGTTGTATAGGTACACATGTTCAATGTATTGAAAATATATAATACGTATACACATAGACATACATGTATGTATACATATTCATATAGGTGCTCTCACGTATGAGTCAGATGTCCATATAGTTCCCATACAAAATTAGTAAACAATTAGCAATTTATTTCAAAATTGAGTTGTTTATTGTAGTAGATGATATTGAATTTATATATTGAATATAAGGTTTTTGCTTTTTTTGTTGGGTGTTCATTATTTGATAGAATAAGAGATAGGTAATGAAATTATACGGTTTTGAAGTGAACAATTTGCATTTTTTTTTATTGCAGGAATTATGCAATCGTCCAATATTTGTGAGCGACACGCCGGCCCAGTTCGACGTGATACCCGGGAAAATGGGTAAGAAGTATTTTTAAATAACATAAGATACTATTTATGTAAAGGTTTCAATACTTAAAAGCTAGGATTGAGTAAAAATTTGAAATTCCAAAGTACTAATGTTTCAAAATCCAAAAATTGAAGAAGTCTCTGGGTCCCAAAGTTCCAATGTCCCTATGTGCCAAGGTCTAAACTTCCAAAAATCCCTATATTCTAAAATTTGAAGATCCTTAAATCCTTGAGGTCCAAAGTTTCAAAAGTCCCTAAATTGCAAAATATCAAACTTCCTATGTGTCAAGGTCTCAAACTTCCATGAGTCCATATACCCCATACGTCCCTAAGTCCCTAAGTTGCAAAGTTGCAAAAGTCTCTAACTCCCAAAATCTCAGTTCCATACTTCAAATAATTCCTCTATCCCTCAACCCTAAAGTCTCCAAGTCTCAAAGTTCAAAAATTTCCCAATTTGCAACGTAAAATAGTGAAACACACTGAAATCACAAACTTGCCGAATATAAATTAAATCTAAGAAGCATAACAGAAACCTCTCGCAATTCACGGTCCGATGGCAATACTCTTGTAGAAATACTTTCACGTGTTCCGTTTTAGCTCGTAGCCTCACGAGTTATCTTCCAACGGCTACATTATTGCTAGTATGGAAACACGTATCGATACTCTGGTCGACTCTCTCTATGAACGACCTCGAAATCTTACAAACCCTGAAAGCGGCTCCGTAACCTTTGACGAACGTGGGAGATAAAGCGTGGTCGTTTCCATGGACGCCATGGATCGTAGGCTAACGACTTTCTTCTTCGTGATGGTTCCACGTGTGAGAAAGAGTACAGCCATTTTACCGGTGTACTCGATATTACTGGCGATTTAATTAACGAACAGTGACGATCGCCAGTGTGCATTGTGTGATAATCGTGTGGTCTCGGGTATCGCCGTTTTTACATCACTCTCAAAGAATGTGGATGACAGAGGTTCTCAAGATTGCAAATACATTGCTACGTGATTCATTTTTTATACTAACTTCTTGTTGCTTGTGAATTGCACATGATTATACATTTAATTGAACGCTGGGAGATAAAATTTTGTGCAGGATGGAAGTGTGATTTCAGGAAAAATGATGGGAAAAGTTAGGGTGCAGGGTTGTGGACAGGTTAGACATTGTCAGGTGTTCAAGTTTGCAGGTATTCATATTGTCAAATTTTCAAGTGGTCAAATTTCTGAGTAACCAATTTCAAAATTATCTGGTATTCAAATTCCCAAATTTATACGTCTTCAAATTTCGACTTCCCAATCTTCAAAATGATCAAATCTTGAAATTTTGAAATCTGGCAAATTTCCAAATCCTCAAACCCCTAATTCTGAGATATCCTAGCTTCCAATTCCCCAAATTATGAAATTCCCTAATCCCCACAAATCCAAGTCCCTATTTCCCAAATTTTTCAATTTCCAAATTCCTAGACTTCCTCCTCGAATCCCTAAATTTCTAAATCTCCAAATCTCAAATTCCTAAACTTCCAAATCCTCAAATTTCAAAGTCCCAAATCCCTTAACCCCCAAATTTCACAGTCCCAAATTCCAAAGTCCCCAAATTTCCAAAACTCCCTAATAATGAATACCAACCAACGAAACATCGACACCATGAGTAAATCCAGGAAATTGAAGTCAGCCCAAAGAAAAATCCTAGTTACGCCAATGGATGAGAACTGCAGGCAGGCCAAGTATAGACGAGATCGTGGAATGCATCGCGAACTTAATCTGGTCCCGTAGAGAAGCCGTGTAATTCACGAGCGTGTAGCAACATCGTGGACGGAAGTCGAACGATCCAGGAATTCGTGCAAACGCGTTCTCAAACACGCGGCGATCGCGGCAGCGTGTCCCGTTAGCGTGCATAACCACGTATATAACAGCACGCGCCAGCGACCGAGATAACCATACACTCGATCATCTCTTTCTTTTTTTCTTTCATTTTTGCCCTACATTGTTACGACTTTCGAAATTACTCCACTTGTAATCCGAATCGAAAGTGAATCCCGCTAGTATTGCATTTTATAGTATTTGTCAAGTTCTTTTTCTTTAATAATTCATATTTGCATGTTGGAGTTAGAGTACGACATATATATATATGTTGGAGTTTGATGGAAGGATTGATCGATGAAGACTGTTTTGATGAATGGATGGTGAAATAGTACAAGTTTGCATGTTGCAAGGATTTCTTGCATTTTGTAATGCGAAGGAGTGTGATTGATGTGATAGACCGTCGTGAGTTGTATGGAAACACGTAGTATTTTCACGTGCTGTAACGCCACGCGGTATAATTTCTCGCGTTAAATTTTCTATGTGATGTAATTCCACGAGTTGTATTCTTATGTGGTAGATTTGTACGTGATGGATTTCTATGAGTTAGATTCTCCACGTGCTGTAATTCCACGCGCGGTATCTCCACGCGTTGCATCTGTACGTATTAGATTCTCTACGCGCCGTACTTCCACGCGCCGTACTTCCACGCGCCGTATTTCCACGCGGCGAATCTCCACGCGTTGTAGTTCTACGCATTAGATTCTCTTCGCGCCGTACTTCCACGCGTTAAATTCTCTACGCGCCGTATTTCCACGCGTTGAAATTCTACGCATTAGATTCTCTACGCATCGTACTTCCACGCGTTAAATTCTCTACGCGCCGTATTTCCACGCGTTGTAGTTCTACGCGTTAGATTCTCCACGCACCGTAATTCCACGCGCCGAATCTCCACGCGTCGTATCTCGACGCGCTGAATTTCTACGCGTCGTATCTCGACGTGCCGAATCTCCACGCGCCGTATTTCCACGCGTCAAATCTCCACGCGTCGTATCTCCACGCGCCAAATCTCCACACGTTGACTTTCTACACATTACATTCCTCACACATTAAATTCCCTATACAATTAATCCTCCACACATTACACCTCCCCGTATCATATCTCCACGCGCTATATCCTCCCACGCTTTTCCCGCCATTTATTGCACCTAAACACTCCATCTCCGCGCGATAAATATTAAAACTGAAAATCTCGTATCTAATCGCATTCAGAAAGCAAATACACCGAACACGCACGAAAGTTATAGACTTGGAAATTGGATTTAATGCCTCCGTGATTATAGACGTTCGTTTTTCCTCGTTGATTTGAATAATCAGGCCGTCTCTTTTCCGCTCTACAAGAGCCGTTGGCACAGATATTTAGCATCTGATGGGAAAAAAGCAAGCGTAACGCGATAGTGTAAAACTATTATTTTAATACATGGTTAATAAGTGAAACACGCACGCGTCCATCTGGTGAAATAAAGCCATCGGGAACAGTCGCAGAATTGTGTTACGCTCCGTAATCGCGATCGGATAGTCCTGAATCGGCCATCGTTTATTTTCATGCGGCTCAGGGAAAGCTGATCGTCGGTTTCGCATTAATTACGGATCACTTTCCCGCCATTAGCTAGTTAAACGGTCCCTGTTAGATGGAATAAGGCTGTTGAAAGATCGTTCATCTACGAACGATGCTCGTTAAAGTCTCGTTTCTGCTTCTGTAAACGGTGAACTCCGCGAAATCTTTGTTGCACAATATCATTTACTGTTCTTGACACCGATATGAGCGTAAACATCCAATATCGTCACGATGGACGGTTCTTTTTGTACGAACCTTCGACCGGTATTACAAGAACGACGTGTTTTCCTGACGCGCAAAAATATTTGTTTAAACGAACAAAAATTGACCGATTATTTTGGTTGTGATCGTTGTAGAAAGGTTGGCGAAAGTGGATGAGCACATGGTTTAAATAGAGACACATGTTAATTGAATTGATATTACGTGGATTATAAACGATCGAAAATCGGTTGTGTTTTATAGTGTTTAACCGTGGTGGTAATTTAATTTGACTGGGTAATTTAAGTGTGTCGAGAATGTAAAATCGACGTAAGAATTCGACGATAAAATGTATGTGCTATAAATATCAGTGTTATTATGTTGTTATGTGGTAGCTTTTTACGGATTTACAAGTTGATATGTGCAATTTATTTTTTAAACGTGTTCATGGGCGATCTAAGAATTTCATTAGGAATTCAAGGCTTCCAAATTTTCAAATCTTTACGTTCACATATTCACTTTGCAAATTTCTAGATTCCCTAGTTCTAAATTTCCCACTTCCTAATTTCTCCAACACCTAAATTCCCGAATTCTAAAATTCCCCTATTTCTACATTTGCCACTTCCTAATTTCTCAACACCTAAATTCCCGAATTCAAAAATTCGCCTATTTCTACATTTCCCACTTCCTAATTTCCCAACACCTAAATTCCCGAATTCCAAAATTCCCCTATTTCTAAATTTCCCACTTCCTAATTTCCCCATCTCCTTGATTCTGCAACTACCCCCACCTCCTAAATCCCCTAGATCCCCAAATCCCCAATCATATCCTCTACCCTTCCACATTAATCGACATTTTTACACACATAAAATCTCGAACCGGTCGACTTCATCGTCACGTGTTTCGATTACGTTTCTCTCGGAAGCCGAACAATTAAATGGTAAAGCGTTACGTAAGCGAACGATTTCTGCGATTTCTTTTCAACGGATGATCGGTGGCGAACGTGAGAATCCATGAGTAAACACGCGGGAACGAGTTATAATTATTCGATAAATTATGGAAGAAATTGTTCGTTTCGCGGCGATGAACTTCATGAAAGGCGAAAGAAACAGATTCGTAATCTCAGCTCGACGCGTGTCGTAACGTCGTGAGAACACTTTCCGAGATCGAATAGCGCCGCGACGCTATTTATTGCCTCCTATTCGATTCACTTTCCTTTGCGAACGTGTCTAATCTTGCCGCTTGTTACATGTTTTTATCGCTGATTTATTCACAAATATTCATGTTCCGTTGGTAATTAAAATACCACTTTTCAGAGATTACGAACAAACGGATAATCATAAACGTTCTCTATTACGCACTCAATTAATTAACGATAATGTAGTGCTCGCAAGTGTACTCTTCATAGCCATTAGTTTGATTTGCATATCATTTCTTTAACACGAATCTTACGATAAAAATATAGCTACGCACAAAGTAGAAAATTAGGATGCGGTTTCCTTCATTCATCAGCCGTAGCTCTCATTGTTTACTATTCATCTTTAAACATGAGTTTATCTTATGCAATTTACACATAACACTTCGTTCGTATTCAGTAAAAGTTCATTCAGTAATAGAAGAATGGGAAACTTATTAGTAATGTTTTTTTAACTCCGTTCAGTAAATATACGATTTTCATCGTGTTGATAAATATTTGTTAACAAATATTCATATAAGGTACCCACTAGTAACCAATTCATTTAAGTTCATTAAAAATCTCAAATAACAATCTATTGGTTAAAATCAACACTAAAGTTTTGTGCACTTACTGATATTTTCGGTGTTAACAAAAATTGTTAATTTGAAAAGTTTGATATTGTCGAAGTTATTATTTCTCTACTATTGTTCCCCTATTTATACTCTGTATGTCATATTCTCATTTATATGTCCCTGCTTGTATTCCCTGTTTATCACATGTAGAACACAGTTTTAGTTGATAATGTTCCTGTATGTCGAATAACGGTATCGTTTATTTTTCAGGTGATAAATGGTTAGTATCGTGCCTTGGAGTTCTCCACCTGAGCAAAGGATTGTTCTACCGAGTGGTGCCAGCTGATCAAGGCTTCGGGAACACCGGCGAACCACCAGGATCACCGACCGCAGAATATGCCGGGGTCTTCAGATTCCGATTATGGTGGTGTGGTGCATGGGTCGAAGTTCTGGTCGACGACAGGCTACCAACAATTCATGGACGACTGGCGTTTGTACAGAGCCGTCACAGTGATCAATTCTGGCCTGCTCTCCTCGAGAAAGCGTACGCTAAGTGAGTACGATCTTTCGTTGTCACCTTAAATTGCTAACTTTTGTGGAGTCACCTTAGGTTGCTATGTTAATCACTCCTTTACGTTCCGTTTAAGATATTAGGTGTAGATTCTGAACTTTCGAGTAAGATACATTGCAAACTTTTTTGGTGTCACCTTAGGTTGCAAAGATGTTAATCACCCCTTTATGGTGTTTCACCTAAGATATGAACCTCTATTAGGCTCATAGGTTCTGAACTTTCGAGTAAGACAGGTTACAGTACAAACTTTCGCTGTATCACCTTAGGTCGCAAAGACGTTAATCACCCTTTTAAGGTGTTTCTCTTTAGGTATTAAGCACCTTAGGCTTTCGAGTAGAGATAACTTCCATGGTGTAAGTCACCTCAGGTTGCAAAGCTGTTAATCTCCCTTTTAAGGTATTCACCGGCTAAGGTATTGGACACCGCAGGTTTTGAATTTTCAAGTAGCAAGACACTTTAGATTGCAAACTCTTATATCACCCTAGGTTGCAAAGTTGTTAATTTCTCTTTTAAGGTGTTCACCATTTAAGACGTCAGGTTGCGAACTTTTAAGTAGTGGGTCAAATTGCAAGCTGTCAAGATCACGTTTACTTTCTTAGGTTAGGTTGCAGAATTGTAAGGCATATTAAATTGTAAATTTTTAAGGTGGTTGACTTAGGTTGTGAACTTTCGGCGAAAGTCTACTCAGGTTATAAATATGTAAGATAAGGTTGGGTTACGATTTGATTTTGCATCACAAATTTGGTCATCGAGATTCAATGGACCAGTTTCGATCGCACTGGATTTAAATCGTATAAGGCGATAATGATCAGGGTTCATCGTTCGATCAGTAAGGTCGATCTTCGTGTTAACCTACCATCAACGTCCACCTGGTAAACGCCCACGCCACCCACCGGAACTTACAGAATCGCTCGTAGTAGGGCGAAAGTTATTCGCGTATTTGCATATTCGCTCGTTCCACGGTCTTCTCGTAAGAGATTCGTGTTGACACATAAATTAAATAAATGCCGACAAAACTAAACGATTCTATAATAAAATAATTACTACAAAAAAATCTGCCAATACTGATGAACATATGAAAAGTGTCAATGATGAATTCTAAAGGTGGCCTTAGAAAATTGTCCATGGAAAAAGATTTTGCAAAGTACATACGTGGAACCATATACGATATGTATTTAGTCTTCTGCTAATAAAGTTTAAAGCCCGCCTATCTCATTATCAGTAATTTAATAAAACAACAGCAGTATTTACCTCAACATTAGCATAAACCTCTCTTAATAAAACATCTAAATGAATAAATAAATAAAATGGAAACTGCCTGTATTACATAAAATTAATGAAAATTGCCGATTAAAATATATAATTTCAGCACAGGTAGCCATAAAACATACATCATAAATCGTATCTAAATTATCGGGAAGGCGAATTAAGTTAAGTGGTCTATTTTTGAAGGATCCTATAAAAAACACTGGTACCATAACAGTTAGAGGTTATTAAGGATAACGAAACGACTCGTAATAGGGTGTGCGGAAAACGCATTAAAAGAACCGGACGTCATATCGTAAGGACGAGGAATTTATTCGGTGGTGTCCCATAAGATCTACGAAGCGGATCCTCGCGGCGAGTGATGGTTCCGCGCGATTTCTCCCCCGAGGTGGAAGATGCGTTTACGCGGACGAACGAACGAACGACGATGACCGGTTTTGCCGGAGGTCCTTGCTCCTCCTCTTAATCTTTCCTCTGATGATCGTTCCTCCTTCCTTCCTCTCTCCTTCACCTCGTTATCCGCTTCTTACTCGCTTCCCTTCTTCGGCTTCTCCCCGTTTCTTGCCATCGGGAATATAAGCTCCGGGCTGGGCGTTGCTCTTGAAACGACTGCAACGTGACGACCTCGAAGAGGAAGACGACCTCGCGATCCAGCGGACGAAAGAAGAGCAAGATCCGTCGATAAGGATCGCGGAGAATCCTATGCTCTTTGCTTTTTATTTACCTGACTGTGCACGTGACAAATTTCATTGGCGATAACGCGATATTTACATCCCTCGGGCGAACACGGGGTGTTTTAGTATTTGCGGCATGGAAAAATGACGATGTAGCAAATGGCAGTGCGGGAAATGACGATGTAGGGATTGGACGTTTGCCGTTTATGATGATGTGGATACTCGAAGTTGATAGCTACGAGTTCGATATTGCCACGTGTTAAATTGCTACGGGTTTTGTTACTACACGTTAGATTACTAACCGGTGCGGTGGATTTCTGCACGGTAGATTTCTAGGTGGTGGACGTTCACTTGAGTTACTATTCCTTTTTCTACGCGTTACGCTTCAACGCATGGAATTTTTTACAGATTAAATTTACATGTGTTATCTGTGCGTTGGATTGCTACACGTTGGATTTCTACGCGTTGGATTTAGTACGCGTTAGATTTCTACGCGTTGGATATCTACACATTGGATATCTACGCGTTGGATCTGCACTCGTTAGATCTCTACGCGTTCTATCGTCATGTTCTGAATTACCACGTGCTTAATTATCCTGCGATGAATTTTTATACGATCAAATTTTCACGTGTCGGATTCCACGTGTTAAATCGCCCGGCGTTAAATTTCCCCGCGTTGGATTTCGACGTGTTAGATTATACTGACGTATTATACTACCACAAATTGCATCTCTACACATTATCTCAATACATTATTGATGAAATGAAAGTTGAAAAAAAGAAATAACATCTACTGTATACAATGGAAAAACATAACCTACGTGTCCTACATAATTTTATAACCGAAAATAAAGAAATCGAACATGAAATAAAATAGAGAAACATAACCTAAACATCCTATCTGCATAACCTATAATAAACCGTAACAAAGAAATATAATGAAACGTATCATAGAATAAAATGAAATAATATGATCGGAAATAAAAATGGGATGAAATAACAAGATACAAGGTATAAATTTTATTTGAATAAGAGTTTATTTTAATAATGCCTACGCTTGCGTCGAAGGACGCTCACGAACTATAAGATTTCCGAATGATAGTTATCCAGGAGCATCAATTATCCGTACTAACGTTCAATTACCCTTGGAACGGTGGTTGTACTCGGAAATTGCTGCATTCAAACCTGTACTTGGCTAGAAAATTGATGATCGTCGTCGAATAACAAACATCTTTCAAAGTTTTGTCGCAACGTGCATTAGCAAATTCTATTACGGGTTTCTTGTATAAAGGGAAATCGCATTTTCTGCACACGCGTAATACATAACTAATGTGCAGCGTACAAGTTTGTACAGTCTAGGACAAATCTACTTTTCTTAGGGAAAATGTCGAGTTCGAAAGAGGGTACACTTTTCGGTCATTTTTAAGAAATTAAAAATTAGGAAAATTAGGGAGGTTAGGGAAATTAGAGGAATTAGGAATATAGTTTTGGGAACATATGTATTTGGAGACCTTAGTGTTTTGGGATCTAGGGATTTGGGAATCTAGGGATTTCGGGGTCTTGGAATTTGGGGATCTAGGGATTTGGGGATTTAGGAATTTGGGAATCTAGGAAATTGGAGATCTTGGGATTTTGAGTCTAGGGATTTGGGAATCTTGAAATTTGGAATCTAGGGATTTGGGGTCTAGGGATTTGGGGTCTAGGGATTTGGGGATCTTGAAATTTGGGAATCTAGGGATTTGAGGATCTTGAAATTTAGGAATCTAGGGATTTGGGGTCTAGAGATTTGAGGATCTTGAAATTTGGGAATCTAGGGATTTGGGGTCTAGGGATTTGGGGGTCTTGAAATTTGGGAATCTAGGAATTTGGGGATCTAGGGATTTGGGATCTGGGGATTTGGGAATCTTGAAATTTAGGGTCTAGGAATTTGGGAATCTAGAAATTTAGGGTCTAGGGATTTGGAAATCTAGGGATTTGGGAATCTTGAAATTTGGAATTTAGAAATTTGGGGATCTAGGGATTTGGGGTCTAGGGATTTGGGGATCTTAAAATTTGGAATCTAGGGATTTGGGAATCTAGAAATTTGGGGTCTAGGGATTTGGAAATCTAGGAATTTGGGAATCTTGCAATTTAGAATTTAGGAATTTGGGGATCTAGAGATTTGAGCACATAGAAATTTTGAAATGAGGAAATTTGGAAAATTCGGAAGTATATGTAATTATCTGGAAATTTGATGAATTTTAAGTTCACAAAGTTGAGAATCTAGGAATTTGAAAATGTGAATATTTTGAAAAATTGAAAATTTGGTGATTTCAAAAATTGAGAGTGTACCTTTTAATAGCGAACCACTCCCGACGATAATTCCGAACGATTTGACATTAATCAGTTACTTCGTACATTCAACAGCGAACGGAAGTCATCGAGAGACAGCGACACGTTATCAATTATTAATGAATCCCGACCTCGATTCCTTTACCGAAGCTGTTGACCGATGTATGTAATCGTTAACATAGGTACGAAACTCGCGAGGCAACATTATTATACACATCGTTTTCTTCTTTCTTTCTTTCTTTTTTTTTAAAGAAGCCGATTTAATCGGACTGAAAGTTTGCATTTCGAAAGAATCCAACAAAACCGCGCGAAATATGCAGGAAATTTATGAATCACTTAATTAAACCATGACCTCATGGTTTAATAATTTTTACTTACAATCTCTCATCCGCAAAACCGGTTGGTTATTTCAGTTAAGTACTTGCTTTTGTGCTTTCGATTTTTTTAAACCAACAATGCTTTCGCTTCGAATAATAAAAATAATTTAAATTCAAAAATTGTGAATGTAAATTAACATAGCTAAAATATTAAATAATAGGAATAATGAAATAGGAGAATTAAATAAAATTGTTAAGTGCAATTAAACATGATAGTAAAAATGAACTAAGATCATTAAAATGAATGAAGTAAAATTGTTCAAATAAATTAAACAAAATGGTTGAAGCTAATTGCATGAAGTTGTTGCATTAATGTAAACGAAATTGCTAATTAAAATAAAACTGTTAAATATTCGCGTTTTAAGAAATGAAATGAGTTCGTGGCCCATTAAACAAGATTGAAACGAGCAATTGAGGACGAACGCGATGAAACTTCGTTGGTTTCATTTCATTAAGCAGCAGAGAATTTGCAGATCATATCTCGTCAGCGCGTTTTTGCGCGTGATAAATTCTATGGTACAAACGTTTGAATAAAATCCAAGCGAAGATTGAGACTTCATACCTTACGGCGATACCGTCTAACCAGCCATTAAAATCTCCGGCTACCGCTGTTCGTTACATCGAGAAAGTCTTCGGACAAAATGATAAATAAGACACTTAATTTGCTACTTAATTTAAACTTGATATCAGCCATGTTGAGTGCAATTTGATATTAACGCGATTCACGGGAAAGTGGCAAATTTACGAATTGGATAATTTTGCCGAATTTTCATTTGTAGATTTTTAGATGTTTGTGTGTGTTAAATTTCTGAATTTCTACATTGATGAGTTTTCAAATTTCTAAACTTACTAATTTCCAAACTCTTAAATTCTCAATTCTTAAATCTTTTTATTCCACAAGTTTTTGCATTCTCAAATTTTCAAATTCATAATTCGTAATGAACAAACTTTCCAAGTTCCTAGATTTTCAAATCTCCATATTTCCAGGTCTATCAATCCCCAAATTTCGAAATTTGTAAATTCTTGAACTCCTCAAATTCTAAAATTTCTAAATCCCCAAATCTCCAAATCCCTAAATTCCTAAATCCCCAAGTCCCCAAATCCCTAACTCCCTAAATTCTGAAATTTCAAAGTCGCCATTGCACATGTAATCGCCTCGTCATTGTTTACTCGGATGCTTAACGATTATTCTGTCGATAATAATCTCTCAAACATAACTTAAGCGAACCATGTCTAACGAGCCTCCTCTTACCACGCGATCAAATCTCTTAAAATTTACGATTTTAGAAGATGGATCGTTATCTACTTAACACTGACCCGAAGTTACGAGGATGTTTATTAGTAACTATTTATTCCAAACAGTCTACGTATGAACATATACATATATGTATACAAAACGTAACCGAACCAAGTCCATTTCTCTTTTTTCTCTGGTTAATCAATTTTTATAACAGAGGATATGCAAGACTTGTTATTCTTGAACAAACAAGATAAAAGAAAAAAAACTTTTGTTTTTTTAATAACAAAAGTGGACTTGAATTACCTTGAATGGCAAATACGAAAAATAAACTTATGTAAGAATGAAGTGTACTATGTACTTTCATGATGGCGATAGATTAGTATTTAGCTTGTTCTATTTCGGTGCGACACCAAATTACCAAATCTTTGAAGTTACAAATCCCTGAGTTCCTAAATCTCTGCATTCCCAAATTTCTACATCCCCACATCCCTACGTCCCCAAATCTCTACATCCCCAAATCCTCACATTCCCAATTCCCTACATCTCCAAATCCCTACGTCCCCAAACCACTACGTCCCCAAATCCCTACATCCCCAAATTCTCACATCCCGAATTCCTACGTCCCCAAATCCCTATATAACCCAAATCCCAACATCCCCAAATCCTCACCTTCCCAATTTCCTACGTCCCCAGGTCCCTACATCCCCAAATTCCTACGTCCCCAAATCCCTATATAACCCAAATCCCAACATCCCCAAATCCCTACGTCCCCAAATTCTCACATTCACAATTCCCTACGTCCCCAAACCCCTACGTCCCCAGATCCCTACATCCCCAAATTCTCACATCCCCAAATTCCTACGTCCCCAAATCCCTATATAACCCAAATCCCAACGTCCCCAAATCCTCACATTCCCAATTCCCTACGTCCCCAAACCCCTACTTCCCCAAATCCCTACATCCCCAAAATTCTCACATCCCTAAATCCCTACATCCCCAAATGCCTACGTCCCCAAATCTCTACATCTCCAAATCTTGAATTTCCCAAACCCCCAAACTCCCAACTCCCTAAATTATAATACTATACCTAAATCAAGAGTATACACTATGTGTTTAATATTCCGCTCGTTCTATTTCAATGCACCGCAAGTTCATCGAGCAACGGCCATCGTTGACACACTTCTTTCAACGAGGAGGAGAGAACCATTCGTTGGCTGACCTCTCCTCTTTCACGATAACCCTGTCCCCGTAGATCCCGTCGATTCGAAACCGTGGTTCGTTGAATCGGGCCTTATTAATTATATCTCAGCGTCGGCATTGAAATCAGTTAGAAAGCTCGGTGCGTTCGCGTGCCAGCACGTGCAGCGATGGAATTAATGCCCATCGCGATTTCCATTAGAAGCCTCTGGTTTCGCGCCAAGCGGATCGCTAACTAAAATGCATTATGCGTTCTGTGGAACTTGAACGACCCTCGAGTAGGAAGTTTCCTTTTTAATTACTCTGTAACTATTTTATAACGATGCGCCGTGACGTTGTGTATTTTTATCAACGACGTGAAAATGTGATTTATGAAGCTCGCTGGCGATTCCGTTCGGAGAAGAATGTTGTCACGGTTCAGTCCATGTACAACGCACCAACACCGGATGATACTGCAACAATGCACGTTGTAATTAAGATTGTTTCGTTTTTTTTTTTTTCGACTCGCAATTGACGGCGTAATAAGAAGCGCGAAGCTCAGCTTGTTAGAAAAAGGTAATTAAACGTTTATGTTAGAAGTATCTTGGCAGAACGGTGAGGAGATGGTGAGCTTAACCTCTGATTAATAAGTCAGAAGCATCAAATTGAGATGACTAACAATGTATGGTAATAGTTGTCTTAGAGCAGTCGGTAGACGTTAATGGCTGAGTTTTTTAATTACTTGACGTTATCAGGGAGCTAATTATTTAATCACATAATTTATGCTACAGGTGCATTTATTTGTGCGCCTTGCAACTAAGTGCAGTCATGGTGCAGTTTAGTGAAAGTCTCAAACTCTTCAATTTTCAGTGTGCAATAGTGCAAACTTAAAGTTTCACAAATACATAAATTTTCAATTTTTCAAATTTTCAAATTTCCAAATTGTCAGATTCTAAAATTTCCAAATTCACATCTTGTCAGCAAGTTTCAAAAATTTCCAAATCCCTAGATTCTCCAGTTCCCAAGTCCTCAGATTCTCTATTCCTTAAATCCCCAAATTATCTACTCCCCGAATTCCCCATTTCTCAAGTTTCCATTCCCCAAATTCCCCATTCACCAAGTTCTCCATTTCCCAAATTCCCCATTTCCTAAATTCCCCATTCCCCAAATTCCCCATTCCCCAAGTTCTCCATTTCCCAAATTCCCCATTCCCTAAATTCCCCATTCCCCAATTTCTCCATTTCTCAAATTCCCCATTCCCTAAATTCCCATTCCCTAAAGTCCCACTCTCCAAATTTCCCATTCCCCAAATCCCCGTTTTCTAAAGTCCCATTCTCCAAATTCCTCATTCCTTAAATTCCCATTCCCTAAAGTCCCATTCTCCAAATTCCCCATTCCATAAATCCCCAAATCACCAAATTTCCAATATCCCATTCCATAAATCCCCAAATCACCAAATTTCCAATATCCCATTCCATAAATCCCCAAATCATCAAATTTCCAATTCCCCAAACTTTCAAAGCAAATGAGAATGTCCCACTTCCATAACCCCATCGAAGGCAATATAACGAGACTCTACTGTAGCACGTCCTATTAACGCGGACATTTTTCGCTCGCATACGCAAAAAACAACGTTCATTCGCGAGCTTTAAAGGTCTCGGGAGTGCAAGCGTGCGTAAGTTAATCTCTAAACCGTAACCATTCACACGCACGATAACTTGGGCCAGTTGCATGGGTATTTTCTCAAGGAAGGCGAGTGTAAGTCGACAGGAGAGCGGCTCCATTTTCCAATTGTGTCTCGTATGGCCTTCGGATTTCGCCTGTTCTGTAATTATCTCGTGGAAAGAGTACAACTCGGAAGTGGCTACGCCTGACGATTCAAAAGTGGAGTAAGTTGAAACGAGTTAACGGACTGAAGTTACATTTTCTTTATGAAACTGATAACTTATAGAATATACATATATGTGGTTCTAGTAATTTATTGCGTAAAAGTCTCGAATTGTACTTGTTAACAAACAGCATAGTAAGAGAACAATTTTTTAAATGTTTAATAAAATATTTGCATCCGCGATGTTTGAAGGTTTTGACAAATTTGTTTTTAATAAAATGAAATATACGATAAATACAAATGGGGGCATGGTCGCTAATGCGCACACTTACCTTAATGATCGAGCCCCCGGCTCTCACCTATTTCGCTGACCGAAGCAGATCTAATGGAAGTGAACGGTTTGACGTCAATAGACATTATTTATTGTCCGTGTTATTGCATAGTAACTTGCTGAAAGCTTTTAATCAAACGTAGAACGAAGTGAAATCTAACAATCAAGTTGTACCAGATCAGTTCACAAAGATTACCTTTTCAATGTAATATATATTCTCTTTTGTTATCAAGAAATTTACACCATTTTGCAGACAATTTCTTAACTTCTTTTGTGTAAAAGAATGATACAAACAAATTGATATTATTGATATACATGAATTTTTGAATTAATAATATAAATCATGGATTTGTACTATGATAATAGGAATGGCTAGTTCCTATTATTATTTATATAAATTTCAATTATTGTTATACCTCGAAATTTCAATTTGTTTTGCAATGGTTTTCTTCGAGGTTTAGATAGAATAAAATCGAAGCGCAAGATCGAGATGAAAGATGTTTGAAAGTGACTGCAAGGGTCACCGCACCTTCGAACGAACCCGTAACAGTCTGCTGACTATGTAACACTACCGTTGTCAGTTTGTGAGCGAACGGTAACACGAGTCTTGCCATTGACGTACTTCCGTCCTGTGACCATCTAACGGGCTGATGAAGTCATATGCGGATATGCAATGTCATTTGCGCTTTTTTCCTCGCGCCATCTTTACCTGTCGATGCTTCTTACATTCTTCCACATTTCTCTGAATCCAACGCGTTAATAATGCAACATTTCCATCTTATTGCGCGTGAAATTCTTTCAAGAATCAAATTATAATTTCTTCATCTTATCATGAAATGAAGGATACTTAGAACGTGAAGCATATGTGTAAAGCAGACTTAAGTGTGCTAAAGTGTTCTTCAAATTTAAATGTTTCCCTCCGTGTTTCATCTATCCTATTTTACCGCATTATACTTTGTTTCAAACGTACTTAAATATATTTATAATCACATGTCTAAAATTAACAGACACACCAGAAGGATCAGAAAGATGTAGGAATCCTATTGAAGATTCTATTTGACCTCACAACCATCATATACCCAGACAGGCTACTTAGGTACCTAAAGTACTCCAAATTTAAACCTCTCCTTTCATGATCCACTGTATCCTACCATATCACATTTTGCTTCAAACGTCCTTAAAAAATGTATGACATAGCTAAAATCAAAAGACATCGGAAGATCAGAAAAAACAATAATATTTGAAGATTCTAACCTCCCATATACCCAAACCAGAATGGAATTTCTATTTGATAGCATTCGAATAATCCCATCTTCCCCCGTTGAAAGACGAGGCACCAAAGTGCACGATCGCATTGGATTAGTGTCCGCGTTAAAGCGGATCATTCGCAAGAAAGCGTCGCGTCTTTCTACAGGTGACACGCTCGTAACTCGAAGACGTGTTAAGAAGCAAGGGATAAGGTGGATGAACTGTTAACGAGGCTCGTTTTCGTGTGCCATTAACACGGCACCATATCGCGGCAGTTTCGTATTCGCAGATACGAGCATGGACTGTGGTCACCGGTGCACTGACCTCCGATCCATTGCTGGCAACCAACGAACCAACTACTCGCCGAGTGAAAGTATCCATGGATATACTTGCTTAGTATACCTACATACTCGTGGCTCTCTGGCATGTGCGTGCACAAATATACAGACGGGCCGAATATAGCCCGACATACCGACGTATAAGCTATGCCGAATTCTGATTTCGATGCTGGCGAACCTTGCTGAAAATTTCTCCTATTTCAATGGTTATCGGGTGAATCACGTTTTCGAGGTTCGTTGCGAGCGAAATATGTGGGCGGAGGCGGATGACACGGGCGTTTTACTGCTGAGTGGAATATTATCGGTTTTGGGGAGTTGAGGGTTTAGAAATTTGCAGAATTAGGAATTTGGAGAGTTTGAGGACTTAGGTAGCTGGGGAATTGGGAATTTGTGGATTTAGGCATTTAGAGAATTGGGAATTTGAGGATTTAGGCATTTGGAGAATTGGGCATTTGGGGAATTGGGAATTTGAGGATTTAGACATTTGGAGAATGGGACATTTAGGGAATTGGGGATTCGAGGATTTAGGCACTTGGAGAATTGAAAATTTTGGGATTTAGGCACTTGGATAATTAGGGATTCGAGCATTTAGGCACTTGGGGAATATGGAATTTGAGGATTTAGGTATTCGGACAATTGGGGATTTGAAGATTTAGGCACTTGAAGAATTGGGGATTTGAGGATTTAGGCACTTGGAGAATTGGGGATTCAAGGATTTAGGCATTTCGACAATTGAGAATTGGAGGATATAGACACTTGAGGAATTAGGAATTTGTTGATTTAGGCATTTGGACAATTGAGAATTCGAGGATATAGACACTTGAGGAATTAGGAATTTGTTGATTTAAGCATTTGGACAATTGGGAATTTGAGGCTTTAGGAACTTGGAGAATAGGAAATTTGAGGATTTAGGTATTTGAAGAGCTGGGAATTTGAGGATTCATTTGAGGGATCATTGAAAGAATTGGAAATTTGTGGAACTTGGAGATTTCTAGAATTAGAACTTTGGCACATAAAGAATTTAAGGATTTAGGCATTTGGAGAATTGGGATTTTGTAGAACTTGGAGATTTGGAAAGTTAGAACTCTTAGACATAGAGAGTTTGAAGATTTATGTATGTGAAGAAGTGAGAATTTAAGGTATTTAAAGAATGGAGGACTGGAATTTGGAGATTTAAAAAATAAATTATTGAGAAGTTGAGGATTTATGTACTTGATGAGTTGCAAATTTGGAAAATGAAGTACCCTAGAATTGTAGAAGTGAATTTAGAAATTTAATTAATAAATGTACATACTACCTATAGTTCCAATATACCAAGAGTCTACTGTATTTAAAACAGAGTCCCCGTTATCTGAAGAATGGTAATTCAGGAACGAGGCACGTAAGATGATATCTCCAGGTTATCACTTCTCGTTGGATCTGCATCTCACCTTTCTCGGCGATGATTTCCAGCTAAAGCTGCCGTTCCAGCTTAATCAGACTCTCTGTGTCAAGAACAAAAGCAGCTCCCGTTGCGTGAAGATTAACGACACAACGACTTTCTTCACAGAATCGACGCACGCGCTAGAAATCGCGAGTAATCGAAGAAGGTCATAGGTCGAAAAATTCCAGCTATCTGCTTTCCCTTGGCCGTTCGAAACGGACTGGTATTCGAAAAAAGGCGGAAAAAATACTACGCGAGTTTTCTCCGCGAGAAACGGAGACGTGTCTTGAAATACCGACGGTCTTGTTGAGAGTCGATGAATGATAGAATTTCCTGCGCACCTTGTGACCCTGCACGATGATACTCGGGACTCTTTCACCGGGGAATGTCGATGGAAAACGGAGAAATTGATTCTCTTTTTCTTATTTATTGCAGGCTTCACGGTTCGTATGAAGCTTTGAAGTATGGAACTCTGCTGGACGGCTTGTCTGATCTCACGGGAGGAATCACTGAAAGTATCGCGATCCGTCAGGATCCTACAGCTTGCGGTAGAGTTCTCGCGAAACTGCTGGACATGACTTCTCTCATCACGTGTACAGTTAATAATAATCAACAACAAGTAAGTTAACACAGTTGGTTAATAAATAATTATAAAATACAAATAGAAAGTAGGCATTTTTTTAAATTACTTTTTCTTAAGGTTCACACATAGGTTATTAGTAAACATGAATGGAAGTGTTATTACACTCATGCACTTTTGAACGTAACAGGTTTCGATAAAGGAAGCAGTTACAACATTTTGATAAAGAAAGTTGTTTTCTGCTGAGATCTGGTTTGGGTATTTGTATACATAATATGAACAGCCTTATGTTTTCACTTTTCAATTAATGTTGAGTGCAGGAAAATAATGGTGGTCATTGACAGTAGTGATTGCAATCGTTAAACATTTAGCGACCATTGTCCACCGACCATTGTTCTACTCCCACCATAATTAATAAGTGATTAAAGTATCGGGGAATCAATTAAATTACCACAGTCAATTGCATTCTTTTACAAACACTGTTGCATTACATTTGTCTATAATTTCTTGTAATTTTGTTTTGTTCGCAACGCAGATTCGTGCCAGCACAGAGAAACTCGCGAATGGAATTCAAATGGGCATCAACTACAGGCTATACGCAATCGAGAGGGTAAATAGGAGAAGAAATCATCGATGATTTCTGTTATCTTCGATCGATATTTTTGTAACGAAGAATCGTGAAATGCAGGTAGAAACGTTCAACGGCGAGGCAGTACAGTTGGTGAAGTTAAGAAATCCTCTTGGACCTGGGAGAGAATACGTCGGTGCTTGGGCGAGAGGTGGCCTCGAATGGGATGAAGTACCACCAATGGAAAGAGAACGTTTAGCGGTCAGAAACATGGCGGAAGGAGAATTCTGGTATCTCAATTTTACTATAGTCTACCTTCCACTTAATGGCATACATGAATATTAATATAATTTTACTTCAAACTGTAACAGTCCACTGCTATTTTAGTCTCAAGGTTCCAAAATTCAATAAAATTTACAAACAATTTTGGTACAGTTAATATTCTAATCGCATCCGTAAATTTCAATTTAAGTCCTGAAGAACTGAAATACCAAGAGTTCCTCAAATCCCAAACTTCCAAAGTTACAAATTTTTAAATTGCTAAACTATCGCAGATCTAATTTCTCAAGATCTTAAACTCTCAAATTCCAAAATTTCTATAGTGTGAAACTCTAAAATTCCTGTATTACCAAAGATTCAATCTCCTAAGGTTCTATACTTTCAAGATTTTATACTTCCTAGATTCTAAAATCCCAAAATCCCAATCTCCTCAAATACCACCCTCCCAAAATTTCACTCTCCCCAAATCCCACTCTCCCTAAATCCCACTCTCCCAAAATCCCACTCTCTCAAAATCCCAATCTCTCCAAATGCCGCCCTCCCAAAATTCCACGCTCCCCAAATCCCACTCTCTCAAAATCCCACTCTCCCAAAATCCCAATCTCCCCAAATCCCACTTTCACAAAATTCCACTCTCCCAAAATCCCAATCTCCCAAACTCCAATCTCCCCAAATCCCAATCTCCCCAAACTCCAATCTCCCCAAATCCCACTCTCCCAAAATCCCACTCTTCCCAAAATCCCACTCTTCCCAAAATCCCACTCTTCCCAAAATCCCACTCTCCCAAAATCCCCCAAAGTTCCAAGCTCTCAAGTCTCCAAATTCCTAAAACCCTTTTCCAAAGTCCCCAACTCCCAAATTCTCCCAAAACTAAAACTTAAGAAGTTCCAATGTGTCAGTAATAAGAAATTATTTCTGACGTATCCCGTCGAAAAAATTTCACTAACGAAAATTGTGTAAATCGTAGGATATCATACTCGGATTTCGTGAAGACGTTCACTCACTTAGAAGTCGTACATCTTGATGCCGAAACATCGAGAGACGAGCCATCGTTGCATAGTAAACATACCTGGCAAATGAAACTCTATCAAGGTAGCTGGAGGAGGGGCGTGACCGCGGGAGGATGTCGAAACAATGAAGGTTCGTTTGCGGTTTACTCCAATAATGAACGATTTACACAGGAAATCCGGTAATGCGTAACGTGGCCGCCCGTTAAGATCACAATAACCATCGGTCCTACACTCTGTACGGATTTTACAGAAACCTTCCACATTAATCCGCAACTGCATCTGATACTGAGCGAAATGGAAGAGGTGATCGTCTCTTTGTACCAACATTCCATCATGGAGATCAAAGTGATCGGTTTCACCGCGTACACGTTGCCGAAGAACAGCACCGAATCGATAAACAAGCAATTTTTCAAAAAGAACAAGTCCCTGATGAACTCGCAGTACACGAACAGTCGTCAGGTGAGCCACAGGTGTCAGTTAGATCAGGGTGGTTATTTGTTAGTACCGACCACCTTCGAGCCCACTCAAGAAACGAGTTTCACGTTGCGAGTCTACAGCAGTAAGCCTTTGAAACTTAAGTAAGAACATCACATCGTACGTCCTATAATTCTGCTCCGAAATATTCTTGCTCTTTCATACCTCTTCGTTTGTTTTAGACTTCTCGATACACCACCCTCCTTGGTAAAATCGGCCATCATCAAAGCACCACCCCTCGAGGGCAAAGGTTTCTCGCAGTACGAAGCTGTTTTTCTGCAACTGGCTGACGAACACAGAACGGTCAACGCTTTTGAGTTACAAGAACTCCTAGAAGCTTGTTTACCTAATGGTAAATTATTTTGCGAAGAGAAATAAATCATTTGCCAAGATAAATATATAAAGTCACATTTTACCACGTTTACAGATTATATAAAAAGTTGCGCTTGTATGGAAGTCTGCCGACAAGTGGTCCTCACGATGGATGTATCCTTGAAATTGTTTATTTGCATAAGTTTTATTATTCAAGATTTACTTTTCCTTAAATCGAGATTAAACAGAGTTCCGGCAGCGGGCGATTGAAGTTCAACGACTTCAAGGATCTCATGTGTAGTTTAAAGTATTGGCAAGCGGCGTTCAAGAATCACACGAAAGAAAAGACTGGCATACTTAAAGCAGAACGGTTACGAGATGCACTGTTAGAAGTTGGTAAGTCAATGTTAATTTTTAATTTTATCGGTGTTTCACGAAAATGTTTATTACAGGATTCCAATTAAATACGGACGTGCTTTCGATTTTGATCCTCCGATACATGAGAAAAGATGGAACACTCAGATTTGGCGATTTTGTCTCAGCAATATTGCATTTGAGCGATGCATTTGGTACTGTTCACATCTTTTTGTTTTTCTTCCTACTTTATTTTATACTAACCCTCTAATGTTCCCCAATTTTGTTGCAGGTATATTTGAAAGTAAAGATCCTTTGCAAAATGGAACCATAAAATTAAGTTTAACCGAGGTTTGTAAAATTTTTATTAATTATTTGTATGGCATGTAAATTGTAATATTGTATGAGAAAATAATTGTTTATTTTCAGTGGCTTAGATCGTCTCTGATGTGTTGAATCCATTGCTCAATGGAACGTTATGTGTACCTTGAAATAATTGTAAATAATGTTTTGTACTTCGTATATAGGTTTAAGTTTTAGCCATATTAAAAATTAATGATCGAATTCATTTTTTGCTGTTTGTAAAATAATGTCATTATTTCTTCCATTAGTGATCATCATTCCCTCATCTGATTAAGCATTATAATTGACTATGTATAATATTCTGTTTGTATAAGAAATTTATACTTGATAATAAAACTAAACTTATTTTGTACAGTCCCTTTATCCAAGATGAACAATTACTGATTTGTAAATAGATACTTTAAAGTATAATTTATAATATGTATAAGTGATATACAAGATATGAATTATGTTCGGAATTAAAAAATGTTTCTTGAGAATAAAATTATTTAGAGAAAATTATTAGAGAACTATTTCAAATAATATTGAACATTCTTATTTTGGTTACTGAATTTTACGATCTCGCTATATCTTGCCTGGGCTATACTATATAATTGTACACAGCTCTCTTAAATCTTACGTGCATGTATAGAAACATTCACATATGTGTATGTATAATGGCGTTCATTTTTCTATAGTAAATATTCAATATATCTAAATTTTATAAAAGATTTCACTGATGTTGCTAATGGTGCGCATGTTTAGTATTCAAGTTACACCTTTTAAAAGATGATGAAAAGTAGTGCTTAGTTGAAAAGTGTCGCATCACGATTAATGACGTGGATATAGGTTAGGTTATGCACGTCGTTATACTTCGTAGCTAAATCTTATTGAAGTATTGTAAAAATAATTTAAAAGTTTATCGTTACACAATTACAAAATAATGTTCGAAATCACAGATACACAAAGTAAGTAACCCAAAAATCGCTACTCGTAAAATGTGTTATAAATTAAAAGAAAGCTGATAAAGTTGACATTTAAAATGTAAGCTGAACTTCAAAATATCATATAATACTAAGGTACTAATTTTAGAAATTGGAGTGGGACTTGCTGGATTTGGAATATCTTTCCTTTTTCTTGGAGTGTTACTGCTTTTCGACAAAGGTCTTCTTGCTATCGGAAATGTAAGAACAATTTATGTATGCGTATCAATTTGCTTTGTATCGTATATTGCTCTGCTACTGTCACCTAATCATTTTTATACAGATTCTGTTTATATCCGGATTAGCATGCGTCATTGGACCAAGGAGGACACTGAACTTCTTTTTCCAGAAGCATAAAATAAAAGCCAGTGTCTCATTTTTAAGCGGTATTATTATAGTGCTTATGGGTTGGCCTATTGTAGGCATGATCTTAGAAACATATGGTTTTGTATTATTGTTCAGGTATGTATTCATAATTTATATTATTGTAAAGCATAAACTTGCATTTTGCATGATACATTAAAGTCCTCATTATTATTATATTTATGTTACAGTGGTTTTCTACCGGTAGCTATTAACTTCTTACGAAGAGTACCTTTGTTAGGTACCATTTTAAATATGCCAGGTTTGAGTCGAATTTTGGACATGATAGCAGGAGATTCGAATAGAATGACTGTATGATACAGTTAAGCTCAACGCTCAAATACTGTATATAAGATGTATTTTATATTGTGTCCCAAGTTTTTCTGTCATTCCTTTTTAGGATTCCACAGATCTCTTTTTGTATTGTGTAAATATCAAGCATAGCCATCAAAGTTCAATTACATCTCAGTCATTCATTTTAAGGATAGCTTTATATAAAAATAATATATATCTCATTTTTATGTAAACTAATGTGTTAATATAAAGAGTACAGTGTTCTTATGAACATTCAAAGGATTCAAATCTAAGCAGAATTTAAATTAAAATCTGAATGAAGTATGTCTTTCCAAAATGATTACTTTGCTGTATCAGCAGGTTAATGACAAAAATTCGTGTTTGTAATGATACAGTTCATTTACGTGTAATAAATTGTGCATTGAAATACAATTTTATTATATAAAAATGTGTATGATATTCCCTGTTAACTCGTGTACATCATTTTTCCTCGTTTAGTAAAAAACTAATGAATTACTCAACATTGATCGGACTAGATATTAAAAACGATAAAATAAGGGGGAAAATGTTCTGGACTTAAATGTGGGATTCAGATAAATACGATAAATGAATTTTATATCACTTTTATTGATTTTTCTCGTTTTTTTCCGTATACATCCTAACATGAACATATTGGATGCATACACTCAAAGTAACGCTTCTCATTATCTTACACGTAGTTGTCTGAAGTGCGAAATTAAATTATTGTTCACTGAAACTCGACGATCTGATATCATTAGTATGATCATTTATTAATTATCTACAATGGGCCGAGAATTAGGGCGGGGTGGCGGCCCATGTCTACGCGCCCCGCCGCCATCGCCGTAATGATATTTCGTCGCGCGTCCTTCTCGCTCAATTGTATACTTTTGTTTTTATTTGCTTTTATTATTTTTTCTTGTTTAGATAATTACTTTCACTACATTATGTCCCGACCATCGTCTACATAATCACATGTATCAAATATTTCATATCCATTATGCGATTAATTACACACCCTTGATTCCTCGGATACATTATGTATATCCTTCCCTTTTCTATTTTTTTTTTTCTTACGAAAATGGAATATGAAAATAGCACATGTGTATCCTTGCAAGAAAATACTGAATTCGGCAATAAATTAAGCGAATTCTCTTCTACAGTTAAAATACATATCCTGTCGAGTTTGATGCATTTCACAAAGAGCTACCAACAGAAAGTTTTTTTCGAATTCCCCGACAGTCTGTATACTGTATCAGTCTGGAAGTCACTCGGTTCTGATAACTGCTTTTATATCGGATGGTGAGAATAATAAAGATGGTACTTGCAATTGTAGTTGTGAAGGTAATGAGGTGAGGATTGTTATAATGTCTTAAAGGAGATTCTTAATTTCATCATAAAGTACTAATACGAGCGCACCACCCGTACCACGAAGAATGTTAGAGAATGCTCCTTTGAAGAAAGCACCACCACCTTCTGACTTGTAGATAGTAGCCCAGCAGTGAAGGGTGCTCTTATACAAAATTTCAGATTTGGCACGGCCAGACTGCATCATCATACGCCTACGTACTGTGTCAAATGGATAAGATACAATACCCGCGACAGTTGTGACGACCTGTGAAAGAACAACGCAAAATGTTAAAAAAGGGATTATGATTGTAATCACGAATTCTAATATAAAGATAATTGCTTACTTGAGCAATACCCCACGAAACAAGGAATGGTGTCTTTTTAGGATCTGGCAGCATACCACGGGCAGTGTCATAGAAACCAAAGTAGGCTGCACGATAAATAATGATACCCTGGACCGATACACCGAATCCACGGTATAATCCGCCAATTCCGTCAGCCTTGAAAATTTTGGTTAAGCAATTTCCAAGACCGGTAAACTCACGTTCACCTCCAGCTTTGCCTACATCAGCAGCCAACCTAGAATAATGATTACATACATTAATTTAACATATATCTTTATTAAGTTTCAGTTAATAATACGAATTAAGTGGTAGATGAAAAAGAAAGAAACATATAAAGTACCTAGTTCTGGCAAAGTCAAGGGGGTAGACAAAGCACAAAGATGTAGCACCAGCAGCACCACCAGAAGCAAGATTTCCAACGAAGTAGCGCATAAACTGTGTATTTTTGTCAACACCACCAAGGAAAACTTGCTTATACTTGTCTTTGAAAGCAAAGTTCAAAGCTTGGGTGGGGAAATATCTAATGACATTAGCTAAGTTACCACGCCAGTAACTGAGGAATCCCTGTTCTTTTGGAATACGTACGAAGCAATCAACCATACCTAGAACATACAATTATTTATTGTAAATTGTGATATTTTAAAATGATGTAATGACAATATACAATAGATTCTAGTAGTTTGAGACAGGTAGTAGGAGCTACCGTACTCAGGCCCGATTAAGCGGCTATTCCAATTACATGAAGAACATATTCACAGATAAATTCAATAGTTAAAATGAACAACGATATTGTTATTTAAATACTTTTAAAATAAATAAAAATTAATATCTAATAAGTATACAGATATTCTTCATTTAGAACTGTCTATTTTGGTTTTTTTGTCAATAATCACTGATATTATTAATTAGCTGTTCATGAACTTACACTTTTTTTCAAAGTCCTAAAAAATTTAACAAAAAGTTATATGATAACATGTGACAGATAAGATTTTTGCCATGTGCCACCATACTTGCCATCCTTTCATAGACACATAGTACCAGAGTCATCTGCTCTAAATAAATGAAGAAAACTGCAGCTATTTGTTCAATGAAGATCTGTTTTAAGTTTAATCCCAAATAAGTAGCTACTGTGGTACTTCAAATATATAAAATCCATTGTATAAAATTATATATCCAATAAATAAGATTTTCTTAATCATTTGACTATAATTTAAAGAACTTGGTATTTAGTAAGATAAAATCAGTTCAGTCTTGTACATAAAACTAACAAATTTTATTTTATTTTATATATAGTAAATTGCGCAATGTTATGTAATAAATGGTAAATATAAAATTGTACAAGTACTCATAATTTTTTAATTTCAAATAAGAAAGTGTACTTTTAACATAATAATGAAAGATTATTGTTTTAAGAAGTTGCGGAAACGTGCTATTATTGCCGTTACTAGCATAAAATACATTCAAGGTCATGAAAATCCAATTCTTCCTGAAATCATATATCGTAGATATTAACGATGGAATTTTATAAAATTAATAACAATATATGAAAATGTTGGAAATACAGATTATAGAACTTCGAAATGCACAGTTATAACACCGATTATCGATAAAATTTCGCGATAAAATTTTTGCAACTTAATATTCTTTATATTTTTTAAACGAAACGTTGATTATTATCCATAAATCGGTTATATATTGAATATAATCCAATAAAATGAATATATTTAAAGGTATCATTTCATTTTTCTGTTATAAAAATTCGGCGACCCACGCTTCTACTGTGCAGTAGAAAAGTCGGCCATATTGAATGGCACATTCATCGATCGGCATACGAAGTTCCGTTCAAAGAGCAAAGCCACACGCTGCCCCCTGGTAGACGAGTCACCTCATCGAATATCGACCCACTGGTTTGTCAGAAAAGCACGACTTCTCGCTTTCAATCGATATTACAAAAGTTATGTAAGACCCGAAAGTTCATCATTGTTATGTAAAGTAAAATATTGGAACATTCATAGAATTACTGACGTACTAGTAACATATAGCGTGATGCGGCATTACATAACGGGAATTTAACTTCTAACCATTGCGGATCAGCTTAACGGAAACGCTTGGGACTTTCGAACCACCAACATGACTGAAATGATTCGAACTGTCACATGTTTCGAACCACTTCGTTCTTTTGTCCTCCACACAGTATTTTAGAACCGACTCTAACGCTTCGAAACCTTTTTGCTGTGTAACACCGCTAATTTCGCTATTTTCCTAGTAAATCATTAACAGAGTATGACCGTTTTATAGAGAAACTTACCCTTGTAACGCTGGTCTTCAGGGATTTGCTTGGAAATGTGCTGTACCTGCAGCAACAGCTTCACACGTTCAATTGGTGCGACGGCAGTTTTGGAAATTGCGGCGGCTACACCACCCGCCACAAAATCCTTGGCGAATGCCACTGGGTCCGCAAGACCAGACATATTGTCGGGTAGTTTGGTGTGTGAGAAACGGGTTAACAAAAGAAAGAGGAGAAAGCAACTCCTACGTTTCGGACGCGCGCCGGACGACGAGTGAGCGAGTCAGAGTTCTTCTCGTTGAACGGACCTCTGCTAAGAATAGCTGCGCAGGTCACGTGCGGTCTTCTGCGCAGGTTCAATCTTCTGGCACGGCCGCACCTTGAGACCCTGACACTTCACGCACTTCAAATGCGTACTCCGTTCCGAATTCGTAACCTTTCTTCACGTGTCTTACGACACTGTACCTTCCTGCTTGATTTCACGGTCACCGCGTGTATATCAGCTTGATAAAATGCGATCACGGTCATCCCTTTCAAAATTAGCCATTTAACCGCGCGAACGACGCATTTCCGGTCAAGTAACGTATAGAGAATTGTCGCTACTGGCAAGGTATTCGAAATATGAAACAATTTGGCGGGAATTCATTTCAACAATATGGACGTGAAAATGGCGAATAATCAGTATATATTCATCGCCGATATTTCAGCATTTTAAATATTTATTGACATTATTGTAATATCGAGAATATTGTATTGACAGTATGCTATTAATTGTCAGAATTCTGGAATACTGACAACATATACTGACAATATGAGGCCTGCATAACATATCTAACGTTCTTTGTTCGATAAGTCGACATTCCTTTTGTATTTACTCAACATTAGCACGTAAGCATACATATTATAACATATACAATCAGAATGCTAATTATCGATGTTATCGATGCATTTTTAGACGTAATAATTGAGTGTTAACTAAAACCTAACCTTTATTCATAGAAGCACAAGTGCTGTTAAAATTTCAACTTCTAAACGACGAAACTAGCTTGGAGAAGTATATACTTAGAAAAATCATGCGCATGTTTGAAATTCGCGCGGAATACGGCCATCTTTGCTCGCCGTTAATTACCGGTAAAGTATATAATATAATTTTATGATTTCATATAACTAATTGAGTAACTGCATTGTTTTCTTGCTTAATGTAGCCATTTTCTTATTTCAGCCTAGAAACAATAGCATTTCCATAATTACATTCGACAGTGCATTGTAATCCGATTTTAGTACGGTAACCCCTTATAGTCTATTATTGGATGTAATATTTAAAATCAAGGAGAATTTGCAAACATAAAGAAGGAAGCACTATGTCAAGGATAACAAACACGACCGAGATTGGCACAATTTAATATGGCCCTATCCGATTTGAAGCAGACATAACTATACAGCATTCTGCTATACCAATCGATCGTTGTGCGACGGCATCTATATTCTCTTCCGCATTGATTAACGTTCATATGCAAGTAATTTGCCATGATCTTGGGATTAATAGTTTTTATTATCAACATCTTTTACATTATTAATTATTAATGCAAATAACAGAATATAGTAGACATAACTATGATAATTTGCACATGTCATGTGGTGATCGCCTTTGGGGTGGTTTCGAGTTTGCGCTGTTGAGGTGCAAGAACAAGATGCAAGGTCAATCCCTCGTGAAGAAGGAGGTCAACGGGGCGGGACTTGCGTAACCCTGGCGAACGGCCAGTATGTTACGGAGCACAACGCCAGAGTTCAATGGAGTAACTTCGAATAAAGTGTATTTATACACCTTGAAGATGCGTACATACTTAGCGGACCTTGTAAAGAATAGACTAATGCTAAATGTGTCTGTTATGTACATCGAACATTTCTTGTGGCGCGTGCAACTATTTGTCACAAGAATCAATTGAATCAATTAGACAAGGGCTTCCTAAACTTTGGCGAACCTAGCCCCTCTTCTGAAAACGATAATCCTTCAAGTTCTAAATTTCTAAAATCCGGAAGTCCTGAAGTCCCAATATTCCACAATCCCAAGTATGTAACATTACAACTATAAACCTCCTATAAAATTTATTAAAATATTCGCAGGCGATAGAATTACTGCACGCGATAATAGTGCATTCGCTTCCATTTGATTAAATAAGCAGAGATCCGAAAGAAAGTAGCGTGAAAAGAAGACATGGGAAGATAATGATGATTCACAACGTTACACGGAATTGAACAATAGCTTATATGAAATTATTCGAACGATTAAAATTTCAAATTGTTCATAGTAAGATATTTATCTAGTATTGTATTTCTTATCATTGTATCATTGATTAATTTTTCATTCAATTACCAGCTATATTCCTAGAACACAAACGGGAAATTCCACATTTAATTTCAAGAAGGTGATATCTGTCTCCTGATAATGCTTACACAAACATATCCGTTAGCAAAACTACTTGCATGGCAAAAGTAGCATCATCAGCAGTAATTTAATATGTTTGTATAATATTACTGACATAAAGATTAGCTATATTTTTCGATAATATATCAATATAATAGAAATTATACATATATTAACACTTTTTTAGCTTAAGGACGGTGTTACGTAATCTTGCCTGGATCTATAACACTGACAGAAAATTCGAAATGTGAAATGCGATACCTATTAATGTTACGCAAATCAAACTGCTCGAGGGATTTAAAATTTTCCTGATTGTAGCAGGAAAATTATTTGCATTAGATATACGCGTCATCTCCATTGCATTGAACGCGCACGTCAATGTATACATATAACAACACACGATTACTACCTCACATGCATTATATCGAACATGCAATGGTGGGACTCAAGTGTGTGGATTGGATTAAATAACGACCTTGATGACGAAAGCGGCTGTCTGCGTTTAGTACAATAACTGAGGACATGATGGTCAATGCACCTGAAAGCAGTTTGAAGCAGTTTCGTGCATGATATGGATTTACAGATCTATTACTAAATATGTCAGAAACCAAGACATTTCGGTATTTTATCAAAACGAATCAATAATTCATAAAACAATAGCTTCATACAATGTGTCTATTAAAAATTAGTTATCAAAATGTTCGTTGTCCTCGCTTCACGAATTTGGCTTCTATTATTGATGTATAGGTATATTACATAAAAATAAATGTGACGTTCGATATTTCTTATTGCTCAATACATGAGCTACAGAAAATAAAATTTTTGTGTAAATTTTATTGTTTATTCAAAACACAAAGAGCACAAATATTTTATTCGGAAATTATTGGCAATTCTTTAAAATTGAAGTGCAGAAATATCGTTTATCTCTTAGAGTGTATAAATATCACACGATTAGATTATCGCATGTTTTATGTAGATATCAAGTTAATTGATTTGCAATTAATAGCATAATCCAAGTGCTTCATTGCCAGGGTCATTTTATACACTAAAGTTACTGTTTGTTCAATGGTTTCTACGATGTAACACAATATCTACAGTTGGTACAGAAGAATAAATCCAATGCCAATCGTTACTGATATAGATTAAACCAGAAATAGTAGTAAATTATACATTTTATGTATATATTTCGTGAATTCTTTAAACCTAAAGAAATTCTCAATGATATTCAATGTTGATATAAATAGTATATTCTAATTGAGATGTATACTAATTTCATCGAAAGGTTACATATATTTATAATGGAAATACTTATAAAATTATAACTAGATAAGAACGAAAACGTATACTCGATACAATTTTGTAAAATTTTAATGAAAAATTTAACACCCTCTAGTGGTACGATGAAAAACACATTGAATCAAGGAACGTGTGGAATGTGAAATTGTGAAGAATACACACGAAACAAGCCGGACATTTATGAAACGTCAGATTTAGAATTAAATTGTTATTTAGTGGCATTTTACGGTAAATAAAACAGTTTCTGTTAAAGGGTTTTCAATTATCTAATGTTATCTGTTGATAATGATAATGAAAATCTCGGAGTAAAATTTTTTTATTGCTTTATCATTTTATAGCAATGTCACTTTTCATCTAAGGTTATGGCTTCCCGCAATTTGTCATTTTTGTTACACTTTAATTAAATAAATCTTATTTTTCATACGTCATACATTAGTATTTTGTACGAACAAAACGTTGAAGCATCACTCAATTGTAATACATTTGTGACAACGCATACAAATTGAGATATGATTGTTTTTCAATTATAAAGTTAAATGGACATTATTGTTGATAAAAGATAATAATGCATTAACATTGTTACATACAGTGTTGAGATAATATTTAATTGTACAGACAATGTATGTGCATGTTTGTTTATATATTCTATTTGTGCTGATGTTTTTTTATTTTTAAAAGAAGTAAATATTAAGAAAAGTATCTTACATAACACAGTTTCTTTATTACTTTTAGAATGAAAATGCTATGTGTTTGTAATGTGACATTAATGTCTATTAATGTTGCCTGAAGATAAGGCATACATAGACAATATGACTGAAGGTTAGTAAATATAGTTTATTATATGTTTATTATTTATAAAGTGCAATGAATAATTATTAAATACTTCAGTATTTATTTTGGACTTCGATACATCTTACTTTCAAATGATGATAATAAATTATAAAATTATATTTTAGGGGGAGAAACACAACCAACTCCAGGGAATGAAGCACAGCCTGGTATATTTTGATTTTTATTACTAATTCATTGATTTGAAATTTTTCAAATTTCTATGTAGAGAAAGTTAACTGTCAAGCTTAATATAATTAAGTTAGTGTTCATTGTAGGCATCTGTTACGTTACAGAATGGGGCTTCATCTGTTAGTCTCTACCATCATGCAGAATTACTAGTTTTAGATCTAAGAATAGTTCTGTAGTAGTAGTTTCTTGATATGGTTTTATACTACATTTGTGTTTGAAAAATATATTTTTATACTATTATGAAATTTAAAGAAGCTTACTTCTTGTGAGAATTGCCCAAGATGTAAATATTTCATTTTTATCAGAAGCTTCTGAACCCAGAGCCTTACATGGCGAGGGGTTACATGAAACAACAGCAGAATCTTCTTCTCAAAGTGTACCTGAACCCAATCAAGATTTACTTACTGTTCATGGAGCAACACAAGGAGAAAGTAGCGATGCTGTTAGCATTCATACTGCCAGTACTTCGGTTTCTGGCAATGGTAGATATATAATTTTCATGGAAGTGAATGATATATTATACACAAATATTTCAAATCCATTTGTGTTTTAGAATCAAGTTCCAGTAGAGTGAGTGCAATAACTGTTGTATTACCTTGGGGTGCTCAAAAGGAAACTGTGAAACCACAGCAACTAGGAGATATGGATCTCAGACCTGGAGAATTTGTAATGCGCACTTTATTTGCAGAGTTTACCTCGCAAGCAGAGAAAAAGATGGAAGCAGTAATGACAGAACATGTAAGTAATATATTTATCCAGTAATAGTGTAATTGTTTCTAATAATAACTGTACCACAGGAAAAACCACTTTCAAAAGTTTTACAAAGAGGAGAGGATCTACAATTTGATCAGCTTCTATCTGCATTTGGTTCAGTTGCGGAACATTGTTTGCCTTCTATTTTAAGAGCATTGTTTAATTGGTATGAACGTCAATTAGTTGATCAGGGTAGTGATCAAAAGAAGCCTGCTCCTGGTAAAGAAGATCAGAAAGGAAAGAGGTACAGACATATTGCAAGAATTGTTAAAGAATATGTCAATATTTAAATAAATATTTTATTGCAGTATTATGTACACAATAGTGTCAGGAAGTGTGGAAACAGTTGAAAGAAGTGAAGCAGATTTACTTCAAGAGCGAAGAGATCTTGCAGTCGAATTTATATTTTGTTTAATGTTGATAGAAGTTTTGCGTCAGTTACCATTTCATCCTGGTCATGAAGATTTAGTTACTTACATAGAAAATATTGCTTTCAAACATTTTAAATACAGAGAAGGGTAAGAAATAAAAGGATAATTATAAGATTATTATAAACTTAGATTTCCTGTATATATTCTAACATGTTGTGTCTTATAGCATCCAAAATGAACCAAATGCAGCAAATATTCATATTATTGCTGATCTTTACGCAGAAGTAATTGGAGTTCTTGCACAGTCTAGATTTATGTCAGTTAGAAAACGTTTTATGATCGAGTTAAAGGAATTACGCGCTAAAGAACCTGGACCTCATACTACGCAAAGTATAATATCGTTATTAATGGGAATGAAATTTTTCAGAGTAAAGGTAACCAGGAAATAGGAATCTATATTATTTTTCAATATTTATCACATACTTATATTCATTACATTGATTTATAGATGGTACCAATAGAAGAATTTGAAGCCTCGTTTCAGTTCATGCAAGAATGTGCACAGTATTTTTTAGAAGTAAAAGATAAAGATGTCAAACACGCTTTGGCTGGTCTTTTTGTTGAGATACTTGTTCCTGTTGCTGCTGTAGGTTTGCGACATACTTGTATAATATATGTATTGATGTTTCAATGTATTTTGACATTTATCTTTTTCATTTTAGGCTGTAAAGAATGAAGTTAATGTACCTTGTCTAAAAAATTTTGTAGAAATGTTGTACTCTACCACGTTAGATATGTGTACAAAGTCAAAACATAGACTTGCTCTTTTTCCTCTTGTAACATGTTTATTATGCGTGAGTCAGAAAACATTTTTTCTACAAAACTGGCATTATTTTTTAGCAATGTGTCTTTCTCATTTGAAGAACCGGGATCCCAAAATGTGTCGTGTTGCATTAGGTACGATTGTTCACTTCAAGGAGTGTTACCGTGTAATAACGTAAATTTACATATTTGGTTCACTTGTTTTACAGAGGCATTGTATCGTTTGCTGTGGGTGTACATGATACGTATTAAGTGCGAAAGCAATTCAGCTACTCAAAGTAGATTACAGAGTATAGTAAACTCTTTGTTTCCTAAAGGGTCAAAGGCAGTAGTGCCACGTGATACTCCATTGAATATTTTCGTAAAAATCATTCAATTCATTGCACAGGAAAGATTAGATTTTGCTATGCGTGAAATAGTATTCGATTTATTATCCGTGGGCCGACCAGTAAAAATAATTTTAACTCCTGAACGTATGAGTATTGGACTTCGCGCTTTTTTGGTTGTGGCTGATAGTTTGCAACAAAAGGAAGGGGAACCTCCTATGCCTCGTACAATGGGCGTACTACCTAGCGGCAATACTATGCGCGTTAAAAAGACATTTCTGAACAAAGTAAGCATTGTAAACAGTTCCATGTAAAATTCAATCAATTTACAGATATTTGTTATATAATTTGTACAATTTAGATGTTGACAGAAGATACAGCAAGAAGTATAGGGATGTCTTCATATTTCCCACATGTTCGGCGAGTATTCGTGGATATATTACGTGCGTTAGATGTTCACTATGGAAGACCTCTTATGATGACGAGTACGCAGAACATGAACAAAGAACCAGATGAAATGATCACCGGGGAACGGAAACCAAGAATAGATCTTTTTCGAACTTGCGTCGCCGCAGTTCCTCGTTTAATACCTGATGGAATGACTGGTGCTGAATTAGTAGACTTATTGTCCCGTTTAACTGTTCACATGGATGAGGAACTTCGCGGATTAGCATATCAAAGTTTACAGACTTTGGTGCTAGATTTCCCTGATTGGAGACAAGATGTCGTCCTTGGGTTTACTCAGTTCCTTGCCAGAGATGTTCAAGATACTTTTCCGCAGCTTGTTGACAATGGTTTGAGAATGCTTCTACAGCTTCTCACAAGTTGGAAAAATTCACTAACAAGTCCCAGTATAAGATCTAAAGAGCAATCAGAGAACACGAGAACAAATACGCGTACCGATGGTAACATTAAGAAAAGTGAATCAGGGCAAAAGATAGAACCTATTTCGAGTGTTTTTCATTTGGTGGAAGGCTTTGCATTGGTTATGCTTTGTAACTGTCGATTATACCCTCGAAGAATAGCCGTTCACATATTGCGCGAGGTTAAACATTTATTGAAAGCATTAGGTGCGTTTCATTAATATAATGATATAAATCAGAATAAAACCATAAGACATTACAATGTTATTTATGTGTCTTAGGCGGTATGGAAGACGATCAATCTGTAATTGACGTAATAGATGCTTGTTGTCCAGTAGTTTTGGAGAAATGTTACCATATGTTGCCACCTGCAGAAAAAGCAGCAGCAGCTTCTACTTCTAACGTTGATCTTCAGTGGATAGCTGAAAGAAGTAGTTGTGTGTGGACAGCAGGTAGTGGTGATATTTTTAACATTAGAATGTTTGATGTGTTTATACAATTTACTAATACATAGATTTTTATCGATGCAGGTCTTCACGAAGATACGAGTACGAAAAGTTCTTCTTCCCTAAATTTGAACGGAGCAGATCCATGGGGCAGTTGCCTGTTTGCATTTTTGGAGAAGGATAGAGTACTCACACTGTGCCCGACTGCTATTGCTCACTCATGGCCTATCGTTTTTACCCGAATAAATTCGCTATTTTCAGTAATCGACCCTACGTAAGTCTACTGCATCACATATTTTTAAAAATTTATACGCACGTTATAACTAAATAACAATCTTTATTCACATTTTTCAGACCTGTCAACGACAATAGAGCTTCCCTCTTAAGAAGTTCAACGGCAGTTAGGAAACCTGTGAATGAGAGGGACATGTACATGCACGTTTGGAAAAATTACTTGACTTTCGGATACAGAGTCGTTCCGCCAGTACCGAGTCCCGTTGTACGGTGTGCCAGTCCAGATCTCAGCCTCAGGTAAATGAATAATCAGAAACTGCTGCAGGGACATTAGCATCATGTCATTCCATTTTATTATGTTAAACGACATTAAAAACACTTAGTCAAAACATAACAGATGAGTATATTTTTAAATGATACATTAGTTACGTAGTTTTATGATTACCTGAATTCTATATATGCACAAGTCACCGATAGATCCAAATTATATGTTTAATGACAGAGTTTATAGTTCTATCATTAGAGCTTTACATGTATACACAAACAACGAATTGTCAGGTGGAATTATTTGGTATTAATTGGTGTTGGGTTGTGTCTGCTTATGTCTGTTGTACCACGGAAACACATGATGGGTACCGATGTTTGTTTGTCCCAAAGATTTCTAATCAAAATTATATTGTAACCACTCTGAGAACTATATCAAGTTAACTCCTGGTTATGACATGCAATTTCTGCTGTGGCACGCACGTGGCATTTGTATCTCTAATATTTGATAAGATGTAAGAATGTCTAATCTCACATAAATTATGCACATATCACCTCTAAAAGTCTGTCTGTAATAATTAGCAACATAAGGTGTTTCATTCAGAATAGAGGAGCACCAATTCGTACCAAGTCGTGTGCTTTGCACTCGGGGTGTGGGAATTCGGATTAGCATAACTGTTACCTGAAACGCACATTTTTCGCTTTATTTTACTGTAACATTTCTCTACCTCGCATGCTACACGTCACTGTCTCGCACATGTACATCTGGATCTTAGAGTAGTACTTTCTGAGCAGTAAATAATGTCTGATACAAGGAGCATTGGTGGTACACTGTATTGCATACTCTAGTGGTCAGCATACGGTGGAGTTTGGTGTGTTGTGCATGAGTAAGGAGTTGAGTCAGAGCCTGGAGAATCTCGGTGGGGCACAGACCCTACCGGGTCGCTTCTCCGTTCCGTCCATTTCCGGCATCTACACCAGGCATAAGCGGACCAGGTGAGCCTAATTAACCATTGCGAACGACCATGCTTCGATGTCACCCGGGATTAAACGGTCGTTGGTAATTTGCACTATATTTCTGTCTCAGAATTTTCTCCATTTCTAAGTCTTTATTAACTGTTGATTAAGGTGTTAAACACGTTCGCTGTGGTCTCAGGACTGTGGATATTTGTCGGGTAATATTCTATACTATAAGAATAATGCACATGTGTATGATATATCGAGATGTACTTCTGAATTCCTAGATTTTGATATCTCTAGTTACCAATATCATTAGATATACAATAACTCTGTATCTTCAAATATTTTACCTAGATGCATAGAGTTCAATATTCTTAGATGTCTATATACATACATCCTTAAATTCCTAGTATTAATATTATAAATATTGACATTATTAGTACTAATTGAGTGTGTAAATCACGGCGTCCGCAGCGAATGTTTTATTAGTATATCTGTTCTTATTCACTGTCACTGCATAGCCTTACGACCGTTCCCGATCACATTAATGAAACTAAACCTATTAATTAATTGCACACCATTTTACTATATTCGTAACGCGACGCAATAAAGTTTCAGGGAATGTATATAATACATATGAAACATTTAAATTCTTTCTGATAGTTCGTCACCTGATAGTCTTTCCGCCGAACGGGGCGATAACAAGTCACCTGGTACGAATGCAAGCCCCGCAGCTTTATACAAATTAACGGTACCACTACTAAGATGCGAGGTAGTTGATGTCAGGGATGCTGCTGTACAAGCGATCGGCAAAGTAAATGCTGATGCTCTAAAGTGAGTAAATAACGAGATTATTTAACGTGGAATATGTTTAACAATGATCGTTGCTTCTCAGAGACTTGATGGAAGAATTAGTTCCTTATATCCGTGAAGCGGTTGACCGTAAGCAAGAAAATATGAGACGTCGAAGACGGAGAGATGCATTGAGATTGCAGCTTGTAAGAGTATTAGAATTAATCGCTGAGTATGGAACGTTTGGTATTTGGTTAGTTATCGAGTCTGTCCAACGCGTTTCTTCGTGATGTTTTTACATAATTTAAATTAATCCTATTCGTATGTTTTCATAGTCCTGCAGTGTTAGATCGCGAAACACAATCGCTTCATCCAACGTTCGTTGAATACATTGATGGTGCACGTTTGTATTTAGAGAACGAAACCGACAAAGAAGCACCTGCGGTGCGCGACATTAAATTACATTTCTGCAACTTTATTAGAAAGATGATCAAGAGCTTTTCCTGTAAGTTGTTTATACGTAGAAAGGTATTCATAGGGATAATTTCACGTAACTAACATCGTTCTTTTTTTGATATTTCAGTGGAAACATGTCATACGTTGCTGAAGAGAGACTTAAGACGGAATTTGTTCATGTTGTTCGCCAGTTGGGCAGGTCCCTATGGGCGGCCATTGGCGACTACATCTTCATTACACGAAGAAGAGAAATCTTGTACAGAATTACAGCTTTCAGCGTTGCAAGCTATGAGCGGACTACTGTGTTGTGGTCCTTGCTTCAATCCTCAATCGCTCTCGGAAGAAGGAGCAATATTATATCAGTGGTTAGATTTACTATTAGCCAGCAAGGATGAAAAAGTAAATTTCAAGTTAACAATTTAATATTGCCTTTTTAAACGATTACTACACATTTCTGTTAAAAATTTCAGATTTATGCCCTTGCTAGAGAAACAGTAGTGTTATTATTGGAATGTAACCCTGATATCGGAACCCTTCTCGACTGGGTAGTCGACCGTTGTTACACTGGAGCACCGCAAGTAGCCGATGGTTGTTTCCTCGCCTTAGCAACAATTTTTAGTGCAAGGTTAATAATCTACAGATATTTCTTAATATTTAAATATTCTGAATCGAAAAGAATTTATTTGAAACAAATTATAAGGCAGTATAAAAGACTTCATTTTCTCTATAGTACGTTAGCATAAAATGTCTTTAATGTTCTTTTATAGAGAGTATCCCTGTGATCATTACACAAGCATCATCAACGTTACCCTAATGAGTACAGGTTGCCCCCGTGCTCCCGTTCACGACGCAGCGCTCCAACTTCTTCAACTGCTGGACCAAAGATTTTTCGGCAACGTAGGTCCTCTTCCGGCTGCGGAACCCGAGACCAGTAAGTTTGTAAGATTTGCATGATCACTTCATTGGCGTAACTAGGATTTTTATCTGGAACGGGTCCAGGTTTCCTATCTTTATTATTAGTGTCAACGACATTCGGTATTACCAAGTGGTTTTTGGAAACCTGAGAATTTGAGAACTTCTAAATTCTTTTTGCTTTGAAGGTCTACCATTGTCTGTACCAAGTTACGCCAATGTTTTACTTGCATGTGATGTTTCTCACAGTACTCCATAACATAACTGCAATTGTAACAATGTTGTATCTTAGTCGTAAAGTGCTTTACTCAGAGATAACATGTAGCTCATGGAAATCTTCCCATGGTTGAGTGAACGCACTAGCGTGGCGTTGTACCGTGGCTGCCGTACTTGGTCGTACAAAATTGGAAACTGAAAATTCACCGTTGCATAATATTTTCAATAGTAATCAATAATATTTGAAAACACAGTAATTTTAACAACATGCAACTTACCATTTTGCATTCCATGAGTCGCTACCTGCGACGCGTTTTTTCTGCGAAAACGCTTTAAAAACATACACCGTATCGCCGTTCGAAAATTCTGACCCGTCGCGCAGTACAGAATAAAGTTAATTCCAAAGTTGGTATTGAACAGCAAATTGCAAACCTGTTGCGCCAGCTCCAGTGTCCTGGTCTGGGTTAGATTGCTCTCGCTCTGAAACTGTATTTTTTTACATGCAACATCAGCAACGCAAATTATTAAATATTTCATTTGTTCCCGATAGTTATTGGCACGTACATGTAAGAAAGCGTAAATCCTCAAGACGTACGCCGGAAGATTAAAACACAGGAAAACGCTGGAGACGACGAGAAGCATCTTGGTGATTTTGGTCTGCGCCAGATTGTTCCGGAAGCTCTGCGCGTGCGGTTGTTTCTCCTTCAAGATATGCGGCTCGTTGGTTAGCGATTTTCTAATTTTGATATGCCTATAGATAGCCCGTGCAATCAACACGTTCAGAATAATGATCACGGTAAAGGGTATCGCGAAAGTCAGCACCGTGTCGATCACGTTGTAAACGATGGCCCAGGATTCGAGTCCCTCGGCTAAATGGCACTCGGTCACGTTACCGTTTTTACCGTACTGCGGCCGCGGTGCCGAGAACCACAAAACCGGACTGCACAGAAAGACACCCAGCGTGGTCAACATGAAGACCGCCGCTTTTGCCCGGGCCACCGTGCACATTGACTGACGATACAACGGATATTGCACGGCTATAAACCTCTCGATAGTGAACGCTACTACGAGCCAAACGCTCATAAAGCTGCAAAGGGTAGTCAGGTAAATGAAAAACTGACAAAAGCCTGGCTGATTAAACAGACCAACCTCCACCAGGTTCAACCAGACCACGAAGACGGACACGAGGAAGCCGGTATCGCTGATCGCTAATGCACCGAGATATATACTCGATGAATTTTGACACAGTTTCGTACCGAAAAACACTGTCATCGAAAGACAATTCCCTAGAGAGCCGAAGTAAACCAACATGGGGGTGTAATATAATTGGACGCTACGTAATACGTTCTCCGTCAAGTTGAATTCCACGAGGTCTCTTTGTGCGTGAGCCATTTTCGTGAGACGTTCTCAAACAGAAAGATTCATCGGTTTTTATAGTTGAAATGCAGGATGCATTCGCGATGACGTGTTGCAGTTAAAAATATTTTGTTTTAGCAGATTAAAGTTCGTTCTCTTAGGGTTTTTCACGTACATTATAGACTCGATTATGTTTGTTTTATGTAAAATCTCGAGAAGATACTATACAATATTTTTAACAAACAGATAGTACGATAATAGTAATTTCATAATGTCAATTGTGAGGAAATCATGAATCTTTGTAGAATGAATTTTATACAAACAGGAATTTTAATGTTTGTTGCTCGTTCACGTTTTGTCATTCTTGCAACGGATTACGCTTTTATAACATTGTTTTAAATTCACCGAATAGTTCCACCGATTTTTCGACCGCTGATTTATCTGTTTATTTTTTCATTCTCGTTCGGTATAAGTGGTTAAGCCATTTGTGGTGTCTTCGGGCAATGAACGAATTTCATGCCGCGAACAGAAGCAGTCGAAGTTTATTTAACGCTCTATGAAAAACTGCGCTGGAGTGCTGCCAAATTCTCGCGGCGCCTTCAAAGCTTGATAAAGAAGTCCATCTTTTATTACAGATCTCGGAAATGAGTTTATGATTTCACTCGCGCATAATTCTGTGCATTCCCGTTTAGAACATTCTGTGATGTCTTCATCCATTAAACGTTTAGCGTTTCACTTAAACCTATTTACTTTATTACATTTTTTATTACTAACTTTGCACAGTTAATAAAATCAATTGAACAATGGTACAAGCGTTCGAACACTTGCATATGGAATTTCATTTTATATACGAAGTTAAAGATTTGAAAATGCTTATTATATTTTTATCACTTGTCAATGTTTTAAAACAGCGTGCGTTTGTAATTTTAGCAGTAGAAGCTGTGAATAGAGATTTAGCGAAACGATTGTTTAAATATTTTATATCCTCCGACACGCGTAGCTTTTATTTAAAATTATCGATAACTTCACACGAAATGTGGTTTATTTTTCAAATAAAAATGTCCCCGACAACAGATGTTGAAGATAAACGGTGTACCTCGGGATGCTGCCTCGACTATTTCTGCATGGTGCATCGGCAACTGTTCTTGATAAACTCCGGTGGATCTAGCTTCTGCGCACCGAGGCAATATATGAATTCTAGTTGGTTACGTGAAGTAACTGATACGAAGAAAATATAAAGCTTTCGGTTTACACGGATAGCACTTTCATACGTTACAATTCTATATGCTGTAATTCCACGCGTCGCAATTCCACGTGTTATAATTCCATGTCTTATATTGTCACGTGTTGCAATTCCATACGTTACAATTATATATGCTGTAATTCCACGCGTCGCAATTCCACGTGTTATAATTCCATGTCTTATATTGTCACGTGTCACAATTCCATGCGTTACAATTCTACGCGTTGTAATTCTAAACATTGTAACTACATACGTTGTAATTCTAAACATTGTAACTACATACGTTGTAATTCCACACGTTGTATTACTACACATTATAATTCTATCGCGTTATAAGCCACGTGTTATATCACCACGCGCCGTATCACTACACTATATTATATTTGTACGTGTTATGTAGGTACACATTTGTATTATTAACAAATTTTCTACTGCGACACTTACTGTAATTCAGAATTGCTACCACGAACATAAATCATTATTTCTTGAGTACCGTAGCAAGCTTTAAACCTCGTAGAAAATACTTTTCAAGAGTGATTCTACTATCGACATCATTAAGTCTCATTATAAAAGAAAAGATTAAATTAGCGACTCATTTTATTGAATTCGCCGGTAATGAAGCTATATTAATTACATACCTTCGTTTCTGCTGGAAGATAGCTTGTATAATTGATACTGTACTTACGGTTGTTACAATATTATCACTTCTTGTTTTAGGTCAAGATGATCCTGTGGGCGGCTCATCAACCACGGCCACATCGGCCGCAGGACAACAAAGTAATCCCATCGGTGGAATGTCCTCAAGTGGAACAATTAGGGGTGGTACTCTTGATGTGCTTCTATCAACCACGTATTGTCGCAATCAAATGTATCTTTCTCGTCAACTCGCACAGCTACACCCAGAGCTAACTATGCCCATGTTCAGTGGTAAGCTTCTTTTTTTAAAAACAATATTTTCATCACATGTTAGATATACAGGTGCTGTTATTTACATAAATGCGCTTTATCGATTCACTCTGCTGAGCCGTTTTATTTATCTTTGATTGATTTTGTTGCATTTGCAAATACAGGTGTTTTAGAGATAAAGAAGAAAATGATCTGAGGCGATGAAAGGTGTACTTCATCCTCATTGCCTAACTGTTTTGGAATTTTTAATTCTTGGAATTTTTATTGTGACGCCAGCTATATTTTTAGCATACTGTTTTATTTTCTAATTTTGTATAAGAAAGAAAAAGAGACAGTAGTTCATGGTATATTGATTATTGTCTTCATTCATTGTAATTGAGACTGTCTACATTTCTTATTAGATCTATTAATCTCCTATACCATAAGTTTGTTCCACTTTTGTAGTTCATGAACCCTTATTCGGTCAAGGTGAACTCATCCACCTAGCTTTTTTTTTAATATTTTATATATGTTGCTTAATTTTGAAAATACTCTGAAGCATTTATCACAATAACTATTGATATTAGTATTGTACTTGTGGTGAGAATGATTGAAAATTTCTATCTTTGGGAAAGGCAGAAATATGACTTATGTAATCGTTTATGCCGTTTGAACTCAACAATGTGAGGAGAATGTAACATTTGTAAGTCGGACTACATTGGACAGGTTGAGCCTTTTACTAGCAGCTAGCTAGAAATAATTCATCCATTTATAACTCAACCTAATACTCCTTTCTCCAGTTTGCATGTTTGCATTGAAAATACATTTTGTCAGACCCATTTGAAGCACCGCTTCCAACGAACGATGACAAACGATGTTACTATACAGAATTTAGATAACTTTCTGCTTGTATGAAAACAGATCATTTTGTTTCAGTACACTATTTACAATTGAACTTACAAAACATGCGCAAAATTTTTATTTACTTCATATATTATATTAACTTCTTAAACAATATGATGCACTGAATTTTAATAATAAATAAATTATTATTTATTAAAATTATTGCAGAAAATATTGAAATATTAAAATATATGAAATTGAATAAAATATTGAAATTTATAAATTGCAAAATAAGTGCAATATTTGTATAGATATAGTAAAATGTTAATTGTTTGTTTAATAGTGCATACGTTAACGCAGTTTCAGTAGGTTCAATAGCGAAATGAACAATCCGTTTAAAGATAGCAATGAAACTGACCTGAATACCGTGATACAAACATGTGCTAAGTAAACTAATATTTCCCAAAGAAAAGACAAGTGCTTCATTCATGTTTCACAATCTCATACATCTTTATTATATATGATTTTCAGAAATCACACACAGATTCCAAACGGCTAGGAGGGAGGTCCGACAACTATTACTTCAATATTTATTGCCTTGGTTGCATAACATGGAATTGGTGGATCCAAACGTACCTCCACCCTCTAATCCATTGAGTTATTATCAGGTAAAATTGTATCCAATATTTGTTGAACTTGAGAAATCGTTTGGGAAACTAAGAACACATAGATCTAAAGGTATAGAAATATAGAAATTTGATGATAACGTGCTTTATGAAATCAGTATTTCTATAATACTCTTTTTTATGTCTCAAATACTGACTGTAAGAAAATGTTTCTACAACGTACTAGAATTGCAAATTTTCAAATTATAGACATATAAGTCCATCTGACTGAGATAAAATAAAAATTACTGTCATAAGTAGGGTGAACAAGTGTTAAGACTGAAGTTCAAAAAGTTAAACCTAAGCTTAATAGTATTAATATGATTGTTATTAGTTTATACGTATCTAAAAAACAAATTTTGTATTAATTATTTAAAAAAAAATTGGAGGCGCCGGGTATCGATCCCGGTACCTCTCGCATGCTAAGCGAGCGCTCTACCATCTGAGCTACGCCCCCCCACGATCTGGTTTAATGCAAGTGTCGAATTGAAGGTGCAATGTGATCTGCTTTTGGTGAAAGTATTAAAAAAAAAGTCAAAAAATAATTTGGAGGCGCCGGGTATCGATCCCGGTACCTCTCGCATGCTAAGCGAGCGCTCTACCATCTGAGCTACGCCCCCTTCGATACATTTTCTTAAGAAAATTCTTGAAGCTGTCATAGAAGAAGATTCTTTTGATGAGGGTTTCAGTAGTATACTTTACGATGTATCAGACGCCTGTTCTAGAAACTTACTACTTGTACGCCAGTCATATGGCACGCATATGTTATTTGTTTGACTGCGTATTTTCTGTACATAATACAAATACAGTTTATATAACTTGCATTAAAATATTGACATTAACATTATTGTTTAAAATTGACACGTTCACTACCACTCATTTAAATTACTTTTCTGAACGATTAAAGCGATGTTAATGTTTGTTAAGTATTGAATAGTGATGGTATACTTGAAGATGAAGTTATTTTCTTTTTGTTGAATATCGTTTTTTTTATGGAACTAAAAAAGTGTCAAAAAGGTGTTTGTAAAGTGGAGAAAAAGAATTTTGGAGGCGCCGGGTATCGATCCCGGTACCTCTCGCATGCTAAGCGAGCGCTCTACCATCTGAGCTACGCCCCCCACGATCTGATCTGATTTGAACAACAATCTGCAGGTGCAATATGATCTACTTTTGGGAAAAGGATCCAAAAAAGACCTTGGAGGCGCCGGGTATCGATCCCGGTACCTCTCGCATGCTAAGCGAGCGCTCTACCATCTGAGCTACGCCCCCCACGATCTGATCTGATTTGAACAACAATCTGCAGGTGCAATATGATCTACTTTTGGGAAAAGGATCCAAAAAAGACCTTGGAGGCGCCGGGTATCGATCCCGGTACCTCTCGCATGCTAAGCGAGCGCTCTACCATCTGAGCTACGCCCCCCGTGATCTGATTTAATTTGAACACCAATCTGCAGGTGCAACATGATCTACTTTTGGTAAAAGGATCCAAAAAAGGCCTTGGAGGCGCCGGGTATCGATCCCGGTACCTCTCGCATGCTAAGCGAGCGCTCTACCATCTGAGCTACGCCCCCTGTGATTTATCTTGTTTCGAAAACAATTTTGTATCCCCATATTTGTTCAAACATAATCGTGAATCTTGAACATAATCATGAAACAATTTCGAAAATTACACTTTATGTAAAGATTGTTATGGAATATTCTTGAATTTAATTATTATTTTTCCAGTACTATGCAAGCGATATGTCGCGTGGTGGAGCTCGCAGAGAGGGGTGGGGTAGCGCTGAAGCAACAGAAATGGTGTTAAATAACTTGTTTTACATAACAGCTAAGGTACCATGAACCAAATATGATTAATTTGAAAGGAAATGATTATTGAACATATAATAATAGAAATTGTCTCGTGTAGTTCTCTGATGAGCATCCTAAAGAGACAGAAGAACTTTGGGCCACTCTGTGCGGTTGTTGGCCTAACAATCTGAAAGTAATTATTCGCTACTTGATAATCGTCTCAGGAATGGCACCGCAAGAATTACTTCCATATGTAAGTCTTAAAAAATAATTTCTCGTCAACTTTTATCTAAACTCTTAACATATATTTTTTTAACGTTTCAGGCAAAACGTGTTGTTTTGTATTTGGCTAGAGCCCGACCGGATCGTTTAGTGGATGAAATGATGACCGAACTGCAGACAGTCGAAACATTGAACTGTCTAATCGAAAGGACTGAAACACCACCTTTTTACAGGCTGACTAGTATGAGAAAAGCTTCATCACACAGTGATGCTCCTGCAGCTGATCCTGCTAATCCTCCGCGAGATCTGGGCGTTGAAAAAGGTACCATTCATACCAAAAGGCATTCAGGAGAGGATCCCGTCAAAACCGGGTAAGAATTACATCGATTACTAGGATATTTATTTATTTATTTCCTTTTTTCACAAGTTTTATATGTGCAGTTCGAAATCTGACACCGCACTGCGAGCGCTCGCTGGATTTCAAACCCCAAGGGCAGAAAAAACAAGGACTGCGAGCGGCCCGCCAGTTCTTCCGGACGATTTGTCCACTCCTACGACCGAAGCCGAAGTATATTGACTTTATACTCTGGTTTAGCACATAACTTTCTTCTATTTCTACTTCGAACTTGATTTCAGTTGACCACGGACGAATCTTGTTATGGAGGACGTAACGGACCCGTGGGAGTAAATGGAAAGATGTCCTGCAGCGGTGAAAAGTTTGATATTCCACAACCACATCCTTTACCGATGCCTGAATAC